>BSBN01000246.1:1361347-2722695 GCA_027924645.1 Cunninghamia lanceolata
GCACCTATGATCTTTGTGAAAAAGAAGGATGGATCTCTATGGCTGTGTATTGATTATCGACAGTTCAATAAGGTGATAATGAAGAATAGGTACCCCTTGCCTCAGATCGATGATTTATTTGACTAGATTAAAGGAGAAAAGGTGTTTTCTAAAATTGACCTTAAGTCGAGATATCACCAGTTGCAGATTTTTGAGGTAGATATTCACAAAACAACATTTCACACCTGTTATGGACATTATGAGTTCATAGTTGTACCATTCAGGTTGATGAATGCACCTTCAGTTTTCATGAGCCTAATGAATGGTGTTTTCCACACTTATCTCAACATGTTTGTCCTTGTTTTTCTAGATGATATATTGATCTATTTGAGGACTATGGAGGAGCATGAAGTGCATTTGCATCAGGTGTGGTAGGTTTGAGAGAAAATTAGCTCTATGCTAATTTGTCAAAGTGTGAATTCTTTTAGATAGAGGTGAAGTATTTAGGTCATGTCATCTCTGGAGAGGGTATTGCGGTGGATCCTTTGAAGATCCAAGCTATTATGGATTAACCTGCACCTACTAATGTTTCTAAGGTCTGTAGTTTTATGGGTTTGGCAGGCTACTATCACCGTTTTGCTATGGGGTTTTTGAGGATTGCCCTCCTATTACTTCTCTTCAGAGGAAAGGGAAGAAGTTTGTTTGGTCAGAGCAGTGTCAGGTAGCTTTTTAGACCCTTAAGGAGCAGTTGACCAGTGCACCTATTTTAGCAGTTCCTGATCCTAGTAGGGACTTCATTGTTTGTACTGATGCTTCTTTGGAGGGTTTAGGAGTTGTTCTGATGCAGGATGGTCACGTGATTGTCTATGAGTCTCGAAAACTCAAGGATCATGAATTGAACTATCCCACTCATGACCTGGAGTTAGTGGCAGTTGTGCATGCCTTGGTGAGATGGAGGCATTTTCTCTTAGGGCATTAGTTTGAGTTGCACAGTGATCATCATAGTTTGCAGTATATTTTCATGCAACCAAACTTGAATGCGAGGCAAAGGCATTGGATGGAGTTCTTGTGCGAATATGGATATGAAGGTCAAGTATATTCAGGGTAAAGAGAATGTGGTAGCGGATGCTCTTAGTTGTTGGAGGCATGAGATCTCAGTGGTCTCTCTCATGGTGGATTTGAGAGGTTAGGTTCTCACAGCACTTACTACCGATAGTTGGTACTAGGAGGTGAAGTCCAAGATTGAGTCTAGTAGACCTTTAGAGGGTAGATTCTCCATTACTCTCATGAGTCAAATGGTCTTTTGTGACATTTGGGTCATATTTATGTTCGTAGTTTTGAGGGTCTTCGCACCCTAGTGTTGTCAAAGGCACATTGGGCACCTTATTCTGCTCATCTGGGTGTTAAGAAGATGCACGTAGATCTGCATCAGTTGTATTTTTGGAGTGACATGAAGCGAGATATCTCTAATTTTGTGTCGAGATGTCTTTAGTGTCAAAGAGTGAAGGTGAAGCATCATCACCCTACAGGTCTTTTGCAGCCTCATTTGATTCCAAAGTGGAAGTGGGACATCATTTCTATAGACTTCATTGTTGGGTTGCCGGTATTCTATCGTTGACACGATGCTATTATGGTCACTGTGGATAGGTTGACGAAGGTAGCCCACTTCTCTCTTGTCCATTCTTCTTACAATGCTACTATGGTGGCTAGATTGTTCATGGAGGACATCTTCAGACTTCATGGGATTCCTCATAGGATCATCTTCGATAGGGATCCAATGTTCACTTCCACCCTTTGGACTTCCTTGCAGCATGCCTTGGGGACACAGCTGAACTTTAGTTCAGCTTACCATCCTGAGACTGATGGTTAGATCAAGAGGGTTAATCACGTTCTCGAGGATATGCTTAGGATGTATGTGATGGATTGCCAGAGTTGTTGGGAGGACTACCTATACCTGGTGGAGTTTGCTTATAATAATGGATATCACAATTCTATCAGTATGTCTCCATTTCAGGCCTTGTATGGTCATCCTTGTAGGACCCCTCTGAGTTGGGATTAGCTTGAGGATAGAGTTCTTCTAGGTCCTGATATGCTTAGAGATATAGAGTAGCATGTTGAGAGGATTAGAGAGCATTTGGTGGCAGCACAGGATAGATAGAAGAAGTATGCAGATGCCTATCGAATCAATCGACAGTTTTTAGTTGGAGATCAGGTGTTCTTGCATGTGCGACCGCGAAAGAGTTTGATCCATTATGGAAAGGGCTCTAAGCTAGCATCATGCTTTGTTGGACCTTTTGAGATGTTGGAGAGGATCGGTCTAGCTGCTTATCATCTTGCTTTGCCGCCTAGCCTTTCACATATCCACGATGTGTTTCATGTTTCTGTACTTAGACCTTACTATCCAAATGTTGCTCATGTTCTTAATTGGACTGCTCTATAGGTAGAGGATGAGTAGCTGGCTTTGGAGCCCATAGGAATTCTATAGCACAAGAGACTTGCTCTTAGGGGCAGAGATGTGGAGTAGGTCAGGGTCTAGTGGGATCCTAATGATGAGATTTCTGCTACCTGGGAGGATGCTTCTAGGATGAGAGAGTTATACCCTTACCTATTTGCAGGCTTCCTGGAGTAAGCCTGACTCTAGGGGGAGGATGTAATGCCCCCTCATTTTTGGCTTGTGATAGTGGTAGTTTTGTATTGCTCTTTGTTAGTCTAAGACATTTGTTAGTTCTTCTATTGCTTTTTGATAGTTTTTAGACATTTAGCTGAGTAGACTTATGGTTTATGTTTATTTTGATCATGATGGAGTATGTTCGACTGATATAGTTTTGACATGTGTTATGAGTTCATGATGACATTATTATTATTCCAGTTGTGATGAGTTTGACATGAGTAGTAATGGTTTAATATTATCATGTTTTATTCAATCTGTTGATATCTGAATTCAGATAAAGTGGTTATAGTCTTGTTTCAAGAGCAAGGATGGTGTAGTACTACTTGCTTCGAGCACCCTACTATGCCGTGATTCTCTGACTCTGTGTGTGTAGACATATATGCACTTCATCATATTCAACCTATTGTTCTGATGCAGGCTATAGGTACTGAGCCTCGACTCCACCTGGTATAGCAAGTTTGAGTGGATTCTTAAACCAATGGGTATCAGTAATGGGAGATAACACGAGGTTTATTCTGCTAGGTCAATCCCAGTCTTTTGTGGTGGTCATGTGTCGTGATGTGACGTTTGATCCTTGTTCCATGTTGTTGGTCATCATGTGTTGTGGAGCATTGTTGAGTTTGTATAAGTTATCTCTATGTGCTCTCTTGTTAATACCTTAATGAACTATTATTATGATAATAATGCTATTTTTATGATAAATGTAATAGTATTTTGAATAGTTCTAAAATTTGGAATATTGTATAAAGTAAAATTTATTATTAACAAAATTAATTATTTTAATGTTTATTTAAGTGTCTGAGGTTGTGAGTTGTCAAGTGTGAATTTTTAGATTTGTGAAATTTCTATTATTAGTAAAAGTTTAAATTCTCGGAGGAGTGGGGATTTTGGTAACGGATGCATGTTGGTGGCTATGGGTTTTTATGGTGCCCGAGGGTTGTAGGGAAGGGAGAATACAGAAATTGGGGGAAAAACAAAGAATTGGTTATGGGAAGTTGAAGAGGAGGGAAGCAGAAGAGATTCTAGAGCCTTGATTCCACCTGGTATAGCAGGTTTGAGTGGGCTCTTGCACCAATGGGTATCGGTAATGGGAGATAACAGGAGGTTTATTCCGCTAGGTCAGTCCCAGTCTTCTGTGGTGGTCATGTGTCGTGATGTGACGTTTGATCCTCATTCCATGTTGTTGGACATCACGTGTTGTGGAGCATTGTTGAGTTTGTATAAGTTATGTCTATGCGCTCTCTTGTTAATACCTTAATGAACTATTATTATGATGTTAATACTATTTTTATGATAAATGTAATAGTATTTTGAATAGTCCTAAAATTTGGAATATTGTATAAAGTAAAATTTATTACTAACAAAATTAATTATTTTAATGTTTATTTAAGCATATGAGGTTGTGAGTTGTTGAGTGTGAATTTTTAGATTTGTGAAATCTCTATTATTAGTAAAATTTTGAATTCCTGAAGTGGGGATTTTACTAATGGATGCGTGTTGGTGGCTATGGGTTTTTATGGTGCCTGGGGGTTGTAGGGAAGGGAGAATACAGAAATTGGGAGAAAAACAAAGAATTGGTTACGGGAAGTTGAAGAGGAGGGAAGCGGAAGAGATTCTGGAGCCTTGGATCAAAAATTTAGGTAAGGTTACTAGACATTTCTCTGTTGAAATCATGTGTGAATTCGATCATGTCTACTTAATCCATTTGTCTTATTTTTTTCTCCTCTCACCATCTGAAGCCAAGTTTTCTGTAACACTAAATACAGTGGTTTTTACACTTACATTCTTGGGAAATGTGGGATCCTCTCCTTTCATCTTGAGGATGCTTCAGTTGATCCAAATGGAAATCTACAAGTTACCAAACAAATTTATCCATTTGAATATTGTTCCAATTAAATCTATCATCAGACTACTCTGCTCGAGAACGAGGTTTAATTTAAAAGTCATTATTTGAAATAAAATCTTACCTAGATTGCTACCTCAGCTGGTTTCCTTTGATCTCTCATCATTCTCTTGTGCTACTAGATTCTTTTTTTTTCATTTTTGTTCTAAGTCATTTGGTCAAGTTTTGTTTTGCCTCTAGAATCATCTCAAACCGTTACCGTAGGGCCCTAGCAATTGCCTCCTCTAGATTGTTTTTCCTGGCCTCAAGTATCTACTCTCTCAAAGAACATAGAATTCCAAGTGTGGCCTTGCCAAACATCTACCCAACCATCCTTCAATGTGGGGAGAGAGCCTGAGCATCTTTTTAGCAAATGTAATAATAAGAATCTTCCTTCTAGTCGCCAGACAGCCCAAGTAATTCATGTTTCATCTTAATTTCTTTTGTTTTACTTGAAATGTATTGTGAAACTTGCTGGAGAAGCTGCCATCTTTAGTGCAACTAAAAATTTAGTCTTTCTTTGGGCTACCGTATGCTGTGAAAATTACTCTTCTTATTTTTTATTTCTTTTCTCTTCCCCTTGCTTGGAGAATGACATCTTGGCTGAGAGGGTGATGCCAGCATGATATTCTTCCATTGGACTCCTCTTACAAGGGTGCCATACACTTCTTCAGGGGTGACATTATGTCTTGTGTTCTGCCGGCCAAAAGTCCACCTTCAGACTTGCAATTTCTGGGATTTAACCTCTTCATTGTTGATTCTTCTGGCTTCTACTCCTTCTGATATTGCTGCAAATAAATAGTATGATCTGATCGACTCCTCTGTTGTATTCTTTTTCATCTTCTCACCTTCTTTTTCAACATGATAGTTTGGCCAGTGCTCAGGGTTATTTTTTTTTTAGATTTTCATCAACTGAAATCCTCTTCAGAACTGTTGTGCTAGGGTAGGATCTTGCCTTGATATCCTTAGCCTATTTTTTTCTATCATCTGCCATAGCACGACTTCTACCTATAGGTTTCTTCCTAAAGTATGATCTAATCTCCATTTCTTCCTCGGACCTATTTTATTGAACTATAATACTAATTTATTATGATTAGAAGTTTTCAGTAAGAGCCTCTCTATGAGGAAATAGGAAGAATTCCAAGCAACGAAATTAGGAAGTTCTCAAAAAAAAAAAACTCCTAGAGTGTTTAGTAAACTTTACAAGTCTAATCATATTTTGAGTTAGTAAACTTGATAATAGATTTTGATTACTTATTTGAGAATAATAAAAAATTAAGGGGTGCAATTAGTTATTAGAGGAACCTTATTTATTTGTTAGGATAGATTTATAGTTTCTGGTAGAACAATTACCTTTATTGAAAATAGAACTAATCTCGTAGATGTAGGAATACTAACTGAGCAATTTAGAATATTATTGTGTGTTTAGATTATAGTAATCATGCTAGATTTCAAACCGATGTTAGCTATCCTAGAATTAAATAAGTTTGTTAAATAGTATATTCATTTTATTTGTTTTTGAAATAAATTGTTAGTTATGATTTAACCATATATTTTATTTCTAGGAAATAATGAGTTAGAGTTTTAGTATGAATTAAGTGTTATATTAGATTTCCATGATACATTTTTTTAGTAAATATATATATTGGGATAGAAAAATTTAAGAGTGTTTTGAATTGCAATGTTAGTTTAAAAGGGTAGTAATAGTTCGTGAACCAAATATTGTTGACCTTATTAGATATAAAATTGCTAGTTATGTTTATAATATGTTAATCGTGTTACATGAATGTTAGATGCCATTGTGTTGGCCTCGTTTTCAACACTTCCAAATTTAAACTTTTTGTGTCAAAATGACAAATCCAACCATGCTTTGAACCCTTTCTCCAATGGCACATTTTTTCTCCTATGTGAGTCATTAAGATAACTCATTTCTGAGATATCACAATCTATTTCCCTACATTGAACTTTGCATAACAACATCATTTTGGAGCAGAGATGCTCATCATTTCACTGAGTTTCTCGGGCACAATTATCCAATTTGCGGCATTTTATGAAAACAATTAAAAATCTATGATAGATGGTACAAAAAATGTTTATGGCAGTGTTCATGACTCCATTTCACCTAATCTAGCAACCTTTCAGGTCAAGAAGTCTTACGGTTTGGGAGATTTTAAACTTTCAATTTTTCAGCGGGCTATTGGCGGAAACAATTAAATCATGGTTTTTGTAAGGGCTGGAGCAAAATTGTTTGGCATGGAGATTTATAATAATAAAATGGACAAATGTGTCAAGATTTCCTGACAATCTGACTTTCCAGTTGAAATTTATGTACTTTTTGCCATTTCTCGTGCCTGCACAGTTCACAAGTTGCAAATTTGCCTAAGTTGAAACGATATCACCTATGAATTTGGCTAAGTGCAGAGTTTGCTTTCAAAAAGAAGTTATTTTTGGCCTACTTAGGAAAAAGTGAAAATTCGCATCAACTTGCGATTTTGGCTAAGTTCGTGAGAAGCAAAAGTGCGAAGCAACTTTAAGTTTTGGCTAACTAAAACGAAAGTGTGGCTTTCAATTTTTAATAACTTCTTGCAAGTTTCACTTATACTTTTTAGTAACCTACAAAGTTGTAAGTTTTGAAAAAGGAAAGTATGAGTTGTGGCTTTTAATAACTCGAAACACATTTCCGAAGCCAATGACCAAAATAAAAAAAAGTAGTTACCATAACTACAAAAGCAAACTAAAGGAGTATTTATTTTCAAACTTGCTTTGGAGAAGTTAAAAGGTCATATAACATGTATAAGTTACGAATGGAGGTTTTGAAATGATGTAAAAGGACCAATGAAAGAAACAAGAAGTAGTTATTATAACTACCCAACTTCATGCAAATGCATTCTTTGAAGCATAAAGACAAATTGTGTAATATTTACCAACAAGACCTAGTGGATGAAGATTGTAATTACTTTAACTTAATGGAATGTGAATACAAAATCTCACCAAGATTTAAGCATTATGCATGTATGGTTGATCTTCTTGGTCAGGCTAGACACTTGAATGAGGTAGATGAATTTATCAATCAAATGCCATTTGAACCTGATGCTCTGTTGTGGAGGACATTACTTGGTGTTTGTACAGTACATGGCAATTTGTTATTAAGAGAATGTGTAGCTCAAGCTCTTATTGAGATAAGAACCACAAGACTGCAACTTATGTGCTTCTATCAAATATATATACCAAAGCAAGAAGGTCGAATGATGCAGAAAAGGTACGCAAAGTTATGAAAGACAGAGGGGTTAAAAAGGAACCTAGCCTTAGATGGATTGAAATCAAGAGCAAGGTCAATGCATTTTTTGCAGGAGACAGATCACATCCGCAGTCAGAGGAGATATTCGCTCTGGTGGATAGATTAACCAGAGAAATGTAGGCTGCAGGGCATATACATAGGAACAAATTTTTTTTTTCTGTATGACACAGATCGAGACAAAAAGGATCCTACTATCAATTATCACAGTGAAAAGCTAGCTATTGCATTTGGCCTTATTAGCACAACCCCAGGGACAACAATTCAGGTGATGAAGAATCTACGTATGTGTTGTGACTGCCACATTGCTACTAAATTCATTTCCAAATTTGTGAGCCATGAAAGTGTTGTAAGGGATGCCAACCGTTTCCATCATTTTAGGGATGGCATGTGTTCTTGTCGAGATTATTGGTGATTATCAACTAAGAAGATTGTATATTTGGATGATCCCTTAGGAAACTAGTTAAAAATACTAGTGAAAATTGTAGTTAATGAGACGAATGGAATCTAAGGTCCTTTTTATGGTGGAACTTGTTGTTTTCATCGAAGAAAAGGGTTGTATGGGGTGCCACCTCAGATTAATCAATACCGCAATAAGGGATTTGTTGACAAGGTTTTGGAAACGTTCAAGCAAAGACAATCAATCTAAATTGTTTGATAGTCGAGCTCAAAGAAATGCGCTCTCATGGCAATGCAAGAACTGCAGGAAACCCACGAAGTTGCAAAAACTTTCTAGAAAATGCAATTTTCAAACATGGAAGCACACTTACACATTAGTTGTTTGACGGAACGCCTCAAAGAGATGTGTTTCATTGCCAAATTTCACGTCCTTGGCCAAGCATGCTCCTAGCCCATACCAAAATGGGAGATTTGCAACATGGTACGACCATCTATCAAGGCATAATGGAAAGAAGGGCTTTGTCAGATATTATAAGTTTGAAAACATATATACAAAATCTGGAAGCACGAATTACACATACAAATTGTTTGACACAATGCCTCAAAGAAATGTTGTCTCTTCGACCACAATGATTGCAGGATATGTACAGAATGGGCTAGTTTAAAAGGCCTTGGAAACTTTTAAGCAAATGTAATTTGCAGTTGTAAAGCCAAATTCTATGACCTTTACCTATCAATAAAGATAAATGGGAAGCATTCACAGGAGATCTAGTAGAGTCCGAGAAACCCAAATTTAGCCTTACAAAGTCGTTACACTTTTCAAATAAAACCACCACCAACATATTTGTAGATGGAAGTAGACAAATAAAGCACTGTAATTACCACATCAAAGGGTCCTTGTGCAAGCCATCTTGCACAATATTCAATGCCTCCGGAGAGATCATTGCACAAATTAAATGAAACGAAGCCAAATCAGATATAATGCTAGGGAATGATGTTTTCAGCTTGGTTGTTGAAGTGGGAATGGATCAAGCATTTGTAATAGGGCTAATTATTATGTTTAATCAGATATGCTAAGACAATATTCCTCAAAAATTTAGCAAGCAAGTTGACTGGAAATGCTCTAGCCACTCAGCCTTAATGTGTTTTCTTCCACCAAAATGGAATCATGGACTCTTTCTGCTTTAAGTTGTGCAGATTCTCAAACGTAGAAGGTGCAGATTCAATTCAGAGAGCCTGAAGTGTGTTCCATAGGACTCAGAGTGCTTGTACACCATTCTGCAACTATGTGAAATCATATACAAAGCTTGTCAATTGTTTGGTAGAATGTTTCAATCAAATGTGATCTCATTGAATGTAATAAAGATATAACACAGATGAATTCATGGACAAGGCATTCGAATTGTTCGACAGTCAACCTCAGAGAAATTTCATGGATGGTAGGATATACATTAAATGATTTTGTTGAAATGGCATTGGGAACTTTTAAGAAAATGTAATTGGCAGTTACAAAGCTGAACTCCACGGTCTTTGCCATCATCCCCGGTGCCAAAATAAGAGCTTTAAACAGATTAGCTATGATGGTGATAATGTATGCAATATGTGGAAGACGATATATGCGAACGGTCTAACTAAATGCCTCAAGTGAATGCAATAATAATGGGATGTGCACAAAATGGTTTTGGTAGAAGCTGCGAAGCAAATGTAACTGGCAGATTTAATGTAAAAACTCCACCATGTTTGCAACCTTCCTCCCAGCCAATGCAAAATAAACGACTATACATATCAATTGAAGCATAGTTGAAAATTGATTTTTGTTAGATATAAGGTACATGAACTACATAGTTATGCCTCAAAGAAGTGGGTTGCTCTTAACTATCATCCACTTCAATAGTCAAACGACAATTTTGGTCAATTAAAATAGAACAAATATTTACCACTTTTGATTGTGAACAAAGTGTAAAATTGTTATTGGCTATTTGACCATTAAAATGGATTATAATTACATTAGAGTGAGAGAAATGTGATGTCACAAACTCAGATGATTGCACGATTTTCACAAGATGGGTTTGGACTGCAATAATTACAGGGGTTTGAACATCCAGCAAAGTATAATTTGAAGTCAATTTGTATTAGAGCTATGGTTCCAAATGCCTTGGTAGACTTGCATGCATAATGTGGAGGGCGTTTGATCACCTAAAGGCCATCGGAGCAACATGAATGATGATTTCATTTCTGATTCTTCCTTTGCTATTCTTGGAGTCTTTATATGTACTGGGTTAGAGTAACATTGTATTCTTTTTGTACGGATGAAACCCAACACAATGACTACAATATGAATTGTTGTGCAAGGTTTTTGTGCAAACTGGCAACAGGGTCATCATGTGGAGTAAATAGCATATGCCAGATGAAAATGACACCATTATCACAAATGCTTCTTCTTGCATGAAAAGTAACAAGGATAGTCAGACACTATTAGTAGGGGAGAATCATTTGGACATCCTGCTATTCAAACATTTGACATGATTGAAAGGGGCCTCAGTCAACTCATATATATATGGATTCTATGATGAGTGAAACAATGAAGACCAAATGGAGCAGATGAAGATGGAGGGTATCTTAGCCAAATTCACAACTCGAAAGTTGTATCTTTGAAAACCACCATTTTAAAAAAAGTGACTTGTTTCGCTTATTGTAATTAAAAGTTCAAAATTAGGTTTCCTTTTGAAAAAGGTAGTTACTTGAACTGGTTAGCAAGGTAGTTGCAAGTTAGTTAGAGGTTGGTTACTAGGTAGTTATGGGAAAAAGCCTATAAATACAAGGCTATTTCAAATGTAAAAGGGGGGACTCTTTAGAGAGAACTCTTAAGGGGAAACTTACGAAGAGACTTTTTGGAATATTTTTGGCTTACACTTTGTATAGTTTACTTTGGCAAAAAGATAATGAAGAATGCACTTCAGTTCGTATGTTCTTGGTGTATTTCTGAGTTATGATTACTAGTTTCCCATATGTCAAATTGGTAATCTTTCTATGTATTTGTGTAAATCAAAGTTATCCATTGAAGTATGCAATTGGGATGATGAAACACAATCATGTCTCGGTATCCTGATTTTGAAAGTGTTAAGATAAATTATCTCTTCATATGTTGAGATTTGCCATCTTTCTTCATCGTTGTTGCACATATGTCATGAAATTCATCATGAAGTTTAGGAAAGTGGTTTCTAGCTTTGTGGTGAAACCCCCTCATACTTTTCTATAAGATTGTGAAACTCCTATTGGTTTTTGTACGTCTACCACGAGGGTTTCTACACGCCCATTTCTCCTATTATTTTCTTTTTTTCTTCCTTTTTGTACTTTCAGGTTAAAAGTACATAAAAACCACAAATACCCCTATCATACGAGGGAGCTGCCCCTCTCAAATGCAGAGGAAAGTTGTTAGTCCAGTAACAACTTCTCCAACTATTGGGACTATTTAGTCACCGCTCTAAGGGCAACGATTCATTTCCAAATGTTATTTCACGATGACAAATCTGTTTACCAACAGATTTTTGGCGATTCTACTGGGGATATGAGCTGAAGCATTGGTGCCTTTTTATTCCTCACAAATATACAAGTATCTCCCCAGAAAAGAAGATTGGCGACTCTATCTAAAAGCAGAATCCTGAAAGATGGTTTGGTATCGAAGAACCCAGATACATAACATGCAACTTCCTAAATCAGATAGTGACAGTGATGATGAAGATTATTCTTTTTATGCATCCTCTGCTTAGCAAAATCAATTTCTTGATGATCCTAAGCAAATAGAGTTTTTGAAGAGTTTCTATGGTGGCATGCAACTTGCTACTAATCAGGTTCATCCTTCTTTGCTTCAAACATTGTAGAAGATAGAAGAAAAAGATGGGAAGGAGACTCATTTTCTTACTCATAAGCCTCTATCAAAGAAGATTCATGCACCAAAATGTAAAATAGATTATGCTGAAATTTATCATTTGCACAATGAGGACAACAATGAAGAAGTGAAAGTGTTTCATGCAAACGAACCTATAGTTAATGCAACATCTTCTGATCAAAGAGTTGCAAGAAGGTCATCTGAACATGTATATGTTAGAAAAGAAGTTATTACATTTTCTCATGATAGGACATCTCCACTGAAGAAAGAAGAACAAAAAGAAGTGATAGAGATGGAAAAAGAAGATTATACGGAAGCATGCACTAATGAAGAAGAAATTTTTCCAGACGACAACATGCCTCTTGTGATAACTTGTTCTGGTTTCACAACTATATCTTCCAAGAAAGATCTCTATGACATGGCTAATGTTCGAGGAAATACAGAAAGTGTAAGTGAAGAGGATGAAGATAAGTCACGAAATGTTCTCTTATCATGCATGCTTGAACAAGAGGAGAATCATGATGAAATGGTACCAAAAGAACTTTCTCATGAGATTTCCATCATAGATTGGCATCTTAGTGCTCCTATTGATGATCTTATTCATGAAGAAGATGTCGTCATTTCTCCTTTACCTTTTTTTGAAGAAGAATATTCAACTATTGAAACTAAAGATACTACTCAAGATGAAGTGTTGAGTACTCCTGCTCCAAATGTGCAACAACATCATGAAGATATTGGGTGTGAATCTGCATGGAAAGCGGTTACAAATGAACTTATTCTTGAATGTTCTTATTTGAGTGATTTCATTGAATGTTCTAGTCCATCATCCGCATACAATAATGTTGGAGAAGGCAGTGTGAGTAATGGTTATGATAGTGATAGAGGACATCAAATTTCTAATGTGTGTCAGAACATGAATGAAATTGGAAGTGCTCAAAAGATTGATGAAAAGCTACGTGTTATTTCCTCTTCATCAACTATAGAAGGGACTTTTTAAGCTGGAAAGATGCATAATGCATATTCATTGTTTTCTCTCACTCATATGGAATCCTCTAACAAAGCACATCCTGAGTTGATAATGGTAAAGGAAGAATTTTGTTTGACAGAAGATGATTCAATGATAAAATAAGACATTGCTCATGAGAAGGATCAGTCACAGAATATCAAGTTTTCTTCACTTATTGATTCAAATGAAGGATGCTCGATTCATGATTCAGTTTTCTTTGGTTCAAACTATGAAAAGAATCTTCAGATAGAGAAGATTGGTATGCTCGATGTGATGCCAGAGGAGATGATCAGTAATACACAGGGAAATACCAATGTGATACAAAAGGACTCAGAAGTTTATGGTGAGAAATGGTTGTTCAATGCACTATTCAAGGAGTCTTCACGTTCCATGTATTTCATTTTTCTCATCACCCTAAAATATCTACTGAGTCTGCAAGTGCCTCATCCGTGCACATCTCTTTTCCACACAGGTGCCTATTTTTCTCAACCTGTTAATGGTTTCACATGATCATCTTGAAGCAGTTTGAGGTAGGAGTCACCTACCATGTACATAGGTTAACTAAGTGTTTTGGTTGTGTCTATCTTGTTTCGGTTCCTGTTGGTTTTTATCATTTCCCTCATCTCTATGTGTGTCTTTGTCATTTATTCCTTGTCTTCTTGTTTCCCCTTGTACATCGTGTTATCTCCTGACTCTACCTGCCCAATGGATAAGGCACTGTTCATTACCAGAGATTCTAGGTTTGTCTATGTCCTTTACAGTTCTTGTCCCCAGTTAGAGCCAGTTGTTGGCCTTGTTTTTAACACTTCCAAATTTAAAATTTTTGTGTCAAAATGACAAATCCAACCATGCTTTGAACCCTTTCTCCAGTGTCACATTTTTTTTTCTTGTGTGAGTCATTAAGATAACTCATTTCTGAGATATCACAATCTGTTTCCCTACATTGAACTTTGCATAACAACATCATTTTGGAGCAGAGACGCTCATCTTTTCACTGAGTTTCTCAGGCACACTTATCTAGTTTGCGGAATTTTATGAAAACAATTAAAAATCTATGATAGATGGTACAAAAAATGTTTATGGCAATGTTCATGACTCCATTTCACCTAATCTGGCAACTTTTTGGGTCAAGAAGTCTTACGGTTTGGGAGATTTTAAACTTTCAATTTTTCAGCGGGCTGTTGGCGGAAACAATTAAATCATGGTTTTTGTAAGGGCTGGAGCAAAATTGTTTGGCATGGAGATTTATAATGATAAAATGGACAAATGTGTCAAGATTTCCTAACAATCTAACTTTCCAGTTGAAATTTATGTACTTTTTGCCATTTCTCGCACCTGCACAGTTCACAAGTTGCAAATTCGCCTAAGTTGAAATGGTATCACCTGTGAATTTCGCTAAGTGTAGAGTTTGCTTTCAAAAAGAAGTTATTTTTGGCCTACTTAGGAAAAAGTGAAAATTTGTGTCAACTTGCACTTTTGGCTAAGTTTTTGAGAAGCAAAAGTGCGAAGCAACTTTCAGTTTTGTCTAACTAAAACGAAGGTGTGGCTTTCAATTTTTAATAACTTCTTACAAGTTTCACTTATACTTTTCGGTAACCTACGAAGTTGTAAGTTTTGAAAAAGGAAAGTATGAGTTGTGGCTTTTAATAACTTGGAACACATTTCTGAAGCCAATGACCGAAATAAAAAAAGGTAGTTACCTTAACTACCAAAGCAAACTAAAGGAGTATTTATTTTCAAACTTGCTTTGGAGAAGTTAAAAGGTCATATAACATGTATAAGTTACCGATGGAGGTCTTGAAATGATGTAAAAGGACCGATGAAAGAAACAAGAAGTAGTTATTATAACTACCCAACTTCATGCAAATGCATTCTTTGAAGCATAAAGATAAATTGTGTAATATTTACCAACAAGGCCTAGTGGATGAAGGTCATAATTACTTTAACTCAATGGAATGTGAATACAAAATCTCACCAAGATTTGAGCATTATGCATGTATGGTTGATCTTCTTGGTCGAGCTGGACACTTGAATGAGGCAAAAGAATTTATCAATCAAATGCCATTTGAACCTGATGCTCTAGTGTGGAGGACATTACTTGGTGTTTGTACAGTACATGGCAATTTGTTATTAAGAGAATGTGTAGCTCAAGCTCTTATTGAGATAAGAACCACAAGACTCTACAACTTATGTGCTTCTATCAAATATATATGCCAAAGCAGGAATGTCGAATGATGTAGAAAAGGTACACAAGGTTATGAAAGATAGAGGGGTTAAAAACGAACCTGGCCTTAGATGGATTGAAATCAAGAGCAAGGTCCATGCATTTTTCGCAGGAGACAGATCAATCTGTAGTCAGAGGAGATATTTACTCTAGTGGATAGATTAACCAGAGAAATGCAGGCTATAGGGCATATACGTGAGAACAATTTTTTTTCCTGTATGACATAGATCGAGACCAAAAGGATCCTGCTATCAATTATCACAGTGAAAAGCTAGCTATTGCATTTGGCCTTATTAGCACAACCCCAGGGACAACAATTCCGGTAATGAAGAATCTACGTATGTGTTGTGACTGCCACATTGCTACTAAATTCATTTCCGAATTTGTGAGCCGTGAAAGTGTTGTAAGGGATGCCAACTATTTCCATCATTTTAGGGATGACATGTGTTCTTGTGGAGATTATTGGTGATTGTCAACTGAGAAGATTGCATATCTAGATGATCCCTTAGGAAACCAGTTAAAAATACTAGTGAAAATCGTAGCTAGTGAAGTGAATGGAATCCAAGGTCCTCTTTATGGTGGAACTTGTTTTCATCGAAGAAAAGGGTTGTATGGGGTGCCACCTCAGATTAATCAATACCACAATAAGGGATTTGTTGACAAGGTTTTGGACACGTTCAAGCAAAGACAATCAACCTAAATTGTTTGACAATTGAGCTCAAAGAAATGTGCTCTCATGGCAATGCAAGAATGGCAGGAAACCCATGAAGTTACAAAAACTTTCTAGAAAATGCAATTTTCAAACATGGAAGTGCACTTGCACATTAGCTGTTTGACAGAACACCTCAAAGAGATGTGTTTCATTGCCAAATTCCACATCCTTGGCCAAGCATGCTCCCATCCCATACCACAATGGGAGATTTGTAGGATGGTGCAACCATCTATCAAGGCATAATGGAAAGAAGGGCTTTGTCAGATATTATAAGTTTGAAAACATATATACAAAATATGGAAGCACGAATTACACATACAAACTGTTTGACACAATGCCTCAAAGAAATGTCATCTCTTCGACTGCAATGATTGCAGGATATGTACAGAACGGGCTAGTTTAAAAGGCCTTGGAAACTTTTAAGCAAATGTAATTTGCAGTTGTAAAGCCAAATTCTACGACCTTTACATGTCAATAAACATAAATGGGAAGCATTCACAGGAGATCCGGTAGAGTCCGAGAAACCCAAATTTAGCCTTACAAAGTCGTTACACTTTTCAAATAAAACCACTGCCAACGTATTTGTAGATGGAAGTAGACAAATAAAGCACTACAATTACCACATCGAAGGGTCCTTGTGCAAACCATCCTGCACAATATTCAATGCCTCCAGAGAGATCATTGCACAAATTAAACGAAAGGAAGCCAAATCAGATATAATGCTAGGGAATGATGTTTTCAGCCTAGTTGTTGAAGCGGTGATGCAGAGTGTGCAGCAAAAGGATCAACAACTATGATCGACCAGACCCGATCTATGTCTTGGCGATGTTTCCTCTATCGGCCAAACATATCGCTATCGAACCTCTCCCTTTTCTTCTTACCAATCACTTTACTCCTCCCGATGTCCATGGCTTCCAATGACTTAACCTCAACAGTTAATCACCTCGTCAGGTAGACTTCCCTCTTCACTCAGACTCTGATCTTGCCTTTCAAGGACTCACCTCTCTCCGATGAATCTGGACCGTTGGCCAGACACTCCTTATTGGCGTAGCTTCCTTCTCGTTCACCAAAGCCACAACTCACACTAATCAACTACCTCTCCTCCGTTGGTGGGACTCTCAAACTTCTCTCCAATAAGTTGTCTATCAGTGTGACCCTACCTTTCGTTGAGACTTTTCAGTCTTCTCTTGACGATGTTCCTTACACCGATACTCTTCATCGGTGATACTTCACGATAGTCATCCTGATCAGTGAAACTTTATACCGTCAGCCCAATGCAAATTCCTTAACTTGATGCCTCTGATCACACCGATACATACTCATGCACTTCGTTAGGCTATGTGTGGGGTACACCTTCCTTAGTCTTTGGTCAAACAAGGTTGTATGTGTCTCCAACACTATACAACGTGGTTGATATTAGAACGACCACACCTTCGGTCAGACAAAGTCTGTTTGTCACCGATGCCCACCATCGGTTAGACACTAGGAATCAGAGGGACTTCCAAAGGTTCACCTGACGCCCAAGTCACACCGATGATCTCTCTATCGGCAAAGCTTCTACTGTTGGTATAACTTTTCCCCTATGCTCTGATAATGCTTATAACACCGAAAAGCATAGCACCAAGTGCTCTATGTCTACCCAATATGGGAACCCTCCTACAGAACCAAACATTTACGGACTGGCCAATTCTTGAGTCAAAACCTTCGACCACTCATATCAATCTAGTCCCAAATCAACTCCATTCACTTCACATGGATTTCTTGACTAGCCACATGGAGATGTCTAGTCGAATCTGGCCGAGTTCTCTGGATTCCTGGGTGAGGATGTAGAAAACAACAAACCTAAATATCTTTCCCCCATCACACCGATACTGCACAAGACTTTAGTGGACAGAGGAAAGGGTCTCCATTTACGAATCAAACCCTAACCCCTAGGTTACAAACTAGCCTATGTGGAAATGTTAGAAGTACACCATCTGCACACTACGGGAATACTAAGAACTACAGATAACATCTAGATTAGGGTATGGATGCACACTATCTTAACAGAGATACCAAATATAAAGAACACATAGGAAAACCAACATATATCACACCCATAAACTCTCTTTATTCATTCATCAAAATCTCTGCTGCAACACACACACTTCTTCCCGTGTGACATACAGCTTGCCTCTAAGGAAGATGTAGAGACAACAGTTATTTCCCTCCAACTGTGCAAACTGATATTCAAATCAGTTAGCCATTGGTGTTACCCTTCATACAAGCAAAACCACATGTTTGCCTTGCACAATTACATCAATGGGACCAAATTGACCCTTATTACAACATGAAATGGCTTAAGAGCCTTATGAAACAATAAAAGAAAATATGGCCCTGCACTACAGAGAAGGTGCTCTTGCACCATACTCCCCCTGCAAGAAAAACTCAAGTCCCTTGAGTTGCTAACTACTGAAGTGTCTTCCCATGCTTCAGAATATCTACTTCACTCATCCAGGTTGCCTCTAAATCAGGAAGATCCTACCACTTGACCAAGTAGTCCTTGTACACACCCTTTCTTGTCTTCCTAACAATTTTGGAATCCAAAATGCATTCTAACTGTAAAGGCTTACTTGGAGGTAAATCTTTGATCTAGTCCTCATCTTCAATCATAGCATCTGATCCATTAGCATTTAATGGAGGTCTGAAAGGATTTCACAAACATTAAAAATAGGAGAGATACCAAGACTAGATGGTAACTCAATCTCATATGCATTTGGACCAAATTTATGCACTATTTTGCATGGCCCAATCTTCTTCATCAAGAGTTTAGTTGGCTATCCTTTTGGTAACCTTTCTTTCCTCATATATGCCATAACTAAATCTCCAACTTTGAACTACACCGCACTTTTCTTTAGATCAGCCCTTTCTTTATACTTTGTTACTATTTTTTTCCAATTGCAACTTGACTTGATCATGGACTATCTTCATGGAGCCAGAAAAATCTTCACCAAGTGCACTCCTTTTATCCCAGCCTTGGAGATCCTTCAGTTCAAGTGGCCCCCTTGGGTGAAAACCATAAACTACTACAAAAGGACTTTTACCAGTACTCATGTTCACTGAATCATTGTAGGCATATTCAGCCTGACTAATAACTAAATCCCATGCCAAACCATGTTGTTTTGTAAGGCATCGTAGAAGGTTTCCAAGGGACCTATTAACTACTTCAGTCTGACCATCAGTTTGTGGATGGTAAGCTGATAAAAAGGACAACTGTGTGCCCAACTTTCTCCACAAGGTCCTCCAGAAGTGACCTACAATCTTCAAATCCCTGTCTATTACAATTGACAATGGTAAACCATGTATTCTCACCACCTCTCTGAAAAATAGACCTGCAATATGAGATGCATCATTTTTACATTTACAGGGTACAAAATTAGCCATCTTGCTAAACCTATCAACAATAATAAACACACTATCCACCCCTCTGACTGTTCTAGGTAACCCAAGTACAAAATCCATACTTATACTTTCCCAAGGTTTGTTGGGAATAGGAAGGGGCTGGTATATTCCTGCATTGGAAGACACACCCTTGGCCCTTTGACAAATTGCACAACTAGCAACATACCATCTCACATCAGATTGCACCTTTAGCCAGAAATAGAACCTTGTAACTTATTCCAGTGTTTTGTCTAAGCCAAAATGTCCTCCCAAAGAACCATTATGCTTTTCCTTCATGATATTGTCCCTCATGGAACACTTAGGAATACACAACAAATTGCCCTTAAACAAAAGTCCTTCCTGTAATACAAAATCTAAATATGCACCATGGAAAGTGTTAGCCAAGTTCACACAAACATCATAAGCCTCTTTGAAATCTGAATCCTCTTCATACAATTCCTTCAAACAATCAATACCCATGCTTTCTAACTCAATTTCCTGAACAATAAGTAACCTCCTACTCAAAGCATCAGCCACTTTATTAGAAACACCCTTTTTGTGCTTAATTGTGAAGGTATAAACTTGTAACTATTCCACCCACTTAACATGTCTATGGTTCAATTTTTCTTGACTATTGAGGAAACTAAGAGCATGGTTGTCAGTGAAAACAATGAATTCTTTTGGCAGTAAATAATGCCTCCATTTTTTCAAAGCTTGCACCATTGCATAGAGCTCTAGGTCATAGGTAGAATACCTCTGTTTGGCTTCATTCAACTTCTCTAAGAAGAATGCAACTGGATATCCTTCTTGGCTAAGAACAGCACCAATAGCTTGCTTGCTTGCATCACAATCAACAACAAACACCTTATCAAAATCAGGAAGTACTAAAGTAGGTAACTCAGCTACCTTTGTTTTCAACAACTCAAAGCCAACATCGGCTTCCTTTGTCCATTGGAATCTACATTTGACTCCACCCTTGATGGTGTTGAGGATGGGAGCACTAATGTGACTGAAACCTCTGATAAACTTCCTATAAAAAGTTGCCAATCCATGGAAACTTCTGACTTCTCCAACTGACTTAGGAGTAGGCCAATTCAGAATAGCATCAACCTTAGAGGGATCCATCTTCAAATAACCATTTGAAATTACAAATCCAAGGTATACAAGTTCTATTTTCATGAAGTCACACTTGTCTAGGTTGATCATCAACTTACTCCCATGCAATTTCTTTAACACCTGTCCAAGATGCTTCACATGCTCTTCTTTGGTCCTGTTGAAAATTGGTATATCATCAAGATAAACAATAACAAATTCTTCAATAAATTCTACAAGTACCTCATTCATCAACCGCATAAATGTGCTTGGAGCATTGCTGAGTCCAAAGGGCATGACAAGCCACTCATAGAGACCTTCATTTGTTTTGAAGGCAGTCTTCCATTCATCTCCCTGCCTTATTCTGATCTGGTGATAACCAGATTTCAAATCAATCTTGGAATAGTAGCATGAACCACCAAGATAGTCCAACAGATCCTCAATCCTTGGCATAGGAAATCTATACCTTATGGTGATCTTATTAATAGCCCTTGAATCTATACATAATCTCCATTTTCCATCCTTCTTAGGAGCAAGTACACTAGGGACTACATATGGATTGAGACTTTTCCTAATCAAACCTTTCTCCAAGAGTTCTTGAATATGTCTACCTACCTCTTCATTCTGTTGTGGTGTCAACTTGTAGGCAGCCTTGTTAGGTAATGTGGCTCCAGGAATCAAGTCAATCTGATGACTTCTGTCCCTCATAGGTGGTAAAGAATCAGGTGTATCCTCTACCACAAGATCCTGATACTTATCCAGTAATTGTTGCACTTCCAATGGAATCTCCTTCTGCTTCTTGCTTTGCTGATTTGATACATCTACAGGCTTCATCATCAGTTCATACCCTTGGGTATCCTCCTCCTTCATGAGTTGTAGGAAATCTTTGTCACTCACTAACATGACACTGTTGTCATTGTTCTTCTCTCCAACCTGCTCTGGTAAGGGATCCATCTAAAACTTCTTACCATTCTTGGTGATCACATATGTGTTCTTTTCACCATCATGCTGTGCTTTCACATCATACTACCAAGGTCGTCCAAGAAGAAGGTGACAAGAATCCATAGGAATAATTTCACATAGCACCTTATCCCTATAATCACCTAGTTCAAACTCTACCCAAGTTTGTTCTTCCAACAAATAGTTCTGATTCTTATTCAACCAAGATATTTTGTGAGGATTAATATGGGGCAATCTTTTCAGTTTAGATTTTTCTACCATTTCAGCAGACACTACATTTTCAGTAGAACTTGAATCAACAATGATTTTACAGAGCTTACCATATGCTACTCCTTGGGTTCTGAAGAGATTCTTCCTTTGTGGAGGCTCTTGCTTCAATGGCATCTTCACTAGGGTTCTCTTAATCATCATGCTCTCTCCTTCAAGCACTGGTGCAGCACTACCAATTGGTGAATTTACACTTTGGCAATCATCATCTTTCAATAGCTGGTTCCTCCTCTCACCATCATGAGAGCTAGATGCCTTCTCAGGGCACTTATTTGTAGTATGGCCTACTTGATTGTAGTTGTAGCATCTTCCAGTGCAGACTCAAGGTCCTCTACTTGCAGCACCACCTTTGCCTCTACCATTAGGTCTCCTCCAACCTCTAAAACCACTACCTTTCTATTATGTATCAAATCGTGATTCTTGCTGACTTGAACTTTGACCTTTGTTTGGCTATCCTCTACCAAAATTACCTCTTCCTCTGTTATTTTGATCACCTCTCCTTTTCAGCTTATCCTAAGCCCTAGAGGCTAACTAAAAACATTCATCTACAGTCTTGGGAACCACCATACTAAATTCATCTTGTATATTATATCTTAGACCATCAAGATATCTGGCCACCATCTCTTTCTCCTCCTCCCTGTGATTGGCTCTCATACTCAATCTGTGGAATTCTTCAGTGTATGTAGCCATGTCCATATCTTTTTGCCTAAGATGATTAAACTTTCTGATAGTCTGCAAATCATAGTCACATGGTAAAAACTTGGTTCTCAGCATGGCCACCATTCTACTCCATTTGGTGATTGGACTCTTTCCAACCTTCTCCCTTTCACATTGGGTGTAGTTCCACCAAACCAATGCAGAACCTCTCAGTCTGGTTTTTGCAACCTTCACTTTCTTACTGTCACTGTACTCCTTGAAGTCAAAGTAATTACTTATGGCTTCAATCCAGTCCACAAGAGTATCTCCATCCAGTTTCCCATTGAACGTGGGAACATCCATTTTTGGATCACCACTATCTCCATGACCCTTGAGTGCGTTCAGGAATGCCTTTTGATCAGCAGACATATCTTCTCCTTGAGGATTTTCTCTTGCTTCTTCTTCTTCGTCCTCCTCTGACTTAGAAGTGCTTCCATTCTTCTCTTTGGATCTCTCTTCCTTCAGTCTCTCTTCAAGCATCTCTTCTACCATCTTCTGGATGACTGCTTTGCTCATCGACTTGGGAGGCATTGTGCTAGCCTCTGTCTCTATCTCCAACTCTTCGTCTGACATACATGGTTGTGATTTAGAATATTGGCTCTGATACCAATTTGATGTAGAGTGTGCAGCGAAAGGATCAACAACTGTGATCGACTAGACCCAATCTATGTCTTGGCGATGTTTCCTCTATCGGCCAAACATATCGCTATCAGACCTCTCCCTTTTCTTCTTACCGATCACTTTACTCCTCCCGATGTCTGCGGCTTCCAATGACTTAACCTCAATGGTTAATCACCTCATCAAGTACTTCCCTCTTTGCTCAGACTCTGATCTTGCCTTCCAAGGACTCACCTCTCTCCGATGAATATGGACCGTCAGCCAGACACTCCTTATCGGCGTAGCTTCCTTCTCGTTCGCTGAAGCCACAACTCACGCTGATCAACTACCTCTCCTCCATCGATGGGACTCTCAAACTTCTCTCTGATAGGTTGTCCGTTGGTGTGACCCTACCTTTCGTTGAGACTTTCTAGTCTTCTCTCGACGATGTTCCTTACACTGATACTCTTCATCGATGATACTTCGCAATAGTCACCCCGATTGGTGAAACTTTATACTGTTGGCCCAATGCAAATTCCTCATCCTGATGCCTCTGATCAAAATGATACATACTCATGCACTTTGTTAGGCTATGTGTGGGGTCCACCTTCCTTAGTCTTTGGTCAGACAAGGTTGTATGTGTCTCCGACACTATACAACATGGTTTATATTAGAACGACCAGACCTTCAGCCAGACAAAGTCTGTTTGTCACCGATGCCCACCATCGGTTAGACACTAGGAATCAGAGGGACTTCCAAAGGTTCATCCGACGCCCAAGTCACACCGATGATCTCTCTATCAACAAAGCTTCTACTGTTGGTATAACTTTTCCCCTATGCTCTGATAATGCTTATCACATCGAAAAGCATAGCACTAAGTGCTCTATGTCTACCCGATATGGGAACCCTCCTAAAGAACCAAACATTTATGGACTGGCTGATTCTCAAGTCAAAACCTTCAACCACTCATATCAATCTGGTCCCAAATCAACACCATTCACTTCACATCGATTTCCCAACTAGCCACATGGAGATGTCTAGTCAAATCTGGCTGAGTTCTTTGGATTCCTAGGTGAGGATGTAGAAAACAACAAACCTAAATATCTTTCCCCCATGACACCAATACTACATAGGACTTTAGTGGACAGAGGAAAGGGTCTCCATTTATGAATCAAACCCTAACCCCTAGGTTACAAACCAGCCTCTGTGGAAATGTTAGAAGTACACTGTCTGCACACTACGGGAACACTAAGAACTACCAGATAACATCTTGATTAGGGTATGGATGCACACTATCTTAACAGAGATACCAAATACAAAGAACACACAGGAAAACCAACATATATCACACCCAGAAACTCTCTTTATTCGTTCATCAAAATCTTTGTTGTAACACACACACTTCTTCCCATGTGACATACAGCTTGCCTCTAAAGAAGATGTAGAGACAATAGTTATTTCCCTCCAACCGTGCAAACTAATATTCAAATTAGTTAGCCATTGGTGTTACCCTTCATACAAGCAAAACCACATGTTTGCCTTGCACAATTACATCAATGGGACCAAATCGACCCTTATTACAACATGAAATGGCTTAAGAGCCTTATGAAACAATAAAAGAAAATATGGCCCTGCACTACAGAGAAGGTGATCCTGCACCAAGCAGGAATGGATCAAGCATTTGTAATAGGGCTGATTATTATGTTTAATCAGACAAGCTAAGACAATATTCCTCAAAAATTTAGCAAGCAAGCTGATTGGAAATGCTCTAGCCACTCGTCCTTAATGTGTTTTCTTCCACTAGAATGGAATCATGGACTCTTTCTGCTTTAAGTTGTGCAGATTCTCAAACGTAGAAGGTGCATTCCATAGGACTTAGAGTGCTTGTACACCATTTCGCAACTATGTGAAATCATAGGCAAAGCTTGTCAACTATTTGGTAGAATGTTTCAATCAAATGTGATCTCATTGAATGCAATAAAGATATATCATAGATGAATTCATGGACAAGGCATTCGAATTATTCGACAGTTGGCCTCAGAGAAATTTCATGGACGACAGGACATACATTAAATGATTTTGTTGAAATGGCATTGGGAACTTTTAAGAAAATGTAATTGGTAGTTACAAAGCTGAACTCCACAGTCTTCACCATCATCCCTGGTGCCAAAATAAGAGCTTTAAACAGATTAGCTATGATGGTGATAATGTATGCAATATGTGGAAGACGATAGACGCGATCGGTCTAACTAAATGCCTCAAGTGAATGCAATAATAATGGGATGTGCACAAAATGGTTTTGGTAGAAGCTGTCTAGCAAATGTAACTGGTAGATGTAATGTAAAAACTCCACCACATTTGCAACCTTCCTCCTAGCCAATGCAAAATAAACGACTATACATATCCATTGAAGCATAGTTGAAAATTGATTTTTGTAGATATAAGGTACATGAACTACATAGTTATGCCTCAGAGAAGTGGGTTTCTCTTAACTATCATCCACTTCAACAGTCAAAGGACAATTTTGGTGAATAAAAATAGAACAAATATTTACCACTTTTGATTGTGAACGAAGTGTAAAATTGCTATTTGTTGTTTGACCATTAAAATGGATGATATTTAAATCAGAGTGAGAGAAATGTGATGTCACAAACTTAGATGATTGCATGATTTTCACAAGATGGGTTTGGACCGTAATAATTACAGGGGTTTGAACATCCACCAAAGTATAATTTGAAGTCAATTTCTATTAGAGCTGTGGTTGTAAATGCCTTGGTAGACTTGCATGCATAATGTGGAGGGCATTTGATCACCTAAAGGCCATCAGAGCAACATGAATGATGATTTCATTTCCGATTCTACCTTTGCTATTCTTGGAGTCTTTATATGTACTGGGTTAGAGTAGCATTGTATTCTTTTAGTATGGATGAAACCCAACATAATGACTACAATATGAATTGTTGTGCAAGGTTTTTGTGCAAACTGGCAACAGGGTCATCATGTGGACTAAATAACATATGGCAGATGAAAATGAGACCATTATCACAAATGCTTCTTCCTGTAGGAAAAGTAACAAGGATAGTCAGACACTATTAGTAGGGGAGAATCATTTTGACAGCCTGCTATTCAAACTTTTGACATGATTGAAAGGGGCCTCAGTCAACTCATATATATATGGATTCCATGATGAGTGAAACAATGAAGACCAAATGGAGTAGATGAAGATGGAGGGTATCTTAGCCAAATTCACAACTCAAAAGTTGTATCTTTGAAAACCACCATTTTAAAAAAAGTGACTTGTTTCGCTTATTGTAATTAAAAGTTCAAAATTAGGTTTCCTTTTGGAAAAGGTAGTTACTTGAACTAGTTAGCAAGGTAGTTGCAAGTTAGTTACAAGATGGTTACTAGGTAGTTATGGGAAAAAGCCTATAAATACAAGTCTATTTCAAATGTAAAAGGGGGGACTCTTTAGAGAGAACTCTTAAGGGGGAACTTAGGAAGAGACTTTTTGGAATATTTTTGGCGTACACTTTGTATAGTTTACTTTGGCAAAAAGATAATGAAGATTGCATTTCAGTTTGTATGTTCTTGGTGTATTTCTAAGATATGATTACTAGTTTCCCGTATGTCAAATTGGTAATCTTTCTATGTATTTGTATAAATCAAAGTTATCCATTGAAGTATGCAATTGGGATGATGAAATACAATCATGTCTCGGTATCCTAATTTTGAAAGTGTTAAGATAAATTATCTCTTCGTATGTTGAGATTTGCCATCTTTCTTCATCGTTGTTGCACATATGTCATGAAATTCATCATGAAGTTTAGGAAAGTGGTTTTTAGCTTTGTGGTGAAACCCCCTCATACTTTTCTATAAGATTGTGAAACTCCTGTTAGTTTTCATATGTCTACCATGAGGGTTTCTACACGCCCATTTCTCCTATTATTTTCTTTTTTCCTTCCTTTTTGTACTTTTAGGATAAAAGTACACAAAAACCACAAATACCCCTATCATACAAGGGAGCTGCCCCTCTCAAATGTAGAGGAAAGTTGTTAGTCCAATAACAATTTCTCCAACTGTTGGGACTATTTAGTCACCGCTCTAAGGGCAACGAGTCATTTCCAAACGTTATTTCACGGTGACAAATCTATTTACCAACACATTGCATATGTTATTTTTACTTCTTTTTAAAGAATGTGGGAACCTTTTGATAATTGTTGGTATAAATCATCCGTAGTTGTTATCATGGTATGGTCAAAATTCCATTTCTAATTGTTGGTATCAGATTTCATGTCGACATAATTTGGTTATAGTGTATTTTGTCTTGAGTCAAATTGTTATAAGTTATGCCGTAAATCGTCTAAGTCCTCATTCTATGTTGTGAGATGGATTTAGGTAAGTGGCTTTGCATGCAGTTACCAACTCCAGAGGTTAGGTTTTATTTTGGGTCTTCAATCCATTCTGTTGTCATTCAGTTTCAATGTCTCTTCGTTTTGAGTGATTTTAGTGGGAAAGGAAATCTTTATTGTTATGATGGAAACTAGAATGTAGTGGATTGTAATAGACAGATGTTTACTTTTTCCTTGCCTTTGCATGTATTAAACTTGAATAATGTTTAGGTGTTTTAGTTGTATGTGGGGGGAGTGGCTTCGACGGTGGGGCCGGTGCCCAAAGTGGCTGCCTAGAAAACTCCATGGAAGTTGTAATCCAGTGATAACTTAATAATTGATCTAGGTGGGATTGGGTAGTAAGTTATTTAACAAGATAAGTTTGATGCCTCACCCATGCCTTGAGTGCTTTCACAGGCTAAGGATGGGATGAGAAGGCCTGGTTGGCAAAGTTGACTTCCTTGTCTCCATGAAAGGAAGTGTCAACTCCGCATGTGTCAGCCTATGGGGCCGGCGCCTATAGAGAGGTCACCAGGAAAACTATAGTTGGGGGCCGGCTTCTGGTGAGAGATAGCCTGGAAAACCCTTGCTAGGACCATGTGATGACACTTCCCCAGCTACAGCATAGTTATTTCCTTTCACCTCTTGTTGTAGCCTCTGGAGAAGTTTATTGATGATTGATTTGTCTAGTTGAGTTGTGTAGTTTGATGATCTGAGTTGCCTATGTCAAGTCTATTTTTCTGCTTGCCTGTAGCCATTAGCCTACTGGAGCCTTGATGTTATCTCCTAGCTTGGAGGGGTGGACCTCAGGGTTCCATGTGGTTGGGTGGTAGAGCTATCCATTGGTTCTCTTGGATGTTTAGTTCGATTCTAGTGCAGAGGTGTTCCAGATCCAGATTTGCTTTACACTTTCTAAGTTGTAGTATTCTTTCACAATTGTATCAATTTGTAAACCGATGTAATCGGCCTTGTAACCTTGTATGGGATCTTGTAATCATTTAGCTCAGCAAATGTATAAAATATTATTGGCATTATGTTGCATAACACTTTTATGGTTATAATTCTATCTGATGCAGTTGTGTTCCCTAGAAGTGTTAGCCGTTTATTTCTTTTAATGTTGTTATTAGTGCAGTTATATTTATTGTATAATGCATTTCCTTATTTTTTTTAAAAATATTTCTGTAATTTTGTCTCTTGTTAGTCTAACACCCTAGGGTTGCATGATAGGGCATCACATTTGGACTAAGATCAATGGCCCAAATACAATTTTAGGCCCCATGGGCATTGGAGCTCCATGAGTACATTTTGGCTCATGAATTTTAACCCTAGTTGTTTGATTATAAATTGAGATCAATAACCTAAATACAATTTCAGGCTCGATCAGCATTGGAGCCCCATGGGCATTGGAGCTCCGTGAGTACATTTTGGATCATGAATTTTAACCCTAGTTGTTTGATTATAAATTGAGATCAACAACCTAAATACAATTTGAGGCTCGATTAGCATTGGAGCTCCATGGGTACTTTTTAACCCATGGAATACAACCCCTACCATTATATTATAAATAAAATCAATGGTACTTCTTAAAAATTGGTGATATGGCCCTAAACTAACTAATGATTATAAAATATTATTGGCAAATTAAATTTATTTTCTAATATAACTAATAAAATTTAGGCGAATCTCATCTAATCAAGTATCAAATATTGTGGCAAATTTTTGAGTTTAAAAGTTTAATAAAATAAATATTCTGGTGATTTAACCAAGATTAAAATAAAATTTTGTAAAAATGTGGTGATTCAGGTCTCCTTATAGCCTGTACTATTAGCTTAATTTTGAATCCTCAATTTCAACTATTAGCCAATTGGTGAATATTAGCCACTAAAAAAATTATTGATTTTAATGACTTCAAGTTTTTGGAAAAGAAAATAGTCCCTTTATTCC
This sequence comes from Cunninghamia lanceolata, assembly GCA_027924645.1. Classification (NCBI taxonomy): domain Eukaryota; kingdom Viridiplantae; phylum Streptophyta; class Pinopsida; order Cupressales; family Cupressaceae; genus Cunninghamia; species Cunninghamia lanceolata. The sequence goes on from BSBN01000246.1 coordinate 1,390,769, forward strand.
TAAAAGGTAAAATGATTTCCAACCATGCCCTAAACCCCTTAAGAACTGAGACGGTCTAGTTTGCAAATGGCCAAGAAATACATTTTCTACTCACATTATAGAATTCAGATGAACTGCAAAATGAAACATGAGTATGGTTTCAACAAAACTTAGATGTTTTGAAAAGATATTGATGAATACAAACATTCAAAATTGGCTCAAACCCTGATAAGATCAAAGGATAACTCATAATGAATCATGCGCAGAGGTTTAGGGAATCATTCTTAAGTATAGAGACAACCGACCTTAGGAGCAAAAGTGATAAAATAACTAAGTAAATTGTCTTTAATATTTGCCAAAAATTTCCATTAATGGAGCCTCATGTAGACATAGTGGAGGGTATTAAGTCCGAATGCAAATTTTTAAGGGTATCTAGGATGTGCCATAACCTCCCCAAACATAATGAAAACTTGTCTTGTGAGAGTTTGGTGTTCACGTGGACATGCGAAGCTTTAGGCAAGTTCTAGATATAGCATAGAGTTTCGTGAGACCAAAAGTGTTGAGATCACTCACGAGAAGACTTCAAAATTGGAAAGCGGGAGAACCTTGGGGTCTTGACTCAAGTGAAAGTTTTTTGGTTCCCAAAATAACTATAATCCAAAACCCTAAAACATTTTACAATCACCTAGGTCAGGGGTGTCATTAGGGTGATTATAAGAGGTTTATCAATAGGTTAAGGGTGATTTTAGCCAACTTATAGGAGTGGGTAGACTCCTCTACACTTCAAGCTTGGCTAGGCTTAGGAGGGTAATCTTGGAGGTATCCCTCAATAGGGATTGAGATTAACAAAATATATTATCCCATTTGTGACTTTGTAACAATACGTAGATCATTGTTTTAATCCCAAACCTTGTCACAGGACTAAAACACACTTGTTACACTTAATAACCTCCCTTTTAATCTGATGAGAGAAACCCTATAGAATGTGGTTGCTTATGGAATTGTAACTAGATTTAAAACTTGATATATTGTTTTGATTTTTAATGAGTTTGGGTGATCACAGACTTTTCAGACTCGTGCCTATCCATTGGGCTACAGAGTCTCATGTTTATCAAAGGAACACAATTACAAGGAAATGTATGACTATGTATTTGAAGATTCAGATGCATAGAATCAATATCAAAGGATGAGAATACTTAGTAATCTGAACACCATACAACATTCTTCTATATGTAATACTGAATGTGACAAGAGAAAACCCTAATTACGATAGAGGTTTCCTCAAAGAACATTTACAATAGTGGAGAAAAATAATGATTGATATCAAGATTACAATATATTTCACATACACTTTTGATAGCTGCTTCCTAAAGAACAAAAACTAATCACTGGTTGTTGCCCTAACTTCCTCTAGACCTTTGCACCTATAGAGAGAAATTCTACCCAAAAAAGACCAACCCTTCAAATGAGTTTCAATCTTCCCTTTATAGCCTTCACAACTCATATCTTAGGATGAAATTGGTGGGAAAAACCCCAACAACCCCATCAACTACGATAAAAACATAAATTTCAACTACCCATTTCACATTAATGGTGATCCCAAAAGTTGTTGGTGTGTTTCTAGGCCTTCAGCAGGTGAGAGGTCGGTAGGAAGACATAGGGCATTTGGACCCTTTTGGAAAAAGTCCAAAAGTCCTATCGGGTCCTAAAATCTTGACAGGACCAAAAGTTTTGAAATTCAAAACTGAAAGTTTGACCTGAAACTACATGAAAAACTTAACCCTTTCCTCAAAAAATTATTTAAAAATTCAAATATTTGCACCTCCAAATTCACCTTGAAAATTCAAGGGATCAGAGAATATTTTAGGCTAGGACCAAAAGTCCCATTAGGCCCTAGAGTCCTTAAATAACCTCAGGTCCCAAAACACTCTTAGGTCCCAAAATGCACTCAGGTCTTGAGATGCACTCAGGTCCCAAAATTCCCTCAAGTCCCATAATGCACTCACTTCCTAAAATGCTCTCAGGTCCCAAATTTTTGATAGGAAAGTATATTTTAAAATAGCATTTAAGTATAAGAAAGGTAAATAGTAAAAGGTAAATACAAACTACAGATTCTAGATTTTAGAGGATCTATCAAATTTCAAACTTAGCCAATTTTTCAAGGTTTTCAGGGTTTCAGAATTAGCCAAAATTAGGAGTCCAACAACATGCACGGGTAAAAGTACAGGGACCCCTTAGGAAAAGTTGATGATTTTGACAAGATGGTGTAAGTGTGAGACTAAAAACCTGGGTGCCAACACTGGCTCTAGTTGGGGATGTGTGCCAAGCAATGGCACAACGAGAATCATAGACCTCCGTGATAGACCAAAAGATATCAAAAATAACATAGCGGGAGTGGAAACACAAACACCATCAAGACCAATAGTGGTCAAGGCTGCTCGATGTCAAAATATAACAGATATATCAATATTTCATCACAAAATTTTGGAGGACCACATTACTTATGAGAAGTAAAGTTTCATATGGTGTCCATGAACAAGCAGCTCCAAAATTTCTCCTTCCACATTTCTAATATAAATGGTGTCTTGGCCAACCTTTTCATCAATTTGATATGGTCCTATCAATTGCAATTCAAACTTAACATGCTTTCCCTTATCCTCTCATTTTACATTCTAGGGGAGAACCAAATTACCGATCTGAAAAGACCTTTTAACCATTCTCTTCGTAAATAAATGCTCAACATTCTTCTATTGTAGAAAAATTTTCTCATGTGCCACCCTTCTAGCTTCATCTAATTCTATCAACTCATGCATCCTTAATGCCAAAGCATCATCCTGATCTTCTCCTATTTATTGCAGCAGTTGATACACAAATAGTTCTAATGACATTGGAATGTTAGCCTCTAACCCATATACTAGATCAAAAGGACTTTTTCCTGTAGCACACTTGTAGGTGATCCTATCAACCCAAATAACATATTTTAGATTGCCATCCAACCTTTTCTTGTTCAAATCTAGAGTCCTCTTTAAAATTTTCATGAGGCTCTTATTGTTGGACTCACGTTTTCCATTAATCTGCAGATGGTATGGCGATGAATGAATCAACTTTATCCTATATTTGGAACACATACCTACAATGTCTTGAGATCTAAAGCACATGGCATTGTCTACAACAATTTTTGATGGCACACCAAATCTAGTTATCACATTGTTCAAAAGGAGCTCAATCACTACCTTGGACATGGCATTGCGAGTTGGAATAGCCTTTACCCACTTTGTAAAATAATCAACCACCATCAATATCCATCTATATCCATTGCTTGATCTTTCTTGAATTTCCGCTATGAAATCAATGCCCCATTGCTCAATCATGCTTCAGTGGTAACATTCATAGGGGGAAGAGAACGTTACAATTTTAACTTACCTACAAACCATTGACAGGAATCACATTTTCTGATTTGTTTTGTAACATCCTTGAAGAGGCTTAGCCACAAAAAACCTACCCTAACAATATTATGTGAAGTGGTTTTATCATGAAAGTGCCTGCCACATATTCCTTGGTGATATTCTTCAATGGTTTTCTCATATTTTCATTGGTACAAACACTTCAACATTAGTGCCTCATGATTTATTCACATTAAAACATCTTGAATTAAAACATATTTCTGAGAATGGATCTTAAGTGTTCTTTGTTGAGTTACATTCATACTTGGGGGATAGTGCATGTTGACAAGAGAGAAAATGATATCATTGTACCATGGATCATTTTTCAATGTACACACATTAGCAGATGGAACATCTACCTTATTTATTTCAGTGGCCTCTAAGATGGAATTATCCATCAAATTAGATAAACCCTGGCCTCTAACCAATTTGGTGACTTGCACCTTAATGTCATACTCTTGGATCATGTTGATCCATCAACATCTTCTCCCAGAAAAATCTTGATGCATAAGAATATCTTTCACAACTGAATGGGGCACATATTTAATTGGATTTGCACCCATAAGATATGGCCTAAAATTTTTTACTACCTTAACCAAAGCATATGCATGCTTTTCCATATTTTAATAATTCAATTCAACAATCTACAATGATTTGCTAAAGAATCATATGGGTTGTTCAAATCCATCCCCATTCTTTTGCAATAAGAGAACATCAAAAGTGTAGTATGAAGCAAAAGAGAAGAGTTAAAAAGGCTTCAAATAATCTGGGCTAACAAACATTGGTGCATCCTTGAGAGCCTCCTTTATGTCAATAAAAGATTTAGCTAGTTCCTTTCCCCATGCAATAGACTGCCCCTTCTTGAGCATCTTGGAGATTGCCTTGGTCTTCTCAGCAAAGTTAGGGACAAACTACCTCACAAAGTTAATTTGTGTAAAGAAAGACTGGACACCCTTAACTGATTTAGGATGAGGGATAAGGTAAATGGACTTAACTCTTTCAGGATCTATTCTAACCCCATCCCTTTACACAATATTTCCTAGCAACTTTCCTTCTTCTACTCCAAACTGATACTTCTTGGGATTCAAAGAATCCCGTACTCCAAACATTTGTCAAAGATCAGTTGAAAGTGCTTGCAATGATCTTTCCTATCTTTGGAGAATGTAGTGAGATCATCTTGGTATACTACCATGATTTAATCAATGAGGCCTGCAAAAGCAACATCCATTTCTCTTTGAAATGTTGATCCTATATTCTTCAACCCGAATGACATCTTCAAATAGACATAGGTACCCCAAGGAGTAGTGAATGTTGTCTTGTACTGTTCTGACTCCTTGACCAACACCTAATTATAGCCCAAGAATACATCCATCATAGACATAAATTATTAACTAACAACCCTTTGTAAAAGATGATCCATACTTGGAAGAGAATAGTTTTCCTTAAGGGATTTGATGTTCAATTTTCTAAAGTCTATACACAATCTAATCTCCCTATTATTTTTCCTCACTGTGACAAGATTAGATGCCCAATTATAATGTTTGATTAGTTTTCTAATACATCCCTCTTTCATCTTTAACAATTCTTTTTGCATCTTGGGAGCTATGGTGGGGTTTATAGGTCTTTGCTTTTGCCTACAGGGTTTTGCATCAGGTTGAAGGGGAATAGTATGCTGAAATAAATCCTCCCTATATGCCTTAACTCATCATAGGACCATGCGAAACATTTTTTGAATTTTCTTAATAAAACAACTAGCATTTTCTTTTCATGAGGTTTGATCCTCTTACCAATGTTAACCATCCTAGGTGTCTCTCGAGTGCCAAGGTTTACACCTTCAATGATGTCGTCTTCAACTAGTTTACCTTTGCTTTTCCATTAATCAACATTATGAAACATTCTTTTAAGTGCAACCAAACCCTTGGTAATAGTATTTGTCTTCACTTGTACCACTTCATTCCTAAACAATGTTTCCTTGCCATCTTCGACCTCTATCATAGGTTGCCAATCAATTAACTGATTGTCAAACTCATCTAGGCAATTGAGGAAACTAAAAATGTGACTATTGTCATTGGAAAATTTCCATTTGTATATGTTATCAGGGATTGTTGGCCTTGTAAACACTTCCATAGTATAATGGCCATAAGGAAATTTTGACTAAGGTTCAAATTTTGAAGTAGCTATAGCCAAGGAATCTGCCTTCTCATTTTCAACTCTTTCAACCCATTCAATGCCAATAGCATCAAACATTTCTATAGTGTCCCAGACTACATTCTTTTATGCCCTTAATCTATTTTCCTTGCCATCAAAAACATTTATAATCTACTGCACAATTAACTCTAAATCACCATGTATCTTCAAGCACTTGACTCCATGCTTATGAGCAACATTTAAGCCTAACAACAATGCCTCATACTTAGCAATGTTTTTAGTGCACTAAAAATCAATTCTAAAAGATATCCTGAACTATTCTCCATCCAGTGCTATAAGAACAATATCAGCACCTGAGCCATCCTTAGAACAAGCACCATCAAAGTATAATGTCCATAACACATTTTTATTATGCACAGGAGTAGTAATCTGTGGTAGATCAGCACATAGTTTATGTTCATTGTCATCACAAAACCCCTTAAAGTAATCAATATTAGTATCAAATAAGTTTAGTTCTTCTTGTGTTTTGTAATGGTCCTCTATTTTTTGGTCTTCTACCTTCTTCCTATGAAGCTTCACCTCAACACCATGGACTGGAATAGTGTCATATAATAAATCCATCTGTATACTTCCACCCATGGAATCTGTCCACTTCCTAGATAATAACATATCCCATTTAGCAAGGTAGTCCACAATAATTATATCCATCAAAAATGACTTGTTTGGATATGCAGCTAGCTGGACACTAACATCTTTGACAAGACCAATAAAATTTACTTCCTTAGAATCCATAGCAAAACATTTACCAAAAGACTTGGACACCTTCAACCCCAAATCATTCATAATTTCAAGTGGCATGAAATTTCTAGATCCTCCAGAATCATGCATGCAATTATGTAGCAACCATCCATTTATGATCAATGTGGTGTAGAAAGTATCTACACACATCCGCCTATTCACTATACATAACCCTAAATAAACCTCAATTGTTTCATCATCTTTAGAACGAGCAACAATGGGCTATATAAGTGCACTGGAGGCTATGATAAATGAGACAAAATTATCCCTATGGCATTGAAATTCTTATCTAACTAAATATATGGGCCATGTAAAAGGGATGATACAGAGGTAAAGGGGTGTCACATGATATTGTAACATCATTCACATCAGGAATATAAGGTATCAATTGACTGGAAGAAATATCCATACCTTTCACCTCCTTCTTATCTTTGTCTTTTCATTGTTCACCTGATGCTTTGGGTTGGCTCTCTTTGTCATCACCTTTTGGCTTGTGAGTATCAATAATACGTACAACAACTAGTTGGACCACATCTTCTAGAAACCTTTGTACATATTTATTTTCGGTGGATGTTGGTTGCATTACAATTTTCTTCGTTTTTGGCACATTCTTCTTGGGAGCACTGCTATCCTTCTTCTCCATATTTACTATTGACCTATTTTCCTCTTCCTAGAGTCAAATAGGTCACCTTCAAATTTCTATGTGTTTTGGTGTAAAGGGAAGAAAAAACAAGATTATGAACAAATTTTTCAGTCTTGGCCTTGTTTCATACTGCATAGTTTGCGGGTCCTTGGTTAGGGTCTAGCATTTAAAATATTGAAAAATCTTGTCCCTAAGGCATTTAAAACCTGATCCCTAGAGTCTTTTGCAAGTTCTGAGTGCCTTTTATTATAAATTAATTTGACAACCTATTGCCCGTGCAGATCCGTTGAGTGGTAACTTGATTCTAGGTGTGTCATTATTTTACTGGCCCCATCAATTTGAGTGACCTCTTCCTACCCGCGCTTTAATATTTTGTCGAGCCTTATTTTTAATCAAGCCCCATTAATGAGTCATAGGCCCCCTTCTACCTAGTAGAGTCAATGTCTTTCATAGGGGATGCACCCTTTTATGACTTGTGAAAGGCAACGGAAGCTGCCAAGTGTCGGCTTGGCGCAGATCCTGAGAAAAAGGCAATCCCTCCGATGTGTGCCATGTGTTAGTTTGGCATAGACTATCAACAAATAAAAGAAAATGCTCTCCTCTCTCATGCAGAAGCCTCCACGTGTCGGCCCCATGCATCTTCTAACACAATACAAGTTTAGTTCATCCTAGCTTCAGCCATTGGGACACTTGGCACCATCTGCTGCATTCACAAGGGAGACTCATATGGGCACATGGTAGCTTAGTGGCATGTTTAGGCACTTTGCCAAGGCTTGGTGTTTCACCAAAGCTCCTAACTACCTTCAGTGAGCTCACGAGGTCCAACATGGTTGTTGGTGATGCGATGGCCATTGATTGCATTCAGGGGCAGTTTCATCTATGGTTAGGATTTAAAGAATCCTCACAAATAGTGGAGAAGGTGGGAGAGTTTCCTACTAAGGATGCAAGTAGAAACATAAAAATTTCTTGTCTTAAAAAAGTTAGAGTTTTCCTCATGTTTTCTACCTTGTCAGGATGTCAGAGTTTCGGCTTCAACCCTTCACCATTGTCAAGCTCAAAGTCTTGAACTTTGCCTCTTTCCTTTGTAAAAATATTCTAAGTGTTTCAGTGTTAGGGACCAATCTCTGCAAAGGCAAAATCTTCTAAGTATAAATGTTAGAGCTCAGTGTTTTCACCTTCCTCCTTTCTTCTACAAGTGGTAGGGAGGAAGGCTGAAGGCCCAAACTTGGAAATTCTAATGGCTAAATTTTTCATTGTGTAAAACATGATTTAACTGCTTAGCAACCCTCTTAATAGGCATTAATACATATTTAGAGCATAATTTCATGTAGCAGATGGATTTCCTACATTCCCATGCTACTATTCCTCATTGGCATTGAATTTGTTGTACTCACGGCATGGATGGACCTCCTGTTCCAATGGATTTCATGGATTTGTGTTAGGGCATGCTTCAAAGGATGCCAATTCAAATTTATTGCAGCATGGGTGATGGTTCTTTCTTGTTGACTTCTCACTCCATGTCCATGGCTGCTACAGTGAGATTGTAAAATATATATATTCATGTTTCAAGGATGTATTTGGTGGTGGTGGTTAGTTGTTTCCTGGGCTGTTATGCTAGGCAAATTTCTTTGTTACTTCTAGACCTTGTAATGCACTTACAGAATGACTAGATTTGATGTATAGTGCTCATTTTCGAGCCTTTGAGGTCTCTAGTTCATCATTCAACTATGAATGTATGTGATTATTTTGTGTCTATTTCTCTATAATAGGTTATTTACTCTTTGTAATGGTGATTTAACCTTCATGATCAATAAATCTTTTATATTTTACCTCTCTTGCACTTTGTCCCTGTGTTTCACTCAAAGTTGTGGCCTATTTTGTGAGTAGAATGGCTCCTCCATAGGTTATAGTCTTCTATCCAAAGCCTCTGTCAAGGTTTTATGCTTGTGTGAGTTCTTTTTGGGGAGTGAGATCATCGTTGTGTTGATTAAGTTCATCTAATACACCCCATAACTCTGGTGCATCACCTTTTCTTTTCTGTGCTCCTTCTATCCGTTTTTCCTTGGCAAATTTAGCATTAGACTTAGTTAATTTATCTAAGCCTTAAGATTAGAAAGAGTACCGAGCCTTCTCTAGAGGTCTGATCTCAAATTACAAGGTCCCACATTTCCATTATGTCATTAGAATGCTTGGAGGTCTCCAATCTAGGTGTAATTCTATGTGATAACAATTCTTGGCACACCCGATGGGACACTCTGCTCTGAGTGAGAGATGGACTAGGAATTTAGTGCCATTCTTGGTTCATTTGCTATTGTAAAAGTGTTCAACAAGTACCTAGTGACTCTACTGATCCAGTTCCTACATAACAAATTAACATTTCATGCCTGGAGTTCAGACAAGGTCTCTTCTAGAGGTAATTTCAAATTTGTAGAACTCTCATTTACTAAAAGAAGAAGAAGAACTAGACTATCTAGGTCCCTTGTGAGGGAAATTAGGAGTAGTAATTCATCCCATTCAAGAGCTCAGTCTACCCCCCCTCCAGTTAATTTCTAAGTTAGGTTTCAATATTCAGGAAGAACCCTACACATACCCATAATTAACTTGTGTGAGGGGGAAAATAGTTTAATAAAAAAGATTTTAAAAACCCAAACATCTACAGAATATGAAGATAAAAGGAGATTAAAACAATGAAAAATAATACTTACACCTTTACCTTTCACCTTCCGTAGTTCGCCTATCTTTCTTTGATCTTGATTGTGAAGCCCTCAGAAGCATGTTTGTTTGCTTGCTTGTTGAAGATGACAAAGGAAGAATGGTTGTGATACTTATGTGATTGAAGATGAGCTTCAACACACAATAAAAATGGATGCTATGAAGTGCTTTAGGAAGTGGGGTGCCAAAGGCGTGCTTGTATTCCTACAGTATAAGTTTGCACAATGAGAGATATCTGAATGAAGAGATAGAGGGTTGTATTTATAGAAAAAGGTGGGGGAAGATCAATGGTTTAGAAGAAAAGGAAAGATCAATGAAGGAGGGTTGTTGAGGAACGTGCAACAAATGGAAGGACACATGTCATTCGAAAAGCAACCTTGTTGAGTTAACTCCTCTCTTGATGAGGATGAGATTTGATTTTCTTAATTTAGAATTTATTTTTCTAATTTAAGAGAAGATTTGCTTTAAAGATGCTTTAAAACTGATTTTGCTTTTGTAACTCATCTTTTGCTTTTATGTGACAAGAGGAAAGTATTTTTAGAAGATAAGAATGATTTTTGTGAAGATAAGAAGGCATAATTAAATAAAAAGATTTTATTTAATTATTTTGTAGATAATTGAGAGGAATAGATAAAATATAGAAATATATTTTATTTTTGTGAAGAAATTTGAAGAATAATAAAATATAAAAATATATTTTATTTAGTGGATATTTAGATTTTATTTAAATAAAATTTGCATTTTATTTAAATTTGGAAGAATAAAAGGTTTTAATTAAATAATTAGAATTATTTAATTATTTAGCAGGATGAAGGTGATGTATGTAAATTTAATTAATTAAATAAAATATAATTTATTTAATTAAATGAGAGGGGATGAATCAGGTAAATAAATGAATTTATTTATTTATTGATAGAAGAATGTGAATGATGAAATAAATATTTAAAATACTTATTTAAGTAGAGCCATGCCAATTTTAGGTGTATACATTTTGCCCCTCTTTGATGCAATGTGTTTGATCACGTTGTTTGCAAGAAAAAGAATTTTTGATAGTGACACATGCCCCAGTTTGCCCTTGGTACAAGTTTAACGATAGGATGCCCCCTTGGGAGATTGGATGGGAAGAAGGCAAAAGGCATGAGACGGACAATCTCATGAAGAAGAAGGTGAAAAATGGGGTAGGATGTAGAAAAATGGGATACGCTTCGGGAGAAATAGGTATGGGAAGTAGCCATAGTTGTCATGCAGTCAGGTATGGGTCATTTGCTATATAAAGGAGCTGGGTCCACATATTCTAATCATTTATACACTTGTCCATAGTTAATTAGTCCTCTAGAGAGCTTAGGAGAGCATGGCAGCCAGAGAGATGGATATTCCTCGCAAGGAGCACCAGTTTGAGCAAATTCGACGGTTCGATTGGCTAGCAGAGGCAGGACCCCCAGTATGTAGTTCTTCAAAACTTGTCAAAAGTTGATTTTTACACATATTAATGGCTAGGAAAACCAACTAGGACAGATGCATGGAAACAACCTTTTGGCGCATATGACCTCCGAAGTGGCGCATCTGTCGCATTATGGCACATTTACGCTACAAAGTGGCACATTTGATAATGTTGCGCTTTTGGTCCTTAAGTTGGCGCATTTGTCATTATTGCACATTTGAACTATGAACTGGTGCATATGTTGGGCAATTGCACATTTGAGCCCTGACTGGGTGCATTTGTTAGGATTTGCGCATTTGACATGAGAACTGGCGCATGTGACGTAAGGATTTGCGCATGTGCCAGAATGGTGCATACAAGCTATGGATTGGCGCATTCACAAGGAAGTGGTACATGCAAGCTCTAGATTGGCGCATTCATGGGGAAGTGACACATTGATATGGATCGGTGCATCTGCCACCTAGATTGGTGCATTTGCACTAAAACTCAAATGACTTAACGAAATTAACCCAATTGGCACCTTGATCGTTGCGTCAATTGATAAGCAATCTCTGAGATTGCCAGGAATCTAGTCGAGAGATGATATGCTGTTTTGGTTAATTTGATATGTCAAGTCATTGATAGGATAACTTGATTGTTATGAGTAGGCTCGCTTGGATATGGACTTCTTTGATGCTATGTGTTGTTTAGTTGTAGGAGGATATTCAGACTATCCTGACGTCATGAGAGCAGTTCTCGTTGCCATTGTTGCAGCGGTATATGTTGACCGAGATAGATCGCGATGCTCTAAGCGCTATGGGTCTGCACTATGTTTGCTTTATGCCCAAGGTTCGCACGAACCGGGCTATGTTGATGGCAGTGGTAGAGTGATTCCACAGTGAGGATGGTACATTCCATCTACCGATGGGGGAGATGGCGGTTACTCTCGAGGATGTGTACCAAATTCTGCACCTCCCAATTCAGGAAGAGTTGGTTGAGTATGAGTTGTAGCGGGACGATGGCCTAGAGGAGTGTAGACATGTATTTGATGATCCAGAGTTGGTGGGGGAGGAGATTTCATGGCCGGACATGCATGACTATTATGACTACTTCCCAGGCATAGTGGCTAGACTAATTGGTGGTGTGATATGCCCTGATAGGAGAGCATACGGCTTCCCAATCAGCTGGGGGAGGGTGCTGGAGAGTATGGTCACAGACGAGACCTGGTATGCGTGGGGGGTGTGTGTGCTTGCACATTTATATAGAGACATGCACCAGGTGGTTTGTCACAGAGGAGCTAGTTTATCTGTAGGTATGTCACTGTTGCAGTTTTGGTTGTGGGAGCACATTGCTATCACATGGCTAATATGCATTTTTGACAAGCAGAGGGGTGAGCCCTATAGTTACGGCTATGCAGGTGTGATTTCCTAGCATAGGCTGGGGAAGTTGGAGTACTGGAGGCATGCTTTTGATGGCTTAGATGGAGTTGTCTGGCGTCCCTACATAGACTGCGAGGTATGGGATGATGAAGCAGATGAGCTTCCGTATTGCTTCCAGATGCGGTGGCTTATTGGCAGGACTAGATACATTCTAAAGAGGCAGATTGTGAGTAGAGTGCAGCGATAGTTTGGCTGGATCTAGGGCAGACCATAGGGGGAGGCATGCTTTGCCAGGACTCATGCAGAGCGGTATAGGTGGGGTCCTGTGGCATCATATGAGGAGGCCTTGGCAGACTTTTGGTAGATTCCCTATGTAGCCTGGCCTATGAGGAGGGAGATAGTGGATACTGGCATGATGCCAGACTACGAGGAGTGGTTCGTGTCACACCCATTCCCAAGATATTCAGGGCTAGCAGAGTTAGCTCCTCATATAGACAAGGGTGATTTAGCTGATGAGGGTGCAGTTGGCAGGGGGAGGGGAGGATGGAGGAGGAGGAGAGATTAGGGAAATGATGGGAGAGTGAGACAGAGGCAGAGGGTTAGAGAGGGACCTGTGGGCCAGTAGGCAGTTGGACAGGCATAGGCACAAGTGGTCCAGCCAGAGGTAGCACGGAGATAGATGCTACCGCCATAGCAAGTGGCACAACCAATACAGGGATAGGTGCCAGCATAACAGGTGGCACAGGCAGAGCAGGCTCCACAGCCTGATGTGCAGTAACAGGTTCTGGTTGGACTACACTACAGAGCCAGGTTAGGCAGCTGAGGGCTCATTTAAGAGTAGCAGAGTCACGGAGAGAGTCAGATGTGACTTGATTATCAAAGCTGACTAGAGAGAGAGATGCAGCCTTAGCCAGCATGCGGGCTATGAGGGCAGAGAGAGATGCAGCCGTGATGGCCATGAGCACAGATGGGACATCTAGTTTTTTGGTTTCACAGGTGCAACATGCACAGGCATAGGTGGTCTAGGTGCAGAGTGACCTTACTAGAGCTCAGGCACAGGTTCAGTATTATAGAGGGTTATACCATGGAGCTGTGTCAGTAGAGCATCATGCACCCAGCTTCAGGACCCAGTCAGAGGCAGCTCAGAGAGCAAGTGCATCACGGTCTATAGGATTAGTGAGGGGTCCCCAATAGTCAGGGGGAGGCAGAGGAGAGGGTAGTGCAGGGAGCAGTGTACCCCAACAATAGGGTTAGATAGCCTTGGATACTTGTACCATTCTTTGATTTGATGTACCCATTTGGATGGCTGAGATACCCTGTATATGTATTATTTTTGCCCCAAGACATTTATCACCATTTTTGTTGTACCTTGTATACACTTATGATATGACTATGAGAGATTGGACAGAGATTTTGATATGTTGTACATTTAGACATGTTTTTGATGTTTTATATGATGATTCAGTGATTAATATTCTATATAATTATGTGTTCTATGTTGATATGCTATGGATGCAATCTATCTGATGATGTTGTGCCTATGTGATGCATATGAGATGGACTTTGTATGATTTGATATGTGAAATGCCAATGTGATATGTTATGGATATGATTCACGCAGCTCTATATGTATGTTGATGATGCTTTTGTTTATGTTTTTGATTTTTTTGAGATGATATATGGATGCAAAATGCACGTGGGTGACCTAAATGATGTAATCATGTAAATGACTATCTCATGTGATTTGATATGCAATCTATGCTATGTATTTGATATGTCCAAATGTACTCAATCGACATAGGTGATGACATAGGAGGAAGAAGAGATGAAGAAATACTGACTTTCATTTGATATACTACAGGACTTATTTATTGCATGGATGATATGGATTTTGTTGGATATGAGGTGGATATGGATGTGGATTGTCATCTTGAGATTTTTGCAAGGTTTTTGCTTTCATCATTGGGCACTTTTTGGTATTTTTCACTTTTTGAAATGTTGTAAGGAAATACAAGCATCTAGGCATAATTAGACCGAGATGACCTAATTATTCTTTACATGGATTTTGATATAGCAAGTTGATACAAGCATCTAGTCAAACTTGAATCTAGATGACCTAAGTACTTCTTGCATTTCAACAGACAAGGATTGCCTCTTTTCATGTTCAGACTTCAGAGTCCTTGATGATCTTATGTTGATCATGTCATTAGACAGAAGTCGTCACATTACTAAAGTTTAATCCACAAGAAGCAGACAAAGAAAATGATTATGTCCCCCATCATAGCATCTCTAGCTTTTGGCATCTTTGAGTAGCATAGGAAGACATAATGACAAAATTCAAGACCTTGTAAATTAGCCTGTTGACAAAACATTCTTGCATTAGATGTGTCTTTTGCCATAATTGATATAGAATTAGTTTTAGTGTTTTTGGTATGGTGCTTTGCTTTGGACAGGTTGATGTTTTTGTGTCAAGAGTTTTGGTTGGGGTAGCTTGTTTCTGCTGTGCTTGCTTGTCTAGTGAAAGGTATCACTACCCTTTATTATAATCCTCTTAGAAAGTGTGGCATTCAAGAATCCAAATCTGTAACTAGGTCGAGGAGTTGCCCCCAGTTTAGACAAGGATCAATTTATTATTGGTGATACGATAGACAGACATGGAGAGACAGATCCTAATAGACTAACCTAGTGCCTTGGGGGCTCATTACTAAATGGCCTTGCCTACATGACAACATAGAGGCAAAGTAGTTCGGGGTAAACCCTAGCGGACCTAAGACCTAGGCAATGGCAAAGTGGTGTAGAAATAGGACGGACTCAAGTTGGCAAAAGGACTAGATATGGAACAGACGCGACCGTGGAGTGGAGTGAAGTGAAGCCTCGAGGGTGCATTAAGAATGGCCTTGCCTACATGATAACTCAGAGGTGACATAGTTCGACAATGGTTCAAAGGACTGGGTCCAGATGGATGATAGGATAGACACAAGAGACATGAAGTTAGAACAGATGGAGGAAGTGGTTTGTCACAGATAGCACTTGTTTACCAGGTTTTCACCACTTGCTTTTATTTGCACGAGAAGCTAAAAGTACACATGATGCCTATTTGCCAGGTTTTCACCATGGTACCTATCCTAGGCACCTGTTTGCCATGTTTTCACCATAGGGCAATTTTTTTGTTATTTTCTCATTTTTTTGATTTTTTCAGGACTCTCTTACATTGGGGTTTCCAGGTATAGAACTTGCAAAGGTGCATGTTGTTGATAGGATCATCAAATAGTTCACCTTTAGATGTAGCCAATTGATATGCCCCTGATCCATAAGCTGTGATGACGACATAGGGACCCAGCCAATTAGATTCAAACTTTGCTATGATGACGACATAGGAGTCATTAACGGTTGTAGCTCCTGCACTGGGGCATGGATTAGGTTCCCATGGATTTGGCACTTTTTACATTTCTTTACAAACTGATAGGAGTCTTGTTCCATAGTTGGCTAGTAGTACCCCATGTGAATGAGTTTCTTGGCTAGGGTAGGGCCACTAGAGTGAGCCCCGCATATACCGTCATGTATTTCACTCAGGGCAGTTTGATGTTCCTCACTATCGAGACACCTAAGGAGAGTACCATCGAGACCTCGGCGATATAGAGTGTTGGCGACAATGACATACCGGGATCTCTGCCAGATGAAGGTTCTTTTTTGGTTACTGGAGAGGTCGAGTGGGAGGGTATTCTCTTTTAGATAGGCATATATTTTACTATAGAGAGGGGAATCAACTCCTACGATGTGGCATATGATACGGGATTCTAGGGTGTCATAAGCAGGATAGGACACTGGCTCTACTAAGAACTCATATCGTGGTTGATGACCTGGAATGTCGAGGAGAGATGGATTGTAGCCATTGCGTCTGTAGCTTTGTTCTCAATCCTTGGTATCTGTTCAAAAGATATCTTGACAAAATATTATTTGAAGTCATCTACCATTCATTTGTAAGGAATCAGTTTCTCATCCTTCGTTTGGTATTCATCATTCAATTGATTGATGACTAGCTATGAGTCCCCATAGACTTGAAGTTTGTTGATGTTCCACTCAACTGCTAGCTTGATACCGATGACCAGGGCTTCATATTCTGCTACGTTGTTAGTGCAAGGGAACATTAATTGGTATGACTTTGGAATAGTGTCGCCATTAGGTGTGATTAATAAGATACCTACCCCCGATCCATGCTAAGTGTACGAGCCGTCAAAATACATTTTCCAGGTTGTTGTATTTATGTGGAAGATAGAGTCATCTGGAAATTCAAAGCTTAGAGGGTTGTCATCTATTAAAGGTGCTTCTACCAGTTGATTTGCTAGTATGTGTCCCTTTATTGCTTTCCTATTGACATATTCAATATCGAACTCACTGAGAAGCATGACCCATTTAGACAATCTATCTATTAGGGCTGCCTTGTTGAGTAAATATTTGAGCGGGTCTATCTTTGATATCAATTTGATAGAGTGTGACAGCATGTAATGTCTCCATTTTTGCGAGGTGAAGACTACAGCTAGACATGCTCTTTCGATGGGCGTGTATTGTAGTTCATACCCAACAAGTGTTTGACTAATGTAGTAGATAGCCTGTTCTTTCCCATCGTAGTTCTGTTGTCCAAGGAGAGCTCCCAGAGCTGTTGGCATAGCTAAGATGTATAGTAATAGAGGCTTGCCCTAAATTGGTGGCATTAATATTAGTGGTTTCATGAGATATTCCTTTAGTTGCTGGAATGCCTGTTCACATGAATCATTCCATTTGAAGGGGACATTTTTGTGTAGTAGATGAGAGAAAGGGTGGCACTTGTCTGCCAGTTGGGAAATGAACCTTCTAATAGACTGTAGTTTGCCTTGTAGGGATCTTAATTGAGTCAGGTTCTTAGGAGGTGGCATCTCCATTACGGCCTTCACCTTAGATGGATCAACTTCAATACCATTTGCAGACACTATTTACCTGATGTAACCCTGAACACACACTTCTTTGGGTTAATTCACACATTAAACTATTCCAACCTATTGAAGATCTTGTCTAATACTACTAGATGTCCTCGTGTAAGTAATTTTTCCAGAATGTCATCGACGTAGTCTTCCATTATGTTGTGCAACATGTCATGGAAGATTGTTGTCATGGCTCTCTGATATGTCGCCCCAGCATTTTTCAGACCAAATGGCATGACACACCAACAGTAGGTACCCCAAGGACATGTAAATGCAGTCTTGTGTTGGTCTTTGGGTGCGATCTTTATCTGGTTATATCCTGAGAAACCATCCATGAGTGACAACATAGTGTGGCCTACTGTGAGATCAACAATCATGTCTATGTTGGGTAGGGGGAAGTCATCTTTGGGACAAGCCTTGTTCAAGTCTCTGAAATCATTGCATATTCTGACCCTGCCATCTGGTTTAGCCACTGGTACTATATTCGAAACCCATTCAGGATAGTCTATAGGCCAGATAAATCTGACGTCTAGTAGTTTCTTGAGCTCTTCCTTTACCATGAGGGCCACATGTGGATGCATCTTTCTGAGTTTTTGTTTGACCGGTTTAGCTCCTAGATCTAGAGATAAATGATGCATGATAAGATTTAGATCTAGCCCTGGCATGTTAGCGTATGTCCATGCGAAGTTGATTTGTTTTCTTTTGAAGAAGTCTGTAAATGCTAGTTTTTTGTGTTCTGTGAGAGCTTTTTCCATGTGGATCATTCTAGGCTCATCACCTGTGTTGACATTGATTGGTTCTGCCAATTCTATTAATATTGACAATCTCTCCCAATGTGTAAGATTGGGGAGAGGGTCAAGCCTTCCATCCTTCGGTGCCTCAGAGAGGTTTTCACGGTTGGATACATCTTTATTTTTACTATTTTGATGATCTAACACTACCATGGAGCGGTTTTCACTGTTAGATCATTCTTTTATCTTGATATTTTTATGACTGAAAGGCTTTGCACTCTCTCCAAAATAGGCCTTCTCATTGAGTTTGATAGCATAGACAGATTTGTGGTCTCCTGTGGGTATGTGATTTCTAAGCTCAAGATAATCGATGATGGCTTCGTCATTTTCAAAGTTGTCTAGCTTAGGGGTGGTGCCTTCTAGGTACTAGTCGATAAGTTCAGGGTGCACTAAAGGTAAGGGATCATTAGGTTGGTTTGGTTCAATGGCATTAATGGTTAGGATGGAATTATTGAAGGCCTAGACAAGGTCTGCAATGGTACTTTCTATTAGTGGGTCCATCAAGGGGGGAAACATTCTTTCCTCCTGATTTTCACTATTGTTGATATGCGGGTTGGACTCTAATGGCCTAACCCTTGGACTTTGTCCCTTGTTGTCATGGGTTGGGTCGTACTCATGGACAACATCAATATCCTTTTCATCAAAAGACATCTCAGAGAGGCTATCCCATTCATACTCGTTAGAATCAGTTTCACTCCCCATTTGCATTCTCTAAATTTGTTCAACCAAATTGCTAGTGGATGCTTCTGGTTGTTTGCCTTTGTTCTTGTTGGTTCTGTTGTTTCTTGATGCTCTAGTGTACCCTAGCCCTGTAGTGTCTCAGGTTGTTAAGGTATGAGGTTGGATGGGTTCAGTGATGCCATCTTTTCTTGAACCAAGTGGACCGTGTCCCTCATACCCCATTCTCTGTAGCATTTGAAAGCCTTGACCATATTGTGTCGTTTATATAATGGGATGGGTTTGTTGTGTTGAGGAACTACCCTCATCTTTGTATAGCCACTGTAGGATATCTTTTTCATCACTTTCATCTTCTAGGCTTCCCCATTTCACAAATGGTCCTTGGGTGGTTCTCTCTACTTTGGGTGTTTCTAAGATGGGTCTCCCATAGGATCTAGGAGATAGAGGTAGTTGTGCCAAACAGAGGGATTGGGAGACCATGTACTCACCCAGGCCCTTATTTTTGAGTTGGAGTTTAGGTTGAGATGCTCTTGAAGAGGTAGCAAGTGTAGCTGGATCTACACGAGATGAAGAGGTGACCGAAGAACGATTGGTGGGGATTACAACTTCTGGTTTTGGTTGAATAGAGTTGCAGTATTGAAAGGGGTTAGGGTCACCTTGGATGGTGATCTCTTGATCTTCATGTGGGAACTTGATACATTGATGGTATGTGGAAGGTACTGCTTTCAAAGCATGGATCCATGGCCGCCCAAGACGAATGTTGTATGCTAGCTCCATGTCAAGGACTTGACAAGCTACATCTTTCACTATGGGGCCCACTCTGATTGGTAGGGTAACAATTCCTTTAGACATTCTTTCTTCCTCATCGTAGGATTTTATGGTGATTTTTCTTTTTGAATCGATAGCCTTCTCTGAAAATCCCAATGTAAGGATTAGCTTTAATGTGCAGATATTCAAGCCAACCCCTCCATCTATTAGGACTCTTTTGATCTTGTGTTTATGTATGAAAGCTTCGATATGCAAGGAAGCATTATGGGGTTGAGTGATTGACATATCATCCTTCTCAGTGAATGATAGGGAATGCAGTGAGGTGATGTGACCAACCATAGTTTGGAATTACTCTTCAGCCAGGTTCGTGGGAATGGAGGCTTCTGCTAAGGCTTTGTCAAGTATAGACCTATGAGAGGGAGATAGACGCAGAAGTTCCAACACAAAGATGTGTGCAGGTGTTTTGTGGAGTTGATCCATGATATTGTATTGACTAGACGGAGGAGTGGAAGCTCCTCTAAGGGTGACCCTGTTACTACGGGTAGTAACATTGCAATCCGGATCCTTGTTGATAGTGATCACATTGATGTGTGACTCACCTTCTGAGATATGGTCAACCACATAGTCGAAGCTGACATTTGTGTAGTTTGCGTTGTTAGAGCCACTGTTATTTTTGTTGGAAGGTCCTCCCTACTTGTAGTTAGGAAGAGGATCCTTGAATGCCTGATGGTTGCTATTGCAGGTATGTCCATGAGATTGTCCATTAACAGATATTTTGTTTTGCTCTATTAGGTCTTCGATTATATGCTTGAGTGCAATACAATCATTTGTCTTGTGCCCCCTATTTCGATGGTATTCATCGAAATCATTGTCATTCCACCAGTGGGGTTTGACCTTTGGTTCATACTCTCATGCTGAGGGAAGCGTTATGAGATTGTTGGCGATTAGCTTCCATAGGGCAGTTTCTAGTGACTCATCCAAAGGTGTGAACTTTCTCTTAGGCCGAAAGTTGGTGAACCTAGATTCGGTATTTCTTGGTTTGTCTTGCAGGGGGTTATTTTGAGGTGTTGATAGGTTGAAAATGGGTTGTTTAGGTGCCGCATTTTTGGCATCTACTACCTCGTCATTCACAAAGTTCTTGTTTTTCATCTAGAATCTAGGTTTGTCATTGTTGGTGTTGGTACTAGGAGTGTCTTTGTAGAGCTTGATTTGACCTTTCGTGATTAGGGCTTTTTCTATGATGAGGCCCATCTCAATAACCTTGCTAAAAGAAGTAGGACATTGGATTTGGATTTGGTAGCTTAGGTCCATTTGCAGATTGTGGACGAACATTTCTAGCATCTATTTCTCTGACATTTGGTGTGGCCACTTGCTTGCCAATTGTCTCCATCTCTGTAAGAAGGCAGCGAAAGATTCTCCTCCTTTCTATTTGGTGTTACAAAGATCCAATATTGAGGTGTTGTGTTCAATATTGTAAGAGAAGTGGGTGACAAATTTGTCTACAAGCTCATTGAAGGTTTTAATACCAGGTGGTAGTCTAGAGAACCATTCCATGGCTTGCCCCCCTAGGCTTTGCGGGAAGAGTCGCATAAGGTAGGTGTCATTATGTGCGACCTCGAGACAAGCAACGTTGAGTTCTCTGATGTGATCCCTTGGGTCACCCTTTCCTCGATATTTGTCAAACTTAGGCACCTCAAATTTTGAGGGGAAAGGTATCATGACCAAGGCCCTACTAAAAGGATATGGTGAAATATCCTCTAGGGTGTAATGTTTAGTCGATGCTCCCATTTTCATGTCTAAAATTTGTTGTTGGAGGTCTTCATATTTTTGGTTCATTAGACTTAGGGCATCTGTAGCATCAGTGTTGGTTTTTCTTTTGTTCAAAGGTGTTTCTTCCTCATGTCTACTTCCCTTAGTTTCTTTGAGAGTTTCTACGTCATAATCCTTAAGGAGCTTGACTCCTAGACTTGCCAGATGTAAAAAGAATTTTGTGGGGTCTTGAGCAAGTACTCCTTCTAATAGGCATTGGAATTTTGAGTCGTACTGCATGTGAAGGATCTCATCCATGGAAATTTCTTCTTCACTTTCGTGAGTGTTGGGAACACTTTTATCTGCCAATTATAATCTGTTTTTGTTTTTGTAACCTTGTTAAGACCATGTAAGGTGGTAAAGAGATGGCGGTGAAATGAGATTTTGAATTTTCACACAAGAGGTGCTAGGATGAGATAAGGTTTTGAGTGAGGTTCTTCTTAGATCAAGTTGTTTTCAAACAAGTGGATGAAACAAAACTATAGTCGAAGTGAGGATGATAGAAATCCAAATGCTTGATGTTGACTTAGGTTTGTACAATCCCCTAGTAGAGCTCTGATATAGAAAAAGGATAAGTGATCCTTGATAATGGAGACTCGCTAGGTTCATTTTGAGATGTGATGTGATCTTAGAATAACTTGGTTCTAACCTTATAGATTTTGGAAGAAAAAATGGTGAGATTTTGGATGAGAAAAGCAGTTATGATTATGGAAGAAGAAGGAATATGATTGTTTTGCATGATCTTTAATCAAATTTTTGAAAAATTGAAACAGGTTTGAGAATGGTTTTGAAAAGATTTTGAAAGTTCTGTTCTTGAAAGGTACTAAATTTTGCTCTTAGGTTTAAATGCGCAGTAGTTCAAATGTGCCAGAAGTCAGGACAAATGCGCAAGGAGTCAGGTTAAATGTGCAAGAAATCAGTTCAATATGCAGAACACTGGCAAAGGTTTAGATGCACCACAATAGATGTTAAATGCACCCAAGGTTAGATCACATGTGCAATACTGGCAAATGCACCATGACAGAGGTTGAATGTGCAGGAAGTTGAATCAGATGTGCAATTCTGGAAAATGTGCCACAAGAGGATTCAGATGTGCAAGAAGTCGAATCAGATGCGTAATTTTGGCTTTTTGTCTTGTTTTCTCAAAATTTTGTGAAATTTTGAAACGTTTTGAGGATTTTTCTGCTTTTTTTTTTTGGTTTTTTATTTTTTGAAAAACTTGGTGTTTCTGAATAGTTTGATGTTCAATTATGGCAAAAACATAGCAAACACATAGAAGTTTTTCATGATTTTTATCTTTTTATATATTTTTTTGTATTTTTTAGACTATTTTGACTCAAAACAAGTACAACCTAGGCTGGATGTGACAATATGTGTTGAATCTTCTAGCTGTGCCACTCAAAGCGTGTAGCTCCAGAATCTGGTAGCACCGGCTCCCCTCCACGACACTCACTTCTCACGTATACAAGATTTGGGTTTCCTTAGGCTCATCCCCACACCAAACCTTAGGATTGTCCCTGCTACCTCTACTAAGGGTCACTTGAATCGAGGTCACTTCAAGAGCTCCGCCCTTTGCATCAACGAATAGAGGTTTTTGGCTTGCTACACAATTGGTTCTTAATTAGGGCAACCATTCGAGTGGTTACACATGCGGTGGTGCTACTCTTCGTTATGGAGTCTCCTAGCCTCAAAGGGTTATGCCTATGAGGGTTTTGGGGGAGGTTGGCCATTGGTGTAACACAGTAGCACTCGTTGCTTAAGGTTTTCACCCCAAGCACAATTTATTTTAAGTGGCTCAGTAGGGCTTGGCTTTAGCCTATTACCACTCAAGGTCGTTCCCACTTGGACAAGCGTGCATCCAAGGGCAGGCCCCCCTAAAGGTTTGACAAATAGAATGACAAGTCTGGCACTTTGATCACCTAGTTAAGGGGACAGCATAAGCCTATTGTCATTTGCAAGCACAGAGTAGAATGGTTAATCCCACCTAGTTAAAAAATAGAAAAACTGAATGAGCTAATCTACTTGTGCACTCACACGATTGTTAACTTGGAAGTGTTTAGATCATAGCATTGTTCATTTCCCATTTGTTAACTTTGAAATTGATTAGGACATAGCATTGTTCATTTTCTGTTTGTAAAAATAGTAGTGGTTTAACTAGAAAATAAATCAACAATGCACCGATAGCAATAAGGTCTAGTTACTTCCTTCCTAGTTAGAGAACTATGTGAAGTTTGTATGAAATGCACTTATTACTTTCACCCTTAGTTAGTGAACTTAGGCAAAATATCTAGATGACCTACTCTAGCCCTACTCCTACAAAATAGACGTTAGCTCAACATTCAAAAATTAGAAACTGTAAAATAAAAAGTAGAAGACAGATGCACAACACTGCAACCTGAATGCACAAAAATAGGGAGTGTATGCAGCTTTTGTACAAAAGCGCAAGAACAAAAAGAAAATGTGCAAAATCATGAGGTATCTACACCACTATGACATATGCATCATTTTATAATGTAAATGCGCTAGAATATGGGTTACACACGCAACTAGAGCACAGGTGTCGAAACAGGAGTCGGATGTGCAACTTCAGTGGTCAAATGCGCAAAACAGGATAGATGCACCGATTAGTGAGGTAAATACGCAACTAGGATGTAGGCACTGAAGCAGAAGGTATATGCACCATCTGGGAGGTCAGAGATGCCAGTTTGTTAGATTCATAGCTTCAGGAGGTATATGTGCCATTTATGAAGTCGAATGCACCAGAAGACTCTGTCAGAAACCTGTTCGTCACCTATACGGACCTATCACTTGAAAACACTTAGTTTTTTGATTAGTAAGAGAGGCAAGGGCCCCATGGTGGGTGCCAAAATTTGAGGGGGAAAATAGGTTAATCAAAAAGATTATAAAAACCCAAACATCTACAGAGTATGAAGATAAAAGGAGATTAAAACAATGAAAAATAATACTTACACCTTTACCTTTTGTCTTCCGTAGTTCGCCTATCTTTCTTTGATCTTGATTGTGAAGCCCTCAGAAGCATTTTTGTTTGCTTGCTTGTTGAAGATGACAAAGGAAGAATGGCTGTGATACTTATGTGATTGAAGATGAGCTTCAACACACACTAAAAATGGATGCTATGAAGTTCTTTAGGAAGTGGGGTGCCAAAGGTGCGCTTGTATTCCTGCAGCATAAGTTTGCACAATGAGAGATATCTGAATGAAGATATAGAGGGTTCTATTTATAGAAAAAGGTGAGGGAAGATCAATGGTTTAGAAGAAAAGGAAAGATCAACAGAGGAGGGTTGTTGAGGAACGTGCAACAAATGGAAGAAGGACACATGTCATTCGAAAAGCAGCCTTGTTGAGTTAACTCCTCTCTTGATGAGGATGAGATTTGATTTTCTTAATTTAGAATTTATTTTTGTAATTTAAGAGAAGATTTGCTTTAAAGATGCTTTAAAACTAATTTTTCTTTGTAACTCAGCTTTTGCTTTTATGTGACAAGAGGAAAGTATTTTTAGAAGATAAGAATGATTTTTGTGAAGATAAGAAGGCATAATTAAATAAAAAGATTTTATTTAATTATTTTGTATATAATTGAGAGGAATAGATAAAATATAGAAATATATTTTATTTTTGTGAAGAAATTTGAAGAATAATAAAATATAAAAATATATTTTATTTAGTGGATATTTAGATTTTATTTAAATAAAATTTGTATTTTATTTAAATTTGGAAGAATAAAAGGTTTTAATTAAATAATTAGAATTATTTAATTATTTAGTAGGATGAAGGTGATGTATGGGAATTTATTTAATTAAATAATATGTAATTTATTTAATTAAATGAGAGGGGATGAATCAGGTAAATAAATGAATTTATTTATTTATTGATAGAAGAATGTGAATGATGAAATAAATATTTAAAATATTTATTTAAGTAGAGTCATGCCAATTTTAGGTGTATACAACTTGAATATCCCTAACATGGAAAGAAACCTTCCATTCATTGCATTCCATGGGGACAGTCCTTTAGACCTAGTATAGTATGATGATATCCCCACTTTAGCCTTAAAGGCTATACCATTTTTCATTGGTGAGAACTCCACTACCCCTACTGAACACATTCAAGACATTGTCAGTGTCTGTTTAGTCCACCATGTCACTACTGACAACGTAGCTATGAGACTGTTGGCCTCTTCATTAAAAGGAAAAGCCTTGCAGTGGTATAGAGGTCTCCAAGCTAATTTCATCCACAACTGGGATGAGTTGGGCACTAACCTATGCCAACATTTTGAGGATAGAAGTGACCACTTGTCACTAATGTAGAAATTAGCTACAATCAAGAGAGCCTTTCATGAATACATTGTAGACTTCAACTACTGATTCCAAAAATCATGGGATAGAATTCCCTTTCTAGCAAAACCCTCTCCAAACATAGCATTCATCTATTATTTAAGGTCTTTGAATCCAGACATTACTGTCATGGTTCAATCCATGGGAGGGACTATATTGCCTTATGCCTATGATACAACCATAAGGGAAGAAAACTACCTAATTTAGGTAGGAAAGATTGTTCCAAGGCCTCCAATGCCTATATTTCTGGAGGACCCTATCATTCATTCTACAATGGCTTCAATTCCTACAACAGTCACCCCTACAACTTCTTCAACGGCATCCTCAAATGAATTGCATGAGGTCAAGACTCTATTGCAAAGAATTAACAATGAGTTGATGGCACTAGAAAGGCAAAATGCATAACCCAACATGCCATATCAGCCCTCCAACTAGACATATCAACCATTCAATTAGGGTTATCAACAAAGCATGCCACCATACCAAGGTAATATGCAAAGTCAGAGCCAACGTAGCTATGTCAGACAATTAAATGCTATTAACCCTAATGCAATAAGAACCTCTAGACCCCTTGTGCCAATTCAAAACAACTTGGCCTAAGACAATGACTAGTGTTATCCTTGCAATCAACCACATGAACAAAATTTATGCAAATTGGATAGTTTAGTCATTCTTTGATAGTGAAAGAACAACCAACAAATTTAGAACAACAAGTGAACATCAATCAAGGAATGGTTGGAGGCCAAGAACAAATGTAAAATGATGTTACCTTGATGAATTGGACCCCTGATGACTATTGTGGTGTGAGGCCTACCTTTTTCACTTCTGTTCATGAGACTATTTACAGTACTATTGCTATTACTTTTATGATTGGGGGACTGTTGATCCCAGATTCTTGTTTATTAAACCTAATGGATTTTTAAGAAAATAATTGTGCAATGATAGTTAGATGTTGCTTTTAAGTGAATGATGAATGGATAATATTAGAAATAGAATTTTAATGTGATTTCAGTATACTTATATGGTAGAATGTTTAGGTTTGCATGTATTAAAATTGCTTCGGCTATGATATCTTTATGTGTTATTGACTTCGAGTTTGAGTGTGTAGGTATTGCTAAAAAAACCATAAATATAGGAGATCATTCCACACCCTATGTTGTATCCCTTGTGAGCCGATCTAGTTCCATGAGGAACTAAGATCAACCTCGTGTTTGGTGAATTGTTGTAATGTTGTAATGATGCATGAGGTCAAGGGAGTTAGGTCTATCTTCTGATTTAATTATATTGTGATATGTGTTGTAAGAGATGTTGTTTTGAATCTTGTTTTAACTTTATTTCTTTTAGACCCTATTCTTGTGTTTTTACTTGACTCTAGGAGTCCTAACTAGGTTTAAATCAACCCTAGGTTATACCCCATGGGTCTAGGGACCTTTTTGACTAGGATAACCTTGGGATAACCTCCATATGGTCACTTCAACTCCATGGTGAAGTTAAGTGACGAATTTGGGAGCATGGGGACAATGGGATGAGTGGAATCCACACTTAGACCCACTTCCAGGTCATGGAAGGACTCCATGATCCACCAATAATGGAGTGCTTGTCTCTTTGTGCCTCTCTTTTGGTGGGAGATCCCATAAAAAGGATGGTGTGTCATCCACTTTCCTTTTATTTCTATTTTTCTTATTATATTTTAATTCACCCATGTGTTGTAAAAAGGCTATAGTGGGGAACCTCTTGAGTGGGGTTAATTATTTTAAGTCCACTAGGATAATGGAGAAGGAGTGGGTTTAGTTTTTTAATGCCACTTAGAATAAGGGATGAGGGAGAGGATTTGTTTTAAAGAGGAGAAGAGGGAGAGGGTAAGGGGGTTGGATTATTGTGGAAAGAAGAACTTGGAGAAGGAGACTAAGGGTGGAGCTCTTCATCAAAATACATTCCATAATTGGGCTAGAAAAGGTTAGTGAGCTAGTTACTCACCTATGTATGCTTTGTTCTTGTTTGATAAATGAGGGATTACAATGGTTGTCTATGTGTTATTTTTTCTATTTTGGGGTTTGTGTTGGGTGTTGAAAGAGCTCCTTCTAGTTGGAAGGCAATGCTCATCTTGTATAGGGAAGGGAAGGTGTGAACCTCCTCAGGTGTCTTCTTATTTTGGTATATGAAAGCCTTGAGGGCAAGTTGGTAATTTTGAGCCTAGAGGACTATAAGGCTTTGAGAGCCTATTCGGGATATCCCTATGATTTTTATTATGTTAATGGTTTGAGGTCATGAGAAAGAATAATATTGTTGGCTTGAGGCCATGAAATAAGCTATGATAATTGTTTGAGAAGAATGACACCTTGGAGTAGAGAGAGTCTACTTCCCTACCCCCTTTGAACTCACCTCAGTTGAGTCTTTGTAATGTGTGTAAATCCATGGGAGTTTGTGTGTTGTAGCTTCTATTGTTGTGAATCAATGTTGTGGAGTGTTGTTGGTTTATTCTACCCTGGGTATGTGGATGATCTCCCTAGCTTGGGGGTGACCCTCTTGCAGGTCTATGGTAGGGAGGAGAGCTAGTTGGTTGTTGTTTTCTCCCTTGTTGTCATGCAGGTTACTGTTGGAGCATGTTAAGAGAATTGAAGGAATTTTTCCTTGTTTAGAGAAAATGTTCTATCTTCCTAATTGAATGAGAGCTTGGTCTCTTTAAGTTTCATCCTGTAAGAGTTTTAGAGAAGAGATCTTCTCTCTCTGAAAATTGTTGTAAAAGTTGTATTTTGGGAGTGGAGAGAAAATCCTCCCTTATTATGCTTAGTTGTGACTTTAATTTGGTTGTTACAATATATCCTTTGTGTGAGCCGGAAGAAGTGAAAATTATTTTATCCAAGGACTTGATTCGTCTATCTTCTTACAAAAATATAAATATTTATAAGTTGTGAAAATTAGTTGTGGTTGTTTGCAAGTTGTTAAGATTTAATCTTGTATTGGTTAGAGAAAATGATGCTTTTAGTAAATTTTATATGAAGTAAATTTGTATTGGAAAAGAATTAAGATATGATTTAGTTGTGCAAAAGAATTTCATCAGAAACGTTTTACATTTCTGCTATAATGAATTTTGAAGTGAAAGATTTAACAAATAGCCTGTATTTATTCTTAACCATAATCTCTTCTTTATTTTGCATTGGAAAGTACATGTGCCAAGATGAATTTTAAATTGACATCTATAAATTTGGAACTAGAATTTATTTCTGTTTTATTTCAAGTATTGTTAAATTTTGTAAACTAAAATACTGAAAGAAATTATGAAAACTGTAGAGTTCCTATGACATATATATATATAAAATATATAGATATATCTATAAATATACATATATATATATGTATAAATATATATATATATATATAATAAATTATAGATATACATAATTAAACTGAAAATCTGTGGGATATGCATATTTTGAATATCTTATGCTACATATACATATATATATATATATATATATATATATATATATATATATATATATATATATATATATATATATATATATATATATATATATATAAATATGTTATTTATATGTAAATTTTTTTTTTAAAAGTTCTTATTGTATATATGTATGTATATATACATATATATACGTATATATATATATATATATATATATATATATATATATAAAATTTATTTTCATTTAGAAATCACGAAATATCAAATGAAATGAGAAGGAAAGAGAGTTCGCAGTTTTGTGTGCTACACAGTTAAAAGTTTACATTATGCATGGTGGGGGGGGTTAAACCCCCACCAAAAGAGTACGACTTCACATCATCGATCCTCACTATCATACTAAAGGTTAAACCCCCACCAAAAGAGTACGACTAGGTTATTTATAAAGTGGTGTCCGTAATAGCATCTTTATGAAGTGGTCAATAGACCAATAAAGGTGTGGGAGTCATTTAAATCATTTTAACTACTCTAAAGTATGTAAACATATAGCAGAAGACTCTGAAACAGAGGGGCAATGGTATAATTCGAGCAGTCAGGAGAACAAATTGAAATTTATAAAATATTAATTGTAGCAATGGTTGGAAGTAAAGGTTTATTTGAGGTGCTTTGATGAGAAATTTAATGCCAAAGCATTCATATGAGGTAAATTTGTGAACATTAAAACCCACATTTGGGCATTTTGGCACATGGTCGGCCATTTTGAAGAAGTCAAAAGGCAATTGTTGTGTGGTGTTTTATTTGTTGATTGCTAAAGTTTTATTTGAAATAAAACAATACATATTTTTATGATGATCAAGAGGGCATCGCTTGGCTAGAAGTAACTTTTTCATTTCATTAATATTTGATTTCAAAAATTGGAAACCTTGGTGTTTTCCCAGCATTGAAATAGGTATGAATTTCATTAAAATATTTGGGGAAAAGAAGTGTCTGTTGAGTTACCTAGGCAATGTTTATTCAATTCCATTGATTTGAACATATAAAAAGAAAACAAAAACAGCTGGAGATGGATTCAACCAAGTTCAAAGTAAGAAGAAAAGAGTGAATACAAAGAATATAATAACAAATAGGTGTGAGAAAGGGGGGGAAATGACTGGGACTTGGATTGGATCAGCCACAAAGAGGAGATAAAAAATTAGAATATAAAAGAATTCACAGAGGGATTTACAATAGTGAAACTCTGCAAGGAGAATAATGTGAAAACATAATAGAGGAAAATAAATTGATTTTGGGCAGCATGTGTGAAAAAAAATTTCACCAGCAGAGAATAGATAAAGGCAATACAGGAAGAAAATATAGCCATTGAGAGAAGAATCATCGAAGGTAGTAATAAAAATAGTTGCCAAAGTGCCAGAGTAACCACATGCTATGGAATTACAAAAGCCTCAGATATAAATAGGGGAGCTACATATTTATCAGTCATCAATGGTGAATTTGTTTTGAAATAAGACAATTTTGTAGTAGATCATTGAATAGAATGAATTTAAACTAGATTTGAGCACTCCAAATTGATATGCTGGTAATTGAATTGAATTGGGTTTGCAAATTAAATCTTTCTTGTTTCTTGTATTGTCTTATCTTGAATAATTAAGTTCCTATTGCTGCACTGGGATGAATAAAATTTTGAAATTGAAGTTTGTTTGAAATTGGTGAATGTGTACTACTTGTGTCAGTTGTCTAATAAAACTCCTAATCTTGACTTCATTAGGATCAGACGTCTAGAGTCTTAGAAGAATTTCATAATGGTCCTACCGGTGGCCATTATTCTCCAAGGACAACTGTGATCAAGATTATGAGGGTTGGTTATTATTGACCCAATTTATCCAATAATGCACATAGATGGATAAGGAAATGCAAAGAATGTGCATTATTTTCTTGGAAGCAGAGGTTGGCAACTCTTCCTCTTCATCCAATTCAAATAAATCAGCTTTTTACTCAATGGGGTTTGGACTTCATTGGAGTAATCAATCCACCTTCTAGTGTTGGCCATAAGTGGATTCTAATAGCCATTGATTACTTTACTTGATGGACAGAGGTAGTCACATTGAGGGATGCCATAGAGGCATCCATTGTAGACTTCCTTGAGGTTATAGCTACAAGGTTTGGTGTGCCACCCACCATCATTTCTAATAATGTCAAGGCTTTTGTAGGCACAAATTTCAATTAATGGGCACTAAACTATGGGGTTTAATTGAAGACTTCATCCAATTACTATCCTCAGGGAAATGGCTTGGTTGAGTACACCCAAAAAAATCTGATCAGAATTATCAAGAGGACGATGGAAGATAATCAGAGAACCTGGCACTCTAGGTTAAAGACTACTCTTTAGGGTTGACATAATTAATCCCAAGAGGGCAATAGGAAATTCCCCTTTCATGCTTGTTTATGGAAGGGAGGCAATGGTTCCATTATCATTGGAATTTCCTTCTCTTGAGTTGGCAAATAGCTAGAACTAATGGAAAATGATTCCATGACAATGAGACTTGCCAAACTATTGGAACTTGAAGAGAAGAGGGATACTGCTATGATGACCCTTGAAACCCACCAAGATAAAGTCAAGAGGACCTTTGACAGAAAATATAATGGAAAAATATTCAGTGAGGCAGATATAGTGCTTAATTGGGATGCAGATAGGGCCAAAGATGGAAAACATTCAAATTTTGATGTCATTTAGAGTGGCCCTTATATTATTACCAGTTGTAAACAAGCTAATTTGTTCCAACTTTAGAAGCTGAATGGAGAGGTTCTGCTCATCCCAGTCAATGGGATTCGTCTCAAACCTTGCTTTTAGCATGGTTGTGAGACCTTGTAATTAGGTTAGTTTTTTTCATTCAATAAGTGCCTTTGCACTCTGTTGCATTCTCATTAGGATAATGCATTCTTGGTTTGTTTTTTTGTTCTCAGAGGCATGCTCAGTTATATTGATAACCATTGTTCCTATTGTAGATCCCCTCCTTTTGACTCTGTGCCCAATGGATTGATAAGTCCACTAGTTTCTATATTTTTGGCAGGCAAACATCCCTGAGAGGTCACCAAAATGTTGACCTATTTTCCTCTTCCCAGAGTCAAATAGTTCACCTTCAAATTTCTATGTGTTTTGGTGTTAAGGGAAGAAAAAATAAGATTATAAACAAATGTTTTAGTCCTAGCCTTGTTTCATACTTCATAGTTTGCGGGTCCTTGGTTAGGGTCTAACATTTAAAATATTAAAAAATCTTGTCCCTAAGGCATTCAAACCATAAACCCTAGAGTCTTTTGCAAGTTCCAAGTGCCTTTTGTTATAAATTGAGTTGACTACCTATTGCTTGTGTAAATCTGTTGAGTGGTAACTTGAGTCTAGGTGTGATATTATTTTACCGGCCCCATCCATTTGAGTCACCTCTTGATGTTCATGCTTTAACATTTTTTTGAGCCTTAGTTTAATTGAGCCCCTTCAATGAGTCATGGTCCCCTTCTACCTAGTAGAGTCAATGTCTTTCATAGGGGATGCACCTCTTTATGACTTATAGAAGGTAGCAAAAGTTGCCAAGTGTCAGCCTGGTGTAGATCCTAAGCAAAAGGCAAGTAAGTTTCCCTTTGGTGTGTGCCATCATGCCACATGTTGTCTTGGCACAAACTCTCAACATAAAAAGTAAAGAATCTCCTCTCTTTCATGGAAGGCTCAACATGTCAGCCTCATGCATCTTCTAACAAAATAAAAGGTGAGACCCTCCCAACTTGTGCCGTTAGGACACTTGGCACCTTCTGCTATGTTCAAAGGGGAGACTCATATGGGCACGTGGCAGCTTAGTGGCATGTGTGAGCATTTCGTGAAGGCTCAGTGCTTTGCCAAAGCTCCCAAGAACCTTCAGCAAGCCTGCGAGGTCCAATGTGGCTTGTGGTGATGTGATGGCCATTGATTTCTTTCAGGGGTAGTTTCATCTATGGTTAGGATTTAAAGAAGCCTCACAAACAATCCAGAACGTGGGAGAGTTACAGACTTAGGATGTAATGAAAAACATAAAAATTAGTTAAGTCCTAAAAATTTCAAAATTTTCTTCATGTTTTCTACCTTGTCAAGATGTTGGACTTCAGGCTTCAACCCTTCACCATTATCAAGCTCAAAGTCCCAAACTCTGCCTCTTTCCTTTGCAAAAATATTCTGAGTGTTTCAGCGTTAGGGCCTAATTTTCATAGAGGCAAAATCTTCAAAGTATAAATGTCAGAGCTTGGTGTTTTTGCCTTCCTCCTTTCTTTTCCAAGTGGTAGGGAGGAAGGCCAAAGGCCCAAACTCTGAAACTCTGACGGTTGACTTTTTCACTATGTAAAGGGACCCTCCTAGTCACCATTAATGCATCTTTAAAGCTTGATTTCAAGTAGTAGATGGATTTCTCACCTCCCCATTCCACTATTCCTCATCAACATTGAATTTATTGTACTCACGACATGGGCAGACCTCGTATTTTGGCAGATTTCACAGATTTGAGCTAGGGCACGCTTCAAAGGATGCTAGTTCAAATTTACGACAACATGGGTGATGGTTATTTCTTGTTGACTTCTCATTCCATGTCCATGGCTTCTACAGTGAGATTGTTGATCACAAAGAATAATGAGAGGGGGGTGAATTAATATTCTGTAAAACTTTTCTTTCACATACTTATTAATCCATTTACCACATTCAATAACATGAAAGCAAAACAAACATAAGAAGAGTAGCCACAAAGTCAAAACACATAGACATTAATATTTTTATGTGGAAAACTCAAAAAAGGAAAAACCATGGTGATTGTTAGCTCATAATATATTATGATAGAAATACTAGATTACATGAAGGCTCACTGCCTTAGGGCTCACTACCCAAGGACTCACTATCCAAAGAAGTGCTCACTACCAAGAAAGTAGAAGAGAAGATAGAAGAAGAATTGGCTCACTACGAAGAGATGACTACTGCGAATGCATCTATAGAATACTAAAGTGTAGTTCCATTAATAGCTCAGTATACAGACTCAAATGTCTTCATAATGTCTGCCCTACTTTTCTACTCTGCTTCACATATATTCTGCTCTTCTGTCCTTGATATCTTTTTATGATCACAAAATTTCCTTAGATCACACACACATTGAATTCACACTATATTCGCACTCACTCATACCTCCAAAGCTAAAAACTATCAAGTATATATATTTGCATCAAGAATTTCCTTAAACTAGGTCGACATGCAAAAGATAAAGCTTGTATATTCAAGTTATACCTTGTTGGCCTGTTATTGTGCCCAAACACTAATGCATACCCAATCAATCATGAAAGACTCTTCATATGAGTCTAGAACTATTATTGAACCACTTAGATTAATGATTCCAATCATATATATTCACCACATATCGGTCTAACATGACTGTCGGCTTAACCCTTAAGTGCACATCCAACTAGCTTGACTGTCATACCATAACTTTCAATGCGAACCATATGAGACTTTGAAATTCATAACCAACATTCATTATGCACATCTTATCATACCTTTAGAACTATAGGACATAATAATCTTTCATAGAAAAATGCAGATCTAAGAACTGTTGTTTTGTCACAGAGATATACTGTCAACCTAAAAGCCGATATTAGAGAACTTGTAAAATGTGAACCAATGAACTTCAAACTCTACAAATCAGGATTTAGATGCTCATGACATCTATCTTCAATTCCTTAAAACCACAAATCAAAATATTCATCAGCAGAGGAATGTGGACCAAATTACTTAGGTACTTTGTACTGTTCCTGACTTAACTCTGTTCATCTGGACTTAAACATTTCACCATGACTTTCATAGGAAATTGGGACTTAAACACTAAATCATGACTTCACCAGATAGCTATGAGTGACATACCAGAACCACATAACATGATCTTCAATTGTGGAGGAGTACCAACTGAATTACTATCACTATCTCAATGTTTTGTCAAGACTTAATCAATTTGGCTAAGTTAACCTTACCAAACCAAAATACTATACACACCTTTAACTCGAGAGTTGTCTCCAAAGATGTTAGGTTGTTGCCATCAATGAAAAGTCATATCAATAGTGTCTCTTGACTATGTTACCAACAGAGATTGTAAAAGATGTATATGCATGTTTCAAGGATGTATTTGGTGGTGGTGTTTAGTTATTTCCTGGACAAATTTCTTTGTTACTTGTAGACCTTGTAATGCACTTACAGAATGACTAGATTTGATGTATTGTGCTAATTTTTGAGCCTTTGATGTCTTTGGTTCATTGTTGAACTATGAATATATGTGATTATTTTGTGTCTATTGCTATGTAACAGGTTATTTACTCTTTGTAATTATCATTTGACCTTCATGATCAATAAATCTCTAATATTTTACCTCTCTTGCACTTTGTCTTTGTGTTTCACTCAAAGTTGTGGCCTATTTTGTGAGTAGAATGGCTCCTTCATAGGTTATAGTCTTCTATCTGAAGCCTCTGTCAAGGTTTTAAGCCTGTGTGAGTTCTTTATGGGGAGTGAGATCATTGTTATGTTGATTCAGTTCAACTAATACACCCCATAACTTTGGTGCATCACCTTTTCATTTCTGCACTCCTTCTATCCCTTTTTCCCTGGCAAGTTTAGCATTAGAGTTAGTTAATTTCTCTAAGCCCTAAACTTAGAAAGAGGAACCAATCTTCTCTAGAGGTTTGATCTCAAATTGCAAGGTCCCTGATGCAGGAGCATCCAGGGTGTAAGAGCAATCTTGTATCAACCAAAAAAAAAAAAATGTGTTGTTTCTTTTCAATAAGGGCTATTTTTAGTAAGTTTGCATTTGTACATGGTTGGATACAAAATCTTACATAGACCTCCAAACTGGTGAATTGAAGCTAATGGCGAAGAAATCACTTCAATATCATTTGTCATTTGTGAGATATTAAAATTTCAAATTCCAAAAATCCTATTGAAATATTCAAAGTCAAATTTGAGGCACTTAAGAGGCTCCGGATGGGCCTGAAATTTGGTGGGAAACCCAAGCAATCTACCTATTGGTATTGCTTGCACACCATCATCTTTTCAAGAGCTTTCTAAAAAGGTGTTATAATTGAAAATGCAACGGTCAGATCGAAAGTTATGGCCCTGCAAAGTTGACCTATTTTTGGAGGGAGATGCAAATTTCAAAATTATGCTAGTGGTCGCCAAAAAGGGCTATATATAACCATTTTTGGGAACCCTTAGGGTGGTTGAGTCAAGGGGGTAGGTATAGAGTTAGGAAAAGGTAGGTATAGAGTCAGGAAAAGGCAGAAAAATTTGAAGCCCTATTTGATTTGGGAATTACAGAAGGCTGAAGATTCTAGAGTCTTGAGAGAGGGAGCTATAATGTGTTGCAGCCTGTAGGGGATTCATCCTCTGATTGTATTTGAGCTTCTGTAATGTAATATTTTTTCCATATTAAGAAAATATCATTCTATTTTCTATGTGCAATTTCTATTATTGCGTGTTTTATGATTTACCCCCTTCATCAATCCCACACCTTGAGATCATTCCCATTGTATCATTAGAATGCCTAGAGGTCTCCAGTAGGGTGCAATTCTATGTGATAACATTTACCATTCTCTTTTCTTTGTCACCATCTAATGCCCCATGTCTTGACTCTGCAGGAGAGTTCTACATAGGCACTTGCCTATTCCTCAGTTGATAATCCCCTTGAACTTGCATAATGGCTGCATCAGTTAAAGATTTCAAATCTTTCTCAGGATTTCAGGATTGCTTGTACTTCTTATGCATAAGATCGCTCAAGTGCTCAAAATCCTAAGATGGTCTAGTTGATATCTATTTGGACCTACATCATAATCATATTAGAATATATGATCATCCTATTCATATCTATCATAATCAACATCCTCACCCCTCTTCTCATACTCCTCTGTATCAAATTGATTTATCTCCTCCTCATAGTATTTGGCTACACCTTCTTCATTTGGAAATTCTTCATCTTAAACAAGCAACATCATAATTTGTTGGATCATGGGGAAGGAGCACACTTGGCACTATGAAGATGTATCTTGGAAATTGATTTGGTCCTTTCTCAATGGATCAATTGTGTCTCTTTATGGATGCTTAAAACTAACATACCTAGGGGCTACCTATCTATCATTTTGTTGTGGTCTCTTAGACCAATCTATGTTATAAGGTCTGTTATTCAATCTTTGACCTTCGTTGAAATGTGTTGCAGCACCTTGAGGTGGCAAGCCTTTCTCATTTCTTGTAACCTTATAAGATAGGTCTTTCATGACCCCTATAAGCTTATCCAATTTGTCTCCAGTGGCGAGGGGCTTATTGAAAGCTACTTTGTCTCGATGAGATAGTTTTACATCAAACCTTTTAATGTGCTTCCCGCTCTCATGTTTCTTTCAGTGTTGATAGCTATAGCATATGCCTCCCTTAATGTTTGTAGACTCTTGTCCCTCAAAAAATAACCAATCTTTGAGTCAAATGTATGACAATATAAAACCAAACACATAGACTTATTAGGTCTCATATGAAGAGGTACCTTTCTCATTTCCATGATGAAGTAGCTATTAAAATCAGCTACTGTCTCATTTATTGCCTTTTTGATAGTTGTGAGTTCATGGATGGCAAACTTTGGGTCAATCCTATCCCCATATTACAATCAAAATACCCTCATGAAATCCTCCCAAGAGTCAATACTACTATCTAGAAGAGCCTTATACCATTCTTTGGCACTTTCTTCCAATGAATGTACAAATAATTTCAGCATGACATCTTCATCCTCAATTTCATACTCATCAATGACATTAATAAAATGATTAAGCTGCTCTTCACCTATGACAACATTATTTCCTTGGAACCTTGGAATCTTTCCTCTAATCTCATTTGGAATTGGGTTGGGAAAATTATGAATGCCAAATAAATCAAGTTGTTTATACCTATTAGCTCCTAGTGGTTGCCTCACTAGAGGAAATCTTTGTGCAGCCCTAAAATCCTAAGCATTTCCATATTGTTGATTCACTTAATTATGTGGTAACTGATTGTGAACATTTTGAGCATGGTAATGATTCATACCTTGTTGTCTCATTTGTTGATGTTGTTATTGTCTCTAGTTGTTCTACTAGTTATACTACTGATTATGGCCCTGCTGCTGTGCATTTTGATTTCCCTAGGCTTGCTTGGCAAGTTGAGCTTGTTTTTGGTCAAGTAGAACCTATACCTCTCTTTGTCTATTCCTGATAGGATCAAGTATGTCAAGCTCATCTTAGAGGATCCTTTCTCTTTCCTCATTGGGAATGTTACCATGCCAACCTCTAGGTGATCTTGTGGGAGAAGTAGGATACTAAGTATTATGAAATGTCTCTTCACTCTCATTGGGCCTTTTAAATGCTCTCAAATGAGCATCATGAGACCTATCTCTACTTCCTCTACCAACAATGTTCTCATTTCTTTGAACATCATACTCATTTCTATTCATCCTTCTGTTCATTATGAGTATATTATCTACAGAGTCCTCAGAAGTATATGATATTGGCTCCTAAAATCATGAAATGTATCATTGTTGCCAGCTCTGGTACCTGTTTGGTCTTAAGTATTCAATGGAACCATCACATTGGGGTTTCTCACCATCCATCTACTCTTGTTTCCTATACTGCTAGAGGATTCATTACACCTAGGCTACTCCTAGTTTCCTCCTCTATTCATTGTAAATCTCTTCTCCTTTCAAACTACAATTAATTTCTAGGTTGTAAAAATAGAGTTGCCACTCCCTTGTTGGGAAGAATGTTTTTTAACAAACACTGTACTTAAATACTACAACAACCAAATGTAAATTGATTCAATGGGTCCTTGGCAACAATGCCAAAATGTTAGTTCCCAAAATAACGACAACCCAAAACCCTAAAATATTTTACAATCACCTAGGTTAGGGGTGTCATCAGGGTGATTAAAAGAGGTTTATCAATAGGTTAAGGAGGATTTTGGCCAACTTACAGGAGTGGGTAGACTCCTCTACACTTGAAGCTTAACTAGGCTTAGGAGGGTAATCCTGGAGGTATCCCTCAATAGGGATTGAGATCAATAAAATATATTATCCCATTTGTGACTTTACAGCAATACCAAGATTGTTGTTTTAATCTCAAACCCTGTTACTAGACTAAAACACACTTGTTACACTTAATAACCTTCCTTTTAAACTGATGAGAGCAACCCTATAGAATGAGGATGCTTATGGAATTGTAACTACATTTAAAACTTGATATATTGTTTTTATTTTTAATCAGTTTGGGTGATCATAGGCTTCTCAAACCAATGCCTATCTATTAGGCTGCAGATTCTCATGTTTATCAGATGAACATTGTATACACCTAAAAATGACACAACTCTGTCTAAATAAATATTCTTAATATTTATTTTATCTAAATTCCTCTATCAATAAATAAATAAATCAATTTATTTATTTGGTTCATATTCCTCCCATTAATTGAATAAATTACCTTTATTTAATTAATTTCATTGAAATCAAAATCATTCTTCCAAATAATTAAATAATTCTTAATTATTTAATTAAATCAAATTATTCCTCCAAATTTAAATAAATTAATCAAATTTATTTGAATTCTCTCAATCTCTAAAAGTAAAATATAATCAAATATTTTATTTACTCTTCTATCTTGCACAAAACAATTAAATAAATTTATTTATTTGCTTTCTTATCTTCTAAATCTTCTAAAAATAAATCTTCTTCTTCATGCACACAAAATTAAATAATTTATTATTTAATTTCTCTCAAATCATGTAAAAATCAAATCACAAGTTGATTTAACTGACTCATTCAACCTTGTTTTTATCAACAACTCTTAAATTAGAAAAAAACTTTCTAATTTATGAAATCAAATCTTATCTTTATAAAAGAAAGTAGTTAACTCAAATAAAACAACTTTTTGTGTGACACTTGTCTTCTTTCTATTCATGTACATCCTCTCAAGTCTTCTATACCGTTGATCTTCTCATTCTTTCTATACCATTGATCTTCTCTCTCACAAGTCTATAAGCACAACCCAATTCCTCCATTTCTATCATCCAAGCTTTTAGTACCCTTACTCTGTAGGAATTACAGCACGCCTTTGGCACCAAATTCCTCCATTGCTTGTGATCACCCTTTTAGTATTGCAATTGTGTTGGAGAATCTCTTCATTGCAAACTTATCATAGCCATTCCCACTTGACATCTTGGAAAATAGTAAGGAAGTGCACCTTCCGAGGGCCATATTCATACACAAAATCATTTGAGATAGGTGACCAATGGAAGCCACGAAGTAAAGAGGTTTGCAAAGTTTGAGTTCTTTGTTTGTTTGATCTTCTTTGTTTCTTATTTCATTGAGTTTATTGGATTACTTTGATATTATTGATAATCATTCCAATTTTCTGATAACATTTTTGGTGCCCACCATGGGGCCCTTGCCCTGATTTAATCCAAAAACTAAGTTTTTGTGCGTTAGGTTTCATAAATAGGAGGATTTTTTGCATCTGATCATTTCCAACACAAATCTGAGCTCTGTTCCTATGCATCTAACAGATCGGTGCATCCAGGCTCTGTTTCAATGCATTTGACCTCTATCACGGTGCATTTACTGATTCTGTGCATATACTTTATGTTTCTGCACTTTTGACATCTATCTGATTACTTTTGTAATCCTGTGCATATGATCTCTATAGTTACACATCTGATTCTAACAGTGACTTTTTAAGTTGTTCCTTGTGATTTTGCTAACATTAACACTTTTTGCAGGAATATTCTTTGATCTACTTATAGGTTAGGGGTTGTTTTAGTCATATAGCTACATTTGTTAACTCATCTCTATATCTAAAGGAAAATAAATGGATGTTCATGCAAATCTCATTTAGTTCTAACTAGGAGGATTGTAATTTGATCTTGTTGCATCAACAAATTGAATATAGTCCCAATGCTAGGAGGATAAAATTGAACCATTGCTATCTTGCTTTCAAAGTTAACAAATCACATGTGTACCCAAGTAGCTAACTCATTTAGTCTTTTTCATTTTAATTAGGGGAAAAGAACCATTGTCTTTTGTGTTTTTTGGAATGACACTAGG
The DNA here is from genome assembly GCA_027924645.1 of Cunninghamia lanceolata. NCBI lineage: Eukaryota > Viridiplantae > Streptophyta > Pinopsida > Cupressales > Cupressaceae > Cunninghamia > Cunninghamia lanceolata. The sequence continues at coordinate 1,432,216 of BSBN01000246.1, forward strand.
CCTATGCTCTCCCCTATCTTGGGTGACCAAAATGCTAGACATGTCATTTCGCATGTGTTAAACCTTTAGAGAGGCCTGCCCTTGGATATCTTTTCGTCCAAGTGGGAATGACCTTAAGTGGTAATAAGCTAAAGCCAATCTCTGCCTAGCCACTATAAATAAATTGTGCTTGGAGTGAAAGCTTCATGCAACGAGTGTTATTTTCTTATACCCACTGCCAACCTCCCCCCAAACCATCCAAGGCGTAACCCTTGAAGGCTGGGAGACTCCATAATAGAGAGTAGCATTGCCACATGTGTAACCACTCAAACAGTTACACTTACTAATCATAATTTGTTTTTAGTGGCCAAAAACCCCTATAAGCTAGTGTAGGGAAGGGTGATTATCACCTCCCAAAGATGTACCAACTAGAAATAATGAGAATTTGGTTTATATTGTCCCAACTAGCCTAGGATTTGTACTTATTTTTTAGTCAAAAAGAGTTCAAAAATTACAAAAAAAAATCAAAAATCATGAAAAACTCTATGTTTGCTATGTCTTACTTGCCATAATTGAAAAATCAAATAAAAAAACCAACTTGCAGCCAAGAAACCAAATGCATAAAAAAATATGCTAAGAAAATTGCAAAAACATTCAAGAAACCAGAGTTGTGCATTTATCCTACAGAGGTGTGCATCTATGTCTACCTGCTACACATTTATTGTGACTTTCTGTGAATTTGTCATCTATTGCTACACTTTTAACATTTACTTGAGTTATGCATTTGCATCGACTTGTTGCATTTATATCCTCTATTTTAGTGCATCTGTAGCTGTGCATCCAAGATTGTAAGCTTTTTCACTTCTTTTGAGAGAAAGTTTTTGATCCTTTCTGGGTACCCATTTTGGGATTGTGTCAGTTTTTGAGGATATGACAAACCAATTAGAAGCACTTGCTCAAGAACTCCAAACCATACAATAGCAACTGGCAATCTTACAAACTGGATCTTCCCCAAATCAATATCTGCTAGAGGACATATCTCCTTATCCATTTGATATAGGCTTGTCTAAGATACCTTTCTCTTCTAGTTTTGATGAGCCCCAATTTAACAAATACAATGAAATAGATTATCCATGTGTACCAAACCCCTCCAAACATGAGCATGGTAGTACTAGCTTTGCCTCACACCACAATCATACATTCTTTTCATGTCTTAATGATACTCTTGACAAGGGAAGCACCACCTCAAGTTGGAAATTATATACCACTCAATCTACTAGTCCTCCTTCACCATCCCCTAGAAGGCATAGCCCAAAGCATGCCAATCCTACACCAACACCAACATCAAGTTCCCCAAGCTCTAATCCAACAACCAAAGAATCCTCAAAAGATCTTTTCCAAAGAATTTTTCCAAATTTATGCAACAAAATAACAGCTATGGAGAAATCCAAATCTGCTCAGCCAATTTCAACCCCATCTAGCATGAGTAATCCTCACCATGGGCCTAAACCATCTACCATTATTCTCCATCTGTTGTATTGTCCATCTACCCATACACTTATGAAGGATGTGATCCAATGGCTATTAGCAAGGAATGAAACATGTCCATGTCATAACATTCCTATCCAAGAGCATATTAAAGATCCTTCATACATGTCCTTCCCTCTAAACCCTTCATGTAAATCACAACCCCTCGAGCTTATTGAAGAGTCCTCTACCATGAGTCCAAGTCAAGAACCATACCACTCTCATGTTGTCAACCATCTAGAACCTATCAAGCTTATCCAAGAGTATTCTATCTCTGCTTCAAGACAAGAAATACAAGATTTATGTCAAGAGTATAATCTAAGGCATGTCAAAACATCCACCCTTTATCTAAATCAAGATCAAATCAATTCCATCCAACCCACCCATAACCTATATCTTTTCTATGATCAAGATATTATCCATGATTATGAGCCTATCCATGAGCAACTTGATCCTATATCCATACATGAGCAAAAGATCCAATTCCAATCCATCCATAACCTTTATCTTTTCCGTGATCAAGATATTACATATGAAGAAGCTATCCATGAGCAACTTGATCCTATACCCATACATGAAGAAGAAATCCAAATTCAACCCATCCATAACCTCTATCTTTTCTATGATCAAGATATTATTATTGATCAAGAATCTATGCACAAGCACATTGATCCCATCACCCTTAATCCTATCTATGATCAAGAGCCTATCTATGATCAAGCAGACCATGATGATCCTCTTAGCCAACTTTATGCATTCCATGGTTATGAGCCTATCACCCCATCTATCCATCCTCCATCTAGTCCTATCTATGATCCAACAGCTTCCACTTCCTTTGATTAGACACTTTCCTCCCAAGTACACATAGATGATCAAACCAATAACTTGGATCCTAGTGAACATAATGATAATCAAGATCCTAATGATCCTTCACCATCTATTATAAACTATGTTACAAATCCATTATCATATCCTATTGGTCTCACCACCTTCATGCATGAATGTTCCTCCTTAGAACACTAGCAACCATTATCCTCTATCTCACCTTCTCCATCCAATAAGGAACTCATGTCTAGTGTTCCACCTATACATAATCCAACTATCCACCACATACTCCAAAATATGAACTATCAAGGTAAAGGCTTAGGCATTCATGAACAAGGTATTTTGGAGCCTGTCTAGGTCAACATCCCTTGTCACTCATATGGCCTTGGATACACACCCCAAGGTGAACAATCTCAAGATGTTGGTACTTCCTCCATACCCTCTAAATCCACCACTTTCAATCACAAACCCTATCATATTCCAAAAACATATGTTGTCATTCCACCTCCCTTATCATATACATCCCAAAAGCATGTGACCATACACCTTCTGCCATCCAATCTCCACTACTTCCAACTCCTAACAGCCCTCCATGCCTTTCATCATCACTTCTTCCAATACCTTATCCATCCATCCATAAATCATCTAAAAATCCCAATCATGGCCAACAAATGCACATGTTGTCTAAACAATGAGCTTCCACCAACCCCACTTCCACCATTCTAAGGGAATTCAGTAGCAAAAATCTAGATGCCTCTATCTATAAAGTCAAAAATCCTAAAGCTCCTCATGCCTACGGATACAAGAGCCAAGAATCAAAGAGTTATCCATCTCAAAAGTTGCATACATCCACACACCTCAATGCCAAACTGAAAAAGGTGTGGGTCCTTAGAAGCTACACAAAAGCTACATATACCCAAACCCATACCTTCACAAGTAACGTCTACAAATAAAATGGTTTGGGTACCTAAGAAAAAAGCCATCAAGTCAAATGATGCATCCAACTCTCAAGAATCCCAACCATACAAGCAAAAATCAGAAAAATACTATGTCTATGTGGGTCCCTAAGTTCTAAAATAACCCATCAACTACACAAAAATCTCCATTGCTTCCTACACCACCTTCCCATCATAAGCTTCAATGTTTATCATGGTATGTGCAACCATTGGTCATGGTTCCCTTCCATCCCACAACATTTCCATATACCTCCATCTCCCCTTCCTTCCGCTATTATCATACATATCTTCCCCATCCTACTCCTATGGTCCATGCTTTTGCATAATCCTTCCCTCCACCCTTGCATAGTTCTTACATAATTCGCATCATTCACTATCACACCTTCCATAATCTACTATCTACCTTTTCCATCTCACTTTCATGCAATCCCCTACCAACATCTATGAGAACACTTAGCATAGTCCGTGTGACAGCATCAATCTAATGGGACTGTCACCTTTCAAGGAACTAGACACTTGAGTCTCTCCCATCCATATCCACCTTCTCCCATCCAAATGTTTCAAAAAAAAAATCAAGAGAAATCCCTTCATCCAATGGTGAAAATTTGGCAAACAAGCTCCTTGGATAAGTACCATGATGAAAACCTGGCAAACAGGCATCATGTGTAGGTTGATCTTCTATGTCATTTACCCTTGGGGGCACCTTGTCTCATTGGCATATCTACTTTTTTTCCTATTCTATCCTTCCACCGATTACATACCTATCTTGTCAAGCCCATCCATCCTAATCTTCCCTTCCTCTATTTTTTGATCTTGATAAAGATTGGGGGCACCATGTTGACAAATGTTTGGGATGTCTCTTGACATACCTTATCCTTCCAAACCACGTAAATCCTTCATTATCCTATCATCCTCCTATCATCATAAGCATTGTCATGAAAAATCCTAAGTATTCTACCTACAATGGGGCAAGTTATTCTTGTGCGACTTAGTCCTTGATGATCACATCCTTGCCCTCTTCCGCATGCATTTTCCTCCACCCACTATAACTCATCCATCTGCCTATCCATGCTATTTCCTTGTCATCAGTATCTAACATTAAGGCTATCCAACATTCTTCTCCAATGTCATCCCAGACCATTTCAAAATCCCAATGGTATCAAATTCACCTAACGATAACCTATCATGGCTTGATACTCTATCTCTTTTATAGCCTTATCAACTAAAGTCTTATCCAGTATTGTGAGGCCTACCTTTTCATTCCCATATATTTGACTACTTTATTTTACTATTGGTGACACATGATAGACTTATGGGACTGTTGATCCTGATTTGCAGGATTGTTAGACTTTATGCTTTATGTGGATTTATTATGTTTAGCATGTTTACGATGTGGTTAGACCTTGATATTGATTCACTGATGATATTAGACATATGATTTACATTATGATGCTATTGGGATACTATTCATGTGATTTCAGTTAGAAATTTATTTTCTGATTCTATCTTGTGATGGATTTTTGAAATGCAAAATTTAGAATTTAATTATGATGTGATTTGTTAATGTCTATATGACCATGTGGTGATGTAAGTGTATGTTTTACTTTGCTTTGGCTATTATATACATGTGGGATTAACATTTCATTTGAGTGCACGGGTGATTCTAACAAAGCCACAGATACTCAGAGATCACCCCACACACTGTGTTGTTTTAACATGTGAAGCCGATCTAGTTCCAAGAGGAACCAAGATCAACTATATTTGCATGATGAATTTTTGTAATGTTATTGCATGGTGTTAGTTGGGTTAGGTCTACCCTTCTTTTATTAATTTCTAATTGGTGTTGTAAGTTGTAATGTCATTTGAATTTTATTTTTGAGTTATAATTTTTGTGACCCCTTTTATGTGTTTTTACTCAACCTTTGGTGCTCAAAATGGGTTAAATTTGACCCTGGGTTGTACCCCTAGGGTCTAGGGGTCATTTGGACTTGTGTAACCTTAGGTAAACTCCCATTTGGTCACTTTAACTTCACCCTAAAGTAAAGTGACGAAAATGGAAGCTTGGGAGGGAGCAGGATGAGTGGGTCAAATACTCAACCTCTTCCTATCCTCTTCCCTAGGTTGGGGAGTCTTCAAGACCCCTTAATTATGGAAGACTCAACTTCAATCCTTTGCCACAATTGGTGAGGGTACCTTGGGGTTGATTGGGCCTTCTTAGGAGGAGAGCTTTGGGGCACATGTGGTACCCACTCCTTCTTTAGCTCCACCATTCTCTGCCACTTAATTAAGAGAGGACAAGTGATGGGAGAAAGACTTGGTGGGATGGGTGAATGACATGTTTGATCACCCCATTCAAGAGTCTTGCTAGTAGATGGGAGGAGGAGTGAGGAGGTGACAAGTGTCGCCTCCCCATTCCTCAAGGCTCATGAGAAGAGCCTATTTTAATCCCTCTTGAAGAGAGGGGAGGGGGTTGTTGAATCTTTTGGGCAATTTTTGAATTTTAATTATTTTGGGAAAAAGTTAGATGTGAAATTGGTGGCTCAACTTGGAGAAGGAGTTAGATGAGCTCTTCTCAACTATCTTCCATTTGGGCTTTATAAGGTAGGATTCAAGGCATATGCCTTTTCCTTATACTTTTTCCTTACTTGCATGTTGTGTGTGTGTGAGTTTCATTTTGTTGTTTTTACTTTGTTGTTGTGGGAGAATTGCGTATGGGAGTTGTGAGAACCTCTCCCTCTTGGGAGAAAATGCTCAACATGTGTGGGGTGGGGGAGGAGTGAACCTCCTTGGGGGTCACATCCTTGTTTTCATGAATTTTTAGCCTTGAAGGCAAATTTTGGATTTGAATCATATGTGTATATGTGAAATATGTGATATGGCTTGAGAGCCAAAAGAAAGTTTGTGGAATCATGTTTATGAGTGTGGGCTTGAGGCCTTGAGAGATTTATGTTTTGGGAAGTTTTTTTTTTAGAGTGGCACTCTTGAGTTGAGTGATGTCCACTCCCCTACCCCATTAAACTCATCTTGAGTGAGTTGTTGTTATGTGAAAACCATGGGAGTTTTCTTGTTGTTGTGTTGAGTGAATTTGTTGTAAAGTGGTGTGTGCTTACCTTGTGTGAGGATGACCTCCTAGCTCGAGGGTGACTCATGAGTGAGTCAATGGTAGGGAGGAGAGCAATTTGAGTGGCTTCCTTTCCCTTCTATGTGTCTTATGTAGGTTTTCTTTTGGAGTTAGGTGGTGTTGAAGAAATTATTATTGTCCTTATGAGTTTTTATTTTTGTGCCCTTGAGAGAGCATGGCCATGAGAGGCATTGTGTATCATCTTAGTTTTCAAAAGAGGAGACCCTTGTTCTCTCTCTCAAATTTGTATGAGATATATTGTTACTTGTGTTGTAATAAACTATTTACATTTGCAAATAGAAGATTTAGTTTTGTATATTTTAAATGCCTTATGATTTAAAGAAAAGTAGAGCACTAAAAGAAAAGCATGTTTATATTGGTTTCACTTGTATGTTTAATTTTCAAAAATAGGATAGTTGTTGTTTTATTGTTGTGAGACAAAATGAAATTTTTACTTTTTCCTTAAGAGAAGGAAGTTTAGTTGTTACTGTTATTTTGAAGGATTAAACTAAATGCATCTATTTAGAAGAAAAAAATAAATGAGTCTTTTGAAGAATTGTTTTATGAGGGCTGTATTATGTCAAAACCAGCTTTTAGTGAAGGAAATGTTCATTTCATATTTACTAGAAAAATATATTTTTTGACAAAAAAAAAAGTTCATTTGCTCAATTTAAATCTGTGATAGAAAAATATTTCTTTGCTATATTGCATACAAAAAAAACTGTAAGATTTAGAATGACAATTATATTTGAAAAATACAGTTATATATAAACCTATATATATATATATATATATATATATATATATATTGGCATTCTTTTATTACTGTTACAAAAAAAGGGGGGGCAATGTTTGTGTATACCACAGTGGATATATATATTCTTTTTTTTACTACTGTCATATAATATCAAGTAATAGACTGTGGTTATGGATTGGATCTATGTTATGTTTGTGTATATATATTTATATAAAAATAAAAACCATTAAAAAGTGATGTGTAATAGATGTTAGTTAAACTGTGTTTTCTTTTTCTTCAAAAAAATAGATCGCAGTTTTGAAAATGCAAAGGAGTGTATGGTGGGGAGGGATGAGCCCCACCCACACTCCACCAGAGTGGAGTGTGGGTGGGGCTCAGTCCTCCCCACACTCCCCCCTTACCCCACGTATACCCTACACCCCGCTGCCCCTATCTATGCCATAACCCCGCCGCTCCTTGACTTTGCGCCCCGCCGAACTCTTCAATGCATCTGTCATTTGGTCTTTGGCCTCCAACATTTGCAAACCCTCTTTCTTGTTTACATTGTAGTATATTCATTATATATATAATTGTGTATATATCTATTGCTATTTTATGATGAAAATTAACTTTCTGGTTTAAAAACTAGAATATATAGATTGTTAGATTTAGGGCACACAACTGAGAGGGGGGGTGAATCAGTTATCCAAAACTTTCTGTCAATTAAACACTTAACTTTACTTTGAAAATAATCAAGGAAACATAATGTAATGAATCAAGAGCATAAACACATCAACACATGAGACACCAAGATTTTGACGTAGAAAACTTGGTTAAGGGAAAAACCACAGGGTGATTAACCAAGATTGTATTCTCTATTAGAAGAATAGAAAGAACAAAATAGCACATACCAATTAGGGCTCACTACCTGAGCACATTGCTCACAAGAGGCTCACTGCCTATAAGAGACACACTGTCTACAAAAGAATAAGTATCACATACTTGAACTGGAAAATAGCATCTTCATCATGCTTGAATCAGTTCCATTAAAGCTCAATACTTTTGCTCTACCTTTCACTCTCCTCCTTGCTACCACACTCTCATCTCCACAAGGACAACTTAGAAATGACTTCATAACCCCTTATTTATACAAGACATCAACTTAGGAATAATCATCTAAGTCAACAAACATCTACCAGAACATCCACAAGATGTGTAACTTATCCAGTCGGCCAGTCTCAGGAAGAACACCATCATCTGGAGGTTATTCTTCAATAGCGAGCTCCAACTCCAATGTGGACCACTAACATGCACTGGATAGAATCCAAAGTCCTTCACAAGGTTGCCTGAATCACCAAGAACATCCGTACTTCATCTACATAATAAAATCCTTCTCTCTTTCATCCTGAGCCTTAAGAACATAGTCTGTCACCACTGTCACCAAAGAATGGATACTTTTAGACCTTCAATTCCTAAACCAATCAAGTTGACACATCACAAGGACTTCCTCAACACTGTCTCAAATCCGTAGAGCAGGAAACTGTACTTCCAGATCTCACCAGACCTGTCTGTGTCATTCTATTACCTCTGAACACCTACCGGAACCAGTTTTACTTGAGTGGCCACAACTTCTTCATATCTTCATGCAGACCTCTGAAATCTCTACTAGATCACCTCAAGACACATATCTACAAACCATTTAATCTGCATCCTCTGATCCTCTTCTTATCTTGGACTTTTGCCTTATTGTCATTACTGATCTTCACTGTTCTTGATTGAGACTAGTTTTCTCAATATCCTTAGCACACAGCTCATCCAATCCTTATCATTAATGTAATAGGAGTATGTTGACATCAATGACAACACATGTTAGGCCCATACTTGCAACAATCTCCCCCTTTATCATTGATGGCAACATATGATGTGAAAAATTGTTTTGACCAGCAAGACAAGAAGTTCTCCTCACTATCACAACTCCCCCTATCAGCAACAACCATTCACATGTCTTCTCTCCTTTTACTGCTCCCCCTTTGATCAGCAACCACTTGTTTTTCACATGTCTTCTCTCCCCCTTTGACATCAATGGAAAAGGGCACATACTTGTAATTCCAACACTTCAGAATCATACCTACTACCCCCCCTAAATAGTAGCTCCCCATCAATCTAGATCACAAGGTATGACTATGATATCTATCGGACTGATGCACCTTAGTACACCTTAGTTCATCACCAGAGGGGCAATAAACCCTAACTTCTCCCTGAGATACTCAAAAAAGTCCTTAGGTAGAGGTTTGGTAAAGATGTCTACAATTTGATCCTTGGAAGGCACAAACTCCAATCTAAATTCATTCTTGTTCACTTGCTCTCTCAAAAAGTGAAACTTGATGGATATGTGTTTAGTCTTTGAATGCAATACCAGATTCTTAGATATATTTATAGCACTTGAATTATCACAGAAGATTGTGATAGGTTCTTCATACTCCACTTTGATATCTCTTAGCATCTGCTTCATCCATAAAACTTGAGTGCAACTACCTGCTACTGCAATATATTCTACTTCAGTTGTAGATAAAGATATTGCCTCTTGTTTCTTGCTTAGCCAAGAAACCAATCTCTCCCCCAAAAAGAATGCTCCACCACTGGTACTCTTCCGGTCATCCACATCTCTTGCCCAATTTGCATCAGTATATGCATGAAGAGAGAAATCATGATCTCTAGGATACTATAGACCATACTCAACTATCCCTTTTAGATATCTAAAAATCCTCTTGATTGCCATGACATGAGATTCTCTAGGATCAGCCTGAAATCTAGCAACAAGACCAATAACCTGCATAATGTCTGGTCTAGTTTGAGTGAGATACAATAGTCCTCCAATCATTGACCTATACTTTGTTTGATCTACCTTAGGAGAGTCATCATCTTTGCTTAACTTACATCCGGTTGCCATGGGAGTATTCATTGGCTTTAAATCTTCCATCCCAAATTTCTTCAATAATTCTTTCACATATTTGGTCTGAGAAATGAAGATTCCTTTCTTTGTTTGAGTGATTTACAAACCCAAGAAGAAATTCATTTCACCAAGCATGGACATCTCAAAATCACTTTTCATTTGATTTGCAAAAGTTTTACACAAACTATCTCTTCCTCCAAAAATGATATCATCAACAAACACTTCAAAAATTAGGATGTTTTCATGATCAATTTTGAAATACAAATTACTGTCAGCAGTACATTTGTTGAAAATAATCTTCAAAAGATGCTTATCCAATCTTTCATACCATGCTTTTGGGGCTTTCTTCAGTCCATATAGTGCTTTCTTCAACTTGCAGACCATATCATCATGATCAGACAATTGAAATCCATCCGATTGCTCAATGTATACTTCTTCTTCCAAGTCACCATTCAAGAAAGCAGACTTGACATCCATCTGATACACCTTGAAATCCTTGAAAGAAGAAAAAGCAAGAAATAATCTGACTGCTTCAATTCTTGCCACTGGAGCAAAAGTTTCTTCAAAATCAACTCCTTCTATTTGAGAGTAACCCTTGTAGACCAATCTAGCTTTATTTCTAATTACTTCACCAATTTCATTTAATTTGTTCCAGAAGACCCATTTGGTTCCAATCACATTCTTGTTTCTAGGTCTGGGAACAAGATCCCAAGTGTGATTTTTCTCAATTTGCATCAACTCTTCCTCCATTGCTTTGGTCTAGTTTTCATCATTGCAGGCTTCATTTATTATCTTAGGTTTAATCTTTGAAATCAGACAATACTCATCTGAATTTTGAGCAATTCTCCTTCTAGTTTGCACACCTTTGCTTTTGTCACCTATGATCTAATCTTCAGAGTGGTTCAGTCTTACATACCTTGGAACTTTGGAAGTTTCTTGCACTTCTACTTCTTGATCAGGCTTATTCAGACTTATCTCTTCTTCCTGATTTACCGAATCAGTTTGATTCTGATTTTTAGAAGAGGTTTGGGCTCCTAGAGTTAGAATACCATTCTAAACATCTTCATCATATTCATAGAATCTTGAGGGTTTTTCAATTCCTTCATCAACCTTTGTATTAGTACTTTCTATCATCTTTCTCAATCTCTTGTTATAACACTGGTATGCTTTGCTTTGAGTAGAATAACCCAAGAATATTCCTTCATCCCTTCTAGCATCAAACTTTCCTAGATCTTCATCTCTTTTAATGTAACATTTGCTACCAAAAACTCTGAAATACCTTATAGTAGGAGTGATACCAAACCAAAGTTCATAAGGAGTCTTATCGATATTGCTTCTCATTTGAACTCCGTTGAGAGTATAGACTGCAGTGTTGACTTTTCTCTCCAATAGATCTGAGGAACATTTGCTTCCATCATCATGGTCCTAGATGCTTCCTGAATGGTCCAGTTCTTTCTCTCCACCACTCCATTCTGCTGTGGAGTCCTAGGAGCAGACAATTGTCTCTTTATTCCACGTTTCTAACAAAACTCTATGAACTCACCAGATGTGAATTCTCCACCTCTATCAGACCTCAGACACTTCAATTTTAATCCGGTTTCATTCTCTACCATAGCTTTGAATATTTTGAATTTTTCAAGAGCTTTTGATTTCTCTTTTAGAAAGGTTACTCACATCATCTGGGAATAGTCATCAATTAGTAGCATGAAGTATCTATCACCTTGAATACTCTTGATTCTTGCCGAACCACAAAGATCAGTATCAACTAAGTCCAATAATCCAATAGAAGATAGTTCCTTGCTTTTGAATATGACTCTGCTTAGCTTAGCCAATTGACATTCTTTGCACAAGCTGTTAGTAGGTTTCACCAATTTTGGAAGATCTCTTATAGCCTGAGTATTGCTTATCTTGATGATATTATCAAAATTCACATGACACATCCTCCTATGCCACAACCAACTTTGATCAATTTGAACAAATAAGTAACTTTTTCCAGTACCAACCAAGTGAAAGATATTACCTTTACTTTAAGTACCAGATGCAATCTCTGTTCCAAAATTTTTAAAGATCTTGCATTTACCATTCTTGAACCGGAGATCATAGCCTTTGTCCACCAACTGTCCAACACTGAGAAGATTGTGCTTCAAACCTTCAACATATAGTACATTACCAGTTTTGTTCCTTCCATCAAGAGAAATAGTTCCTCTACCTCTGATTCTACTAGTAGAATTATCACCAAACTTTACCACTCCTCCTTCATACCTTTCCAAATCTATGAACTTATTTTTGTCACCTGTCATATGGTGAGAGCAACCACTGTCAATGACCCAATCATCCTTTTCTTCAACTTGGGCAGCCAGAACTCTTTCCACAGTCTTATGATTGATAGATATAGAGGACATTAAATCTTCTTCCTTGATGGCAATGAACACCCATTCATTTCTAGATTTGTTTCCTATCTCTATTCATCATCTATTACTTTCATTATCATCATCTTCATGTACATAATAACAGTTCTTTAGGAACCTTGGCTTGTTAGGATTTTTCCTTGAAAACCTTTCCGAACACCTTGAGGCAAAATGACCAATCTTATTGTAGTTAAAACACTTAAAAGGTAATTTTCCTTCATACTTACCGGATCCTCTTGGTAGCCTCTTTGCAATAAGGGCTTCAAGTTGAGTAGTTTCTACTTCTTCTTCCTCTAGATCTTTTCTTGCTTTTTCATACCACGATAGCTTCCTTGATGAATTCTCTCCCGGATCAAACCTTTGTTTACCTTTAATAGAGGCACTGGATTTGAATGCAGATTCAGTCTTGGGGGGTCATCTCCAAACTCTGTCATTTCAAATGCAGCCAATTTTCCAGCTAATTGATTTCTTGTGACAAGATATGGGCTCTGAATTCTTCAATGGCAGTAGCCTTGATTTTGTAAGAAGCACGAAGGGATCTGAGAATTTTGCCAACAATCTCATCTTCATCCAAGACTCCACCAGCATTTCTAATTCCACAAACAAGCTCATTTACTCTTGGCATAAAAGTAGTGATGTTTTCATCTTCTCTCATCTTCATATTTTTGAATTTTCCTTTCAGACTTTGTAACCTTGCACTTTTGACATACTTGTCTCCTTCATACAAAAGTTCCAGTTTTTGCCAAATCTCAAAAGTAGTTGGTAGGTCAATAACATTTGAGAGCTCTGAATTAGATAATGTGCTTAGAAGAGCCTCTATAGTCCGCAGATTGTTTTCAACGTCTATGATTTCATTTTGAGTTTTTGGACCACCTTGTGGAGGTACATATTATGTTGTAACCATGGTCCAGTACGCCACTCCCATACATCTCAAGTGACATTTCATGCGACCTTTCCAGAGATTAAAATTGGTTCCAACAAACTTCAAACTATCCTTCTTGTAAGATGACATCTTGGATCTCGTCAAGCGGTTAAGCTCTTTTAGAGGAACTTAGCTCTGATACCAATTGTTAGATTTAGGGCACACAACTGAGAGTGGGGCTGAATTAGTTGTCCAAAACTTTCTCTCAATTAAACACTTAACTTTACTTTGCAAATAATCAAGGAAACATAATGTAATGAATCAAGAGCATAAACACATCAACACATGAGACACCAAGATTTTGATGTGGAAAACCCAGTTAAGGGAAAAACCACGGGTAATTAACCCAAGATTGTATTCTCTGTTAGAAGAATAGAAAGAACAAAATGGCACATGCCAATTAGGGCTCATTACCCGAGCACACTGCTCACAAGAGGCTCACTACTTATAAGAGACACACTATCTACAAAAGAATAAGTATCACATACTTGAACTTAAAAATAGCATCTTCATCATGCTTGAATCAGTTCCATTGAAGCTCAATACTTCTGCTCTACCTTTTGCTCTCCTCCTTGCTACCACACTCTCATCTCCACAAGGATAACTTAGAAATGACTTTGCAACCCCTAATTTATACAAGACATCAACTTAGGAATAATCATCTAAGTCGACAAACATCTACCAGAACATTCACAAGATGTGTAACTTATCTGGTCAGCCAGTCTTAGGAAGAACACCATCATCTGGAGGTTATCTTCAATAGCGAGTTCCAACTCTAATGTGGACCACTAACATGTGCTGGATACAATCCAAAGTCCTTCACAAGGTTGCTTAAATCACCAAGAACATCCACACTTCATATGCATACTAAAATCCTTCTCTCTTTCATTCGAAGCCTCAAGAACATAGTCTGTCACCACTGTCACCAAAGAATGGATACTTCTGGACCTTCAATTCCTGAACCAATCAAGTTGACACATCACAAGGACTTCCTTAGCACTATCTCAAATCTGCAGAGCAGGAAACTATACTTCTGGATCTCACCGGACTTGTCTATGTCATTCTGTTACCTCTGAACACCTACTGGAACTAGTTTTACTTGAGTGGCCACAACTTCTTCATATCTTCATACAGACCTTTGAAATCTCTACTGGATCACCTCAAGATACATATCTACAAACCCTTTAAACTGTATCCTTTGATCCTCTTCTTATCTTGGACTTTTGCCTTATTGTCATTACTGATCTTCACTGTTCCTGATTGAGACTAATTTTCTCAATATCCTCAGCACATAGCTCATCTAATCTTTATCATTAATGTAACAGGAGTGTGTTGACATCAATGACAACACATGTTAGGCCCATACTTGCAAAATCTATATATATATATTAAAAAAAAAGAGGTAAATGGGTATATAAAATGTGTATAACTCTCATAGTGAGACGGCGTGAATGGCTTCTCCATCAAACCTGCAAACAAAACAATTTTGTGAGAAAGAAGAAAAAAAAGGAGAGAAGAGGAGAATAGGGCAAGAGGAGGGTAGGGTTTGTTTACATCCCTTAATGATAATATTATTTTATTGTGAGCCTTTTAGGGCAAGAGAATTTTTAAAACTTGTTTTATTTATTCCCACTCTTTTATTTATTTATTTTATTTGTTTTATGTTCTTATTTTAAAATGGGGGTTTAGGGCTAAATGATAGTTTGGGGTAGTTTTTATTTCTTTTGGAAATGTTCTTTTTATTGTTTAGAGGTATGGTAAAATTTAAATAGAATATTTTATGGCTAGAGGGAATTTATAGGTTAATGATTTTAATTTGATTATTGCAAAGGAATTTTATTGTTTATTTTATTTCTACTCGAATCTAACTATTGAGATGTTTTTAATTTAAAACAACGAGATTAATCAATGGCTTGCAAACCTTATCAAACATGGTTAGTGGAAATTTAGTTGTTATTAGTTTAGTAGTTAATTTAATTAATCTAGAGTGATTCTATTAGTTTAATAAAGATGTTTTAATCCAACTTGGAAACCTAGTAAACTATCTAAATGAAGTAGTATAACATGCTTCCATGATCTGGTCTACCAAGAAATTAGGAATAGTGAAAGGATGTAATGATAGCTCTGATTGATAGAGAATGTGAAGAACAAATTGATTGAGCTTTGTTGAAAAATATTTTGGGCATCCTTGTAGAGATTTCATTAATGAGTTTTGGCATTTTTAATTAATCTATTTAACTATTCTACCAATTTAACTATTGTAACATAGGTAATTTAAAACCAACCCAGTAAACTTTTGATCAAATTTAGTTTTATTATAATAAACCCTAATCACACCCATGAGGCATTATGCTACCGGATTTTTCCAGAATTTAGAGTATAGCTAGGTTAGTAAAATTTAACCTTGCTTAGGATCAAATTATTATTTTTGTCGGTTATCAACATTAGGTTTTGGTATTAAATTATATTTTCCCTTGCACTAGAATTTGGCTTTTGATTTTGACTTATGTCAAAATCTCATCATTCACTTAGGTTAACCTAGGGTTTTGATCGTTGATCCTAACCCTATTGGCGATGTTAACCATGTCACATCGACCCCCTAGTTGGCCTTCATTACGAAATGGTATGTGCAAGTGAATACATTACCCCACCTTGAACTATCATGTTTATGCCTTATGCATAACGCCACCGAGCATGCTTATGCATGTGAGGGGGTTTCTAGGGAAATGAGGTAAAATTTTTTATATTTTGTGTCATGACCACATGACAAATGTTGACATGACACATGTGATGTGTGTCATGACCACATGGGGAATGTGGGCATGACATTTGGTATCAGAGCCTAAGTTTAAACACAGGCTTGTTTGGGCACGTTACTTACTCCATAAATTTAATTAATTAGTGATTACCTTGTTTTGTAGGATGCCTCCCTGATGAGTTTAGCAAGCATGTTCATGCCACACGGAGTCTGTCAAGGTGCATAGTTATTTTTTAGCCAAGGATCAGGCACCACTGGGAGCACAAGTCCTACCTATACTAGACATTGGACCATAAATACTTCAGGCACTACAGGTAGTGTTAGATAGGCTACCACTGATCGTAGATGCATCGCACATAGAACCACGTGGTAAGCCCCGTGTTGATACACAAGAGGAGCCACGTGTGTAGCCATGAGTAGAGTCACATGTGTAGCCCCGCGTCGAGCCATGAGAGGCACCACGTGTGGAGCTGTTTGTGGAGATACTAGATACAATGGTAGAGGAGGTTGGATTAGCCTACAGGGTCCGTAGCAGGAGCCCTCCATGTCATGATAGGCATGAGGAGACAGTACGAGTGGAGCAGATCATTCACAGGCCGTATGATTATTATGCAGATGAGCCCATTAGAGGGCATAGAGACTGAGGAGACCCCATCAGGGATGTGTTGAGGTTGAATCCTCCTACTTTCACCAGGACTACAGAGGGAGCCGAAGCCGAGGCTTGGCTCATCAGTCTAGACAGATGCTTTGCGTTATGTCCTTATGAGGCCAACACAAAGGCATGTGTGGTAGTCCACCTATTGTGATATGCAACAACTACTTGGTGGTGCACTGAGGTGTGCAAGCGTCATCTATCATTGGACACACTCACTTGGGAGACCTTCATTGAGTGCTTCAATGCGCAGTATTTATTAGATCACTACAAATAGTGTCGCATAGATGAGTTTCACGATCTTTAGTAGAGAGGGCTTACTGTTGCTCAGTATGAGGGCAAATTCACTAAGTTGTCTCAATATGTAGAGTATCTCCATGATGAGAAACTCCTAGTTCATAAGTTCATCAGAGGACTGAACCATGGAATAGCTAGACCTATACGCATGGTAGACCCCCAGACATTGAGTGATGTTTCTGAGAAGGCATACATAGATGAGGAGATATAGGGATGAGGGCAAGGATCACACCCCCAATTTCAGGATCGTGGGTAGCAGCAGCACCAGCAAAGTTATCATAGACCACCACTACCACCACAGAGAGGAGGATTTAGTTCTCCATCATTACCTCCTAGACCCCCACAATAGCAGCAATAGAATCAGCAGAGGTCTAGACCCCAACAGAGAGCACAGGGAGGGAAGAATCGAGGATGAAAGCAATATGGCCCGCGTAGAGACCAGAGGTAGCAGAGACTACCTGTGGGACCCACGAGGTCTCAGTAGTCATACAGGGGTTCATAGGGTTCCACAGGTAGATCTGGATAGCAGCAGTCAGGTAGGACTCAGATGGAACAGATACAGGCTCGGGGCCCATGCTATGTGTGTGGTGGAGTAGGACGTCTAGCCAAAGAGTGCTCATAGGGATTTACGGCTAGGGGATAACCCCGTTCAAGAGGGTCAGATAGATGGTAGGAGATGTGGGCAAGTCCCACCACATGTTCGCAGTAGTTGATAACCACCAGGCTGACTTTTAGGCATCAGTGATTGAGACATTAGGTATGATCAGGCGTGTCCCCATTTCTATTCTTTTTGACTCTCGAGCTACTAATTTTTTTCTATCTACATCATTAGTGGAGCATTACAGGGTAGTGGTTTCTAGGCAGGACATTAGGTGGGAGGTTGAGTTGGCCACTGGGGCTAGGATGTCAGTAGATGCCTTGGTTCAGGATTGTGAGATCTCTCTGGGGTCCTTCACTACATCTTGTGATCTTGGAGTTATGCCATTAGGTTCCTACGATGTGGTTATGGGTATGGACTAGCTTGCAACTCATAGAGCTAAGATAGATTGTCACCGGAAGGTAATTAGCTTCTTAGATGATCATGGTACACCGGTTGAGATAGTGGGCATTCAGAAGCCCATGATAGTTCATATGATTTCTACTGAGTAGCTTAAGCACTGCATGTGGAAGGGATGTCAGATGTTCTCTATCACAGTTAGTGATAGATCAGAAGATGAGCCTGAGGCATCATTAGATGACTATCCCATCTTGAGAGAGTTTGTCAACGTGTTTTCATCAGAGTTACCAAGGATGCCACCCCATCGTGAGGTAGACTTTCATATTGACTTAGTGACAGGTTTCGAGCCAGTGTCTCATGCACCCTATAGGATGATCACTCATGAGCTGACAGAGCTCAAGTTGTAGCTTGAGGACTTTCTTGAGAAGGGGCACATTTGACTGAACATTTCACTTTGGGGCACTCCGGTTATCTTCATGAAGAAGATGGATGGGTCACTTTGGTTATGCATGGATTATAGGCAGTTGAATAAGGTGACGGTGAAGAACCGTTATCATTTGCTTAGGATTGATGATCTCTTCGATGAGATGCAGGGAGCCAGAGTGCTCTCTAAGATTGACCTGAAGTTTGGTTACCATCAATTATGTATCAAAGAGGCAGATATTCATAAAACCACTTTTCGGAATAGATACGGCCACTATGAGTTGATTGTGGTCCCCTTCAGTTTGACGAATGCCCCTATAGTGTTCATGAGTCTCATCAATGGGGTGTTTCGTACCTACTTGGATCAGTTCATGATTATTTTTCTTGATGACATATTGATCTATTCACGGACTGAGGAGGAACATGAGGAACACTTATGTCTGGTTTTGCAGTGCTTGAGAGAGTAGCAGCTTTATAGCAACCTGGCGAAGTGTCCCTTCTTTAGGACAGAGGTACAGTACTTGGGGCACATCCTATCAGGAAATGGCATCTCCGTAGATCCATCGAAGATCAGAGCTATCAGAGATTGGCTAGCACCCACCAGTGTGACAGAGGTCAAGAGTTTCATGGGATTAGATGGTTACTACCGCAGATTCATAGATGGCTTCTCCAGGATAGTGCACCCCATCACTTCCCTTCAGCAGAAAGGGAAGAGTTTCACTTGGACCGAATAGTGTGAGAGGGCCTTCAGGGTCCTCAGAGAGTGTCTTATCAGCGCTCCCATCTTAGTGGTTCCTGATCCTATAGAGGATTTTGTAGTTTGTACTGATGCTTCACTTGAGGTTTTGGGAGCCGTGCTTATGCAAGGTGGTAGAGCGATTGCATATGAGTCGCGTAAGCTCAAGACACACAAGCTCAACTACCCTACGCATGATCTAGAGCTCACAGTAGTGGTGCATGTTCTCATTCATTGGAGACACTTTCTTTTAGGTCATCGCTTTGAGCTTCATTCGAATCACCACAGTTTGTAGTACATTTTCACTCAACCTAATTTGAATGCCCGCCAGCTATGATGGAGTTTCTATGTGAGTATGACTTTGATGTCCACTACATCAAAGGGAAGGAGATCGTGGTCACTGATGCTTTGAGTTGGAGGTGCCACGAGATCCTAACCTTGACCTTGAGTGTGGACTTGAGAGAGCGCATCATTCAGTATCTACTTGAGGATGAGTGGTTCCTTGAGGTGCACCAGGAGATCTAGTCATAGAAGGCCCTTAAGGAAAAATTTGCAAGATTTTCTCTTGAGTCAAATGGATTGCTTAGACATCATTAGCGCATCTATGTACCCCGTGTGGGTGACCTTTGTGCAATAGTTCTTTCAAAGGCTCATAGAGCACCTTATATAGCACATCCAAGGGTGATGAAGATACATGCCAACTTGTGACAATTATACCATTGGGTGGGTATGAGATGAGATATTGCAGAGTATGTTGCTCATTGCCTTGAGTGCCAAAGGGTCAAGGCTGAGCATCAGCATCCAGTGGGTCTTTTATACCCTGACGAAATACCTGAGTGGAAATGGGACACCATTTCATGGACTTCATTGTTGGTCTTCCTATGTCATCACGCCGCCATGATACCATCATGGTAACGGTTGACAAATTGACCAAGATGGTGCATTTCTCACCTGTATGCACAACATACAATGCACCATATGTGGCGAGAGTATTCTTGGATTAGATTGTTAGGCTACATGGAGTACCTCGCCATACCATTTCTGATAGGGATTCAGTATTCACTTCAGCCTTTTGGAGAGCCTTACAGTAGGCATTGGGCACATAGCTCAATTTTAGTTCCGCTTATCATCCTGAGACTGAAGGACAGATAGAAAGAGTTAATTAGGTTCTTGAGGATATGCTCCTTATGTATGTCATGGATCACTAGAGTAGATGGGAGGAGTATTTGTATCTAGTTGAGTTTTCCTACAATAATGGGCATCACAGCTCATTGGGTATACCTCCTTTTAGGGCCTTGTACGGTAGACCTTAAAGGACACCTTTGAGTTGGGACCGTATTGAGGATAGGGTTGTGATAGGGCCAGAGTTGGTTCAGGATATGGAGTAGTAGGTGACTTTGATTAGGCAGAGACTGCAGGAGGCTCAGGATCGATAGAAGAAGTATGCTGATGCTAAGAGGGTAGATCAGAGCTTCGCAGTTGGGGACAGAGTGTTCTTGAGAATGCAACCACACAAGAGTCAAATCTATTATGGAAAGGGCTCTAAGCTCACACCTCATTTTATTAGACCTTTTGAGATCTCAAAGTGGATAGGAACTGTAGCCTATCATCTAGCCTTCCTACCTAGCCTATCACATATCCATGATGTTTTTCATGTTTCTATTTTACGGTGTTACATATCTGATTTATCTCATGTATTGGATTGGAGTGCTCTTTAGGTAGAGGAAGACGACTAGTTGGCTTTGGCGCTAATTTGCATATTGGCTCATCAAATAATGGGCCTTCGAGGTCAAGAGCTAGACCAGGTTAGGGTCTAGTGGGACATGTATAATGAGGTCACGGTGACATCAGAGGATGCATCGAGATTGAGGGCCCTTTATCCTCACCTCTTTGACGACTTCCAGGAGGAAGTACAATCTTAGGGGGGGACAATGTGAGGCCTACCTTTTCATTCCCATATATTTGACTACTTTATTTTACTGTTGGTGACACATGATAGACTTATGGGACTGTTGATCCTGATTTGTAGGATTGTTAGACTTTATGCTTTATGTGGATTTATTATGTTTAGCATGTTTACGATGTGGCTAGACCTTGATATTGATTCACTGATGATATTAGAAATATGATTTACATTATGATGCTATTGGGATACTATTCTAATGATTTCAGTTAGAAATTTATTTTGTGATTCTATTTTGTGATGGATTTTTGAAATGCAAAATTTAGAATTTAATTATGACGTGATTTGTTGATGTCTGTATGACCATGTGGTGATGTGAGTGTATGTTTTACTTTGCTTTAGCTATTATATACATGTGGGATTAACATTTCATTTGAGTACACAAGTGTTTCTAATGAAGCCACAAATACTCGGAGATCACCCCATACACTGTGTTGTTTTCACATGTGAAGCCGATCTAGTTCCAAGAGGAACCAAGATCAACTATGTTTGCATGATGAATTTTTGTAATTTTGTTGCATGGTGTTAGTTGGGTTAGATCTACCCTTCTTTTATTGATTTCGAATTGGTGTTGTAAGTTGTAATGTCATTTGAATTTCAGTTTTGAGTTATAATTTTTGTGACCCCTTTTATGTGTTTTTACTCAACTTTTGGTGCTCAAAATGGGTTAAATTTGACCCTGGGTTGTACCCTTAGGGTCTAGGGGTCATTTGGGCTTGTGTAACCTTAGGTAAACTCTCATTTGGTCACTTTAACTTCACCCTAAAGTAAAGTGACGAAAATGGAAGCTTGGGAGGGAGAAGATGAGTGGGTCAAACACTCAACCTCTTCCGTTCCTCTTCCCTAGGTTGGGGGAGTCTTCAAGACTCCTTAATTGTGGAGGACTTAACTCCAAGCCTCTCCCAAAATTGGTGAGGGTACCTTGGGATTGAATGGGCATTCTTAGGAGGAGAGGATTGGGGCACATGTGGCACCCACTCCTTCTTTGGCTCCACCTTTCTCTCCCACTTAATTAAGAGAGGACAAGTGGATGGGAGAAAGACTTGGTGGGATGGGTGAATGACATGTATCACCACCCCATTCCAAGAGTCTTTCTAGTAGTTGGGAGGAGGAGTGAGGAGGTGACATGTGTCACCTCCCCATTCCTCAAGGCTCATGAGAAGAGCCTATTTTAATCCCTCTTGAAGAGAGGGAGGGGGTTGTTGAATCTTTTGGGCAATTTTTGAATTTTAATTATTTTGGGAAAAAGTCAGAGGTGAAATTGGTGGCTCAACTTGGAGAAGGAGTTAGAGGAGCTCTTCTCAACTATCTTCCATTTGGGCTTTATAAGGTAGGATTCAAGGCATATGCCTTTTCCTTATATTTTTTCCTTACTTGCATGTTGTGTGTGTGTGAGTTTCATTTTGTTGTTTTTACTTTGTTGTTGTGGGAGAATTGGGTATGCGAGTTGTGAGAGCCTCTCCCTATTGGGAGAATATTCTCAACATGTGTGAGGTGGGGGAGGAGTGAACCTCCTTGAGGTCACATCCTTGTTTTCATGGAGTTTTAGCCTTCAAGGTAAATTTTGGATTTGAGTCATATGTGTATATGTGGAATATGTGATATGGCTTGAGAGCCAAAAGAAAGTTTGTGGAATCATGTTTATGAGTGTGGGCTTGAGGCCTTGAGAGATTTATGTTTTGGAAAGTTTTTTTTGTTTTTGAGTGGCCTTCTTGAGTTGAGTGATGTCCACTCCCCTACCCCATTAAACTCATCTTGAGTGAGTTGTTGTTATGTGAAAACCATGGGAGTTTTCTTGTTGTTGTGTTGAGTGAATTTGTTGTAAAGTGGTGTGTGCTTACCTTGTGTAAGGATGGCCTCCTAGCTTGGGGGTGACTCATGAGTGAGTCAATGGTAGGGAGGAGAGCAGTTTGAGTGGCTTCCTTTCCCTTCTATGTGTTTTATGCAGGTTTTCTTTTGGAGCTAGGTGGTGTTGAAGAAATTATTATTGTCCTTATGAGTTGTTATTTTTGTGCCCTTGAGAGAGCATGGCCCTGAGAGGCCTTTTGTATCATCTTAGTTTTTAAAAGAGGAGACCCTTGTTCTCTCTCTCAAATTTGTATGAGATATATTTTTACTTGTGTTGTAATAAACTATTTACATTTACAAATAGAAGATTTAGTTTTACAGATTTTAAATGCCTTATGATTTAAAGAAAAGTAGAGCACTAAAAGAAAAGCATGTTTATATTGGTTTCACTTGTATGTTTAATTTTCAAAAATAGGATAGTTGTTTTTTTATTGTTGTGAGACAAAATGAAATTTTTACATTTTCTTTAAGAGAAGGAAATTTAGTTGTTGCTATTATTTTGAAGGATTAAACTAAATGCATCTATTTAGAAGAAATAAATAATTGAATCTTTTGAATAATTGTTTTATGAGGGTTGCTTTATGTCAAAACCAGCTTTTAGTGAAGGAAATGTTCATTTCATATTTACTAGAAAAATATGTTTTTTTACAAACAAAAAAAAATGTTTATTTGCTCAATTTAAATTTGTTATATAAAAATATTTCTTTGCTATATTGCATACAAAGAAAAATATGAGATTTAGAATGACAATTATATTTGAAAAATACAGTTATATATATATATATATATATATATATATATATATATATATATATATATATATATATATATATATATATATATATATATATATATATATATATATATATATATATATATATATATATTGGAATGTATAAATTTATATATATTTAAATATTGGCATTCTTTTATTACTGTTAAAAAAAAATAAAAATAAAGGGGCAATGTCTGTGTATACCATAGTGGATATATATATATATATATATATATATATATATATATATATATATCTTTTTTTTACTATTGTCATATAATATCAAGTAATAGACTGTGGTTATGGATTGGATCTATGTTATGTTTGTGTATATATATATATATATGAACCATTAAAAAGTGTTGTGTAATAGATGTTAGTTAAACTATGTTTTCTATTTAAAAAAAAAAGATCACAATTTTGAAAATGCAAAGGAGTGTATGGTAGGGAGGGCTTGACCCCCCCCCACTGCCGCCATATAAAGGAGTGTGGGGAGGGCTTGACTCTCCCCACACTCCCCCCTTACCCCACGTATACCCTACTCCCCACTGCCCCTGTCTACACTATAACCCCGCTGCCGCTCCTTAACTCTGCGCCCCGCTGAACTTGTCAATGTATCTATCATTTGGCCTTTGGCCTCCAACATCTGCAAACCCTCTTTCTTGTTTACATTGAAGTATATTAATTATATATATATACATATAACTATGTATATATCTATTGCTATTTTATGATGAAAATTAACTTTCTGGTTTAAAAACTAGAATATATATATATTAAAAAAAAAGAGGTAAACGGGTATACAAAATGTGTATACCTCTCATAGTGAGATGGCCATGAATGGCTTCTCCATCAAACCTGCAAACAAAACAATTTTGTGAGAAAGAAGAAAAAAATGGAGAGAAAAGGAGAATAGGGCAAGAGGAGGCTAGGGTTTGTTTACATCCCTTAATGATAATATTATTTTATTGTGAGCCTTTTAGGGCAAGAGAATTTTTAAAACTTGTTTTATTTATTCCCACTCTTTTTATTGATGTATTTTATTTGTTTTATGTTCTTATTTTAAAATGGAGGTTTAGGGATAAATGATAGTTTGGGGTAATTTTTATTTCTTTTGGAAATGTTCTTTTTATTGTTTAGAGGTATGGTAAAATTTAAATAGAATTTTTTATGGCTAAAGGGAATTTATAGGTTAATGATTTTAATTTGATTATTGCAAAGGGATTTTATTGTTTATTTTATTTCTACTTCAATCTAACTATTGAGATGTTTTTAATTTAAAACAATGAGATTAATCAATGGCTTACAAACCTTATCAAATAAGGTTAGTGGTAATTTAGTTGTTATTAGTTTAGTAGTTAGTTTAATTAATCTAGAGCGATTCTATTAGTTTAATAAAGACATTGTTTTAATCCAACTTGGAGACCTAGTAAACTATCTAAATGAAGTAGTATAACATGCTTTTGTGATCTGGTCTATCAAGAAATTAGGAATAACATAAACGATGCAGTGATAGCTCTGATTGATAGAGAACGTGAAGAAGAACAAATTGATCGAGCTTTGTTGAAAAATGTTCTGGGCATCCTTGTAGAGATTTTATTAATGAGTTTTGGGGTTTTTAATTAATCTATTTAACTATTCGACCAATTTAACTAGTGTAACATAGGTAATTTAAAACCAACCTAGTAAACTTTTGATCAAATTTAGTTTTATTATAATAAACCCTGATCATGCCCGTGAGGCGTTATGTTGCCAGATTTTTCCAGAATTTAGAGTATAGCTAGGTTAGTAAAATTTAACCTTGCTTAGGATCAAATTATTGTTTTTGCCAGTTATTGAAATTAGGTTTTGGTATTAAATTATATTTTCCCTTGTACGAGAATATGGCTTTTGATTTTGACTTATGTCAAAATCCCATCATTCACTTAGGTTAACCTAGGGTTTCGATCATTGATCCTAACCCTATTGGTGATGTTAACCATGTCGCATCGACCCCCTAGTTGGCCTTCATTATGAAATGGTATGCGCAAGTGAACACATTACACCACCTTCAACAGTCATGTTTACGCCTTATGCGTAACTCCACCGAGCATGCTTATGCGTGCAAGGGGGTTTCTAAGGAAGCATGGTAAATTTTTTCATATTTCATGTCATGACCACATGACAAATGTGGACATGACACATGTGATGCATGTCGTGACCGCATGGGGAATGTGTGCATGACAAGTATCCTATCGATAGTGCCAGCCTGGCATAGCGTTTGTCATCAATATCATAGGGTCAACCCTAAACTACGTTGCCTTTGCATCATCACATACGCAAGACCATTATCAATGTGCCCCTGAGGCTTCCCATCCATCCCATATCTTGTCATTTATCCTCTAGTCTATCTGCATCCATGGTCCAAACCTCAAACTACATTGGCTTTGTGTCGTCACATAGGCAAGGCCATTGTTAATGCACCCCCGAGGCACTAGGTCAGTCCCTTAGGGTCTGTTTCACCAGGCGTACAAGCACAACAAAGCCCACTTTCAAAAGAAAAAATATTGATGCAAGACATCAACCTATCCAAGAAAAGCAAACAAGTACCTAAAGCACTCTAAATGATTCTATCCAAATTATGGCAAGAAAGGTACATCTAATGCAAGAATGTTTTGTTTCAATTAGTTGCATCTTAAGGTCTTCACTTTTTGTTATCATGTTTCCTATGCTACTCAAGGATGCCAAAACCTAGAGATGCTATGATGGGGGCATGATTATTTTCTTTGTTTGTTGTTTGTGGATCAATCTTTAGTAATGTGACAACTTTTGTCTAATGACATGATCGGCAAAAGATCATCAAGGACTTCAGAGGTCTAAACATGAAAAAAGGGCAATCCTGTCTGTTGATATGCAAGAAATAATTAGGTCATCTCAGTTCAATTATACCTAGATGCTTGTATTAACTTGCTATATCAAAATCCATGAAAGCAATACTTAGGTCATCTCAGTTTAATTATACCTAGATGCTTGTATTTTCTTACAACATTTAAAATGCCCAATGATGAAATAAGCACTTCAAAATACTTGGAATATCAAGAGAGCAAAATCATTCACATCCAGAAAGCATCCACAAAGCATCCATATCCCGTGCAATAAAAATTCCTATGTAGAGTATCAATGTTTACAAATAAACGCTTGTGATCCTTTCATTCGCATTTCCTATATTTAATTAGAATTTCTATCTATCATTATATCTCTCATCCCAATCCAGTCAGTCCAAGCAATGATCTAAATGCAAGTCTATCCTTAATCCATACCAATCGAGTAAATCAATCTTGTCAAATTATCCAATCGCAATCAGTGGTCTTGATCCTTGTCTGGTCGTAAACCAACTCAATGATTCATAATTATTAGTGAGATATATCTTTCCCATGCTTATCGTGTTGCTCTAGGGATATAGCATTCCCCACAATGACAACACTATCTTTTGTGGTCATCTAGGGATCTATCGTTCCCTGCCATGACAACACTATCGTCAATCAATATCGATTAACCATTGGTTTACCACTTGATAGGGGCAGTACCTTGTTTGTTCTTGTATCATTTGTGCATACTTGCTTCCTTGCTTGTGTGTGTTATCTTTTTATCTTGCATAGCATATCATTTTGGCTCTTTCTTCATCCTAACCTATTTTTCACCTTCTTCATCATGAGATTATCTATCTCACATCCCTTCTACCTTCTTCTCGTCTAATCTCCTAAGGGGGTATCTTGTCATCGTAACCTGTACCAAGGGCAAAAACCAAGGCATGTATCATTATTAGGGAAATCTTATTCTTTGAAATAACGTGATGAAACACATTGCATCAAAGAGGGGCAAAATGTATACACCTAGAAATGACACGACTCTATCTAAATAAATATTCTTAATATTTATTTTATCTAAATTCTTCTATCAATAAATAAATAAATCAATTTATTTATTTGGTTCATAGTCCTCCCATTAATTGAATAAATTATTTTTATTTAATTAATTTCATCAAAATCAAAACCATTCTTCCAAACAATTAAATAATTCTTAATTATTTAATTAAATCAAATTATTCCTCCAAATTTAAATAAATTAATCAAATTTATTTAAATTCTCTCAATCTCTAAAAATAAAATATAATCAAATATTTTATTTATTCTTCTATCTTGCACAAAACAAGTAAATAAATTTATTTATTTGGTTTCTTATCTTCTAAATCTTCCAAATCTTCTAAAAATAAATCTTCTTCTTCATGCACACAAAATTAAATAATTTAAATTTAATTTCTCTCAAATCATGCAAAAAGCAAATCACAAGTTGAGTTAACTAACTCATTCAACCTTGTTTTTATCAACAACTCTTAAATTAGAAAAAAAATTTCTAATTTATGAAATCAAATCTTATCTTTGTAGAAGAAAGTAGTTAACTCAAACAAAATAGCTTTTTGTGTGACATTTGTCTTCTTTCTATTCACGCACATCCTCTCAAGTTTTCTATATTGTTGATCTCCTCATTATTTCTATATTGTTGATCTTCTCTCTCACAAGTCTATAAGCACAGCCCAATTCCTCCATTTCTATCATCCAAGCTTTTAGTACCCTTACTCTACAGGAATTACAACATGCCTTTGGCACCAAATTCCTCCATTGCTTGCGATCACCCTTTTACTATTGCAGTTGTGTTGGAGAATCTCTTCATTGCGAACTTAGCATAGCCATTCCCACTTGACATCTTGGAAAATATCAAGGAAGTGCACCTTCTAAGGGCCATATTCATACACAAGATCATTTGAGATAGGCAACCAATGGAAGCCATGAAGTAAAGAGGTTTGCAATGTTTGAGTTCTTTATTTGTTTGATCTTCTTTGTTTCTTATTTCATTGAGTTTATTGGATTACTTTTATATTATTGATAATCATTCCAATTTTTTTATAACAAACACAATTACAAGGAAATGTATGACTGCTTATTTGTAGATTTAGATGCATAAAATTCAATACCAAACCTTGAGAATACTTAGTAATCCAACACCATACAACATTCTTCCATATGTAATACTGAAATTACCATTTACAAAGCTTGAAAATGGATTAAGAACTATCACATTCATTCAAAGCAGATTTTACAATCATACCACTAAATATGGCAAGAGAAAACCCTAACCATGATAGAGGTTTCCTGAAAGAACACTTATAGTAGTGGAGAAAAATAATGATTGATATCAAGATTACAATATATTTCACATACACTTTTGATAGTTGCTTCCATAAGAACGGAAACTGATAATTGTTTGTTTCCCTAACTGCCTCTAGACCTCTACACCTATAGAGAGAAATTCTACCGAAAAATGACCAACACCCTTCAAATGAGTTTCAATCTTCCCTTTATAGACTTCACAACTTAGATCTAAGGATCAAACGGGTGGGAAAAACACCAACAACCCCACCAACTAAAATAAAAACATAAATTTCAACTACCCATTTCACAATAATGGTGATCCCAAAAGTTGTTGGTATGTTTCTGCATGTTTATGGGCCTTCAGTTGGTGTCAAGTCAGTGAGATGACATAAAACTTTTGGACCCTTTTGGAAAAAGTCCAAATGTCCCGTGAGGTCCTAAAATCATGATGGGACCAAAAGTGTTGAAAGTCAAAACAAAAAGTTTGACCCGAAACTGCACGAAAAAATTAGCCTTTTCCTCAAAAAAATATTTAAAAATTCAAACATTTGCACTTCCAAATTCACCTTGAAAATTCACGGGATGCAAGAAGATTTTGGACTAGGACTAAAAGTCCCATCAGGCCTCAGAGTCCCGAAATTGCCTTAGGTTCCGAAATGCACTTAGGTCCCGAAATGGCCTCAAGTCCCAAAATGCCGATAGGTCTTGAAATTCCCCCAAGTCCTGAAATGCCTTCAGGTCCCAAATGCACTCAGGTCTCAAAATGACCTTAGGTTTTGAAATCCCCTTAGGTCCCAAAATTTGAACAGGACAGTATATTTTAAACTAACATTTAAGTATAAGTTTTTATTTACCTTTTACTATTTACCTTTCTTATTTGAAATCCATAGGAGTTAAACTACAAATTCAAGATTTTGGAGGATCCATCAAATTTCAAACTTGACCAAATTTTTAGGGTTTAAAACATAGCCAAAATCAGGAGTTCAACAACATGTACCAGGGTAAAATCATAGGGACCCCTTAGGAAAAGTTAATGAATTTGACATGATGGTGCAAATATGAGATTGAAAACCTAGGTGTCAACAAGTTCCACATCTAGACTAGGGGAAAAGGCCCGAAAAGGGTTAAATGCATATTTCTCTAAGGCAACCAACTTCAAGAATGAGTCAAACATTCACACATAACACAAGATCATCAATAAAGTGCTCAAGACCTCTAACAATAACACAATTTAAATGGGAAATCACTCTCCAAGGCACAAGGATGAAAACTAGAGACTCTAACCAAATAGAACAACCAAAAGGGGGGTGATCCACATTTTGAAGCAAAATGGGGCATGTGTGTAGGGCACAACACCTTCCATGGAGATCAACACTCTTCAATCCTAGAGGAAAACTTGTAGCATAACCTTGCAAAAAATAATGTGTAATGGCCCCATCTCAAGCCCTCAATATATAAACTCATGCAAGCCTGAGAAACCACAAAAAAATAATACTCTGGGCCCAAACAAGGGAATAAAATACCATGGTAATAATTATCATGACCTAGTTAAAAGAGTGTCTTCCATAATATATTAGAACTCCTAGCACAAGTATATATTAATTCCATTATGTAAGTTGGCTTGTGTAACTCCCAAGTACTTCCCTATTAAGCACTAATTACATCCCATGCCTAAATAATAATAAAAATATGGTTAAAAGTCTACTAGGTAGCCCCTATTCAATGTCTCATTACAAAAAAAAAATTCAAGTCACCAAAGAATAATAATACATATGTGGCCACCCTCACATGGGCATCACATTTGCCCACTCCATGAACTTTGGAGATGCATACACAAATAACCTCAACCAACTCTTTTATGCTTACGAGCCTAACAAAGAAACTTACAACATCCTCCAAGTGACCACCTTCTTAACCACAACACTCTCATTCTCCATCATGCCTAAGCATGAAAATAAATAAACACGAGACAATATCACACTCTGGATGTCCCATAGAAAATATTATATCATGGCCCAACCCAAATAGAGACACCAAAGTCCATCTCATCCATAATAGGACTAAGTATCAGCCAAATACACATATCAATATCTAGAATAGTAACCATAGCTGGAATTGCTAATGCATCCAACTAACTATTCCTCAAATTAGGGTAAACTTATCATAGGTAGACCTTTTCTATCCAAATATCCATCCCAAACCACAATCGCAAGTTCCTATATATTGTTAGAAATAAAAGGTAAAATTGCTACAAATGGAAATCTGAAAACAAGTTGGCAAATCTAAAATTATGATTTAATTTTTATGAAAACCCATTGATCCAAATATTACTTAACTATAGAATGCAAAAAGGAGATTATGGAAATTAAACTAGCAATGCAAGAAATTAGAAACACCATTAAAACATCACATAACATAAAATATAATGTGGAGAAATTCTTTTGGAAAAAAAACCACTAGAGAAAACAGAACAAGTATGTATTATTCCTCAGTGTAGATAATACAATATAACACACTACCATTCCAAACTTTGACAACATTTTGGTATTACCTGTGAAAATAAATTCAATAAATCCACTATCTCATATTCTCAATATATAGGCAAGGAAGAGGCCAAACCCACAAATGGTTTTGCCAAAATAATGGATGCCAAAACCATGGTATGCTACAAAAAATCCCATACCAAACTCATAGAGTATCTTCTAAGAATAGTAAATAACATAACTTCACACTGACTTCACATGAACTCAATTAGTGAATCTCCTATTGGAATAGGTCTGAACAACTGAGAGGGGGGGTGAATCAATTGTTGCTCTTTTCCTTCTTTTTCTACTATTATTCCCTTTTTGCAACTTAAGATTAAATCAATGATATAAACATTCCAGCATTATACAATAACATATGAGCAGAAAGCAAGAATGACACATTTGACACTAGGATTTTGACATGAAAACTTGGTTAAGGGAAAAACAACAGTGGGGGTTAACCCACAAAAATTAATACCCTGTTAAAAGTATTGATACAAAATGGGAATGCACATGCATTCAGGCTCACTACCTAGAGCTCATTGCTCAAATGAAGGCTCACTACCTAAGAAAATATTACAAATGAAAAATAGAGATATGAACTGATGATAGCATCTACTTATGTAGGAATTTCCATTCTGATTGAGTACAAAAACTGATCTTACACACTTCATCCTTGCTTTGTTCTTCTTACTATTTTGCTCTCATTCGCATCTTAGATTTTTAGTCTACTCACATTCACTTTCTTCGCATACACACCACACTCTAAACAACTGAATTCATCAACTATATATATCCACAACAAGATCTATAATCATTTTACCAGTCAGCTTCAATAGTACTTAGAACACTTAAGAATGCTCAGCCCTGTCGGCTAGATCTATGCATAACTTGGAGTGCGGACCAAAGCTTACTCTTTCAAATCATTACTCATGTCGACCATAGTTACTAAATGCCACCATTTGTCCAACAAGCAACTTCCATTCATTCGAAAATAAGATCTTCTGCAAGGTTTACCTGTTCTTCTTTTGTCTACTCTGTTAGACTGAAACCTGATACACAGATGCTAATAACATTTGATTCCTTCATCACCGAATGACAAAATTTTGGATTTAGAGTGTATTTGCAATGATATCAACAACCTTGAATTTGCAACATACCATGCCTTTCCACCAAAGAGATCCAGACCAAAATACTGGACTATGCTATATACTCTGTTTTAGGCTCCCAGACTTAGATTATTGTTCTGACTTCAGGTATGATCAGATACTGCACTGTGGAGGTGTGCGACAATCTTAGTTACCATCAATGGCAACTCCTATCAATGCTATACAGTGTCTCTTTCCAACAATCTCCCCCTTTGGCATTGATGGCAACACTTAGTGAAAAATGATTAAGTGTCTTAGAGAAACTCCCCCTTTGTCTGTGCATTCATGCTTTTCACTTATTCTAATTCTCCCTCTATTTTGAACTCCTCATTTTTCACTACCCTTCACTTCCCCTTTGACATCAATGGAAAAAGGTGGGATCTGTAAATCAAAATACTCCAAAATTTCTGTGTATAATGTCGCATATGTACAAGTAACCAAAACTTCCATTCACATGAACTTGAGGATGTCTGCAAAACTAGCTTTTATTTGCACAAGTTTGGAGTCCCAAGTACTCTTCGTTCCATCCAAAATTGAAATGTGTCCATTTAACACAAATGAGTAAGCTTTTTCCTTTGACAGATCTGATGGAACACTAGTCTGAATTGCAATCTAAGCTTCAAATAAAACATTATACATTATTTCTAACTTAGGGGCAATTAATCCTTGGAGTTCACACATTCTCTTCATAATGTTACTTTTCTTTTTGGCAAGTTTATTTATTTTCTTAGTCAAGTTGATTACTTGACATTCATGACTTATGGATGAAACTGTTAGGGGATCAAAATTTTGAGAGAGATTTGACAACTTTTGTTTATGCTCTTTTATCTTTTTCTCAATACCCTTATTAACTTTGGTCCATGACAGACAAAATTTGTACATATCACTTCCATCATTTAGAGCATTCTAAATACTCCTTATGCTAATACCCAATATTCTTCTATCATTTACTATCAGGGTATTTATTTCACAAAATTTCTTATCTAAGAATTCTTTCTAAACTTTTACCTCCATAGACTTCTCAAGGGACTCAAAATATGAATTAACTGAACTTACAAGGTTCTTTAGATGACCAGAGGGGGAATCATTTTGATTCTTCTGATAGTTTGGCATTAATTTCTCCAAAACTCTAGTTGTAAGTCCCAGTAGCTCATTCTCCTCCATGTGGAACTTTAACATCTTCTCTCTAGCCTTTACTTGGGTGAATGATACTATCTTCATCAGTTGAATTGGAGAGAGGGCATCTGGATTAGCTAGGTCTTGGAGTAGTTCAGGTTCATCAAGTTCAATCACTTCTTTTCCAAGAGAATCTTTTACCGCAACTACAGTGTCTCTTACACTTATTTCAGAATCAATTTTTTGATCTCCTAATTTCTCAGTCTCTGCTTTAGGTGCTTCAACATTTGCACCATCTTCTTTTGTTTTATCTTTCTTTTCTCTTTCTTCTTCTAATTTTTCTTTAACCTTTTCTGGGTTCTCTATAGAGGAACTTTTTCTTGTTTATTCATCACTTGCTATCTGATCCGGAGGGCTCTGTGAAGTAACATTATTTCTTTTTTTCTGAAATATGAGGTGGATTAGGGGTATCTCCTATATCAACTACTTTGTCCACTAATTCTGCATCCTCCTGATTTGCTTGTTCTTCTTACGGAAAAGAGGCTTCATTCAATTATTGTTCAAACATATTCTCTTTTTCTTCATCCAGAATTTCTTTTGTGACCATGGGAAAATTGTGCTTTTTCAGTGCTTTCAGAAGAATTTCTTGAGTTTCTTCAACAATTTCACTTGTTTCTCCCAACATGAGCTTGTTCATTCTCTTTTTGCTTCCAAAATCATTTTTGGCTTCCCTAAATATCATATTGATTTGATCAGGTGAAATTTGAGGACACAAGGTTATTAGCTCATGTTCTCTGATTTCCAAGTCCTTGCATTTGGCATTTTCTTTTCTCAACTCTAGAATATTAGCTAGACTTTGTGGTAGCTCATAAGTTATCTCAATTAGTGCCTTGTTATAAATGTTAAGATATCTAACTGTTGCTTCCTCCAACACCCTTTTATTTGCATCATTGTATTCGTCATAGAATTCAGTAATGGGTCTTAGATTGCCATCTACAGTGACAAATTTTATCACATCTTCTAGTGAGAGTGTGGGTTTCTCAACATATTCTTCATATTCTTTTGTCTTTTCCTTTTTTCTAGTCCTTTTGCTTCCATAGGACTTTTCTTTGGTTAACTTTGTAGCTTTTGTTTCAGTGACTTTTGGTTCCTTGATTTCAATGTCGAAGTCTATATCTATATCATCTTCTGTTATGCTTTCATAGGTCCAAGAAGCTTTTGTTTTCTTCCTTTTCTCACATTTTTTGAATGATTCTATTTCCAATTTTGTAGATTTGGAAGGAGCAGAAGTAGCAAAAGAACTTCTAGTAGTTCTTGAAGTGGAAGAAGGTTCCATCAGATCACTTGTTTGTCTCTTTTCTTGTTTTTCTTTCTCATCCTTTTCTGTTCTTTCTCTAAATTTCTTCACAGCTTCCTTTGTTAGGCAAAGATTCTTGGCTAGCCACTCAACTTCTTTTCTTACTCTTCTATTAGTTTCAGGTTCTCTGAGCTCAGTATGCAACTTTAAACTTAGCTCCTCATAGGTTCCAAATCTTTCAACTATTAAGTCTTTGGGCTTGCTTAGCAGATGTTGAGCAAACATATCCAATATCCTTTCATCTACTTCATACCCCATTGGCATGATCCAAATAGTTCTAGGTTCTACTACTTCCATTAAACACTTGTCAGTATCAACCATGAAGCATACTTCATTTTTGTATTTGTCAACAATTGAATTTGGAATTCTTTCTCTTGAGTGCATCATACTCTGGAAATTTTTTAAGTAACCCCATATTGTCATCTTCTGAGCATTGAAATCACCAATGTTGTGAAGATGATTTTTAATTTGAATTGCAACCGGTTCATCTTTAGTCTAGTGTACACATGTTACCCCAAGTACTTCATTCATATAGTAAAAGAATAGGCATAAAATTAGAGTACCATACTTGAAGGTATTCTTCTTATCTCTTTTGATCTTGTTCAGATTTTCAATCAATTGGTTCTACAATAGTTCACACAAGTCATAATCAACATTTTCTTTTATCATCTTGTATGCAGCATAAATGGCTATTCTAGAAATAGAATTTTCCCTGCTTGAGTGGTAAATCTTGTATCCAATCACTATGGAGGTGAATTTGACATCCAGATCTATAATATCATTTACGGTCATTGCTCTTCTATCAAACTTAGCTCCGGTAGCATTAGTTACTATCTAGTTTTTCACAGCTTTCAGCATGGGCACTCCAATTTAGTTCAAACTAGTTACATTTCTGATAGCATCCCTGGTAATCTTGAACAATTTTAACAACCACATGAATTCATCATGTATCTAACTTAAGACATATCAGACCCACTCATCCTCATCAAATGTTGGAAACCCCATAACCTAAACAAAGTGTTTATCCTATTTTGATAGGTAAAAATTAGGTTAATAAGATCAAGCATGGCCATGAAAACTTAATCCTACCATCATCAAAGAATCTAATCTAAATGAAATCAAAAGCATGCAATTCAAGAATAATATCACCTAAATTGTATGATTCCTTGTTTATGATGTGGAGTGCTTCTTCAACAATGAACAATTATGAAGATAAAAGTTGGCATGATGGATGGATGATAATGATAATATGCTCAATGGATACTAAAATGTTCAATATTCTCAAGATGATAATGTAGACACTATATTAATGATGGATAGATGTAGTATGGAATGAGGAGGTGTTTATATAGAACTCAACTAAAATCAATCAATGGTTGAGATTTGGTGGCTATGTGAATGGCTAAGATTAAAGGATAGTCATGGGTGAATGTGAAGATGACAAGTGGAGGGAAAATAAGGCTTATATGTGACTATGTACATAAAAAGTACTACATGTGAAAGATATTAAATAAAAGATGTGGTACCACTTATCTTTTTTAAATTAAAGAGGCACATATGTAAGCTCATGAGATAAATGATAAGAGAAATTAATTAATTAAATAAAATTTATTTAATTAATTGGAAAGTGGGCTTATAAATGGAATTTTAATTAAATAAATAAAATTTATTTAATTAAAATAGATAGAAATAAGAGATAATTAAATAATCAAAGATTGTTTAATTATAGATTAGAGGAAATAACTAATGAATTAATTAAATAAATATAAATTTATTTAATTAATAGAAGAAATAGATGATAAGGATATTGCTCAAGTGTGTTAGAAAAATGCAAATGGTAGCTAATGCGATATTTGAATGCTTAGGTCAATTTTGGGTGTCTACATTTTGCCCCTCTTTGATACAATGTTTGTTAGAGCGTTGTGTCAAAGAAGATACGATAATCCGCTTGATAAACAAGGTGATGCCCCCTCTAGAGGTAAATCAGGCTAACTAGGAAAGGCTAGGTTGACTCGCAATAAAATGAAAGGCTAGAAACAAGGCTAACACGAAGAAAACAGGGTTGGGAGGTATAAATGGGGATGGTTTAGAATAAAATAGGCTTTGGTTGATCGATCTTGGTTGAGGAATATATAGGATTATGATGGAATGGATAGATGATATGACAACTTTTTAAGTAATTGCTCAGAAATAAAGAAATGCAATCCTTATGTTTGATACAGCATATGGATGATATGCAGCAAGGTATAGAAGACCAAGGTGTCAAAATATCCAATGCAAAACTAACATACTACAATTTTGTCTGAACATATGAGGTCAAGATGTTGAGCCAACATACAGAAGATATGAATAGAAGCTAGTGTTCTAAGATGGACTTTGATGCTACAAGCAATGGTTTGAGCTTATCTCCACTACACATAGTGACACCTTGCTGGTTATATGTATGGAGCCAGTCTTGACATAGAATAGTCTCATGTGCATAAGAGACTATTTAGCTTCTCAGATGCTAGAGATATTGATATGTACGATGCTAATCCCAACACGTACAAGATAGCAATATGCATAGGAAGAGAATAAGATAATCCTGCAAACACGACATACAAAAGCAATATGACCATGTACCATTTTGTACTTCATCACAACATACCAAGATATGATAGATCAAGGCAGTCTTGATTAGGCATAGGAAAGGAACAAAAGATAAATCAAAAGATAAAACAAAAGATACTATCATCATATTCTCTTGCCAAATTTAAGTGCTCTTGGATAGATTTAAGCTGGCGCCTTGTTGAGAGGAAAGCTGCATCCTGTTGAAGGCTAAAGATGTTGATAAAATGCTATAGAAAATGTTGGCTTAAGACATGCAGATAAATAGCTTCTAGCTTATTCTTGATTGGTTAAAGTGCTTGAGCTTTCAGTATATAGATAGTCTACTTCTTGCTTGACCTGATTAAAAGGAAGAAGATGAAAGATGAAGAAGATGGGGTGGATCATCTATGCTTGAGTACTAGATACTTCCTTCATATTCTAGACTGCCTACATACCCTGTGTCCACAGGATCAAAGCACATTACGATGGTGATGAGACATGATTATATGTAGTTCTAGGCTTATTGATGATGTAAGTGATGACAGATGGAAGAAAGGGAAATGAAAGATTAGAGGATGATTAGAAGAAGGATGATAGATGGATGATGAAAAGGAGGCTATCGTCTTTGTCTGAATCAAAGTTCTTCCTTCACATCTTAGATTGCCTACATACCTTGTGTCCACGGGATCAAGGCTTTAACAATAGAGCAGGTGATGTAGTTCTTTCTTATTGCGTTGATGGTTGATGTCAAAATATCAACTTTATTGCTTGGATTTTTGTGATGTTTTGATTTTCTTTGGAATTTTGATGTGTTTTTGATGTTTACAATGATGTTCTCAATGATGTTTGAGTTGGGATTGATTGTTAATATCTTGGTTCTGGTTACAAATGTTCGCCATGTTTGAAGTTGGATGTGTGATGTGTTTGAAGTTTAAATGTTTGTTGTGTTATGAGCTTGGGTGTTTGATATGTGATGAGATAGAGTTATAGGTATCCACTTCCGAACAAGGCTCAACAAGTACCCCCAGTGTAGAATGATGGTTTATTATGAAGAAATTGTGATAGATGTGGTCGTGCGATCAAGATGTTAAGATGCCATATAATATAATTACCTCAACAAAATTCAAACTGCAAAAGCTAGCAAGGCAAAGGGGAGGATGGAAGACTGTTTATTAAGGATGTATAACAGATAATGGCTTACAAGGTGAGATGTGGATTATGATATGGATTATATAGGGCAGATGGCAAAGTATGATATGAAAAGCTTATTATCGAAACAAACTAAGAGGATGATGGGAGCTAGTCACTACACATAGTGCCTGTTTGCCAGGTTTTCACTATGGTACTTATCCAAGGTGCTTGTTTACTAGGTTTTCACCAGAGGATGAATTATTTATCTTGTACTATTTTTTTCTGTTATCCAAAGCACCACAAAGTGGTTTTCACTATTGGATGGATCTTTTTTTTTTTGGGAATAGTTGAGATTCATGGATAAAAATTCTTGAGATGAATGTTGTTAACTGGTTCATCCAAGGGAATGCCCTCAGGTGTTGAGAGAGTGTATGCACCTAATCCATAAACTAATGTGATAACAAAATGACCAAGCTAATTAGGTTCAAACTTGCCCTTTTTCTCACGGTGTTGTTGATTCTTTTGATTTGCTTTAAGGACAAGGTCCCCAACTTGAAATCTGTGTTCTCTAATTTTTTTGTTGTAGCTATGGCATAGACGGTTCTGATAGACTTGGAGATGGTTGAGTGTTGAAAGATGCCATTCATCTAATAGCTCAAGATTATGGAGTCTGGATACTCGATATTCTTCATCTAAAATAGTATGTTGTAAGGATACTCGCAATGAAGGGATCTCAACCTCAATTGTTAGGATAGCTTCAGTGCCATACACAAGAGCATAGGGTGTAGCTCTAATTGGAGTTTTGATACTTGTTCTATATGTCCATAATGTAGGATTAAGTTGTAAATACCAATCATGACCAGTTTCATTGACTATCTTCTTGAGGATCTTGATAATTATTTTGTTAGAAGCCTCATCTTGGCTGTTACTTTGAGGATAATAAGGTGTATAGAATTGATGTTGGTTATGGAACTTGTTACAAAGATCTCTGACCTCTTGGTTCTTGAAAGGATGACCATTATCAGTGACAATGGCTTGAAGAACTCTGTACCAGCAAATGATATAGTGTAAGATAAACTTAGATATTTGCTTGCCAGTAATATAGGTCATTGGTATTGTTTCCACCCACTTTGTGAAGTACGTAGTGGTGGCTATGATAAACTTATGATGATTGGATGAAGTTGGATGGATTTTACCTATGAGATCAAGTCCCCACTGTGAGAATGGCCAAGGAGTGGTAACAGGCTGAAGTTCATGTGTTGGTGCATGTATTAAGTCTCCATGTTTCTAACATTGTAGACACCTTTTTACAAATTCCTGTGCATTTTTCTCCATAGTTGGCCAATAGTATCTAGCTCGTAGAAGTTTTTTAACAAGGCCAAGGCTAGCGGAATACGATCCGCAGATACCTTCATGTACTTCATGTAAGGCAACCTTTGCTTCCTCGAAATCAAGACCTCTAAGAAGGATACCATCAAGACTCTGGCGATATAGGGTGTCTCCTAAGATAGTGTAGTGGGAGGCTCAATGGATGAAGGTTTTACTAGAAACAAGGCAGACAACTGAGAGGGGGGGTGAATCAGTTATCTCAAAATTTCTTGAACTTTCTTTTCTTTTGTTAACTTAAAATCAGTGCAGCATCAAATTATATAAGCATATGTGATCATAAGAATAGAAATAAAATCAACACACATAACACAAGGATTTTTACGTGGAAAACCTTGTTAAGGGAAAAACCACGGGGTGACTAACCCAAGATTGTATTCTCTATTAAAAGAATAAAGGAGTACAAAATGGCACTTGCCAATTAGGGCTCACTGCCCAAGCACACTGCTCACAAGAGGCACATTGCCTACAAAAGACTCACTGTCTACAGAACTTATAGAAGGTAATAAGGTGTTTGAACTAATGAGAAGAATCTACAAATGCTAGAGTTCAGTTCTGGTTAGGCATAATACACTGATTTGATGCACTTCATTCTTCCTCTGTTTTAGTGTTGTTGCTCTGTCACATACTGGACTTGAATTGCTACTTCCACACTTATCCTACTTTTCTTCACACTTTATTTCATCTTAATTCACACCACACACACTTATATACTAGAATCCATCTGGTATTTATATCCACATAAAGAATTTCTATCAACTTGCTAGTCGGCATCAAGAACACTGCAAGTAATTGCTCTGTCAGCTAAATCCAAGTTTGATTTGTGATGCATATCAAAAACATAGATAGAGAAGTCATTAATCATGTCAGCCAACAGTGTATGATCCCCCAAATAGCTTGATCAACACATTTTACTCATTCAAATTGAAGTCTAACACTCTGCCAGTCAGTTCTTCCTCTATCTGCTCTGCCTGTCTGGAACCCAACACACATATGCTCATAACTTTTTTATGCTTTATCACAGGAGGCTAAATCTCTAGAATATAGTAGTCATGATACTCCTCTTCACTTATCCAAGCCCACAACTTGCTAAGTTACACCATCTGAGAGATCTGGACTTGATTGTCAGACCTTGTTGTATACTATGTTCTTATTCACCAGACCAAAACAATCTTCAATCTAACTTCCGGTATAGGCATACTAAGTACTATGGATGTGTGGGATAGACTTTGTTGCCATCAATGACAACACTCAAAAAGCCACATAGTGTCTCTTGCCAACAATCTCCCCCTTTGGCATTGATGGCAACACTTAGTGAAAAATGGCTAAGTGTCGCAGTAAACTCTCCCTTGGTTGATACTCTATTTTTTTTACTATTATATCATAAATCCCCCGTACCTGGATTCCACATTTTTCAATTCTCTTCACTCCCCCTTTGACATCAATGGCAAAGGGTGGCATCTACATACCAAAAATTTACAAAAAAATATTCTATACATGGCCGCATAAGTATATATGAATTATATGTTATACTTACATATACTTAAGTATATCCACAAAAGTGGCCTTCAACTGTACAAATTCTCTGGCCCAGCTCTGCTTCATCCTATCCAAAATTGAGATGTGACCACTCAATAGAAATGCATATGCTTCTGCCCTTTTTAAATCTGCCAGATCACTAGTCTGGGCTATGGTCTAGGCATCTGTCAAGGCCTCATGTATTTCCTCTAACTTAGGGATAATTATCCCTTTGAGTTCACTCATCCTGTTAATTATATCCTTCTTTTCTTTGTTCAACCTTTTTATTTCATTTATGATGACAATGGCCTGGCATTCTTGATTCATTAAGGATGTAGTGAGGGGATCAAAATTCTGAGATAAACTTCATAGTTTACCTTCTTGTTCTTCAACCTTCTTTTCAATATCCTCTGTCACTTTGGGCCAAGATAGGCAAAATTTGTACAAGTCCCCACCATATTTAAGAGAAATTTCAAGGCTCTTAATTCCAATGTCTAAGGTCCTCCTATCATTGGTAATCAGTCCTTGTACCTCAGAGAATCTCTTTCCCAAAAACTCCTTCTAGACCTTTGCTTCTGTTGATTTCTCTAAAGATTCAAAATGAGTGCCAACAAAATTGACCAAAGATTTTAAGTTACCATATGGAGAGGCCAAAGGATCCTTTTGGAAGGATGGCATGATCTTCTCCAGCATCCCAGATGCAATCTCCAATAGGTCACAGTCTTCCATGTGAGATTTTAGAAGTTTTTCTTTTTCTTTGGCTTGAGCAAAAGATGCTATTTTCATTGTCTGGACTGGAGAGAGAGAGTCAAAATTTAGTGTTCCTTGAAATAGCTCAAGTTCATCTATCTCCATCAATTCTTTGTTCAAGAAATTCTTCACTGCCTCTACAGTGTCTCTTGCCAGAGATTGAGTTTTCTTTTCTTTTTCTAATCTTAGAATTGTCATCATAGGTCTTCTTTTCCCTTGACCTCCTCTTCTTGACTCACTTCTTCCTCTTTTCTTTCTTCTCCTTCAGCTTCTGAGTCCAGAATATCTATAGTGGGATCCAGAGGAGATGTTACCTGTGTTTACTACTCCGTGAACTTCCTCTTCTGGAACAGAGGAATCCAAGTCCTTAGACTTCTCTTCATCTATCTCTTTTGATCCTTCTACATTTTTGTCAAAAGATTCTTCATCGGTTACATTTCATCCTTCAGCATCCATGGTAGAAGGTTCTTCATCTATTTCCTCTACAATGGGAAGATTGAATCTTTTGAAGGCATTCCTGAGGATCTCTTTTGTATCTCTTTGAGTTCACTCATCCTGTTAATTATATCCTTCTTTTCTTTGTTCAGCCTTTTTATTTCATTTATGATGACAATGGCCTGGCATTCTTGATTCATTAAGGATGTAGTGAGGGGATCAAAATTCTGAGATAAACTTCACAGTTTACCTTCTTGTTCTTTCACCTTATTTTCAATATCCTCCGTCACTTTGGGCC
This sequence comes from Cunninghamia lanceolata, assembly GCA_027924645.1. Classification (NCBI taxonomy): domain Eukaryota; kingdom Viridiplantae; phylum Streptophyta; class Pinopsida; order Cupressales; family Cupressaceae; genus Cunninghamia; species Cunninghamia lanceolata. The sequence goes on from BSBN01000246.1 coordinate 1,475,534, forward strand.
AAGATAGGCAAAATTTGTACAAGTCCCCACCATATTTAAGAGAACTTTCAAGGCTCTTAATTCCAATGTCTAAGGTCCTCCTATCATTGGTAATTAGTCCTTGTACCTCAGAGAATCTCTTTCCCAAAAACTCCTTCTAGACCTTTGCTTCTGTTGATTTCTCTAAAGATTCAAAATGAGTGCCAACAAAATTGACCAAAGATTTTAAGTTACCATATGGAGAGGCCGAAGGATCCTTTTGGAAGGATGGCATGATCTTCTCCAGCATCCCAGATGCAATCTCCAATAGGTCACAGTCTTCCATGTGAGATTTCAAAAGTTTTTCTTTTTCTTTGGCTTGAGCAAAAGATGCTATTTTCATTGTCTGGACTGGAGAGAGAGAGTCAAAATTTAGTGTTCCTTGAAATAGCTCAGGTTCATCTATCTCCATCAATTCTTTGTTCAAGAAATTCTTCACTGCCTCTACAGTGTCTCTTGCCAGAGATTGAGTTTTCTTTTCTTTTTCTAATCTTAGAATTGTCATCATAGGTCTTCTTTTCCCTTGACCTCCTCTTCTTGACTCACTTCTTCCTCTTTTCTTTCTTCTCCTTCAGCTTCTGAGTCCAGAATGTCTGTAGTGGGATCTAGAGGAGATGTTACCTGTGTTTACTACTCCGTGAACTTCCTCTTCTGGAACAGAGGAATCCAAGTCCTTAGACTTCTCTTCATCTATCTCTTTTGATCCTTCTACATTTTTGTCAGAAGATTCTTCATCGGTTACATTTCATCCTTCAGCACCCATGGTAGAAGGTTCTTCATCTATTTCCTCTACAATAGGAAGATTGAATCTTTTGAAGGCATTCCTAAGGATCTCTTTTGTATCTCTTTCTGCTTGGTCAATTTCTCCAAGCATAAGTTTATCCATTCTTTCTTTACTTTGGAATTCATCCTTACAATCCTTAAAGATCATGTGCATTTGCTTTGGAGTAATAGAAGGATAGAACTAAATTCCAATCTGTTCTCAGATCTCTAAGTCTTTTGCCTTTGCATTCTCCTTTCTTAGTTCAAGTACCTTCTTTAAACTTTTGAAAATTAATGATATAATTTCAATGAATGCTTTATTGTAAATATTCAGGTACCTAACAGTAGATTCTTCTAAAATTCTCTTGTCAGCATCACTGTAATCATCATAGAATTCAGTCACCAGCTGTAGGTTTCCATCCATAGTGACTACCTTGATGATGTCATCATTGGAAAGAGTGGGCTTTTCTACAAATTCCTCTGCCTTTTCTTCCTCCTTTTTTCCAATAGAGAACTTCCCAGATGTTCTTTTCTTCATTAATTCCCAGATTTCTTCATCTGATTCTATTGCCTCATCAACTCTACGGCTTGTATACTTCCTTGAGGATTTGGTCTTCATCCTCTTTTCTCCTTTTCCAGATGTCTTGACTTCTAGTTTGGTAGACTTTGAGCTCTTGGAAGTGACAGGAGCAGAACTCTTGGATGATCTAGTCCTAGAAGAGGTTTGTGCAGGGGTACTTTCTTCCTTTTCTTCTTCTTTTTCTTTTTCTGCCTTCTCCATTTTCTCTCTATTAGCATCAAGGGCCTCCTTTGATATGCCAAATCTTTTGGCAATTTCCTCAACTTCCCTTCTAACTTTCCTCTTTATCTCCAGTTGTCTTAGCTCAACATGAATTTTTACACTTAGTTCTTGAAAGGTTCCAAACCTTTCTACCTCAAGGTCCTTAGGCTGGCTCAATAAGCATTGAATGTGTAGCTCCAAGATTTTCTCATTGACCTCATATCCCATTGGCATTATCCACATTGTTTTGGGCTCAACTACCTCCATTAGGCATTGATCAGTGTCAACCATGAAGCACACTGTATCCTTGTATTTCTCAACTATAGATTAAGGAATTCTTTCTCTGGTTTGCATCATGCTCTGAAAGTTCTTGAAGTAACCCCAGAGAGCTGGGTTTTGGGCTTGAGCATCACCAAGTCCATACATATAGTCTCTAATATGTATGGCAACCGGTGTGTCATTTTACCATACCCAACCACTTGATCCAGGCAACTCATTCATGTAATAGAAGAATAGACACAATATTAAACAACCATACTTAAAGGAGTTCTTCTTATCCTTCTTGATTTTCTGCAGGTTTTCTAATAGTTGATTTAAGAGAAGATCACATAGGTCATAATCTACATTCTCCCTCAACATCTGATATGTAGCATCTATTGCAGTGCCAAACACAGAATTCTCCTTGCCGGAATGATAGATCTTATATCCAATTATCATTGAGGCAAATTTGACATCTGGATCTGTGATGCCATCTATGGTCATTGCTCTCTTGTCAAACTTAGATCCAATGGCTTCAATTACTATCTGGTTCTTGATAGATTTGAGTGTAGGTAATGCACTAGATGAGTGCAATCCAGTTACTGCCCTGATGGCATCTTTTGTTATCTTGAAGGGCCTTGTTAACTACATGAAGTTATCATGCATCCTACTCAGGACATACTAGACCCAATCATCTTCTGCAAAACAGGGAAAGTGTATGCAATTTCTGAAGTGTTTATCTCGGAGAGCCTTGTATTGAGGTTTGAGTTCAAAACTATCATCTATTAGTTGTTTATGATAGATGTCCATCAATTTAGAGTCTCCAAATTCCTCAATGTTGGCATGAATATAGACCCTAACATATTCTACATGCAATACCACATGCGGAATGCTAGAAAATGCCCCTAAAGGATCAACTTCTAGAGATTTATAGGGATGTTTCTTGAATTTAGGGCGCAACCTATTAGTGATCTTAAAAACCATTGGAGTAGCCATCTAAGATTCAGAGAGAGATTTTCATAATAGAAGTACCTTTTTACACTTTAGGGTTTGAAATAGGAGCTAGGACAAATCACTGGTGGAGTTTGATTTTACAGTTTGATCTTTGAGTGAGTTGTAGAAACTTTGATGCAGAGCTCTTCTTTTCTGCTTTTCGAATGCAAATGTGCAATAATGAGTGAATGAACCCTTTTAACCTTGCATAAACCCTAATTTCCTTTTGCAATAAATGCACAACATAAGTTATTCGGTTTCCCTATTTTGAGAGAGATCTTCTTGAATCACTGTGCTGAACTTAGATTCATTGTCAGTGAGGATTGACAATCTATCTTTTTTCTTCAATCATGCCATGGATCCGCAAATCAAAGTATTTCAATTTTGAATCATACCAGATCTGTCTGTGAAAATCCTACTTTACCAGATGACTGTCAAACCAGATCAACTTGAGCGGTTAAACTCTTGCAAAATTCCATGTAGATCTTTCAATTTTTACTAAGGGTTATATAGATATTTTTTCTGAAAACCCTTTAATCCGTAGCATCCCATGTGCCAAATTTAGGCACTAATTGACTGGTTGGGGGAATTTGTTTTTCTCTGTGACTCCCCCTAAGACAGAGCTCATCTGTTTAGTTTCTGGAAGGAATATCAGCACCAGATTCTGGTGTGGATCCATCTCCAATATTTTCTATACTCTTCTTCACCCAAATCTTGCTCATCTCCTTTTGAACTTCATCCACATTTACTTTACCTTTGCCCTTATCTTGTTTTTGATTATGTTGCACCGAACCCTTTTTATCCTGATTTTTACTTCTGTAGAATTTGGTAGTATGACCAGATCTATTGCAATTGTAGTAGACAACATTTCTTTGCATGTTTGATTGATATCCTCTTGATCTGCATTGATTATCCATATGTCCCATTCTATTGCATGCAAAGCATCTACCATTAAATGAATTGATTATTTGCATGTTTCTGCATTCATGAGATTTGTGACCATACCTTTTACAGTTGAAACATTGTCCAGAGAAGGATGGATTAGTTTGATTTATTTTTCTTCTACACTGAGTTGCTTTATGACTGAAATTGTTGCAATTGAAGCAATATCCATTGAAGGATGGATATCTTTGAGCATTTGGTTTCCTTACCAGAGGTCTTCTAGGCCTATTTCTTTGGTTTCCCGATCCAAATTTCTTCTGACCAAATCTGGAGCTTTCACCTTTCTCATATCCCAAGCCACACTTATCATCTACCCTCTTTTGGCTCTCAAGAAGAACTTCAAGTTGGGCTGAGCTTAGCTTGAATTTCTCTTTGTATTCATTTGTTGTTTGAAGATTTTGTTTAAGAGTGTCTATCTGATTCTCAAGTTGTTCTTCATTATCTCTAGCTTCTTCAAGATCAGATTCAAGATGCCTAATTATTCTATCCATTTTGTGGTAGTCCTCTGTTGTCTCCTTGAGGGATTGTTTTAGATTATCTTCACTTTTCTTTTTTTCTTCAATTTCTTGGGTGAATGTCATAACCCCTGATTCCATTGCACACCTAACCATAATGACCTCCTTTGATGGCTTCTCACATAGCTTATTTTTCTCATTCAAATCCTCATTAGTATCATTGTCTTCACTCTGATTGGCTAATTTTTGAAGTAGTTCCTTTCTCTTTTTCACAGAGATACTAAGTTTTTCTTTTAGCTCATTTATGAAATCATCATCTTCTTTAAGTCTTTCTCTCAAATTATTGACTTTAGAATGTGATTGTTCAAGATCATCTAGGGCAGACTGAAGTTGTTCCTTCATACAATATATATCCATTGAGATTCCCAGATCTTCCTCAAGCTGTTAGGCTTTTTTTAGAGGAACTTAGCTCTAATACAAATTGTTGGAAACAAGGCAGATAATTGAGAGGGGGGGGTGAATCAATTATCTCAAAATTTCTTTAACTTTCTTTTCTTTTGTTAACTTAAAATTAGTGCAACATCAAATTATATAAGCATATGTGATCATAAGAACAGAAATAAAATCAACACACATACACACAAGGATTTTTACGTTGAAAACCCTGTTAAGGGAAAAACCACAAGGTGACTAACCCAGGATTGTATTCTCTGTTAAAAGAATAAAGGAGTACAAAATGGCACTTGCCAATTAGGGCTCACTGCCCAACCACACTGCTCACAAGAGGCATACTGCCTACAAGATACTCATTGTCTATAAAACTTATAGAAGGTAATCAGGTGTTTGAACTGATGAGAGGTATCTACAAATGCTAGAGTTCAGTTCTGGTTAGGCACAATACACTGATCTAATGCACTTCATTCTTCTTCTATTTTAGTGTTGTTGCTCTATCACATACTGGACTTGAATTGCTTCTTCCACACTTATCTTGCTTTTCTTCACACTTTATTTCATATTCCTTCACACCATAGACACTTACATACTAGAATTCATCTGGTAATTATATCCGCATAAAGAATTTCTATCAACTTGCTAGTCGGCATCAAGAACACTGCAAGTAATTACTTTGTCGACTAAATCCAAGCTTGATTTGTGATGCGTATCAAAAACATAGATAGAGAAGTCATTAATCATGTCGGCCAACAATGTATGATCCCCCAAATAGATTGATCAACACCTTTTACTCATTTGGATTGAAGTCTAACACTCTACCTATCAGTTCTTCCTCTGTCTGCTCTGCCTATCTAGAACCCAACACACAGATGCTCATAACTTTCTCATGCTTTATCACCGGAGGCTAAATCTCTAGAATATAGTAGTCATGATACTCCTCTTCACTTATCCAAGTCTGTAACTTGCTGAGTTAAACCATCTAAGAGATCTGGACTTGATTGTCAGACCTTGTTGCATACTCTGTTCTTGTTCACTGGACCAAAACAATCTTCAATCTAACTTCTGGTATAGGCATACTAAGTACTGCGGATGTGTGGGATAGACTTTGTTGCCATCAATGACAACACTCATGAAGACACACAATGTCTCTTGCTAACATGTTTTTTGTTGGGTATTAGATAGTTGTAACGGGAAGGTTTAATTGCGAAGATACTCATATATGTCCTCAAACCAAGGCAAATTGGGACCAACAATCTCACAAATAAGCTGAGATTGTGGTACTTCAAATGCTGGGATCAAAAGTTGTTCAACCAGGAACTCACACTTATGTGTATTGGAAGACATATTTAAAAGAGATCCAATCATAGCCATGGCATCTGCTGCTTTGTTTTGTATCCTTCGAATCTGGTCAAAGGTGATAGTGTCAAAATATTTCTTGAAATCATCAACCATTAGCTTATATTGAAGGATCTTCTCATCTTTTTTTTGATATTCATCTAAAACCTATCTGATAACCAATTGAGAATCACCAAATACCTGTAGCTATTTGATAGCCCATTGTACTACCATACGTAATCCTGTGATTAAAGCTTCATATTTTCCTATATTGTTAGTACATGGAAATGCAATTATGTATGATTTAGGGATACAATATCCTTGAGGGGTAACAAACAATATCCCTACTCCTGATCCATGTTGTGTGTTAGATCCATCAAAATATAGCTGCCACAGTGTTGGTGAAGTTAGGTTGAACAATTCTTCATTAGGAAACTCTGGACGTATTGGTTGAATATTTGTGATGCGTGTTGCGGCTAACTGATTAGCAATAACTTGTCCTTTTATGGCCTTGCAATCCACATATTGTATATCAAATTCACTTAGGATCATAACCCATTTTGCTAGTCTTCCCATAAGGATTACTTTGGAGAGAAGATATTTGAGTGGATCAACATTAGATATGAGCTTTGTTGTTTGGTTCAACATGTAATGTCGCAACTTTTGGGAAGCAAACACCAATGCCAAACATGCTTTTTCCATAGATGAATAATTAAGTTCATATCCCACAAGAGTTCTGCTGATGTAATAAATGGCTTGCTCATTTCCTGAATCATCATGCTAAGCTAGAAGGGCACCCAATGCTGCTGTTGTTGAAGATATGTAGAGCAATAGTGGTTGATCAAGTATAGGAGGTACTAACACAGGAGGTGGTGCTAGATATTCTTTTATTTTGTCAAAGGTCTGTTGACACTTCTCATCCCACTTCAAAGGTTCACCCTTGTGAAGAAGATGTTGGAAAGGATGACACTTATCTGCTAGTTGTGAGATAAATTTGCAGATGGATTGCAACCTTCCTTGTAGACTATAGAGCTACTTGAGATTTGTTGGCAGAGACATTTCCATGATAGCTTTTACTTTGTCTAAATCCCTTGTCGAGACACAATGTATCCCAACAGTTTTCCAGATGTTACACCAAATACACATTTCTTTGGGTTCAGCCTAACTTGATACTTCTCTTGTCGATCAAAGATTTGTGCCAATACTTGTAGATGTCCTTCTCTTGTCTTAGATTTTCCTAGAATATTAGCAACATAATCTTCCATGATAGTGTGAAAAAGGTCATGGAAAATCACTGCCATGGCTCATTGATAAGTAGCTCCTGCGTTCTTGAGACCAAAAGGCATTATAACCCAGTAGTATGTACCCCATGGGAAAATGAATGATGTCTTGTCTTGATCTTCCTCTGCTATTCTGATTTGGTTATATCCTAAAAATCCGTCCATCAAAGATAACATTTCATGTCCAGCTATGAGGTCTACAATGTTGTCTATGCTTGGTAATGGAAAGTCATCTTTGGGACATGCTTTATTAAGATCTCTGAAATCTGTGTAACAACAAACTCATCCATCAGGTTTTTCTACAGGTACCAAGTTTGAAACCCACTCTGGATAATCAATAGGCTTTATGAAATTTGCTTCTAAGAGCTTCTAACTTTTTGCCTTAACCAATAGAGCTACTTGTGGATGCATTTTGCGTAATTTTTGTTTGACAGGTTTTGCATTAGGATATACTGCTAGATGATGTACCATGAGTGAAGGATCTAAACCTGGCATGTCAGCATAGGTCCATGCAAAATTGATAGCTCTTTTTATGAAAAATGTTGTGAAATCTCTTCTTTCCTGCTCTGATAGTGATGCTGCCAAATATGTGATCTTTGGATTCTATTTTGTGTCCAAGTTCATGTCTTGTGATTTTTCAACTAGCACTATTGATTTCTCATGATAGTTAGTGGCAATAGGAAGATCAAATCCCCCATCCTTAGGTGCCTCAAAGAGGTTTTCACCCTTGGATATGTCCTTTATTTTTACTTTTTCACGGTCAAGAGGCGCCTTTTAGTTTTCATCCAATGACCTATCTTTTTTTATTTTATTTATTTCACTTTTGCGACTGAAGGATTTGATACTTCTGCCAAAATATGCTAGTTTAGGTAGATCCATCATGAAGCCTGCTTTATGATCGTCCAATGGAATACCTTATTGTAAACCCATGAATTCGGCAATAGCTTCATCATTTTCAAATGTGTCCAATATCGGTGCCCCTTGTTGGTCCCAATCGATGAGGTCAGGATATACGAGTGAAAGGGTAACGAATGAAGGGTGTCGGCTAGATGAAGTTGTGGAGATCAAAAAGATGGAGTTTTCTTGAAAAAGGTTGGTGATATAAAGGGAGGAGGCATCAATGGTATCCGTATTAGAAGTCTCTCCTACCAAGGAAGGTCTAGCTTCCATATCAAAAATAAACTTATTGTCTATGGGAAGTGGTACCTCCAGCTGATAGCCAAGGCCTTGCTTATTAAACTTCTTAGACACAACAATGGGTTCAATAGGTCCTTGTTCCTATGATCCCAATCCACCATGTCCTTTGTAGCCCATGCTCTTAATGATGCAGAACCCATTGTTATATCTCTCTACTTCAAGTTGGACTTGGTCGTTCTCATCAAAGAATATCTAAGAGTTGATGTCATCAATGTCTTCATCATCCAGGAATCCACCTTTAATTAATACAATGGGTGGGGCTTTTATAATGGCTACAGATGAATATGCTCGAGATGTAGAAGGTTTGCCATGAGATTTAGGAGATAAGGGAAGAGTTCCAACACAACAAGATTCTTGCAATGTGTACTCACCTGGGCCATGTTCGGTGTACTTGATACGAAGATTGGAAGTAGCTTTGCTAGATGATGGCTTGAGTAGGATGGATGGATCTACATATGATGAAGATGGATATGCTTTAGTGTTGATAGGAATGTAGTTAAGGCTTTGATATTTAGCTTGAAAGGCATGACAAAATTCAAATGGATTGGGATCAGCATGGATAGTAATTTCAACACCATTATGTGGAAACTTGAGGCATTGATGGTATGTGGAAGGAACTGCTTTGAGAGCATGCATCCATGGAAAACCAAGAATGATGTTATAAGGAAGCTCAATTTCAAGGACTTGACAATGGGTGTCAGTAGTCATCAGCCCAACTTGAATAGGCAAGTGAATAATCCCTTTAGTATCTCTCTCATTATCATCATATGCTTTGATAGTAATGACCTTGGAAGTGTCAACATGTTTCTCAGAATATCCCAATTATTTTATTAATTTTAATGAGCATATATTAAGACCAGCTCCACCATCCACTAAGATTAGTTTGATATGGTGTTGTTTGACAAACACTTCTATGTGGAGGGCTTTGTTATGTGACAGGTTGATGGAAGGCTAAAGATCTTTGTCAGAAAAGGTGACATGGCAAGGGGTTGCAATGCTAGCTATCATAGATTGAAATTGAGTGGTATCGATATCGTTGGGCACTGAAGATTATCGTAAGTCTTTGTCAAGGATAGATTTGTGGGTAGGGGATATGTGAAGCAACTCGAGAATGGAAATATGCGTATGTGTTTTGCCAAGGTGATCAAGGATGTTGTAGCTAGAAGATGGTCGAGGAGGATGGACAGGTGCTCCTTGAAGGGTAACGTGGCCTCTTCGGGTAGTCACAATGCAGTCAGGTGCTTTGCCTTGGAGAGTAATAGTAGAAATGAGAGCATGGTCAATGCAGCCAATAGTGGATGATTCATAGTTATATTGAATGGTATTTCCAACATGAGGGTTACTTGGTTTGTCATGAGATGGAAGTGGATTCTTGAAAGCATCTAGATCATAATTTGATGTTGGTTGCTGTGTAGGTTGTGTTGTTGGAGATGTGATTTTGATTAAACCTTGATCAATGCAATCTTGAATAACATGCTTTAAGTGCATACAACCATTTGTTTTATGTCTCTTGACTCTATGATAATCGCAATACTCATTTTATTTATACCAAGGAGCTTTGAAGAGCGGTTAGCCATTGGGTGGTGCATCCAATAACATGATATCTCCTACTTGGAGAAGATTTCAAAAGATAACTTCTATAGGTTCCGCTAATGGTGTGAAGTGTCATCAAGGATTTGAAGTTTGTCATTGTCGAGTTTCTTGAAAAGGTTGAGTTTTTGTAGATGCAGCTTGAATGTTAATAGGAGCTTTCATTGTTTGTATATTCTTTGCGTCTACAACACCGTCATTGACAACAATCTTGTTCTTGTTCCAAAAGCAAGATTTATCATTGGAGTTTTGCTGATTGTCTTTGTTATCTAAAAAAATCTTGATAGGGCCTTTAGCAATTAAAGTGTGTTCAATGATGGTTCATTTGGAAACAAGTTCATCAAAGGTACTGGTAATTTGCAATTGTAGTTGGAATGAAAGCTTGGGATGAATATTTTGAATAAAGATATCGAGTTGTTGCTTCTTAGGTATTTCCCATGATAATTTGCTAGCCATATTACATCATCATTGAGTGAATGAAGAGAAAGCTTCACTGTTATGTTGTTTATTGTTGACAAGGTCGTTCATGTTCACTTCATTTTCAATTTTGAAAGAAAAATGGGATCAGAATTTACTTGCTAATTCCACAAAAGACTTAATGCTTAGAGGTAAATGAGAGAACCATTCAAGAGCTTGTCCTGCTACGCTTTGGGGAAATAGTCTCAAAAGATATGTATCATCTTGAGCAACATCGAGACATACGACAAAGAAAGCTCTAAAATGGTCTTCTGGATTTCCTTTTCCTTTGTACTTGTCAAATTGTGGAATTTCAAAATGTGGTGGAAAAGGTGTCATATGAAGTGACTTGTCAAATGGATAAGTGCATATGTCCTCCAGGGAAAATGTTTTCTTGCCTTGTTCTACCACTTTGTTAATCATTTGTTGAACAACCACTAGAGAAAGGTACTGTTGTTGCAAAGGGGGTTGTTGGTTCGAAGGTGTAGTGTAATATGATGTATATTGTAGTTGCTGTTGTGAGATATATGAAGCCATGACCATTTGTTGAGCTTGCGTACTCACAATATATGTCATAGGATTAGTATGTGACACATATGTGTTTGAAGATTGCTGTCCATGAGACACAAGTTGTGGTTGAGTATATTGCGATGAATTGGGGCCAAGGTTTTGCATCACATGGGAAGTGGAAGTTAAATTGGCATTAATCAATGGTTGTGAGTTCAGAGTTAGGTTTGTGACATGGTAAGTGAGGAAAGGATTGGTAGATGCGGAAGAAGGATGGACATTTGGGTTTGTATTTTAGACAACATGAGGATTGGTATATGTCATATATTAAGTGATGATGGGTAATCCTTGAGTGGTATAAGATGGATTGATGGTTTGCGGGGGATTATAGGAAGATGGTTGAAATGATGTAAGTTGATCAACATTAGTGTTGATCATGATGTTAGTCATAAACACACATAGAATAAAAGTTACACAACAACCTTTACTCATCTTGAAAGATACAATGAATTCAGAGAATTCATGATCCCAAATCTTTGTTGAATAGGTTTTAATCTTCTGATGTTACACAGAGGTTGATGTGTGTTGCTATTTCCATTTTGGGGCCTTACGTGGATCTCATTAGTATGATAATGTTTCCTGTAATGATGCTGCACAAAGAATTATTTCTACATAAGATATACTTCAAATATTGTGTCTACCTTTAAATGTTTGCATTATATTTGTCATTTTTACATGCTTTAACCTCAAATATGCTGAATATGTTCAGTTATCTATGGGATGTCTGCATATTTTGTATTATTTGCTTAAGATTGTCAATTATTTGCAATTATGATGATGAAATGCTCTAAAATTGAAAGGAACTGAAAGAAATACTTCAAATTAAAGTTCAACCTTCAGCCATTGAGCCACATATACATCAGATACAGTAATGAAGAGAATAAATCAAACCATATGTTCACTAGGACGTTCCACAGCTAGATACAACCGATGCTAACTTTAAAGGAAAGGTATGAAAACAACAAATGCAAGCTGATATGCACTCCAAGGGATGCAGCAAATCAAAGCATATATCCAGAATTCACACACTGATTACTCAAAATTTATGATGGATTGTAATCAAAATAGTGTTCTCATTCATTAAGTATGCAAGAACATATATGTATACAACAACTTTGAAATGAGCCCTGAATATTTCAGCAAACAGATTTCAATTAAGTTTTGAATGTTTAAAATGAGGCATCCCTGCACCTTTTATAGAACAAGGTGAGGGAGCCGTTACAATTGATCTATGATCCAGATTTATCTATTACAATCTACGGTTCACATTTCTCTTTGCCTTTGTCAACATTTCCACATGGCACAGGTTGCTAGCTGGCAACCATCTAGACGGCTTACTTTCTCTTGCACCTTATGCATATATTCCTTTTATGATGCATCTTCATCAGGCTCCTCATCATCATCATGATGTGCACTAGTATCATCACTTTCAAAATCTTCATCATCCTAGTGAGCTTCTCCTTATACATCGACCTGCATGGATGTTCGGATGCTTTCATATGACTGTACTATTCTCTCTATCTCCCTGCCATCTTGAGTTTTTGCATTGATGGTGGTGTGCCTATGCATTTGATATTTGCCCCGGAGATTCTCTAATTTACCTTTTCTACTGCTGGATGTCTCGTTATAATCTTTCGTCCTGACCCTGATCCTCATGATCTTCTCCATGATTTCTTCTGTCAGATGGTTTAAGAGATCATCAGCTACCTATTGGAAATTATTATGTAGAGCTTTGATTGCAAATTCCTCGTCTTGATTTTCTATCTTCCCTTCCACCTTCCCTTCCAGCATTTCCAAAATTTTTGCCTCAAAAGACATCATATCATGTAATTTCATGCTAATTTCTCTCAGCTTATTATTGCACCTTTTAAGTACATCACATTCAAATTGGATGTCTTTATACCATATATTTATCAATAATGCACTATTGTTATTTAGCACTTGGTTGCTTATGAGAAATTGAGGGTCAATTCTCCTTATTTCCTCTAAGATGGTCAAAATTTTCTCCAACTGAAAAGACCTCTTCCCAGTCTCCATCTGCAATTTATCAACTTTTCTCTTGGAAACACTCAAAGAATTCCATCTTTTTAAAGAGCCTTTGACCACTTCTTCTACATCATCAAATGTGGATAACATCCACTTTCTCATTATGGATGACTCATGCTTCATGAGATCCAATTTATTTACCTCCTCTTGGGAAATAGTAGTCAATGGGACTGCATGATCGGTTGAAGTAGCCTCAGGGTTAATTAACCCTTTTATATATGTATGTAACTGAGCAATGTGCTCTTTGTGTTGTTTATTTTTATCCTTTTCCCTTTTGACTCTCTGGATTAATGAATCAATTATGTCTTTTCTTTCTTGACCCTCCTGGTCTTCATTAGCAAACCCTAAATCTACTGTGCTGATCTAGAATTCATCTAGAGTGATTTTACCTTTCTCCTTATCTATAGTAGGGAGTGCTACCTACACCGTCCTCCTACCTGTTGTAGGATGTCTTCTAATGGCCAAAGTCAACCTGGCCTTCCTCTTTGGTTTTATTAATGTTTCTGAAAATAATGTGGATATATCAAACTCTTAAATTTCCATACTTGTTTTAGTGCCAATTTCTCTCTCCAACCACTGAGGAATTTGGTCCTTTGTACCTTGGTTTCTAGCATCATAATGATGATCATCACCTTGATCTCCTATAAGTGCATCTGCTTTGGATGGAGAAGGTGATTTCCCTTTTTCTTCCTCATGATGCTCTTCATGAGAGTGATCTTTTGGTACATCTTCCTGACAAGGAATTTCTTTTCTTAGAAGGTGATCCTGTTGATCATCATGAATATCATGACCCTGATCTTTGGATTCCTCCATTCTAACCTCATCCACCTTATTAATTTCTCCATCCTGAGATATGCTTGCATCAGTGGATATTATTTCATCTACCTTAGGTGCCTCTGCCTGATCTTGTGTCATATCTTTCTCTGCACCTAAAGTACATACCTCCTTCTAAGTTTTTAGATCATCCTAACCTAACCTCATTTTATCTCCTGAGGTCTCCTGAGTCTGAAGGACATCCTCATTTGATATAACCTTTTCATCTTCACCCTTTTCTTGGACTTCTATTATTTTGGGTTCATCAGCTATATCTTGTGGTGATTGACCTAAATCTGGAGTGTGCATTTTTACTTCGATCAAGTTTATTTCTTTAGTTTTACCCACCTCATTAGGTGCATTAGTCTAATGCTAAGGACTTGCATCTTTCCTATATGAAAGGTCCACCACTTCAGGGCTGGTGACCTGTTCAACTAACTTATCTAGCCCTATCTGTTGTGTAATTTTCTCGAGGCTTCTTTCTTTTTCTTGTTCAACTTGTTTTTCTCCAATTCCTTTTACTGATGGGGTCCCAATGGGAGTGATGTGAGTGTCTACAACAAGTGTTTCCATCTGTTGAGCAGTTATATCCTTAACCACATCATCATCAGACAAATCTACGGTTTCCTCTAATGAGACAAGACCACCTGGAACTCCTCTAGAAGTTTCTTTGAATTACTCTTCAACCTATTCAGTTTTAAATTTCACAATGGTAGGAAGTGGTACATTGTGTTGTAACTCCTTTCTAAAAACTTCACTACCTGTCCCTCTTAGCATAATGGGGCTTTGCTTTATTTCACCTCTCATGGATGTTCTTATTTCTTCGGTGTGGGTGTTATCACCCGAGGTGCCTTTCTTTTCCTTTTGAATAATATGGGGCCTTCTTCTTCCTCAGGCTCCTCTTCAAGAAGGATATCTTCTTCCATTTGTTTTTGTGAAACTTCACTTTCCTCATAGGTCTCAGTAACCATTACATTAGCTTTTTGGATTTTCTTAGACTTTTGCTTATCCAACGGAGGAGGCATAGATGATGCTGAAGCCTGGCCTAAAGCTAATGCTACCGCTTCCTTAGCTGTGGCTATTATTCTCTCAATAATGACCCCTTTGGGTTCTTCTTCAGTTTTCTTGCCTCTAGGAGGTCTTTTGCTCTGTTTTGCTGAGGTGGCAACTTGTCTCCCTTGGATTTCCTCTTCTCATTCAAGAAATCATCATATTCATCAACAAAGAGTTCTTGTCCCTTCTTTTTATTATCTACCGTGAGGGCCATACCTTTTTTCTTTAGTTGATCCACCTGCTCATCCACCCAAGCTTGGGTTAGCTGTAATATCCTACCTGTGAATGGATCCAAGGAGATGTCCTCCTGTATGGTAAGATCTAGGGCTCATATGGTATCATTGTATATTTTCTTCTCTTCATATTCATCAGCCATTATCATTCCATCATCTTTCTTCATTTGTACTAGGATGGAAATGCAACCAAAGGTTCTAATTTGGTTAAGTGTTAACCTCTGATATCTTCTTCTTTAGGCTTCAGCCTCATCTTCACAATCTGCCCAAAAATCCTCAAGATTCCTTTGGTGAATAGGTTGTCCCATGATCTTCTGCATCCTTCCATAAGGATCATATGATCTCTTTAATGGAAATGGCTGTAACTTCATCATTGTTAAGCTAGCTATGGCTTTCTTAATATTTTCACTGTCTGGGCACATACACTAGCCCATTGTTACTGGAAACAATACTGGGGGGGAGCTTGTTATTAGCTTTATAAGTATCCAGTATTGTTGCAACCTGCCTCATGAACTCCATTAACACTACAACATTAGTTGGATATCTTGGGAGCATGAGAGGGTGCCCTATAAATCCTTCAATCGTAATGTATGAAAAAGTTGCAAATTGAATGAACCAGGCCCCATGCCTATATATTACCTCTTGAGCTTCCATGCTCAGTCTCTTAGTTTTGTCTTCCTCCATGGTCCTTACTAGATGGATAGAGAATGCATCATTCACCAATTTATAATCTTGGAGGTAATTTACCCTTTGCAGCTGGGGATAATGGTCCCAGATGTGTGCATCATTAGTGGTGCCACCAATCCTCCCCACTGTAGTCAATCCATTAAATGTACCCTTATAGGCACATGCATAAACAAGGTATGAGGTCATATGGAAAGCACATTCTGTACCTCCCAGGTTTTTTAATTGCTCATCCAGAGCATCACCTATCATTTTGGCCCATAATGACCTACTAAAGCTTGATCCCTATAAAAACCAGTTCAGGAACAGCAATAACAGACTTACTGGGGTTAACAGCAAGGCCATTGTGTTGACAAACTAATAGGAATACTCTTAGGTGATCAAGATGCGAATCCATATTTTGGCTAAAAATAAGAATATCATCAATATAAGGCTGGATAAACTTGGCATGAGGCCGGAAGATGATATCCATTTTCTGTTGAAAAATAGAAGGTGCAGTCTTTATACCAAAAGGGAGGACAGTCCATTCGTATAATCCTTGGGGAACAGAGAAGGCTGTCTTATAAAAGTCACAGGGTTTTAAACCTATTTGCCAATATCCCTTGGTTAAATCAAATTTTGAATACACATGACTGCCCTGTATAGCTTGCCAAATATGATCCTTACTAGGAATAGGGTGTTTATGATCTATGAGACAATCATTAAGAGGCTTTTAATTGACCACTAATCTCTTTTCAGGTAGCTCATTTCCTCTTTCATCTATTTTCGGGACGTACATAGCATGACAGGAAAAAGGGGAGTCTGATACCTGAATCAAACCTAAGGCTTCTAGTTCCTTAACTTCCTTAGCACAGATTTCTACTTCACTAGAACTCATCAAAAAATAATTTGCTTTACCACGGGGAAGAATTTCCTTACCGTCCACATCACGTTTCAATGGCAGATTACATGTCAATGATCTTTGAAACTTTTTTAGATCTTTAGTCATGATGGTGGTAGCAAACATCTCCTTGATTTGATTGATTTCTTCTGTGCGATCCTGGAACTGCTTGTGAAGCCAAACCTGATTGACAGGTTTCTTCTTCTTCTCCTCTGGAGCAATCCGTGAGAAGGATGTTAAGGAACTAGAAGCCTTAGGTTTGATTCAGGTATCAGACTCCCCTTTTTCCTGTCATGCTATGTACGTCCCAAAAATAGATGAAAGAGGAAATGAGCTACCTGAAAAGAGATTAGTGGTCAATTACAAGCCTCTTAATGATTGTCTCATAGATCATAAACACCCTATTCCTAGTAAGGATCATATTTGGCAAGCTATACAGGGCAGTCATGTGTATTCAAAATTTGATTTAACCAAGGGATATTGGCAAATAGGTTTAAAACCCTGTGACTTTTATAAGACAGCCTTCTCTGTTCCCCAAGGATTATACGAATGGACTGTCCTCCCTTTTGGTATAAAGACTGCACCTTCTATTTTTCAACAGAAAATGGATATCATCTTCCGGCCTCATGCCAAGTTTATCCAGCCTTATATTGATGATATTCTTATTTTTAGCCAAAATATGGATTCGCATCTTGATCACCTACGAGTATTCCTATCAGTTTGTCAACACAATGGCCTTGCTGTTAACCCCAGTAAGTCTGTTATTGCTGTTCCTGAACTGGTTTTTATAGGGATCAAGCTTCTTCAAGGGGGGGAGATGGAGGTACAAGAACATATTTTGACCAGAATCAGAAACTTGCCTGTTACCACAGTAAAAGAATTGCAGAGATTTTTAGGGTTAGTTAATTATATCTCTGGGTTTTACTTCAAATTGGCTGAAGATCGCCTAGAATTGAACAAGCTTTTAGGCAAGAAACCACCACCATGGAGTCCTTATCATGATAGACTTATTCAGAACATTAAGGACAAATGTGCTAAACTTCCTCATTTGAAGCTTCCAGGCCCTGGTTATAAAATAGTTGAAACCGATGCAAGTGAGCTTGCATGGGCAGGAGTTCTTAGAGAACAAGCTACAGAGCAGTTTAATCCTAAAGATAAAGGGAAAATTGTTAGAACTTGCTCAGGTAGTTTCCACGGTTCAGAAAAAGACTACCATAGCACACATAAGGAAATACTTGCAGTAGTAAACTCTTTCCAAGCCTTTCAGATGTTTATTGCTGACAAGAGGTTTCTACTGAAGAGTGACTTGCAGAACCTTCGAGGTTTCTTCAAGAAAGAATCACGTAATAAGGTAGTTAGAGGAAGATTATTAAGGTGGGCACAGCTCTTATGCACTTATGAATTTGATTGTCTGCATCTTCCAGGAGCTGAAAATATTGTAGCTGATTTCGTGTCGCGTGAAGGACATCAAGATACATTAGGATGACTCCATACATCCAATCCCTGAAACTTCTAGCTGTTGGCTGGCCTATTGCCCGGCTGAGTAGAGTGATCATGAACTAATACTCGTCATCAAAGTCAAACTTATATAAATGAACAGGCAACTTGGCCGCGGCTGTATAAGGGCTATTTTTGGCTCTCCATCTATACATTCTCTTCCTAGCAGCCCTCTTATTAACTTCATATTCAGTTTCCAGCTTTTTCAAGTTAATACTGACAACATTCTTACCTAGTCTCAAATTGAACATGGCAGAAAGGCCCTTGACAAATAAGTCTACATATACTCTCCCATGTTTCTCTACCCTCCTTGTTTGGGGATTATAATTTCTGGCACACTCAATAACTAGCTCAGGAGCTTCCATGGAATATGGAAAACTAGCTGCATTCCACATCTCGGACACAAAAATAGATTCAAGTAAAACGTCCTCATTATTAATGTTGATCTTGTCTGTCCATGCCATCAAATCTGTATTACCCCGGTGAGTGTCCCCTATAATTCTATACTTGAATTGCACACCCTCAGGCTGTGCAAACATTGGCTTAACAAATTCTGCCTCAGACTTCATCAATCTTTTGTCTGCCATAATTTCCTGCAATGACGAGAACTGGTCTCAAGATTGATACTTCATCTCATGCATGCATATATTTTACATCCTTATGGCATCAAGTGTATGTTTATTAAATAGCCATTTCATCACGATATACAAAAATCCTAGCTCCAAATCAGTGAACATCATGTTACCTGGCTATGCATAGAATAACAGCAAGAAGGTTTCGATCACTTACCTGGTGTGCTTATCCCTGTGAATTACAGTGATGATTATATGGAGATAATCTTGATATTGATGATAATCATGCCCTTCATTTTGATTCAAGCTATATACGTCTGCAGGTGGTTCATAGGAGGGCTTGGGAGCTTGGCTCTGTATAAAAACTGATCTTATCGCAAGTTAAGTGCATAATGATGTTGTGAATTCATCTTAAACCCATTTATTTGGTCATTTAGGGCACAATCTAATTAAACCAAACTTAATCATTAAGGTTCCACATGGAAACCTCCAGAGGTTACTAGGTGTGACCATCGTGTTAGCCATCAGCAGGAAACACCTATTGCATTAATGAGCATTCAATGTCACGCAGCAAGAAGAGGAGGATGATCTTTTGTAATATTGGGTGATGTTTTGAATATTAGGTGATGTTCAAAATATCACTGTCTCATAATATGACCATCCACGTCCTAGCGGGAACACATATGTCGGTATATCGAGTTACCTTTGGACCATCGGGTCACGTTATAAAATATCAGGGGATGTTCAAAATATCAGGTGATATTTTGAAAAAGATGATGACCTTATGCATTACTTAAGTGATCCTTCTCAGAATATCAAGATGACGTCACCATGATATTGGTTCAGTCTATCTTTGAAGCACTATGACGTCATCGTCATGTTTTATGAAAGGGTGATTTTAGGAAATATACCTCCGCAAGGTAAAAATGATGATGATGTCATCAGGATATTGATTCTCTTCATTATCGGGTTGGATGATGTCATTAGGATAATGGCTGTAGGGTGATATTTGGTGATAGGATAATATTTGAAAGATAAGGTTATATTCAAAATATCGGGTGATGTTTCGAAATATCATCCTCACAGAATACATGTTGTTGTTTGATGGGTAATTATCACCACCACCTAAAATGACGTCCGAAGGTCGCGAACAAATAATTTATCAGGTGATAAATTGGATCAGGGTGATCTTTCATAAGATAACTAATGTTGAAAAATATGATGATGACTTACCCCCCTTTTATGAATATCAAGTTTGACCAACATTTGACCGTTCATAACTTTCACATCCTAAGGAATATTAGGGTGATGTAAAAGGCAAACCTTCATGAAATTTAATGCTCTTTCTAAATACGAGGTTAGTGAAATGAAATGAGAATTTTGACAAACTAACCTCATGAGGGTGACTTCCCTAACCATTATGCAGGATCATCAATATTGACTTACTTTTACCATACCGCCAGCAAGAAGAACACACAAGTAAATCCCAAAAAAAGGTTGGGTCTGTTGGCATTTCTTCTGAATCAGCATTAGGGTTTGCCGCTTCTAATGCACAGGCAGATTCAGGCCAACTGAATACAGGAGGTTGCGTGAGCTCCTCCCCTTCACTTCTGGTTCTGCCGCACCAAGGGGGGTATCCCTATAACTCAAGATGTAACCTTGACCAGCTCAAAGATAGAAATATCTAACTTGACAACAACAGGCAGAATACTCTCATGTATGGACCAAGATCTGCATGATAGATCACAAGGCTGGCAACATTCTTGGACATGATGTCTGGTTGGGTATGAGAGCATGCAGGGGGTTCCTAATCCTACTCCTACAACTAACAGGTGGAGGTATGAAATGGTTTGATATGAATTTGGATGCAAAGCTGGACATGGTGTATAACACAAGAACACAGCATGATTGGTGCCTATCCAGGGCTTGGAGTCGGTAGACATACACCTGTGAATGATCAGCATGAATAGCTAAAACTGGATTTCAGGGGGATACACATGATATCTGCCTTACAGATATCTCCCAATGAAGAGTGTTAAGTTATCTCTACTTATGGCATCCCTACTGCAGTATACCCTTCCCAATGTTCAACCTGAAAACAGTTTAATCTGCCCCTTGAGCAGAGGTTAAAAGATCAGACATTCAACATAGGAATTCTATGCTCTAGAATCTAAACATTACACAAATATCCAGATTCAGAAGAAGAATACATGCAATACTGGAGACAGAATTAACACAACACATGCTAAGATAGCATTACTCATACAAGATCAACCATGAAACCAGTGGATTCATGCCAAGTCCTACAACAGGAGATACATAAACTCACAAGATCAAGCTGTATAGAGCAACCAGATCAGCTGGTTTTGCATTACAGAGCCAAAAACTCACAACTTTCAACAACCACAAATGAACAACACAACCTGCTTATAACAGCCAGGTAGGTGTTCAGCAATTAATTACAATGTTGACCAAAATCTTGCCAGATACACAGTATCATGAAAATGGCGCTCAAACACAACCAGATTGGCGCCCAAACTTGAATGTAGCAGGTAGGGGAGGAGACAGGAAGATTTCTCGAGCCCTGCGCCATTGTCCGCTGATGTACACCTTCAGTCGGGTACAGAATCCACCCACGCCATCGCCCATACCTCTGCAACAATCGCCATTAATGGCGCACCAACCCGCGGCCTTGGGAAGATCATCAAATCAGCAATCGCAACCATTTCCCGCCAAGAATCATCATCATGATATTTGAAAATGCAGGATAACATTATCCCACATGCACCCCGCGATGACCTCAATAACACTTTATATACTAGGTCATGAGCATATATCATGTCGGTGCTTTTGCTCCTGACGACACTAGTATAGACCTCATCATCATCATCCTTCAGCAGCATGATATCCTGTTGTTCGAAATATCACCCTGACGTCATCATGATATTTGAAATATAACCTGCATGATAATCGGCACAACCTGATCCATCGGAGGAACATCCTCCTGCTGAGCTTATACCAAAAGTCTGGCCGATGAACATCCTGATGATGTCATCATCATATCCTGCTGACGTCATCATCATATCTGCCTACTGCGCACCTCCTCATATCCGGATGATGTCATCATCATGTTTGCGAATATCAGGGGCTCTTCATAAGATGATCAGTGTTAGAAATATGACCCCCCCGAGATCTTGATGACGTCATCATCATATTAACATCATCATGATATTCGGAAGACAACCAGATATTTGGAGATATCCTCCTGACGTTCAAATATCAGGTTGCACTGTAGCTCCACTATAAGATCGGGGCGATAACTGAATATGATGATGATGCTTGAAAAGATCACCCCCAATAGATAGCGCACGAAGCCGGCAAGCGGATACCTCCTCATATCAGCATCATCATGATGCTCAAACAAACATATATCCGGGTGATATGAAAATATCACCCCCTCCTTCGGAAATATCATGATGCAGATAGGCAGAAAGAAAGATATCACCCTGATATACGGATGACGTCAGCGTCATCAGGATGAGAAACAAAGAACAAGGTGATACAACATCATCAGGATGATATTGGCTAAGATCATCCTGACGTTCAAAGTATGATGACCCTAGTGAATATCGGGTCGCACTTAGAACTCTTCAACAACATCATCAGGATGATCATAACCAAGATCACCCGATGATAGAAATATCACCCCGGCGAGATATCATGATGCAGATGATATGATGACTCCCGTAAGCAACACGGTGATAAAAGGAAATATGATGCCGATGACGACGACCCTTAGGATAAAACAAGTTAGGTCGAGCAACTCAAAGAATAAGCAACATCAGGATACCGGGGCAACATCATCATGTTTGAGCAAGGATAAATGAAAGATCACCGGATACTTTGAAAAATCACCCTCGCAAGCAACTGAGGGCGCACTGTAGCTTATCAGCATCATCAGGATGATATCCAAACATCACCCGACAGTTGAAATATGATGATGACGTTGAAAAACAAGTCGATGAAGAACATGATGATGCTGACCACCATCGAACCAAATATGATGATGATGACCTCCTCTATAAGAAAATATGATGATGCAGCTGAAAAATACTGAGGAGGTCCATCACTTGGAGTATTTTTTTTGGATACTTAGGGAGAGCGCCTGCATGAAAATTGCTCAAAAAATTGCCAGTCAATTCAGGCGCTAACAGTGGCTCTGTCTGGGGACGTGCAGGTGCAAGACTGCAGCGAGAACCCTAGATCTCTGGGATGCAGACCAGTGCCTTATCCATTGGGCATAGAGTCAAATACTGTACTGACCTGCATCACCCAACACACTTGATGGCCTAAGGCCACCAAGAAAAGAAAAACATGTATCTCCCTTTGTCAAATATCTTGTTTTCATCTGCATGCACTGGATCAAGCTTGGAGATACTACAAAGATCTACCCACAAACAAATTTTGTCATCTGCAAATTCAACCCTCTGATTTGGCTTGTCATTATCACCCTTGTGCAGATAACCCTCAGCATCATGTGACATGTGGGTGCAGAATGTGTCAAACAATGCATATTCATATGGCATATAGCACAGGCTATCATCTGTATCATCATCATGCATTGCAACATGACCTCCTAGCTGGACTGCAAATAGGAAACACTCAGAGTCCACCACAAAACTAGGAAGATCAAGGCTCATTGTATTATATGCTGGCACATCAAAAGAAAAGCTTTCAAAATCAAAATTGTGTACATCATGTACACAACAATCAGCAGCACCAAGCTGGAAAAGATCAGGCTCTGGCACCTCTTTACAATCAGGCACATTTTCACAGTCACTTACCTGATGTATGTTGTTTCCTCTTTCATCAGGATGAGAAACAGAATCCAAGTCAAAAATAGTGTCTAGATCCTCACCATACTCAGACAGATCCTCATCACCATATGTGTCATAAACGGGTGATCCAGGTGCATCAGTTTCATCATAGTATGCCATTTGTTCATGGACAGCAGAGCACATCTCTTCATCATCAATGGATTCACTCTGTGGAGGAGTATCAGCCTGTGTGTCATAAGCAAAACAGCCATCAAATGAAAAACAATCATGCTCTGAACTAGCACTTATTTCAATTTCTGACTGCTCTTCATGATCTCCATGTGTTTGAAAGGTAGGCAATGGGCCACACATAGGATTGCTTCTCTGTTTGCTTATATCTTCTCTGTCTTGAGTACAATACTCACAATTGTCTCCACAGGTCCATTCTAAAAATTGCTCATTGTTGTCCACAACCTCGTTATTGTTTTCATGGTCAGCTGCCTCATCATTGCAATGGGAGTCCTCATTAGTCTTTTCACTGGCATCCTCAACTGGTGAACAATCCAGTTGAGCAGTATTGTTAGCATTATGTTCAAATACAGCAGTCTCAACCTCTATGCTTTTATTTTCATTTTTATCTGCACATGATGCCATAATCATTTGGTCATTTGCAGCTTCATAACCATTATTCACACCAAGGCCTGGGGACAGGGGTTTCAGCAGGTGCACATTTCTTATTGCTTCTACATTTTCCAAAAATTTGTATGCCATCTGCATACTTGTCACCTTGAAATCCCTCAGTAATGCACTAGAGCCCTCTTCAAAAGCTTCAAAGAATATGCCAACACAGGCTGAAATATCAGGTCTGAAACTTTCAGGGACATGTGAAAGGGCTACTGCAAACCTATGACTGAAATCAACACATGGCTCTTCATCTTGTTTTCTGATTCTCATCAATTCTGCAACAAGATCAGCCGGTTCTTTTGCAAATTCTTCCTTGAAACAGTCAGCAAGCTCATCCCAACAGGTAAAGGATTTCTTTGGAAAGCTCAAATACCAGTCTTTTGCTTTTGCATCAAAGGACCTAACAAGAAACCTCATCCACATATCCTCATCTCTGAATGAATATTTTCCCATAAAACTTTGAAAATTTTGGATATGTGCATTCCCATCACATACATTGTGACCACTAAATCTAGGCATCTGACAGTATATCCTAGCAGGCATAGTTTCTACTTTATAGTCCACCCATGACAAATCCAGTTGGTCATACAAAGGATCAAAAGGGCTGACAGGAGGTTTAGCTTTTTGACTGGCAGACACAACAGGGTTACTGCTTCTTAACTGGGCCTGCTCAGCCTCTAAGAATATCAACCTATTTCTTATCTCTTCTATTCCTTTATCCAACATTTTACCACTAAGTATGGGATAATTCATACTTGGATTCATAAAAACCCTACTCTTAGACATCCTTTGTCTGTCTAAGACCCAATGCTTCCCCTGGCATCTAATCCATGCAGTAAAACAGCAAATAAAGGGGAAGGAACACGGTACCTTTTCTCATACAGATGCTGAAATATGTACATCTTTCAACCAATAACATACATTTAGCTTTCATATGCATTTGGATCTTTTTTGCAGAGTCGCCACCTCTCCAGAGAGGACAAAATTTTCAATAGCTGAAAGCTACTTTTCCAGGTTCATTCCACCAGCAGAGCATCATTTTGTTGGTGACTCGGATGGGCCACAAGTATATCATTTTTCAGTCCTTCCCCAGCAGAGTCGCCATTCTGTTGGCATTTCTTCTGAATCAGCATTAGGGTTTGCCGCTTCTAATGCACAGGCAGATTCAGGCCAACTGAATACAGGAGGTTACGTGAGCTCCTCCCCTTCACTTCTGGTTCTGCTGCACCAAGGGGGGTATCCCTATAACTCAAGATGTAACCTTGACCAGCTCAAAGATAGAAATATCTAACTTGACAACAACAGGCAGAATACTCTCATGTATGGACCAAGATCTGCATGATAGATCACAAGGCTGGCAACATTCTTGGACATGATGTCTGGTTGGGTATGAGAGCATGCAGGGGGTTCCTAATCCTACTCCTACAACTAACAGGTGGAGGTATGAAATGGTTTGATATGAATTTGGATGCAAAGCTGGACATGGTGTATAACACAAGAACACAGCATGATTGGTGCCTATCCAGGGCTTGGAGTCAGTAGACATACACCTGTGAATGATCAGCATGAATAGCTAAAACTGGATTTCAGGGGGATACACATGATATCTGCCTTACAGATATCTCCCAATGAAGAGTGTTAAGTTATCTCTACTTATGGCATCCCTACTGCAGTATACCCTTCCCAATGTTCAACCTGAAAATAGTTTAATCTGCCCCTTGAGCAGAGGTTAAAAGATCAGACATTCAACATAGGAATTCTATGCTCTAGAATCTAAACATTACACAAATATCCAGATTCAGAAGAAGAATACATGCAATACTGGAGACAGAATTAACACAACACATGCTAAGATAGCATTACTCATACAAGATCAACCATGAAACCAGTGGATTCATGCCAAGTCCTACAACAGGAGATACATAAACTCACAAGATCAAGTTGTACAGAGCAACCAGATCAGCTGGTTTTGCATTACAGAGCCAAAAACTCACAACTTTCAACAACCACAAATGAACAACACAACCTGCTTATAACAGCCAGGTAGGTGTTCAGCAATTAATTACAATGTTGACCAAAATCTCGCCAGATACACAGTATCATGAAAATGGCGCTCAAACACAACCAGATTGGTGCCCAAACTTGAATGCAGCAGGTAGGGGAGGAGACAGGAAGATTTCTCGAGCCCTGCGCCATTGTCCGCTGATGTACACCTTCAGTCGGGTACAGAATCTACCCACGCCATCGCCCATACCTCTGCAACAATCGCCATTAATGGCGCACCAACCTGCGGCCTTGGGAAGATCATCAAATCAGCAATCGCAACCATTTCCCACCGAGAATCATCATCATGATATTTGAAAATGCAGGATAACATTATCCCACATGCACCCCGCGATGACCTCAATAACACTTTATATACTAGGTCATGAGCATATATCATGTCGGTGCTTTTGCTCCTGACGACACTAGTATAGACCTCATCATCATCATCCTTCAGCAGCATGATATCCTGTTGTTCGAAATATCACCCTGACGTCATCATGATATTTGAAATATAACCTGCATGATAATCGGCACAACCTGATCCATCGGAGGAACATCCTCCTGCTGAGCTTATACCAAAAGTCTGGCCGATGAACATCCTAATGACATCATCATCATATCCTGCTGATGTCATCATCATATCTGCCTACTGCGCACCTCCTCATATCCGGATGACGTCATCATCATGTTTGCGAATATCAGGGGCTCTTCATAAGATGATCAGTGTTAGAAATATGACCCCCCCCCGAGATCTTGATGACGTCATCATCATATTAACATCATCATGATATTCGGAAGACAACCGGATATTTGGAGATATCCTCCTAACATTCAAATATCAGGTTGCACTGTAGCTCCACTATAAGATCGGGGCGATAACTGAATATGATGATGATGCTTGAAAAGATCACCCCCAGTAGATAGCGCACGAAGCCGGCAAGCGGATACCTCCTCATATCAGCATCATCATGATGCTCAAACAAACATATATCCGGGTGATATGAAAATATCACCCCCTCCTTCGAAAATATCATGATGCAGATAGGCAGAAAGAAAGATATCACCCTGATATACGGATGACGTCAGCGTCATCAGGATGAGAAACAAAGAACAAGGTGATACAACATCATCAGGATGATATTGGCTAAGATCATCCTGACGTTCAAAGTATGATGACCCTAGTGAATATCGGGTCGCACTTAGAACTCTTCAACAACATCATCAGGATGATCATAACCAAGATCACCCGATGATAGAAATATCACCCCGGTGAGATATCATGATGCAGATGATATGATGACTCCCGTAAGCAACACGGTGATAAAAGGAAATATGATGCCGATGACGACGACCCTTAGGATAAAACAAGTTAGGTCAAGCAACTCAAAGAATAAGCAACATCAGGATACCGGGGCAACATCATCATGTTTGAGCAAGGATAAATGAAAGATCACCGGATACTTTGAAAAATCACCCTCGCAAGCAACTGAGGGCGCACTGTAGCTTATCAGCATCATCAGGATGATATCCAAACATCACCCGACAGTTGAAATATGATGATGACGTTGAAAAACAAGTCGACGAAGAACATGATGATGCTGACCACCATCAAACCAAATATGATGATGATGACCTCCTCTATAAGAAAATATGATGATGCAGCTGAAAAATACTGAGGAGGTCCATCACTTGGAGCATTTTTTTTGGATACTTAGGGAGAGCGCCTGCATGAAAATTGCTCAAAAAACTGCCAGTCAATTCAAGCGCTAACAGGGTCACTGTTTTGCCAAGTCAAAATGGGGTGTGTTGTGTAACCACATAGCAACTTGCCACCAAAGAAAACACACAAATTCCAATGATTCAAGTGATGTGATCACATCTATATATAGAATTCTAACTCTTTTTAAGCACAAGCATCATAATCTTTCTGAATGATAAAATGTCCTCATGGTAACAATGCTAACTAAGGATCAATAGTGTGCAAATGATTAATTATCCTCATCTTGAAAGCAAGTTGAAAACATGAGTAACTGGTGTTAAGCTACATAGTTTGAGATCATCCCTCATAGCCAACCTGGAGAGAGCCTTGCTGCCAGCAGGTGTCCATAGCCCTGGCAAGGTTATCTATACAATCTCCCCAAGTAGAGCCCCACTGCCACCAGGCGGCTATAGCCTCGGTAATGTTACTTAGATGGCCTAATTTTATTATATTTTGGATTTTTAATATTTATACTTCATATATCTAATATCATCATGTAAGCTCAAAATGCAAGGTATAGTCACTTGCTGCTTTAGGTTGGAGATTGCATTGGTAGCAAGGGAGTCCCTTTAGATTTTTCACTTAACACCAAGGCTGTTAGGTGAGTCATTGTGAAGAAATCACTTTGGTTAAGAAAAGGTACCCTAATGACAGGATATCACAGACCTGATCATGATGACTTTCTCAAAATGAGTCACAACCTATATATAAATGTGTCCTCATCACTTGAATCTTAACAATTTTGTTATTTTCTGGGGTGATGAGCTGCATCATCCTGACTAACCAAAACAAAACTCAACAAGCAAACAAAACAAAGATAAAACAAAAACACTGTACAAACAACTATACAAATATACATTATGATACACATGAGTGACATGAAGTTACTTAGGCTTGGAAATAATGTTTGAGGAATTGTCCATTTATTGGTAATGGAACATCCTCACCTATCGAGTTCTTAAGCCTGAAAGTACTATCCCCTAAGATCTCAAAAATTTGGAAGGGACCTATCCATAATTTGTCAAACTTACCATGGTCTCCTTTCTTCTCATGGGCTTTATCCCACATCAGGACTAAATCAGATATCCTGAATGCTTTTACTTTAGCTCTTTTGTCAAACCAGCATTTGACAATAGCCTGATGTTTGGCAAATTGATCAATTGCCTGACTTCTTTTCTCTTCCAGGTGCATCAGCTAAAGCAACCTGACTTCTTGGTTATTGTCTATGCCTAGGTACTCTTGGGCAAACTGCAAGGTAGGAATCTTTAGGTTAACAAGGAGGATGGGATCCACCCCATAGACTAAATGATAAGGCGAGTTTCCTAATGTAACTTTTTTTCTAGTTCTGTCTACCCATTAGGCATATTTCAAAAGTGTATTCCATTCCCTAGGGTTCTTGTTTATCAACTTCTTTATGATATTCAACAATTTTTTGTTAGTGGATTCTACCAATCCAGTCCCTTGGGGATAATAATTAGATGAGAACTTCAGTATGATCCCATAATCAAAGGCCCAACTTGATAATTTGGTTGAAGTAAAAGCAGAGCCATTATCACTTACCAGAGCATAGGGAACCCCATACCTGGTGATTATGATACTTTCCAGAAATTTGATGACATCTTCTGCATTGCAAGTCTTGCTGATAGTGGCTTCAATCCACCTAGTACAATAATAAGTAATTGTTAGAACATACATGTGGCCTAATGATGATGGAGGATTTATAGGTCCTATGAAATCCATGCCCCATTCTACAAATGGGTGCACTTCCATCACTGGTTGCAAAGGTTGTACAACATATCTCTCTCTATTGGCAGCCACCTGACATACATGACATCACTTAATGTGTTCAGCTGTGTCCTTGAAAATTGTAGGCCAATAATATCCTGCTCTGAGGATTACATGTGTAGTGGCCAAGGATGAGCCATGTGTTGTTCCAAACTTGTCATGTAATTCTGATAATACTTTGCCTGCTTCTGGCTTTTCTAAACATCTCAAGTATATTCCTTCATAATTTTTCTTGAAAAGTACTCCTGCTTTCATCATGTACTTCTAGGATTTTATCTTCAATGCTCTTCTCTGTGCTTGGAGGACATCTTCCAGTGATCGGGATATGCCTGATATCTGCATACCACTCTTCATTGTCCCTATTATTGATAACATACTACTGACTTACTATGTTTGGATCAATCTCTGATATCATTCAGCTTAAAGCTTGTCCTCTTACCATCTTCATGGGTGTAATCTCCATGTCATATTCTTGTAAAACTGTGATCCACTTAGCCCTTTTTTCACCAGGCTCACTTTGCATTAACAACATCTTCACTACTGCATCTGGCACCACAACAATCACCTCGCTTCTCAAGATATAGTGCCTAAATTTCTTCACTGCTCTGACCAAAGCAAGTGCCTGCCTTTCAACATCTACATATCTTAATTCAACATCTCTGAAAGGACAACTCATGAATGCAATTAGTTTCTCTTCTTTTTCTTCATTTCTTTGAGTTAGCACTGCTGCAGAGGTATGTTCTGAGGCAAAGCAATAAATATAGAAGTCTTTGGTGTAGTCTAGACTAATCAACACTGGAGCTTCAGACATTGCTTTCTTTATGTCTTCAAAAGCTGCTTTAGCCTCTAATGTCCATTCAATCTTTGTGTCCTTCTTCAGCATAGCGTTTAAAGGCCTGACTATTTCTACAAAGCTCGTGATGAATTTCCTTACAAAATTTATCTTACCAAAGTAAGATTTGAGCTCTTTCTTGCTTCTTGGAAACTGTAATTTCATAATGGACTCCACGCTGTCAGGATCAATGATAATCCCATTTTCAGTTATCAAGTGGCACAGCAACTTTCCTGTTGTCACCTTGAATATGCATTTCTTGGGGTTCAGGGATATCCCATATTCTTCACACTTTTTCAGTACATTTCTTAAATTTGCTATATGGTTGCCTCTCTTTAGATAACACTGTTAAGTCATCCATGTACATGACTATACATTTTCCTATTAAGCCTCTAAAGGCTATGTCCATCGCTCACTAGAATATTGCTCTAGCATTTATTAGTCCAAATGGTATATGTCTATAAGCAAATATCCCCCACTTTGTGGTGAAGGCAGTTTTTAGCCTGTCAATCTTGTCAACCATGACCTAATTGTATCCCGAGAAGTCATCCAGAAAGGACATCATTTTAGCTCCATTGACAATCTGTAGAACTTCATCTAATGAGGGTAAAGGATAATTATCCTTCTCTGATGCTCTGTTCAGGTTCCTGAAGTCTACACACAGTCTCATGTCTCCATTCTTCTTTCTCACTGGCACTAGATTAGCCACCCAAGTGGAGTACCTCACAGGAAATATAATCCTAGCATTCAGCAGCTTCTTGACTTCTTCAAAAATTATTGGTTCAAGCAAAGCATTGACTGGCCTTTGCTTCTGTCTAAAAGGTTTAGCATTTAGCTTGAGAGGTATAGTCTAAGTTATGATTGATATGTCATATGTCTTCAACTCATCATAAGTCCATGCTATGACATGGATGTAATCTTTATGGACCTGAATTATTCCTTCTAACTCTTCTTGTGTGCAAACCTTACCAATCAAGACATTTCTCTTGTCATCATTTTGTCCAATATTCACTTGTGAATACTATCCTCCATCAGCTTTTGGAAGATCCCTCTACTTCAGCATATTATCCAAGTCAAATGCTCTCTCTAGCTCTATCATCCCTTTGGGAATCTTGTTGCTAGGCAACTCTAATATTTCTTCTTCTTCCCAGACATGCTCTTCTGTATTGTTTTCATCTATGATATGAGCATCCAATATGTCTCTGTTAGAGATGAAATCTAGGATATGTTGATCATCATCAAAAACCTGGAGATTAGTAACATTATCAGGTACTGATGGCACTGACACCAGCTCTACTGAAAACCTCTTTAGGCCTGATATGGACAAGGGCTCTAATGTACTGGCAACCTAGGCTAGAGCATCTGCTCTATGGTTCTATTCTCTGGGTACGTGGGTGATATTAAATGCATCAAAATCTTCAATTGAATCCCACACTCTATGTCTATAATTTGACAATTTCTTATAGTTGCAAGAGTAAATTCCTCTTACTTGTCTGACAACTAATTCTGAGTCTCCGAAGACATGCATAATTCTTACCTTCTTCTTGAGAGAAAATAGTATCCCATGAATCAGAGCTTCATACTCTGTCACATTGTTAGTGCAGAAGAACTGTAATCTGTAAGCAGCTAAGTAGGATTTTCCTGATGGATCAATGAGATCAATCCCTACTCCAACTCCTTGTTTGGACTTGGATCCATCAAATCTAAGGATCCAGGGTTTATCTTTAGCATTAGGCTTAGCTGAACTTTCTCTTTTCTTTGCAGCTCTGGCAGTTGCTCCACCTGATATCCATTTTAACTTAGGAATTTCAGCCTTCTCAGACTTCTTCTTTCTTTTCATCATCAGGAGGATGATCCTCTAGATCAGGCACTATATGCCTCTTTAAAATATGTAAGCATAGTGAATAGGTCATTTTATGAGTGAGGTGCCTCATGCAACCTACACCATCCTTCGGTCAGTGCATCCTGTGGATGCTTCTTTTGTTCTGTCATTTTTTTAATTTCTCCTAACAGAAACTCCTCAAATTTGGTCATCATTTTTTTAATTTCAGTATCATCATCATCACCAGATGCAGAACTTACCTTGGGATATGATGATGATGCCTCACTGCATGTCTGCTCCAGCTCCATCATATCTAAGCATGTTTCACAAGTTTTCTCTGAATGTGCCTCGTCGTGTAATCTACACCAACCATCAATCGAAATGTCATGAACATGTATATCTAACAATTGACAATGTTTTACCTGCTCGGATAGATGCATCTCAAAGTTTCTGAAGTGATCTATTTCATTCTCATTCTCAAAATTACTATTAGGTTCTATAGCCGGTATGTCCTACTGATGATCATCATGATGTTGATGATGAAAGTCAAGCATCAAGATCTCTTCTATCCTAATAGTCTGCGGTCTAATGGCATAAACTCCAGGTTCAACATTCACATACATGATCTCATTTGTTTTGTTGTACTCAGTGATCATGTACTTCATTCTAGGCTCAGCATCTATTCTTATCTGATTTGGTATACCTTTCCAAGGTAACCACATGTGACTGAAGTCAGTGGACATATATCCATTGAGAGTTTTAGACCAGTCTCTACTGAGAAACATCCCGTATGTATCAGGTATGTCTACCACCTCGATGTCAATGTAATATTGGATCCTAGGGTTAGATGCCAATTGCATGTGAATGTGAGTTAACTCCCCTATCACACTTACTTCTATTTTATCTAGCTGTGTCTCCTTCTTTAGGGATTTAGTAGGATGCAGCCCTAAAGCATTACATATAGACAGGGGCATGACATTTGTAGATGCAATTGAATCTACCAAATAGTTGTGTAAATTCTTGCTAAACATCCTTATGGTAAGGAGGAAAGGTGGTGACTCACTTTTGTCCCTGTACAAGGTCATGTGGGAGGTTTCTGCAGCTTGGACAATAGCTGGCAATTTATGTTTGACAGTGTTATCTTTAGGAGCATGATCTCTATTGCAAGGCTGACCTGGGGAATGATTATCCTCTCTAGGAGAAGGATCATCTAGTGCTTTCATAAATGCCTTCTTAATTGTAGGAGTTTTCAATAACTCTAATAGAGATAGGTTGATCTTTACCTTCTTCATCTCATCTGCCAGATATGTGACTAGTTTGTCAGATTCATGGGGTAGGCCAACAGCTTTTGACAGTATGGTTTGTGGTGACAGATACTGTGTATTTACCTTTGGAAATCTTGGATTGTTACTTGCCTTGGGATTAGGAGGTGTGTTAAAATTATTCAGAGGCGAGGAACTGGTTAATGGACCCGTAGGTCTGTTGGGGTTACTTCTCAGATCGTAATTGTGCTTACCCTGATATTGTCGCTAGTAAGCATGCACCTCTTCATGTTCATGGGATGGCTCGTTCTCATCCTCAAAGGGGAAAACATAATTTTACTCAAAAACCATGCCAGATTCTTCACATGCCAGGTTGTAATTCTAGTGGGATCACATAGTCTGCTGATGATGCTGATCAGTATAGCTTTCTAATACAAATGCAGAGTCATATCCATAAGGGACAATTTCATTTCCCTCCACCTGAGGTGGATTTCCAGAAGTATTAGACACTTTTGTCTGGAAAATGCTAGCAGCAATTCTAAATTATGGACAATCTAATTCTGCATGAGCATTTGTATTGTGTATTCTACACCAATTGGTGAGGACTACCTCAGCAAGATTGACTCTAGTAGTCTGTTTGGCTTCACCAAGTGGCTAACTATCCAAAGGTGATGGTAAGGAACCATTATTTGGCTTGGAGTTCCATACTCTAGGATGTCTAGGAGGATTGTTATTATTTCCACCACTATTGTTGAAATTATTGTTGTTGTACCCCCTATTAGGATAACTAGGTCTGTCATTGTTATAGCCTCTGTTTTGGTTAGGCTGAGAATAGAAATTCTAATTTCTCAAATGAGTGACCTCTGTAGTTAGTTTTCTTAATTGAGCAGAGATTTCTTTGATCTCTTCTTTCTCCTCCTGAGCTTTAGCCACTACATTTTTAGTTTGAGGCTTGAAGAAAGAGGATCCAGTGTTATTGTTCTGATCCACACCCTGAAGTGTCAGTGCCTGTGCAGGATACTAAGGCACTTGACCATTTCCATTAGGAGGAGGAGGCATGATACTCAATGGAGATATCTGCAATGGTGTTGGCATTACTGTTGGAGGCATCATATCTCCATTATACTATGGTTGGGGAGGATATTGTGTAGGATATGTTGGATACATGCCAGACAATGTAGGGAATGCAATGTTTGTTGTTGGAGCAGGTACTAGCTGCTGATTGACTTTGATTGCCTCTTGAAAGGCTCCTGTCAAAGTAGTGATTTCTAGATGTGTTCTTCTGATGAACATGGAAGTCAATGGATCTAGAGCTGAATAATAGATACTCCTGGCAGAAGCATCTGTTACTACATATGGGGCAACTAACTTGGATAACATTTTTTGGAACCTAGCATTGAAATTGGCAATAGGTTCACCTTCAAACCTTTTATTGTAGCAAATAAGTGGTAGTTCATTGAAGGATCAATTGGTACCTTGAACCTATCAGTGAAAGCTTTCTCTAGGATAGCCCATGAACCAACAGAACCATGACGAAGACAAATAAACAATTTATAAGCCTCTTCTCCTAAAGAAAAAGGAAATAATATGCATACAACGTCCTGATGCTCTATTCTAGCTCGACAATAGGCTTCTTTGAAAGTTCTGATGTGATCATCCGCATCTTGATAAGGATGATATTTTGGATAAAGTTTGTCAAGGTTTTTTGGTAACTCATGATATGCAGTAAAGGTCAATGGTGACTCTGCTGTAAAGAATGACATTGCAACCAGAGGAGGTTGGCCCTGTGGTACAGTCAGCTGAGGTTGAACCTGAGGTTGAGGCTAGACAAGAGATGTCACAAATATTCTAGAAGGTATTTGTAAACCAATAGGATATACAGGAGGAGGCTTTGGTGGTGCTCTTGATGCACTAGATCCTGGAGTGTGATGGATGTCGACAGTTCTAGGTTTGAACCCCCTAACAGGTAATTCTTCAAATATTCCACTAGATCTCAACCTGGTATTTATCCTATGAGCTAGGATTTCTTGATTTTGAGCAAATTAGCTGGATGATTGTAAAGATCAGTTGGAATTCACCAGCAAAGGCTGTATTTATGGTCAGGATTGGAAATTGATCGAGTATTTATGGAATATTTACAGTTATACTACAAATATGAGGTGATTTTTGGTTTGGCAACACTCGTAGATTGATATCGGGTTTCTAAAGCAGGATACCTCAAAGCTTGGACAAATTTACCCAAAATATGGCCAATCTTTGCAAATACATGTTGATCTACTGTAAAGATTGCAATATTTATGATTGATTTTAGAAACTTTACACAGGATTAGCATATATCGACTCAGAACAACAAATATTTACATCTAGCTTTGGAAATTTAGTGGTGTATGAATGTTACCTTACAATCTTTATCATCACCTAAACTACGGATGATGATCCTCTTCCTTTAGGGCCCTCCTTCTAGCGCCAATTTATGTTGATCATGATGTTAGTCATAAACACAAATAGAATAAAAGTTACACAACAACCTTTACTCATCTTGAAAGATACGATGAATTCAGAGAATTCATGATCCCAAGTCTCTGTTGATTATGTTTTAATCTTCTGACATTACTTAGAGGTTGATGTGTATTGTTGTTTCCATTTTGGGAACTTATGTGGATCTCATCAGTAAGATAATGTTTCCTGTAATGATGCTACATAGAGAATTACTTCTACACAAGATATACTTCAAATATTGTGTCTATCTTTAAATCTTTGCATGATATTTATCATTTTGACATGCTTTAACCTCAAATATGCTGAATATGTTTAGTTATCTATGGGATGTCTGCATATTTTGTATTATTTGCTTAAGATTGTCAATTATTTGCAATTATGATGATGAAATGCTTTGAAATTGAAAGGAACTGAAAGAAATACTTCAAATTAAAGTTGAACCTTCTGCCATTGAGCCACATATACATCAGATACAGTCATGAAGAGAAGAAATCAAACCATATGTTCACTAGGAAATTCCACAGCTAGATACAACCGATGCTAACTTCAAAGGAAAGGTATGAAAACAACACATGCAAGCTGATATGCACTCCAAGGGACGTAGCAAATCAAAGCATATATCCAGAATTCACACACTGATTACTCAATATTTATGATGGATTTTAATCAAAACAATCTTCTCATTCATTAAGTATGCAAGAGCATATATGTATACAACAACTTTGAAATGAGCCCTGAATATTTCAGCAAATAGATTTCAATTAAGTTTTGAATGTTTAAAATGAGGCATATCTACACCTTTTATAGAACAAGGTGAGGGAGCCATTATAATTGATCTATGATCCAGATTTATCTATTACAATCTACGGTTCACATTTCTCTTTGACTTTGTCAACATTTCCACATGGCACAGGTTACCAGCTGGCAACCATCAAGACGGCTTACTTTCTCTTGCACCTTATGCATATATTCCTTTTATGATGCATCTTCATCAGGCTCCTCATCATCATCATGATGTGCACTAGTATCATCACTTTCAAAATCTTCATCATCTCGGTGACCTTCTCCTTGTACATGGACCTACATGGATGTCTGGATGCTTTCATATGACTGTACTATTCTCTCTATCTCCCCGCCATCTTGAGTTTTTTCTTTGATGGTGGCGTGCCTATGCATTTGATATTTACCTCAGAGATTCTCTAATTTACCTTTTCTACTACTAGATGTCTCATTATAATCTTCTATCCTGACCCTAATCCTCATGATCTTGTCCATGATTTCTTCTGTCAGATGGTTTAAGAGATCATCAGCTACCTGTTGGAAATTATTATGTAGAGATTTGATTGCAAATTCCTCGTCTTGATTTTCTATCTTCCCTTCCACCTTCCCTTCCAGCATTTCCAAAATTTCTACCTCAAAAGACATCATATCATGTAATTTCATGCTAATTTCTTTTAGCTTATTATTGCACCTTTTAAGTACATCACATTCAAATTGGATGTCTTTATACCATATATTTATCAATAATGCACTATTGTTATTTAGCACTTGGTTGCTTATGAGAACTTGAGGGTCAATTTTTTTTATTTCCTCCAAGATGGTCAAAATTTTCTCTACCTGAAAAGACCTCTTCCTAGTCTCCATCTACAATTTATTGACTTTTCTCCTGGAAACACTCAAAGAATTCCATCTTTTTAAAGAGCCTTTGACAACTTCTTCTACATCATCAAATGTGGATAACATCCACTTTCTCATTATGGATGACTCATGCTTCATGAGATCAAATTTATTTACCTCCTCTTGGGAAATAGCAGTCAATGGGACTGCATGATCGGTTGAAGTAGCCTTAGGGTTAATTAACCCATTTATATATGTATGCAACTGAGCAATGTGCTCTTTGTGTTGTTTATTTTTATCCTTTTCCCTTTTGACTCTCTAGAGTAATGAATCAATTATGTCTTTTCCTTCTTGACCCTCCTGGTCTTCATTAGCAAACCCTAAATCTATTGTGCTGATCTGGAATTCATCCAGAGTGATTTTACCTTTCTCCTTATCTACAGTAGGTAGTGCTACCTATGCCATGCTCCTACCTATTGTAGGATCTCTTCTAATGGCCAAAGTCAACCTGGCCTTCCTCTTTGGTTTTATTAATATTTCTAAAAGTAATGTGGATATATAAAACTCTTGAATTTCCATTCCTATTTCAGTGCCAATTTCTCTCTCCAACCACTGAGCAATTTGATCCTTTGTATCTTGGTTTCTGGCATCATCATGATGATCATCACCTTGATCTCCTGTAAGTGTATCTACTTTGGATGGAGAAGGTGATTTCCCTTTTTCTTCCTCATGACGCTCTTCATGAGAGTGATCTTTTGGTACATCTTCCTGACGAGGAATTTCTTTTCTTAGAAGGTGATCTTGTTGATCATCATGAATATCATGACCCTAATCTTTTGCTTCCTCCATTCTAACCTCATCCACCTTATTAATTTCTCCATCTTGAGATATGCTTGCATCAGTGGATATTATTTCATCTACATTAGGTGCATCTGCCTGATCTTGCATCATATCTTTCTCTGCACCTGAAGTACATACCTCCTGAGTTTTTAGATCATTCTGACCTGACCTCATTTTATCTCCTGAGGTCTCCTGAGTCTGGAGGACATCCTCATTTGATATAACCTTTTCATCTTCACCCTTTTCTTGGACTTCTATTATTTTGGGTTCATCAGCTATATCTTGTGGTGATTGACCTAAATCTGAAGTGTGCATTTTTACTTCGATCAAGTTTATTTCTTCAGTTTTACCCACCTCATTAGGTGCATTAGTATGATGCTGAGGACTTGCATCTTTCCTATATGAAAGGTCCACCACTTCAGGGCTGGTGACCTGTTCAACTAACTTATCTAGCCCTATCTGCTGTGCATTTTTCTCAGGGCTTCTTTCTTTTTCTTGTTCAACTTATTTTGTCCAGTTCCTTTTACTGATGGGGTCCCAATGGGAGTGATGTGAGTGTCTGCAGCAAGTGTTTCCATCTATTGAGTAGTTATATCCTTAACCACATCATCATCAAACAAATCTACAGTTTCCTCTAACGAGACAAGACCACCTGGAACTGCTCTAGAAGTTTCTTTGAATTGCTCTTCAGCCTGTTCAGTTTTAAATTTTACAATGGTAGGAAGTGGTACATTGTGTTGTAACTCCTTTCTAAAAACTTCACTACCTGCCCCTCTTAGCATAATGGGGCTTTGCTTTATTTCACCTCTCATGGATGTTCTTATTTTCTTCGTTGTGGGTGTCATCACCTAAGGTGCCTTTCTTTTCCTTTTGAATAATATGGGGCCTTCTTCTTCCTTAGGCTCCTCTTCAAGAGGGATATCTTCTTCCATTTGTTTATGTGAAACTTGACTTTCCTCATAGGTCTCAGTAACCATTACATTAGCTTTTTGGATTTTCTTAGACTTTTGCTTATCCAACGGAGGAGGCAGAGATGATGCTAAAGCCTGGCCTGAAGCCGATACTACCACTTCCTTAGCTATGGCTATTATTCTCTCAATAATGACCCCTTTTGGTTCTTCTTTAGTTTTCTTGCCTCTAGGAGGTCTTTTGCTCTGTTTTTGCTGAGTTGGCAACCTGTCTCCCTTGGATTTCCTCTTCTCATTCAAGAAATCATCATATTCATCAGCAGAGAGTTCTTCTCCCTTCTTTTTGTTATCTACCATGAGGGTCATACCTTTTTTCTTCAATTGATCGACCTGCTCATCCGCCGAAGCTTGGGTTAGCTGTAATATCTTGCCCGTGAATGGATCCAAGGAGATGTCCTCCTGTATGGTAAGATCCGGGGCTGATATGGTATCATTGTATATTTTCTTCTCTTCGTATTCATCAGCCATTATCATTCCATCATCTTTCTTCATTTGTGCTGGGATGGAAATGCAACCAAAGGTTCTGATTTGGTTAAGTTTTAACCTTTGATATCTTCTTCTTTGGGCTTCAGCCTCATCTTCACAATCTACCCAAAAATCCTCAAGATTCCTTTGGTGAATAGGTTGTCCCATGATCTTCTACATCCTTCCATAAGGATCATGTGATCTCTTTAATGGAAGTGGCTATAACTTCATCATTGTTAAGCCAGCTATGGCTTTCTTAATATTTTCACTATCTAGGCACATATACCAGCCCATTGTTATTGGAAACAATACCGAGGGGAGCTTTTTATTAGCTTTATAAGCATATAGTATTGTTGCAACCTGCCTCATGAACTCCATTAACACTACAGCATCAGTTGGATATCTTGGGAGCATGAGAGGGTGCCCTATAAATCCTTCAATCCTAATGTATGAAAAAGTTGGAAACTGAATGAACCAGGCCCCATGCCTATATATTACCTCCTGAGCTTCCATGCTTAGTCTCTTAGTTCTATCTTCCTCCATGGTCCTTACCAGATGCATAGAGAATGCATCATTCACCAATTTATAATCTTGGAGGTAATTTACCCTTTGCAGGTGGGGATAATGGTCCCAAATGTGTGCATCATTAGTGGTGCCACCAATCCTCACCACTGTAGTCAATCCATTAAATGTACCCTTATAGGCACATGCATAAACAAGGTATGAGGTCATATAGAAAGCACATTCTGTACCTCCTATGTTTTTTAGTTGCTCATCCAGAGCATCACCTATCATTTTGGCCCATAATGGCCTGCTATCAGTGTATAGGCACATCAGGATGACTCCATACATCCAATCCTTGAAACTTCCAGCTATTGGCTGGCCTGTTGCCCGGCTGAGTAGGGCGATCATGAACTAATACTCGTCATCAAAGTCAAACTTATATAAATGAACAAGCAACTTGGCCGCGGCTGTATAAGGACTATTTTTGGCTCTCCATCCATACATTCTCTTCCTAGCAGCCTTCTTATTAACTTCATATTCAGTTTCCAGCTTCTTCAGGTCAATACTGACAACATTCTTACCTAGTGGCAAATTGAACATGGCGGAAAGGCCCTTGAGAGATAAGTCTGCATATACTCTCCCATGTTTCTCTACCCTCCTTGTTTGGGGATTATAATTTCTGGCACACTCAATAACCATCTTAGAAGCTTCCATGGAATATGGAAAACTAGCTGCATTCCACATCCTGGACACAAAAATGAATTCAAGCAGAACGTCCTCATTATTAATGTTGATCTTGTCTATCCATGCCATCAAATCTGTATTACCCTGGTGAGTGTCCCCTATAATTCCATACTTGAATTACACACCCTCGGGCTGTGTAAACATTGGCTTAACAAATTTTGCCTTGGACTTCATCAATCTTTTGTCTACCATGATTTCCTACAATGATGAGAACTAGTCTCAAGATTGATACTTCATCTCATGCATGCATATATTTTACATCCTTATGGCATCAAGTGTTTGTTTATTAAATAGCCATTTCATCATGATATACAAAAATCCTAGCTTCAAATCAGTGAACATCATGTTACCTGGCTATGCATAGAATAACAGCAGGAGGGTTTCGATCATTTACCTGGTGTGCTTATCCTTGTGAATTATAGTGATGATTATATGGAGATAATCTTGATACCGATGATAATCATGCCCTTTGTTCTGATTCAAGCTGTATATGTCTGCAGGTGGTTCATAGGAGGGCTTGGGAGCTCGGCTCTGTATAAAAATTGATCTTATCACAAGTTAAGTGCATAATGACATTGTGAATTCATCTTAGACCCATTTATTTGGTCATTTAGGGCACAATCTAATTAAATCAAACTTAATCATTAAGTTTCTGCACGGAAACCTTTAGAGGTTGCCAAGTGTGACCATCGCGTTAGCCATCAGTGGGAAACAGCTACCGCATTAATGAGCATTCAATGTCGCGCAGCAAGAAGATGAGGATGATCTTTTGTAATATCGGGTGATGTTTTGAATATTAGGTGATGTTCAAAATATCACCATCTCTTCATATGACCATCCGCATCCTAGTAGGAACACATATGTTGGTATATCGGGTTATCTTTGGACCTCCATGAGGTAAAAATGATGATGATGTCATCAGGATGTCAATTCTCTTCATTATCGGGTTGGATGATGTCATTAGGATAATGGCTCTAGGGTGATATTTGGCGATAGGATGATATTTGAAAGATAAGGTTATATTCAAAATATCAGGTGATGTTTTGAAATATCATCCTCATGGAATACATGTTGTTTGATGGGTAATTATCACCACCACCTAAAATGACGTCCACAGGTCACGAAGAGATAATTTATCGGGTGATAAATTGGATCAGGGTGATCTTTTGTAAGATAACTAATGTTGAAAAATATGATGATGACTTACCCCCCTTTTATGAATATCAGGTTTGACCAAGATTGGACTGTTCATAACTTTCACATCCTAAGGAATATCAGGGTGATGTAAAAGGCAAACCTTCATGAAATTTAATGCTCTTTCTAAATACGAGGTTAATGAAATGAAATGAGAACTTTGACAAACTAACCTCATGAGGGTGACTTCCCCAGCCATTATGCAAGATCATCAATATTGACTTACTTTTACCATACCGCTAGCAAGAAGAACACACAAGCAAAGCCCAAAAAAAAGGTTGGGTCCCTATTTTGCCAAGTCAAA
Organism: Cunninghamia lanceolata; assembly: GCA_027924645.1. Lineage (NCBI taxonomy): Eukaryota > Viridiplantae > Streptophyta > Pinopsida > Cupressales > Cupressaceae > Cunninghamia > Cunninghamia lanceolata. The sequence goes on from BSBN01000246.1 coordinate 1,518,541, forward strand.
ATGGGGCGTGTTGTGTAACCACACAACAATAAGAGACCACAATGCTAGGATTAGCTTGTGAAACAATAGGTGAGTCACTCATGTCAATGAGACTAACATTGGGATCATATGAGGCATTGGATGGATCCATGGAAATCATGGAGACCATATTAGCAGTGGCAGGAATATGGGATGTGGTGTCAACATGTGATGCAATAGGAGTAGCAGATTGCAATGGTTGTGATTGGACAAGTTACATTGTTTGGATAGCTTGAGAAACTTGCGAAGTATAGGACATGGGGATAGCTTGTGACGTGTCAAGAGTTTGCACTTGGGCAACATGAATAGCTTGTGTTACTTGAGATTGAGATATGGTCACGATAGGAGAAGATGTATGTTGTGAAACATGGAAAGGTGGAATGTTTAGATTTTGTGAAAGGAAAGGGAGTGCATTGGTTGGAGTTATCAAAGGTTCTAAAGTGTACTTTGAGCATGGTGGGTCAAATGAAGTTACAATAGGAAATGAAATGGATAGATTGGAAGATGGATTTTGGAGCATGGTATGCGATGGTGTGGATATAGTGGATGGTCCCTTTGCAACAACAGCGAGAGTGCTTGGATTGTGCTCTCGAATAGCAGATATGTCAAAATCTCTTGGTAATTTGGCTCTCATATGTGCTAATCACAAGAAGTAGCAGTTAGGATCAGCTAAAACAAGTCTCTTGAATTGATCCCATACATGTGTATCTCTAAATTCTGATAAGTCTTCTTGGGATTGCTCTTCATAAGTCTCCAAAAATGTTTGAGGTTGTACTTGTTGTGAGGATGACTCTCCAATGGTGTATCCCTCGGGCACACACATGTGAGGAGGCATACCGGTCATAAATTGAGTCACGTCTCTAAGGGGCATTGATCTAGATTGTTGCATCTTTGCTTCCATCTCAGCTCATAGTTTTGCTTCCATTTGAGCTCTATATTGGCTCCTAGTTTGAGGCATGATTGTTGATGTTGAAAGTTGGACTTTATCTTGCAAGATTTGAGGCCTAAAAGGTGATGGTTTGCTAATTGTTTGATTGGTTGTTGGTGTGCTTTGCTAGTTTGTTGTTTGGTTGATGATTGCTAGTTGTTTGATGGTTGGTTGATAGACTTCCCTAAAGGATAGCTCACACACTCAAAGGGAAAAAGATGGTTGATGTTGCTATTTACTGATATTGCTAAGGCTAAGGCCAAAAGATGATGTTTTGCTAATGTTGGATTGATTGTTGGATGTTTGGTTTGCTGATTTGAGGTCTCAAGAAGATGGGAAGTCCACAAAGTCTAGTTGTTTATTATGCTCAAGATAGGAGACAAAGTTCAGGTATCTGTAAATGATCATAAGCAGGTTTGAAAGCTAATACTAAAGCTAAGAAAGATGGAAATATGGCTAATTTGTCTGAGTTTCTAGGATTTACTGATATTTAGCCAAAGACAACATATAATAGCTTAGATGTGACATAAAAAAAGCCAAAAGTGATTAATAATAGATCAGAAGCGATCTGGTTTTGGTCCAGGTGACAAGTTATAGTATTAGCCAGAGGTGAGCCTATTTGCTAAAGGTGAGCAGTTTTGGTTCAAAAGTGATTTTTTGCAAATTAAAGGTGACTCAGTTCAGGGCAAAGGTGAGCAACTGTTGTTCAAAAGTGATTGGGTTTACGCAAAAGGTGACTAACTGTTGTTTGAAAGTGATCTGATTGTCTATAAGCGATCAGTTGAGGCTCAAAAGTGGTTTGTGTCTGTCAGGGAATATGTTTAAATTGTGTTTTTGATAAGAAAACAGTGATTTTAGTCACTCACACTCACAACAATCACAAACTTGTACAACCTAGGCTAGGAAAGGACTGCATTTGTTGAGTCCCCTGGCCGTGCTTGTTCAAAGCAGATAGCTTTAGGATCTTGGTAGCACCGGATCCTCTCCACGACACACACTTCTCACGCATACCAAGATCCACGTTTCCTAAGGCTTGTCCCCCCACAAAACCTTAGGATTGTCCCTTCTATCTCTACTAAGAACCACATGAATCAGGGCGGCTTCAAAGGTCCCACCTTTTGTATCAATAAATAGAGGGTTTTTTGCTACTACACAAGGTTGCTAGTAAGGGTATCCATTTGGGTGGCTATACGTGTGGTAGTGCTACTCTCCATGATGGAGTCTCCCAGCCTTTAAGGGTTACACCTTGGAGGGTTTGGGGGGAGGTTGGATGTAGGTATAACACAACACCTGTTGTTTGTGCCTTTCGACACAAACACTTTTTTTATATAGCAGTTCGAAAGGACATGGCTTTAGTCCATTACCGCTTGGGTTGTACCCCTTCTCACACTGGGAAGGCAGGCCCTCTAAAGATAATAACAAGTTGTCATACACCCAAGATCCATTTGATAGACAAGGGGAGAGGATACTTTTGCTATTAAATTTGGGTTACAAACATGCACATTCAAGTAATCAAGAAAGATAAATCAAGCACAGAGCAAACAATGATTCATTTTAAGCACCAAGCTCAAATGTTCCTAAATTAGTGATAAACCACAAGTCTTGGACCGATTAGAGCTGCAACAAATATGTTAGTAGTTTGATAACCTCCTTTTCTTGGACAATTGAAAAGATGCTGCACAAATACCCAATTAGTAACCAAGAACACTAAACTGCAAATGATACAGACTGAAAGCGACATAGTTACCAGAGGCGATCAATTGTTGATCAGAAGTGATCTATATTCTGCCAAAAGAGAAATGTTACAGATGAGAGGCAATGCCATTAAAGCCAGATACAAACTGATAAAGCTCATAAGAGATGAGAAAAGGTAATAGGCGACTAGTTATAGATCATAAGCAACCCAGATCTGTAAAAAAAAAGAATATAACAAAAAACCCTAGTTTTGTAGAAAGCGATCCAGATAGCTAAAAGCGATCACTATTAGATTAAAAGCGATGTAGAAAAGACCATAAGCATTCACTGTTAGGTTTTAAGTGATGCAAAAAAGATAATAAGTGACTACTATTCACTCAAAATCAATTCAGAAAATGTTGTAAGTGACAGGTTTCGGCTTAAAAGTGATGCATTTAATCAGACAACGACTAGTTTTCGCTCAGAAGCGACTAAAACTTTCCATAAGTGCTCAAAAAAATCTGATCTTCACAAAAACAACTTCAAATAACAAAGTTAATCAAGGACGTGGGTCCCATCGGGCGTGCCAAAATGTGATAGGTAAAAATCAGGTTAATAAAATCAAGCATAGCCATGAAAACCTAATCCTACCATCATCAAAGAATATACTCTAAATGAAATCAAAAGCATGCAATTTAAGAACAATATCACCTAGATCAAATATGATTCATTATTTATGATGTGGATTGCTTCTTCAAGAATGAGCAATTATGAAGATCAAAGCTGCCATGATGGATGGATGATAATGATAATATGCTCAATATACTCAAGATGATAATGTAGACGCTATATGAATGCTGGATAGATGTAGTATGGAATGAGAAGGTGTTTATATAGAATTCAACCAAAATCAATCAACGGTGGAGATTTGGTGGCTATGTGAATGGCTAAGATTAAAGGATAGTCATGGGTGAATGTGAAGATGACAAGTGGCAGGAAAATAAGGCTTATGTGTGACCATGTACATAAAAAATACTACATGTGAAAGATATTAAATAAAAGATGTAGTACCACTTATCTTTTTTAAATGAAAGAGGCACACATGTCAACTCATGAGATAAATGATAAGAGAAATTAATTAAATAAATAAAATTTATTTAATTAAAATAGATAGAAATAAGAGATAATTAAATAATTAAAGATTGTTTAATTATAGATTAGAGGAAATAGCTAATGAATTAAATAAATAAATATAAATTTATTTAATTAATAGAAGAAATAGATGATAAGGATATTGCTCAAGTGTGTTAGACAAATGCAGATGGTAGCTAATGCAATATTTGAATGCTTATGTAAATTTTAGGTGTCTACACCTGTAGAGCCTTGTATTCAAGTTTAAGTTCTTTATTTTCATCCATGAGTTGTTTTTCAAACAAATCTACATACCTTGAATCTCCAAACTCATCTATATTTGCATGAATGTAAACCCTAATGTCTTCTACGTGTAGCACCCCATTCAGAATGCTTGAAAAAGCACCTAACAGATCGACTTGAATTGATTTGTGAGGATGCTTCTTGAATTTAGGTCGAGGCCTTTCGGTAATGTCAATAACATGAGGGGTAGCCATTTTAACAGATTTCAGATTCAAAGATTTACAGAGAGCTACCTTTTTCTTTCACGGTGATAGGGTTGATCACTTGTCGATTAAATTCGTTCTCTACCTCAGTCTCTAAACTTTGTAGCTCATGTGCTCTTCTTCTTGTTTACTTCAAATGCAAGGTGATTCAAACGAGTGATCAAGTGGCCTTTTAAAGCCCTGCATTATCTAATTTTCCTTTGCAATAAATGTGTTGCCCTAATTGTATCCGGTTACATTGTTTAGATAGTTCCTCATGTATCAACATCTTTCCTTCCAGAAATCCTTCCATAGATTCTGGACTAACTTGGAGTATTCTCTGTTAATGTGCTAGATTCAGGCACCCACTCACTAACTGGGGGAAATTGATGCTCTATACAGCTCCCCCTAGGCCAGAGTTTTCTAACTTATATCCTGGAGGAATTATCAGCACCAAATTTTGGTGTGGACTCATTATCATTATTCCAAATCTTGTTCATTTCACTCTGTATCTCATCAACATCAATTTTTCTTTTGCCTCTGTCTTAGTTCTGCTCATCCAATTTTCTATTTACCAAACCTTTTCTTCCATTGTCTTTACTTTTGTAGGATCTTGCAATATGACTAGATTTATTGCAGGTATAGTATACAACATTTCCTTTCTTATAAACCTGATTTTCTCTTGATTTGCGCTAATTAACCATATGTCCAAACCTCTTGCAAACAAAGTAGTAACCATTGAAGGAATTGCTAATTCTTCTAATATTGGGATTATTCTTTTTCACACTTCTGCATTCATTTGATCTATGACCATACCTGTTACATTTGAAACATTGACCAAAGAAGGATGGACCATTTTGATTTACTCTACTTCTGTACTGAGTAGCTCTATGACCAAATTTGTTGCAGTTGAAACAATTTCTATTGAATGATGGATATCTTTGAGTATTTGGTTGTCTTACTCAAGGTTTTTTAGATCTGTTTCTTCCATTCCTAAGTTGAAAGTTTCTCTGTTCGGATCTAGAGCTTTCACCTTTCTCATGCTTATCAACATCCTTTTTCTGCCCTTCAATGAGTGCTTCAAGTTTAGTTGAGCTTATCTTGAATTTCTCCTTATACTCATTTACAATTTCTAGCTCATGTCTAAGTGTGATAATTTGTCTCTCAAGTTCTCTTTCATTGTCTCTGCTTTCTTGTATATTAGATTCTAGAAGGCTAGCTATTGCATCCAATTTGCAACATTCTTCAGAACTCTTTTAGATTTTGATTTAACTCTTCTTCATCTTTCTTCTTATCTTCAATTTCCTTGGTTAGTCACATCACTCCAGTTTCCATCTCATGTCTTAGAATAGTCACTTCTTTAGTTAACTTTTCACATTCCTTTTTCTTCTCATCCAGGGCCTTGTTTTGAAGAGGTTGCTCCTTTCCTTTTGCATTGGATTTGCTCAATTTTTCGTTTAAGACTTCAATGAAGTCTTTGGCCTTTTTGAGATTGTTTTGTAGCTCTTGAACTTCTACCTTGGACTGCTTAAGATCATCTAAGGTGAGATTAAGTTGCCCTTGAAGGTCATATTCATCCATTTTGCTATCTTCCTAGATATTTCTTAAGTTGTTAAGCTTTTTCAAAGGAACTTAGCTCTAATACCAATTGTTGGAATAGGTCTGAACAACTGAGAGGGGGGGGCTGAATTAGTTGTTGCTCTTTTCCTTCTTTTTCTACTATTATTCCCTTTTTGTAACTTAAGATTAAATCAATGATATAAACATTCCAGCATTATACGATAACATATGAGTAGAAAACATGAATGACACATTTGACACCAGGATTTTGACATGGAAACCCAGTTAAGGGAAAAACCATGGTGGGGGTTAACCCACAAAAATTAATACCCTGTTGAAAGTATTGATACAAAATGGGAATGCACATGCATTTGGGCTCACTGCCCAGAACTCACTGCTCAAATGAAGTCTCGTTGCCTAAGACAATATTACAAATGAAAAATAAAGATATGAACTGATGATAGTATCTACTTATGCATGAATTTCAGTCCCGGTTGAGTACAAAAACTGATCTTACGCACTTCTTCCTTTCTTTGTTCTTCTTACTGTTCTGCTCTCATTCGCATCTTAGATTTCTTCTCTACTCACATTCACTTTCTTCGCATACACACCACACTCTAAACAACTAAATTCATTGACTATATATGTCTGCAACAAGATCTATAATCATTCTACCAGTTGGCTTCAATAGTACTTAGAACACTTAAGAATGCTCAGCCTTGTCAGCTAGATCTATCATAACTTGGAGTGCAGACCAAAACTTACTCTTGCAAATCATTACTCATGTTGGCCATAGTTACTGAATGCCACCATTTGTCCAACAAGGAACTTCCATTCATCCAAAAACAAGATATTCTGCAAGGTTTACTTGTTCTTCTTTTGTTTTCTCTATCAGACTGGAACCCGATACATAGATGCTAATAACATTTGATTCCTTCATCACCGGATGACAAAATTCTGGATTTAGAGTGTATTTGCAATGTTATCAACAACCTTGGATCTGCAACATACCATGCCTTTCCACTAGAGAGATCCGGACCCAAATACTAGACTCTGATATATACTCTGTTTCAGGCTCCCAGACTTAGATTATTGTTCTAACTTTTGGTATGATTAGATACTGCACTATAGAGGTGTGGGACAATCTTAGTTTCCATCAATGACAACTCCTATCAATGCTATGCAGTGTCTCTTGCCAACATCTCCAATTATAAATTTAACTTTTATAACATCTATGACAAAGTAACTCCTACATCCTCAAATGTAGTTCTTTGAGATGGAGTTGCCAAATCATGTTTCATAACAAGTTTCCATTTTTGAATCTTAGCACCAAGAATTGGGAAGGTTCCATAAATGAGTCCAAAGTCATCAAATAGTAGTTTTCTACCATTGTGTTCTACTTCATTCATGAATGCATATGGCAACCAATGCCAAGAATCTAAGGAGTCTAAAATTTTAAATTAATTATCCCTGTTACATCTTAAGCACCCAAGGACACTTTCCAAGAATGTTGGAAACAAATAAAAATTATACGTAGGATTTACAAAGTAAATGGCACCTTAAGCCTAAAATATATTCATTGTATAACACCAATCCTCTCTTCATCCATAACAAACTTATATGCATGCAAAGAAAACTAAGGACCCTTGTACAGTAGTCCAATGACACATATATCTCCCTAAATCCCCCACTACATGGGCAATGTATAGTCTAAAACTAACCAAAGAATCCATAAGTCCAAAAGAAACACTCTGATAATGGATGTAGCTAAGTTCCTTTATCACATAATGAGGAAGAACACACACCAATTTCTAAACCTACAAAACAAGATACTATAAAACAACTCTCTCCCTTGATCACCTTAACTATCCTAGGTTATTACTATTGCATAAAATAGAGTTTAAAGAGTCCCAATCATCCATACTATTACTAAAAACAATGAAGTACAATAATAGTAAATGATTAAGTTTACACAAATCTCAACTTTAGTATGAATTGAGCCAAACATCTTGAATACACAACAAACCATAGAGAGCAATTTTGAAAATTTTCTCTTTTCCAATACCAACATGTGCTAAAGCTATGACAAGTAAGATCTCTTCCAAACCCCAAAGAAAAATGTCATCAACATATCACTAGTCAACCCCAAGGCCAAACATAATAGAAAAAAATGTAAGCCTTTCAAACTAAAGGAATATCAAATAAAACAATTATTGTTGCAAAAAAGGAATATGCCTGAATCTATTAAACACTATTGTACTCCTCAAAATAGTCTTCAAAACTAACTCCATATCTCAATACAAAAATATAATAAGATAATAGAGAACCTAACCATCCATCTACGGACTTAAACAAGTCCTCATAACCAACATTCCTTTCTCAAGAATCATTCACATAAGAAGACAAGATAGAAATAAAGAATGCATCTAAAAACCAGAAGGGAAATATGTACTAGATCATTACCATCGAGTGGACTAAGTGTGATGTATGAGACACAATATCCTCAATAGTTCCATGTTGAACTTATTTCTAGCTCTAGGTGTAAACTCCTCATTCCTTCTACTAAAAACAAGTGAAAAACTAATCATTCCAATACTCAATCTCCAAAAGATAGAGATATAGTCTCACCCAAATTTAATATAGGTGCACAACCAATTATCTCATGTCAACTAAACTCCATGTGCATTACTACAAGAACTAGAAGCTGACAAGGAAAAATGATCACAACACTCATCTAGCAGATTAATAAATACCATTGGCAAAGCTTCCACTACATTAGTATAGAATACAAGAACCTACCATGATGTCATGATTTGCCTCATAACCTTAGCTCAACCAAAATATCCAAGATATTTTAATGGAAAGAGGCTATCCACATCCTCATAAACCAAGGATAGTCTATCTAAATGAACAACTTAACTAAAGACTTTGATAGAACTCTATAGTAATAGGCTATGTACATATTAAGAAACATGAAGATAAGCATTCTCTATATCAACAGAACTAAAGTTACCAATAAACTCTCACTACTCACATATTGCAAGTGTTAAAAGATTTTCATGACACCAACAAGCACTGCAAAAGAGAATCCATCACAAAGTGATAGATCCACATCACTACCAATGCTCCCATAGAAAGTGATCTAGAGTAATACATTGCACCATGATAAAACATCTCCTAACTGAAGATGACAAAGGGCCCTTGCCAATCAGGGAATTCAAATGCAACATCAGGAGCTCTCAAAGGGAAAAGTAAAACCATGATGTCGAAACAAGGAAGATATGATTGACTATACAATTTCACAAAGCTCCTAGGGAACCATGATCTAGAGCCTCTATTGTTAGCATAGTTAATTGGTATAGGTTCCAAAGTGTAGCTATCTCAATTAATCCAAACATACATATATCTATCTCTTTGTAATGAATATACTAATGTATAATGATAGTCAAGAGGCCAACCAAAATAGAATTTTCAAATCCATGTCATCTAATAGAAAATTCCATTGCAACAAGACACCAATAAAACATTAAATATTGACAACTAAGTTCTCCATGCAACATGTAGGAATAAATAACCCACAAAATTTGCACACATGTGATATCTCAAAGGTGATAGAAAAGCATGGATAATACTCCAACTAAACCCAAATAAACCACAAAACTCATAGACCTCAAATAGTGTAATAAACATCTATTCAACACCACATTAGTAACATGGAAAATAGAGACAACTAAAGATAACATGTGTATTTTACATGACTCAAGCATTAGATCAAATCCAGATCCAACATGCCACAAATCCACAATAAAGTAACCATAATTTAGGAACCTAATGAGCAACCACTACATAAATATTAAGTGACCAAACATATATCAAAATCACTTCTACATCAAGAAGGATGAAACCAACCTTCTCAAACCATGTGTGTAAATTATTTATTGTTGAAATTGCATGATAGACAATCAAGGATCATAAAACTAACCCCTCTCTTGAAAGGATATTTGTTATCTCCATAAGGTCTTTGGGGTACTAATTCTCAATGTTGCAAAATGAGTCAATGGAGGTGAAATGTTCTTTTATCAAGGGGCTTAGTGGGAATATTTTTAGTTTTACTTGCATGGTAGGTTAAGCTTAGTCTGAAATAGAATGCATATAATAGATTAATAATTGGTTGCAATACATATATAACCCACTTTCAACAAACTATACTATATTCTATTCTAATTACTAATTAAAAATTCAACCTAAAAGTGAACCTAAAATTACTATACTCTACTACATTAATGGTGCATTTAAAATTCAACTTGAAAGTGAACCTGTAGAATATGTCATCTAGTGAAATTAAAACTTGATACTTGTGCCATTTCCCTCTTGGGAACAAGAACCATCAAAATGCATTTTCTAGATATCATTGCTTCCAAGGCAAAAAGGTTTTTGGCATGAGGAAAGGTCGACACAATCATTAACACCATCATTAAAATTCCCAATTATGTTGTTAGGCTCACCCTCTACATAGTGTACCTCATACTTTTCCTTCTATGGGTCCTCCATAATATGTAACATTTTATTTTCTCTATGTAGTTGAACCTCTTTTCTAATGATCTATATGGTTGCATAAGATAAGCCCATTTGTATACTACCAACTATTGAAGCTGCTCATTTTCTTAACAATAGCATACCCCATTTGGATGGATAATCAGCAATAATTATGTCTATCCTAAAGCATTTACCAGTATATGCAACAAGTTGCACCTATACACCATTGACAACTCCAATAACATTTACCTCTCTAGAATCTATTGCATATCATTTTCCATAAGACCTAGAAACCTTGAAGCATAGCAAGTTCATAACTTCTAATGGAATCATATTACTTGATGCACTAGAATCCAACATGCAATTATGCACCAACCATCCCTTTATCAACAATGAATTTATTAGGACTGGTAAAATTTCACCTAGTTTACTTCCAATTTTGTCAAACCCTAGTTCTAAAAATCCACTAAAAGAACCCTAACCCTTGCACCATTCATTCCCCAAATCCAAAAATCTTTTGTAACACCTTCATCTAATTCTTTTCTCCATTGTATATGTGTTATGTCCTTGTATATTTTGTGTTTTTGCCTTTGATGCAAGAGCATCCATGGCATAGTGGCAATCATGTGTCAATAATATATATATATATATATATATATATATATATATATATATATATATATATATATATATATATATATATATATATATATATATATATATATATATATATATATGTTTAATTTTCTATTGCATTTTTGGTGGTGGTTTGAATTTCATATTTTATCTTGTGAAATTCATTTTGATGTTCATTTGGGTGTTATGTCATGTTTTAAAATTAAATTTGCAATTTGGATTTAAAATTAGTAAAAGTGTAGATAGTCGGGCTAGTGGGAATCGTGCTTTGAAAGCACAAGATCCAGAAAAAGCAAAAAAGAGTGTGGGCTTTTGGAGACTTTCTATTACATTTAATATATCATTTCTGAGATTCCAATATCCCTAAAATATAGGGATGGAGAGAGTAGGCACCCAAGATAAGGAAAGCAGATTTTTGTTTTAATGCATAAAAGCAATAAAGCCAAAAATAGCACCACCACAAAGCATGGCAAGGCACAAAATTTAAATGGCTTAATTTAGTCAATTTATTTGATTAAAATAAATGAAATTAGATTTTTTCCAAGAGGTGGATGTTGTATTTTGGAGAGTGGGCTAGAAATGAATGGAAATTCAAAAAACATAAGGGAAATAACATTTCATTCCGAAATAGGAGGAGATACAAAAAGGAATTAGAATTCATTTTGAAGTTTAGTTGTTTGTGATTCCAGGAGAGTTGGTGACAGTTGCATAGTTGTTTGTTGTGATTTTGCAGGAGCTAGAAGGGGAAGTTTTTTGAAACTTTGGTTTGCTATAGAAAACCATTTTGTAATTGATTTTTGTAGCTTTGTAAGGGTTTGTTTTAGCCCCATTTCCCTCTTTTGACTGATGTAATTTTCTTTTATGAAAGTTGGATGAATGTATGAAAATTAGTTGCAAGTTGCAAACCAAATTTGTAAATAGTTATTACAAGTTTAATTTATGTTTGCATGTGTGTGGGAAAATAGATATGAGGGTTGTTTATTTCAGCTTTCATTTAATTAGTGGTATCAAAGCAAGTTTGATCTCGAGGGTGTAAATAGACCGCCAAAGAGAGGTAATTTACACCACGACTTGTGAGTTGTGGTGTTGCAGAGATGTTTACCAGAGGAGCCCCATGAGGTAGGGGTAGAGGACGAGGAAGAGTAGATGGTTTTGTTAGAGAAGACAATTTTAGGGCCTTGAGAAGGAAGGTAGAGAATTTACAAGATTATATAAGGAGAGGTTTGTAAGAATAAGAGACCCAGGAAGTGATGATGAGAGCACTGAGAATGCTAGTCAAGCTAGAAGCCAAGGAAGCCAAGGTGTAGCATTGGTGTAGGAGCATCATAGACATCAAGGTTTTGGTTAGATTTACAAGTAGTTGTTTGGTTAAATAAGGTATATAAGACCATATTCAATATTGTCTAAGGCTTGAATGCCATTCTTGTAATGGACTATGTCCAAATAGCTAGTTTCTACTATTGTCATGTTGCTAGTCCTAGTTAGGACAGTCTTGTAATGGTTGGTAGTTTGAAAGTCATTTAGATTTCTATAGGTTAGTCTTTAAATTCTCATGTTTTTAAGCCTTTTAAGGCATGTCAAAGGGTGTAGATGTGTTAATACCTTGTCAAAGATTAAACCACATATCAAAAAAGCTTGTTATTAAACTCAAAAACACCGGTGCAGTCCAAGAATGGACAGTTTCTTAAAATTGTCTTGTTACTGCAGTTACAATCTTGAGGAAACCCGATGGTCAGGGAGTTGTTGAACGACCCATGCATGGTATGGGGCTTGTTTTTAGCCAAGGAAAGAGGGATTATATGTATTCTATTCAATGGAACTGAAAGAAAAAAAAAGAAACATTGTTTTTTTGCCTTTTTGTGTTTTTTTCTGCATTCTTGTGTTTTTGGAGCCGTACCACTGTACAGTACAGTACTGTCATGAAAGTTTGAATGATTGGGAATGAAGGTTAAGGAGTTAGCTATCCATTGAAGCTAGTTTGGGCTCTTGACACTGAGGGAAAAGAAACACATGATTGTATAACTTCTTACTGTTCCTTGAAATTGTTGTTTCCATAAACTACTTGCTACTTTTCTAAAGAATCTGTACTTGTACGGAATTTGCATAGCTCATGTATGCATTGGATGGTTAGAGGAATAAAGCACCTTTGATTTAAATCTATTTTGAGGTTTTGATAGTTAGGTAGGAGGAAGAAATCACTTGTTTTCCTTGGACTGTCCAAAATCTTAATTTAGGCTCCTTCTGAGTAGAATGATGGATATGTTCTCATTCCACTAATCTTTTCTAGTTTTGATCAGTGGAATGGATTGTAGGCTAGCTTTTTCAAGGTTTTGTGAAGGTTGCAGGGTAGGAAAATAGTGAAGGGTGGAGTTTCCCATGTAAATGGCCCATCAAGAGTCTTGTCTTGGGAAGTTGGAAGAGGACAGCAACAATAAGTGATAACCAGTGTCTAAGGAAGTGGAATGCTGGTGAATGTTAAGTGTGGAGACTAGTAGGAAGGGTGCTGGAATGGATCATGAACCTGTCACAAGGAGGAGTAGGGAGAGATCTCTCTAAGTTATCAATCTATACTACCTTATGCTGTCTCTGACAGTCCTCCTTGGAGACAACCATTGCCAGAAGGTAATAGACTTGTTTGGTTTAGTTTTGTTTTGTCAATGAATGCATCAGGTATGCATGCATGTGAGAGATTGGCAAGATGCATGATTAGGTTGAGTGTGTCTCAATAGAGAACCTTACAAGAAGGATATGGTGACTGTTGTTCCATTGGAATAGGAAGGTTATGACTGTCTTTTGAAGACTTTGACAAGGTTGTTGTCCTGCAGACCCTGTTTGGTGGGTTAGATGGAGTCTTGTTGGGAATTAGACATCTTGGAAGGTGTAGATTGAAGTTATTGGGTCAGAGACCAGGTGTTGGTCAATTTGTGTGATGCAAAAATGCTAGTATGAAGTTGTTTTGTTCAAGTTATGACAGTCTATGAATACTGCTATCCTGCTGTCCTTGATGCTCTACATCATTTTTTGGTATCAAAGCTAGCAAGTAGATCCTTGAGAGTGTTGTGGATCTTGTGAAGGAGATAAAGGTCTGTGAGAGTTTGTGAAGATGCCTCCTAAAAACTAGATGGCAAGAGAGAATACTGAGTTGAGAGAAGCCTTAGAGGCAAGAGAGAAAGAGCTGAGGGACAGAAGAGAATAGGATGCTACCAGAGACAGAGAGCTGAGGCAAGTGAGAAGAGAAACACCTAAATTCATACTAGATTGATTGGATACAAGATAATTAGAAGTTATTAGTGAATGAACAATGCAATGTAAAGTTTAAGGTTGGGAATTATCATGATGAAATTCTATGTGATATCATCCCTATGGTTTCTTGTCACATTTTGCTTGGAAGGCCATGGAAATATGACAGGAAGGCCATATATGATGGGTGTGCCAACACCTACACAATTGTAAAAAGATGGAGTGAAGCATAAGTTGAAACCTTTAAAGGAGGAAAATGTTCAAGTTTGTGGTAATGCTAGAGTTTTCTTAGTTGATGCAAGGAGATTTCTTGATGGTATGAAGCATGAAAAGGTTTGTTTTTCTTTTATTCCTAAAACTAATCGTTAAGTTGTTGAAGATGTTCCTACAAAAGTTACAGATTTGTTGCAGGAGTTCCAAGACATTGTGTTTAATATTACACTAGAAGCACTCCCATCGGTGAGAAAAATTAGTCATCAAATTGATCTGATTCTAGGAACAAGTTTGCCCAACAAGGCAGCCCATAGGATGCCACCAATAGAGAGTGAAGAGATGAACAGACAAGTAGCAGAGTTGTTGAAGAAGGGATTGATTTGGGAGAGTTTGAGTCCCTGTGTAGTCCTTGCATTATTGGCACCTAAGAAGGGAGGAGAGTGGAGAATGTGCATGGATTCTAGAGTTATAAACAAGATCACAATAAAGTAGAGATTTCCATTACCCAAAATGGATGACATAATGGATTACATGAGTGAAGCAGAATACTTAACCAAGATTGATTTGAAGATCCGGTATCACTAGATAAGGATACAAGAAGGAGATGAGTGGATGACTGCATTCAAGATGAATGAAGGTTTGTATGAGTGGTTGGTCATGCCATCTGGGCTAACTAATGCATCTAGTACTTTTATGAGACTCATGAATGAAGTTTTGAAAGAGTTTCTTGGAAGGTTTGTGATAGTTTATTTAGATGATATTCTAATTTTTAGTAAGAGACTAGAGGAGCATTTGATGCATATTAGGTGTGTGTTTGAAAATCTTAGAGAGGAGAATTTCTGATTAACCTTAAGAAATGTAGCTTTGTGAAGAAGGAATTGGTGTATTTGGGTTTTTTGGTGTCAAGTGAAGGCATTAAGATGGATCCAGAGACGGTGAAAGAAATTCTAGAATGGCCTACACCAAGAACAATAACCAAGGTGAGATCTTTTCATGGTTTAGCCAGTTTCTACAGAAAGTTTATTAGTAGCATATGCAAACCACTAACAAAGACTATGAGAGTGATAAGAAGGATTTTAGGTGGACTTCAGAGGTAGAAAAAACTTTTAATGTGTTGAAGGCAAAAGTTACAAAGCAACATGTCTTAACACTTCCATATTTCAACAAGGTTTTTCAAGTAGACTGTGATGCAAGTGGTAGTGCCATTGGAGCTGTTTTGAGTCAAGGAGGTAAACCCATTGCTTATTTTAGTGAGAAGTTAAATGATGCTAAAAAGAAGCATTCTGTGTATGATCAGGAGTTCTATGCTATTGTGCAAGCCTTGAAGAAGTGGAGGCACTCTCTTTTTCCAAAGGAGTTAGTTTTATATACTGATCATCAAGCTTTACAATATTTGAGCAGCCAAGGTAAGCTCAGTCAAAGGTACATGAAATGGGTTGAGTTTTTACAAACTTACACTTTTGTTTTGAAGAATAGGAATTGGAAGTCTAACAGAGTTAGAAATGCTTTAAGTAGGAGGCAAAATTTGTTGGTTGAAATGCAGGTGGAAGTTGTAGAATTTGAAGAGTTGAAGGATTTGTATGAGGAGGATCTAGATTTTGGAGAAGCTTGGAGAGATTGAAAGAATCTTGTTTCAGTAGATAGGACAAAATGGTTGGATTACCTTATCCAAGATGGCATGTTATTCCAAGGTAACAAATTATACATTCCAAGGAGTTCTATGAGATTGAATCTAATCAAGGAGAATCATAGTGGTGGTCTTGCAGGTCATTTTAGGATGGATAAGACTATTGCACTTGTAGGTGAGAAGTATATTTTGCCTCAACTACAGTGAGATGTAAGAAAATATGTGCAAGGTTATAGGGTTTGTCAAATGGCAAAGGGTATGAGTCAAAACACTAGTTTGTATCAACCATTACCTGTACGAGAGAGGCCATGGGAGAACATAAGTATGGATTTTGTTCTTGGCTTGCCAAGGACACAAAGAGGGAATGATACCATCTTTCTTGTGGTAGATAAATTCTCTAAGATGGCACATTTTATCGCTTTTCATAAGACTAATGATGCTTTGAATGTTGCAAATTTGTTTTTCAAGGAAGTTGTGAGACTTCATGGACTTCCAAAGAGCATTTTTTCTGATAGGGATACCATGTTTGTTTGTTACTTCTGGAGGACTTTGTAGAAGAAACTCAACATTGAATTAAAGTTTTGCTCAGCATACCATCCTCAAACAAATGGACAAATAGAGGTGGTGAACAAGAGTTTGGGAAACTTGTTGAGATGCTTGGTTGGAGACAAATTGAAAGGGTGGGATTTGATCCTACCACAAGCTGAGTTTGCCTATAAATACTCAGTCAATAGAAGCACAGGTAATCACCATTTCAGATTGTTTATGGTAGAAACCCAAGAGTTATTTTAGACTTAAACCAGATTGGTAAGGATGTGAAAAAGGGTGCAGATGCAGAGGATTTTGCAGAGCATATGAAAGGCCTACATGATGAGGTGAGAAAACATATCCGTAAAATGAATTTTTCTTATAAAACTAATGCTGATTTGAAGAGGAGACATAAAGAGTTTCAGGTTGGAGATGAAGTGATGGTGCATCTAATAAAGGAGAGATTTCTATTGGGTACATAGAACAAGATCAAAATGAAGAAGTTTTGACTGTGCAAGGTTGTGAAAAGGCATGATTTTGGTAATGCATATGAGGTAGAATTGCCCAATGAGTTTAATATTTATCCAATTTTTAATATTTCAGATTTGACCATATTTCATGAAGGTGAAAATGATGAAGTTGCAGCAATTAGGGAGCCACAAGCACTCACACCTACTTTAGAAAATGAAAACATTGAAGCAATTCTTGATAGCAGGGTGAAAAGAAGCACTAGAAGAAAGCAATACATGGAGTATTTGGTGAAATGGTTTGGGAGACCTATGGAGGATTCTTCTTGGTTATCTAAGGATGAGATTACTCATCCTTGATATCCTCTTGAGAAGTGATGAGATAACTTTTCTTCTACCATGGATGTCTGATGCAGGAGCATCCATGGCATAGTGGCAATCCTGTGTCAACAAAAAATATATATGTTTAATTTTAAGTTGCATTTTTGGTGGTGGTTTGAATTTCATATTTTATCTTGTGAAATTTATTTTGATGTGCATTTGGGTGTTATGTCATGTTTTAAAATTAAATTTGGAATTTGGAATTAAAATTGGAAAAAGTGAAGATAGTGGAGCTAGTGGGAATCATGCTTTGAAAGTACAAAATCCAAAAAAAGCAAAAAGGAGTGTGGGTTTTTAGAGAATTTATATTGAATTTAATATATCATTTTTGAGATTCCAAAATCTATAAAAATAGGGATAGAGAGAGTGGGTACCCAAGATAAGTGTTACCAATTTTTCTATACGGCTCAAATTGGTAGAGCTAGAGTACATTCAATTCATTTTAAATGAAAAAGTTTTAACATTTGCCTATTATCTTGTTTGCATGGTTGAAGTGCTGAAACATTTGGTTATGATGCATTGTTATAATAGAGGGAAAGGATTCAGTTCATCATTTAATGCTTTGTTGAGTATTCATCATTGATACAAATTATTTCATTTCATTACAATGATCATTCGATTTACAAATGAAATATATACAAATGGAATAAACATTGCATTGAATGAAAACATAACATATCAAATGTCCCACACAAGTCATGGGAATAGCTGAACCAACACATCATAGAGAATGAACTATACAACTGAAGATTAATAAAAGAAAAGAAGCATATAATGAAAGACATGTTCAACATTGCTTGTTGGTGTTTGGTGTTGGTAGTCAATGCAATTTGCTCCTCCTCACTCCTAATCCTCGAGTGAACCGGCATCATGATTTGAAGAAGTTGGTTTGAGCTACAAATATGTATTTCATTATGTGCTCTATCTACATAATATAGTACATTGGCATGGTGTGTTGGATCAATTGAACAGAAATCAGATAACAAACATTAAAGAGAGCCTAAAAAATAAAGTATCACAAGAGCATTGAGCTTCATTATTTTTATCAAACTAATGTGTTTGTTTCATGTGTAGGTATAGGTAAATTCATGTTTCTATTTTGAAGATCATTCAGCATGTGGTGTAAAGTGGGCTCCCACAAGGGTAGAGCTCAGCATGCTTCCCCTGAATTTCAAAGGGAGTGAAACAAGAATTCATATCCATATTGTTCAAACAAAGTATATTCAGTCGAAGAAGTGACACATCAAGTGAGTGCATGAAATAAGGTTCATTGCTCATCTAGGATCATCAGTTCACATGATGAAATGACAACCATACATGCGCAGTGAACTTGTCCAATGTTGCCCAAAGAGGTGTGAAACTAAGTAAAGGTATGACCAACATCAGAATATTTATTGCATCTACTTGATGTTACAATATCATATTTTATGCATTCAAACCATAATATTGGAATAGTGAAATCCATGGAACAAAAAATTATCACTTTTGGTTGTGAATGGATTATAAAGTTTGTCATTGGAACAGTGACAATGTTTTCATTTGTGTAATATGAACATTCAACCAAGAGCCATAAAGATACAGTTGCAAGTTATACATAGTTTATTTATGCTTCAGCCAGTGAAGTGAAGTAGCCTCCACCACTCAGTATGATATGTAGTTGTCATCAAGGATGGTGCAAAGACATGAAGACTTAGGGCAGGAGTATGAGGACATCATCAAAACATAGTGGTATGACTTCTAAAGCACATAGCATGTTGCTGCAAGGATCCCAAATAGCAAATAGTCAATAGTTGATAAGCCAACAATAAAGTGAAATTGGTAGGAAATGAAAGGCATTCAAGTATTCTAGGTGTTCTTGTATAATGCCAAGATAATGGTCTACCATAAGAAATGAACATTCTCTCATTAGAGGATATTCTAAGAATATAAATCTACATATTAAGGATGTGCAATTTGGAGAAGTATGTATCCATTAAGGAATAGAGTCAACAAAGATAACAAATGCTATGGAACAATAGAGTGTGTCAATTACACTTATCGAGCTAAATACATTATCATCAAATGCAAATGAAATTTGATGCAATTGCTAGTGGTACTCAAAAATATCTATGTTACAGTGAAATGAAAAGAGTTACAACCATTCAAGATGGTATGAATACGAATACATTTGAAATGATACAATAAACTAGAGAAACAAGAGAGTATGATCAAGTGTATATAGACTCAATACCAAGTGCCATAGTTGCATATTCAATGCTCATATTAATCTACAGGTGGCACAAAACTCAAATCATATGATTGTCATTATTATAGAAAGTGCAGGTGGAGCAACAAAGAAATGAACTATAATTTTTATCTCCTCAAGTATTGTTTTTGCCAAGATAGAAAGTAAATATACATGAAGGAAGCTCATACATGTCTTGGATAGTCTTAGCCTTTCTAATCCAAAAGGTCTTTGTGTTTTCCAAGGAGTATAAATGTGATCTTGCTTTGCCAGTGAGTATAGATAAAGGAGCAGTCTTAATTTACAACTTCATTCTCATTATCAGATAAATGCCCATGGGTCACCATTGATAGGCATGGTTTTGTCTTCAAATGAATTAGGTATATCGACAAGCTTCTGAGCAAGGGAAAATCAATAAAATGCTAAAAGCGGCATTGTTGCATACAAAAGATAGCAATGCAACTGAAGCTAACCCTGCAGAAGAGCCTTGTGATAGAAATTCATTATTAATGTTTTGGAGTTACAAGATGAGACAACATTACTACCGATGAAGCTAAGAATTTAGTATTAGCAGTCATGGGTGAGGCATAAACAAGAGGAATCTCAGTGGATATCACATGGTACCCAAAGGATATGAAGCCCATTTATCCAAAGTATGTAGTCGGCATCCAAGAGCATAAGGAATGAGTAATGAAGAGTCTGCCATTTAAGCATGAAGTGGACCAAAGAACAAAAGGAAGATAAGTTCAAGATGAGGGTTTGATATTCAGAAAATGATTGAGAAGACCCAGACAATGGCTGCAAACAACAATAGGGAAAAAATGAACATCTTTTCCTCATAATAGAGTCAACCCATTAGGGTTCTAAGTAATTTCATACAGAAATGGGAGGAAAGTATAAGTTTCAAGAATCATTCCATCTCAGAAATGCATAGAACTGCCATGGATGGCTGCGGCCTATGAACATACAACACTTTCATAGTTTTTAATAGAATAATGAAGGGAGAGTTTAGAGTTCAAAAGGTAAAAGCGTTACCTTTATTCTGTTCTGAGTGAAGATAAATATGATAGGGCCATGGGTTTTTCCCATGATTTGCCTTTATGCTGCCTCCAAATGACCTTCAATTAGTCATCCATGGCAGTCCCCAAACAAAGGAAGAATAAACCACAGAGAATATTTAAAGAAATGCATTAGAAATCCTATAATGGTCGTGGCTTTAAGAACCATAAATCTTTGATTAACATGAAAATGGGTTTCAAATTTGTGATAAGTAGGTGTTTACCTTGTTTTCTTGCAAGATCTTCATCAAACATGCTCAGAAACAGTGAAGAAATGGAGGGTTCTAGCTCCAAACCCTAATCCTATGGTGGGCATAGCAGAGAGCATTGTTTTGAGAGGATATAAGGTGGAAATGAGCCGAGAAAGTAGGGCACTCATTTTGCTTTAAGGTTCCAAATGCCCTAATTTTTTTTTGTGATATTTTTATGACATTTAGATTAATTTAAAATGCTTTAGTAATACCTATGGGGTATGTTATTCACCATGTCAAATGACTAGTCTCAAGACTTAGATGATGTCAAATGCCATAGGTTTTTTTGAAATTTTAATGCCTAAGCATTATGCCTTAAGGACTATTAGTCTCATTGAAACAAACTTATATGTTCATATACCTTAGTGCATTTTGCAAACTATTTAAAGGATAGAGTCATGCCCTAGGTGCCTTGGTTGTAAATCTCATATGCCCTTAGGAGTATTTTGCATAAATAGATGGAGATAAGCCTTCATAGACTTTTATTTTTTTGCAAAGCATTTGAGATACCTTCACAATTTTTATGACTTTTTATAGAAAAATCAAATTTTTTTAAGATGTGATATATTTGGCGAAATTAAAGCCTTGTAATGTTTTGCAAAAATCAAATCAGGATCAAATTGAGGAAAAGACAAAACTGCAAATCATTGTAAGATGATGTTTTAAAGAAATATCTTATAAATTTCTCTGAAATATTCATTATCTATACAATTAAAAAAAATAAAGAAAACAATATCTTGTCTTTTTGAGTTTGCTTTCTTTTTGGTAGATATGGACAAAAATGGAGTCTTATTGGGAAGATAAAGCATTTTTTCTAGTGGGACCACCTTGGGGGGATTTTTGGTAGTTTCTTTCTTTAGTTTGGGAGACAGTTTGGCATAGTTTTCAAGGCTTTTTATGGAGCTCAAAAATGGATCAGTATAACTATTTTTAGGAGCTTTTTCCCATTTTTCCAAAGAGAGATCATTCTACAGGCATATATTGGAGAAAGCCAGCTCTTTCTCGGGGAGTTCAAATCATGGTTTCTTCTCTCTTGAGCATAGGCAGAGAGTTTGTAGACATTTTTGACTTAGTTTTTATTAGATTTTCATTCACTCTTTTCAGTTAATATAGTGTTGCCCCCTTTTTAAAAAAAAAAAGTGTCCTAACCCATTCTTTGTTTTTCCCTTCCATTCATTGTCGGCCTTTTCTTAGTTTCTCCTTTCGGGCCAAATTCACTTAGTCACTTTAGTGAGTCAGAGATCTTACACATTTTTTAAGTCAAGTCGACGGGTTCACAAGTCCTTGAACCGCCCAACTTGCTGACTTACTGTTTTGTTGTGTCTTTGTATGAAGTCTTTCCTTTGTAGTCGAGAGGTCAGGGATTCTTTGAAGTTTTGAATCTCTGACTCCTAGTTCAAGAGTTCATCTTTTGTTTGACTTGCTGACTTCATGTAGCACACTTTCCCAAGTGGTATTAGCCACCTTGGCATATTGTATGGAAGAATGACACTTGTCACTTTGCATTCAATTCGACATATGTGCGGACACAGTGGCACCATTCTCGGAGGGAAAGTCGAGGCATACATTTATGAGTTATAATGGAAAATTTGCCACCAATATTTAATATCTTTCTTGGGTGAATTTAATATCCTTTGCTCTCTACGTGTATCTTCGAGTCTCTTATTTTCTAGTTTCTAGAGCACATAAAAATGAAGTTTAAATTCCAAGGGACCCCCATGGATTCCATTGTGGAGAATGGTCTCTCTAGAGTGAGGGATATGAATTTAGGGCACGTGGATTTAGATGATTTTTGGAGGAGAATGCAGTCTAAGAAAAGAATTCCCTTGGCAGAGAAAATTATCAGCAGTGGCTTGCATAAAGCTAGTGGTTTCCCACTTGCTGTGCATTGTCCCAAATTAATGGTTGCATGTGCCAATGGTTATTTACTAGACACTCAGGAGATAAAGACTTCCAGTGGTGTTGTGGTGGCTAGAATTGATTCTAAATCTGTTGCTTCGGCCCTAAACTTGGAAGAATATGAAGATAACTCTGATGTTTCTGTATCTTTGTCTTGGACTTACTACAATGAGAAAAAGGAATGGTGTCATACTTGCATTGCCAAGCATTGGCTAGAAGAAGAAAAGAGTGGTAAGTCTTGGCTACCTACTAGTCTGAAAAGGAGCCATTTTAAAGAAGAAATTTCAGATATGATAACCTTGCTGAACAGAGTAGTTGGGAGCCCCGAGTCAGATGTTTTCAAGTTCTAGATTTACAAATTTATTTTATTAATCTACAGAGATCACCAAATTGACTGGCCAAAAATCATTACCGAGTGTCTACACAAGAAGCTAATGAATTTTACATGAAGTGTGGGCTTTCATATGTGTTCCCAACTAGTCTAGATCTTGGCTTGAAGAGAGGCTGCTTGGCCTAGTCTAAGAACTCAAAGGAGTTCTTCAGCAAGCACACCTGTGTATCAAATTTTTCCTCATTTGCAAAGAAGTGAAGGTATGAAGGATTTAAGACATGTGAATGATGCCTTTTCTATGATGCTAGATAAAAGAATTGATGGCTCAATAGAGAAAAGATTTTTTGTAGAAGTATTTGCATTGGTCACAAAATTTGGGAGTATTTATATTCAGTTTGATTGCTTCTCATATTTGAGAATCGGGGGTTATGAAAATGCCCCATTAAAATTGCCTCGGTACCCCTCTGATTATTTGGTGTTACTTGAGGTATACCACCAAATGGTAATAGTAAATGTCAAATACCAGGCACTAAAAAAGAAAGGATATTCTTTTCCTATGTCTTTGTCTTTTTATTCATGCAAAAGCAATGATGGTGCTTAGAATGTGGATAAGTTATTGTCTGAATTCAACCTTCATAGTTTGTCTCCCTGTGTATCATTTGACAGCAAAAATTTTATAAAAGAAAATATGCATGGAGGTGGTTCCTACTCACATCTTCCTCAACTTGAAGATATTTGGGAGGACTGTATTGATAAAAGAGAAGTTCAGATAGTAGAATTTGACAAAGCTCAAAGTGACCACCATAATTTGAATTTAGCCTCTAAGGAAGTACAAGAAATCACCAACATAGACCTCGGTATTCTAATGGCCAAAGACGTCATAGTTGTTCCTAAGGAACTAGATACCACTGGGTGGACTGATGCATTAGAATAGAAAATTTGTATTATTTCTACAGTTGAAGAAGAGATGGGAAAGGTAGTGGTAGTTTATTACAAAGAGATGGTGAGGATTAAAAGAGATTTCACTGCTTCAGAGGTAGAGGCTAATGGATCTAATGATGAAAAACTATTGGAAGTTAAGCTGATCAAATAGAATTTCAAAAGGACAGTGACGGAGGAGATAGTAAATTACAACACAATTATAGAGGAGTCATTGGGAAGACTTTCTAAATTGGCACTTGTAGAGCTAGTATCGATGAATTATATCATAAAGTGACTGACTCCGACCGGGCTATCATGAAAAGAAAGCATCATATCAGCATGACCAAAACTCCACTGGGCATGTCCTTAACACCACTTATCAACAATTACAGGGCATACAAAGCCAGATTGTGGGCAAAAGCACCTCAGGCAGTGCAAAGTGTCACTAGAGAAGGTGGGTAGTCAAGGGAAGATGAAGAGATGGACAAGGTGGCTGATGGCGATGGGGACTTGCAAATTCTCAATTGATTTTTAATTTCATGCTTTTAATTTATCTCTTTCTTGCTCTAAAACTATTAACTTTGGAGGGCCCTTTATTATTATTATTATTGTTTAAATAATCTTTTAATCAGTTGTTTCAAGAAGCCATTATGGTTTTCAAGATAGTTATAGTTTGGCCTAGCTATATATTCTAGATGGCTGGTCGAATTATGGATCTTTTGCAAAACTTTGTTTCTGGAAAGGGTGATAAATAATTTTTTTTCAGCTACTGTGATATATGCAATACAGTTAATACAGTGGAGATTTTGATGATCATGGACTTTGTGTTATGATTATTTGAATTCATGTTCTTCTTAAGTTGGATGTGTTTCTGTTGATGTTAATGGTATTCATGTGTTTTGGTGGTTAGATATTATTAAATCTTGCTCACTACTTTGAATAATCTATTTGTTGATATGTCATTTAAGGTGGTGAATTCATGTGCATATGTATGATACCTTCAGTATATGTTATGCAGTTGGAAGTTTGTGAACTTCTAGAGTTAGAGTTAGAGTTGTAGATGTGCCTTTATAGCTTTTTGGTTAAAAGCTTTTCCTTTATCTTTCTTTCTGGTTAAAAACAACCTCAAGTTTATATTCCTCAGAATATCTGTTGAAGGTAGTTGCGCCTTGTTAAATTAGCAAAGACCCTATGTAGAATACCAATATATTAGGCTCAACTGTTGATTACATTTGTCACTTGTCCAGGCGTAAGTATATAGAGTTACGTGACAAATCTGTTAACCAACATACAACAAAGCATTCCTACTTCACTTCATTTGCCTCAGTTATAGTATTGATTTGATGCCTCACTGTGATAACAAATATTTTGTCCTTTGTCATGTCTCATTATTGTAGAACTGTGTGCAAATATCTCATATGATTCTGGTTGCATGTTGAGTTCAAATCTGAGCCTTCATGAAAATTACTTTTGAATTGTATGATCTAAGTGAAGTTGTGAGAGTTCATGTTTAAGGAGTTGTTTGTGAGTAAAAGTATCAAGATAAGTTAGAAATTAGGAGCATATTCTATTTAAGTTTGAATTTGATTCTAGTTCATCCTCTCACCTTTCCCTCTACAAATCATTTAGATTAGGAAAAAATCATTAGGAGAACCAGCTCACTCTGGAGGTTCACTCCAAGTTTTAGGCAACCCATAGGCCTAGGAGTGTTCCCACGTGTCAAAAAATAGTTAAGTTGAATAACTTAGCATATGGTGGATATCTGATTGATAACAGTTTTTGGCACACCCAATGGGATAGATTAGACTATTCTAGTCCAATAGCATGTTCATATATCACTGATTATTGGTGTGTGTGTCAATGATCTCAGCCTTTGGAGATAGAAAATCAAACACATCTAGCGACTTCAAATCAAGATCTACTAGTTTTAATAGATCAAGCGCTGGTATGTTTCAAACAACTAAGTTTTATTCTTATAACTAGCTCTTCATATGAGTAGAAATGTTTAATTTTCATAGCCAACATGTAAACCCACCCCCATACTATGAAAATGCCACGTATCCATCTCCTTATCAACCATATGTGACCAATCAAGCTATTGTTTTTTATTCCATGGATCTTCAAAATCATCATGCAGAATATAATTACCACCCACCCACCCCTGCTCAACCTCCTTACCAGTCATACACAAGTAGCCATAATGTTATTTTAGTCTAAATACTCAAGATGCTTACCGCATACTCACCCCTGCCCAATCTTCCAATCAACCTAAAAATTCTGAAATGATGGAGCTTAAAGACAAGATTAAAAATACTTTGATAGACTTCAACAAGTAGTTAGAGGAGATTAAGAGGCAACTTGAGTATAATTAGCAACAGGAAGAGATGGCTTATCAAGCCTATCTTCATGAGCAAGAGTTGGAGGCACAAAGGACATAGTTTGAGTAGGATCTAGTAGCAAAAGAGGAGCATATGGAACTTTTTCTTTCTCAAACACATGGGTATTAGGTTCAAGCACCTCCTGTCATTCCAAATCGGTTTATTTAGGAAGAGGGTCGTAAGTATAAATTTCTAAGTTTTAAATAGGATGAGCCTCTTAAAGTTTCTAAAGTAGAGATTCTAAGCTTTAGGTAGAATAAAGTTCTTGATCCCTTGAGGTAGCCTCTTAATCCTAAAATACCCAGTTTCAGAAGCCCTCACCCCTTGCAAGTTAAAGAAAATAATCATGTTCAACCCAGTATAGTTGCAGATCATCCCATAGAACAACATTTTTCCTCGCAAGAAACTCAAGAATCTTCCTAAATTTCCCTCCCTAAGGAATCTAAGGATGAATCCTTTGATCAAAATACCTTACTCTTTATCAAGGAACTTAGAAAGGTTAATCCACTGTGTTTAGCTTTGGAAGTTTACCATTTGCAGTAGCAGAAGATCAAACAAGAAAAGATTTCTCTTGAAGATTCTTTCAATGTTTTCACTAATGATCCTCCTTGTTTTGTAGAAGATGATCAACTAGACAAACCAGATGTGAAGCAAGAGGTTGTTGTTGTTTGTGATGCATCCCCAAATGAATATGAGCATAATGCATGTGTAAAGAAAGTTGATTCAAACCTAACACCGTATCCTTTGCATTTTGATTCATTTGAAAAATTTTCTAATGCTATTCGTAAGATGCATGAAAGTAGGATACAAAGATTGGAAGGTGAAAGCCTTCAATTGTAAAGACAGAATGCCCAAGTTTCATCAAATGAAGTACCAGATAAAAGGGAAGAGGATTTAGTTCCTTTGTTTGATCAATTACCTAGTTTTGTTGAGCTAGATGAGGAAAGCATGCTCATACCAAGGACAATAGTTTTAGAATAGTAGGAAGACCCCCAACATTATGAGAAGTCATTGAGTGAAGATCATGAGTATCATTTTAGAATCTTAGATCAAGAGGGAGGGCATCAAGATGGGCCTATTTTGGAGCCCAATAGGCTTAGTGCAGGTTGTCATGAGGTAAAAGACATCGCCTTCTCATAAAAAAACTAGGATAATTGTGAAGAGAACTTGGTTTTGAATGATCTTAAGGTCTCCGTTACAAATTTAGATAATGTACAAGAGATTGGTGTTGACCCTTAGTTTAAAGTTAATCTATTTGATGAGCTTCCTAACTTTGAGTGTGAAAGTGAAAATGGCATGGCTATATCAAGTTCTAACCACCACAGCAATGAGGACCATTCAGATAATGTACTGATCCAAGAACAAATATATAAAAGCAGCCCTGATTTGAAAGGTTCAGAGCTTGAGGAAGATCTGTTTCAAGCTAAAATTAAACTTTTTTGCTCACATTTAGAGGTTATGCTAGCATTTATGGAGGAGGGTTACTTGGAACAACAAAAGAAAGAAGTGGAAGTGGTTGTATTCTTGAATGAGTCACTAGTTAAGGAGCAACCTAACTTGCAGCAAAATCTTGATTGGTTGGAGGTGTTGCCTTTCTATTACATAGAGGATCTTGAAGCTGATATGCAACATGATGGCTTAGTGGAAGAGGCTAGTTCATTATTTGAACACTTGCCTTTATTCATTGAAGAAGAGACTCCTATTTCGGAGTGTATCTCCTCAAAGAAGAATGAGTTTTTTGTGCCTATTCTGACTCTTACTAAGAACCTTCCAAGAGTTGACAGTTTTGATGAGCTATTAGCAACCCTGATAGAGGAGGATGGTCCATTGACTATGGAGGGAGAAGTAGCATGGCATGCTATAATGCAATGTGAAGGTGATGTTGTTATTTCCAATCATTCAAATTGCTTTCTCTCTAGTCCAACACTTTTGAGGGGGTGTCCTATTAGATATTTGGCTGGGTTGGAAGCCAACAAAAAGGAGCAGCCTCATAGTGACAATGATCTAGATCATTAGGGAGAGTATGAAGTTGATCAGTTTCCCGAGCAAGTCAGGTGGGTAACTGACTACATTTTCCTTCTTAGAAAGGTGCTGCAATAGTTTGCTGAAGATTTGATTGTTCTCCACCCCTTTTGACTGACTAAAAACCTTATGGAGTATCGCAGATTAGAAAGGAAGGGTAGTTATTTTCTTGAGCCAGTGAATGGTTTTGTTTGATCAGCTTCCTTGGCTAGTTAGAGTAGGGTAGATTTAGTGTTTTCAGTCAATAAGTGCTTCATGCACATTTCCTTTCAGTAATTTTTTGTTTCCCTAAGTGCTACTGCACATGTTTTCTAGCCAAGGGCCTTCTAGTTGCTTTTTAGTTTGGTTTAGTTTAGTTTTCTGCTACTGTTTGGAGTAGTTTGAAGTGCTAAGTTTTAGTTTTCTGAGTTAGAGATGAGTAGAGTATGACTCCATGCCCAATGGACAGTTAAGGAAACTTGTCTTGATGCTTAGCAGGCAAGCATGTAGCAAAAGTTGCCAGAAATGTTACCAATTTTTCTCTACAACTCAAATTAGTAGAGTTGGAGTGCATTCAGTTCATTTTATATGAGAAAGTTTTAACATTTGCCTGATATCTTGTTTGCATGGTTGAAGTGCTAAAACATTCGGTTATGATGCATTGTTATAATAGAGGGAAAGGATTCAGTTTGTCATTTAATGCTTTGTTGAGTATTCATTAGTGATACAAATTATTTCATTTCATTACAATGATCATTTGATTTACAAATGAAATATATACAAATGGAATAAACATTGCATTGAATGAAAACATGATAGACCAAATGTCCCACACAAGCTGTGGGAATAGCTGAACCAACACATCATAGAGAATGAACTATACAATTGAAGATGAATAAAAGAAAAGAAGCATATAATGAAAGACATATTCATCATTGTGTATTGGTGTTGGGTGTTGGTTTTCAACATAGTTTTCTCCTCCTCACTCCCGATCCTTGAGTGAACTTGCATCATGATTTGAAGAAGTTGGTTAGAGCTTTGAATATGTGTTTCATTATGTACTCTATCTACAGAATATAGTACATTGTCATGATGTATTGGATCAGTTGAACATAAATTAGATAACAAACATCAGAGAGAGCCTAAAAAATAAAGTATCACAAGAGCATTGAGCTTCATTCTTTTTTATCAAACTAATGTGTTTGTTTCATCTGTAGGTATAGGTAAAGTCATGTTGTTGTTTTGAAGATCATTTAGCATGTGGTGTAAAGTGGGCTCCCACAAGGGTAGTGCTCAGCATGCTGCCCCTAAATTTCAAAGGGAGTGAAACAGGAATGTATATCCATATTGTTCAAACAAAGTATATTCAGTCAAAGAAGTGACACATCAAGTTAGTGCATGAATTTTAGGTTCATTGTTCATCCAGGATCATCAGTTCACATGATGAAATGATAACCATACATGAGCAGTGAACTTGTCCAATGCTGCCTAAAGGGGTTAGAAACTGAGTATAGGTATGACCAACATCAGAATATTGATTTCATCTACTTGTTGTTACAATATCATATTTTATGCATTCAAACCATAATATTGGAACAATGAAAGCCATGGAACAACCAATTATCACTTTTAGCTGTGAATGGATGATAAATTTTGTCATTGGAATAGCCACAATGTTTTCATCCATATAATATGATACCTCAACCAAGAGCCATAAAGATACAGTTGCAAGTTATACACAGTTTATTTCTGCCTCATCCAGTGAAGTGAAGTAGCCTCCACCACTTAGTATGATATGTAGTTGTCATCAAGGATGGTGCAAAGACATGAAGACTCAGGGCAGGAGCATGAGGACATCATCAAAACACAATGGTATGACTTCTAAACCACATAGCATGTTGCTACAAGGATCCCAAATAGCAAATAGTCAATAGCTAATAAGCCAACAATAAAGTCAAATTGGTAGGAAATGAAAGGAAATCAAGTATTCCAGGTGTTCCTGTATAATGCCAAGATAATGGTCTATAGTAAGAAATGAAAGTTCTCTCATGAAAGGATATTCTAAGAATATAAATCTGCATATTAAGGATGTGCAATTCGGAGAAGTATGTATCTATTAAGGAACAGAGTGAACAAAGATAACAAATTCTATTGAACAACAAAGTGTATTGATTACACTTATCATGCTAAATACATTATCATCAAATGCTAATGAAATCTAATGCAGTTGCTAGTGGTACTCAGAAATATCTATGTTATAGTGAAATGAAAAGAGTTACAACCATTCAAGATGGTATGAATGAGAATACATTTGAAATGATACAATAAACTGGAGAAACAAGAGAGTATGATCAAGTGTATACAAAGTCAATGCCAAGTGCCATAGTTGCATATTCAATGCTCATATTAATCTATAGTGGCACAAAACACAAATCATATGACTGTCATCATTACAGAAAGTGTAGGTGGAGCAACAAAGAAATGAACTATAATTTTTATCTCCTCAATTATTGTTTTTTCCAAGATAGAAAGTAAGTATAAATGAAGGAAGCTCATACATGTCCTGGATAGTCTTAGCCTTTCTAATCCAAAAGGTCTTTGTGTTTTCCAAGGACGATAACTATGATCTTGCTTTGCCAATGAGTATAGATAAAGGAGCAGTCTTAATTTACAACTTAATTCTCATTATCAGATAAATGATCATGGGTCACCATTGACAGCCACGGTTTTGTCTTCAGATGAATTAGGTATATTGACAAGCTTCTGAGCAAGGGAAAATCAATAAAATTCTAAAAGCAGCATTGTTGCATACAAAAGACAGCAATGCAACTGAAGCCAACCTTGCAGAAGAGCCTTGTGACAGAAATTCATTATTAATGTTTTTTAGTTACAAGATGAGACAACATTAATGCCCATGAAGATAAGCATTTAGTATTGACAGTCATGGGTGAGGTATAAACAAGAGCAATCTAAACCAATATCACATGGCACCCAAAGGTTAAGGAGCCCATTTATCTAGAGTATGCAATCAACATCCAAGAGCATAAGGAATGAGTAATGAAGAGTCTACCATTTAAGCATGAAGTGGAACAGAGAACAAAAGTAAGATAATAGGAAGATAAGTTTGAGTTAGGAGGGTTTGATATTCAGAAAATGATTGAGAAGACCCAGACAATGGCTGTGAATAGTAATAGGGAAAAAATGAACATCTTTTCCTCATGATAGAGTCAAGCCATTAGGGTTCCAAGTAATTTCATATAGAAATGGAAGGAAAGTATAAGTTTCAAGAACCATTCCATCTCAAAAATGCTCATAACTGTCGTGGATGGCTGCGGCCTGTGAACATACAACACTTTCATAGTTTTTAACAATATAATGAAGGGAGAGTATAGACTTCAAAAGGTAAAAGCCTTACCTTTGTTCTTTTCTAAGTGAAGATGAATATGATAGGGCCGCGGGTTTCGCCCATGATTTTCCTTTATGTTGCCTCCAAATGAGCTTTAATCAGTTATCCATGGCAGTCCCCAAACAAAGGAAGAATAAACCATAGAGAAGATTTAAAGAAATGCATTAGAAAGCATGTAATGGTCATGGCTTTAAGAGCCAGAAATCTTTGATTAACATGAAAATGGGTTTCAAATCTGTGATAAGTAGGTACATACCTTGTTTTCCTGCAAGATCTTCATCAAACATGGTCAGAAATAGTGAAGAAATGGAGGGTTCCAACTCCAAACCCTAACCCTATGGTGGCCACAGCAAAGAGCATCATTTCGAGAGGATATAAGGTGGAAATGAACTGAGAAAGTAGGGCACTTGTTGTTTTTCTTTAGGGTTCCAAATGCCCTAATTTTTTTTTGGTGATATTTTTATCACATTTGGATTAATTTAAAATGCTTTACTAATACCTATGGGGGTATGTTATTCACCATGTCGAATGACTAGTCTCAAGACTTAGATGATGTCAAATACCATAGGTCTTTTTGAATATTTATCGCCTAAGCATTATGCCTTAAGGACTATTAGTCTCATTGAAACAAACTTATATGTTCATATATCTTAGTGCATTTTGCAAGCTATTTAAAGGATAAAGTATGCCCTAGGTCCCTTGGTTGTAAGGCTCATATGCCCTTAGGAGTATTTTGCAGAAATAGATGGAGATAAGCCTTCATAGGCTTTTTTTTTTTTGCAAATCATTTGAGTTACCTTCACAATTTTTATGATTTTTATA
This sequence comes from Cunninghamia lanceolata, assembly GCA_027924645.1. Lineage (NCBI taxonomy): Eukaryota > Viridiplantae > Streptophyta > Pinopsida > Cupressales > Cupressaceae > Cunninghamia > Cunninghamia lanceolata. The sequence goes on from BSBN01000246.1 coordinate 1,551,256, forward strand.
GAACAATCAAATATTCTTAAGATGTGATGTACTTGGTTAAATTAAAGCCCTGTAATTTTTTGCAAAAATCAAATCAAGATCAAATTGAGGAAAAGACAAAACTGCAAATCATTGTAAAATGATGTTTTAAAGCAATATCTTATAAATTTCTTGAAAATATTCATTATCTATGCAATTAAAACAAAATAAAGCAAACAATATCTTTTTTTTTTGAGTTTGCTTTCTTTTAGGCAGATATGGACAAAAATGGAGTCTTATTGGGTAGATAAAGCATTTTTTCTAGTGGGACCACCTTGGGGGGCTTTTTGGCAGTTTCTTTCTTTAGTTTGGGAGATAGTTTGGTATAGTTTTTGAGGCTTTTTTATGGATCCAAAAATGGATCAGTATAACTATTTTTAGGAGCTTTTTCCCAACTTTTCTAGAGAGAGACCATTCTACAGGCACATATTGGAGAAAGCTAACTCTTTCTCAGGGAGTTCAGATCATGGTTTCTTCTCTCTTGAGCATAGGCAGAGAGTTTGTAGACATTTTTGACTCAGTTTTTATTAGATTTTCATGTACTCCTTTCAGTTGATATAGCAGAGCATTCCTATTTGACTTCATTTGCCTCATAGTTACATTATTAATTTGATGCCTCACTGTGATAACAAATATTTTGTCCTTTGTTGTGTCTCATTATTATAGAACTGTGTGCAAATATCTCATATGATTCTAGTTGCATGTTGAGTTCAAATCTGAGCCTTCATGTAAATTGCTTTTGAATTGTATGATCTAAGTGAAGTTGTGAGAGTTCATGTTTAAGGAGTTGTTACAGAGTGAAAGCATAAAGATAAGTTATAAATTAGAAGCATATTCTATTTAAGTTTGAATTTCATTTTAGTTCATCCTCTCACCTTTTCCCTCTACAAATCATTTAGATTACGAAAAAATCCTTAGGAGAACTAGCTCACTCTGGAGGTTCACTCCAATTTTTAAGCAACCCACAAGCCTAAGAGTGTTCCCATGTGTCAATAGATAGTTATGCTGAATAACTTAGCATAGGGTGCATATCTGATTGATAACAATAAGGAAAGCAGATTTTTACTTTAATGTATAAAAGCAAGAAAGCTAAAAATAGCACCACCACAAAGCTTGACAAGGCACAAAGTTTGAATGACTTATTTTAGTCAATTTATTTGATTAAAATAAATGAAATTAGCTTTTTTCCAAGAGGTGGATGTTGTATTTTGGAGAGTAGGCTGGAAATGAATGGAAATGTAAATAAATTAAGGGAAATGACATTTCATTCCAAAATAGGAGGAGATACAAAAAGAATTTGGAATTCATTTTGAAGTTTAGTTTTTCTAGGTTGCAAGAGAGACAAATGGGAGGCATGGCATACCTCCAAGAGTGGTTTTGGATTGTGTTGTTGTAGATTTGAGGTTGATTACATAGCCATTGAGATTCTAGGAGAATCAGTGACAATTGCATAGTTGTTTGTTGTTGCAGGAGCTAGAAGGGGAAGTTTTGTGAAACTTGATGAAATGCATAGGACAAATGAGAGGGGGGTGAATCAGTTGTCACAAAACTTTAATTTCATATGAATATTAGATAAACAAATCTTGAATAGCTTATAATTAGATTTAAACATGAAAGAATGAAATCATAGACTTAATAACAATCACACATTTAACACAGTAGGCACCAGATTTTTACGTGGAAAACCCTCAAAGGGAAAAACCACGGTGGGTGTTAGCCCACAAAATATATGAGTTATAACAATACCAAAAAATAGAGGCTCACTGCCTACAAGACTCACTACCCATATTACTCACTGCAAAGAATGGCTCACTGCTAGAGGGTGGCTCTGCCAAGGGTTGGCTCACTGCCAAAATGGTGAACAAATTAGGTAGCATCTACTCCATGCTTGGGTTCATTTCCTTTGAAGCACAATAAAACTTCTTTGCTCTACTTCTTCACACCTTCACACTTAACACATCATTTTTGCAACACACACTCTTCTTCCGTAACTACATTACATGCTTTTATATGATTCATCAACCTTGGTATGTACATCATGGTTGGCATTACATTCATCAACCATTAAATCAATCTCCAAGGTTGGCATTACAATCATACAAAAAAAAGGTCTCGACCTAATACAAATTAAGTTAAGGAAAAGATGTAAGATGTATATGGATCATGCCATGCCTTAGATAGGACTCAAACACAATCCTCCACACCACAACATGCTTCTAAAATCTTTGATGCATCTTTGTAAATAATGAATTCAACTAGGTCAGCCAAGACAGATGAGAGAACTAGGTTTACTAAGAACATTCTTCATTCATGATCCAATTTTCTCTTTGCAAACCAATTGAAATGTAGGAACATGATTAGGAGACATCCACAAGCACATTTTAATCACCACGAACAACCACGTGATCTCTAACCACTCTGTCAAGAAGATTCTTCAAACCAGAGCACAAGAACAACACTATTAACCATTGTCACAAGTAAAGGATAGCTTGCAGACCACCAAATCATGAACCATTATAGTTGAAGGCACTTATCATCATTACAAACTTGATTCCAAAACTACAAATTGAAATACTTCAATGTAGAGGAATGTAGAGCATAACACTTCTCCTTGTCACCACCAAACATACAGGAAAAGCAGTTTTCACACTGGTGAACATAAATTGCTCAAATCTTCATTTCGGAGGCTCAAACTTGGAATATAACATCTTCATACAGGTTTCTAAATAACTTCTAATCTGCAGGCAAAGATATTCATTCTACAAGAAATGCGGTTCAAACTTCTAGATTATTCTTCTGAGTTCAATACACTATTTCCACTACAATACATTGTTACCACTAGAAGGGCTAATTTTCTCAATATCCTCAATAAAGTAAGAGTACAGTTGACACTAATGAAACACCGGTTAGGTACATACTTGCAACAATCTCCCCCTTTGTCATTGATGGCAACATATGACGTGAAAAAATTGAAAAAGACCATCAAGATAAGATTCTCCCCCTTTCTCTTTACACATCTGCATTCTTTCTCTTTTTGAGTTTTTCACATGATTTCTCTCCCCCTTTGACATCAATGGTAAAGGGTACATACTTGCATGCTGCTACTCTGATCCATTGAACTATTATCAACACTTACTTTATCAAAAACATCTAGGTACTCCCCCTTAGATGTAGCCCTCAAAACATCAATCCAGATCTCAAAAAATGACACTTTGAGCACCACTAGATTGATGCATTCCTATGCATCTTAGTTTAGAGCAGGAGGGTTAATGACCCCTAACTTTTCTCTGAGATACTCAAAGGCATCTTTCGATAGAGGCTTAGTGAAAATATTTGTAATCTAATCCTTTGTGGAGACATATTCCAACTTTACTTCATTCTCTATCACCTTCTCTCTCAAAAAGTGATACCTTATAGATATATACTTTGTTCTTGAGTGCATCACTAGATTCATGGAAATATTTATGGCACTTGTATTGCCACACAAGATTACAATTGGATCTTCATAAACAACTCTTATATCATTCAAAGTTTGCTTCATCCATAACACTTGAGTACAATAACATGTTGCTGCAATATACTCTACTTCTATAGCTGACAAAGAGATTGAATCTTGTTTCTTGCTTAGCCATGAAAACAATCTATTACCCAAGAAGAAGGCACCTCCACATGTACTCTTCTTGTCATCAATATCTCTAGCCTAATCAACATTTGTATATGCACTAAGAGTGAAATCATTATCCTTCGGATACCATAAGACATGATCTAGACTACCTTTTAAATACCTCAAGATTCTCTTTACTGCCATTACATGAGACTCTCTTGGATCATCTTGAAATCTTGCAACAAGACACACTGTATGCATAATATCAGCTCTAGTTTGAGTTAGATAAAGTAATCCCCCAATCATGGATCTATATTTTTTTATCAGTCTTAGGTGATTTATTAGTTTTGCTCAACTTGCAGCCAGTCACCATGGGAGTACAAACCAGTTTAGAGTCCTCCACCCCATATTTCTTCAACAACTCTTTCACATAATTAGACTAAGATATGAAGATTACTTTATTTGATCGATTGATTTGCAAACCAAGAAAGAAATTCATCTCACCAAACATAGACATCTCAAACTCCTTCTGCATTTCACTAGAAAATTCCATACACATACTTTCATTTCCTCCAAAGATGATATCATCAACAAAGACTTCAACAATTAAGATTTGATCATCATTAATCTTGAAATAAAGATTATTGTTAGCAGTACCTTTATTGAACCCTAATTGTAAAAAGTACTTATCCAACCTTGCATACTAGGCTCTAGGAGCTTACTTGAGTCCATACAATGCTTTCTTCAACTTGCATACTATATTATTTTGATCTGACAGATGAAATCCTTCTGGTTTCTCAATGTAGACTTCCTCTTCCAATTCACTATTTAAAAATGAAGACTTCACATCCATCTACTACACCTTGAAATCTTTATGAGCTACAAATGCCAGAAACATTCTGATTGCTTCAATCTAGGTTACTGGAGCAAAAGTCTCTTCAAAATCTATCTGTTCAATTTGAGAATATCCTTTGCACACAAGCCTTTCTTTATTCCTTACAACTTCTCCATTTTCATTCAGCTTATTCCTAACAACCCATTTGGTTCCAATAACATTTTTGTTAGCAAGTCTAGGAACCAATTCCCAAGTCTCATTCTTCTCTATTTGCATTAGTTCTTCTTCCATTACCTTAACAAAATTTTCATCATTGTAGGCTTCATTTATAGTCTTTGGTTCAACTGTAGAGAGCAAATAGTAATTCAATTGTTCTTCTACAGCTGTTTTCATTATCAGTACTCTTTTTTCTTTGTCTCCAATAATTTGATCTTCAGAGTGAGTGATTCTTACATACCTGGGGGTCTTAGCAACAACTTCAGGATGCTTCTCTTCTACATCTTGATTGACTTCTTGTTTAACTTTTCCTTCATAAGTAGCAGTAGGTTCATCTAATTCATAGCCATTATGATCTGATGTTCTTCCTTTGTGTTCATCCACCTTCATATTTACACTCTCCATAATCTTTTTCAACCTTTTGTTGTAGCATTGGTAGGCCTTGCTCTTGGTAGAGTATCCAAGGAAGATTCCTTCATCACATGTTGCATCAAATTTTTCTAGATCTTCATCTCTTCTGATGTAGCATTTGCTTCCAAAGACTTTGAAGTATCTTACTGTTTGAATTTTTCCATACCACAATTCATAAGGATTTTTAGTACCATTTCCTTTTACTTGAACTTTGTTTTGAATGTAGATAGCGGTATGTATAGCTTCCTTCCAAAAGACTTCTAGTAGACCTCCTTCCTTCATCATTGTCTTAACATATTACACTATTTTGTTCTTTCTTTCCACAACTCCATTTTGCTGAGGAGTCCCAGGTGTAGACAATTGCCTCTTTATTCATTGTTCTTCACAATAATTGTTGAATTTATTTGATGTGAACTCACCTCCTCTATCAGACCTCAAGCATTTGAACATTAGGTCTATTTCATTTTCAACCTTTTCTTTGAAGGATTTGAACTTCTCTAGGGCTTCAAATTTGTCTCTCAATAAAGTAACCCAAGCCATTCTAGAATAATCATCAATAAGCAACATGAAGTACCTGTCACCTTGTAGACTTCTTATCCTTGTAGGACCACATAGATATGTATGAACTAGATCCAACAAAATGGCAGAAATTTGCTCTTTGCTTTTAAAACTTGTCCTTGTCTGCTTCCCTAACTGACATTCCTTACAAATGGTATTGCTGTGTTTTGTAAGTGTTGGTAAATCTCTCATAATCTGACCTAAACTTATCTTTACTAGATTATCAAAGTTTATATGACACATCCTTCTATGCCATAAACAACTCTCATCAGCTTGAGCTAATAAATAGTAATCATTAGTTCCTCTTAATTGATAGATGTTACCTCTGGTCTTCTTACTAGTAGCAATCACAGTTCTAGAGCTTTCCATGATCTTACACCCGTTGTCTTTGAATCTCAGATCATAACCTTTGTAACACATCTAACCCACACTCAAAAGATTATGCTTTAGACCCTTCACATATAGAACATTGTCAGTGTTATACTTTCCATCAAATGAAATACATCCTTTTTTACAAATCTTAACAACTGCATTGTCTCCAAACCTAACCAGTCCTCCATCATACTTTTCTAGACTTACAAACTTACTTTTGTCACTGGTCATGTGATGTGAGCATCCACTATCAATAATCCATTTGTCCTTATCTTTCTCAACCTAAACAGCCAAAGTACTTTCTTCCACTGGTTTTTCTTCCCTCACACAACTAGCAGAATTAGTAGACATAGGTTCTTATTTAATAGCAATAAACAAGCATTCATTTGCACCAGTATTAGCATCATCAGTCACACCTTCATCATCAAAATCTCTAACATAGTAGCATTTCCTTAGAGATCTAGGCCTGTTCTCAAATCTTTTTCTATTTCCTTCAATTCTTTCAGGACATTTGGAAGCATAAAGACCTACTTTACCACATGAAAAACATTTGAAAGGTAGTTTGACTTTGAACTTACTAGAACCTCTTTCTAGTCTGTCAACAAAATTTATCCACTTTCATCAAGCTCATCATTAGGTTCTACCTTGTACTTTTATGCTCTGGAGATCTTCTCTGAAGTACTAGCTTTGAAAGTTGTTTCAACTTTTGGCAGATTATCACCAAATTCTCTCATTTCAAAAGAAGTAATCTTACCAAGCAACTAATCCTTATTTATCTTTTTTCACAGTCATTATTTCTTCAATTGCAGCTACCTTGTGAGCATAGGATTTAGGTAATGATATAAGAATTTTCATCACAACTTCAGTTTCATCTACAGTTCCTCCCATACCTTTGATTCTAGTAACAAGTTCATCAACCTTTTGCATGAAGGATTTTATGTTTTCATCTTCTCCCATCTTAAGACCTTCATATTTGGCTTTCAGTCTGCTGGCAAGAGAAACTACTCTGGTATGGACTTGTATGTTGTCATTGATGGCAATGAGGCTTAGAGATCTCATCAGCATGATAGGCAGACACAACTCTGAAAGATCACATCAGATTTCAGGTCTGGTTGGAAGAAATGGCTAAGCATGGGTGTACAAAGAGTAGATGACAATAAGTTGGATAGTATGCCTACATAGATGATGATCTGGTAATGCAATTTAGGTATAATGTTCTCAATTATTTGATAGTGTTATGCTTCAGAGATTAAGTTCTAACTTCCTCCAGAAGTCACCTTGAAGAAATGTCTAAGTTTGGATAAGCAATGGTATAGTAGGAACAGTGAACAAGGTATAGTGCAGTGGTCCACATTCCTCCATAGGTGAGCATTTTGTTATGAGGTTTTGAGGTGTTTCAAATACTTATATGAAGTTTCTAATTCCAGAGTTGGGAGATCTGAAATCCACTAGAAGGATAGTTACAAGCTGTTGAGTATCGGTACAGTGTTTGACAAAGACTGACCAAGACAGAGTCTGAGTTTTGATGGTCCGCATTTTTCCGTAAGATGATATCATGCCTTGCGGTTCTAAGGATAAGTTTGGGAAGGTGTAAAGAGTCCTTGATATGGTTTTTGAGGTGTTTGGTGATTTGCAGTAAAAGTTGTAAGTTAGCAGATGATCTTATCAAGCATGCTCTTGAATAATAGGTCGACTAGTATGATAAATCATTATGTAGAGAAGATATAATGTTCAAAGGATATATCTAAGTGATTGAATGATTAGAGCTGACCTATATGAGCATGTGTGGGAAAATTTTTGGGTCCACACAATATATAGTGCATTGGATTAAGCTATCAAGACACATCTTTCTATGTACACGTTTCATTTCTTGGATGCTGACCTAATTGTGGATCAAATCATGATATAGATATATAAAGGCAATGAGTTTTAGTTGTGAGATGTGTGAAGGTGTGCATGTGATGCAAGTATGAGAATAGCAGATTAGAGTTAGAAGATTAGCAACGATGAAGACTTGGGATTTAGAATTCAGTTGATAGATGACTGCACCCTAGCATAGTGATAGATGCTTTTGCAGTATTTAGTTTTCATGTGCAATTTTCTTTGTACTTGATAGTGAGCTTTCTTCATCAAGGTAGTGATCTTGGAAGTGATCCTCTATTAGGGTTTAATAGCACTCTGGGTTTAACAACCCTTTGTAATCTTGCTAGGTTTGGGGTTGAGGCAATGAGCCTGCTAGACCTAGTTGTACTTCATGGTAGTGAGCCAGCATGTTCCAAGATCGTGGAGTGACCAAGCTTGAACATCATTATTTGTAAATATTATAATATATATTTGAGATCTAATCCTCTCCGTGGTTTTTCCCATTTTGGGTTTTCCATGTAAAATCTTGGTGTCTATGTGTCATGTTTTTATGGTTGTTGTTCATATGTATGTTATGCCTTTGTTTAATTAATTTTGGAAAATGGTTGAAAGTTAAAGTGCCTCAAAATATTTTTAGAACATTGATTCACCCCCCTTCCTAGTGTTCCTAATATTCAACAATTGGTATTAGAGCATGGTTCCTTGGAAAAAGTCTAACAACTTAAGGAAGATCTGGGATAGTGTAATCATGGCAGTAAGAAGATTTGGAAATTATGAAAGCAACAAGCAACTAGAAAAAGCTCTTATGGATCTTGAAAATTCTAGAGAAAAAGTCAGGGATCTGAAAGAAAATTTGTAACAAGCTGATGAATGCATCTCAAAACTAAAAGAGAAAGTCAAGAAATTCAAAGACAAATACAAAGAAGTTAATGATCAATTGATATCAGCAAATGAAGCCCTGAATGAACTGGAAGTGGTAATTATAGAAAGAATAAGAGCATAAGATGATCTGAATCTAGTTGTTAAGAACAAATCAGAAGATTGTGCAAAATATGAAAAATAAATTGTAAGTCTAAAAAATAGATTTGGAAAAGGCCAGAAGCTTTGAAGAAAAACTCAAGATAAGTACTATAAAGCTTGCTAAAGTGATTTCTAGCCAGAAGAGTGCTGATGATAAGCAAGGATTGGGATTTGAGAAAGGGGAAAGTTCAAAATTTAGTCAAGGAAAACACTGAATTAAAACTAAACAAAGGAAACCAGTTTAGAAATCAAAGAAGAAGACCTAGAAGACCTCTAGTTAGACAACCAAATGCTCAAAGGTACCCATCTTTCAATGGTTATTATAATTCATGTAATAAGTTTGGTCATAAGGCTACTCAGTGTAGAAGCAGAATAAATCAAAAGGTTCCATCATTCTCTGGTCAGTGTTTCAATTGCAATAAAATTGGTCATAGAGCAATTTTGTATAGAAGAAAATTGGGTCAGAATTCTATTAGGTGCAATGCATGCTATAAAATGGGACAGAGATCAAGTGAATGTAGAAGTTTGGTAAGAAATATTTTTCAAAACATAAGGAACAATCAATCATTTAATGGAAAGTGTTTTGCATGCAATAGATTTTGACATATGGCTAATCAATGCAGATCAAATCCAATCAATAAAATGAACCAAGGTCAAAAGAATGTGGTGTGCTTCAATTGCAACAAATCTAGACATATTGCAAGATTTTGCCGAAGTAAGAATGTGAAGAGAAATTACTATTCTGAAGAAAGGAAATCAGAGTAGAGAAATGATAACGGAAAAGAGAAAGTTGATCTGGTTGAAATCAAAAAGGAAATGGACAAGGTATGGATCAAGAAAGAAGTAATTAAAGAAGAGGATAGATCCGCACTAGAATCTGATGCAGATACTTCCTACAGGAGGTAAACTGGAAGCTCTGGGTCAAGGGGAGTAGTGTTGAAAATTCAAAAGCCCCAGCTAGAAAGTGGGAGCCAAAATCAGGTATGAAGATGTATGATGGAATCTAATGTGACAAAGCTCTTAAAAGAAAAATTAGAAGCAATCAGGGCAATGCAGCATATTACGGAGCAATCTAAATCGACTGTGTTCTACTGTGAAGGGTTTTGATAGCTTTTTGGGAGTAAGCATTTAATAATGATTAGGTCAAGCATGGAGGATAAAAAGTAAGTCATTTGCCTTCTGATTCACTTTGAATTCAAGTTTCCAGACATTAGAGAGAGATTAAAGCTAGATTTTAAGGCGCAACAGAGACTCAAAGAATTCTGAATTATTTAGGTGAAAAAAACCCAATTTTGGCATTTCAAGGTAGATACTGTAGAAACCCTGATTGTGAGTCTATTGAATCTTTTGCTATGGTCACTCCACAAGTTATAGATATTACTAAGCATCCTCAACCTAAATTCAAGAAACATCCCCACAAAGCAACTGAAGTTGATCTAATGGGTGCATTCTTAGGTATACCTTAGTGAGTTCTATATGTTGAGGATGTTAGGGCATATATTCATGTTACCCTAGAAGAACACAACAACATTTGCCTCTCAGATTTATATCTTAAACATCTAACTAATGACCAAGTTGACCTCAAGGAAGAATACAAAAACCTAAAGGAAAAGAAATTTTATCAATTTGTGGATTTTCCTACATTTGCAGAGGATGAATGGGTAAGATATGTCTTGAGCCAAATTCACGACAAATTCATGTGGTTAGGGCAGCCTTTCAAAATCAATAAGGAAGCAATTAGGGTAGTGACAAGATTGAGTTCCACCAGAGGTGTGTCGTTGTTGAAGGTTGTGAAGAATCAAATTGTTACAAAGGCCACTAGAGCAAAGTTCGATAAGAGGGCACTAACTATCAATGATATCATAAATCATGATGTGAGATTTGCCTCAATGATTTTGGGTTACAAGATCTATTTCTCCAACTGAGAGAACTCTATTTTAGGGACAACAATCTATACTGCCTATCAGATGGTAAAGGAGAATACTGATTATGACTTATGTGAGCTTCTACTAAATCAATTAATGGAAAATTTAAGAAAGACAAAGGAGAGCAAGAATTGCCCCTTCAAATATGGTATGTTGGCCATTTGTTTATTCTTTTATTTCATGAATGAGCTACCAAACATGAAGAATTTGATCTGGCTAAGTAGTAAGCCAGTAGCTGTTCAAATTAGAAACCATCTAAATAGAATTGGAAGTGTTAATGAGAAAAATATAGCCCTATGGGGGTACTTCAAAAATTTCTAAAGCATGATGCAGTCTAGAGAAAGACTTCCTAGGAAAATTATTAAGTACAAGGATACCATCTATTTCATGGACACAAAAGATCAGTGCCTAATGGAAGCTATTGAGCCTATGACTATCTGGGTAATGCCGATAGGCTATGAAGTAGATGGGAAAATATTAGAGAGCTACGTTCAACACATGCTAAACAAACCCAAGGACAATAGGGAAGAAAGATTTGGAACTTATAAAGAGCTATCCATGAAACTTGATGTTGAATTCAAAAAACTTGAATCAACTAGAAAAGTTAGAAAAGAGGTGGAAGAGATCTCTGCAAGATATGGCATTACCAAGGAACAACTAAAAGAGGTAAGGGAAAAAGGAGAGATTAAAGCAGCAAAAGAGAAGAAAAAGGATGAGCCAGTACAGATTCTGAAGGAATCTTAGTCAAAGTAGGACAAACTAGAAAAAGTTCAGAGGACTACCAGGAGCTCGGCCACCTCCTTTAGCACCACAACTTTAATAAACCTGGAGAAACATCAAAAGAATTCCCTATCAAAGACATGAAGAGGAAAAATATGAAGGGAAGAAGACTATAGATTAGTGTAGGTGAAAAGGATGATGAAGAAATAGAGTCAGATGAAGAGGTCAAGAAGATGAAAGCTAAGGCTATCAAAGCCTTCAGAAGAAGTAAAGAAAAGCCCTCTGAAAATGATAAATCTAGCAAAAGACAGAAAAAGGAAAAGCCTCCACCACTTGCAAATGTAATAAAAGATGTTGTAGACACCTAAAATTGGCTTGCTTCGCAAAACAATTTCCTATGTCTCGACACCAATTTATCCCTCCTATTAATGGAATAAAATCATTTTATCCCTAACCATCTGTCTATCCCTTGTGATCAATTAACTTAATTTATCACTAAGACCTTACAACACTATCCCTCATTAATCAAATAAATATTCCCAATATTTATTTGGTTCAATTCTCCTTTTCCCTAATCCTCATTAATTAGATAAATCATGGTTATCTAATTGATCTAGCCTACTAATTGACCTACCCTAACCTACTCTAGCCAACCTCATCCTAACCCTAGAATCAATTAAGCAAAACCTCTGTTTAATTAGTCCTAACCTCTCATTTGGGTGGTCAAACCTAGTTTAACACCCTTCCCCACATCCACCAAATTAAAAATTGAAATAAATCACACATCACATTTACTTCTCTTACACACCCCTTACCTCACCCATCCTCATTCATTACCTCTTATCCCCAAATGAATTCTTAATTCATTTCCCATTCCCCAAATGAATTTTTAATTCATTTCACATTCTTTCACACCCATACCTCATTTATCACCCCTTTTCGCAAAATGAATAAAAGATTTACTTTTATTCCTAGCCCTTGATCTCATCTCTTAATCCTCACCCTCCATCCTCCTTTCAAAAAATCTATAGATGAGACCCTCTCCAAGCCATTTTGGAGGGATTTCTTCATGCATCAAACCTCTGCCAAAATCACTCCACAATCTCCTCATCCTAACATCATAATGCCAAAATTATCCCTCATCTCCATCTCAATCTCTATCTAAATCCACTTGTCTCTCATCCTACATTGTGTTGCAAGAATTGAGCAATCCACATTTCAGTCATCATGCGTAAAATCTAAGGAGACTATCGGGTACAACTCCTTCCCTCTTGGATTTGTGAGTTCATTATGAAGGTATAATCATGTATTTTTGCATTTGATTTGCATTTCTACTTCATTTTGTCCTCATTAGTCACATTGGCACACCTGGTCTCGGATCTAATCGTTAGTTTGTGTAGTTTTTATTGTCAAAATCTTCATTTTCTAACAATTTTTGTGAAGTTTTGGGGATTAAGCATTGCAGGTTACGTCTTGGGCAAAAATGGACTACATTATTGTGATCAGGATGCTGTTTTTGTGAATTTTGACTGTAAACTTGACTATATTCTGTGACAGAAATTTTTTTAGGGTACAGTCTGTATCGTACGGATCTGTACCACATAGACTATTCGTGCTAATCCATATAGGGGTTTGTATTTGAAGTCACGGGCAATCCGGTTGCAGATTTAATGGTAAAATTCATAGGTTTATGGCATTTTTATTCGTTAAATTTGCTGGTTTAGGTCGCCGCTCAGAAGGAACCCTTATAACCCCTGTCGCCACTAGTCCACCACTAGATCTCCACTTGCCACTAGCCCCGCCAGTGCAAACTCCTGCCTCCGCCTACTCCACACAATGAACCACCGCCACCACCCTTTGGTTGCCATCCCAAATACTAGTCACCGACGCCTCCGTGGAAGCCCTAAACTGCCACCACTTCTCTAAACCACTCCCTGCTAACCACCACTAGATCGTCGCCGCCACCTCCGAGGACCCTTACCGTTGTCCAAACCCCAACCACCGCTCAACCCTTTGGCCGCCACCTCCTCTCGCCACTAGCCACTCTCGTCGCCACCCCTTCAAAACCCTTATATCTCTCGTTCCCCAAATCCTCCACCCAGCTTCCTCAAAACCCCGCAGCCTACACTCCATAGCCCAAAGCTCCCCCAGTCGCCACCTGCTCTATGGAAAGCTCCCACCAACACGTTGCTGCTACACCTCCTGAGCTCTGCCCTCTGTCACCCTCCACTGCCTTCTAACCACTGCACTTGACCGCCTCTAAATCCCCCTGCCCCCTGTAAATCTCCCATCCATCTTCATCTCTGCTGCCTCCCATTTCCTACATTCACAAAACCCTAACCATCATGTTCAAACTAGCTTGAAGTTAATAAAACCCGCAGTCTCAAGTTCTGCCCCAATCTTGGCTGGTGGTCCCATTACCAATTGGGGGTAGGGGTTATCAAAAAATCCCTCATATTATCTTTTTTTTCAAAGGGATAAGCCCCTGGTCATATCAGTGACCAGGGGACTATTTTTCTTTAACCATTAGACTTAACCGTAACTGCCCAATGTGACCAGTCTATCCCCTAACCTTTAGCAGTTATTGCAAACAGTCAAGTGACCTCCTAGTGCCTTCTACATACCAAAGGAGGCATTTTTTTTCTCTCGCTCATAACTTGGTCATACAGTGGTGGAATTTTAAAATGAATACTCATCAAAAAGAGGATGACGTGAACTACATAGTTGTGAGGATTTTATCAGGTGATTATACATTTTTCTGGCCCTTTTTTGCAGTCAATGTCAAAGATGCTTCAAAACTTCAAATGCTCATATATTTTACGTTTTTGATCAAATTTTCATAAATTTTTTTTTGAAATCACATAGAATTTCCTAAAGAATCTGTTCATGCACTTATTATTTCTATATCAATTCTCTTTTTTTAGATTTTATCAAATTATCAATTTTCACATAATAATCTCCTATGCTAGTCTACTTGCTCTATTTTCATTTTTGTGACTTGCAGGCGATCACTCGAGGCTGGAACAACATCAGGAACAACATATACAAGCAGCTTGGACACTAAAATAATCAGGTGAACTCATTCTATTGCTCATTCCTTCATAATCTTGTTTGCAAACACAATTTAATTTGGGACATAAAACAAATCTTGTTTGCATACACATTTCGATTTGAGCCTCTAAAATGAACATTGTTTGACCATCACATATCAAAATTGGACTTAAAATGAACAATTTTTCTTCAATCACATCTTGAAATTGGGCTAAAAAGAACCTATGCTTGAAGTGTTTTCCTCACATTTCAATTTCTAAGGGATAATTTACAAGTGCAAGTGTGAGTCAAGTGTGCGTGTGTATGCTCTCTCCTCGCACCGCAAGGTGACCTTGGAGATCAAAAACACCTCACTTGATTTGCTTTTGTTTACCCTTTCCTAGGAGGCCTGCTAGGGGATTTCATCACCCCTAGGGACGACCTCATCCGAGGCTCAATCAAAAGACACCCTCATTGAAATCAGAATCTTGTCACTCTCGGCTAAGCCCCAAAGAACTTTCTACCTTTGGGAAGTGAAGGTGAAGGGTGGGTTACCCCCTTCTCCCGGCTGTGTGACAGGATTTCACTTTCAATTCATTTAGTCAACCTCGTGTAAACATTGCCCAAACCTATCTAGCCATACCCCATCAATTTCTTGTGTCTTGTGTGAGTGATTCATGATTGTACATGTGTGATCATTTCATTGAATATTGCCAAATCAAGATAAACATCAAACACATAAGACAATTCATTCACCTCATTCTTCCAACACATTCAAATCCTTCATCCTCATCCTATCAACATCATAATAACCATTATCCTAATCATCCCTAATCATTCCATATCAAACCCTAATCATATCCAAGCCATCATCACATCATATCAACATTGATCCCAATCAATATCCAAGTCCCCCAACATCATTATCAAACTCCAAATCTAAATCAACCCAATCAAAAATCAAGACCTTAATTGATCACCTAATCAAATCAACCTAATCAACCCTCTTGCTTAAGATCATTAGTCTATCTTAAGCATAGAGAACCATTCATCAAAACAAAAAACAAATCAAATCAAATCATCTTAAGGTTTTGAAATTTTGATTCCCAACATCACAATCATCCATCATCCCCCATCATCCCATACTATCTCCCACAAAATGGATCTTTATGAAGCAATACAATAATTACAAAGATGTAGAAAAGTCTATGAGAACATGGATCCTAATGCTAAGGAACAATTCAAAAATGACATTAAAGATATACCCTTAGCACACCTCATCATTGGAGAATCCCAAACGCCTACCCCATCTTCATCATATCAACCCTCATCTTATCAACCTACATCTTACATATCCACACCATTGACCTCATACCAACCTTTATCAAATCAACAAACACCCTACACATCATCCCCATCCACATCATATCAATCGTCATTCTTTCAACCTTCATACCAACCTACATCTTACATATCCACACCATCAACCTCCCATCAACCTTCATCATATCAACTTCCATCATATCAACCTTCGACATCCTACATATCCACACCATCAACCTCATATCAACCTTCATCATATCAACCTTTACCCTCATATCATTCACCATCCCCTTACACATCCATGCCATCATACTTATCCAATCAACCAATACCTCCAAATTATCCATCCCCCAACCTTTGTCATGCTAACTTTGATCAAGGGAACACCAATCTAGCACACCTTATTTCTGAAATCCAAACCCCATATCAACAACCAAATCCCCCATCTCCTAATCCCCATCCTCCAATCCCCCAATCACAATATCCCTCCATAATTATCAACCTTAATCCATCACCTTATGTATCTCCCAATCCACCAACCCCTATCACACATCCACCATCTAATCCACCATCAAATCTTCCAAATCCTAACACCATGACATCCAACAAATCCTTGAGGGATTTCTGCCAAAATATATCACTAAGCAAAACAAAGGAATCCCCAAATCCTCCATCCCTCCAACACCACCATCTAGTCCAACACCTATCCTTGAACCCATCCATGGGCCATCACTACCTAATCCCATCACCCACCTATCCAATCCCAATCCTAATCCCACATCATCCACCATCATTATTCATCCATTATATTGTTCTTCAACCCATACACTCATGAAGGATGCCATCCATTGGCTATTAGCAAGGAATCAAACACCCTCATGCAATCCAACACCCACCAAATCTCTTCCACAATCCCCTATCATAACTCAAGAACCATCATGCAGCCATGTTCAAGAACCCATAAGTCAAACACTTATCACATCCAACCAAGCACCTATCACATCCATCCAAGCACCCACCACATCTATCCAAGTCACTCTCACTTCTATCCAAGCACATGAGCTATGTCAAGAATCAAATCCAAAGCATGTTGAAACATCAACCCCTTCTCCTAATCAAGATCTAACCATCCCATCTAATCCCATCCATGATCCCCTCCCATCTATTGATCAACTTATTGATCTCACCCCATCTTCAACCACCCCTTCACCATCCCCCATGAATCCTTCACCTCCATATACCAATCCCATCCAAAATCCATCCCCCTATCCACTTGGCACAAGCACTTTCATCCGTGGTGACTCGCTTGTAGGAGGCGAACAACTTCCATCCACCACCTATCTTTCTCCAACAAATAATAGACTCGCATCTTATTTCCAAAGCATCAAACATCCTAATGCATGTCACATGCTCCAACATATGAACTATCAAGGCAAAGGCTTAGGCCTTCATGAACAAAGTATCTTGAGCCCATCCACACCACATTCCATCCATCTTTGCATGGCCTTGGCTATACATCCCAAGACAAACAAAATTAACATGTTGGTACCACCCACACACCTTCTAAAATCCATTCATCCAATCCCAAACATGGTGCATCTCATCGCACTCCCAAAACATATTTCGCCATCCCTCCTCCATCATCCTATCATTTGCAAAAGCATGTGACCATCCATCTTCCTCCATCAAATTTAACTCCACTACTTCCAACTCCAAATATCCCTACCAAATCCACTTTACCTCCACTCCTACCAACTCCTAATATCCCCATCCTCAAATCTCCTCATCCGTCTATCCATAAATCCACTTTTTACCCCTCCACCCATAAATCCCCTAAATTTCCCAATCAAGACCAACAAAAGCACACATCTTTCAAACATGAAGCTTCCCTCAAATCCATGGGATTCAAAAGTAATAATCAATGAATAAAGAAAAAAAGCCTAAATATATTATCGCTTCTAATCAAAATGAAAAATCCAAAAGGCTATCAAAGCCTACACCATCACAAGAAAAAGAAAAAACAAAAATGGTGTGGGTCCCTAAACAAAAAGCACCAAACTCTAATGAGGCATCCACATTCCAATCCATTCCAAACTCCCAAACATCTTGCTCCACATCTAAAAATCTCATAAATCCTAAGTCTATTTGGGTCCCTAAAACCCCAAATCGATCATACAAAAATCCCCCATCCCGATCCCCATTACTCCCAACTCCACATCCAAAATTCAAGCTTCCGAATACATCATGGTGTGTGCAGCCGTTGGTCTTGGTTCCCCTCCACCACTTGACATTCCCACATTCCCTCATTTCTCCATCTTTCATCCACTATCCTACATATCTTCCCCATCACATTCCTATGGTTCATGCTTTTGCATAGTCCACATCATAATCCACATAATCCACATAATCCACATCATAATCCATTCCATCTTTTCCTATCTACTAACAATCTATGCAATCATAATCCATAATTATATCCAACATGGGACAATCTTCTCCTTGCTATGGAAATAGACGCTAGAGTCCCCATTCCATCAAAAAAGAAAAAAAATCAAAAAATCAAGAAAATAGTAAAGAGAAAAAATCTGTCCAATGGTGAAAACCACTCCTTGTGGCACCTTGGGCAAGTACCATGATGAGAACCCCTTGTGGGCGTCATGCGTAATCCCTTCTCCATCCATTTTGCATCCCTACACTTGGGGGCAAAACCATCTAATCATCCACATCCATAACATCCTTTTGCATATCCTATCCATATATCCTTATCCTATCATATTCCTATCCACCATCCCTTGTTTATCCTATCATTCCCCATCCATTTTATCCACTATATCCTCCTCCTTAGATCTTGATGAAGACAAGGGGCAAATATATCAACAACATGCTTTGGAGACCTCTTGGCATACTCCCTTTGTAAGCATACCCTTCATCCATCTACTACAAGGTCCATCCATTCAAACATGAACCCATCATACAAAAATTCTTTAAACATTGGGGCATATGATTCCTTGCAACCTAGCCCTTGGAGAAAATCATGAAATCCCCCATCCATATATCATGCATACCTATCCTACCCCTCATCCTTATCTTCCATCTATCTAACATGCATCCCTATCACTTGTCCATTCATCTATCATAAATTAGATATCCAATCCCCCTATCCAACCCCATCACCTTCACCTCTAGACTTGGTGTTCCCTTGTCATTGTTATCTAGCATAAAGGTTATCCACATGAAATCCAATACAACCATCTCATAATAAACCATTCCTTTTCCAAAAAAAAAAAAAATCCAAAAACATCACAAAATCAAAAAATCCAAAAACATCACAAAAATAAAAAAATATCAAAACAATAGAAAACACACAAAATTCTAAAAATAATTTATCCATCACAAAAACAACATTGCTCCATCAACATCTCATCATCACATCTATCATCATCCCACATCATCATCACAAATTAGAACTACATATCATAACCACTTGCATCTTAATGTGCCTTGATCTAGTGGATACAGGGTATGTAGGCAGTCTGGAATATGAAGGACATTTCCAGTACTCAGGTGCATAAGATGCACCCATCCAACCCTCTGAGCTTACACTAGATCCAAGCATCGTATCACCTATCAAAGCATCATCCCTTAACAAAAATCATCAACTATCAAATCAGTATCAACCACAACTTGTCACCATCATATCTTGAGCCAATCTTAAAACATCAACTAAACACAATCCAATCATCAATTGATTCTTGCCTTAGGATATGTCATTCCTACAATAGGCAGAATCTATCAAATCATCATCCATCTTGGCAAGAGATACAATGGTTACTTGTTTGGTTTGTTAGTCTTTTTGTTTTTGATTTTTATCTTTTGTCCTATTCGAAGATCACATCAAAGCTACCTTGATCTCGCTATATCATGGTATGTGGTGAAAACATCTAGAATGGGGCATAGTCTTGCTTTTCTATGTTGTGCTTGTGGGTTGGTTTCATTACTCCAAGCTAGTATTCATATCTTGTTGATCATAGGGTCGGTTCTAGCATATTGGTCTCCTTATGCATCTAAGGTTCATCATACCTTTTGTGTATTAAGGGCTTATGCTATGAGTCCCCTTCCCTTGTTAGGACAAGGTTGTACTATCTTGGGCATGCATGGGATCATCCATTCGCTTGCATGTCTAGTCCATGCAAATCTTGGATAAACATCATCACCCTGGTCTTCTATACCTTGGTGAAAATATCCACTTTGCTATATCAAACCTAGGATTGCTCTAAATCATTTTTCAACACAATGATCATCCACCAATCAATCTCCCACCATCATCATCCTTTCATCTCACCCCTTATCCTCCAACCACTTCAACCAATCTCCTCCATCCATTTCGAGAGCACAACCGTGTTCTTGCAATCTGCCTATCCTCTCGAGGGGGCATCACCCTTACCAATTATCCCCAAATCTTAAATTATTCTTCTAAGCCAAAATCTTTTTTCTATCCAATCCAACTCTATGTTTTAAACTTCTTTGAAATAATGTTACTTAGCCGCAACACCATCTCAAAGATGGGCAAATGTAGACACCTAAAATTAGCTTGCTTCACAAAACAATTTCCTATGTCTCGACACCAATTTATCCCTCTTATTAATGGAATAAAATCATTTTATCCCTAACCATCTGTCTATCCCTTGTGATCAATTAACTTACTTAATTTATCACTAAGACCTTACAACACTATCCCTCATTAATCAAATAAATATTCCCAATATTTATTTGGTTCAATTCTCCTTTTCCCTAATCCTCATTAATTAGATAAATCATGGTTATCTAATTGATCTAGCCTACTAATTGACCTACCCTAACCTACTCTAGCCTACCTCATCCTAGCCCTAGGATCAATTAAGCAAAACCTCTATTTAATTAGTCCTAACCTCTCATTTGGGTGGTCAAACCTAGTTTAACACCCTTCCCCACATCCACCAAATTAAAAATTGAAATAAATCACACATCACATTTACTTCTCTTACACACCCCTTACCTCACCCATCCCCATTCATTACCTCTTATCCCCAAATGAATTCTTAATTCATTTCCCATTCCCTAAATGAATTTTTAATTCATTTCACATTCTTTCACACCCATACCTCATTTATCACCCCTTTTCCCAAAATGAATAAAAGATTTACTTTTATTCCTAGCCCTTGATCTCATCTCTTAATCCTCACCCTCCATCCTTCTTTCAGAAAATCTATAAATGAGACCCTCTCCAAGCCATTTGGGAGGGACTTCTTCATGCATCAAACCTTTGCCAAAATCACTCCACAATCTCATCATCCTAACATCATAGTGCCAAAATTATCCCTCATCTCCATCTCAATCTCTATCTGAATCCACTTGTCTCTCATCCTACATTGTGTTGCAAGAATTGAGCAATCCACATTTCAGTCATCATGGGTAAAATCTGAGGAGACTACCGGGTGCAACTCCTTCCCTCTTGGATTTGTGAGTTCATTATGAAGGTATAATCATGTATTTTTGCATTTGATTTGCATTTCTGCTTCATTTTGTCCTCATTGATCACAATTGTCACCATGAATGGGAATTTAAAACCCATGATTGAGTATTGTGATGGATATAGTGTTATTGATAAAAGAAGTTTGGAAGAAGCCACTGTGAAATATCTAAACATTTTCAATAGAGCCCTCATTGAGATCATCTCTGAAATTCCAAAAAACATAGCAAATATTCTAAGCATCAAAAAGGAGACTGTTAGAACTAAGGATATTGAGCTAAGACAACATGTTCTGATAAGATTGTGTTATGAAATTACTCCGAAAGAAGAAAATCTGATCTCTAAGGAAACCAAAAAGAAATTCAGAACCAAAACAAGGATGAACTCATTGATGTTGGGAGAAATTGATAAAGTGGTCAAGGAGATAGAAAAAATCACTTTAGAAACATTGAGGAAATACAATATTCCTACCACTCATGACAATGTAGCAATAGATGGTGGAAATGATACACCTGTTCTAGAAGTAAACTTGGAGCAAGAATTA
Organism: Cunninghamia lanceolata; assembly: GCA_027924645.1. Lineage (NCBI taxonomy): Eukaryota > Viridiplantae > Streptophyta > Pinopsida > Cupressales > Cupressaceae > Cunninghamia > Cunninghamia lanceolata. Next base: position 1,573,204 of record BSBN01000246.1, read on the forward strand.
GATAAAGATGACAAAGTGACTGACCAGGAAGAAGTACTTGCTGATGATTTTGTAATAAGACTCTCTCTAGTACATCTTGTTGAGGATGACACAAACAAGGAGAAGATTGAGGAAGAACAGGTCATGAAAATTCATCCACTGAAACAAGAGGAGGATACTAATATGGATTGAGATGATCTGGAGCAAATCCACAAAGAAGAAGTCTCTATCACAGCATGAGACACTGTAGATTCTACAAAAGAATTGTTGGAGAAAAGAAAACAAGCTTTGGATGAGCCAAATTTTCTACATGGTCCAATAAACCTGGACACAATGTCACCGACACAGAAGCTTAAGTGGGTTAAATTGTTTAGGCAAAGGATCAAGAAGAAATGATAAAGTCTCACATTAAGGATAGTGAACTCATAAATGATGCATCCAGCATTTTGGAAAAAGTGGTGCCAACTTACCAAAAGGATACCTCTCTGTCTACCTCTTGTTAACTCAAGGGACTAATTCATTTTATAAGTACACACTTTGAATCTCTTGAAAAATCTACTGAAACAAAAGTTAGACAAGAGTTTAATGAGAAAAGGCTTGATGAGTTGACAAAGTTGATATCCCATGATAAGGCTCAACTAGAAAATGGAATACAAAATATTCAGAGTGCTATTGTAGAAGTTGGTGATTTATATAAATTTTGTCTATCATGGCTGGAAGTTACAAAGAAGACAAACGGAAGGAATTGGAAGAAAAACTGATGGATATTTCAAAGAATTTTGATCTAGTACATGAATCAACCAACAACAAGGAAGCTCAAGTCATTAACATCCACAATGACTTGAAAAATTTAATAAATCAAAAGTATCAAATAAAGAGTAGAAAGGGACAATTGAGAAGACTGATCAGTCCGAAACTAGATTCAATGACTAAGCTTGTGGCTGAAGCACAACTTGTTGGATGACTGCCTCACCATCAGATTTAAAAAAGGTAGAAGCTATAGTTTTTCTAATTAGTGGTCATATTCAAATTTTAGATAAAGCCAAGAAATAATGGGATGGTGAATGGGATCAAGTAAAGAACATGTTTAATGACATCTTTCAGCACATGTAAAATTAAGTTGAAGATTGCACTTCTAAATATTTGGCAGTGTACATAAATCTTTTGAAGTTTTGACAAATTTTTGGTTCCGAATAACACCCTTTGCCATTGATGTCAAACGGGGAGAAGAAGATCAATGAAAAATGGATAAACATCTTAGGGGGAGTAGGAGAATGAAGTGTATATAGTAAGGGGGAGCAGTCAAGCATTTTTCACTAAGTGTTGCCATCAATGCCAAAGGGGGAGATTATTGGAAAGAGACACTACTCTGGTATGGACTTGTATGTTGTCATTGATGGCAGAAAGACTTAGAGATCTCATTAGAATGATAGGGAGACACAACTTTGGAAGATCACATCAGATTTCAGGTCTGGTTGGAAGAAATGGCTAAGTATGGGTGTGCACAGAGTAGAGGACAGTAAGTTGGATAGTAAGCCTCCACAGATGATGATCTAGTAATGTAGTTTAGGTATAAGTTTCTCAATTATTTGATAGTGTTATGCTTCAGAGATTAAGTCCTGATTTCCTCTACAAGTCACCTTGAAGAAATGTCTAAGTCTAGATAAGCAAAGGTAAAGCAGAAACAGTGAATAGGGTATAGTGCAGTGGTCTGCATTCCTCTACAGGTGAGAATTTTGTTATGAGATTTTTATGTGTTGTAAACATTTATATGAAGTGTCTAATTCTAGCTTTGGGAGATTTGAAATCCACCAGAAGGATAGTTACAAGCTATTAAGTATCGATATAGTGTTTGACAGAGTCTAACCAAAACAAAGTTTGAGTTTTGATGGTTCACATTTCTCTGCAAGATAATATCATGCCTTGCAGTTCTAAGGGTAAGTTTGGGAAGGTGTAAAGAGTCCTTGATATGGTTTTTGAGGTGTTTGGTGATTCACAGTAAAAGTTGTAATTTAGTAGATGAACCTGTCAAGCATGCTCTTGAAGAACAAGCTGACTAGTATGATAAATCATTGTGTGGAGAAGAGATAATGTTTAAAGGATCTATCTAAGTGATTAAATGATTAGAGCTGACCTATATGAGCACTTTTGGGAAATTTTTTGGGTCCACACAATATATAGTGCATTGGATTAAGCTGTCAAGCCACATCTTTCTATGTGCACATTTCATTTCTTGGATGTCGACCTGATTGTGGATCAAATCATGATGTGGATATATAAATGTGATAAGTTTTAGTTGTGAGATGTGTGAAGGTGTGCATGTGATGCGAGTATGCAAATAGTAGAGCAAATTTAGAAGATCAGTAGTGATGAAGCCTTGGGATTCAGAATTCAGTTGATAGATGACTACACCCTAGCATAGTGACATATGCTTTTGTAGTATTTAGTTTTCATGTGCAATTTTCTTTGTACTTGACAGTGAGCTTTCTTCATCAAGGAAGTGAGCTTGGTAGTGAGCCTCCATTAGGGTTTAACAACACTTAGGGTTTGATAGCCCTTATTGTAACCTTGCTATGTTTGGGGTTGAGGAAGTAAGCCTACTAGACATAGTTGTACTTCATGGCAGTGAGCCAGCATATTCCAGGCTCATGGAGTGACCAAGCCTAAATGTCATTATTTGTAAAGATTGCAATATATATTTGAGAGCTAATCCTCTTCATGGTTTTTCCCATTTTGGGTTTTCCACGTAAAATCTGATGAAAGTAGATTGTCATTGATGTCAAAAAGGTGTTGGTATTGATAGGAGTTGTTCATGTCATTGAGATCAATGATTGATAAGAGATGTCATCAGGATATCTTCATGGTTTGGTGTTCATATTATTTCATTCTTGATCATACTTGGTTCATACTTGTTTGTATTGGGTCATCCCATACAGTGGTGTTTGAAGGAGTTGGTTAAGTGATGTTTGATGCTAACTTGTTTGTGTTAATCATTTCCAGAAGTTTAAGCATTATTCATGCTCAGGTTATGTCAAGATACTTTACTCATGTTGATGTTATGATAAGGCTTGCAGAAAATGGTTCTTGCAGAGAATGTTAGAATGGTCGAATCTCAGTTGAAGGTTGTTCATTTTGATTAATATTGATGATTTGAAGTCCATGTTCTTTATGTATATCAATGGTTTGATATTCTGCATCAAAGGTATGATGTATAGAATGACAGTGTATTATCATTTCAGAGAAATTATATTAGTCTTGGCAGATATATTATATGGTGCTTTGATAAATCACATGTATTAATGTGATCAAAGGTTTTGAATTAAGTTTAAAAGACTTAATTCTCTAGACTCACTTTGCCCATCACAAAAGTCATACATTTTTCTTTTAATTTCTAGTTGACCTGCTAGTATAGGTCATGGGTTAACTGCTAAAGGGGTTTATAATATTTCACCTACCCCTTTACCTTTCAAAGAGGTCACCTCTTATAAATTTGTGAGCAACAAAAAAAAGAAAAAAAAATCATATCAAAATTTAATATTTAATATTTGTGAGCAACAATAAATAACATATCAAAATTTAATATTTATTATGAGTGAGCAAGATTTTTATTATCTGCAGCAAATGCTTTATAAAAAAAATTTTGCCTTAAAATAAGGAAGTTTTAAGGAGATTTAAAAACCTATTTTTAAGGAGATTTTAAGGCAAAATTTCTTTGAGTCTTTTAAGGAGTTTTTAGTGGAATCTTTAAGGAAGATTTTTGTGGGATATTTTCTTCTAATTTTTAAGTCAACATAAGTGAGAATTTTGTGGAGATTGAAGACAAAAAGATGAGAATTTCTAAGAAGGGAATTTTTTTTTTTGAGAAGATTAAGTGTTTTTTTTAAATGCTTTGAGGAAGCATACGAGTCTTTATGACTCTTTATTTGCAGGTGATGAAGAATATCTTGTGATGGGAATGGAGATGGTTTTTTTAAAGTATATGAAGAGATTTTTTTTTTTGAAGATTTTATTAAGGAGTTAAATGATTTTTTTTGGAAGTCATTTTGTCTTTTTGTAGATTGGATTTTGTAGAGAGGAGAAGAAGAAAATAAGATATTGAAGATTTTTTTTGTGAAAAGGAATTACAAGTGTTCAAGACAAAGAAGATTTTTATATTGAAGATCATTGAAGTTCTTTTATTTAATGACATATGAGTTGAATATGCAGAGAAGTGTATATCAAGGGTTATTTTAGATGGAGGAGATGATTTCCTTTAAGAAGAATATGAAAGGATTTTTTGTAGATGAACAGAGATATTATTTATACAAAAATAAATATGATTTCTAACTCTTATTTTTGTAGATTAAGGAAGATGAAATGATGTGATTTTTGTTTTAGATGCAAGCACAAATTATCTTTCTTTAGGTGAATAAAAATTTGAAAATGATGAAAATGCAAACAAGCTGGAAGATCAAAGGTCTTTTAAAATTTTATAAATATGCAGGTGGATTGTTGTTGTGTGAATGAAGATACAGGGTTAAATATATTTTGAAAATCCTCTTGAAGAGAAAAAATAGATGATAAGTTTTGAATGTGATTTGAGTTGATGAGAAGTATGATGATATGATAGACACATGTGAAAGAAGAAGTGATTTGTATTGAAACAAAGAAACCCTCTGAATTCTTGGTTTTAATTTGAGTGTGTATTAGGGGTTGGTGCTCCTTGAAGTTGGTTCTTCTAAATGAATTAGGGGTTGGTGCTCCTTGGAGTTGGTGCTTCTAAATGTATTAGGGATTGGTGCTCCTTGAAGTTGGTGCTTATAAACATTGTAACCAGTGAGGTTTTTGCTTAAGCCAGTGAGGCATTTTGAGTGGTTTTTCTACCCCAAGAGGGTTTTCCACTTGGTAATTATCTCATGTCTTGATGTCTTCCATAGCTTCATTTACTCTATGTGATTTATGTGATTGATCATTTTATTGACTAATTGTTCAAGTAATTAGTTCAATTTTGATAAACCTCAATGTCAATTTTGAAAATTGTAAAAATAATACGACACTAATTCACCCCCCCTCTCAGTGTTACTCCAACAAAATATTGGTGTCAATGTGTCATGTTTTTATGGTTGTTGTTCATATGTATGTTATGCCTTTGTTTAATTAATTTTGGAAAATGGTTGAAAGTTAAAGTGTATCAAAAGATTTTTAGAAAATTGATTCACCCCCCTTCAGTGTTCCTGACATTCAACACAGTCCCTATAGTTTGGTAATCTTTACAGATTCATCTTCTTCATACAGATTACTTAGCTTATCCTAGACTTCTTTAGTTGATTCATAATCAATAACCTTTATCAAATCAGAGTCATTCAGAGCATCTCTGGCTTTTATATTTATTTCATATTCTTTGATTTCATCTTCTGTTTCCAGACCATTCTCTAGAATGGTATAATCAATCTGTGTCACTTGCCATACTTTATAACCAATACAAAGTAGATGGCTTTTCAGGTGAATCTTCCAAGTTGCATAATTCATCCCATCAAACTATGGAGCCTCCTTGTAAGACATCCTGGATCTACCTCATGCTATTAAGCTTACCACTAAGGAACCTTGCTCTGATACCAATTGTTGAAATACATAGGACAATTGAGAAGGGGGGTGAATCATTTGTCACAAAATTTTAACTTCAAATGAATATCAGATCATCAAATCCTGAACTGCTGATAATCAGATTTAAACATGAAAGCATGAAATCATAGAAATAATAACAATCACACATTTAACACAATATGCACCAAATTTTTACATGGAAAACCCTAAAATTGAAAAACCACAATAAGCATTATCCCACAAAATATATGAGTTATAACAATATTGAAAAATAGAAGCTCACTACCTATAGGGCTCACTACCCATATTGCTCACTGCAAAGAACAACTCACTGCCTACAGAGTTCACTGCCCATATTGGTCACTGCAAAGAATGACTCACTGCCAAAGGGTGGCTCACTACTGGGGTTTGGATCACTACCAAAATGGTGAACTGATTAAGTAGCATCTACTCCATGCCTGGGTTCAGTTCCTTTGAAGCACAATAAAACTTGTCTACTCTACTTCTTCACACCTTCACACTTAACACATCATTTTTGCAACACACACTCTTCTTTCACAACTACATTACATGATTTTATACGATTGGTCAACCTTGGAATGTACATCAAGGTTGGCATTACATTCATCAACCATTGGATCAATCTCCAAGGTTAGCATTACAATCATACATAAAATAGGTCTGGACCTAATACAAATTAATCTAAGGAAAAGATGTAAGCATGTATATGGATAATGCCACATCTTAGCTGGGACTCAAACACAATTCTACAATATTTGATACATCTCCACAAATAATGAATTCAACTAGGTCAGCCAAGACAGATGAGAGCACTAGGTCTGCTAAGAACATTCTTCATTCATGATCCAATTTTCTCTTTGCAAACCAATCCAAATGTAGGAACACAATCAGGAGACATCCACAAGCACATTTTAATTACCAGGAACAACCGCATGATCTCTAACCACTCTGTCAAGAAGATTCTTCAAACCGGAGCACAAGAACAACATTATCAACCATTATCATAAGTAAAGGATAGCTTGTGGACCGCCAAATCATGAACCATTATAGTTGAAGGTACTTGTCATCATTACAAACATGATTCTAGAACCACAGACTGAAATACTTCAATGTGGAGGAATGCGGAGCATAACACTTTCTCCCTGTCAGCACCAAACATACAGAAAAAGTAGTTTTCACACTAGTGAACATAACTCGCTCAAATCTTCATTCTAGAGGATCAAAATTGGAATATAACATCTTTAGATAGACTTCTAAACAAATTCCAATCCATAGGCAAAGATATTCATTCTACAGGAAATACGAAGCAAACTTTTCGACTGCTCTTCTAAGTACAATAAATTGTTTCCACTGCAACACATTGTTACCATCGGAGGGGCTACTTTTCTCAATATCCTCAACAAAGTAAGAGTACATTTGACACTAATGACAACACAGATATGTTGACATTAATGACAACATCGGTTAGGCACATACTTGCAACACAACTTTGGTTTTTTGTAGCAGACCATTTTGTAATTGATTATTGCAGCCTTGTAAGGGTTTGTTTCAGTCCCATTGTCTTTTTTTGACTGATGTAATTTTCTTTTATGAAAGTTGGATGAATGTATGAAAATTGGTTGCAAGTTGCAAACTAGATTTGCAAATAGTTGTTGGAAGTTTAATTTCTATTTGTGTGTGTGAAAATAGATGTGAGGGATATTTATTTCAGATTTCATTTCATTAGCCTTGTACCGCATCCCTACGGGGTCAAGAAATATGCCCTAAAATCATTTGCGAGGACACAGGGGTTTGTGGAATGTTAAATTCCTTCACCACATTACTACAATGAATGAAAGTAGTACCCATGGGCTGGTGGTAAATAATACTTAGCTCTTCAAACATATTGTGGCCCTATAGCATAGACATCATAAAAGATTAGACCATGTACGGGCTAGCGGTAAATACTAAACTTGATCATAACAAGTCACCGCAGCCCCTTAACAATAATAAAAAGATAATGAAACTAGCCAGCAGGATGACAGTGGCAAGTCAGAAAGGCATTAAATGGTCACTGTGGCCTCGCGGCAGGGATATCATCAAGATAAGAATTGTGATGGGTTGGTAGTAAATAATAAAGTTAACAGTAATGGCTACCGCGGCCCTGCAAAAAAAAATGCAAAGACAGTTTGAGGATTTGCGGGTCAGTAGTAACAAGACAAAAAGACCTAGCCACCCCACGATAAGGGCAATATAACATTTGATAACAACACGGGACTGTGGTAGAAGGTCAGCATAGGTAGTAATGGTAATCGTGTACCCGCAAGGAGAAAGATAAAGGCTAAAGGTAGCCCATAGTAATGCAGTATGCTTTGAAAGTTGAGAAATGTGCCCCACCATGCTGCGGAAGTCTATATTTATTATGGTGGGATTGTGGTGTCAAATCACATTGATTGCAAATTTCAATCCAATTTGGTCAAATGTTTTCAGCCCTAAGATCTATTTAGATCAATGGTTCACATTCAAAGTTATATGAATGTAGAGATTTCTCTATCTCTTGGCACAAAGGAGATTAATGGCGAGGTAACCAACACTGAGACTGATAAAATATGGAGTTTCATTTCATTTTTCTCATTCAAACAAGCTTAGAGTGCTTAGAGGAAAAATATTCAAAGTCTGGAGTGTGCTCTGCAAGTTCTTCTCAACTGGGTAAGTGAAATCTATCTACTTCTCTATCAAGGTTGATATTGCATAGGAAGTCTTGTTTTTAAAGTAGCTCAGTGAATAAAAATATCTTTGAAACCTTAGTTCAATAAAATAGTAAACAATGCCACCTAAGAAGACTGAATCGATGAGTAAGAAGGGGGAACCTTCAGCTCCAAAAGAAAATAAAAGACCTCTCCAACAATCTCTGTTAGACATTCTACCAAATTTAGTGGATAAGGGCTACAAAAAGATGTTCAAAATGAGGTACATGGTTGTCGTGATGCCCTAATTTCTATATCAAGGTGGAATCTATTCTGGTACTTTTGTGATAAGAAGGATGTAAGGCCTTGTTGCTAATCCAATGATACTGGATCTGGCCAAGCTGGTAGTGCCAAATGTTTTTGTGGATGTTGAACTCGTCAGAGTACTAGCTCAACACTACCATGCAGCTACAAGAACTATGAGGCCACCAGATGGTTCACCCTTGGTCACATTGACTAGAACTGCTATCATTGATTGTTTTATGTTAAATAAGCAAGCTTTGACAAAGGTTGATACTCATAAGAGTGAGGAGGACTACACCAAACTATGGAAGACTCATTAGAGTGATGAGCTTCCAATATATATGAGAAAAGGAGATAATAACAAAAGGATACCTATTCCCACAATCTCTGTTGAACCATTTGTAGTGGATGACTTTGTAGTGTACTTCAAGAAAACATATTTTTCTCTTTGTCAGGTATTGGGAATGGATGCCAAGGATAGAATGCTAGTTGGATTAATGATGATGGAAATGAGAATAAAAAACCCTAAGGTCAACGTTGAATATGATTTTGCTTCTTTCATTGAAAAGGATTGCATGATGGGCTTCTTCAAGTGAGAGAAAACAAGGCACCCATCACATTTAGATACTATTCTTTGCTATGTCTTCTAATATTGTACCAGAACAAAAGAAGATGGACAAGGAGAATGTATCTCAATATGATTGATTAAAGAGGCTAGGATTGCCTGTGCAATGTTGGTGTTACACCTGGGATAGCAGATGCAAGAACTATAACTATGTGGTATTTAATGATGACTTTTTTATCAGGTCATGGCTACTCTTGGGTATATTTCACCAAGATTGTCTAGAGAAATCAGAGAAGTATTGAGGCCTCCTATATTGAAGCCTGACTAAGGTCACATGCATAATTTTGTTGATTGGTTCTTTCTTCCAAATCACACTGTGATAAGAGTTTATGGGTGCACACAACCACCCCACGCATTACCTAAATTTGTGCCTACTAGATTAGCATTCTTAGAATTCATGTGGTAGATTCTTTGGATGAAGAGGGATGTCATGAAGAAGCAGAAGAAAGGTACATTTTTTCTAGATTTAACTATGTTTGGAGAATTGTCTATGGGATCTAACACCTTGGATGAGCTACAAGTTTATTTGAAAACAAAATATTCATTGACGTCATAAACAAAGAGGGTCTATGACCTTGAAGGCCACATGAATTTTGTTAGACAAGTCATTCTTACTAGGGTTGGGATATCCCATCAAGTTAACTATGATGAGAATGTGATCAAAAATTACCTCACTCTTGAGGAGGTGTATGACAGAAAAAGAAAGTGGGAGATTTTGATGGGGATAGAGAATGATAAAGAGAAAAAAGACCCTAGTTTCCTTGGATTCTTTGTTGAGGAAATTGATCCATTGATAAGGATCAATTAATAATTGATAATTTTGAAAGTTTATATGGCAAAGTAGAGAGCCAGCCTAAAAAGGTTGCTAAGCTCCCAGTGAAGAGGGCAGCTAGAATTGTGATTGCTGAGTTACCTCATGATGCAATGTTAGTACAAGAGCCTCAACCCCCTGATTAGCCAATGTTTAAAAAGCACAGAATTGGTGATGTACCTCCTCTAGTGCTATATGAGATGTTACAAGGAGTAGGTGACACTGATGAAGTGGCAAGCATTTTGAGACATGTGGGTGAGGGTGAAGAAGTTGATCACCCCCTTGTTGGCCAAGAAACTAAGGCCCACAAACCTAAGGCCAGAATGGACACACAGGCACAAGGTGAGCCTGAAATGCATGAGGATGAGAGAATTGTAGCCTCTATGAGATTCATGGATGATGAATTCATCAATACTCTGAAATTCAAGGATTCTTGGTTGAAAATGAAAATGAAAGAATTTGAAGAAAAATTTGAAATAAATAAGATGGGAGTAGATGAATTCCAACATGACCAAATTGTAGCCCAAACATTTAAGGAAATCAAGATTGATGAAATAAATGTCAGCCCACAAGAGGCTAGACAAATGGTTCTCAAAAGTGATATGTTGATCATTCCTAGTATGGAGCTGAAGAAGATATTTTTGTTGGATCAAGTGAGAAGTCAGGATGGTCGTATGATGGTCATTGAGTTTGATTTTGAAGAATGTGTAAGTAGTATGGGATATAATCCTAAGATTCAACCTCTAGCACTTTGAGCAAAACAGAGAAGCATACAGAAGCCAAGATTGTTGGATGTGGTCCAAGAGATAAAAGGAATTTCTATGGTCAAGACACTATAGGACACATCAGCATTGGAAGTATCCACTTTGACTATGCACTCAACCATGTTCACCCAAGCAACTGTAAAGAATATGGAACTCAAAATGATTGAGTATGAGAAAAATTAGATTGAAATGAATGATGAGGTGAACAAATTGCATTTAGAAAATGTGAAGTTGAAACAACAACTGAAAGGAATTGATTTTTCACAGAGCTAGGCAATTGTGCCTTATCATCCCCTATGTCTTAGGGAGATGGTGATAACATTGTTCTTGTTGATCAGCTAAATGCCATGGAGCAAAATTTTGAAAATGAGATTAAAAAATTGAAAGAAATGAATGAGGCCACAAGAAAGGAAACAAAATCCAAGATTTTTGATGGGATTGAAAAGATTCTTGAATACAAGGTCAGAGTGGTATTGGATAAGATTGAAGAGGTGCATAATTGTTATAGTGCATTGTCTCAAGCACTTGATCAAATGAAGGCCCATGTTCTTTTCTTGGATCCTTTGCTCAAGAAATGGTAGCCAGTCCATCACACTCTGATCACACTATGTAAAGTTTTGCAGAAAAATATAGATGCCCCTATTGCCTTGAAGCCAACTGAGAAAATGGTCAAGATGATCATTTAGGAATTCCAATATGCATCTGGGGAGATTTAGAATATGAATGCAAATATGGGATCCTTTGGTACCTTTAAGCATCAATTCATCGTAGGTATTATCAATGAAGATAGTCATCTTAAAGGGTTTGAGAAATGGAAAAAGGAATGCGATCAAATGGTGTCTCATATTGTTGAGCATTTGCAAAAAGATGATGACTTGAATGTTCACAGTTTCAATTTGATCTTGGATAGATTAATTGCATTAGATGCAGGATATGCAAATTTCATCTTAGATGGTAGAGGACTTCTCAACAAAAGATGGAAAGATCATCAAGCAAACATACTTCAAATTCAAAAGTACAAGTGGCCTAGTGACTATACAATGTACCAATGGGAATAGGAGTATCTATCTCCCACAAAAGATTGATCAGGACAAGTGTGTAGCGGACCTGTTTGAACATCAGGCTAGTGTCAGCAGTCATCAAGTCACCTTCAGCTAGCCTTGGACATCCGCTTTGTCTTTTTCTTGTTTTTATGTTTTATTTCATCAAATGTATTTGAATATTTGGCGGTCTTATTAAGACTTACAAAAAAGTAAATATTGTAAAAAGTCACATCAAAAGATGGGAATTTGAAAGGTCATTTTTGGAATGTAAATGGTCTGAAGCTTGTTGCTTCCTTTATACCTATAAGAAGGAAACCAAGACCATTGGGAAACTCCTTGGGAATTGGATATTGTAAATAGACATTGTGAAGGCTCATTTTCTAAAGCATATCAATGAAAAAGTTGCATTTCTCTGGTGCCTAAATTCTAGTTGTCAATTACTTGTTGAATGTTATTGATAGAATTTTATCTAGTTGTCTACACTTTTTTTCTCCTTATTATTTAAATTTGCATATCAAGCATATGTCTAGTTTATCAAAATATAATTCATGTATTGTGTGATTTGTTTAATAGGGCTTCTTCAAGAAAGAATTAAATTCCTTTGAATAGGTCACAGTAATCTGGAGGATTCAATTGGATAAATAAGAACCTGATAAAAGATAATTTTCCATGTTTATGCAAGTCATAAATAGTATTGTGCCAAGTAATTCGATTTATAACTAGAAGGAAGACACATATCCATTTGTATTCTAACTTTGTTACCCTAAAAAGGCACCAATCAATTCATTTCCAAAACCATTCCTTGTATAATATACTACAATCCAATTTTGATTTTTTATTGTAGAATTAGGAGTAAAGGTAATACCCACCTAGGCATAGCAAAGCCTGAAGTGTAGGGAATTCCAATCATTTTGATTGATTCTGTTCATTGTCCAAGTCACTTGTAAAACCCAATCATAAAGATTGGCATACTTTTAGGGTTTTGCAATCTATTGATTTGGGAACCAATAGAATTATAAAAAGGATCAACCATGGTTGGATTACTTGTAACAGATACTATACCAAGGTAGACGTTAGGTATTTCTTGACCATTTGTTTCAACAATTATTACTTCTATAGAATCATCCAAGGAATTTTTTTGGTCTTCAAATATGGTTGGAAGATTAATATATTGTAGGACTCTATCTTTATGTTTAGGGATTCTAAGCATCTCCTGGACTCTATCTTTATGGACAAGGGGATAGTTGTTGCATGAGTGTTAGAAATAAAAGGCATTACTTGACCACCCTTATTATTTCCAATTTTCTTGGCTACAAATTGTCCCTCTTGATGACTTTTCTTTGCTTGATTATGCTTGTTGCCAACTTCTATCACCTTTGGATATTCAACCTACTATTAAATTCTGTAATAGTCTCATTTATACCCTTGTTTATTGTTGTTGACTTATGGATTACAATTTTACGATCAATCATATCTCTGTACAACCTAAAAAATCTTATGAATTCTTCCCATGACTCAATACTATTGTCTGGAAGACTTCTATACCACTATTTTGCACTTTCCTCTATTGACTTTACAAACATCTTCATCCTAACATCCTTATCTTCAATTTCATACTCATTAGTCACATTGTTGAATCTCCTAGGGTGTTCTTCATTGGTGACCACATTATTTCCTTGAAATCTAGGCACCTTACCCATAATTTTATTTGGTATCAGATTGGGATAATTAGGGATACCATAAATCTCAAACTGTCTATATCTTTCCATTTCTAGGGGATGTTTTGGTGTTGGGAAGCTTTGAGCATGCCTGTTATTATGATCTCTCATACTCTTTTGGTTATGTTGTTGTTGATTAGGTTGCTTATTTATTGTAGGTTGATTAGGAATATTATGAGGTTGGGACCTATTTTGTTGTTGACTATTTTGGGCAAGATGGGATTACTACAAATCAATTTGAGCTTGCAGTTCTCTTTTTATTTTCCTAAGGTGATCAAGTAGATCCAACCTTTCATCAATTTCTCTTTCCCTATGCTCATTTTCTAATTGTGTAGCAGCATTGGCATCATGAAATGAAGCATCTTGCTCAAGTTTAGTCCTTTGTGTAGAGGTAGGGGAATTAGGATGCAATCCTACTCTTGTAGCTCTTATGTTTGTAAGATTTTATGCATTCAAAACTTCATATTGTGCCTCTTGGGATACATTTATATCCCCTCCAATCATGTTCATTAAATCTCTTGGCATACCATATTCATGTCTATGATTCCTTCTACTAGATATAACCATTTTACAACTAGAATTGATCATCTGAAGTATAAGGATACTAATCAACATGCACATCATATCTTTGAAAAGTGTATCTAGTAGACATATCTTTATTTGTAGTTTTCTAGGAACTACACTACCTCCTTGAGTGTTTTTCCATATCATTAGGTTGTTGTGAATTTTTTGAATGCTTCCCTCTTTCCTTGTTTGATTCTTTCCTTTGTATTTTTTATGGGCTCAACTAAATAGAGTCACCACTCTTCACTTGGGAAGAGAAAATTTATTTATCAACAAAGGACTCAAGATATCAACCAATAACTTAACTCTTCCCCAATAACACCGATGCACATTGTTTTGGTGCTCAAAGTTGAGATTCCTCAAATCCCTAAAGATAATTAGTTCTTGAGTGTCAAGTGTGTTAAACTCAAGACAAGGATTACGAAATTGTATTCAAGATGAGGCAACTAACAACAACATTGATAAGGTGGGTAAGATCTTCTTCTTATTTTAGCTCTACTAGACCAAGGGGGTATTTCCTAAGGTGTATGAGAATAATGACTAATAACAATGTGAAGCTAAACCTTTAATCAAACCATATACCCAATGCACATGAAACTCCAATTTTCTATCACTAAGTGCATGTATGCTAGTTTGACGAATTCAAGGGTATTACAACTTCATATTAAAGATATACAACCATGCAAAGAGTCTAAAATGATGTTGTGATAGTCCCTAATGAAGTAGCATACATATATACATGGATGTAGATAATATAAACAACACAAAAGAATGAAAGATTAATATTTTGTTATGTTTTAAGTGTGTTAGAGGGAAAAGGAGTTGAATATAATGTAGATCAATGCCTTAATCCAGTGAGCACAACAAATTATAGATCTTAAATCAAAGGGAACACCAATGTAACCAAATAATGATAGCTTAATTGAGATATCACTGAAGACCAAATTTCAATGCTTAATGTATAAGCTAGTGTTATGGGGTAAAAAGTGGATTCCTATCTTTTTACCTCCTTGTTTAGCTCCTAGGTCCCCGTGAAAACATTATATATTATAAATATTCATCTTGATGCAAAGTCCCATGAAACTAATGTATAATGAGAACAAGGGGCCCATTTTACCTTATGCCAAACCAAAAAGGAGCCTCGAGACTTGGGCACCCATACCCAAGTCTTCCCTGATTGGTCAGGGTAAATTTAATTGTATGTCAGCATAGGAGGTCTTTAATAAGGTTTCTCCTTGTCAACTCGTTTGGTGAATTTGATGAATATTAGTAGGAAAGCATATATTAGTGTACTTTTGAATTCATTATGAACCTAGATAGAGATAGCCAACTTGGAGCATTGGAGTAAAGAGAATTCAAAGCATTCATTATGATTTTATAGAAGATTTGTATTGTCATTATTTGTGTTGTTGCAGGTTTGAAGTTATCATCTATCTCTCCTTATGAGTTGAAGAGCATTCATCCTCCTAAGGGTTTCATCACATAGGTGGTATCATTGTGATTTACAATCATTTGATTTCATCTCATTGATTTATGTTTAGCCTCTTCTCTACAAGGGCATGCTCTCTTTATCAACGATGTTGGGAAGCTTGTGTGCTATCCTAAGATTTGACCGAGGCAAGTCCCTAAACACCATAACCCCCAAACCCATTCTTTTCTTCTTATGTGTAGGTTACAAGTGCGAGATTTAGGAAATGAAGGTACAGGAAGACTGGGCAAGAATCAAGTTTTTAGGATCTGATAATATTTTGAAAATATTCCTCCATGTAGGACTTGGGTGCTTTTGAAATGATCCTTCTACCTTAATAGACCTTGGATCTGGCATCAAGGCAGTCTCTATAGCATTTCTCTAGTTAACAACTTCTGAAGATTCCAACTTGTAGGACTTGGGCACCCACAAAATAGTCCTCTGACATTCCTACCTTTGGGACATTGGTTTTGACATCTTCCTAATCACTCCTATGAAATTAGTTTTTGGATATATATTGTACATTCTTTGTTATAATCAGATCTTTGTAGAACTAGGGTTTTGTGTTTCATTGACCTGGGGTTTGATAAAAAAGTCTTGATTAAATCAGATCTTGCTATAGCACTCATGAGTAAAAGATCTGTAGCTAAGTCGACCTTCATTTGGTAGTGTTTTGGATTGGTCTTTTCCTTGAGTGTTATTGTGGAAGAGGGTTTGATCTAGTGTGGATGCTAGTCTTATCATTCATCTTTTCAACACAACATTTTGGTGAACCCATAGCTCTGAGCATTTGCATCTTTTTGATAGTCAAATTTAGATCTTACATAGATTTAATTGCATATTCATTTGTAAATCTTGCATGATCTGGAGAAAAGTGCATATCTAGGCCTTAAAAATCTTGGATGCATTAGGGTTTCAAATATTCTTTTGCATGATCATCAATAGTGACAACAAACATTCATTAAATATGATTTGATATGGTATTCTTACATCATTCCTTATCATAGAATTCAAAATTATTGTGTATTTCAACATAAGAACATAACTTTCCTTCCACATTTTACAATACATCTTATAGAGATCTATATTTTTCCTTGTGTGCAACACTTTAAAATTGGGATCACTTGGTTTGCAGTGACACTTGTGTGTTCTTGATCTTTCAAAAAAGATTTAAAAACTTGGTGTCCTCAAGCTAATGCCTTGTTCAAAAGTCTCACATACATGGCATTCAATCAAAACAAGGGTGATATGGCTCCTCCATGATCTAATAAGAAAAGGAAGGCTCCTAAACTCATTATATCATTCATACCACATAATGTCACAATTAGAGACATTGATGGCCCTTTTTACATTACAACAAGAATAAGTGGAAATCCTACAAGAGGAGTTCTTATCAATTCTAATTGTATGACAAATGTGATAACTAAAGAATTCTTATACATGCTTGAGCTAGCACAATATACATATGATTCTATGAATATCATGATCAAAAAACATAATAGTTATTTCCTCCCAACTATTGGAAAGATAAAAATTTTGATTGATGTGGTTTAGAAGGCCTTGGAAGAATCATTTGTTATCATTCCCACTTTGGACCTCTTTCGTGTGAAATTAGGATATCCTTGGCTAAAATCCATGAATGCAGTTCCTTCTACCATTCATAAGTGCTTAAAATTCCCTCATGAAAGGTGTGTGCATGTTATTCATCATAGTGGATGTACACCATTAGCCACTCATGGAAATTTTGTTGGAATTAGACTGGACAACTGAGAGGGGGAGTGAATCAGTTGTCCCAAAAATTAACCTTTTCTTCCTTTTAATCTTCTTTCAAAATTTGCAAATTGATTAATGATGTAAACATTAAAGCATGAAACAACATCACATAACCAGAAACATAATCAACACATTTGACACCAAGATTTCTAACGTGGAAACCTGGTTAAGGGGAAAACCACAGTGGGTGTTAGCCCACAAGATTCATACCCAATTAAAAGTACTTAAAAAGAATGGGAAGGCACTTGCCTTTAGACTCACTTCCTAAATCTCACTACTCAAAAAAGAGGCTCATTGCCTACAAGAATTTTATGTTTAACACAGAAAGATTTAACTAAGAAATAGCATCTACTTCATGCCTGGTTTAGTTTCATTGAATGCTCATAAAACTTATATTATGCTTCCAAACTCTTCTTCACTAACATTTCACTCTATTCTACTTTTTCTCTTCTACTCCTCCTCTTCTTTGCTTTTCTCTTGATTCGTTCTTTGGATTTATTATTTTCACTCAAGGATGATTTACCATGACTTAGCTACACTCCTTTATATGCTTCATCAACCTTGGAATAAACATCAAGGTCGGCACACCAAACATATTACTTAATGTGAATCATTAAGTTGTCGGCCAAACATTGCTAAGACTTGAATCTTCTTTCAACAGCACACCATGCTCCAGACAATTGCTTTTGGAACATCCGCAATATGATTGAATCATCCGGTCAGCCAGGACTGGGAAGAACATCAACACTAAGAAGGAAATCTTCACCAACAATCTCAAACTTTAATGCAAACCTCCAACACAGTAGTCACATGATCCAGAGACCTCCACATGCATAATGAATTCAACAAAAACATCCGCACACCTCCAAATCATCAGAATCACTTGCATCTTCATCTGGTACCTCAAGAATACTATCAGCCATGACTGTCATCTTAGAAAGATTGCTTGCGGACCTCTAAACCATGAACCACTTGAATGGATGATACATAATGACTTCCCAAACATGCCTCTAGATCCACAGATCATGATTTGACATATTAGGAAGGATTTAGACCACTTGTCTATCCCTTTGTCTCTTCTAAATACTACAAAACTAGTTCTACTCAGATGGCCATGGTTTCTTCAAATCTTCATGTGGACCTCTCAAATCCTAGCTGGAGCTACTTCACACAATCCTCTATACTACCATATGATCCACATCCATTGATCTTTATTATTTTTCTCAATATCCTCAACATTCCAGTCTTCTATTCAGGCAACAAGATATGATACAGTTGACACCAATGGCAAAAAGAATATGTTGACATCAATGACAACACTAATTAGGCACATATTTGCAACAATCTCCCCCTTTGTCATTGATGGCAACATATGATGTGAAAAATTGATTCAACCATCAAGACAAGAGCTTCTCCACCTTTCCCTTATCACTTCTGCAACCACTATCTTCACTATTTCCCCTTTATCCATCAACTAGTTTTTCACATGACTTCTCTCCCCCTTTGACATTAATGGCAAAGGACACATATTTGCATTATTTTCTCCTTAGTTTTGTTTCAGATCAAACTAAAAAATTGCATGTAGACTAATCCCCCTAAGTAGTGCTTCCTTAACATTAATCTGGATCACAAGATATGACTATGAATTCCACCAGAATGATGCACTCTAGTGCATCTTAATTCTGATCAGGAGGGGTAATGACCCCTAACTTCTCTCTGAGATACTCAAAAGTATCCTTGGGAAGATGCTTAGTTAAAATATTTGCAACCTGATCCTTTGAGGGCACAAACTCCAACTTAACTTCATTCTCATTTACCTTCTCTCTCAAGAAATCAAACTTGATGGATATATGTTTTGTCTTTGAATGCAACATCAGATTCTTTGAGATACTTATTGCACTTGAATTATCACAGAAGATTGTGTTAGGATCCTCAAACATAATTCTAATGTCCTTCAACATTTGCTTCATCCACAGGACTTGAGTACAATTATTTGTTGCTACTATATACTCAGCCTCTGCTGTAGATAGGGAAATTGCCTCCTACTTTTTACTTAGCCAAGAAACCAATCTACTTCCCAAGATGAATGCACCACCACTAGTGTTTTTTCTGTCATCCACATCTCCTACCCAATCAACATCTCTATATGCATGAAGAGTGAAGTTATTATCCTTTGGATACCATAATCCATAATCAATTATCCCTTGTAGATATCTAAAAATTCTTTTGACTACTACAACATGGGATTCTTTAGGATCAGCTTGGAATCTAGAGAGAAGCCCAACTGCATTCATGATATCAAGTCTGGTCTAAGTCAGATAGAGCAGTCATCCAATCATTGATCTATACCTTTTATGATTTGGCTTAGGGGAGTCATCATCTTTACTCAACTTACATTTGGTTACCATAGGCGTACCTACTGGCTTTGAATCTTCCATTCCAAACTTCTTCAACAATTCTTTCACATACTTAGACTGAGATATAAAGATACCTTTGTCTAACTGATTGATTTGCAGACCTATGAAGAAGTTCATTTCACCAAACATGGACATCTCAAATTCACTTTACATCTAATTAGCAAATATTTTGCACATTCTCTCATTTCCACAAAAAATGATATCATCAACAAATACCTCAACAATCAGAATGTTCTCATGATCAATTTTGAAGTAGAGATTACTATCAGCAATGCCTTTGTTGTAACCTATCTTTAGCAAATACTTATCTAATCTTGCATACTAGGCTCTTAGAGCTTGTTTAAGTCCATACAATGCTTTTCTTAATATGCAGACCATGTCTCCCTAATCAGACAACTAAAATCCTTCTGGTTTCCCAATGTAGACTTCTTCTAATTCTCCATTTAGAAATGCTAACTTGACATACATCTGATAGAATTTAAAATCTTTATAAGAAGCAAAAGCAAGAAATAATTTGACTACCTCTATTCTTGCCACCAGAGAAAAATTTTCTTCAAAATCAATTCCTTCCACTTGAGAATATCCTTTGCATACCAACCTTGCTTTATTTATTACAACTTCACCTTCTTCATTTAGCTTGTTCCAAAAGACCCATTTAGTTCTAATCACATTTTTGTCCTCAAGTATAGAAACAAGATCCCAAGTGTGATTTTTTTCAATTTGCATTAATTCTTCTTTCATTGCCTTACCCAATTTTCATCTTTGTAGGCTTCACTTGTTGTTTTTGGTTCAATCTTTGAGATTAGACAAATCTCTTCTTGATCTTCAACAATTCTTCTTCTAGTTCAGACACCTTTATTTCTGTCTCCTATAATTTGATCTTTAGGATGATTCATCATTACATACCTAGGAGTTTTGGGAATTGTTTGAGCTTCTGTTTCTTGAGCTTGTTCCTCAACTTCTGCACTATCCTCTTGAATTACTGGATTTTCTAGATCAATCTGGATCTAGATCTAAGCTTGTACTTGCCTTTCTTGACTTGGATTTTATCTTGATCATCTGAATCATATCCATAAGATTTAGAATGCCCTTCTTTGCTCTCATCAATTCTGACATTAGCACTTTCAACAATCTTTTTCAACCTCTTGTTAAAGCATCGGTATGCTTTGCTTTGAGTAGAGTAACCCAAGAAAATTCCTTCAACACTTCTTGCTTCACACTTGCTTAGATCCTCATCTCTTTTGATATAGCATTTACTACCAAAAACTCTGAAGTATCTTATAGTAGGAGGATGACAAAACCATAGTTCATAAGGTGTCCTACCAAAATTGCCTTTGATATGTACTCGATTAAGAGTGTAGACATCAGTGCTCATAGCTTCTCTCCAATGAACTTGAGGAACATTTGTTTCCATCGTCATGGTCCTGGTAGCTTCTTGAATGGTTTGATTCTTTCTTTCCAGAACTCCATTTTGCTATGGAATCCTAGGAGTAGATAATTGTCTTTTAATTCCATACTTTTCACAGAATGAATCAAACTCATTGGAGGTAAATTCTCCACCTCTATCAGATCTTAGACACTTTATCTTCACACCAATCTCATTTTCCACCATAACTTTGAATACCTTGAATTTTTCAAGAGCTTCTAATTTTTTTTTTAAGAAGGTTACCCACATCATCCAGGAGCAATCATCAATCAGCAACATAAAATATATGTCTCCTTGCACACTCCTAATTCTAGTAGGACCACATAGATTAGTATGCACAAGTTCCAACTATTCACTTGAAAATTGTTTTTTACTTTTGAATGAAATTTTGTTCTATTTGCCTAATTAACATTCTCTACATATGTTAACAGGTTTCATAAGTTTTGGAAGATCTCTTATAGGTTGAGTAGAATTTATCTTGACAAAGCTATCAAAATTTACATGAGACATCCTCCTATGCCATAACCAACTTTGATCTGACTGAGCAATCAAACAACTTTTGTTAGAACTACTTAAATGAAAGATGTTACCTCTAGTTTGAGTACCAGATGCCATTTCAGTTCTAGAGCTTTCCAAGATTCTACATTTTCCATCCTTGAATTGGAGATCATATCCCTTGTCAACCAACTGTTCAATACTGAGAAGATTATTCTTCAGTCCTTCCACATACAGAACATCATTATTGTTATTCTTACCATCAAAAGAGATGGATCCTCTACTACAGATTCTACTAGCTGAGTTGTCTCTAAATTTCAGAATTCCACCTTCATATTTTTCAAATCTTACAAACTTACTTTTATCACCATTCATATGATGAGAACATCCACTATCAATCACCCATTCATCCTTTTCAACAACCTGAGTAGCCACGACACTTTCCACATTTGTACAGCTAGCAGATTTAGTAGACACTAGATCTTCTTCCTTGATAGCAATGAACACCTAATCATCTTTAGGGGAACCTCCATGATTAGATTCATCATCTGTGACTCCTTCTCCATCTTCTTGGACATAGTAACATTTTTTCTGACCTTCATATCTGCTAGGGTTTGGTTTTGAGAACCTCTCTGGACATCTTGAGGCAAAGTGACCAATCTTATTACAAGAAAAACATTTGAGTGGCAACTTTCCTTCATATTTACTAGATCCTCTTGGTATTCTTTCGGCAATAAGAGCTTCAAGATCTGTAGTCTTAATTTCATCATCTTCAAGATCCTTCCTTGTCTTCACAAATTGGTTTGATTTTCCGGAAGAACTTTCACCCAGATCATATCTTTTCTTTCCATACACACTAGCCTTAAATGTAGATTCAAACTTAGGGAGAGAATCTCCAAACTCACTCATTTCAAATGCTAAAATCTTACCATCTAACTGATCCCTTGTGACAGTTGTTATTGTCCTGATTTCTTCAATGGTTGCAGCTTTATGCTTATATGCTGCAGGTAAGGATATGAGCACTTTGGCAACAATTTCTGATTCTTCCAATACTCCACCTACATTTCTAATATCGGTCATAAGTTCATTTACTTTCTGCATGTAGTAAGTAATGTTTTCATCTTCCTTCATTACCAATCTTTCATATTTACCCTTCAGGCTTTGTAGCTTGGCACATTTAACATATTTTTCACCTTCATACAGATTTTCCAACTTTTTGTAGATTTCATGGGCAGTTTTCAAATCTAGGACATTTTCCAATTCTGTATTAGACAGGGCACTCAATAAAGCTGCTTTGGCTCAAATATTGCATTCATCTTCCCTAAGTTCATCTAGATTAGTAGGGCAATTCTTCAGAATCTTATACTCATTCTTTGTTATCGTCCAAAAGTCATTACCAGTACATTCCAAATGACACTGCATGCGTACCTTCCAAAGGGAGTAATTTGTTCCATAAAATCTCAGACTTTCCTTCTTATAAGTTGACATCTTGCATCTCCTCAAGTGGTCAAGCTTCTTTTAGAGGATCTGGCTCTAATACCAATTATTGGAATTAGACCAGACAACTAAGAGGGGGGGTGAATCAGTTGTCCCAAAAATTAACCTTTTCTTCCTTTTAATATTATTTCAAAATTTGCAAATTGATTAATGATGTAAACATTAATGCATGAAACAACATCACATAAGCAGAAACATAATCAACACATTTGACACCAAGATTTCTGACGTGGAAACCCAATTAAGGGAAAAACCACGGTGGGTGTTAGCTGGCAAGATTCATACCCTATTAAAAGTATTTAAAAAGAATGGGAAGGCACTTGCCTTTGGGCTCATTGCTTAGAGCTCACTACTCAAAAGAGAGGCTCACTACATACAAGAATTTAAGTTTAACACAGAAAGAAATTTATCTAAGAAATAGCATCTACTTCATGCCTGGTTTGGTTTAATTGAGTGCTCATAAAACTTATGATCTGCTTCCAAACTCTTCTTCACTAACTTTTCACTCTATTCTACTTTTGCTCTTCTAGTCCTCCTCTTCTTTGCTATGCTCCTAATCCTTTCTTTGGATTTATTATTTTCACTTAAGGATGATTTTCCATGTCTTAGCTACACTCCTTTATATGCTTCATCAACCTTGGAATAAACATCAAGGTTGGCACACCAAACATCTTACTTAATGGGAATCATTAAGCTATCAGCCAAACATTGCTAAGACTTCAATCTTCTTTCAACAACACACCATGCTCTAGAGAATTGCTTCTAGAACATTTGCAATATGCTTGAATCATCCAGTCGGCCAGGACTAGGAAGAATAGCAACACCAAGAAGGAAATCTTCACCAACAAGCTCAAACTTCAATGCGAACCTCCAACATAGCAGTCACATGATCTAGAGACCTCCACAAGAATAATGAATTCAACAAAAACATCTGCACTCCTCCAAATCATCAAAATCACTTATATCTTCATCTGGTACATCAAGAATACTATCTGCCATGACTATCATCTTAGAAAGATCGCTTGCGAACCTCCAAACCACGAACCACATGAATGGATGATACACACTAAATTCCCAAACATGCCTCTAGATCTGTAGATCATTATTGGAAATATCCAAAAGGATCTGAACCACTTTTATGTTGCTTTGTCTCTTCTGAATATTGCAAAACCAGTTCTACTCAGATGGCCATCATTTCTTCAAATCTTCATACGGACCTCTCAAATCCTGACTGGAGCTACTTCACACAATCCTCTATACTACCGTATGATTTGTATCCATTGATCTTTATTACTTTTCTCAATATCCTCAACCTTCCAGTCTTCTAGTCAGGCAATAAGAATATGTTGACATCAATGTTAGTACCGATTAGGTACATATTTGCAACAAATTTTAATTTAGATTATTTTTGGCCACAACCACTTGAAGAAAAACAACTTTGACAAGATCAATTCTTCCTAGCATGTCAAAAGTACAAAGCAAATAAAATAGCTAAATTATCATATGGAAAGAATACAACTGGACCCTCTTGGTCCTCTAAGGCTACAATTCCTTCTATCCAACAAATAGAGAGTGAAAAGGAGCCCGAGTTGAAGGATTCACCAAGACCAAAAGGAAAAGGAATTTTTGTCAAGGTTCCTCTTCCACCATCCTTACAAGGACCAAGAGATAACCTTAAAGAGAGAATATATACATCACAAAATTAGAAAATCAATTTATACTGGCTTCCTCTTGTAAAATGTTAAATAATCTAGAAAATCATGAACCCTCGGTGGTAGACAAAGAAGCTCCCTTGAAAAATATAACTAACAAGACAAGAAGAAAAATGAATGCAAGTGAAAGAAGAAGAAAGAGACAAGAATTAGCCTAAAATATGTCTCCACAAGAAGAGAACATCCTGCCGAAAGATATACAAATGTAAAACAAGAAATAAAGGAAGAAGATTCAAGTTGAGCCATAGTTCCCTATGTACCTATTTGAAATCAAATTCAAGATTGGGAGGAAGATGATTTGCTCAAAGACAACCACTAGTGTGGTTACATTTTATCACATGTAAGTATTTCTCACCCATTCAGCCACCTTTGATGTAGCACCTCTTTGATTTGCTCTCATGAGTGTCCTTCTCTTATGTGTTGTGTTTCCCCCATGTTGTGTTAAATGTTGTTTAGGTCTCCTTGGATGACCCTTGATACTCTCGTAAGGTCAAGGAGACAAGGAGATCACCTCTATTGTGACACTTCTTCTATTTCTTTCTTTGCTCTTCTATGCTCCTATCTATTATTGCAATTGTTGTGTGTGGTGCCTTAGGGGCATAACATTGTGGAGGATGTCTAAGGGGCATCTTCCCATGTTGTAAACCCAAGTCACTTTTGTCTCCTCTCTCATTTTTTTGTGTTTTCATTCTTCTATCGCTCTACTAGTTGGTGGATGATGATAACAAATAAATACTGATAAGGACTATGCATCTCTACAATAACAAAATAGAAATAGACTTAGTCTATATAGGAAGAGGGGGTCAATATGTTATTGACACTTGACTAGTAGAATCAATTTGTATTGTGTTGTGATTGTGTGTCGTGTTGTGAAATTCTTGTAACAAACCTTTGCAATACTCTAAATATGCCTCTAGGCACTTTGGAATTCTTTGTATCTGACCTTGTAGCTACACTTGGTTCTGAGATACTTGAAGCATAACCTTACGACTATACTCAGTTCTGAACTTGTAAGTATAGCGTTGGTTTGTTTGAGTGGTATGTTAGGTCTTATTTCTATATAACTTTCATGAGATGATTTGGATGTTATCTTAGAATAGATTTTTTAACAAAAGCTTATATATTTTTTATCAATGGTAGTTAGAAAATGATATTGATGTGTTTGTTGGGAGAAATTCAACGATTGCAAGCACATGTCACTTCAGGGCATGGGCTTTGTGAAATCTCATGTTCCGTTGTGTGTTTTCAACTTTACCTTAAATGTGTTTAATATCACCAAGTGGGATCAACCACTTTAAGGTTGGGGCAAATATTGTGGTTAATGCTTGGATATTTTAGATATTGTTGATAAAGCGTGTTTGTGTATGCTTCATTTTCACCCTAAGGCATCTCTGTGATGCAGGTGGGGTTGTGTACTTTGTATTGCTTTGTGTATACTTCCCTTTCACTATAAGGAATCTTTGTGATGCATCTGGGGTTGTATACTTTGTGCACATGCTTATTTTTCACCATAATGTGTCCACGTGATGCAGGTGGGGTTGCATTTTAAAATTCCTTCTACAGAAGGTAGGATTTTGTCTCCCCTTGGGTGGTTGTACATCCTTTTAAAATTCCTATGTGGATGTGGGGTTAGATCTTGAGTTATTCACCCTTAAGCATGTCTTTGGTAGTTGTGGTAGCATAGCTCAACCCTCAGATGTGTTTAGCTTGTTTTAGATAGTGGAGCGTAGCGATGAGCTCCTCCCTATTTCCCATGTCTATTGTGTTTAAAATGTATAATATGTCAATGACATACTCTATGGTGATCATGTATTCTATGTGTATTCCTTGCATGTACATGTTTTAGTGGCAGTGCGTAGCAATGAGTTCCCCCCACACCATGTGTTTTACATGTTGTGTAGTAGTGTGTAGCGATCAGCTCCCCCCACATTGTAAGTTTGTGTTCTTTTGATGGTGGTGCGTAGCAATGAGCTCCCCCCATCACCTACTTAGTGTTATATAATTATTTAATCATGTTTTCTCTTCATGTATACCTTGTGTACTACATCACTGCATTCATGTCTTCTCCATGTATTGTGTGCTTCCTTATTGTATTCACCATGTTTTGCATGACTATCAAGTGTTTTCTTATGTTTTCCTAAGCTTGGGCTAGAAATGGTTCTCCAAACTTAGGGCGTGTCTTTTCTCTAGTGTTTGATGTGTTTGATATGCATTGATCGTGCTTTAATTCATTTATTGATCACAAGATCATACACACATTAAAGTGGGGGCTAAATGTTATGGATTAAAAAGTGGACACGTCTTATTACCTCCTTGCTTAGTTCCTAGGTCCCCATGAATACATTATACATTATAAATATTCATCCCAATGTAAAATCCCTCAAAACCAATGTAAATTGGGATTAAGGGGCCCATATTTTACCTTAACCTAGGCCAAAAATGAGCCTCAAGTCTTGGGTACCCAAGCCCAAGTCTTCCCTAATTGGTCAGGGCAAATTTAATTGTATGTTAGCATAAGACCTTTAATAAGGTTTTTTCTTGTTGGTTCTTTTGGTGAATTTGACTAATATTAGCGAGAAAGCATATATAAGTGTGTTTTTGAATTCATTATGAACCAAGATAGAGATATACAACTCAAAGCATTGGAGTAAAGAGCATTCAAAGAATTCATTATGATTCTAGAGAAGATTTGTATTGTCATTGTGTGTGTTGTTGTAGGTTTGAAGTTATCATCTATCTCTCCTTATGAGTTGAAGAGAATTCATCCTCCTAAGGGTTTCATCACATAGGTGATATCATTGTGATTTATCATCATTTGATTTCATCTCATTGATTTGTGTTTAGCCTTTTCCTTGCAAGGGCATGCTCTCTTTATCAACGATGTTTGGAAGCTTGAATGATATCCTGGGATTTGACTGAGGTAAGTCCCTAAACACTATAACCCCCAAACCCCTACTCTTCTTCTTATGTGTAGGTTATGGGTGTGAGATTTAGGAAATGAATGTATAGGAAGATTAAGCAATAATTAGGGTTTTGGGATGTGATAGTATTTAGAGAATATTCCTTTGTACAGGACTACACTCTTTTGAAATAATCCTTCTTCCTTAGCAGACCTCAGATCTGGCATTAGGGCAGTCTCTATAGCATTTCTCTAGTTAACAGATTCTGAAGATTCCAACTTCCAGGACTTGGGCACCCATGAAATAGTCCTTTAACATTCCTTCCTTCAAGACATAGGTTCTAACATCTTCTTGATCATACCTATGCAATTAGTTTTTGGATATCTATTGTACATTCTTTGTTATAATCAAATCTTTGTAGAACTAGGGTTTTGTGTATCATTGACTTAGGGTTTGATAAGAAAACGCTTGATTATATCAGATCTTTCTATAACACTCCTAAGTATAAAATCTATAGCTAAGTCAACCTCCATTGGTAGTGATTTTTCTTGGTCTTGTCCTTGAATATTATTGTGGAAGAGGGTTTGATGTAGTGTGCATGCTAGTCTTATCATTCATCTTTTTCACACATAACAGCTAGGCTCTAGACATGCAAACAAGAAGTTGGAAGGAATTGTAGAAAATCAATTCAAGCATTCTTTAATAATCTATAAAAAACCTAAAATTTCATGTATTGTCATGAAAAAATACCTAGCAAAAGCATTGGAAGGTGTTTTATAATTTTTGGTTATAACTAATCAATAACAATACTCAAGTCAACACATGTCACTAGGTAAATCAACAAAATACTAGAAATTTACAAAATGTTTATGGAGATAGTTAAAAAGATGTTAAATTTGCACTTTAAATTCATTCTTTGAATGTTACAATGTCCTCTCATAACCCTTGAGAGAAAACCTAACAAAATTACAATGAAAATGTTCTTTTATATCCACTAGAAGAAACCATAGACATCCAATCTTGTGTTCTTCTATTTATTCTCTACAACCAAAATTACATCCCTTTAAAATGTATGCAAAATGTATTATATACCTCATTAAATCCATAAAGTATCTTTGGAAGGAGGGATTTGATGTCTAAAAATGAAACTGATTGACCATGCCTACCTGCATCATAACCACATGGGATGTACTAGAAAATCCTACATATTTGGAGTGTTTGCCCATGCTTTGGTACAAATATTTCATCATTGACTATTCTACAAGAGTCTTGAGGTGTATGTATCTCACCTACCTTTCCATTGGGCATCAAAAAGATCATTAATGGTGGTCTATGGAGTTGTTGGAGTCCCAATCACGTATGCAAAAATTAGGTTTTCTACACTATCAAGGTTCTGGGTTTCAATGGAACTTGAAACTTGGAACCCAAGGGTAGGGAAATTCCTAGAATCCAGAACATCCTTATGTCCATGGAAATCACAAAATTCCCAAAGTGACCAAAATAGTCGAACAAAGGCCAAATTGATGCTGGGGGACACACATAAGCACAATCTTCAATCTCATCCCAAGATTCCACATTTAAGACTTCCAAACTCAACATGGGGGAATGGGAGTTCTAGACAACATTGGAACCAAGAACCAAGGTCCATGTAAAAATTAAAATTCCCAAATGAAAAAAACACCTAAATAAAACACCAAATTAATCCTTGAAAAAGTGTGCTCCTAATAAGCCCCAGAAGGTGGGGAGGAAGAAGGATCAGGAGAAAGTTAAGATGGTTGGAGAGACATTAGTGGAATCTGGGTCAGTGAAGACATTGGATACTCACTTCTCTCACCCTTTGGGATGATTGTGTTATCATGGAATGTAAAGGGTATGAATAGCATCCCTAGACAAAAGGCTATTTGGGAATTGGTTAGTTTTCATTCTCTAGATGTGGTTTTCCTCTAGGAGATGAAGTTATCTATGGATGGTATGATGCAGTGTGTTTCTAAGATTTGGAATAGAGGGTTTTGCCAATGTGTGGGTGCACAAGGAAGCTCAGGGGATCTTGCTTGCCTCTGGGATCCTTGACAAATTTCTCCTATTTGGTGGATCTCTAGTAGATTTTCCATCTCTCTGGTTGTAATTAGTTTGGAGACATGGGAAAGAATTCTTCTAACATTTATGCTTTGACAGATGTCCCTGGCAAGACTCTCCTATGGTCTCATATCAATCTTCTGAAATCATTGGATCCTTTCCTCCCTTGGATTATGGCAGGTGACTTTAATGCAATTGCCTCCCTCGAGGAGAAAAGGGGGGGTGTGCCTTGCTTGGACCCCTCTTCTGATCTGCTAATGGATAATTTGGCTTGGCTCCAGCTTGTGGATATCAAACCTTCAAATGGCATGTTTACTTGGAATAATAGGAGGCTCGGGGACGATGCAATTTTTGAATGGTTAGATAGGTTTCTTGTTTCTTGTTTTTGGGTGGGTGACAAGTGGTTGGTGAGGATCAAACCATTGGCCAATCAAATTCTCTACCCATTTAGCTGATGGTCCTAAGAAACAAACTTTTAGATTTCAGCTTATGTGGCTCAGGGAGGAGAGTCCTTTTGACTTGGTTTCTAGATGGTGGACTGAAGGACAACCTACTTTTGGTATAGCTATGTACTCTTTTGTGAAGAGGCTTCAATATGTGAAGTATAAATTGAAACATTGGAATAAGTATCAGTTTGGCAATGTGTTTTAGCAGAAAAGGGTTGTCCAGGAGTGCTTGGATTCTATTACCAGGCAAATTCAAGACCAAGGTCTGGATGTGAATTTAAGTAGACTTGAGGTTAGTGTGGTTAAAGACCTTGAGGAATGGGAGCTTCATGAGGAAATTTTTTGGAAACAAAAGGCCTGTGTTGATTGGCTTCAGGAAGGGGACATGAATACTTCCTTCTTTCATAAATCGGTGAAGGCTTGAAGACAAGGTAACTTTGTCTCTTCTCTCCACTCTCTTGAGGGTTTTGTTCTTTCTTCCTCTTCAAGGATCTCTAGTGAGGCGGTTCATTTTCTCTTTGCTCTCTTTTCTAAAGATACCCCACCTACTAGTGAGGAGGAAGCTTCTATCCTAGCTTGTATTCCCTCTTTGGTGACTATGAATATGAATGCTTCTCTTCTTAAACCTATTTCTTTGAAGGAGTTGGAGGATGTGATGTTTCAGTTGAAAAAAGGGAAGGCTCCTAGTCCTGATGGGTTCCTGGCTAAGTTCTTTCAGGAATTTTGGGAAGTTATCAACCTTGATCTATTGGAGGTGGTGCAGGAGTCTTTTAGGAATAAGCAAATGTTGTGAGCCATGAATGCCACGTTTCTTTCTCTTATCCCAAAACATGAGGGTACTAATTCTCTAGATCTTTTTCAACCAATTGCTTTGTGCAATGTGGTGTATAAAATCATTACAAAGCTAATTGCTAAACGTTTGAAACCATGTCTCAATAAGTTGATCTCGGAGGAACAAGGGGGCTTTGTTGCGGCTAGATAGATTTTGGATGGAGTAGTGATTGTGGCTAAGACTATTCACTCTATGGCCTCTTCTAAGGAAAAGGCTATGTTTATAAAGTTGGACATGGCTAAAGCTTATGACAGAGTTAACTGGGGCTTTTTGATCAAAATTCTCAGAGCCTTCAGGTTCAATTATGAGTGGAATGATTGGGTCATGAGCTATGTGAGGACCTCCTCATTTTCTATTCTCATAAATGGGGAGTCTTCAGATCTATTTGGTGCTTCTAGAGGTCTTTGACAGGGGGACCCCTTATCCCCATATTTGTTCATCTTGATGACTAAAGGCTTGGGGAGATTCACTAAGTCTCGTGTTATGAATGGGCTCTTTCAAGGATGGAAATGGAGCAATTCTCTTCCTCCTCAAACTCATCTTCAATTTGTGGATGATATGGCTTTGATGGGTGTTGCTAAGGTGGATAAAGTAGTTGCTTTGCATCAGATTTTGGATTGTTACCTAGCTGCTTTAGGTCAAAGCATTAATGAAAGTAAGTTTTGCATGTATTTCTTTAATACCTCTAAGCTTATTCAACAGCGTATTGCTAGGATCTTAAGGTTTTAGGTGGGGAAACTTCCCTTTATTTACATTGGCATCCCTCTGGATGTGCACCCACTTCCTAGGTGTTTTTGGCAAGATGTGATGGATAAATTTCATGGGTTGGTTTGTCACTGGACCTATAGATAGTTATCTATGGCTGGTAGAGTTACTCTATTGAAGTTCGTGGTTTACAGGTGCTTTGTGTTGATGGTTCCTGCAAGTTTCATCAAAGATTTTGAGGGCCTCTATCGGTAGTTTCTTTGGTCAGGTAATCTCCTTTCGAAGAAGTGGAGCTTAATTAAGTAGGATGGTGGTCTAGGTTTGCATAGGACAGATTGGAATGGACAGGCTTTAGCTACTAAGCTATACTAGAGATGGTGTTCATATCAGCATCAGTATTGGGCCAGGATCCTTACCTTCAAGTACCTTGGGGAGGTGGAGGGTGCTAAGGTGCCTCGTTTTAGTATGGGATACTCTCAAGAGGGGGGCTGCACTGGTTAAACAAGGCTTATTTTGGATCTGTAATAGAGGCTCTAATGCTCTTTTTTGGCATGATTCTTGGGATGGCTTCCCGCCTATCCTCTCCTCGTACCCTCACTTGGGGGACTTATGTAGGATTTTTGTTCAGGATGGTTGGAGTAGAGTGATGGATTTCAAAGCCCCTCAGGCTTTGGGGTAGACTATTGTTTACCTGTGGAAGGATATGCAGGAATGGCCCATGGGTGGATCTTTGGAGGATAGGAGGGAGTTGTCCTCTATTTTGGCTGATAGAGTTTGTTGTTCTCTCCCAGAGTGGGATGTGTTGGCTTGGGGTTTGGATCCAAAAGGGAAGTTCACTGTTGCTTTAGGGTATCATGTTTTGGAAAGACAGGCCTGGGGTAGTGCTAAGGTTCCTTGGTGAAAAAATATTTGGAATAAATTCTCTTGGCCAAAATGTAATTTCTTCTCTTGGCTGGTGGTTTATGGTAGGTGTTTGACTTGGGATAACCTCTGTAAGCATGGCTTCCAAGGTCCTTCCTTATGTTTCTTATGTCTAAAGGATGTTGAGATTATTTCACATCTTTTCTTCTAGTGCCCTTTTGCTAGGACTATCTGGCATTTTTGGTGGGGGGCCTAGAGTTTATAGTGCAGGCACCCTTCTTATCTGGAGGAGTTTTGGCAAACTTTGGGCCCATTCCAGTGAGGACTTCATTTCTGCACATAGCTTGGCCAATTGGTCCTAGTCTGATTATATGGCACATCTGGTTGGAGCACAACCGTAGGGTCTTTCTGGATAAGAAGTTGCTGGTGGGTCAAGTTTGGTCTCACATTCTTGGGGCTTTGCAGGAGACCTTATATGCTAAATGTGATCTGTCAGCACCGGTGGATCCTGATGATACTAGAGTGATTCGTAATCTGGGGATTCTTGTTGGGGGTCTCGGAAGGCCCAAGATTGGGTGGAGCAGGTGTTCTAGAAGGAAGGTTTCTAGGGAAGGGTATTGGTTGCCCCCTCCCATTGGAGTCTTGAAAATCAATACTAATGGGTTTGCAAGGGGTAACCCTGGGCATGCTGACATTGGTGGGGTGGTTGTGTTTTTCTTCTCGGACTATAGGGGGCTGCACTCTAATAATATTATGGAGGCCTTGGCTATTCTTTTGGCTTTAAAGAAGGCATATGCCCTTGGCTGGAATAAGATTATCTACGAATCAGATTCTCAGGTGGTAATAGACTTAATAAATAGAAGGTAGTTTGATGATGTTAGTTGGCAGCTTACAGTGGTGGCTAAGCAAATCACTAGCCTTGGAGATTTATTTGATTCTATCACCTTCTCTTACATCCCTCAAGAATGGAATAAGGTGGCTAATGGATTGGCCAAATGGGCTTCCGAGAAGAATGGGACCTGGTTGGTGGATGATTGGGACAGTTTACCTGGGGATCTTGCTCAGGATTGGTGGATTTGGACACAGAGGATGTGAGATGTTGGATGACCACTTCTTGACTTCTTACTTGTTGTCTTTGGGCCCATTTGGGCCTCTTGCTACTTTTATGCTTTGTACTGCTATCTTTGATTAATAAAGTTTTTACCCTCTTTTATTAAAAAAAATAAAAATAAAACGCCGAATTAATGTTGGATAACACACATAGCCCTAATCTTCAATCTCATCCCAAGATTCCAAGTTTAATCCTTTCAAATTAAACATAGGGGAATGGGGTTTCTAGAGGACATTGGAATGAGGAATGTTTTGAGGTCCATGGAAAAATTGAAATTCCCAAATTAAAAAAAACACCCAAATGAAAGACCTAGTTGTTGAACTTAGTGACAAACATAACCATAATTGCCAATTGAACCCTAAAATTTTGAACCAAAAGACATAAAATTTCTCCATTAGGTTTTGGGGGTTTTGGGGGTTTTGGAGGACATTAGAACCAAGGAACCTTATATTTGGGGTAGAGAAATTCATGAAACTTGCAACATCCATAAAATAGCTAGAAAAAGACAAGTGAGCCAAAATTTGAAAATTTATGGGATTTTTAAGAACAATAAAACATGGCCATGACATGAGGAAGGTAAATAGTCATTTCAACACAAAATTTTGATGAAGGTAAAGCCATTGAAGATTTCTCAGATTGATTATCAATAGTGGGTGAAAAAATTCCTAGACATCAATAAGGAATAGAACTTGGGATATTTTGAATAACTTTAGGCACATGCCAAATGAATTCATCTAATAAAAAATATGTACACAATCCATGTCCTCAATAGAAGGAACTACAAATCATAAAATTAAGGCTACATGCATGAAGATGACAACAAATTTCGTGCAGTTAAAATAGATAGATGTCTCAATAAATATTGTTTGGTCCTCAATTAGTATAATCAAGTAAGAAATAAGAATTATATTAGAAACACCCTAAGTTTCTTCTATCTAGGAAGTGTGGATAATAAACTCAACACTACTCCAAAACCTATGGTAAAAGCTAGAGCTTCTCCCAAACCAAACATCTCCTCTCTAATACAACCCCTAGGTGATGATTGACATCTCTCATGTGTACTTTATGTAACCCCTAATTTTGATAATTAGGTATATCCACATAATTAATGTTAAGTTTGAGGTGAACCTTGGTGTATAACCATTACACAAAATATAATAGCACATATTCATTATTTAGATAACCACCATACGTAGCTAGAAATTTAGGGTAAATCAAAGGTACCATCATAGGACATGTGCACTTGGTAATAGAACAATAGTGTACCTTTGCCATCCCTACATAATGAGGAAAACATCTCTACTTGATCATATATTTGGTGATCAATGCATTAATCTCATTGAAGCCAACCATTTTAAATACACTAAAGCAATTTGATTCTGACTATATTTGTAAAATTTGATTGAGTTTTTTATGAATCCTATTATGTGCTTCAAGAAATATTTTTTCAATTGAAGGTTTTAAGGACTAATATATGGATCATATGCATGTATTTGGTCATTTTGTTCACTCTTTTCATAGTCAAGCTATCTTTAGA
Source organism: Cunninghamia lanceolata (assembly GCA_027924645.1). Taxonomy (NCBI): domain Eukaryota; kingdom Viridiplantae; phylum Streptophyta; class Pinopsida; order Cupressales; family Cupressaceae; genus Cunninghamia; species Cunninghamia lanceolata. Next base: position 1,608,537 of record BSBN01000246.1, read on the forward strand.
CCTCTATACCTCCATTTTATACTAACTATGTGTATATGGTCATGAAAGATTGGTTTTTCATGGGATTTATCTCCTCAACCAAGTTAGATTTAAAACCACAAGAAAATAAGCTCATTCCTTTCTCTCTTCATCTTTATCTTTTGTCATTTTTATCAAATCAATTAGATTAAGGGATTACATACAATAGTAGATGTAGGAATGAACTTGTAATTTGATTGTGTAAAGTTGAATTCTCATGATTCTAAGTGTACTAATTGCTAATTTTAGATTTAAAAATGATTAATCTATGTAATGGAATATTAATTTAATTAGTTGGAATCAATGTTCAATCTAAAATTATTAATTTCTTATGTAATAGAAAATGTTTTGTGTTTTTTTTTCTTGATTCCACCATAGTCTATTATTAAAACAACAAAACATGTTATCCTCTAGGTTATACTCATATGACCATGACTTGGTGATATAGATGTTGAGAAAATATAATTTCCTTTTAGGAGAGGTATAGTATATTTGTGCTCTTCCTAATTTGGTATGTCAAACCATGCATCAATAATTAACACTATAAGGAGGTCTATTTTTACTTAAAGTCTCATAAAGTTATTGAATTCCACACTTTGGTCATCAAATATAGAATATAAAAGAATCAAATCACTAGGTCAAAGTCCACTGAGGGTGACTTTGATCTTTTATCTCTTAGCCAACAAAGAAAAAATAGAATTACAAAAAGGAAAACTAAGATCTATACACTAAATAATAACATTATTGGGATAAGTTGCTCCTTCGGTCAATCGTTTTGCTATTCCTAGGTGCTAGATGTTAGTGTATTTAATTAATGGTTCATTAGCTTGGTGTAGGAAATTCACTTTGAATATTCTAGGTGCTAGATGTTAGTGTATTTAATTAATCATACCATGTTGTATGGTTGTAAGATGCACTTGTATATTCCTTGTAATATAATCCATGGATATTTTTTATAATAATATGTGGATATTCATTGTAATAATTTTTGGATAATATATTATTGATGCTCACTTATCTACATGCTATTTGTATCAATAGTAAAGTTCCATCTTAAGTAGATGTGTTTTAGTAGTTAAACTAATCTTAAGGATTTGTATTTTAGTAGTTAAATATATCTTAATTAGACTCATTATTTTAGATAACTACTCTCCATATCTTCATGTCTCTAGCCTCTACCTTATCTATATAAGAGAATAGAGAGCTAGTGGTTAAGGTATCACCATGGAAGAGAATTATTTTATTAATTATTTGAAATATAGTTTTTTTGTTGTAAACCTCCTTTTATGGAAAATTCTTTGGTGTTACACAAGATTCTTGGCTCCTCTAAGTCATTTGAATGACTTTTACACTAGACATGATTTAACAAAAAATCCTAAGAAAATTTGTCTAAAAGGCATATATGGTGTAGTTTGAACAATAGAAAGGTATATCCAATCTTTTAAGGATGCAATAATCAAAACCCAAATTTATCATGATGATGTGGCTTCTTAGTTATTTCCTTATATAGTAGATTACACAACTTATAATTGGTACTTGAGCCTACGTAATAAACTACTTACAAATTACATTATGTAATCATTTCAGGTTTCCAATTGATTAATCAAGCATTTTTGCATATCACAACATAGAAGAACCTAATACTAGGTGCTATTTAGATTTATAATCTGATGTCGTTGAATCAAATAAATCATATAAATAAAATTATGCATCAATCAAACAATCAACATATTACACTGGTTGTTTGGTTATAAGTAGTATGCATAGTTCTATTGCTCCACTAAGTAATTACTTATAAAAGAACTCTAAGCACTATTATCGACTATGTAAGTATCATGCCTACTATTAATAAGGACACTTAGACTAGAGTTAGATTCCTCCTTGGTATCTAGATGCAAGAATTTGATTAAATTGTAACCAATTGGGCATTTGAAATTTTTGAAAATAATATTGAATTTTGGGTATGTGGATGGAAATGGGGGACCAAAAGGAGGCCAAAAGTGGACGTGTTGTTTTCCTAAAATCAACAAAAAATGATCTCGGATGAGATATTAGAAGATACCCATGGTCAAAACTTCAACATATGATAAGAACAAGATTAGTAGTGATCAAAATCTAATTTATAAACTACCAATTAAAAATGTTGGAGATTAGGAGGGTCAAATAGGGGGAGCACACAAAGTGGTCATGCTTTTGTCAGAAAAATATAACATAGCGTTAGGTGTGCTCCTCATAAAATTTTGACCTTTCTTTTTGTATTTCACAAATCCCTTCATTGAAAAGTTAGTTAACATCATGTAGTTTATGCAAAATTTTTCATCTAAATTTTTAATGAATATGTGATTTTTTACTAATTTTATGTGGACACATCTTGAAAAATATAAAAGTGAGCATGCTAAAAGTGATGAAGGAGCATCCAAAGGTGTAAGGGCAATCTTGCATCACCCAAAAAGAAGTAATTCAAAACCATTGTAGTTGTTCTCATTTCTTCCCATAATTAGTGTTTTTGGTTCCATAATATCCAGAATAATAATGTAGGACTTTCAGTTTTTCCAAAACTGCTAAAAATAGCGACTTGCCTTTTTAGGAAAGTGTACCTGCTATTTTTAGAAAGTTTGCATTTGGGCACATAATGAAGCAAAAACTTCCAAAAAGTTACATAATGGAAATATAAGACCTTTGGCAAGGGAATCAGGTAAAGATCATTTGTGAGCTGAAAAATATTAAAGTTTTTGTTTTCCGAAAAGCCCTTGAAAATTTACGGAACGAGATATGAGGCACTAAAACTTCTCATAATGTCTCAAAAATTTGATAGAAATCCATTTACAAATTTTTACCATGATAGTTTACATCGCAAGCTTTCCGGCGCTTAAAACGGTTCATCAATCGGACACCCAGATCAAAAGTTATGCTTCTCAGAAGTTGACCTACTTTTGGAGAAAGTTGCAAAATTCAAAAATTAGCTGGAGGCCACCCAAAAGTGCTATTTATGACTATTTTGGGAACCCTGGGCAGTGGCAGAGTCAAGGGGGCTAGTCTGGAGTCAAGAATAGGTGGGGAAACAGAAACCCTAGCTGATTTGGGGTTACATAAAGCTGAAGATTCTAGAGTCTTGAGGTTGGGAAAGCTGTAATGTGTTGCAGCCAGTAGAGGATTTATCCTCTGATTGTAATTAAGCTTCTGTAATGTAATGAGTTGCCCAGTTCAATAAAAGAAAGTTCTATTTGCTGTGTTCAATATTTTTTATTGTGTGTTTTGTGATTTACCCCTTTCATCAAGTGGTATCAGAGCAAGGGTTCCTGAGTGTGTAGACAGATTGCCGACTGTGAGGCAGTTTGCACCAAGACCTGAGGTTGTGGGTTTGCTATGGAGACCAAGGTGCCTCCACGAAGAAATCGTGTTGGGAGGAATACTTTGATAGAAGAGGGTTTTAGAGCCCTACAAAGGCAAATCGATGCATTGCAAGAGGGGCTATGAAGAGGGTTTGAGCTGAGGATGAGAGAAGAAAGTGAAGGTGAAGATGAAGAAGAGCTATCTGAGGAAGAACAAGAAGCTACCAGAGATCCTGTAGAAGTTAGGTTGTTGAGGGCCATTTCAAAGATCGGAAAGAGGCCCAGGATTGAAGTTTCTACATATTCTAGAGATTTGAATCTAGAACAGCTTATTGATTGGATCAATGACATGGAGGAGTATTTTGAGTATGAGAGATGTGGAGGACCCAAATCAGGTTAAGTTTGCAAAAACAAAGTTGAAGGGCCACACCAATATTTGGTGGAAGGAGGTCCAATTAGAGAGAAATAGAAGAGGAAAAGGAAAGATCTCCAGATGGGATCGGATGGTGGAGAAACTAAAGAAGTAGTTCATTCCTGTGGACTATGAGATGGAGTTGCTGAGGAAGCTACAAGGACTGAAGCAAGGTAACAAGTATGTTAAGGAGTATACAAAAGAGTTTTATAAAATTACTATCAGGACAAGCCATGTAGAGCCCAACAAGGAGAAGGTAGCCCGTTACATTAATGGGTTGAGGCCGAGTATTCAAGAGGAGTTGAGCCTGGTCAGAATGACCACCATAGAAGATGCGTACTAGTTTTCCCTGAAGGTGGAAGAGAAGTTGAATTAAAGATTTGACAACAAGCAAAGGGGAAGAGGTCAAGGCGGAAGGACTGGTGGAAGACCCTATGGGGGCCGAAATGAAGATGTAAAGAAAAGTGAAGAAGCTAGCACCAGTCAAAATTAGAGAGGTGACAATACTTACCGCCCTCATGACCAGAACAATGGTGAGCAAAGAGGAAGAGGAAGAGGCAAACCTGGACCTGGAAGAGGAGGTTTTAGAGGAACCTATTTCCAATGTGGAGAAGAAGGGCATTGAGCATATGAATGTCCGCAACATCAAGGAAGGATGAATAGAAGACCTAAAGGTAATGCACGTGTTGCACATGTAGATGAAGATGCACATTCTGAGCATTCTGAAGATGCTGAAAGGGGAGAAACCCTAGTTGTCAGAAGAACTTTGTTGAATGAGGAGAGAGAACCCAATTAGAGGAAGAGTTTATTCCGCACAAGGTGCAAATGTGAAGGTAAGTGTTGTGATATTATTATTGACAGTGGAAGCAGTGATAATCTTGTTTCAGAGGAGATGGTTGACAAGTTGAAGTTGACAAGAAGAAAACATCCACATCCATATCGGATTGCATGGTTGCAAAAGGACCATAGAGCTTTGGTCAATGAGCAGTGTTTAGTAAATCTCAAGATTGGTGACTACCATGATGAGGTGTTGTGTGATATCATACTGATGGATGGATGTCGTATGCTGTTAGGGAGGCCATGGCAGTATGATAGGAGCGTTGTCCATGATGGCCATGCAAACACATATTCCCTAACAAAGGATGGAGTTCGTCATAAGTTGAAGCCCTTGAAGGAGGTGGAAGAAAAGGTATGTAGCACTGCCAGAATTTGCTTGGTAGATGGTAGGAAATTTTTGGAGGGTATGAAGCATGAGCATCATTGCTTTGCATTGATTCCTAAGATTAGTCAAGAGAAATGTGAAGATGTACCTGTAGAAGTTTTAGATATGTTAGAAGAGTTCTAGGACATTATCTCTGATAATGTACTAGAAGATTTACCACCAGTAAGGAAGATAAGTCATAAAATGGATTTGATACCAAGAGCTAGTTTGCCAAACAAGGCAGCCCATAGAATGACCCCTATAGAGAATGAAGAGCTAAACAAACAAGTTCATGAGTTGTTGAGAAAGGGACTAATAAGGGAGAGCCTAAGTCCATGTGCGGTACCTGCAGTACTAGCACCAAAGAAGGATGGAGAATGGAGGATGTGTATAGACTCTCGAGCCATCAATAAGATAATGATCAAGTATAGATTTCCATTACCAAGAATGGATGACATCATGGATTGTTTGAGTGGATCCAAGTACTTCATGAAGATTGACCTGAAGAGTGGGTATCACCAGATCCATATTAGAGAAGGAGATGAATGGAAGACAGCCTTCAAGACAAAGGAAGGTTTGTATGAATGGTTAGTCATGCCATTTGGGCTAACCAATGCACCGAGCACATTCATGCAGCTCAAGAACAAGGTACTAAAAGAATTTTTGGGAAGTTTTGTTATTGTTTATTTGGATGATATTTTGATTTTCAGTAAGACTTGGGATGAGCATTTGATGCATATCAGAAGAGTTCTAGAGAAGCTGAGGGAGGAGAAGTTGTTGATTAATCTGAAGAAATGCAGTTTTGCAAAGAAGGAGTTGGTATACCTAGGATTTTTTTGTCTCGGAGGAAGGTCTTAAGATGGACCCAGAAAAAGTAAGGGCTATCATTGAGTGGCCTACGCCAAGGAGTGCAATGGAGGTAAGATCTTTTCATGGTTTGGCAAGTTTTTACAGAAAGTTTATCAGGAATTTCAGTAGCATTTGTGCACCCCTAACTGAGACAATGAGAGGGGATAGAAAAGAGTTTAGATGGACTAAAGGAGCAGACAAGAGCTTTGATACATTGAAGCAGAAAGTTGTAGAACAACCTATTTTGGCACTTCCATATTTCAAGAAGGTATTTCAGGTAGATTGTGATGCTAGTGGTAGTGGTATAGGAGTTGTTTTGAGCTAAGAAGGTAAGCCCATTGCCTATTTTAGTGAGAAGCTTAATGATGCCAAGAAAAAGTATTATGTTTATGATCAAGAATTTTATGCAATAGTTTAGGCTTTGAATAAATGAAGACATTATTTGTTGCCAAAAGAGTTTGTTTTATATACTGATCATCAGGATTTGCAGTATATTAATAGTTAAGGGAAGTTGAACCAAAGGCACTTAAAATGTGTTGAGTTTTTACAGAGTTATACCTTTGTTTTGAAGCATAGGAGTGGGAAGTCCAATAGAGTTGCAGATGCCTTGAGCAGAAGGTAAAATTTGTTGATAGAAATGAAGATAGAGATTGTTGGGTTTGATGAGCTCAAAAGTTTGTATCTTGAAGATCCAGATTTTGCAAAGGCTTGGAAAGCTTGTCTAGAGCCTGTTACTTTGGACAAGACAAAATGGTTGGATTTCATAATCCAAGACGGCATGTTGTTTAGAGGAAGCCAGTTGTGCATTCTAAGGAGTTCCATGAGAGAGAACCTGATTAAGGAGAAGCATAGTGGAGGATTGGCTGGACACTTTGGTCGAGATAAGACCATTTCTATTGTTGGTGAAAATTATTATTGGCCATAGCTACAACAGGATGTGAGGAAGTTTGTGCAGAGTTGCAGAGTATGTCAAATGGCAAAGGGAACAAGTCAAAATATAGGATTGTATCAAACATTACCTATACCAGAGAAGCCATGGGATGATATTAGCATGGATTTTTTTCTTGGTTTACCAAGGACACAGAGAGGACATGATTCTATTTTTGTGGTGGTGGACAGATTCTCAAAACTGGCACATTTTATTCCTTATAAGAAGACTAATGATGCTGTTCATATTGCAAAGTTATTTTTCAGTGAAGTGGTGAGACTACATGGTCCACCAAAAAGCATAGTTTCAGACCGAGATACCAAGTTTGTTGGTTATTTCTGGAGGACATTGTGGAAGAAGTTGAAGACAGACTTGAAGTTCAGTTCCGCACACCATCCACAGACTGATGGACAAACAGAATTGGTGAATAGGAGTTTGGGTAACTTGCTACGATGCTTAGTAGGAGATAAGCCCAAGGGATGGGATTCAATTTTACCACAGGCAGAATTTTCCTACAACAATTCTATTAATAGGAGTACTGGTAAATCACCATTCTAGATTGTATATGGTAATAGCCCAAGAAATGCTTCTGAGTTAAGGAAGCTGGACAATGGAGAAAAGATAAGTGCTGAAGCTGAAGACTTTGCACAACATTTGAAGAAATTGCATGAAGAAGTGAGAAAGCACATTAATAAGATGAATATTCACTACAAGACTAAGGCAGATTAGAAGAGGAGGTATAAGGAGTTCCAGGTGGGAGATGAAGTAATGGTTCACTTGAGAAAAGAAAGGTTCCCAGTTGGAACATACAATAAATTAAAAATGAAGAGATTTGGACCATACAGAATCATGAAGAAGCATGATTCAGGAAATGCATATGAGGTAGAGCTATCGAGCGGGATCAATATTTCTCCTATTTTCAACATTGCTGATTTATCAGAATATCATGAAGGTGGAACAGAGGATGGACCAATAGAAGTGCAATGGAGTATTCCGGCATCTACTCCAACAGAGGAGATAGAAGAGATTTTGGATAGCCGTGTGGGAAGGAGCACTTGGAACAATCAATACAAAGAATATCTAGTGAAATGGAAAGGAAGGCCTATTGAAGATTCTTCTTGGTTGTCTAAGGCAGAGGTTGACCGTTTGGGTTTTCCTCACACAAACACCTAAGACGTGATAGGGTCACTTCTCAAATTACCCTGGGTGTTTGATGCAGGAGCATCCAGAGGTGTAAGGGCAATCTTGCATCACCCAAAAAGAAGTAATTCAAAACCATTGTAGTTGTTCTCATTTGTTCCCATAATTAGTGTTTTTGGTTCCATAATATCCAGAATAATAACATAGGACTTTTAGTTTTTCCAAAACTGCTAAAACTAGCGACCTACCTTTTTAGGAAAGTGTACTTGCTATTTTTAGAAAGTTTGCATTTGGGCATGTAATGAAGCAAAAACTTCCAGAAAGTTACATAATGGAAATATAAGACCTTTGGTGAAGGAATTAGGTAAAGATCATTTGTGAGCTGAAAAATATTAAAGTTTTTGTTTTCTGAAAAGCCCCTGAAAATTTACGAAACGAGATATGAGGCACTAAAACTTCTCATAATGTCTTATAAAGTTGATGGAAATCTATTTACAAATTTTCAGCATCATAGTTTACATCGCGAGCTTTTCGGCACTTAAAACGGTTCATCAATCGGACACTCGGATGAAAAGTTATGCTTCCCGGAAGTTGACCTACTTTTGGAGGAAGTTGCAAAATTCAAAATTTAGCTGGAGGCCACCAAAAAGTGCTATTTATGACTATTTTGGGAACCCTGGGCAGTGGTAGAGTCAAGGGGGCCAGTGTGGAGTCAAGAATAGGTGGGAAAATAGAAACCCTAGCTGATTTGGGGTTACAGAAGGCTGAAGATTCTAGAGTCTTGAGGTTGGGAAAGTTGTAATGTGTTGCAGCTAGTAGAGGATTTATCCTTTGATTGTAATTGAGCTTCTGTAATGTAATGAGTTGCCCAGTTCAATAAAAGAAAGTTCTATTTGCTATGTTCAATATCTGTTATTGTGTGTTTTGTGATTTACCCCCTTCATAAAAAAGTGAGCATGCTAACCCTTAATTTTGAGAAAGCTAATCAAAAAATCATTTTTTTAGTGTGTAAACAATGGATTCTAGAATGTAAAAATATAATTCATTTCAAATTTGAATGACAGATGAAAAATGACACCAAAAAAGCTAGACATAGGTTTTTTAAGAACAATAAAGAAACTAGAAAAATAAATTGAAGATCAACATATTAACATTTGTAATGTGTAGAAAAAATTACATGGATAGAAAGCTAAGAGAGATTCACATTATTGTGGCATTTCTTTAGAATAATGTCTCACAATGTGCAAATTTGATGGAGAGAATGCTCAACATTTACTTGTTTTCTCATGTTTTATAATAAAACACATATTTGGGCACCTTACATGTAGGAACAACCCTTTGGATTGAATATCCAAGAAAAATCCAAGCCTAAGGGTATGATTTCAAAGAAAATTTAAATGAATTGTTTGCATGTTATAATGCATGTGCATTATAATACATACACATTGTAATGTGCACTCATTATAAATACAACAAAGAGAGTGCTTGCTTTGGTTTTAATTAAAATTATGTGAGTGGATTATAATGTGCTCATATAATAACATGATTGCATTATAATGTGCTCACATTATGGCTTGTGATTTCTGAGCCATCTTGAACCATAACACTAGCACATTATAATATGCTCACTTTAGGTCATATTTTTATTAAAATTAGTTTTTGGCCACTTTTTGGTCCCCCATCTTGGTGCACATACCCTACTTGAAACATGTAGTTAAGTGTTGGCAAGAGACACTGCTATGAAGGTAAGATGAGTGTTGTCATTGATGGCAACAAGATAAGAAGAACACATTAGCAAGATAGGAAGACATAACTCTAGAAGTTCACTTGTGATTGGGAACAAGGCACAAGTCTGGAAGGCAAAAATGGCTAAGTACGGAAAATGTTTAGGTATGAGATAGAAAACAGATCAGTACTCCTTCGCAAGATAAGATGTGAAGATGTAGTTCAGGTATGATATTCATAGATACTTATTTCTCTTATACTCCAATAATCAAGCCATGACTTTCTCTAGAAGTCATCTAATGAAAAGGCAAAATACAAGACAATAGAAGTAAGACAAGAACAGTGAATAGTACAAAATGAAGTGGTCAGCATTCCTCGTCATCAGCATGTTTTGTTTTGTGGAATTGAAGAAATGTTAAGAGATCAATAATGTTTGTTGATTATGATTCATGAAGTCCCATTTGGTCCGCAACATGAGTTATGATGTGATAGAGGAACCTATCATATATGTTATTGAGAAACAAGTCGACAGGCTAGTTGAATCCTTATGCAGAGAAGAAATATGAGTTGGATGATAAAGGTAAGTGGTTGTATGATTAGAGATGACACATATGAAGACATGTACATGATGGTTTGGATCTACATTGACAATTTAACACAAGAACAAGCTGACATAATATAACACTTGGTATACATGTTTCACAGTTTGCTTGCCGATTTGATCATGAGAAAGATTTAGTTGCGGATATAACTAGAGGATGGATTTTGGTGTTTGAGATAGAGTGGTGTATGATGTGATATACATGAATGTGAAATATTCAAAGATAGAATAATTGTAACAAATAAAGAGAGATCTTGAGCATATGTAAGAGTAGAGCAGAGAAACATAGACAGACTGAAATGAAGAGTTTTGAGTCAATATTCATAAGCTTAATTGGAACTGTAATCATGCATAAGTAGATGCAATCATAACAGTTCATCTTTGGTAGTGATCCACCCTTCTTCTTCTTCTTCTTCTTTCTTTTCTTCAAGTAGTGAGCCTCTTTGGAGTAGTGAGCTCTAGGTAGTGAACCCTAAGGCAGTGAGCCTCTTGTAATTCTGTATTGCTATAATAAAAGTATTTCCTGAGAGCTAACACTCTCCATGGTTTTTCCCCACCTTGGGGTTTTCCATGTAAAAATCTTAGTGTCCATGTATTATGTTTTTATGGTTGCTATTCATTTGCATATTGTGCTATTGTTTAATTAAATTTGGAAAATGGTTAAAAGTGAAAGTGCATAAATGGTTTTGTGGAACACTGATTCACCCCCCCTCTCAGTGTTCCTGATATTCAACAATTGGTATCAGAGCAAGGTTCCTTAGAAGAAGCCTAACAACTTGAAGAAGATCTAGGAAGGTTCACTCATGGAAGTACAAAGGTATCTCACTTAGCCTAAAGAAAATCCTCCTAGCAACATTATAATTGGCAATCAAGTATATGTCAATAATGAATAATTTGAAGCAACTCTAGAAGATCTTGGCAACTCCAAGACTGATATCAAGGGTTTAGAGGCGAGTATCAAAGAAGTTGACAATTGCATTCTAAATTTAAAAGAGCAGATCATTAAATCTCAGGAAAGAAGGAAAGAATTATATGAGCAACTAAAACAAGCAAAGGAATCCACAGAGAGTCTTCTCAGGGTGATTGAAGAAAAAAACCAAGAATGAGGAATGTTAGAATCAAGTTGTGAAGGACAAGTCAAAGGAATGTGAAAAACTAGGGAAATAAGTTATGCTCTTGAAATTTGATCTAGAAGTAGCCAATAGCTACAGAGAAAAATTCAAAATAAGCTTTGCAAAACTTGATGAGTTGTTGGCCATTCAAAAGTATCCAGATGATAAACAAGCCTTGGGATTTGAAAAGGGAGAAAATTCAAATTCAGAGCAAGATAGATCTAAAGAAGGAAGAGGCAGAGACCATCTGGTAAGGAATCAAAGAAGAAGACCTAAAGGACCTCTGGTCAGGCAACTAAATGCACAAAGGTACGCATCTTTCAATGGTCATTGTTTCAAATGCAATAAGTATGGTCATAAGGCTACTCAGTGTAGAAGTAGAATAAATCAAAATGTTCCATCTTTCTCTAGTAAATGTTTTAATTACAACAAAGTTGGTCATAAAATAAATGAGTGCAGAAGTGTGTCAAGAAATAATCCAAGTAAACCAAGGAACATTGAATTCTTAAATGGAAATTGTTTTGCATGCAATAGATTTGGGCATATGGCTAATTAGTGCAGATCAAGACCAATTCCCAATTATAGAAGAAATCAAGGTCAGAGAAATGTTGTTTGTTTTAATTGCAACAAGCCGGGACACTTTGCCAAATTCTACAGAAGCAAAAATGTAACAAGAGACCATACTACAAATAAGGAGAAAATAGAGCAGAAAAATGGCAAGGGTAAGAACAAGCCTGATCCAGTAGAAACAAGAATGAGATGAGCAAGATCTGGATCAGGAAGATGCTAATGAAGTCAAGAATGGATTCACACCAGTCTTTGGTGCAAATACTTCCTCCGAGAAGTAAATTAAGAGCTCTAGCTGAGGGGGAGTAGTGTTAAAAATTTAAATCCCCTAGCCAGAAAGTTAGTGCTAGAATCCAGCATGAAGATATATGGTGGAATCCGATAAGACAAATCTTGTGAAAGAAAAATTGGAAGAGGATAAACTAATGCAAAACATTGCAGAGCAATTTCAATCAACTGTGTTTCTTAGAGAAGTATTAGACAACTTTTGAAGGAAAGCATTCATGATGACCACATCAGCACTACAAAGGATAAAGGGGAATCATTTTGTCTTCTAACTCACCTTGCATTCATGTTATAGAGTGTCTAGTAGAGATTGAGGCAAAAATTGAAGGAATTACAGCAAAAGTTCAAAAGAAAGAAGAGATTCAAGCAAAGAAACCCTAGTTCAGTACAAGGTATTTATTCTATTAACTTGACTGTGAATTTGTTGTAAAATAAATGGAAAACCATTTAGTTGTTGAGATCACTAAGTGCCCATGGCCCAAATTCAAGAAACACCCTTTTAAGGCAACTAAAGTTGATCCATTGGGTGCATTTTTGGACATCCCATACAGAGTTCTATTCATAGAAGACATTAGGACATATATTCATGTTGCCCTAGATGAGCATGGAGATAGCAGATTCATAGATCTATATCTGAAACAACTCAATGGTGATGATTATGACCTAAAAGATGAGTACTTGGTTCTGTGAGAGAAGAAATTCATTCAATAAGTAGAATTCCCTACATTCATTGAGGACGAATGGGTCTGATATGTGCTAAGCAAGATTCATGACGAGTTCATGTGGTTAGGGAAAGGGCAACCCTTTAAGATAACAAAGAATGCAATTTAGGCAATCACTGGACTAAATTGTGTTGGAGGTGTACCATTATTGAAGGAGGTCAAGAATCAAATGGTTACAAATGCCACCAGAGCCCAATTTGATAAAAATCCATTGACAATAAATGATATTACTGATCCTGTAGTAAAGTTTGCCTCAATGGTCATAGGTTACAAAATTTACTTCACAAGTAGGGAAAATTCTGTATCCGGTTTTACACAGCATACCAAATGATTAAGGAGAATGCAGATTATGACTTCTGTGAGCTCCTAAGAATTCAATTAATGGAAAATCTAAAAAAGATCAAGGAAAGAAAGAACTACCCATTCAAATTTGGTACACTTATTATCTGTTTATTCTTCTATTTTTTGAATGAATTCCCAAACCATAAGGGATTGATTTGGTTGATTGATAAACCAATAGCTGTTCAAATTATAAATTGTCTTAACAACTTCGGTAGTTATAATGAGCAAAAAGTAGCCCTATGGGGATTTTTCAAGAACTTTCAAAGCATGATGCACTCTAGGGAAAGAATTCCTAAGGCTATTGTAGAAAAGTATAAGGATACGATATGTTTCATGGTCACAAAAGATCAATGTTTGATGGAGGCTATTGAGCCCAAGACAGTTTGGATCATGCCCATGGGGTATGAAGTGGATGGTCAAGTATTGGACAACTATGCTCAACATATGCTTAGCAAACCCTGGGACCCTAAGGAAGAAAGGTTTGGGACATATGAAGAGCTAACTGTAAAATTGCATGTTGAATTCAGAAAACCTAAAATAACAAGAAAAGTTAGAAAAAAAGTGGAAGACATTACTAAAATATATGGCATCACCAAAGAGCAAGTTAAGGAATCAAGGGAAAAAGCAAAGAAAGTAGAACAAGCAAGTGAATAGGCTAAGGTTCTGGAAAATCCTATTAAGAAACAAAAAGGGCTTGAAGTAGTACAAAGGACCACTAAAAGATCTCCTACTTCCTCCAGTACCACACAATCAAAGAAATCCATTGACAAAAGCTTTAAGAGGCAAAAGATGAAAGGAAGAAGAATGTATGTCAATGTGGGAACAGAAGATGAAGAAGAAATAGAATCAGATGAAGAGGTAAAGAAGATGAAAGTTGAGGCTACTAAAGCCTCTAAAAGTAGAAAGGAGAAGCCCTTTGAAAGGGAGAAACCTAGCAAAAGACAAAAAGTAGATGAGACTAAAGCCACAATAACACTTGCAGATGTATTAAAGTCTATCATTGTTGATGGCAATCTAAAACCTGTGGCTCAATTCTATGATGATTACAATGAAGATGACAAAATGGTTTTAGAAGATGCTACCATAGAGTATCTTAACATATACAATAGAGCCCTCACTGAAATCATTTTTGATCTTCCTAACACTTTGGGTAGCATATTGATGGCCAAAAAAGAAACTGCTATGGCCAAAGACATTGAGCTCGGACAACATGCACTAACAAGGTTGAGTCTGGAGATCACTCCTGAAGAGGAAGCCAAATTTTCTAAGAAACTCAAGGATGCTTTCAGGACCAAGAAAAGGATGAACTCATTGATGTTAATGATAAATTGATAAAGTGGCCAAGGAGATAGAGGAGATCACTTTGGAAACATTAAAGAAATACAATATCCCTACGATCTATGACAATGAAGTAATGGAGGTGATAATATATTTGTTATGGTAGTCAACATTGAAAAGGAGATAGATAAGGAAAAGGAGACTCTTGCACATCAAACAATGGACAATAATGTTGGAGAGAAGACTATGGAAGAAGAATTACCAACTGCACAAACCAGTTGTTCTCTGACACATCATATTGAAAAGGATTTGGCACAGGATGAACATAAGGAGGACTCAAACAATGCCATGGATATTGATCCTCTGGAGCAGGAACAAAAAGATATGGTCTCTGGTGCAACAAGAGACACTGCAGAGGTAGTAAAAGAGTTCATGGAAAAGAAGGAACTAGTTCTAGATGAGCCTGAGTCAATCCAAGGTCCAATAAACCTAGATACAATGTCTCATGTTTAGATGCTCAAGTTGGCTTTAGTTGCTCAAGCCAAAGCAAGAAAAGAAATATTGAAGTCCCACATTAAGGACAGTGAACTCATAAATGAAGCATCTAGCATTTTGGAGAAGTTGGTGCCAACATATTGGAAGGATACCTCTCTGTCTGCTTCATGTCAACTCAAGGGACTCATACAATTTGTAGGTACACACTTCGAATCCCTTGAAATATTTGTTGAAACAAAAGTTAGACAAGAGTTCAATAAGAAAAGGTTAGATGAGTTGACAAAGTTGATAGCTCATGATAAGGTTCAATTAGATAATGAGATACAGAGTATTCAGAATGCTATTGTACAGAAGCCAGTGATGTATGTAAATTTTGTCTATCATGGCCAGAAGTTACAAAGAAGACAGAAGAAAAGATTAAGGAATTGGAAGAAAAACTATTAAATATCTCTAAGTCTTTTGATCCGGTAAATGAATCGATCAGTAACAGAGTAGTTCAAGTCATTAACATTCACAATGACTTGAATGGTCTAATAAATTAGAAGTTTAAAATAAAGAGTAGAATGGAACAATTGAGAAGACTGATCAATCCCAAACTAGATTCAATGACTAAGCTTGTAGCTAAAGCACAGCTTACTACACAAACTACCACACCATCAGACTTGCAAAAAGATGAAACTCTAGTTTTCTACTCAACGGGCATATACAATTTTTGGATGGTGCTAAGAAGAGCTAGGATGTTGAGATAGATCAACTAAAGAACATTTTTAGTGACATTCTTTAGCATATGTAAAATAAAGTAGAAGACTGTACTTGTAAATATGCGGTAGAGTACATAAATTTTTTGAAGTTTTGACAAATCTTTGGTTCTGGAACACACCCTTTTCCATTGATGTTAAAGGGGGAGAAGAAGATAAGTTAAAAATGGATAAACATCTCAAGGTGACGATAAATACAAAAGTGTATATAGTAAGGGGGAAGCAATTTTTGATATTGAAGCATTTTTCACTAAGTGTTGCCATCAATGCCAAAGGGGGAGATTGTTGGCAAGAGACACTACTATGAAGATAAGTTGAGTGTTGTCATTGATGGAAACAAGATAAGGAGAACACATTAGCATGATAGGAAGACATAACTTTGGAAGTTCACTTGTGATTGGGAACAAGGCACAAGTCTGGAAGGCAAAAATGGCTAAGTATGGAAAATGTTCATGTATGAGACAGAAAATGGATCAGTACTCCTCTGCAAGATAAGATGTGAAGATGTGGTTTAGGTATGATATTCATAGATACTTATTGCTCTTATATTCCAATAATCAAGTCATGACTTTCTCCAGAATTCATCTGATGAAAAGGCAAAATCCAAGATAGTAGAAGTAAGATAGGAATAATGAACAATGCATAATGAAGTGGTCTGCATTCCTCCACATCAACATGTTTTGTTATGCGAAATTTAAGACATTTTAAGAGATCCATAATGTTTGCTAATTATGATTCATGAAGTCCCATTTGGTCCGTAGCATGAGTTATGATGTGATGTAGAGTGGGATTGTCTTCACTTAGAAAACTGCAACACAACACTTCACAAGCCTTTAAAAGAAGGCTGAAAATAAAATTGAACAACAAATAGAAGAAGAGAAATATGTACAATAATATTTATTCAATTTGAGATTTCATTACAAAATCTGGAAGCATATGAGCTTTTGAGAGATACAATCCATACTTGAAACAAATTTTTATCTTCATCAATCTGGACTCATACTAGCAGGATTTGGCTATGCAAATATCTTCATCCAAATCCCCTTCTCCCAAATGAGCAAGCATCAATATGTAGAAATTGCGTGAGAAGAAAACTATTATTGGTTCCTCAAAACAACCTCCACAAATCCACAAAAAAAGCTTGTCATGTCCAACCTATCATCGCTCCCTCAATTTTTGGGATTTTCTAAAACAGTTATTGGGTTTTGTGCCTCTCCTTCCCTACTTTCCAAAACATTTTTTATTTATTAATTTTGATAAGATATGAGAAATTTACGCCTATTTTACCAATACCAGGTTTCAAAATAATGACCCAGACATGCAACAACATGCAAAGCTTCTTGTCCCACCTCTTGGAAATGAATTCCAAGATTTTTGGAAGCCCCACTTATGAAAAAATTAGTCAAATCCCACCAATATTACATTTACAATTACACCCAAGGGTAATTACATTTGTTGCAACTTAAAATATTATTTCCCAAGCCCATAAACCTTATTCAAAACAAACTAAATTAAAATAACAATATTTTTTGGTGATGCAAGATTGCTATTGACCGTGGATGCTCCTACATCAGACACCTAGGGTAAGAAGTTTGTGAGAATACACTCACAAATATGTGCACAATAAATTTCTATCTCTTTTTTTTTTTCTCTTTTTCCAGCATCTACCTGGAATACTTCCTATACTACACCAACTCTGCTCTGCACTCCTCTTTCTCAACATGGAATCACTGTAACTTGACCTCCTCCACCAACATGCATCTGTACTATCCTCTGCAACATCACACAAATCTTTCCTTGCATACAAATCAACACTAACAACATCCAACTGTACTATCTCTTCTGCATTCACTAACTATTTTTCTACACTTACATGCAAATCATCTTTCACAAGTTCAAAAGTATATAATTTTACCTCTTTCACCCGTTCCTCTATTGTTGTTGCTACAACATCTATCTGCTCACTATCTTCTACAATCTTTTCATCTTCATACACTCTACTCTCATCCTCATCATAAAAATAAAACATATTATGTATGACCTCTTTCTCTGCAACCTTTTCATCACCATTATCTGCTGCCCCATCTTCTTCATGCTCATTCTCTACTGCTACAACCTCATGATCTGCAACAACTACAACCTTCTTCTCATCCTCAACCATGTCTACTTTGTCTTCTTCATGATTAATGTCAAAACAATCATAGGTATACTCAACATTTCATTGTTTACCTCTTCTATTGCTGTTGTCCTTGCTTGTCTCCTTCTTTGAATAATATTTCTAATGGGCCATGTAACCTTCCTCTTCACTAATAAGTGCTAACTTTGCAACTACTGAACTATTCTTTCCATATCTTTTTCCATCTCTTCCATAGCTTGCCTCAATTCTCTTATCTTTTTCTCAACCTCTATTTGTCTCATCTTTTCCTCTTTCCTCTTCCTCTCTTTTTCTTCTTGCTTCTTCTTTTGTGAAAACCCAACCTACAAGTATCTCCTCAACACATCCACCCTTCTTTTTATTCAAGCAAGTCTCTTTCACCTTCTTCCTCTTGTCTTTGCCTCACCTAGTTCTCTTATCTTTTCCTCTACCTAGTCTTTTGGTAACCAGGTTCTCTCTTCAACCTACACAAACAAAAACCTACAAACACCAAACTCTCTTTTGCCTAGACCTTTTGAGCTCTAATACCAATTGATGTAGAGGGGGATTGTCTTCACTTAGAAATCTACAACACAACACTTCACAAGCCTCTAAAAGAAGGCTAAAAATAAAATTGAACAAATAGAAGAAGAGAAATATGCACAATAATATTTATTCAATCTGAGATTTCATTACAAAATATGGAAGCATATGAGCTTCTGAGAGATACAATCCACACTTGCAACAAATTTTTGTCTTCATCAATCTGGACTCATACTGGTAGCATTTGTCTATGCAAATATCTTCATCCAAATCCCCTTCTCCCAACTGAGCAAGCCTCAATATGTAGCAATTGCATGGGAAGAAAACCATTATTGGTTTCTCAAAACAACCTCTACAAATCCACAAAAAAACCCGTCACGTCTAACCTTTAATCGCTCCCTCAATTTTTAGTATTTTTTAAAATAGTTTCTGGGTTTCATTCTTCTCCTTCCCTGCTTTCTATAACATTTTTTAATTTCTGAATTTTGATGTGATATGAGAAAGTTATTCCCATTTTATCGAGACTAGGTTTGATAATAACGACCCAGAGATGCAACAACTTGCAAAGCTTCTGTGCCCACCTCTTGGAAATCAATTCCAGGATTCTTAGCAGCCCCACTTATGACAAAATCAATCAAATCCCACCAAAATTACATTTACAATTGTACCCAAGGGAAATTACATTTGTTGCAAATTAAAATATTATTTCCCAAGTCCATAAACCTTATTGAAAACAAACCAATTAAAATAAAAATATTTTTTGGTGATGCAAGATTGCCATTGACCCTGGATGCTCTTGCATCAGACACTCAGGGTAAGAAGTTTGTGAGCACACACTCACAAATATGTGTACAAGAAATTGCTATCTCTTTTTTTTTCTCTTTTTCCAGCATCTACCTAGAATACTTCCCATACTCCACCAACTCTGCTCTGCACTCCTCTTTCTCAACATGGAATCACTGTAACTCGACCTCCTCCACCAACATGCATCTGCACTATCCTCTGCAACATCACACAAATCTATCCCTATATACAAATCAACACTAATAACATCCAACTGTACTATCTCTTCTATTTGAGTTGAGCAAGGTAAAGTTACAAGTTGGGATGCATAATATTCCAGTTGTGTTTGAAGATGAACAAACCTCTTTGTTTGATGATGAACCAATAGAAGGGCATATTGATGTTGAACTAATAAAGTACAAACAACAAAAAATGAGGTAGAGGTAAAGTTTGAATCTACTGTTTGAGTTGAGCAAGGTAAGTTACAAGTTGAGATGCATGATATTCTAGTTGTGTTTGAAGATGAACAAACCTCTTTGTTTGATGATGACCCAAAAGAAGGGCATATTGATGTTGAGATTAATGATATGATTATTGTTGGTAATCAAGTGGTTGATGAAATTGTTGTTGATGAACCAGTAGGAAGGGATGATAATGTAGGGATTAATGATAAGGTTGATATTGAGAATCAAATTGTTACTGATAATCAAGTTGTTGATAAGGAATGGCAGGTCATGATGAGTCCATCAAATGTGGTTATGGACAGATGAGGCAAATATTTCATGAATGATATTGATGCTAATCAAGTTATTTTTGTGAATGAATTTGTTATTGTATTTATTCTAGTGCAGGTACCCAAAAAGGTAGCTATTTCCTTTTGACAAGCCCAAGTACTTAAGTAAGAGAATGGGCAGCCCAAGAGTGAAAATGAAGTGGACATTCCTTTGTTTCAAGAAGGTTGGAATGCAAAAAATGTAAGACATCAGTCAAAGACTATCAAACATATTTTTTCATGATGATATCCCTTATTCAAGTGGACTTGAATTTTGTTTTCTCTGGGAGTATGGTGCAGGAGCACCTTGCTAGCTTTAAGCCTCCATGAGGTAACTTTTGGTTTTGATCTAGTTTTGGTGTTTTAATGATGTAATAAGGTCATGAATTGACCATTGGAAATTTATTAGAGGCCTTTGATTAGGTTCTAGTGGGATTTGGAGTTATTTTGTAAAGGATTGAAAAAATTCAAAATTGTCAATATTGCAAAAAGTGCAAAAAGGGCAAACAAAAGAGGAATATGAAGGGTCATAGGGAGTTTAAAAGTTGTTTCTCATGTTGGAGGAGTTTTATTTCATTATTTTTGTAATAAAGGCCTATGTAAGACCACTCTTATGTATTTAGAGGTCATTTGGTAGTGGAGCTTTATGTTTACTCAAGTTTAGTACTTTCTAAGTTGAGTAGTGTTAGTGGTTTGACTATTTTTAGCCTCTTCCTTTTGCATGTAAAAGAGAGTGGAGTGATGGAACAAAAAAATGGATTAAAAAACATTATTTATGCCTTGAAATTTTGTGAAAGAGGAGAGATGAAGTTTAGAGAGGAAAAATGAATAAAAAAGTTTCAATTTTCTGCATTTTTACTATTTTTTTCACTATTCCTGAGGATGGTACAACCTTGTATGAACTCCAAATGGTATGAAATTATATTTTTTAGAAAGGGCTATGAGTCATGTTTCTTTTGGAATTGGTTTCATCAAATTGCGTTATGTTTTGTGAAAGTTATGATAAATTTAGTGATTGACACTTCTATTTTTTTCATTGTAATAGTCATCTTGTTTGGAATGGTACAGATTGTATGGATCAAATATAGATCTAAAACCAATGGAAAAAGATGAATATATGAGTTTAGTTTCATATTATTTTAGTTTTGGCATATTTTATTAATAATTGAATGAGTTATGCCATTTTTGGTGGGGGCAGGTCTGTTATCTACTAGGGTTTCCATCTCTGTAACAATCCATTTTTTAAGTATACTTTCAAAAGTAACCCCTACCCATTTTGAGATATGATAAATAAGGGCCAAATGAATATTTGAATCATGTTTGAATTTTTGGAGATCAGTTCTGGGTTGAAAGTTATGGCTGAAAAACCTCATTTGTTGTTCCACTTCAAATCTAGTCAAGAGTAGGAAAAATCAATATTTGACCTCTATGTTCCTAAACAACCACACCTACACTTGAAGTATATTGTGTAAAAGGATAATGGGTATCCAAAATAGTTTGTAAATCATCATTTTGAGTTGTATTGTGAAAATTCTGTCAAAAAAACTCTATTTGCTACTCTCATCAAAGCATAGTGGAAATTTGTGAGAAAAGTCTTTTGTTTGAAGTGTGTTTGTTTTGGGTGAATCCTCCATGATCTACATCATGATGTGATAGAGGAACCTATCATATATGTTATTAAGAAACAAGCCAACAAGCTAGTTGAATCCTTATGTGGAGAAGAAATATGAGTTGGATGATAAAGGTAAGTGGTTGTATGATTAGAGCTGACACATATGAAGACATGTACATGATGGTTTGAATCCGCATTGATGATTTAACACAAAAACAAGGTGACAGAATATAGTTCACTTGGTATACACGTTTCATAGTTTACTTGCTGACCTGATCATGAGAAAGATTTAGTTGTGGATATAGATAGAGGATGGATTTTGATGTTTGAGAGAGAGTGGTGTGTGATGTGATGTATATGAATGTGAAGTATGCGAAGATAGAATAACTATAGCAAATAAAGAAAGATCTTGAGCATATGTAAGAGCAGAGCAGAGAAATAGGGACATACTAAAATGAAGAGTTTTGAGTCACTATTCATAAGCTTAATTAGAACTATAATCATGCATAAGTAGATGCAATCACATTAGTTCATCTTTAGCAGTGAGCCACCCTTCTTCTTCTTCTTCTTTCTTTTCTTTAGGCAGTGAGCCTCTTTTAAGCAGTGAGCTCTGGGTAGTGAGTTGTAAGGCCGTGAGCCTCTTGTAATTCGGTATTGTTATAATAAAAGTATTTCCTAAGATCTAACACTCTCCATGGTTTTTCTCCACCTTGGGGTTTTCCACGTAAAAATCCTAGTCTCCATGTATTATGTTTTTATGGTTGCTATTCATTTGCATATTATGCTATTGTTTAATTAAATTTGGAAAATGGTTAAAAGTGAAAGTGCATAAATAGTTTTGTGGAACACTATTTAACCCCCCTTCTCAGTGTTCCTGATATTCAATAGTTATGAACATGATGACTCTACGAGTTATGTCCAAATATAGTTTAGTGAGGACATGCCAACACAACTTGGGAACATTTAATTCTTAAATCATTAAAACACTACCATGGACATGAAACTGATGCAGGAGCCTCACTTTGAATTATGCTTGAAGGTCATTTTGATGTGTTTTGGTCAATAAGGTCATTGTGGACCATCTAAGACCATTTGGGGTCATTAGGAGTCTTTGAGAATCAATTTTGATGTTTTGGATCAAATATTGTAAAAACCTTGCACATTCTTGTCACAAAAAGTGCATTAATGTTGTAACTTTGATGAGTAGTTGGTGGTTGGTTAGATAGTTGAAACTTGTTGGAACTATATGTTAATGAGTTGTTCACATGATCATTAGGGTGGGTGAGCAGTTTTGAATGAAAGAAACTTAGTTTTGCACATTTTTTAACTATATTTTCTGGTAAAACAAACTATATTTCATGTTTTATATGGACGGTATAGTATGTATGGATCTAAAATCAATTGGAATAGTTGAAGGGAAGTCTTACATTTCATATGTTTTTTGTTTGAGCAAATTTCATTACATTTTGTGAAAGTTATACCATTTTTTTGTCTTGACAAGTCTGTAAAGTTTATTTTTCTAAAACTTTGTAGTCTGAAAACATGTTAGTATAGACATGTATGGAATGAAGGATGCCTAAAACTAATTGGGAAAGTTAGCCCTATGTTTGAGTAGATGAACACTTTTTGTTTGGATCAATTTTATTGAGTTTTGTGTAAGTTATGGCATTTTTACTAACAACAGGTCTAAACCCCACCTAAGGTTTCTACTGAACTAAAATATTTCATATCTTTGATTACAACCATTAAAAATTTATGAAAATTTGTGGAAGGTTCTATTTTAATATGTTCTATAAACCTTTTAAAGGAAAATCCATGACTGGCATGTGTGGAGGAGATATAATGGACTGTGTGTGCAGATTTGCAGTGAAACTACCCTAAAACCCTAGGTTCTTTATTGTTTTGAATGACTATGTATTGTTTGTGAATGGAAGGGTGTAACACCATATTCGAATATTGTTTGGGGTTTGCACAAGTTTGAGAATGCATGTGACAAGTTTCTTTACTTTGTTTGAAGTCATTGCCCTAATACACATAGTGCCAGCAAGCCCTAATTTGCATGTTTCTTTGTGTCAATTAGTTGATTTGGACTATGTGTGTTTGGAAACCCCTAGAAGGTATTAAGACAGGCTTGAAACACCCAAGACTCCCATGATCCATGTTGCCTTCAATATTATACACCATTAGAGTGTTATTCACATGTTTCAAAGTGCACTAGGAAGCCTTTAGGCCTTGTTGAGATGAACCAATGTGTGAAGGGTCTACAAATAATTAGATTGTGTTAGACATCAGTCCATCATCTGCACCATTTTTGGTATTAGAGCTCAAAGATCTGGGTAGGGAAGTTTTGGAAGTTTGTGTATTGCATTTGACAGGTTGAAGTGAAGAACCTAGATGCCAAAATACTAGGTAGTGAGGAAAAGGAAAGAAAACCTAGCTGAGGTATCACAAGAAGAATTCAAGAAAAGAGAAGAGATAGCAAGATGTAGCAGCAAACTCAGAAGGGGAAGATGAAAGACAATAGGATAATCCTAGTTGCAAAGTTTGATAGGACATTGGGAGAGTTTGAAAAATGTATTAAGCTTGTATTGTAGCAGTGTCTTGAGAAAGCATCTCAAGAAAATGTTTGGCATTGGCCAATGAGAAAGAAGGTGAAGTAGCCCATACAAGTGATTATTCAGAAAAGGAGAAAACAAAAGATGGTTACTTTAAAAAAAGAAGATGAAATAAAGGAAGAAGAGACATTCATTGACATGGTCATGAAGAAAGATCAAGAGTGTCATAAAAAAAGTGTAGAAATCATGGAATAGCCATGTTCTCAAGCAAGCACAAATGCAAAGGTCCATTGGCAAGAGATACATCCAAGAAACCAATAGGTTGGTGATGATCAGATAGTTGACAAGAAGATGGGTATAACTAAGATCAAGGAAAAATAAAGACAACAAACACTAGGAGATAGTGAAGAGGTAAATTGGCTCATGGTTTTTATCTAATGCATATTGCTAATAATGTTTGTATAGGTGTATACTAAGGAGAGACTAATGAGGATGAAGACATGGACAATAGTACTATGGCATATGAAAGTTGTCATGCCCACATTTCCCATGTGGTCACAACACACAACACAGGTGTCATGTCCACATTTGCCATGTGGTCATGACATGAAACATCAAAAACTTTTCCCACCTGACTCTAAAAACCCCCTCACGTGCAACATGTGCGCTCAGAGACAATGCACGAGGCGAAGACCTCAGTCAAACTAGGGTTATGCAGAGTCCTTTCACATCCCTTGCGATATGATAGTCTGCTAAGGGGGTTTATGCAATGCGAGGAGCATCGCCATTAGGGTTAGATTCAATTTTGAGTTTAACCCTAGTTTCCTAAATGAAGTGAAGTGATTTTGTCATGTGTCGAAATCGACCCTAGGAACTAGAAATAAATAATTAAATAAATTCATCTAAACTACAATATAAGCCTAAAGCAAATAAAATAAACATTAATGCATAAATAATCAAAATACTAATCTAATGCATAATTAAACACTTAAATTAGCCATTCCTACATTCCAGAGAATTCCGGTAGCATAATGCCTCTAGAGCATTCTTGAGAATAATTAATTAAAACACCCACGCCATCCATTCAAATAAAGTAATTATGCTAATTAATTTAATCATACCCACCTAACAATTTTTCAAACAAGCACATGGATTAAATAAAAATAATTAGATCAGTCTACACCATTAAAGGCATTTAATTAAAATATAAATTATAGTAATAATCTAACACCCTAAATACTCCCAATTGTAATAACTTAAAACCCCATTAAAAATATCTTCATTACCATATTAAGTCCCTAGATAAAATCAAAGGATAAGAAGACAATAATCCATTCCACTAAAATAATTTAAATATTAAAAGGACAACTAAATACTTATCTCCACGATAATAATTTCAACTATACCCCTAGGAGATTAAATCAATTATATAGATTAAATAAATTAAAAACCCCATGGAGAAAGCCTCACTAAAATAAATAAAAGGCCTAAGTTTAATTAAACCCACTTAACTAATAAACCAAGAGCAAATAAATTAAAGACAATTATTCTAAATTTTTTTTTAAAAAAGCAAGGTCCTAAGTAAAAATAAATAAAAAAGAAAAAATCATAAAGCCCACTAAAAGTAAATTAAAAAGCCTAGGTTAATATTTAATCCCATTAATATAATAAATAAAAAGGCAATATAAAAAAGAAAAAAACAAAAGATCTTAAGAGATAACTCTAAATTTTTTTTTAAAAAAAACATGAATTAATCCTACCACATAATAAATAAAAAGGCAAAAGTCTAGGTTTAAAATAAATTTCCCAAGCCATTATCCCACTTCAATAATTTTTCCCTCCAATAAGTAAATAGTCAAAAATGGGAAGAGGAAAAAGAAATAAAAGTATTTCACGTGTAAAACTATTTCCCCCAAATTAAATATTCATTTCTAAAATTTCCCACAACCCTAAAAGCTTCTAATAAAATAATCCTATCTAAGAAACAAGAAAACCCTAATCTCTATTATCTTATTCTTTTCTATTCTATACTTTTTCTTCTAACCCTATTCTCTTCTCTCTCTTTTTCTCCTCTATCTCTCTGATATTGCAGGCATGCACATAGGGCAGCCATGGAAGCCATTACCAGAGGTATATACAGCGAATGGATTCTGCGTCTGCTTGATTCTTTTTTTAAAAAAAATTGTTATCACTTCATATTATTCTTTTTGTGGGTTCTGGTTCAAAACCAGAGATAACCCTCATAAATATACATATATATTTTTTTTCCTCACTGCATATACACCAGATGTATGTATATATTAAAATGTGTCTTAGAAATAGGATTGTGAAATGGCTAGTGGTGACTGTGCAGAGGGTACTGGAAGTGGGCGTTGGCGGGAGAATGGCTGCACCCTGTAGTGGTAATAGTGACATCACTGTGGTGCCAAAAACAACAAAACCAAATAGCAAATGGGGGGCAGACTTCCCCCCCACACTCTATAAAGTAAAAGAGAGGGGATGGCGGCCATGGCCACCACCTCCAATATCATTTCACTTTTTTTGTTATAAAAAAAAAACTATAGTCAACAAAATAAACGGTGCTGTTAGGGTTGCCTTTACCAGCATATCAATATGTCCTTTATTTATATAAAATGTTTTCTCTGTCACCGAAGTAGTGAAAAATATATATATGACCAATAACAAAGCTATTAAAAAGAAATTTATTTTATGAGAATAAATCAGTAAACTAAGGTAACCTCTCTTTTAAAAAAAAAAACTAAAATACAGCAACAAATCAGCCAACTAAATGTACATGACTTTTTTTATCTGTAGCAACATTAAAACAGCAACCATATATATATTTCAACCAAAATCTAGATTTCACATAGCAAGTCCAATTTTAATTATGAAACTCTTTTCTTTATAATATTATACTCACATTTACATAAATATATTTCTGTAAATATAACAAGAACATTACAGCATACTACTCTCTTTTTTTTTTCTTTAAAATAGTAACATTTCAATGAACTAAATAAAGTAAGGAGAGAGAAATTTCCTCCACATACACATGGACAACATTGTCTTGTAGAACTTTTGCAGAGATACAAACAACATCCCTTTCAAAACAATAACTTAAACACATAATGTAAACTTCTCTTTTATTTCCCTTTTTATACAATTTATTACAATAAATGATCACAACATAAGATAGGAATTATGCATTAACATTTTTCTTTCTTACAAAGCATGACTGAAATAAGCAGCAACATGTATCTCTCCTTGAATAACCAAAATAGTAAAGAAGAACAGAAATCAATATTATTTGAAACAATAACACAATGAGAGAATATTATCTCTTTTTTTTTGACAAGTTACAACTAGGCCTTTCTTTGGCCATGACTTCCAATAGCCAAATAAAATATACAACACAAAATGATAACTCCTTCTCCAAGCTCCAAGAACTCAACAATAACCTACAATACAAACACAAAGGGGGGATTCCAAGCCACCAAAATTCTCTCCACCCTACCATAGACCCACAAGAGGGTCACCCTTGAGCTTAGAGATCGAATCGCAC
Organism: Cunninghamia lanceolata; assembly: GCA_027924645.1. NCBI lineage: Eukaryota > Viridiplantae > Streptophyta > Pinopsida > Cupressales > Cupressaceae > Cunninghamia > Cunninghamia lanceolata. The sequence goes on from BSBN01000246.1 coordinate 1,636,263, forward strand.
ACGGGTGCACACCACAAACACAACAATACAAACACTCAACATGAAGAATAACACCCACCAAGGTTTGACAACACAAAATCCATAAAAATGGATTTGAGGGGGTAAGAGAGTGGACTGTCTCTACTCAAGAGGTTCACTCCTACAAAACCAAAATCTCATGATACTCCAAAACAAGGCCTAATGCCCAAAATGCCTCAATGAAAAATATATATCACTCCAAGGCACTCATGCCATAAAAATAATCACCAAAACTTCTTCAAATTGCCCTCAAGGCCACAATATGCCATTACAAAGAGGGTGACCTTAAGGAGGTTCACTCCTCTCCCACCCCTCACATGAATGGACACACCAAGAATGGTTGTCTTGTTCAAACATCCACATAAAATAAAAACCCAACAACACCAACAAATGCAAACACACAAAATGCTCTTAAACACACATAGAAAATTAAATACATGGGAAAGGCTTCATGCCTTAAGGCTTACCTATAATAGCCCAACAATAGAAGAAAAGTTGTAAAAGAGCTCTCCAACCTCCTCCTTCAAGCCTTCCTTCCAAGATATCCAAAAAAAACTCCCTCACTCTCCAAAAACACCTCTAAAAATAGAAAAACAAGTAAAAAAATGAAAAGAACCCCCTTCCTCTCACAAAGAGGAAGTAATATAGGCTTCATTACAAAGCCTTGACTTCTCCTTCCTCTTCCCAACTCACTTACAAGGATCATGGAATGTGGAGGTGACATGTGTCACTCTCCCATCCATCCAAGTCTCTCCCTCTCCACATGTTCTCTCACATATGTGTGAGAGAAAAGGTGGAGAGATGGCATCTCTCAAGATGGGATCTAAGAGGATAAGGAATGACACATGTCAGTACCTTATTCTCTAAATGAGGCCCATTCACTCCAATATGCTCTCACATGTGTGAGAGCATTGGAGAAGGGTTCCACACACTTGGGGGTCTTGAAGACTCCCCAAGTCTTCAAGCTGATGGGAATCCATGCCTTGGAAAGAGGAGTGGGTCATGTTTGAATGCATGACTCACCCACCACTCCATTTCAAATTTGAATTTCGTCACTTTACTTTAGGATGAAGTTGAAGTGACTAGATAGAGGTTACCATAGGGTTTGGCATGCTCAAATGGGCCCTAGACCCTAGTGGTATCACCTAGGATCAATTTTAGCCCATAATAAACACTTTAGGAAGTAGAAAATCACATAAAATGGTCATCAAAATAAAATACACCAAGTTGTGTATATTAAATCACATATTTTTACAACACTTCAAGTAAATAATACAAAAGAGGTGGAACCTAAACCAAATAATTAAAATGCAAACACTTACGAAAGCATCATACAATTCACACATGATCTTGGTCCCTCCTAGGACTAGATTGGACTCACATGAGATTCACATTAGGTGTCGGATCGATCTCTAATTTTTTGTGGCATGGAAAATCACCTACACACTTGAACAAACAGATTAATCCAACATATACATCATAGCCAAAGAAAGAAAAATGCATACACTCACGATATCACATAATCATTTAAAACATTATTAAAATCGCATAGCATCATTAATAAGATTTATAATTTAACTGCATTTCTAAACACTAACTCAAGATCAAAATCACAAAACAATTCCATTTAATAATTTCACAACTAATAACTCTAATAGCATCAAAATGAATGTCACATGTCAAATAATCATCAGCAAAATCTAAAATTATGATATAGTCACACCACAACATACTAATCTAACCAAATCAAAATATAGCGATAGAGTCAAGAAAGTCCTCATCTACGAGGTCTAAAAATGCAACTAATCCAGATGCACAAGGGTGGGTCTCACATCCTCCTCCCCTAGATCTAAACTTCCTCCTAGAAGTTAACACGGAAGAGTCATAGAGTAACCCACCTACAAGCCAACCCTAAATGGCATTGGACTTGGATTGATTTCAACATAAAGGTAAGGAACCAAATAAACTTAAATAGCAATGCCTAACAATAATCGCAAGGATACCCTCCTCCAACTAGGAGGGGTCAAGAATCTAACATGACACATACTCCAACACTTTATAAGCCTAAAAATACACAAGAGCATTAGATGCCAAAGGATAGACTGCCAAGTAATTCAAGGTCAGGCATAGTGGGGGCTACCCAGAAGGTTATTGTAACGAGAGGCCTTCAACAATAACTTAACTAACTCATACCCCGAGGCTCTCTTATTTCTCCAGAAACCTAACTAGCATAGAGCAACCAAAAAGATACTGGGCCAGCCAACTAGCCCCAAAACCAACATTCAAGCCCCATCCATGCATCACATCAACTTACTATCGATGCTAAGCTATACACACAAGATCCCAAACAAAAAGTATGAGACTCTTAAGTCTCAGTTGCCCCATTGATCCACAGGTCCCCACTAGACTGCCTGAATCAGACTTATAGAACAAGTAGGAACAAACATGTCCAATCATCCCTAACATCAAGGGGCGAAGCTAAACACCTATACCACTACAAATCACGTGGATCCAACTTCTAGTCAATCAGAGCAATCACAAAGCCTCTTAAAACAAGGGAGCCAACATCACGTGGATAGTAGATCCATACAACAATGGAAGGATCTAAAGGTTTTTCAACCTATCAACTCCTTTGAACCTTACTAGCACCCATTCTTGAATCATAAAGACTCGGCCTCCCAAAATGGGATAGCACCAAATACTTCTCAACACAACACAAGGTCAAACCACCACTAGCAATACACTAAATGACTTCGAGCTTGCAACGCCAACCAAGACCGACTATTCCCAGCTACCTCTAACTGAGCACCCCTTATGGTTAGCATAGGTTACATAGTTCACAACACTACACAAGTACTATCAAAACCATCAATACAAGGATCCTCAAAATAAAAGCTTGAAAAAAGTTAAGTCTTGAATTAACGAATGAAATTCAGAAGAATTAAGATCCAAAAGATAATTTAATTTTAAAAGATAAGTCAATATAAAAAATGGTACCAAAATAAATCATTCAAAATTCAATTGAAATATAATTAAACAAGTCCTTGAAGTATGGGACTACAAGAAAGTAAGTCGGCTAAGCAGCCCAAATAAATAGACTCAAAATTGTCAGTTTCGAACACAGAAAAAATTTCATCAATAAGTAGAGAATCAACTTCACTAAGTTAACCAAACATGCACATTTCAACATTACACGCATCACATAGTAACAACAAGAAGAGAGAGATAGTGGTCATGCTCTTAACCTAGGTCAAGAAACACCCCAACTACACGCACAACCACAACTTCTAGGCAACCTAGGATGTCCTTGGAAACGATTGCCAAAAGTCATGCATCCCAAGATTCACCTTCGAAATGGGTTCCTTAGTGCTCCCTAGTAAGGAACACATAGCAACATCTTCATGGATACTACCAAAATCCAACTACAATCACCAACTTTCATAATCTCAAAATTTTCCAAGGTGGCTCACAATTTACTCTCAAGTTTAATGTAAGGTTTTATATCTCCCAAGACAATCCTTAAGAAGTATCTATGTCAATCATACAAGTCGATCACAATACCTAACCACTAACACCCAAAAGGTGTCACCACCAACTCAAGTTATTATCCTCAAAATAGACTTACTAGTGTGTGAGCACGCATACCTTGATCTCGGTGACATCCTACATGAACAAGGTATTTACAAATTAATTGAAATTGTGGAATAAATAATGTGCTCAAACAAGCCCAATAATTAAACTTAGCTTTGATACCAAACAAGTCTAGTGTTTGAAGTCATTTCCCTAATACACCTAGTGGCAGCAAGCCCTAATTTGCATATTTCTTTATGTCAATTAGTTGATTTGGACCATGTGTGTTTGGAAACCCCTAGAAGGTATTGAGACAGGTTTGAAACACCCAAGACTCTCATGATCCATGTTGCCTTCAATATTATACACCATTAGAGGGACATTCACATGTTTCAAAGTGCACTAGGAAGCCATTAGGCCTTGTTGAGATGAACCAATGTGTGAAGGGTCTACAAATAATCAGATTGTGTTAGACATCAGTCCTTCCTCTGCACCATTTTTGGTATTAGTGCTCGAAGATCTGGGTAGGGAAGTTCTGGAAGTTTGTGTATTGCATTTGACAGGTTGAAGTGAAGAACCTAGATGCCAAAAGACTAGGTAGTGAGGAAAAGGAAAGAAAACCTAGGTGACGTATCACAAGAAGAATTCAAGCAAAGAGAAGAGATAGCAAGATGTAGCAGCAAAATCAGAAAGGGAAGATGAAAGACAATAGGATAAGCCTGGTTGCAAAGTTTGATAGGACATTGAGAGAGTTTAAAAAACATATTAAGCTTGTATTGTAGCAATTTCTTGAGAAAGTATCTCAAGAAAATGTTTGGCATTGGCCAATGAGAAAGAAGGTGAAGTGGCCTATACAAATGATTATTTAGAAAAGGAGAAAGCAAAAGATGGTTACTTTGAAAAAAGAAGATGAAACAAAGGAAGAAGAGAAATTCATTGACATGGGCATAAAGAAAGATCAATAGTGTTGTCAAGAAAGTGTAGAAATCATGGAATAGCCATGTTCTCATGAAACCACAAATGCAAAGGTCCATTGGCAAGAGATACATCCAAGAAACCAATAGGTTGGTGATGATCAAATAGTTGACAAGAAGATGGGTATAGTTGAGATCAAGGAAGAACATAGACAACAAGCACCAAGAGATAGTGAAGAGATAAATTGGCATTATGGTTTTTATCTAATGCATGTTGTGAATAATGTTTGTATAGGTGCAGACTAAGGAGAGACTAATGAGGATGAAGACATGGACAACAATACTGTGGCATATGAAAGTGACATAGGCTATTGGAGTCTTGCAGTTGAGAAGAAGATCCTCAGGAGGAGGTATAAAAAGCGAGCACAAAACAAAAGAGTGAAGACTAGGAATTATGGAAAAGATCAAACCAAGCATGGGAAGGATCAAGAGGAGGTTAGAAAATAGCTAAGGATGAAGCACAAATGGAAGAAGCGAAAGAAACACCTACTATCATTTGAGATGGAACTCAAATTCCTTTTTCATAGGGAGTATGATGTAGGAGCCTCACTTTGAATTATGTTTTCAGGTCATTTTGATGTGTTTTGGTAAATAAGGTCATTGTGGACCATCTAAGACCATTTGGAGTCATTAGGAGTCTTTGAGAATCAATTTTGATGTTTTGGATCAAATATTGTAAAAAACCTGCACATTCTTGTCACAAAAAAGTGCATTAATGTTGCAACTTTGATGAGGAGTAGTTGGCGGTTGGCTAGGTAGTTCAAACTTGTTGTAAATCTATATAAATGAGTTTTTCACATGATTAGTAAGGTGGGTGAGGAGTTTTGAATGAAAGAAACTTAGTTTTGCACATTGGTACAGTCACGGTAGGAGGGTTCATAGAATGAACTGTCCAGATCGTGCAGCAAGAGTAAACACAATGGAAACAACTCAAAGATATGAAACAAACATAGATTTAGTCATTCAATATATCATAGAATTCAAGTACAATCTGGATGGCATCATGTGGGCTTATAATTAGAGCTTAAAGGCCTGATTACATTATATCAAAATAAACACAAGATATAGCTTTGAAGTTCCTTTTACAAAGGAGCTAAATTATTCACTATCTCTATTGTGATGAACTTGATAATTGCTTTCCTAAGGATCTATGATATCCTTATATATCATCTTTGGTACAAAAGATTCATCCATGTTTGCCAAGGAAGGTCACAAACTCTAATGAAGAGCTGTAACATGTGTACACAAATAGGTTGGACCTAATCATGTAGAAAACCTCTGCAAATGTATGGAATGATGTGCAGATCTCAGAGAAAGTCAACCATGAACCAAAGATCATTGAATAATGTGTCATTAGGCTCCACAAGTTGAGGAATACTCCTCAAGTCTTCTCCTTTAGTTGATTATCTAAGACTGTCAGGATGCTTTGCTCTGAGAAATTAGTCAATCTTTTGATAGAGATAACTTTCTAGTAACCAATCCAAATGATCTAAATTCTAGATGTGATGTAGATGGATGAATCTAGATGCTAATTCTAGCTCCGCAAGATGTGAAATAGAACTACGGTAGAATGCAAACCAAAATACAAAAATTGCTACTGATTGAATTGCCTAATCTGAACTAGAAAATGAAACAAACTGAATTGCAAACAAATTAAAATGCAAATGTTTTTGGTTGATGCAAGATTTCTCTTGAACCAGGGATGCTCCTGCATCAGACATCTAAGATTATTGAAAAAAAGTGATTCCCTCACTTTGCTGGGGGTAGGGGAGAACCAAGACGGTCCACCTTAGCCTACGAAATCCATGATGAATATTCTTTCGGTCTGCCTTTCCACTTGTCAATATATTCTTTGTATTGTCTTCCTTTAGTGATGTGTCCAACTCTACTATCCAAGATGTCTTCAATCTGCTCCAGTGCTTGTTGTAGTAACTACTTCTTCAAGTCTTCTTCCATGTTGTCACTAAACTCTACTTCATGATATTGATATAGGTCTGCAATGTTGAAAATAGGTGATATGCCCAATGTCTCTAGTAACTCTACTTCATATGCATTTCTTGAATCAAATATTTTGAGTATCCTACAAGGTCCAAACTTCTTCATCTTCATCTTGTTATATGTCCCAATTGCAAATCTCTCTTTTCTCAAGTACACCATCACTTCATCTCCTATTGCAAATTCTTTATGTCCTCTCTTCTCATCTACCTTTTCCTTATGCTTACTGTTCATATCTTCCAAATACTTCTTCACTTGATCATGCACTATCTTCACATGTTCTCTGAATTCTTCTACTTCTATACTTCTCTTTTCTTCCAAAATGTTATCTCTCAACTTTGCAACTCCTCTAAGATTCACTTTGGTAACAATCTAAAAAGGTGTTCTTCCAGTGCTCCGATTTACTGAATTATTGTATGCGAACTCTGCTTGTGAAAGAATCAAATCCCAACTTCTTGCTTTCTCTCCAACCAAACATCTAAACAAGTTTCCCAAACTCCTATTCACTACCTCTATCTGTCCATTAGTCTATAGATGAGTTGTTGAACTGAACTTCAAATTAGTATGCATCTTCTTCCAAAGTGTCTTCCAAAAGTATCCAAGAAATCTGGTGTCTCTATCCAAAATTATACTCTTAGGTAATCCATGCAATCTCACAATCTCCTTGAAAAATAGGTCAGCTACATGCACTCCATCATTTGTCTTCTTATGAGGTATGAAATGAGCCATCTTTGAAAATCTGTCAATTACTACAAATATTGAATCATGTCCTCTCTGTGTTTTAGGTAATCCCATCACAAAATTCATACTTATGTCTTCCCAAGGTCTCTCTGGTACTACCAAAGGTTTATACAATCCAGTGTTCTAACTACTCCCTTTTGCAATTTGACAAACTCTATAACTCTACACAAATTTCCTAACATCCTTATGTATCTGAGGCCAAAAGTAGTTTCACTCACCAAAGCCACTGTCTTACCAATGCCAAAGTGTCCTACCAATCATCCACTATGTTTCTCCTTGATCTAATTATCTCTCATTGAACTTCTAGGTATGCATAATTGATTCCCTTTGAACAACAATCTTCCTGAATGAAATAATCTAGCCACTTACTCCTATCTGTCACAATAGGTTCCTTACATGCTTTCCAAGGTTCTGCAAAATTAGTGTCTCCCTCATACATGTGCGTCAATTCATGAAAACCTAACACTTCAACTCTCATTTGTATCAACAAGTATCTTCTCCTACTCAATGCATCAGTAGCTTTGTTTGATTTTCCACTCCTATGTTTTAATACAAAAGTGTAACTCTGCATGAACTCTACCCACCTCATAAGTCTCTGATTCAACTTACCTTGACTACTCAAATACTGCAAAGCTTGATGATCTGTGTACAACACAAACTCCTTAGGAAACAAATAATATCTCCACTTCTTCAGGGCTTGAATTATAGCATAGGACTCTTGATCATAAACTGAATATCTTCTACTTGTATCATTCAACTTCTCACTGGAATATGTTATAGGTCTACCTTCTTGACTTAATACTACTCCAATTGCATTTCCAATTGCATCACAATCAACTTGAAATACCTTATTGAAATCTGGTAATGCCAAAATAGGTGGCCTAGTCACCTTCTGCTTCAACAACTCAAAACTTTTATCTACTCTTAATGTCCACTTGAAATCTTCTCTATCACCTCTCATTGTCTTTGTCATAGGGTTACATACTGAACTAAAATTTCTGATGAACTTCTGGTAGAAACTAGCCAATCCATGAAATGATCTAACCTCTCCAATGCTCTCTGATGTAGGCCATTCAACAATTACTCTTACTTTCTCAGGGTCCATCTTTAATCCTTCCGTGGAAATCACAAATCCCAAATACACTATTTCTTCCTTCATGAAACTACACTTTTTGATGTTTATCAACAATTTCTCTTCTATCAGCCTCTGCAAAACTTGTCTAATATGCCATAAATGTTCTTTTGTCTTACTAAAAATTAGAATATCATCCAAGTATACAATAACAAACTTACCCAAGAATTTCTTCAAAACTTCATTCATCAATTTCATGAAAGTACTAGGTGCATTTGTTCGTAAAAAAGGAATCACTAACCACTCATACAATCCTTCATTTGTCTTAAAAGTAGTGTTGCATTCATCTCCTTCTCTGATTCTGATCTGATGGTATCCACTCTTCAAATCTATCTTTGTGAAATATCTTGCTCCACTCAAACAATCCATGATATCATTCATCCTAGGTAAAGGAAATCTATACTTAACTACGATCTTGTTTATTGCTCTAGAGTCAGTACACATTCTTCATTCTCCATCCTTCTTAGGTGCTAACATTGCAAGAACTGCACAAGGACTCAACATTTCTCTAACCAAACCTTCCGCAACAACTCTTGTATCTATCTAGTCAATTCTTCATTCTCTGTCAGTGTCATTCTATGTGTTGCTTTATTAGGCAAACTTGCTCCCGGTATAAGATCCATGTGATGACTGATACTCCTTATAGGTGGTAATCCTTTAGGTACATTATCTGATATGATGTCTTCATACTCTATTAGAAACCTTCTTATCTCCTCCGGTTGTGATTCTTCAGTCCACGTCAATGTTTTAGGCTTCTTAGGAATCACGACGTAACACATATTGTCATGTCTCAAACCATCCAGAAATTTTCTTCCATCTACCAAACAGATTCTAGTATTTCCACATACTTCACTCTTAGCATCATCCTCCAAATGAATCAAAGTAATTCTCTTTCCATTTATTGTTATAGTGTATGTATTCTTTCTCTCATCATGTATAGATTTTCTATCATACTACCAAGGTCTACCCAACAAGATATGACATACATCCAAAGGCATAATATCACACAAGACTTCATCATGATAAGATCCAATATGAAATTTCACCAAACATTGTTTACTCACTAGTACCTTATGATCATCCTGAATCCATCCTATCTGATAGGGCTTAGGGTGTTTCAATCTCTCCAACTTTAGCTTAGTCACCATCTCCTCTAAAACTAAGTTATCAGAACTACCACTATCAAATACAACCTTACAACATTTACCTCCTAATTTGCATCTTATCCTAAACAAATTGTTCCTCTGCGATGGTTCCCCATTTGTCTCTACTTGAAATAATGCTCTCCTCATCACCAATGATTCTCCTTTCTCCAGTTTACCAACTGAACTAGGTGATCCAATAGGTTCTTCTTCCACATAGGCTACTCTTCCACTATTTTCTATCTTCTTACTTGTACTACCTTGATTACACTCGAATGCTCTATGTCCTTCACCCCCACACTTGAAACAAGTGCCTCTAAATGTTCTCTTATCAAATCCTTTTCTCTCTCTTCTATATCCTTCATTTCAGTGTGAATTGTAGTTACCTCTGTGATGAAAATTTATGTCATTGCTCCAGTATGCATTAGAATCTCTGTCCTCCTTCTTGAATGTGTTGTCAAACTTTTTCTACTCCAAATGTGTTCTATCTCCTCCAGAAAATGTTATGCCTCTCTTAAATTTACCTTATCTGCCTCTTTGTCTTGGATCATGCCTTTTATTCAGCGTCTCTTCAACTTTCAGGGCAAACTGATAAGCATCCTTTAAAGATGTCATCCTTACCAAGCTTAGTTCTTTTTGAATGTTCAATATCAGTCCATTGATGTATCTAGCCACTTTCTCCTTGCTTGCTTCACTATGTCCTATTCTTATAATCATTTTATGAAATTCTTCAGTGTACTTCTTCACAGATTTCTCATTTTGTCTCAACTTTTTGTAATCTTTTCAATAGCTCCAACTCAAAGTCAGTAGGTATGAATTGATTCTTCAATTTTGTTACCATACTCTCCCACTTTGTAATCTTTTCTTTCCCTTTTCTATTTCTTTCCAACTAAACTTCTTTCCACCATATAGCAGCGTGTCCTTTCAACTTTGTCTTTGCAAATTTCACCTTCTTTGGATCTTCAATCTCTTCATATTCAAAGAATTCTTCCATGTCATTTATCCAGTCAATCAATTCTTTAGGATTCAAATTACCAGTATAGTTCGGTACATCAAATCTAGGTCTCTTTCAAATCTTTGAAATAGCTCGCAACATCTTTAATTGATCTAATTCTTCTTCTTCATTGTCTCCTAGGGTTTCACCAATTTGTTCAGTAGATTGAATTTCCTCTTCATCATCACTTTCAACATTAGGTCTCACTGTCAATCCTCTTTGCCTATCTTCTTCAATAGTGTCCAAAAGAATTCACATTATTTTCATCATTTTCGTCATCTCATCCATTCTACCAGCCATTGTTCCAATAGCAACAACTCTCCTTGGCAGCATTCTTCCCAGGATCAAGTGCAAACTACCTCAAGTTTGGCAATCAGGCTACAAGGTGACAACTGAATCACAATCAACGATCGGTTGTGACACAAGTAACTTGCCTCAATTTGATGATCTATCCATAGCAAGATCTTACAGAATTTCCTTCTCCAACTTTACTCAATTCACTCGCAAAGATTCAAACTTTCTCTTTGATACCACTTGGTGTAGTCATTATAGGAGGGTTCATAGAATGAACTATCCAGGTCGTGCAACAAGAGCAAACACAATGGAAACAACTCGAAGATATGAAACAAATGAAAATTTTGTCATTCAGTATATCATAGAATTCAAGTACAATCTGGCCAACATCATGCAAGCTTACAATTAGGGCTCAAAGGCCTAATTATAGTATATTAGAATAGACACAAGATAAAGCTTTGAAGTTCCTTTTGCAAAGGAGCTAAACTATTCACTATCTCTATTGTGATGAACTTGATAACTACTTTCCTAAGGATCTATGATATCCTTATATATCATCTTTGGTACAAAAGATTCCTCCATGTCAGCCAAGGAAGGTCACAAACGCCAATGAAGAGTTGTAACTCATGTACACAGATAGGTCAGACCTAATCATGTAGAATACCTTTACAAATGTATGGAATGATGTGTGGATCTCAGGGAAAGTCAGCCATGAACCAAAGATCATTGAATGATATGTCATTAGGCTCCACAAGTTGAGGAATGCTTTGCAAGTCTTCTCCTTTAGCTGATTATCTAAGACCATTAGGATGCTCTGCTCTGTGAAAATAGTCAATCTTCTAATAGAGATAACTTTCTGGTAACCAATCCAAATGCTTTGAATTCTGGATGTGATGTAGATGGATGAATCTAGATGCTAAGTCTAGCTTCGCAAGATGTGAAATGCAATTGTGGTAGAATGCGGACCAAAATATAGAAATTGCTATTGACTAAATTGCCTAATCTAAACTAGAAAATGAAACAAACTGAAATGCAAATGTTTTTTTTTATGCAAGATTGTTCTTGAACCAGGGATGCTCCTGCATCACACATTTTCTAACTGTATTTTCTAGTAAAACAGACTATATTTCATATTTTGTATGGACTAGTATAGTATATACGGATCTAAAACTGATTGGAATAGTTGAAGGGCAGTCTTACCTTTCATATTCTTTTTGTTTGAGAAAACTTTATTAGGTTTTGGGAAAGTTATGCCATTTTTTTGTCTTGACAGGTCTGTAAAGTTTATTTTTCTAAACATTTACAGTCTGAAAAACTTGCTAGTATAGACATGTACAGAATGATAGAGGCCTAAAACCAATTGGGAAAGTTATCTCTATATTTTAAGAGATCAATACTTTTTGTTTGGATCAATTTCATTGAGTTTTGTGTGAGTTATGGAATTTTTACTAACAACAGGTCCAAACCCTACCTAGGGTTTCCAGTGAACTAAACTATTTCTTATCTTTGATTCCAACCATAATAAAGTCATTAAAATTTGGTTGAAAGTTCTATTTTAAATACATTTTAAAAACCCTTTAAAGGAAAATCCATGAATGGCACGTGTGGAGGAGATATAATGGACTATGTGTGCATATTTCCAGTGAAACTACCCTAAAACCCTAGGTTCTTTATTATTTTGAATAATCTATGCATTTTTTGTGAATGGAAGGGTGTAACACCATAGTAGAATATTTCTTGGGGTCTGTACAGGTCTGAGAATGCATGTGACAAGTTTCTTTACTTTGTTTGAAATCATTTCCCTAATACACGTAGTGGCAGCAAGTTGTAATTTGCATGTTTCTTTGTGTCAATCACTTGATTTGGACTATGTGTGTTTGGAAACCCCTGGAAGGTGTTGAGATAGGTTTGAAACACCCAAGACTCCTATGATCGATGTTTCCTTCAATATTATACACCATTAGAGTGTTGTTCACTTGTTTCAAAGTGCACTAGGAAGCCTTTAGGCCTTGTTGAGATGAACCAATGTGTGAAGATTCTACAAACAATTAGATTATGTTATATATTACTCCTTCCTCTACATCAGAAACCCATGGTCAATCTAAATTTTTAAGGGGAGTTAGTGATGTAGTCATGGATGGAGGTCTCAATGAAGGATGTCTTGGAACCATGAAACAAAATGAAACAACACACATTGGAATTCAAATGAAATAACAAAACAACAATATGATCTTCATTCTTTCATAGTCATGAAACAATTACAATTTACCACACTGGGATCCCAACATAATAGGTCTCAACCATTTGATTACAAATGTATAATTAAAAAATTTAAATGATATTATAATACAACCCAATGCCAAGAATAAAAAACCAAACTATCTTCCCTCTATCATATCAACTCTAAGTAAACTACCTTCCAGTGATAATGGATAATTTTATATAGAAGATTAAAGCCTTAGGAATGATCTTAGTTTGACACAAAGAGGTACAAATCTTAATGCCTTAAGAAATGTGTAGTTGGCCAAACATGTGAAGGAATCTTATAGAATGAATGCAGTGATGATGGGTTGATGAAAATTGATGTGCTTTATAACACAATCTCTCCCAAGTCCAATATGTCTTCTAGTGTGTTCTATTATTCTATTGGTCTTTGAAAAGTTCTTACAATCCTCAAACAATTAAACTAGATGTTGCTTTATCATGCCTAGTAATAAGTCAGAACTAGATTACATTTTTATATTATTCCAAATCTCCTAGAAAATGAATGCAATATTATAGGCTCAATGTAGAACATATATTCCTAACCATGAAGTGATATCAGTAAATGCAATAAAATTTACTAGGCCCTATGGTGATTGGAATATTATTTGAAAACATGTAAACAAACAAACAATGTAAAAGACAATATTTTTCGGTGATTCAAGGTTTCTCTTACACCCTAGGATGTTCATGCATCAAACACTCAGGGTACTTTTGAAAGTGATTTCCTCACTTTTTAGTGGCTACAGAGGAACTGGTATAGTCTACCTCATCCTTAGGAATCTAAGATGAGTCTTCTTTAGGCCTTCCTTTCCATTTCACCAAATACTCCTCATACTACCTGTTGTGGTGCTTCTCCCAATCATACTATCTAAAAGCTCCACAATCTCCTCTTTTGGCTATTATGGTAATTGATTCTCCCATTATACTTTTGTACTACTATATTTTGAGTCTTCTTCATTTTAATAGTACAAATATGCAACATTCAATAATATGATATACCCAAACCTTTCGAGAACTCTACATCATACGCCTTTTCTAAACAAAATTTGTAGACAATTCTACACGTACCAAACTTTTTCATCTTCAACTTATTGTATGTTCCAACTAGGAATATTTCCTTCTAGGGATACACCATTACTTCATCTCCAACTACAAACTTGTTATGTCTTCTTTTCTCATCTTCCTTCTCCTTGTGTCTTCCATTCATCTTCTCCAAGTGACTCCTTACTTATATATACACTCCCTTCATATGTTCTATAAATTCTTCTACTTCTATACTCCTCTTTTCTTCACTATTTATATCACTCAAATTTAATACATTTCTTTGACTACTACCATATGCAATCACAAATGTTGTTTTCCCTCTACTCCTAATGGCACAACCTTGCCAGTCACTTCACAATTACAATTCAAAAATCAAAAACAAAGATCAATACAGGAAAATGATAGGAGACTCAAACCAAGAGTGACAGGAAGTAATGTAAAGAGATTTTTATATTATTAAATATTACTATTCATTACAGAAATCAACTTTTAGCCCTACATAGTTAGCCTCTCATATGTATAAAAACAAACAACCAAAAATGCCAAGCTCTAATCTAAAACCTCTTATAGTTAGCCTCCTTCAAAATATCAATCTATCTTCCCTATGAACTAGCTAGCACCTTCATCTATCATCAGCCTTATTCTGCTAACATCCCCTCCTTCACTCAACCATCGACCATTTATCCATGCGAATGGAGCCATCGATGGTTAAGAAAGATGCAAAAAAATAATTACTGCAACCATCGCAGAAAATAGGTAGCCATTGCCCACAAAGAGAAATGGAATGCTAGAGAAAATGTAGACCACGAACTTCACAATCACCATAATGAGGTTTGTAAAGAAATAATCAACATAACCACCACCACCAGAAATATGGAGACACCAAGAAGAAGACAGACCATGAAGACCACAACTTCCATAATGGTATGCAAAAGAATAAAAAGAATAGTTGTTACTGCCAGGAAACGACCAATTAGGAGAAATGAAGATAGGCATTTCCCCATAAATCTATTGTTTCTAAATGTGGCTGATCCACCAAGTAGAAAGAAAGAGCTTAAAGAATCTTTAATTTGCTTTTCCAGCTGGCTTATTTAATTCTTACTAATTGTAGATAACCACCAGCCATGACTATAAGATAATAATGGAATAAAACTGGTTGACAGAAATAAAATATAATAGACAAACAAGCTACTATCATGTTGGTGCCAAGAGGTCCAAGGCTAAGCGATAGGAGCTTCAGCAAAGCAAAGTGACATGAGCTTCCAACACACCAAAATTGTAGAGAGAGAGAAACCTACTTTATTCACAAACCAAAATGTTAAAACAAAATAAAACCAAAATGGTGAGAGACAAGATGCCCCTACATCAAACTCCTGGGCAGAAAGAGATCATGAGCTCTGGCTCATGAGGTCTGCAACTGAATGACCCATCTTTTTGATCTCGTCCTCAGAAAGCCATGATGAATCTTCAATGGGATGATTGTACCACTTGACAAGATACTTGAAATATTCTTTCTTATGGGTCTTCTTCAGCACTTGTTTATCTAGAATGCATTCTATTTATTGTGGAACATTGGCTATCCCAACTTGTTCTTCATGAGATGAATCAACTACATCAACTTTATCTAATTCTGAATCTCCTTTGTATGGATATAAATCTACAACATTGAAAAAGGGAGATATATTTAACTCTTCAGGCAGTGATATCTCATAAGCATTGGTTGAAAACTTCCTTAGTATTTTGTAAGGACCAATCTTTTTCATCTGAAGTTAATTGTATGTCCCTATAGGAAATCTCTCCTTTTAGAGATGTGCCCACACAAGGTCTCCAACTTGAAACTGCAGCTCTTTATTCTTCAAATCAGCATGCCTTTTATACTCCAAATTGCTATCTTCAATATTATCCTTCACCTTCTCTTGAATGTCATGAATGACTTGAGAAATCTCTTCCCCATCTACACTTCTTTTCTCCATTCTAGCAAGATCATGAAGCTCAAACACACCTCTTGGATGCATACCATAAACCACATAGAAAGGGTTGAAACCTGTGCTTTTGTTTAGGGAATCATCATAGGCAAATTCATCTTGTGCTAACATAAGATCCCAACTTCTAGTTGACTTACCAACAAGACATCTCAACAAATTTCCAAGGCTTCTATTAACAACTTTGGTCTATCCATCCATTTGAGGATGATATGCCGAGCTAAAATTCAGATTTGTGCCCAACTTCTTCCATAGAGTCCTCCAGAAATGACCCACAAATTTTGTATCCCTGTCAAAAATAATACTTCTTGGTATACCATGCAACCTTACAACTTCTTTAAAGAACAAATTTGCAGTGTTAGTCGCATCACTAGTCTTCTTACATGGTATAAAATGAACCATATTTGAAAATCTATCAACTACAACAAAGATTGAATCATTACCCCTTTGTGTGTGAGGTAAACCAAAAACAAAGTCCATACTCACAGAATCCCAAGGTCTGGTTGGAACTGGCAAAGGCTGATATAATCTAATATTTTGACTTCTTCCTTTAGCATGTTGACAAATTCTACACCTTTCCACATATCTTCTCACATCTGTCTTCATCCTTGGCCAATAACAATGAGTTCTCAACTGCTGAAAAGTCTTATCCTATCCAAAGTGACTAGCAAGACTACCACTATGTTTTTCCTTCAACAGATTGTCTCTCATGGAGCCTCTAGGAATGTACAACTTATTTTCCTTAAACAAATAACCTTCTTGTAACATATAATCACTCCATGGTTCTTTATTCCTACAAATAGGATCACTACATGCTACAAATGCTTCTCCAAAATCTGCATCTTCTGCATACAACTCTTTCAAGCTTTCAAATCCCACACTATTAATGTTTATCTCACATAACAACAAATTCTTTCTACTTAAACCATCAGCAACTTTATTCATTTGACCACTTTTATGCTTCAAAACAAAATTAAAACTTTGAATATACTCAACCCATTTAGCATGCCTCTAATTCAATTTGTGTAGCTATTGATGAACTGCAAAGAATGATTATTTGTATACACAATGAATTCTTTGGGCAAAAGATAATGTCTCCATTTCTTGAGAGATTGAACCAAAGCATAAAATTCCAATCATAAGAAGAATACTTTCTTTTTGCATCATTCATTTTCTCACTAAAATAAGCCATTGGTTTTCCCTCTTGACTCAAGACTGCCCCTATATCCAAACCACTAGCATCACATTCTACTTGAAACACTTTATCAAAATCTAGCAAAGCAAGTATGGGCTGCTCACTCACCTTCTTTTTCAAAAATCTGAAATTTTCTTTAGCCTCTTTAGTCCACACAAATGGTCTTTTACTTCCCTTAATAGTCTCCAATATAGGTGCTACAACATGACTGAAGTTTCTTAAAAAATTTCTATAAAAACTAGAAAGACCATGAAAACTTCTTACCTCCACAATACTCCTTGGTGATGGCCAATCAAGTATAGCCTGAACCTTTTCCTCATCCATCTTCAATCCATCCTTTGACACCACAAAGCCCAAATAAACAAGTTTAGTCTGCAAAAACACACACTTCTTCAAATTAATCTACAACTTCTCTTCCTGTAGTCTCTTCATAACCTACCTCAAATGCTCAAGATGCTCCTCTTTTGACCTGCTAAACACCAAAATGTCATCCAAATACACAACCACAAATTTACCAATAAATGGTTTCAAAACCTCATTCATTAACTGCATGAAAATACTAGGAGCATTAGACAACCCAAAAGGCATAACCAACCATTCATACAACCCATCACTGATCTGAAAAGTAGTTTTCTCCTCATCCCCAGGTTTGATTCTAATTTGGTGATAACCACTTTTCAAATCTATCGTAGAAAAATACATTGACCTACTCAAACAATCCATTAAATCTTCAATCCTAGGTATGGGAAATCTATATCTTATTGTAATTTTATTTATTACCCTTGAATCAATACGCATACGCCATTCTCCTCCTTTCTTTGGCACCAACACTGTAGGAACAACACATTGGTTTAGACTTTCCCTTATCAAGCCTTTCTCTAAAAGTTTAGCCACTTGCTTCCTTATCTCTTCATTCTCCATAGGGGTTAATCTGTATGCAGCCTTATTTGGAAGGCTAGCTCCCATAATCAAATCCATATGATGACTTATTCTTCTAATAGGAGGCAATTCATTAGGCATATCAGTTGCAATAATGTCCATATTCTCATTCAACATATCTTGTATCTTAATAGGCAAATCATCCAACTTTGTAGAAGTCATTACACATTGTGGTTTAGGAACCAAAGCATAACCAACTTCTTCATTCCTCAAATATTTCAAAAATTCTTTACCACATACCATCATTATCTGATTACTGCTGTTACTGTCCTCTTCTTTCTCCTTTATGGGTGGTAAGGTATGCTTCTCTCCATCCTTCATAATGGTATATGTATTCTCCTTTCCATCGTGGACTGAATTTCTGTCAAATTGCCACGGTCTTCCAAGAAAAACATGGCACACATCCGTGGGCATTATATCACACAAAACATAATCCTTATAACTACCAATTTGAAAATCAACATAGGCCTGCTCACTAACCAACATTTGATGGCTTTTTTGTAACCAAGTTACCTTATATGGAGTTGGGTGTTTAATCATTTTAAGATTTAGCTTCTCTACAATTTTAGTAGAAACAATATTGTTAGTACTACCACTATCTATAATGAGTTTGCAACATTTACCATGAGACTTACACTTTGTTCTGAACAATGCTCTCCTTTGAATTGGCTCTTGAATTTTCTTCTATGGCTTTAACAATGCTCTCTTAAGCATCAAGGATTCTCTTGATTCTTCTCCATCCTTGTGATGTACTAGAGATCCTACACTTTCTTGATCAGCCTGAACAACTTGATTGCTTCTTTCAAATTTGGAGTGTCCTCCTTGAGATGATTCAGCACAATCCCAACTCTTGTGTCCAAATTGATTGCACTTGTAACATTTTCCAGCAAATCCTCTTCCTCTACCTTGTGAGCCACCTCTTCCATAAGATCTTTCCCCTCTATTTTGAAAACCACCTCTATCATTGTTGACTGTTCCACTAGAACTTCCAGCCTCTTCACCTTGATGATGTTTCTATCCTCTACTAGATTGTTGTCCCCTTCCTCTAAATCCTCTTCCTCTCTTCTTCTCTTGCTGATTTTGCTTCCTTTGCAGCTTCTCTTTGGCCTTTAAGGCAAGTTGGTAAGCCTCTTCCAGGCTTCTAGGAGACAAAAGACTCATCTCATCTTGTAGACTATATCTTAGACCATTCACATAACAGGCTATCTTCTCCACATCTTCTTCAACATGCCCATATCTGATTATAAGCTTGTAAAACTCTTATATGTAATCTTTCATAGACATCTCTTTTTGCTTCAAATTTTGTAATCTCTTAAAGAGATTAGCCTGATAGTCACTAGGCAAAAATTTAGCCTTCAACTTGGCCACCATCATATCCCATGAGTTATTCCTTTCCTTATTTCTCTTTCTCCTTTTAGTTTGGACAAAGTCCCACCACATGGCAGCATGACCTTTCAATCTCGTGTAGGCAAATTTTACTCTTTTCTCTTCTGCTACATTCTCATATTCAAAATATCTATCCAGATCATTTATCCAATCAATTAATTCTTCTTCATTAAGGCTTCTAGCATAAGTAGCCACATTGATCTTCTTCCTCATCAGTCAAATCTTTAATATTAGGCTTTCCTCTCCTCTATACCCTCTCAAGAGAATCCAGCCTCTCAATCAAAGTCTACATCAAATCAAGGTCACCATGGTCCCTTTGGCCTCTACCTCAGCCTCTACCTATGCCCATCCTTCTCAAAGGCATATTGACCACCTTCAATGACTAGTCTTAACCAAACCTGGCTCTGATACCAAACTGATAGCATAGCCTTGCTAGTCACTTCACAAAACCAAATTTAGAAATCAATCACACAGCTCAATATAGGAAAATGATAGGAGACTCAAACCAAGAGTGATAAGAAGTAATGTAAAAGAGCTTTCTATATTATTAAATATTACTATTCATTATAGAAATCAACTTTCGGCCATACACAGTCGACCTCTCATATGCAGAAAAACAAACAACCAAAAATGCCAAGCTCCGATTTGGAACCTCCTATAGTTGGCCTCCCTCAAAATATCAATCTATCTTCCTTGCAAACTAGCCAACACCTTCGTCTATTATCAGCCTTATGCTGCTAACATCCCCTCCTTCTCTCATCTGTCAACCGTCTGTCCATGAGAATGGAGTCATCAATGGTTAAGAAAGATGCAGAAAAATAATTACTACAACCATCATAGAAAATAGGTAGCCATTGCCCACAAAGAGAAATGGAATGCTAGAGAAAATGCAAACCATGAACTCCACAATCACCATAATGAGGCTTGCAGAGAAAAAATCAACAGAACTACCACCATCAGAAATATGGAGACACCAGGAAGAAGACAAACCATGAAGTCCACAACTTCCATAATGGTCTGCAAAAGAATAAAAAGAAGAGATGTCACTACTAAGAAATAGCCAAGCAAGAGAAATAAAGATAGGCATCGCCTCATAAATCTACTATTGCTAAATGTGGCTGATCCACCAAGTAGAAAGAAAGAGCTTAAAGAATCTTTAATTTTCTTTTCCAGCTGGCCTACCTTATTATGCACGATAGGTGGCTTATTTAATTCTTACTAATTGCAAATAACTACCAGCCACAACAACAAGATAATAATGGAACAACACTAGTTGACAGAAATAAAATATAATAGCCAAACAAGCTACTATCATGTTGGTGATAGGAAGTCCAAGGTTAAACGATGGGAGCTTCAACAAAGCAAGGCGACAGGAGCTTCCAACACACCAAAATTGCAGAGAGAGAGAAACCTACTTTATTCACAAACCAAAATGTTAAAACAAAATAAAACCAAAATAGTGAGAGACAAGATGCCCCTGCATCAACTCCTAATTATTAAATTATTGTATACAAATTCTTCTTATGCTAATATCATGTCCTAATTTCCTATATTTTTTGCAACCTAGCACCTCAATAAATTTCTTAACTGTTATTCACAACTTCTATTTTCCCATCAATCTATGGGTGATATGCTAAACAAAACTTGAAATCTATTTTCATCTTCTTCCATAATATCTTCCAAAAGTATCCAACAAACATGGTACATGTTTGTTTGAAACTATAATCCTTAGTAATCAATGCAATCTCACAACTTCCTTAGAAAGTAAATCAATTAGATGTATTGCATCATTAGTCTTTTTACATGGAATGTAATTTCCCATCTTAAAAAAATCTATCCACAACTACAAATCTTGAATCACATTCCCTTTGTGTTCTAGGTAACCACAATATAATATCCATACTATCTTTCCAAGGTTTCTCCAAAACTAGTAATGGTTGATATAACCCAAGATTTTGACTACACTCTTTTGCAACTTGATAAATTTTACAATTTTGAGTAAATTTACTCACATCCTTATATATTTGAAGTCAAAAATAGTTTTCACTCACCAATACCACCATTACATATATCCCAAAATGTCCATCTAAACCACTACTATGCTTTTTCTTGATCAACTTCTTCCTCATTGAGCTTCTTGGAATACACAATTTACTACCCTTAAACAACATTTTAATTTGAATCAAATACTCAAGTCACTTACTCACGTCTACAATTACCAATTATTTACATGTTGTCCATACCTCCACAAAAAATCTTGATCAAATGCATACAAATGTTTCAACTCTCCAAATCCAACTATTAAGCTACTCTCATTTTAGTTTGCAAATTTTATCTCCTACTCAACACATCAGCAATTTTTTACTTCCCACTTCTATGCTTCAACATAAAAATATAATTTTATAGAAACTCAAGGATGAGCCCATCTCATATGTCTCTGACTTAATTTACCTTGGTTATTCAAGTACTTCAATGCTTGATGATGTGTGTAGAACACAAATTCCCTTGGGAACAAGTAATGTCCACTTCTTCTATGCTTGAATTAGAACATAAAATTCTGTCATAGATTGAGTATCTCCTTCTTTCATCATTCAACTTCTCACTAAAATATGTTACTAGTCTTCCTCATTGGCTTAAAACCACTCCTATTGTATTTCCATTTGCATTACAATCAACCCGAAATACTTTCTCAAAATTTGGCAGGTCAATGCTAGATCATGATGGGCTAATCTATTGTAATGTCAAAAGAAATCATGATAGATGAAAAAGTGCTAACATTTAAGCATATTTAGATTTGGATGGGAAAAGTGTTAATATTTTTAGCTCAAATATGGATTCGCTCCAAAAAAGTCTTTAGAATTACATTAGGTTTAGGTAATTAGGAGTCCTAAAAACTGTGAAACCACTCATTTAGTGTTGTCTTGATTTTTTTCCATGACTTCATCCTTGAAGCTGATAGACCTTTTTGCAACTAAATTTAATAAAACAAATAGGGTTTGTAGAGGAAACTATCAAGATTCTAAAAATATAATAAATTCCTCATTATAATTTTAGTAGGTAATTAATATTAATTTTCTATATACACTATGTTTGATTTCTTGATTGATATATAGATATGGAAAAAAGATTCATAACTTTCAAACTATTTATCCCTTTTTAAATCCAAAAGATGTGTCACATTCAATGCTTTATTAGTGAGAGGATTGAAAAATATGAATTTCATATTTTTGAGCAAGATAGGTTTGCCAAAAATTTAGTATTTAATATTATAAAAATTTGTAAAAATATGCATCAAATCTACTCATGTGTCCTTTAATCAAATCCAAAGTTTGGAGGAAAATTATTTTCTTTTGCTCATACGTAGGTTGGCTAGAATGACACCTGGTTTCTACATTTTTATAAAAATTTTAGTAGTGTCTTATATTCACAAAATTAATTTTAAGTTTTTCAAGAAAAAAACTAGTAGCCCATTAACTAAATTCAATTTCCTACAACTTTATTAATACCTTCATTATGTAGATAACTCATTCAATTTTTGATGTGAATTATATTTAAGTCTATTTTTAGTATTTTCATTACCACTTAGGGGTATTGTTTGGTCCATCATGATCATGCACTCACCTTTGTAATGCTAACACAAGGTATTTTTTCACCTTCTTTTTCAACAACTCAAAACCTTATCTGCTAGTAATGTCCATATAACTCCCTCTTACCTCCCCTCATTGTCTCCATTAATGGTGAACAAATACTTCAATTATTTTATAAACTTCCTATAGAAACTTGCCAAACCATGAAAAGGTCTTACTTCTCCATCATTCACTAGTTTAGGAAACTCAGTAATTGCTCTAAGTTTCTCTGAATCCATCTTCAATATATGTTAGTTGAGATTACAATCCCAAGTGTACCAATTTTGTCATCATGAAACTACACTTTCACATTGATCAACAACTTAATTCTCCTCAACCTATATAATACTATTCTAATATATTCTAGGTGTTTCTCCTTAATCTTAATTATAATCAAAATTTCATCAAAGTAATCAATCACAAACTTACTCGATAATTGCTTCAAAACCTCATTCATCAGTCTCATAAATGTACTAGGTGCATTAGTTAATACAAAGGGCATGACCAACCACTCATGTATAGTCCATCATTTTCTTTGAATGTTGTCTTTCACTTATGTCCTTCTCTATTTCTCATTTAATTATAATCACTCTTCAAAAAAATCTTAGTAAAATGCTTTTCTCCAATCAAATAGTCCATTATGTCATCCATCCTTGGCAATGGGAATCTATACTTGATTGTGATTTTATTGATTTCTATAGATTATGGGCACATCATCCATTCACCATCCTTCTTGGGTTCTAGTACTATTGGTGCCACACATGCACTAAAAATTTCTCTAATCAAACCTTTCTTCAACAACTCCTACACTTGAATGTTTAATTCTACATTTTTTGCTAGTGTCATCCTATGCAATACCTTATTTAGCAAACTAACTCCTAGTAAATTAATTCCATGTGATGAATGATAGTCCTTATTAGTGGTAATTCATTTGGTATATTTTTTTATATGATGTCCTTATATATTATTAACAATTTTAGAATTTCTTTCTGTAGTATGTTCTCTTCATTTGTGGTGGTATATGTTGTGTTTGCAATTTTGCATATCCTTGGAATCAATGCAAAACACATGTTTAATCTCTCAAACCATCTAAAATTTTTTTCCCATCTACTAAAAAAATTCTAGCACTACTGGAAACTTGCCCTTCTCTCTCCTTCAATGGGATCAACCTATGTATCATACCATTCTTTATTATACTATAAGTATTTTCTCTCCCATCATGAATATAACTTCTATCAAATTGCCATGACCTCCCCAATAGAAAATGACACATCCATTAGCATTATATACCATGAAAATTCATCGTGGTATGAACCTATGTTAAATTTGACCAAACATTGTACTTTCACAAATACCTTATGTTCCTTTTGCAACAAGGAAATCCTATATGGTCTACAGTGTTCTAACCTCCATAGTTTTAAATTATCTATACTATCACTATGAATGATTACCTTACAACACTTACCTCCTCATTTACATATTGTCTTGAGTAAATTCTTCCCTTGTATTCATTCTTCATCCTCTTCATGTTTTATCAAGGATCTTCTTAGGAAGAGTGATTCATGTTTTGTTGGTTCAACCTTATAACTATAGGATCTCTCTATCTCCTCACCAACATATGCAAGCCCTTCTTTTCTTTATGGTATTATTATAGGTCTTTCTTAACTTAGGTGACATTTGAACACTTGGTGTCCTTCCTCTCCACACCTAAAATAAGTTCCTCTAATATTTCTTTCATTTTCTCCAACATATCTTCCTCTACCCCTCTAATATCCATCAGTTCTATCATTGTGGTATGAATTTATATCATCCCTTTCTTTGTAGTAAGAAATAATGCCTTCTCTTCTAACCTCAATGGAGGAAGATCAAAACATTTTCTTTTTATCCTGGTGATGATGGCATCATGAAGTTTTGACCATGGAGGTGGATTCTTTCCTAACAGCTTATTTATTTCCAATCGATCTTCATCAAGCTTATGATAGAATCCAACAATATAGTTTACTAAACCCAGAAACTTCTGTAATTCTTTAAGATTAGTTATCTAGAGATTCTAGATTCTGGACAAAATATCTGGTTACACCTCCATTCTTCCCCCAGAAGAAGCTTGATGCCAATAAAGATGATTTGCTCCTATACTAAGTAGGACTTGGTAGGGTTGACAACAAGACCATGCTCCTAGTAAATATGCAAAAACTATTGCAGATGGTTAAGGTGTTGATTCATATCCTGACTAAATACAAGAATATCATCAATATAGGGCAAGATGAATTTTACATAATGTTAGAAAATAATATCCATCTTTTGCTAAAAAATAGATGGAGTTGTCTTGATTCCAAATGGAAGAACCTTCCATTCAAATAGACCTTGTGCTACTGAGAAGACTGTCTTGTAATAATCTTCTGTTTTGAAGCCAATCTGCCAAAACCCTTTTGTTAAATCAAACTTGGAATAAATATGACTACCTTGAATAGTTTGTCAAATATGATCTTTACTTGGTAATGGATGTTGATTATCTACCAAGCATTCATTTAATGGTTTGTAATTAACAACCAATGTCTTCTTAGAAAGTTCATTACCATTCTCATCAAACTTTGGAACATAAATGGCATGACAACAAAATGGTGAACTAGAAGGTTTGATTAGATCTTGTTTGCATAGATCCTCTATTTCTTGTCTGCAAAGCATTTCTTGAGCACTTATTAGGAAATAGTTTGCTTTTGCTTTTGGTACTATTTCCCTTCCATCAGGGTCTCTTTTAAGAGGTAAATTGTAAAACAGGTTCCTTTTTGCTTCTTTAGGTCCTTAGTCAACACAGTAGTTGCAAATTCTACCTTGATCTTTTCTAGTGGTTCATGTATAGTGTCAATTTTTTTTTCTATCCATATTGTGTTTTTCTTCTTATCCTTTTTAGGCATGTTTATCTTGGAGACAAATGCCAAATCTTGATGTAGCTGAGGGACTTGAAAAGTACCTTGCAGAGTGATGAAAGTGGAATCAATCATGATTGGTTCCCAGTGTTGCATGGCTCTACTGCTAATGACTCCATTGTATCCATCCACTTCATAGTGGACAAAAACTAACTCATCGATGAATCCATTACTTAGTTGGATAGGTACTTTACATACTAGTTTGGATTCATACTTTCCTTTGCTGAAGATGAGTTCTGTGGAACCCTCTATCCACAGATCTGCTGGAAAGTAGTTATATCTTGCAATGTTTACATCAGCACCTGTGTCCCATAAGAAGGCTAGTGGATACATTTTGATGCCTGGGAAGTGAATTGTAAAGATCACTCCAGGGCATGTAGTATTCACCCTATTGTGCTGATAGGCTCTAACTTGGTGATGGCTACTGCTACCTTCTTCAAAATCAAGATAGGGTGTTGTATTTCTAATAAGCACAGGATCAATTTTCTCAATACCTTTAGCCTGATGAACCAAAGGGCTGTAAGGTTTCTCTTCACAGTAGAGTTGTTCTTCTCGTACTACGGTTTGTTTTGGTAAATATAAAGAACTAGAAGAATTGAACTGATTAATATACTTGTCCAATTCTTGGGATCTCTCCATCTCATCAACAAGCTGAAGATTTTCCTTGTCTGCAAGCTCAGCAATTTCAGCTTGAGCTTGTTGTATAACTTTTTCTAAGAAAGTTTTCCTCTATCTACGCCACAATCTTCTTTCCATACTTCCTACAGTAGGACCTTCAACCATGCTTCTCTGAGCAATTGGCACTATTAGTGCTGATGGAGTAACTGGTTGTGAATAGTTGAGCACTAGTGTTCATTGAGCAGGAAGTGTTGTGGATCTTTCATTTTCTCTGAGGAGAAAATGCTTCTTGGTTGTTAGCTGTTCAAGTTTACTGGTCATCTTTTTCCACATTTCCTAGCCAATATCCATCTTGTGTAGATGGGCTTCTATCTGGACAATTTCTTCAATTACTGTGTCTAGTTCAGCTCTTGTGTTTCTTCTTAACATTCTACAAAAAAAAAAATTTAGAATCATCTGATGACTCAGATGATGATTATTTTCCTTCAATGGTTTGATTTACCATTGTTTGTTCTGGAGCAGACATGTAGTCTTCTTCTTCAGATTCATCTTTTTCTGTTTCTAAAAGGACAATGTCTTCTGAATCTAAAGGATACTTGTTGATGAATTCAAATTCATCATTATTATCTAGTCCTGCAGCTTTTGCAGCGTGGACTTTCCCTTTACAAATGTAGCAAGTTGGTTCCCATTTCTTTCTAGATCCTTTCTTGTCTTGTTTCCTAAAATGCCCTTTTTTCTTGGTGTATTTACCATACTTTTTCTTCTTCTTCTTATAATAGGATTTATCAGATCTATCACATGAGTAGCATATAGAAGAAGATTTACATTATTCAGGAAACTGGTTAGAAGGCATTATTTGGTAACATGTGGATGCAGACAACAAAGGTTTTACCTTTTTCATTTCTTTTCTCTTTTTTGACTCCTGATAGATTTCTTCATTTATTTCTATCAAAAACTGCACCAACTGAGGGAATGTCAATTCTTTCATTTCTATATTCTCAGTTACCAAATTCTCTAACACTCTTTTGTGGTAGAATTCTCTAACCACATCTCCAAAGCTTTTCAAAAATGTAGTGAACATAAAATCATGGTTTTGTTCATGACCAGACTGATAAAAATTCTTGTATTGCTCTTGGCAATACTCCTGAAAGTACTTCAAGTCTTTACACTTGCCTCTGATGAACTTATTATAGGTAAGTTTTTCTCTTGTGTCTATTCTTCCTACAAATAGACGTGTTAACTGTGCACAAACCTGATCAGTACCTCTTGCTATCAAGTTTTTTTCTGAAGGTGTCCTCACGATGATCCCACACATTGCAAGCAACTTCAATCATTGAATTGAGGGCTTTCTTTATTACCTGGGCTTCATCAGCTCCAACATTTGTAGCCATGTAATTGGTGATCCATGCTCTCATGGCATCAATGCCTCTCATATTCTCAACATCCTCAAAATTATCAAAATTTACAAGAGGAGGAGTGTCTACTTTGTAAGACTGGATGTTCTTAAAAGGATCTACTGGGTTGGAACCATTAGGATTTGTTCCATTTCCATGGGCCATCTAAAATTTACCTTTGGTTTTTTCCTCATCCATGGTTTCTCTAAGTTTACCAGTAGAGGGATCAAACACCTTTTCAATTACAAGTTGTTTGACTTCTATAGAGAGTTTTGGACCCTCAAATTGTGCCTGTAAGTATCCTTTTGCACTTGACAAGAAATTTAACATTTTTACTATCTAAGGTTGTTTGGCTGTTAATACAAGAGACTGGATATTTGTTGACACTCTAGTGATCAAGTCACTTAATAGCATCTGGGACTTAGACAAAGACTTGACTTCTTTCTGTACTGACTCAACTTTGGTTTATGTACATTGTATGTGCAGATGACATTGTGTTAACTGAGAACCTAAGACATCATAGTCTAACCTATTCTCAGCTTTGACCTTTTGAAGCAATTCTCTTTGTTGTTCACTTGCTCTTTCTTGAGCGACCCACCATCTTTTTGCATGCTGTTTAAACTGTTCATAGGCTTGGTGAAGCTCGTGAACCTCTTGATGAAGTTGAGCAATCAAATCCTTCTCAAGTCGATCAAGAGATGCAATGATAGTGTGCAGATTCTCTTGAACACTCAATAGTTGTTTCTCAATTTTAATGGCTTGAACTTCTTCCCAAGTTTTCTTATCATGGATGAGAAAAATATTTTGCCTTAGGCAAAGGTTCATCCAATTAATTAACTTTCTTTGACTAGAACCTTGGGGTTCACCAGCAGGTGATACATGTAGTGGCCAAAAATTGACTTGATATTTCCTAGTTAGGTCATACATCATAAAATCTTCAAAAGGAGGAAGAGTTCCTGGAACTCTACAAAGACCTGCGGGGGTATCAACAGTTTTTTCACTGGCTTCTTTAATTTCCTACTCAGGAATGAACGCAGGTTTACAGGAATACATTCTAACATGACCAGTGGGTGGATGAAAAACAAATGAACATTTTTCACATTTATATAGACCATTGTCTAATTCAGAAAACTGTAAATGTGGACATGGCGGAGGTGCACTAGAGGAACTAGCACCTGAACTACTAGCAACTAACTTTTTAACAATAGGTAATTTAAACAAATTTTCAAAGCCTTCGCAAGCTGCATCCTAACACTTTGAGATCTTGTGAACACAGATGACACAGGGTTATTATAGTTAAAAGTTCACTCCGTTCTCATAGAAGGCATTCTACCTGAAGAGAACTTAATAACTGCCTAGTCATCAATTTCTTCTAGAGTCGCTCTAGGTAACTAAGGAGGCTTCTGTGGTGGAGGCTGACAATCCTTATCCCACAAATCTAATGCCCATTCTTTAGAAAGTTGAAAATCCTTATGATGCACTATTTTGGGTGTTGTTGACTAGGTGTACTTACTGGTGGATTTCCAAATTGTAGATAAGCCTTCTATACCTTGGGCTCTTCTGGGATTCATCATTAAAGGAATAACTTTATTATAGAGCTGATAATGGACAAGGAAAACTAAGGAGTGGTCAATTGACATGTTCTTCATGAAGAGATTCATTGTTTTGAATTGATAAATAAAGACATCATTAAGATTACCATCCTTAAGGCTTACTGTGAAGTCTAGAAGACAGTCAATATAAATCAATCCTTCTGCCATGGAATCACAGGCACATCCAAGTAAAGCATGGGATAATTTATAAAACCTTGAATCTTTTAACATCATGAAAATAATAATAGGAAGTCCTTTCCTATAATGACCTGTAATGCCAATATGGAAATATGATAGATGCATATATTGGGGGTTGTCTGGACTAGCTCTAGCTTAACTCTAGAATTTATTGATTTCTATGTCATTAAATAGTTTAAACTTTCCTTCACTTCCACCTGTAATGGTATGTTGCAGAGTGGTGACACGACACTTTTTCCAAGATTTATATCCAAAGAAATTTTTTAAACCTTTTGACTAATTAAACATCTCAACTAAACTATTGGGAATATCACTGTAAATCTCAGAGGATTTAATTTTTGGGACTTTGAATTCTTCATTTCGAAACTTATTCTGAGATACATCATCTAAAGCATTGCTAGATTCTTCTTGCATAGAGAAAGTATTTTAACTATTTGCAAAGAAGTTTGTAAAACTAACCTTTTTTATTTCAATCCCTAGTGTGATCCTCATGTGCCATACCCAATCTAGAAGTAGAAGCTTTGTCCATATTATGCGCTCGAACCTATGCTCGAATTACGAGATTACTGCCTCGAAACTACCCTAAAATGCCTAACAACGGCTAAACAACAAAACTAACAAATAAGGACTTATGACATATGAATGGTAGTAAGAGTAATACATGGAGCAATACAGATAAACATTACTTCTTTCTTCATGAATAGATATAGTCATACAAAGACTGTAACTATGAATGCAATAAGAGATTAATTCAAATCAGGCTCTGATACCAACTTTTTCACACAACTGCAAGAGAGAATGAAATATGCGGAGTTTCATTATAAGATATCAGGATTACAACATTCTCCTCATACAATGCACGTTGGATTACATATACTAGAGATTACAATACTGCTAACAACACTGCTAACTTGCAGGACTTCTGAGGTTCTAATTCCCGTGGAGCAAGAAGAGCATACTTCTCTGATCCTCAAGTTTCCTAAGACTTAGAACTTAAGAGACCTAAGACTCTAACTTGCTTTCTATGAGGACTTGCTCACTCAAGACTCAAATGCCAAATGAGGCGGCCTTACATCCTTTATATAGGAAGGCAAGGCAGATCTTTAACCTCATGGACTTAAATTTGAGATTGAAATCTCTCCATAGAAAGCTAACACATAGCAACTCTTCACCCGTAGGGTTATCCATGTGAGGATAAGATTCTTCTGGTGGATCCCAATAACTCATGAATAAGGACTAAAGAGGGACCGAAAAGACCTCTATGGAATCTACTTTATACAAAGTTGCTTTTTGGTCACGAGAGGCATATCTTGTGCTTACTGTGAGGTACGTAAGCTTTCCCCTTTTACCTTGGTGTGGGCCACGTCTATCTTTAACCATGAAGGGATAGATTCCTTTGGTGGATGACAAGCCCATCCACTAACTTGAATTGGGCCCATCATCTGACCCATCACCATATCCTGCCATAAGTGGATCATTAAGAGGATTATATATGCAATTTGCATATATCATGTATGAGGCATGTGGGACACATCTGACAATTCTAGCTGATCCTTCGTCAGATGTAAAGCTAGTGGCTGCATGTGGGTCTGGGTCCTTCCATATGATGCTTAATGTCTTTAATTTATATGACCCGTATATACCCTATTCCATGGCTCCTCGATCTATCATCTCCATGTGATCTATTTTTGTATGTATCCAGATGGGTGTTTGCTTAGAATGAAAACTTTTGAGCTTAGTAGGTACACTCCACTGTTGATAGAGAGATCCTATGCCAGTAGGTCCATACATTTGACAGAGATATCTGCTGATTAAATTTTCATTAGGTGAATCAAATGTTAACTTGAAGATGCATCCTGTGTAAGTAGATGTACCATTAAACTGCAATCCTTCAGCTAAAGTATAAAGGCCTTGAAACATATCCCTTATTAGTTCTTTACCTTTTTCTTCATTAAGCCATCAGTCTGATCTATGTACAAAAGGATTTAGGAATTTAACTAGTAAGACAAAATCTCCACACTAGTTCTGTAAAACATGACCAACTTCTGGATCAATTGGTTCTGCTTCAGCTGAAAATTCAAAGAAAGGTCTTTCCATCCACAGACCTTCAAGAGTAAGCTATTGCTTTGCAGTTATCATTTTAAACCTGTCAAATAGAAAATCGTTATCCATCTAGAAATTATGGTGGTCTCTTCTTTGGAAGGGATTTGTACTCCATCCTAGACAACTTTTTTTATACCACTTGTGTTCACGAACACGAATAACTCTGACTTTACCAGATTGTTTGGGTGGCATTTCTACAGGTAGATCATGCTCTATTTTAGCATGGATATGACCTTCTCTAGATAGGAAATCTACAAAGGTATTGTCAGTACCAGGTAGGTGAACTATATCAAAATCAAAGGTATTTAAGAACTGTGCCCATCTGAGCAATCTACCTCTGATAACCTTATCTTTAGATTCTTTCTTGAAGAATCCTTGTAGATTTTGTAAATCACTCCTAATCAGAAATCTTTTTTCAGCCATGAACATCTGAAAAGCTTTTAGGGTATTTATGACAACAAGTATCTCCTTATGAGTGCTATGATAGTTTAACTCGCTATTTTTAAAACTGCCAGAGACATACCTAACAATCTCTTCGCGGTCTTGAGGCATTTTTTCCTTTAGCATGCCTACCCATACTAATTCACTAGCATCAGTTTCTATTATCTTGAATCTATTGTGATGTTCACAACATGCCCCATTTTACCCCTTAGTAATATGAGGACCCCTACTGTAGTTTTTTGCTTTTTGCTTGTGTGTGTTGTTTTGTTTGGTGGTAAAAGGGAAAAGAGGGTTAAAATTGCAAACTTTGTTAAAACTAGAAAAAAATGCATTTTTAGTACCAGGGCATGATATGGTTGGATTCCTTGTGAAAAATGAGCTAGGGTTGCTTTTTGAACCATCTTAAAATTCTCCAAATTTTGCAAGTTATGATCATTTTGGTAAATGTACATTTAAGTTTGTATGTTGCATGTACAAAGTCCTTTGTATATCGCTTTTGATATACAAAGTCCTTTGTATGTGCAGGGTTGTTTTATACTTAGTCGCATTTGCAATCGGGTTCATATGCAAAGTCGTTTGTATGTGCAAAGGTCGATTGTATATCCTTACCTTGTATGCATTTGGTAAAAGTTTATGCATACATGCAAGATGGAACTGAAATGGTTTTAGAATTAGAATGAATGAATGTTTAAATTCCATCACATGTATCTCACATTGTATGTTTGGGCAAGTCGAAACATACAATGCACTTGTACAAGGGCCGGAGCCGAAGATTTATTAAAACAATGTTAATTCGTTGTACATTTCAGGCTTGTATATTTATAGATACAAATGGCTTTATGCATGGCGCGGAATTCAAAGGGTTTTTAAATAGAGTTAATTCATTGTATCTTTTATGCTTTGTATATTTAGAACATACAATGAAATATACATACATTTTGAAACATACAAAGCAGAGATATTGCCCAGACCTAACATGTTTATGTAACAGGGTTAATTTGTTATATATCGGGCTTGTATTTTCATATAGTGTCGATATACATTACACCTCATACATTGGGAGATACATACAAGAGCCAGAACCCAAAAGAAATGAGAATCTAATGAATGCAATGTATCAAAATTTGAATGTATATTAAGAAATACATTGCACTTTATACTTAGCCGATATGCAAGGTGGAACTGGGAAGAGTTTTAAATCCGGTTAATGCATTTTATCGCATCTGGCTTGTATATCAAAGATACATTGTGATATGCATTGCTTTATGTATACAGGCCATATTTCAAAGGAGAATTCAATATGGAGAAATCATTGAATATTTTGAGTGCTTGCATGTTCAATAGCATACATTGTAGAGTGCATACAATGCAGAATCAAGGAGAAATTAAAATTTGGTTAAGCACTTGTATGAAAGTTTGAATGTATATTTAAAACGTACAAGCCAATATGCATCGAAATATACATTGAGCGGAATTGAAAAGTTATAAATTGGAGTTAAGTGCTTGTATATTTTTGTGTTTGTATGTTACGATATACAAGTTGATATGCATTGCATACATACAAGCCACAGAACTAAAGGAAAATAAAATCTGATTAATATGATGTATCATGCCCGGCTTGTATATCAGAGGATACAAAGATTTAAATAGGGAAAAGCACGGGAAAGCGAAGCGATAGGTTTTTGAGGCATTTTTTGAGCCCGATTGCATATTTTTGGTCAACGATGACCTGAACATTTTCTAATGCTGTATATGAATTTTTGGATGTGATTTTCACTGTTTCAAGACCTGATATCAGCATAAGAAATGAGATTGGCAGGAAATTTCAGACCCGTGCCAATAGTAGAGAGTTTTGTTGATGGAGAAGAGAGTTTAAATGTAAAACCAAACTGGCAGTTAGGGTTGGTGGCACATAAATTCTACGACTGGGTGTCAAGTGGGAAGTTCATTAGTTATTGTTGCTGGCACACATCAAACATTTTGACCAGGTAATTAATTGGCAAGGCAACTTGATCAGGTTTTTTGATCCATTTTATCTATTTTACAGGTTTGTAGTTAAGGAAGGAGCTAAAACTTAATGGCGGTGACATCACGGAGGAGGGAATCAGATCTCGGAGGAAGCAAAAGGAAGATAAGGATGAGGGGTGAAGAAGTCAAAGGTCTTCATTGATGAAGACATAATGTCGATGGAGACATTATTGCAGCAGACCACATAAGTTATTATTGAGCTGCTAGGGTTTCCAGAAGGGCATATTTCACCCAGATTTGATGTATGCTCAGAGATATTTTTAGAGACTTGTTCTCCACCATTTAATGTTGTAATTGGAGGTTTGAACCATTATTTAACTAGGGTTTTGAGCTGTATTGAGGACAGTCAAGTCTATATATTGTGCCTCTTTACACTGTAAAACTTTACACAAGGGCTACACAGGGATTTTTTTTAGAAAATAGCTAGCAGTTGTAGTTTATCTCAGCATTTAGAATAGAGGGACCTTTTAGTTTAGAAATAGAAGGAGGTCACCTGTCTCTGCAACAAGGAGTGTGTGGAACATCTTGCCTCCTTGTTGTGTCTGTAAAGCTTGTAAGTTTTCTGTAATTTGATCAATGAAGCTAAGAGTCAATCAGACATTGTAAATTTTATATGACTGTCTATTTCTAATAAAATTGAATCTAGAATTCTGCATCTATCTTCTGAGTGTTTTCTAGCTCTTCATTGTGTTTGAAACATTTTCTCTTAGAGCTTGCAATCTTAAGTGTATGTTTGTGAAAATGCTCAGAACTTATGCTTAAAGTTTTAGTCTGTGGATTTGATCAAATTGTTGTCTTATTTACAAAGTGCATAATAGAACAATTAGATCCTTTTATTAGAATGAATGAAGTTTAGTGTAGATCTTTCTAACTTTTCTCAACCCATCTAAAATACTTAGCCTAAAACATAGAAATTTGAAGGAAATTTGTCTCATATTTAAAAAGCATAAAGAGCAGAGTTCAAAGTAGACAATTTTCATAATATTGAAGAGGAGAAAGCTGCAATAATTCAAGAAAGCCCCTTTAAAGCTTTGCAGCACAGTAACACTTTTATGCAAGAGAATGAACAACATGCTTTTTTAATGATCTTTTGCATAGTTTGAGTCCAGTAAAACCATCAAAAAACCTAAAATCACGTAAGGCCCCTTGAACATTACAACTTCACATCAACCTACTGAATTTATGCAACAGGTCAAGACCTGACCATATTAAACTTGGGATTAAGTGAATCTTAATCGATTCCTTCATATCTTTCAAGTCAATTACATTCATTTTATGTGAATTTTAACTATGTTATGACTGTGTTAAAACAATCATCAACAATTTTTTGGCACTAGAAGGAGGGCCCCATTTGAGTTAGGATTTGTTTCAAGTAGAGCTGGCTCATAACAGCAATAGAGTGACTAGATCTAAATCCAGTTTAGGGGTTATATTTGTGCAATTACCTGATATAAGGCGAAGTAAGAGTCCTTTGATTTGGAACCCTAAAATAACTCACCCAGGAGGCTCATCTAACACACCTCCTGGATCACCTTATACTATCCATAACATTGTGAGTCCTGACATTTCTTCATTCAGATCTTTAAATCTTGGTTCAGGTACTCCTAGAGGTCCTAGTCCTCCTAGAGATCATATCCCACTAGTAAATCTAGGTATTTCTACAGGTCCAGGTTAGGCACAAGCACCTGCAATGGCTTATTTCAATGTTCATTCTCCCATAGCATTCCATGATTATCATGAGATGCCCAAAAATCTTGAGAAGATATGTCCTAAATACTAGTTACATCAGGATCCAGACAATCATATTAGAATATTCAAGGAGGCATGCTTTAGGGCCAGATTAGAGCACGAGGACATTGTGTATAGATTATTTCCCTACACCTTCAATGAACAAGCCTCTAACTAGTATGTAAACTTACCCAATGGCTATATTTCTTTTTGGTCACTTATGGAAGAGGCATTTCTATCTAGATTTAGAGGACCCATTGGTCCTTGCATCTTGTATCATAAATTTGCTACCATAAAAAGAGATGAGGGAGAGTTGATTGATAATTTCAATGATAGATTTCAAAAGGCCTACTCTAGGTTAGTAGACCCTTACACCATAGATGATGATACCTTGTTAGCTATGTACTATGCTGCCTTGGATCCTTTAACTGCCATGTTTGTCAAATGAAAACCTGACATAGATTCAATATCCAAAGCCTATAAAGAGGCAGCCTCAGTAAACCAAGAGATGAGGCAAACAACTTAGAGTCCATTTGTTAATGGAAGAAATTTTGGGGTGCAAAATTAGGCACAACCTTGGAATGGAGCCCATATGCATCACACTCCATTATTAAATCCGGTTCCTACATACACACCTGTGTATAGTCCTACCCCAATCCAAGCTATAGCTCCTTATATGGGTAACACTACTAATAATAGTCAGAATAGTGGTCAGCCTTTCTTCTAGCCTCCTACAGACACAACTGTGGCAAAGGCACAAGAAGAAAGGGAAGAAATCAAAGAGATCACTGCACACTTGAAAAGATTAACCACCGAAGTGACACAACTAAGAAATGAGAATCTCTATGGAAGAGGCAACCAAGGATATAATCAAAATTAGAATTATAACCAAGGCCCAAATCAGAACTATAATTCAAATCAAAATCAACACTACAATCAGAACTATAATCAGAGACATAACCAGAATAACAGCCAAGGCTAATGTTCAAATCAGAGCCAAAACTATAATCAGCATTAGGGTCATAACCAAGGCAACCAATGCAAAATAGAGGGCCAGTGATAGACAATAGGGCCTAGGGTAACAATAACAAAAATTAGAATCAGCCCAGGCCACCCAAAGCATGGAACACTGGACCAAACAATGGTATTCTAGCTTCTCCTTTTGAGAATATAGATAATCATGA
This sequence comes from Cunninghamia lanceolata, assembly GCA_027924645.1. Classification (NCBI taxonomy): domain Eukaryota; kingdom Viridiplantae; phylum Streptophyta; class Pinopsida; order Cupressales; family Cupressaceae; genus Cunninghamia; species Cunninghamia lanceolata. The sequence continues at coordinate 1,673,773 of BSBN01000246.1, forward strand.
TGCAAAACAAATCGCTGGCATCCAAATGGCCAATACATCACTAAAAAATTGGTGCAGATTTCACAATACCAACGCCCATGCTGAGCTTGACTATCCACAGTTCTATTTAGCAGCCAACATTTTTAATATAGATGTGTAGCCTCCTACTTCTAAATTTCTCATTCCCAAGGGTAATGAGATAGTACCCTTAGGGTATGATATAACTTTAGTTTTAGAAACCTTTACCTTTGCAACTGCAGAAGAGAAAGAGGATGAATTGTTAGAGGATGAACCATATTTCTATGAAAATCTTTATCCTAAATCAACCTTTGTGTTAAATGCTTTTCAGATTCCCTTTGAAATTGAAAATGAAGTATTGACTTAAACAGAAGAGGTGCAGGCTTTTCAACAAACAAATAAAAACCACACCTACAATTTAAGGAACAACACTAGGCCAGGAGGACCTTTCACCACTTCCATTCCTCCTAACAACTTTAATACACCCCCAGATCAGAATGCTAGCAACAATCCTACCATACTTAAAGCTAATCATCATACAAACAGTGGAACAATAGTACAAAAGGTCCAAACAAGTAAAATTGAAACAATAGAGACAACAAGATTAATGTGTTACTTGTCAGAGGAAATAAAGAAAATTAAGGTCAGTATACCTCTGAATGAATTATTGAAGACCCCAGAGATCATTAATGTTTTTATAAAATCTCTGGATACATCCATGATAGATGAGGTTACTGCTGATATAGCTATTCCTAATAGAGATTCACCACCTAAAGAGAAAGGTAAGAAAGTTGAGCACCCTTCCAATACAAATGTAGTAATGTATGCTAATAAGAAGGATGCTCCTCCTTTCTTGTTAGCTGTTAGATTGTGTGGGAAGAACATACACAATTGCATGGTAGACTCTGGTGCATCAACCAACGTAATGCCCTTAGAGATATGTAAAACTCTAGGGCTGACCCCCACCAAATCTACCAAGGTTGTCACATAGTTAGATAAAACTGAGGTTAGCGTGATATGAGAATTGATGAACATTCAGATGCAATTAGCTTTAGACCCTAGGGTAAGCCAATTCATTGACATTCAAATATTGGATATACCCATAAATTATGGAATGTTGCTGAGTAGGGATTGGTCCAAGACATTAAACGAATATATGGCCACTAATTTCTCGCATATGTGGCTACCTTGGAGAGTTGTCCCAAACTAGATTAGAATAGAGGCAGAACCCAGGATGAAACATATAATAACAGAGTATAATTGAACTAATGAAATATTATATGCTGTTGTTGAACCTAGTGTTTTTAGGATTACTAACAATGGGGTACAAATTGAAGAGATCATGGTGTTAAACTTTAGAGAAAAACATGTCAGCAGTGAGACAACATTATTCATTGAGTCTGATAGAAATTCTTCGGATGAAGAAAATAGTGCAATGAACAAATTTGGTCATGCCATTAGACAAGAGATGGAAGAGTGCATTAAACAAAATCTACCAGTTCAATGCAAACTGTATAAGGACAGATGTAGAGTTCACGATAGGCCACATTCTGAGGAAAGTTGTCGAATGTGCAAAGACATCATTGAATATGAATACAAAAAATGTACAAAGAAAGTAGGACTACAGGAGGGAAATGTGAATCCTGATCAACCACAGAGATACTTTCAAAGTAATGTAGATGCTCTGGTTTTAGTTTTAGGAAAATGAATAAAGGACAAGGGTAGTTATCTTTCTGATTTGCAAGATGAAAATACACATATGCAAGTTGACCAAATAGAAATACCCATGAATAAACAGGCTAGCACCTCACAGGTGATAAAAGGGACAAAGCATGCAAAGGTAAAAGGTCAGAAAAGTAAATGTGGCATGTGGACACTAAAGTGTGACAGGTCCAAATCAAAACAGGGTATGGGTGCAGGTGTTGAACTCATAGATCCTTAGGGTAAATCATATCTAGCAGCATATAGACTACAGTTTTCTTGTACTAACAATATTGTTGAATATGAAGCCTTAATTTTGGGACTTGTCATGGCCATCAAGAAAAGGGTGAAAATGATTAAGATATTTTCAGATTCTGAACTAGTAGTCAGATAAGTAAGAAAACTATATGCTTGCAACTACAAGAAAATGATTTGTTACAGACATAGGGTATGGGGTTTAATAGATTCATTTGATGCTTTCAACATAGAGCATATCCCTAGAAAACTAAACCATAGACCAGATGCACTAGTAGTTGTTGCTAGCACACTAGAACCTTTGACACTGTTAGGATTAAGGCGATTTACTGTTGAATTAGTTCATGTTCCCAGTATCCCAGACAATGTTACACACTTTCACGTATTTGGAGGGGATCAGCAAATTATTGATTTTTTGACTTGTAATGGGGTATTTGAGGCTCAAATCATTGATGAACAAGAAAGGCCTGAGATAACATGGGACGAAGAGGATATAATCAACTTAAAAAGTAACTTCTTACCCAAAGGAGTAATTGAGTTAGAGAAAATCTTTGACTTTGATGGAGTAGTAAAACAGAAGGGCTTGCCTAAAACAGAGGGAGGTAAGTGTGATCCGTATAACTTAGGAACAAAGCAGAATCCCCAAAATGTACAAATTGGAAAGGCTTGCTCTGAGAAAATAAGAACAAAAATTATCGATGCTCTAATAGATTATAAACACGTTATAGCATGGACGTATGGAGACTTGAAAACATATGATATGTCCATCATAACCCATGTGATACCTTTGAGACCGGATCTTAAACCATTTAGGCAAAAATAAAGGCCTGTGAATGCCATTTTAGAGCCTTTAATCTTCAAAGAAGTAAAGAAGTTATTGTCTACCAGAATAATTTTCCTAGTCAGACATTCATCCTGGGTAGCTAACCTAGTACTAGTAAGGAGGAAAAACGGAGACATCAGGTTGTCGTAGACTTTAGAAATTTGAACAAAGCATCTGAAAAGGATAATTATCCTCTACCTCCAATAGATGAAGTGTTGCAAGCAGTAAACAGGGCAAAGATGATCTCTTTCTTAGATGGTTTCTCAGGCTATAACCAGGTTTTAATAGATAGAGATGACGGATTAAAAACCACCTTCACTTGTAAATGGGGAAATTATGCATATAGGAGAATGCCCTTTGGTCTGATCAATGCCACTTTTCAGAGAGCCATGGACATTGCATTCTGTGGGTTATCAGGTAGGTGCATTTTTGTGTAAAAGGACAATCTAACTGTGTATTCCAAGGATGCATCCACTCACACTGAAGATCTCAAGAAAATACTTAAATGATGTGAGAGGTACAAAATTTTCCTTAACCCTAAGAAATGTTCATTTGGAGTAACTAAAGGTAAATTACTAGGGCACGTCATTTCTGAAGATGGAATATCGATTGACCCAAATAGAATAGAATCAATAAACAATTTGCAAATACCAAACAGTAGGAAAGAGTTGAAATCATTTTTTGGTAAAATTAACTTTGTTTGGAAGTTCATCACGGGTTTTGTAGAAATCGTGCAGCTGTTAAATGCCATGTTGAAGAAAGATGTACAAATGGAATGGACACCTGTGGCTAGGGCTGCATTTGAAGATATCAAGTGGGCCATTTCTGATGCCCTTGTACTGACAAGTCTAGACTACACAAGGCCATTTTACATATATTCCTTTGCATCCTCCCATTTAGTCACGGCTGCCTTAACGCAGAAGGGTGTAGACAATGAAGAAAAACCCATAGCTTTTATGAGCGCACTGCTGAAGGATGCACAACTGAGATATCTGGATACCGAAAGATAAGCATTCACACTAATGAGGGCCATGAAGAAATTTAGGCATTATATTTTGCGTAGCCAAGTTAAAGCCATAGTGCTAGATGCAATAGTAAAGATGTTGCTGATGCAAAATGAACTTGGGGAAAAGAGGGCCAAATGGATCACCACACTGCAAAAGTTTGACATGGAAATCATTCCCATGAAGCTGGTCAGAGGGCAGGCGTTGGTGTAAACAATAGCAAACATAGACCTAGATTTGATAAAATAGCAGTATGTACTAAATTCCCATAACACATCAGACTGGTATAGTGATTTAAACACTTTTCTAATATTTGGAAAGTACCCTAATAGGATGAAAGCTTCTCAGAGGAGAGCTTTGAAGGTTAAGGAACAAAAATACATGGTGCAGATAGGTCTTCTGTTCAGGAAGAACCATGATGGAATTTATTTGAGATGTCTAAACAGAGCTGAGGTGGATAAGGTGTTAACAGAACTGCATGAAAAGTACGGAACTGGCCATGGTTCCCACTAGCTACAACACACAAAATATTGAGAGCAGGCTATTATTGGCCTATGATGTTCAAAGATACAGAGAGTCACATTAAGAGTTGCCACAACTGTCAGACTGCAGCAGATAAGGGAAGAAATCAGGCCAATCTATTACAACCTGTGATTGAATCCAGACCATTTGCACAATGGGGCCTAGATTTTATTGGAGTCATCAATCCTCCATCTTTTGTAGGACACAAGTTCATACTAACGGTGACAGACTACTGTACAAGGTGGATTGAGGCCACATGCTGCAAGTTCTCCATGACTGAGATAGTTATCAAGTTTCTTGAAGAGAACATCATAACCAGGTTTGGAACTCCCTATTCATTGGTATGTGACAACGGCCCTGCTTTCTCTTCTCTGAAATTTTCTAAATGGGCATTTGAATACGGGATCGTTTTAAAGTTTTCTTCAAATTATTACCCTCAAGGTAATGGATTAATTGAATCTACAAACAAAATTTTATTAGATATAATCAAGAAGCTAATTTCAAAAAGTCCTAGAGAGTGGAATACCTTGTTAAAGTATGCATTGTGGGTAGATAGGACCAAGTTTAAAATAGCTTTAGGCAGTGCACCTTATCATTTAGTTTATGGGACTAATCCCATACTTCTAGTAAATCTAAGAATACCAATCTGGAAGTTTGCCAATGAGTATTTAGGCTTTGATAACCATAGGGAAGCCATGATAGTTCAAATGCTACAACTAGATGAGAAAAGAGGTCAAGCCATCGAGAAATTTGCCAAACACCAAGCAGTAGTCAAGAGGTGGTTTGATAAGAGGGCAAGAGTCAAAACATTTAGGATATCATACTTAGTGCTATGCTGGGATAAAGCACATGAAAAGAAGGGGAGTCATGGAAAATTCGACAAACTATGGTTAGGTCCATTACAAGTCTCAGAAATAATAGGAGACAACACATTTAGACTCAAGACCTTGACTGGGGAGGATGTGCCATTACCAGTTAATGGCCAACATTTGAAACACTACTTCCAGGCTTGAGGTAAAAGGCAGTCCTTTTTCTTGGTGTAATATAGTGTAAGTAATGTACAGTTTTCTTTTGCTGTTTCCTTTTGTAGGTTTGTTGTTTGTACAATTTTGTTTTTGTTTCTTTCTGTTTTGTTGTTTTGTTTCTATTTTTTTGTTTGTACATTTTTCTTTTTCTTTGTTTTTGTTTTTTCTTATACAGTCTGTTGTTGGTTTGTTGTTGTCTCCTCAACAGGGATCTTTGTTTTTCTTTAGAGTATTAAGGAGCAAGCTAACAACCATTGAAAACAATATAAAATTTAGAATATTCAAGTTAATCATTTGCAATTTATGCATAACTTGTTGTAACTGTCATGAATGTAGAAAATTGTTTTACTTGTTAAATTTCGTATTCAATAATAGTTATTGAGAATTAAAGGGAAGTTTCTCATGATGACACACCTAAAATTCTTGGGTTTGTTGAACCTACCAGTGTAGATATTAGGTGAAAAATCTGAGGTCACCCTTGCTACCATTACAATTCTCAACTTATTTTCAGCAAGTTCTCATTCCTTGCATCATGAAGTTACAAATTGCTATATCTTGTAAAAACATTTCTATCCAATATCAATAAAATAAAAAAATAAATAAATAAATAAAGCAGATTATATTGAAAATCTAGATTAAGCCATCTAAGTAACTATACCGGGGCTATAGACGCTCACTGGCAGTGGGGCTCTACTAAGGAGAATTGTAACGATAACCTTGCTGGGGCTATGGATGCTCGTTGGCAGCAAGGCTCTATCTGGTCGGCTATGATGGAATATCCTCAACTACGTAGGCTAATATCAGTCACTGGTTTGTTCAACCGATCTTCAAGATGAGGATAATTAATCACGTGCACACACTTAAACTGAAAGTGAAAATTCATGCACCCTTATTGAATACCTTAGGTCTCAAGTTCAATAATAATTTACAAGAAAGATAGTTGGAAGTTATGGATTTATTTCATTTAGTTTTCTTAAATACTTTAAATTTAATTGTTTTGTTTGGTTGCTAGTTGTTGTGATGTTCACAACACACCCCATTTTACCCCTTAGTAAAATGAGGACCCCTGCTGTAGTTTTTTGCTTTTTGCTTGTGTGTGTTGTTTTGCTTGGTGGTAAAAGGGAAAAGAGGGTTAAAATTGCAAACTTTGTTAAAACTAGAGAAAAAATGCATTTTCAGTACCAGGGCATGATAAGGTTGGATTCTTTGTGAAAAATGAGCTAGGGTTGCTTTTTGAACCATCTTAAAATTTGCCATATTTTACAAGTTATGATCATTTTGGTAAATGTACATTCAGGTTTGTATGTTGCATGTATAAAGTCCTTTGTATATCACTTTTGATATACAAAGTCCTTTGTATGTGTAGGGTCATTTTATACTTAGTCACATTTGCAATCGGGTTCATATGCAAAGTCGTTTGTATGTGCAAAGGTCGATTGTATATCCTTTCCTTGTATGCATTTCGTAAAAGTTTATGCATACATGCAAGATGGACCCGAAATGGTTTTAGAATTAGAATGAATGAATGTTTAAATTCTGTTGCATGCATCTCACATTGTATGTTTGGGCAGGTCGAAACATACAATGCACTTATACAAGGACCGGAGCTGAAGATTTATTAAAACAATGTTAATTCATTGTACATTTCAGGATTGTATATTTATATATACAAATGGCTTTATGCATGGCATGGAATTCAAAGGGTTATTAAACGGAGTTAAGTCGTTGTATCTTTTATACTTTGTATATTTAGAACATACAACGAAATATACATACATTCTGAAACATACAAAGCGGAGATACATTGCCTGAACCTAACATGTTTATGTAACAGGGTTAATTTGTTGTATATCGGGCTTGTATATTCATATAGTGCCGATATACATTGCACCTCATACATTGGGAGATACATACAAGAGCCGGAACCCAAAAAAAATTAGAATCTGATGAATGCAATGTACCAAAATTCGAATGTATATTAAGAACTACATTGCACTTTATACTTAGCCGATATGCAAGGCAGAACTAGGAAGAGTTTTAAATCCGGTTAACACATTGTATCGCATCTGGCTTGTATATCAAAGATACATTACGATATGCATTGCTTTATGCATACAAGCCGGATTTCAAAGGAGAATTCAATATGGAGAAATCGTTGAATATTTTGAGTGCTTGCATGTTCGATAGCTACATTGTAGAGTGCATACAATGTAGAATCAAGGAGAAATTAAAATCTGGTTAAGCACTTGTATGAAAGTTTGAATGTATATTTAAAACATACAAGCTAATATGCATCAAAATATACATTGAGTGGAATTGAAAAGTTATAAATTAGAGTTAAGTGCTTGTATATTTTTGCGTTTGTATGTTGCGATATACAAGCCGATATGCATTGCATACATACAAGCCATGGAACTAAAGGAAAATAAAATCCGATCAATACGATGTATCACGCCTGACTTATATATCGGAGGATACAAAGATTTAAATAGGGAAAAGCACAGGAAAGTGAAGCGATAGGTTTTTGAGGCATTTTTTGAGCTCGATTGCATATTTTCGGTCAACGATGGTTGACCTGATCATTTTCTAATGTTGTATATGTATTTTTGGATGCAATTTTCACTGTTTTAGGACCTGATATCGGCATAAGAAATGAGATTGGCAGGAAATTTTAGACCCATGCCGATAGTAGAGAGTTTTGCTGATGGAGAAGAGGGTTTAAATGTAAAACCAAACTGGCGGTTAGGGTTGGTGGCGCCTAAACTTTGCGACTAGGTGTCAAGTGGGAAGTGCATTAGTTGTTGTAGTTGGCACACATTGAACATTCTAACCATGTAATTAATTGGCAAGGCAACTTGATCAGTTTTTTGATCCATTTTATCTATTTTACAGGTTTGCAGTTAAGGAAGGAGCTGAAACTTAATGGTGATGACATCATGGAGGAGGAAATCAGATCTTAGAAGAAGCAAAAGGAAGATAAGGATGAGGGGCGAAGAAGTCAAAGGTCTTCATTGATGAAGACATAATGTAGATGGAGACATTATTGCACCAGACCACAGAAGTTATTATTGAGCTGCTAGGGTTTCCAAAAGGGCATATTTCACCCAGATTTGATGTATGCTCAGAGATATTTTTGGAGACTTGTTCTCCACCATTTAATGTTGTAACTAGAGGTTTGAACCATTATTTTACTAGGGTTTTGAGTTGTATTGAGGACTGTCAAGTCTATATATTGTGCCTCTTTACACTATAAAACTTTACACAGGGGCTACACAGGGATTTTTTTTAGAAAATAGCTAGCAGTTGTAGTTTATCTCAGCATTTAGAATAGAGGGACCTTTTAGTTTAGAAATAGAAGGAGGTTGCCTATGTCTACAACAAGGAGTGTGTGGAACATCCTGCCTCCTTACTGTATTTGTAAAGCTTGTAAGTTTTCTGTAATTTGATCAATGAAGCTAAGAGTCATTCAGACATTGTAAATTTTATATGACTGTCTATTTCTAATACAATTGAATCTAGAATTCTGCATCTATCTTCTAAGTGTTTCCTAGCTCTTCATTGTGTTTGAAACATTTTCTCTTAGAGCTTGCAATCTTAAGTGTATGTTTGTGAAAATGGTCAGAACTTATGCTTAAGGTTTTAGTCTGTGGATTTGATCAAATTGCTGCATTATTTACAAAGTGCATAACAGAACAATTAGATCCTTTTATTAGAATGAATGAAGTTTAGTGTAGATCTTTCTAACTTTTCTTATCCCATCTAAAATACTTAGCCTAAAACTCAGAAATTTGAAGGAAATTTGTCTCATATTTAAAAAGCATAAACATCAGAGTTGAAAGTAGATAGATTTCATAATATTGAAGAGAAGAAAGCTACAATAATTCAAGAAAGCCCCTTTAAAGCTTTGCAGCATAGTAACACTTTTATGCAAGAGAATGAACAACATGCTTTTTTTATGATCTTTTGCATAGTTTGAGTCCAGTAAAACCATCAAGAAATCCTAAATCACGTAAGGCCCCTTGAACATTACAGCTTCACATCAACCTACTAAATTTGCCCAACAGGTCAAGACCTGACAATATTAAACTTGGGATTAAGCAAATCTTAATTGATTCCTTCATATCTTTCAAGTCAGTTAGGTTCATTTTATGTGACTTTTAACTATTGTTATGACTATGTTAAAATAATCATCAACAGAATCCATCACCTGGTAACCTCAATGGAGGAAGATCAAAACATTTTCTTTTTATCCTGGTGATGATGGCATCATGAAGTTTTGACCATGGAGGTGGATTCTTTCCTAACATCTTATTTAGTTCCAATCGATCTTTAGTAAGCTTATGATAGAATCCAACAATATGGTTTACTAAACCTAGAAACTTCTGTAATTCTTTAAGATTAGTTACCTGGAGATTCTGGATTCTGGTCAAAATATGTGGTTTTCGTAACACCCTTAGAATCTTCCACATATGGTCTCCTATTTCCATATTGAAATATACCCCTTTGAAATATCCCTTCTCTTCCTCTTTGATAGTTATATCTATCTTCAATTCTTCTATTCAATTTCTTTTGTATAGTTAGGGCTAGTTGTTATGCTTCTTCTCTAGTTTGGATATTCAAATTTTATATGTGAGGAGGCATATATATTGCAATAGGACAAGAAATTGAAATCTACTTATAAACCAATTATGTTTATTTTATCTCCATAGACATACATCCCTCTTAACTCTATATTTAAACTAACTAGTGAAATAAAATTTATAGGAAATTTTAGTTCCAAATTTCACCATGGTCTCATGTCTTTGATTATTTTAGATGCAAAAGTCCAAGTAGTATTTAATATAATGAGAGATCAAGTTTGACTTTAAACATAGTATTTACTTTGCTACAATACACAAAGTTGAGCCTAAACACTTAAGTATGTGGATAACATAGAAAACATAAATGAATATCTTAAAACAACATTTAAACTAAACACAAAAGATAAAAACCCAAATAAAATAAAAAATAAATTGGAGAATCAAGATTCATAAATAAAAGTAGAATATACATGGTCAATTTGAAATGCTAGGTTCTTAACAAAATACATAAATGTACACAAAACCTTAATAAACCAAGAAAGAGAAAAATGTAGGGGACCAAATTAGAGAGTTTATAAATTTTTAAAGAAATGTTCACCTAGCTATAAAACAACAACAAAAAGAATAGGTAAACTTGTACCAATTAGATTAACATCTTAGCAAGAATAAAATTTCAATGAAAATTTTAAATACTATGAATAGAGATAAAATCAAATCCATCATGCAAATATGAAAAAAAGGGGTTCATTGTTTTCTATGGAGGAAATAGGGTGTGTTGTGCAAGTAATAGAACTTATTGGATATAGATACATACATTGGAATAATTTGAATGAATGATTATCATACGATAGAGTGAGAACACTCGATACCATTTCATTAGGATGAGTCGAATTGATAATATTCTCTAACTTTAATTTTGCATATGGTAACTTTGTATGTGTAGTCTTGAGATCATGTAAAAATTATTATAGCAAATACTTTAACCTTGTAATTTGTGTGCAAAATATTTTTATACATTTATCTAGGTTCTAAATAGTGTACCATGATCATGGAGGTTTCATTATTATAGAAGATCTTATAGCATGGATATTAAGTGACTATGTTGGGGTTTAACAATATAATTTGGTGGTCTACTCTATAAAAATTACATCGATGTTGTATTAGGGTTGTAAGAATTATCACTATATACTTACATTCTTTATCTTTATTTTATCCTCACTACTATGGGTTTTAGTTGTTTTGTTGATTCTATTTAAGATTAGGGTTAGTAGACTTTCCTATAGTCGTTTAACACATATGTATAAGGTTGCTCTATCACAATTTTACCTATGGTATGAAGGGGTCATTGTGACAACAACTAATGGATATGGGCTATTGGTGACTATAAATATCTTTAATTATTGAAAGGGTAGTAGCCTATAAGTTTGCTTTGTGTAACTTGAGTATCAAATATCATTTGTGAGTTGTTTTGTATTGTAAGGATTAGAACTTAAAATCTATGTGGTTTTTTCTATTCAAGTAAGGCCTAAGTGATGATTATTCTAGACGATCATATTCATGGTATGGCCACATGGGATATTGTAAAGTTCTAAAAGTAAATATCAGTGGTGATATCTACAGTCAAGTAGTTAATAAGACTATTCCATACAATGCTAGGTAGTTAAGAAACTAAATCCCATGATAAATTGTTTTTTTTTTTGAGGAAAAGTGGCAGAGCCACTAAAATTATATTAATTATATAATGAAATTTACAAAATGCCAGGTTTAATAAAGCATACTAGCAGGAAAGAATCGGCAAAGAAAACCTCCAGTTGTAGCCCTTTTAAAACAAATACAATACAAAATTAACTCAGAAGGATGAGTCAACCCAAAAAAAAGTCTGTGACTTAAAATCTTACAAGATTAAATCTTTGTGAAAACAACACTATTACAAACTAACCAACTGATAAAGTCAACATATAACAAAATTAAAATTGTCTACAAAACAAAAAAATTTAATTGCCCTCCTGCAATTCTTCATCATCAAGACCCTGCAGATCATGAGCCTCTTCTTTTGCCAATTGCCTCCCCAACTCTCGCTTGTGGTAGTGAATAGAATTCGAGAAAGACACCATACAATTCTTTTGGAGGCCATGCAAAAATGCATTGAAAATGCAGTGAATTGTAGGGTGGTGGAAGAGATCCTTGCACTCAAACAAACCTCCCACAAGAGTAGTACGCGAATGCAAATCATAATCCTCTAAAACATCATTAAAAGCATCTACAGGAAAATGTGCATCTTGAACAAACATAAGACCCAAATTTCTTACCATATCAAAGTTTTGCAAAAAATCCATAGCATTAAAAACTTCATGCATAGAATCTGGGTTAAGAAAACTTCCTGCATAGATTTACCATTGTACGAAAGCTGCCACCCACAGACATACTTCATGCCGATGTGTCCACAACTCCTTCGCTGTGACATACTTCTGTCGGCCTAACTTTAATCTTGCCACCCGATCTCACATCTCTTACCGATGGAGATTTTCTTTTTCGCCTATCAGCGAGACTTTCACTATTGGCCACCCAAAGACTTCCTTTACTGATACACCAATTATCTAACCTTGTATATGCAAGACTTGACTTGCTACAACTGGTAATCTAATGCATCTTTCCCCGATGTCACTAATACAGCTGGTCATCCTTTGAATCTAACTCAGTGTATCTTTTCAAAGTACATTGGCAACATACAACCTCGACATACAATTGCAGGATACACACGAAATGATACTCACATACATTTGTGATATACACATGAAATGTTCTCAGCATACATTAGCAATATATACATGAAATGATACTCACATACATTTGCGATATACACACGAAATGATACTCAACATACATTTGTGATATACACACGAAATGATACATACATTTGCGATAGACACATGAAATGTTCTCAGCATACATTAGCGATATATACACGAATTGTATATTCGGTGAAACAACACAAAATTCATGTTGACAACATCCTCTACAACCTCTGCAGATACACAGACCCTTTTCTCTAACAACATAGCACATCGCTAGGATCTCTCAGTGCATTTCATACTCAGTCATACTCTTGTGATATACATACGAATGTATATTCGGGGAAACAACATGAACTCACCCTGATATAATCCTCTACGACTCTTGTAACTGAACAGTTCATACAGAAACAACTAAATCCTATAGAACATAAAGCAATCTAGCACTACAGAGCTCATGATTTCGAAGAAAACAACAAAACAACGTTAGCTGTCAGAATGGAAGATGCACACTATAGAGATGGATCAAGGTTGTAACAAGCAAAAATTCCACTAAAAAATTGCAACAAATACCAACCAAATTATTTAATACCTTCCTTAGCCAAGATGTTACTTAAAATGTATATTTGAATGCATCATAAGAGATTATTAATAGAATTCTTTAGGCTGATGCATATGTCTTGGACAATGGTGTGTTGTTCTTTACACTTAATGAACAAGTAAGCAATTAGATTATTACGGTGGAAACAAAGAGTTCATCATTGATACGATTACATTCCTATTTAAGTGTTTTCTAATGACTAATCTTTTATGTGTAACAAAAAAGGAAACAAAAGAGAAGAATATTAAAGTTTTCCTTGTTCAATTATAATGAGCTACTAATAGATAATCACTAAAATATGTCTCATGTAATAAGGGGCCTTGTAAACTGACATTTCTACAGATGTTGAATGATGTTATTTTTCTAATCTTTAAGTAAAGTATTTTAAAATTGTTCAAGATCACATATTAAAATTATGGAAAGTGTATTAGTGATGTTTCACAATGGTAAAGAAAACCTAAATATGTCTATTGAACTTAGGCAAGATAAGTCTTTGGTCATCTATTTGGTTTAGTTGCATACAAAGTATCTTAGTGTCAAATACACATGGTTACCTATTGAACCTAGAAAATGTCATGAACCTGTGATGGAAAACAATGAGAGGAGTGAATCAAGGTTAAAATCATGATTACGAAACACTCTAAATGTGTTGTCTTAGACCCTAGAGACTAGAGGCATATTGCAAAGAAGGGTTAATAAGACTCAAACTTAAACCTAATCTTCTAATTGATAAGAAGAGTAGTGAATAATGAAAGGGGTATTACATAAAAAGACATTGTATCTAACATGAAAATAAAAGTGGAACAATAGTGTATTAGATGAATTATTGATTTTAGTATCATATATTCAACTAGTAAGACTCACCATAATGCAAGGAACTAGTGACGGTCAAGTGACACATGGATAATGCATAGAAAACATAAACTCCTCAAGTGACACTTTATATAATGCACATAATTGTTATTCATCAAGTGACACTTGGTTTATGCATTTAACTAAGACTAGTCAAGTGACACTTAGGATATGCATGGATGTTATTTATGCAAGTGATACTTAGCAAACGCATGATTCTAGTTGCAAGTAATTCAAACTAAATTGATGGCTCTATGACATGTTGATCTTCCTAGTTAAAAGTTAATTCTAAAAAATTTCATGGATAAGCATAGGACCTCCAAGAACATAGGTTGATAATTTGTTTTCTATGGATGCATATGAGTATGCCTAGAGTTCTTTATGGTTGAAGTTGAATTGGGAAGCATGGCATGTTCTTTGTTCCACAAGTCAAACTCTTAAAAAAACTATGGTCTAGTTTAGAGGAAATTACAAAAAATAATAACATTTAACTCATTGGTCACATGATTAGTACTATGTTTATTTTATTTCTTATGACCATCCTTTTGAAAATGACTTCTCTTGAAATTTTGAAGGATAGGAAGGCATTTGATAGAAAAATATTTCAATGCATTGGAAGGCAACAATTTCAATTCCACATTCTTAACATGAGCACACAAATGTGTAAATAAAGAATAATTGTTGAAATACACATTGTCCTTAATTTGTGATGAAATTTTGTAAAAAAAAATACTTTGTAACTCATCATTATCGAGGTGATGCTTCACCTTAGCATAGAAATAATTAAATCTAATCACATAATCATTAATTATTATTAGAAATAAGATCGACTAATGCATTGATGATTATGAATTGGAGTAATTGATTATGAACAAGGTAGGTGTACATATAGGGTAGAGAGGTTGAGTCGACTTAAGAGTTGAATTCAACACTTAACTAAAGGTGGAATAAAGTGTCTAAAAGTGTCTTCGAGAGTTGTGTGGACTCTCCAATTTGATACCTAACCACCTACGGTGGCTTAAATCCATGTGGGGAATATACACATAATTACTTATTTAAATAATAAGCAGTATTGTTAATATTCCTACACTAACACCCCACCTTAAGCACATATTAGGTGGGAAGAATAAAGATGGGTCCCAACAATTAGGATTGATCAGGTACCCATGTACAAATTATGCATCTCTCATAAGGAGGAGAAAGAAAGAAAACCTAGTGGGAAAAACTTTTCCTCCAAAAGAGAGAAAATAAGAAAGTGTTCTAGACATAACTTGATGGAAGTGCACTTGAAACAATACAACTAAAAGTGATAGTCATACAATACTTGCAAGATCCATCTGTTGAATGTAAATTTCATGCCATATAGCTACAATTCAAGTCCAATGTGAAGTCCTTCTTTGAAGATTTTGTGGAAGCCTTCTATGAAGCAACTTTGAAATCTGTAGAAGCAAATGAACCGATGTCAATCTTCTACTATGATGAATCTCTAGAAGTCCTCAAAGAATCAAATCTGGATTCACATATAGCATTAGGTTATGGTGATTTTATAGTGAATGTGTTCATGACACATCTCAATACAATGCGGGAAAAAATGTTGAAGAATGATGGAGTAGTGGAAGTGCTCTTGACATATCTCTGTGGAAGTACTCTTGGCACAACTTAGAAATGATCTCAACATATCTAGATATGGAATTTCTCTTGGAACTCAGAAATACTATTGACACAACTTTATGAAACACCCCCCCCCCCATAATTTAATGTTTTATCCTATATATTAGAAGCCCCATTGTGACTCAATATTTTTATCCCGCCTGTATTTGGTACTTTATAATGTTAGTGTGTTAAACAAGTCTAATTGGAATGAAAAATGATACTTTATGACAGTAGTGTGAAATTATTTCCAATAGATTAGTCTCAAAAAAATTCACTTTCTAAAAAAATGACACTTAATTTTGAGTTGCCAATCAAATGATACAATTGTCTTTTGAGTTATTTAACTTCTTGTACAAATAAGGGAAGTCTTTTTGAGAAAATGGGATAATTCCCAAATCATCTTGATGTGGCTTTGTCAACACTAGAACTAGCTTCCCGTCAACTATAAATATTCCCAATTTCACCTTCGTGGGTGAAAGTTATGGAAAAATGAAGAAAAAGCCCCTCTTTGTACAAATCATGCAAGATGAGGATCTTTTTGAGCAATTTGTTTTTAGAAAATTCAATTTTCTAACAAGTTGTTTGGTAGACCACTAACCTCTAGGGGTTAGCATAAAGTGTTAATGGTTACAAAGTTAATGTTGCCTTTACAATAGTTGTTAATAGTTAACATGAAATGTTAACTTTATAATAGTTGTTAATGGTACATAGGGTGTTATTGTTAACCTAGTAGTTATATGTATGGGTAACACTTAATCTTAACCATATTGTTGAACACAATAGGGTACTGAGAGGGGGGTGAATCAACACACTTGAAAACTTTAACAAAACATTTGCTAATAAAGTGGAATAACTTTGAAAACATAAGTGACAACATGTGATTCAAGAGTCAACACATAACACTAGTGTTTTTACATGGAAAGCCCTAAAATAGGGAAAAATCATGGTGAGGATTAGCTCACAATATAATATGCTCATTGTTATCAAAAAAATGGGAACAATTGCATAAACAACTAATAATCCAATAATATCAATGAAATTGAAACAAATAAGATCTAACACAAAGAACATAATACCTTGCAAACCTTTCCATTCCATGACTTTCATTAGTCGCCTATCTTGAATTGATCTCGTGTATGAATAGAACCCTCAGAAGGTGCACTTCCTTACTTTTTTCCAAGATGACAATGGAGAATGGTTGTTGATAGGTTTGCAATGAAGAGGATCTTCACAATACAATGATAATGGTGATACTGGTGTGACAATTGATCTCAAGCTATGGAGTAATTTGTGCCAAAGACGCGTTGTAATTCCAATAGAGTAAGTTTATAAAAAGCTTGGATACTTCAAATGGAGGAACAGGGGTTGTATTTATATATTTATGAGGAAGAAGATCAACGATGTAGAATGAACAAGGAGATCAACGGTTGAGGAAATTTGAGAGGATGTGCGCGAATAGGGAGAGGACAAGTGTCATGTTCCTTCATGCTTCAAGGGAGTTAACAGAATAGATTGAGGAGTTAACTAAGATGATTGACCAGTTAATAAAATAGATTGAGGAGTCAACTGAGATGACTAACCGGTTAATAGAATAGATTGGGGAGTTAACTGAATTGACTAATCAGTTAAGTGAATTGATTGATTAGTTAACATATTTGATTGATGAGTTAACTAATTTGACTGGATGATAAATAGGACATGTGGGTGAGGGAATATTAGCTAATTAAATATTAAAATATTTAATTACATGTGCAAAATGGTGAGGTGGAAAGGTGAGGTGGATTTATGGAATTTGGACTTAGGATAGAGGAATTTGAGATTAATTAAATAATTTAGAATTATTTAATTATGTGACATTAGAAGAATTAGGGGATATTAATTAAATAAACTAATTTTATTTAATTGTTGGAGGGAAGTGAATCATTTAAATAAATTAGGATATTTATTTAATTAATAGATGAATGAGAATAAAATAAATATTAAAATATTTATTTAATTTGACTTAGCCATTTTTAGGTGTATACATTTTGCCCCTCTTTGATGCAATGTGTTTTATCACATTGTTTTAAAGAATATTTTTTTTTTGTGATTGATACATGCCCCAATTTTCCCCTGGTACAAGTTTTATGGTGATAGAATGCCCCCTTGGGAGATTGGATGGGAATAAGGTGACAGGATGACTGACAATCTCACGATGAGATAGGTTTTGAGTAATTAGGTTGACTAGACAGACGGGTGAAGAAATTGGCTGAGGTAAGATAAGGGATGGAATGAAAGAGTTGAATGACACGTGATGCAAGATAAAATGATAACACACACAATCAAGCAAGCAAGTATACACAAATGATAGAAGAACAAACAAGGTATTGCCCCTGTCCAGCTGTAAACCAATGATTAATCGATAACGATCGACGATAGTGCTTTTCATTGCGGGGAACGATATATCCCTAGATCAACACAAAGACGTGGGAAAGATATATCCCACTGATAATTATGATTGATTGAGTTGGTTTATGACACGATTAGGATCAAGACCATTGAGTACGATTGGATAATTTGACAAGATTGACTTTACTCGATTGGTATGGATGAAGGATGGACTTGCATTTGGATCATTGCTTGGATTGATTAGACAGAGATGAATGGATCACATGGATAACTAGAAGATATAAATGGATAAACTGTTAGAAAGGACTTGGATCTTTGGACACTTGGAAAAGATTTATTATGGAATGAAATGCAATTTGATATGTATGGATGTGTGGATTGTCATCTTCATTTATGCAAGCATTTGAAGTAATTTGTTTCATCATTGAGCTTTTACTATGTTGTAAGAAAATACAAGCATCTAGGTATAATTAAACCATGATGAACTAAGTATTACTTACATTGATTTTGATATAGGAAGTTAATACAAGCATCTAGTCAAAATTGAATCTAGATGACCTAAGTATGCCTTGCATGTCAATAGACAAGGATTGCCCTGTTTCATGTTTAGACCTAGAACGTCCTTGATGATCTTTTGTTGATCATGTCATGAGACAAAGTCATCACATTACTAAATATTGATCCACAAACAACAAACAAATAAGATAATTATGCCCCCATCATAGTTCCTCTAGTTTTTGACATCCTTGAGTAGCATAGAAAGACATAATAACAAAAATTAAGACTCTGTGACTTAAACCTTTTTAATAAGCACAAATTTTCTTTCCATAGTTATATTATCTTGCAACAAAAATAGATACAATCATCATGGTGGTTGAGGCTCATTGTGTCTTGCTTATATGTCTAGTTCTTTGCATCAAGTGTTTTGTTGGAAAAGTGCGTTTGCAATGTTGTTTGTTGTCTGGTGAAAGTATCGTGATCCTTATTGCTATCCTCTGAGGTTTTCTGACATTCAAGAATCCAACTCTCCAACTAGGCCAAGGATAATGCCCCTAGTCAAGTAGAGGTTTCTAGATTATTATGGATGTGAGACACTTATGGTAGACTCGATGGGATAGGTCCTAAGGGACTGACCTAGTGCCTCGGGGGCTTATTGATGATGGCTTTGCCTATGTGACAATGCAAAGGCAACGTAGTTCAAGGTGTGGACTTTGTGGACCTAAGACCTAGGCGATGGGAAATGGTGGGGATTCAATGAACAAAAGGATGGGTGATAAGGGACGAAATGGATGGGAAGCCTCAGAGGCCCATCAATGATAGCCTTGTCTATGTGACAATGTAGAGGAAATGTAGTTTGGGAAGATAAGATAATGACAAAGGACCCTATGACAAGCTGACACTATGGATAGGGTAGTGGATAAACCTTAGGTAATAACATGACAATGGTGATAGAGTATCAAGCCATGATAGGTTGTCGTTAGGTGGTTTTGTGAAATGGATACAATTGGATGATGGATGATGGTAGGAAGAATGGACACAAGGCGATGGTTTCCCAAAGATGGAGGGAGTGGTTTTATTATTGACATTTCTTTTGATTCCCTTGTAGTGGAGTTTGTAGGATTTGACGGTTGGATAAAAGGATGGGTGATAAGGGATGAAATAGATACACTCGCAAAAAAATAAGGATGTGATCTCCAAGGACTGTCGCATAGGAATAACTCAAGAATTGACATGACAATGCTTATGACAGGAGGGTAATAGGATCAGATTGGTTTGAAAAAGATAAGGCACATCAAGAGTGTTTTCGAAGCATGTTTCAACATTTTGCCCCCATATCTTTATCAAGATCGAAAGAGGAATGGAGGATGAATGGGTTCAATATGACAGGTATATGTAGGATAAGGATGATAGGAGGGTATGGTGAGATAGGCTAGAAAATGATAGGGTCAATGAGACAATGTGCCCCCAAGGGTAAATGACATGGAAGATCAACCTACACATGACACCTGTTTGCTAGGTTTTCGTCATGGTACGTATCCAAGGCGCCTGTTTACTAGGTTTTCACCATTGGATGAAAGGATTTTTCTTTATTGTTTTGATTTTTCCTTCTTTTTTTTGACTTTTTTGATAGGATAGGTGGATATGGATGGGAGGGACTCAAGTGCCTAGTTCCATGAAGGTGATAGTGTCCCATTAGAGATGCATGTCAGTGGACTATGTCAATTGTTCTCATAGATGTTGGTAGGGGACTGTATGAAAATGAGATGGAGAAGGTAGATAGCAGATTATGGAAGGTGTGATAATGGATTATGATGCGGATTATGTAAGACTTATGCAAGGATGGAGGGAAGGCTTATGTAAAAGCATGGACCATAGGAATATGATGGGTAAGATACATAGGATAACAATGGAAGGAAGAGGAGATGGAGGTATGTGGAAGTGTCGTGGGATGGAAGGGAACTATGAATAATGGTTGCACATACTGTGATAAACATTGAAGCTTGTGATGGGAAGGTGGTGTAGGAAGCAATGGAGATTGTTGCTTAGAGGATGGGTGATTTAGGCATTTAAGGACCCACATAGACATAGTATTTTTCTGATTTTTACTTGTCATGTGGGGTGGATGGATTTGATACTTTTGGATGGAATGGGATTTTTGGATAGAAGAGGAGAAAGTGGATGGTTGGGATTCTTGAGAGGTGGATGCCTCATTTAACTTGATGGATTTTTTCTTAGGTACCCAAACCATTTTGATTTTATATTATACTTGTGAAGGTATGGGCTTGGGTATATGCAGCTTTTTTGCAGCTTCTGAGGTAATTACTTTTTTCTTGGGGACCCACACCTTTTCATTTTTGTTTTGAGGTGGGTGGTTGTATGCAACTTTTGGGATGGATGTTTCTTTGATTCTTGGCTTTTGTATCCTAAGGCATGAGGACCCTTAGGATTTTTGACTTGATAGGTAGAGGCATCCAAATTTTTGTTGTTGAATCCCCTGGATATGGTGGAAGTGGGGTTAGTGGAAGCTCCTTGTTTAGACAATGTGTGCATTTGTTGGCGATGATTGGGATTTTTAGAGGACTTATGGATGGATGGATAAGGTGTTGGAAGAAGTGATGGTAAAATGCATGGAGGGATGTTAGGATTTGGGAGTAGCAGAGGTAGATTGGACATTGGAAGGTGTATGGTCACATGCTTTTGGGATGTGTATGATAAGGGAGGTGGACTAGTGACATATGTTTTGGGGATATGATAGGATGTGCGATCAGAATGTGTGGATTTTGAAGGCATGGAGGAAGTACTAACATCATGAGATTTCTTTTCTTGGGGAGTATAACTAAGGCCATAAGAGGGTGGAGGGAATTCAACATGGATAGGCTCCAAAATACCTTTTTCATGAAGACCTAAGCCTTTACTTTGATAGTTCATATTTTAGAGTATGAGGTGGACGATGGGATTATGGGTGATTTGGGCACTAGATGTGAGCTCATTATTTGATGGGGAAGTGATGAATGGGGTAAATCATAAAACACACAACAATAGAAATTACACACAGAAAATAGAACTTTCTATTATTGATTTGGACAACTTATTACATTACAGAAGCTCAAATACAATCAGAGGAATCAACCCTCCATAGGCTGCAACACATTATAGCTTCCTGTCCTAAGAGTCTAGAATCATTTGCCTTCTGTAACCCCAAATCAGCTAGGGTTTCTATTTTCCCACCTATTCTTGACTCCACACTTGCCCCCTTAAATCTACTACTATCTAGGGTTCCCAAAATAATCATAAATAGCACTTTTTGGCAGCCTCTAGTTAAATTTTAAAATTTGCAACTCTCTCTAAAAGTAGGTCAACTTCCGGGAAGCATAACTTTTGATCTGGGTGTCCGATTGACGAACTGTTTTAAGCACCGAAAAGCTCGTGATGTGAACTATCATGCCAAAAATTCATAAATATATTTCTATCAACTTTTTCAGACATTATGGGATGTATTAGTGCCTCATATCTCATTCCAGAAATTTTCAGGGGCTTTTCAGAAAACAAAAACTTTAATATCTTTCAGCTCACAAATGATATTTTCCTGATTCCTTCGCCAAAGGTCTTATATTTTTTTTATGTAACTTTCTGTAAGTTTTCACTTCAATCCATGCCCAAATGCAAACTTTCCTAAAATGGCAGGTACACTTTCAAAATTAGGCAAGCTGCTATTTTTAGCAGTTTTGGAAAAACTGAAAGTCCTACATCATTATTCTGGATATTATGGAACCAAAAAGACTAATTATGGAAAGAAATGAAAATAACTACAATGATTTTGAATCAACTTCTTTTTGGGTGATGCAAGATTGCCCTTACATGACTAAATGCTCCTACATCAGACACTCGGGGTAATTTGAGAAGTGACCCTGTCACGTCTTAGATGTTTGTGTGAGGAATACCCAAACAGTCAACCTCTGCCTTAGACAACCAAGAAGAATCTTCAACAGGCATTCCTTTCCATTTTACCAAATATTCTTCATATTGCCTGTTCCAAGTACTTCTTCCCACATGGCTATCCAAGATCTCTTCTATCTCCTCCATTGAAGTAGATGCCAGAATACTCCACTGTGCTTCTGTTGGTCCATCCTCTGTTCCACCTTCATGATATTCTGATAAATCAACAATGTTGAAAATAGGGGAAATATTGATCCCACTCCGCAGCTCTACCTCATATGCATTTCCTAAATCATGTTTCTTCAAAATTCTGCATGGTCCAAATTTCTTCATTTTTAGCTTATTGTATGTTCCAATTGGGAACCTTTCTTTTCTCAAGTGAACCATGACTTCATCTCCTACCTGGAATTCCTTATATCTCCTCTTCTGATCTACCTTAGCCTTGTACTAAATAGTCATCTTATTAATGTGCTTTCTCACCTCTTCATCCAAATTCTTCATGTGTTCTAGAAAGTCTTCAGCCTCAGCACTTGTCTTTTCTCCTTTGTCTAGATTTCTTAACTCTGAAGTATTTCTTGGACTATTCCCATATACAATCTGGAATGGTGATTTACCAGTACTCCTATTGATAGAATTGTTGTAAGCAAATTCTGGCTGTGGTAAAATCAAATCCCATCCCTTAGGCTTATCTCCTACTAAGCATTGTAGCAGGTTACCCAAACCCCTATTCACAACTTCAGTCTGTCCATCAGTCTATGGATGGTATGCAGAACTGAACTTTAAATCTGTCTTCAACTTCTTCCATAATGTCCTCCAGAAATAACCAACAAACTTGGTATCTTGATCTGAAACTATGCTCTTTGGTAGACTGTGTAATCTCACCACCTCCCTGAAAAATAATTCAGCAATATGAACATCATTAGTCTTCTTACAAGGAATGAAATGTACCATCTTCAAGAATCTATCCACCACCACAAAAATGGAATCATGTCCTATCTGTGTCCTTGGTAAACCAAGAACAAAATCCATACTAATATCATCCCATTGCTTCTCTGGTATAGGTAGTGGCTGATATGGACCTGTATTCTAACTTGCTTCTTTCACCATCTGACATACTCTGCAACTCTGCACAAATTTCCTCACATCCTGTTGCAACTGTGGCCAATAATAATTTTCACCAACAATAGCAATGGTCTTATCTCGACCAAAGTGTCCAGCCAATCCTCCACTATGCTTCTCCTTTATCAGATTCTCTCCCATGGAACTCCTCAGAATGTACAATTGGCTTCCTCTAAACAACATGCCATCTTAGATTATGAAATCCAACCATTTTGTCCTATCCAAAGTAAGAGGTTCCAAACAATCTTTCTAGGTCTCTACAAAATCTGGATCCTTAGGATACAAACTTTTGAGTTCATAGAACCCAACAACCTCTATCTTCATTTCTGTCAACAAATTTTGCCTTATGCTCAAGGCATCTGCAACTCTATTGGACTTCCCACTCCTGTGCTTCAAAACAAAAGTATAGCTCTATAAAAACTCAACCCATTTTAAGTGCCTTTGATTCAACTTTCCTTGACTATTAAGACACTGCAAAGCCTGATGATCAGTATATAAAACAAACTCCTTTGGCAACAAATAATGTCTCCATTTCTTCAAAGCCTGAACTATTGCATAAAACTCCTAATCATAAATAGATCTCCTAATCATAAATAGAATACTTTTTCTTGGCATCATTAATCTTCTCACTAAAATAGGAATGGGCTTACCTTCTTGACTCAAAACAGCTCCTATTCTGCTACCACTAGCATCACAATCTACCTGAAATAACTTATTGAAATCTGGAAGTGCCAAAATAGGTTGTTCTACGACTTTCTACTTCAATGTATCAAAGCTCTTGTCTGCTCCTTTAGTCCATCTAAAATCTTTTCTATCCCCTCTCATTGTCTCAGTTAGGGGTGCAC
The DNA here is from genome assembly GCA_027924645.1 of Cunninghamia lanceolata. Lineage (NCBI taxonomy): Eukaryota > Viridiplantae > Streptophyta > Pinopsida > Cupressales > Cupressaceae > Cunninghamia > Cunninghamia lanceolata. Next base: position 1,698,367 of record BSBN01000246.1, read on the forward strand.
AAATGCTACTGAAATTCCTGATAAACTTTCTGTAAAAGCTTGCCAAACCATGAAAAGATCTTACCTCCGTTGTACTCCTTGGTGTAGGCCATTCAATGATAGCCCTTACTTTTCCTGGGTCCATCTTAAGACCTTCCTCTGAGACAACAAATCCCAGGTATACCAACTTCTTCTTTGCTAAATTTCTTTAGATTATTCAACAACTTGTCCTCCCTAAGCTTCTTGAAAACTCTTTTGATATGCATCAAATGCTCATCCCAAGTTTGACTGAAAATCAAAATATCATCCAAATAAACAATAACAAAACTTCCAAAAAATTCTTTAAGTACCTCATTCATGAGTTGCATGAATGTGCTTAGTGCATTGGTTAGCCCAAATGGCATGACTAACCACTCATACAAACCTTCTTTGGTTTTGAAGGTTGTCTTCCACTCCTCTCCTTCTTTGATATAGATATGGTGATACCCACTCTTCAGGTCAATCTTCATGAAGTACTTGGTTCCACTCAAATAGTCCATTATGTCATCCATTCTAGGCAACAGAAATCTGTAGTTGATCATGATCTTATTGATGGCTCGAGAGACTATACACATTCTCCACTCTCCATCTTTCTTTGGTGCTAGTACTACAGGTACCACACATGGACTTAGGCTTTCTCTTATCAATCCCTTCCTCAACAACTCCTAAACTTGTCTGTTCAACTCTTCACTCTCTGCTGGAGTCATTCTATGGGCTGCCTTGTTTGGAAAACTAGCTCCTGGTATCAAATCCATTTGATGACTTATCTTCCTTACTAGTGGTAAACCTTCTAGTACATTATCAGAGATAATGTCCTAAAATTCTTCCAACATATCTGAGACTTTTGCTGGTACATCTTCACATTTCTCTTAACTGATCTTTGGAATCAATGCAAAGCAATGACACTCATGCTTCATACCTTCCAAAAATTTCCTACCATCTACCAAACAAATTCTAGCAGTGCTACATACCTTTCCTTCCACCTCCTTCAAGGGCTTCAACTTATGACAAACTCCATCCTTTGTTAGGGAATATGTGTTTCCACGGCCATCATGGACAACACTCCTATCATACTACCACGGCCTCCCCAATAGCATATGACATGCATCCATCAGTATGATATTACACAGTACCTCATCATGGTAGTCCGCAATCTTGAACTTCACTAAACACTGCTCATTGACCAAAGCTTGGTGGTCCTTCTGCAACCATGCAATCTGATATAGATGTGGATGCTTTCTTCTTGTCAACTTCAACTTGTCAACCATCTCCTCTGAAACAACATTGTTAGTACTTCCATTGTCAATAATAATGTCACAACACTTACCTTCACATTTGCACCTTGTATAGAATAAACTCTTCCTCTGATTGGGTTCTTTCTCCTCATTCAGCAAAGTTCTTCTGACAAGTAGGGTTTCTCCCCTTTTAGCATCTTCAGAATTTAGATTGTACATCTTCATCTACATGTGCAACTTGTACGTTACCTTCAGGTCTTCTATTTGTCCTTGATGTTACAGACACTCATATGCTCGATGCCCTTCTTCTCCACATTGGAAATAGGTTCCTCTAAAACCCCCTCTTCCAGGTCCTTGCCCAGGTCTACCTCTTCCTCTTCCTTTTTGCTCACCATTGTTCTGGTGACGAGGGCGGTAGGTATTATCTCCTCTCTAATTTCAACTGGTGCCAGCTTCTTCACTTTTCTTTGCATCTTCATTTTGGCCCCCATAGGGTCTTCCACCAGTCCTTCTGCCTTGACCTCTTCCCCTTTGCTTGCTGTTAAATCTTTTATTTAGCTTCTCTTCCACCTTAAGGGAAAACTGGTATGCATCTTCTATGGTGGTCATTCTGACCAGGCTCAGCTCCTCTTGAATACTCAGCCTCAACCCATTAATGTAACGGGCTACCTTCTCCTTGTTGGACTCTACATGGCCTATCCTAATAGTAATCTTATAAAACTCTTCTGTATACTCCTTGATAGACTTGTTACCTTGCTTTAGTCCTTGCAGGTTTTTCAACAACTCCATCTCATCGTCCACAGGAATGAACTGCTTCCTCTGTTTCTCCACCATCTAATCCCATCTGGTGATCTTTCCTTTTCCCCTTCTATTCCTCTCTAATTGGACCTCCTTCCACCAAATACTGGCATGGCCCTTCAACTTTGTTTTTGCAAACTTGACCCAATCTAGGTCCTCCACATCTTCATACTCGAAATACTCCTCCATGTCATTGATCCAATCGATAAGCTGTTCCAAATTCAAATCTCCAAAATATTTAGAAACTTCAATCCTGGGCCTCTTTCCAATCTTAGAAATGGCCCTCAACAACCCAACTTCTGCAGGATCTCCTACAGTTTCTTGTTCTTCCTCAAATAGCTCCTCTTCAACTTCATCTTTAGTTTCTTCTCTTGTTCTCAGATCAAACCCTTTTCGTAGCTCCTCTTGCAATGCATCAATTTGCCTTTGCAGGGCTTTAAAACCCTCTTCCATCAAAGCATTCCTCCCAACATGATTTCTTCGTGGAGGCATCTTGATCTTCGTAGCAAACCCACAACCTCAAGTCTTGGTGGAAACTGCCTCACAGTTGGTGATTTGCCTACACACTCCAGAACTTGGCTTTGATACCACTTGATGAAGGGGGTAAATCATAAAACACACAACAACAAAAATTACACATAGAAAATAGAAATTTCTTTTATTGATTTGGACAAATTATTACATTACAGAAGCTCAAATACAATCAGAGGAATCAACCCTCCACAGGCTACAACACATTATAGCTTCCTATCCCAAGACTCTAGAATCATCTGCCTTCTATAACCCCAAATCAGCTAGGGTTTCTATTTTCCCACCTATTCTTGACTCCACACTTGTCCCCTTAACTTTACTATTGTCCAGGGTTCCCAAAATAGTCATAAATAGCACTTTTTGGTGGCCTCCAGCTAAATTTCAAAATTTGCAACTCCCTCCAAAAGTAGGTCAACTTTCGGGAAGCATAACTTTTGATCCAGGTGTCCGATTGACGAACCATTTTAAGCACCGGAAAGCTCATGATGTGAGCTATCACACCAAAAATTTGTAAATGGATTTCTGTCAACGTTTCAAGATGTTATGAGATGTTTTAGTGCCTCATATCTCATTCCAAAAAATTTCAGGGGCTTTTTAGAAAACAAAAACTTTAATATCTTTTAGCTCACAAATGATCTTTGCCTGATTCCTCACCAAAGGTCTTATATTTCTATTATGTAACTTTCTGTAAGTTTTGACTTCAATCTATGCCCAAATGCAAACTTTCCTAAAATGGCAAGTACACTTTCCAAAATAGGCAGACTACTATTTTTAGCAGTTTTGGAAAAACTGAAAGTCCTACATCATTATTCTAGATATTATGGAACTAGAAACACTAATTATGGAAAGAAATGAAAATAACTACAATGATTTTGAATTAACTTCTTTTTGGGTGATGCAAGATTGCCCTTACACCACTGGATGCTCCTGCATTAGGAAGGTGAAGTGGTAGATAATGGTTGTTGCTCTCCTAAGGAGGAACATTCATGGATGAAGGTGGTAAGACTAAGGGTATATGGTGGGGGATTTATAGCATGGTCGATAATGGATGGTGGAGGATCGTTAGGTCTTGATTAGCATTATGCTCACTAAGATCCAAGTTGTTGGTTTGATCATCTATGTGCACGTGGGAGGCAAGTGTCTCATCAAGGGAAGTGGAAGTTTTTGGATCATGGATAAGACTAGGTGGAGGATGGATAGGGGTGGTTTGGATATCTTGCTCATGGATGGTTGTGAGAGTTTGGATAGGAGAAAATTTCACATGGATAGGCTCTTGATCATAGAGAGGATTAATATGGATAGGATGACCTTGAATTACTTGCTCATGGGTAGAAACTTGATCATAGATAATATCTTGATCATAAAGAGGATTAAGTATGATATGGATGGGATCAATTTGCTCATGCATAGGTTCTTCAACAGTGATAATATCTTAATCATAGAAAAGGTATAGGTTATGGATGGGCTGGATTTGGATTTCTTTCTCATGTATGGGTATAGGATCAAGTTGCTCATGGATAGCTTCTTCATAGGTAATATCTTCATCATGGAAAAGATAAATGTTATGGATGGGTTGGATGGAGGTGTTTTGATCTTGATTTAGATAAAGGGTTGATGTTTCCACATGCTTTAGAGTATACTCTTGACATAACTCTTGATTTTCTTGAATTGAAGTGGAGGTAGAAGACTCTTGGATAGGCTCTTGGTAAAAAACATGAAGGTATGATGGACCTTGACTTTGGTTCATGATAGGAGGTTCTTCAATAAGCTCGAGGGGTTGCGGATTACATGATGAGGGTGGAGCAATGGGCATGTTTGAAGGCTCTTTGATAGGCTCTTGGATAGGTGGTTTATGACATGGAGATAGTTGATTCCTTGCTAGTAGCCCTTGGATCACATCTTTTGTAGGTGCATAGGTAGATGAATGATGTAATGGGTGGGTAGAATTGGGTGAAAGAGGTAGTGGTTTGAGACAAAAGGTTTTCTCAATGGAATACTCTCCTACACCTTTATCCTTGATCTTGAATTTTTGTTTCGTGGATTTTGATGTAGAAAGTATTAGGCTTGGGTCAACATTGGCTGTAAAGGATGAAGCTACACAATTCGTGGGCATTACAACTTTGGGCTCGGATTGGATGGAATTGCAATATTGGAATGGGTTGGGATCACCTTGGATGGTGATTTCTTGGCTGTCATGGGGGAATTTGATATGTGAATCACCTTCTAAAATGTGGTTAACAACATAGTCATATGACACGTTTGTATAGTCGGCATTGTTATAACCACTTTGGTTTTGATTTTAAGAACCTCCCTTCTCATAGTTGGGGAGTGGATTCTAGAATGCTATATGATCATCATTGTAGGCATGGTCATCAAGTGATACCCATTTTTTATCCAACAAGTCTTGAATGGTGTGTTTGAGTACTTGACAGTCGTTAGTTTTGTGCCCTTTGTTTCGGTGATAGTCACAAAAGTTAGTGTCCTTCCACTAAGAGGATTTAAATTGTGGTTCATAATCCCATGTTGTTGGAAGCATTATGAGATTGTTTGATATTAGCTTATGTAGGGCAGATTATAGTGTTTCCCCTAGAGGTGTGAACTTTCTTCAAGGAGGAAAGATTGTAGACCGTGATTCAATGTTTTGGAGTTTATTTTGTGAGGGGTTGTTTTGTGGGTTTGATAAGTTGAAATTTGGTTGCTTTGGCATCACATTTTTGGCATCAACCACCCCATCATTCATGATGTTCTTATTTTTGGTCCAAAATCACAGTTTATCCATGTTAACATTTGCACTAGGGGTGTCCTTCTAAAGTCTTATTTTCCCCTTTGCTATCAAAGATTTTTCGATGAGTAAACTATTTCAATTACCCTACTAAATGAAGTAGGACATTGGAGTTGGATTTGGTAGCTACGATCAGTGTTTAGGTTATGTATAAACATCTCAAGAAATTATTTTTTTGGCATATGATATGGACATTTGCTGGCTAGTTGTCTCCATCTTTGGAAGAAAGTAGCAAAGGATTCTCCACCATTTTGTTTTGTGTTGCAAAGATCTAACATTGAGATTTCATGCTGAATGTTATAGGAGAAATGAGTGACAAACTTATCTAGTAGCTCGTCAAAAGTACAGATACCCAAGGGGAGTCAAGAGAACCACTCCATGGCTTGCCCTCCTAGAGATCTAGGGAAGAGTCTCATGAGAAAAGTTTCATTGTGAGCAACCTCTAGACATGCGGTGCTAAATTCTCTGATATGGTCTCTAGGGTCACCCTTTCCTCTATACTTGTCAAATTTTGGAACTACAAATCTAAGGAGAAAGGGGATCATGTTCAAGCTCTTATCGAAGGGATATGACAAGATATCTTCCAATGAATAGTGTTTAGTGGGCATCCCTATTTCAAGGTCCACTAATTATTGTTGTAGGGTTTGAACTTGTTTTGTCAACATGTCTAAAGGTGTTGTTGAGTTTGTGGTTTTCTTGCCTTTGTCTGTGCCAAGGGTTCTTTCCTCATGTGTGCTGTCTTCATGAATTCTTTCCTCTTTGGTTCCTTTCAATGCCATGTGTAGACACCCAAAATTGTCCCAACTTTGTGTATGTCTTGCAACACCTTGTTAAAACATTATCCTAAACATCATAAGCCATTTTTGTCCTAAATCCCACTCTTAATCCCATTTATCCATTAAGCCAATTAATTAAATAAATTTTATTTATTTAATTAAAATCCCCATCTTTATCCTACTTAGCCAATTAATTAAATAAATTTATTTATTTAATTAATTTCACATGCATAATCCCATTTATCTTATCTCCATCCCAATTAATTAAATAAATTTTATTTATTTAATTAATTTCCACATCATATCTTATCCCATCCTATTAATTAAATAAATTTTATTAATATCCAACTCATATCACAACTAATTCAAATATTTTATTTGAATTTAACACTCATCTTTTATCACATTCCAACACTTGTCTAGTCAATCATGTGTTGTAATACAACTTTCATTCAAATCCTTCACATGCACAACTATTGGGACCTAATTTTAGTATTTATCTACACAAGCACACCTAAGCCTTATCTTCCCTTGCCACATGTCAATTGACTACAATTTCTTGAATTGCAAGGTGTTGAGTACTAGTGACTCAAATTACAGGTTCATTGGTTCCTTGGTTATCCTTTGTTATCGGCTTGACTCCTTGTATCGGTGGGAGTAAGAGGTCTTTGGCCGATCTGCTAGGTTACACTGATGGAGGGCTAGCTATCGGCATGAGGATTACTATCGGCAGGAGTTCGGTGTCTTATGCCGATCTCCAAGGTCTTACCGATGGTAGTGAGACATCGGCATGAGGTTGACTGTCGGCAAAGCTGGTGGTAGGAGCTCCGACAGTGTTGGGTCACACCGACGATGGATGAAGGGTTAGCGATCTTGTTGGCATGAGTCACTCCGATGAAAGATCATCGGAGTGAGTAGTGTTATCGGCGTAGCTAGAAGAAGTCTCCTCGTTACTTCATGTTATACCGATGAAGGGTTGGCATCAGCGTGAGAATCACTGTCGGCCAAGCCTTGAGTCCTCTCTCCGATGGACCTCGTTACTCCAATGGATGACATTGGCTTTGGCATCAGTGAGACATTGGTCTTCAGCGAAGTTTGGTTTAGTCTTGATGATTGTTGGCGTCTCTCCGATGGAATGGTCATCGGCATGACAATCCTTGTCGGGCTGACATTTGGAAGTTTCTCTGATGGGCATTGGTCACCCCGATGGAAGTAGGTGTTTGGCATCGGCGTGAGAACTTCTATCGGCTCAGCCTTGAATTGTCACTCCGATGGCAGAAGTCACTCCTATGAAGTGTTGGCATCGGTAAGACAAGGAACTGTCGGAGTGAGTGTTGAAGTGTTCACCGATGATGTTGGTTACTCCGATGAGACTTAGTCTGGAGTCGTCGGCGGCAAAAGCACCGACAATTATCTTACGTGTGTTCAGGCATTTAAACCTGGATGTCCAACTAGAACTTGTGCATGTGGGACTAAAGTTTCCTATGAGAATGTGAACGGTTAGATAGTTATGCGAACGGTTTGGACAGTTGGATGTCAGCGATACTAGGCAGTTGGAATGAACGGTCGTTTGCATGAGAATCGATTAGATTGCTAAAAGCAATTGTGTAATAGAGTTAGATGAGTGAGAGAATCGATGAGATGGTGAGTTCAATCTGATGGAGCTCTGGTTTTTCTTCTTCTGTGAAGTCTTATGCTGTATGCTGTATGCAGCATGTGAACAACATGTGAAGGACTGAGAAGAGGATGAAAACAGAGTTCAAATGAAATTGTTCTGGCTGAGAAGATGTAGTTTTGTACTGTGTGCTGTTTGTGGCATGATCACAGTATGAAGAACCAACCAAGTGCTGGAGTTTTTTGTGCAGGGTTACTGTCAGTTATTCTTCAGAGGGAGCAAGATGTAAATCCCCTGTAAAGGCTTATTGCCAGTTTTGTATTGTAACTATTTTTCTGTTGCTGAATAATACAATGGTGATCTGGGCTTTTGGAGTGTGGGGTTTTTTACCCGTAAGGGTTTTCCCCACGTAAATCTGTGTTCTTGTTCTGTCTTTCATGTTTAATGTCTCTGCTGTTGAAACAAGATATTGTTCGCTTGTGCTTTCCTCTAAGGGTCAATGTAGGAAATGTTCTATGTCTGTTTCCGCTTTAAAGGCATAGTTGTGCGTGTTTTTGAAGCATTTGGAAAGAATTTAAATTTGTCGAAGACACCACTTTTCTTAGAAATACGTTCTGAGATGCCCTCATTTCCTTACAAGTGGTATCAGAGCCTTCTTCTGGGATATGCTTTGTTGCTCACATATGTACATTTGTGTGCTGCATGTGTTTGCATGTAAGAGTTCCTGGTGTATAAGGTCTGGGTATTCCTTCTGTGATGATTTCTTAGTGTGACAGGCTTGAGGAAATCTGAAGGAAATGTCTGTTTGTTTGATCCTTGTTTGAGTGAAAGTCTGGCAGTTGATCTTGTGTTTCTGTTTCAGCAGTGCTTGAAGGATGGTGAAGAGACTGGAGCTGGTCACGATGTGGCCTGAGGCTCTTAATTGACAGTATTTAATCTTGTTGCATGGGGTTTGCTTTGAGGCTGTGTTGCTGCAGTAACTTTCATATTGGGTGTCTGTGTGAGAGGCTCTCTGATGATATGAAGGAGTTTCTGTTACTGCTCAGCCATGGAGTATTGTGCTTATGCTGGGTGTTTTGTTCCTGGTATTGGAAGGCATAATTTTTTGTTACCCTGATCGCATGCAGGCTTTGGAGTTGATCATTGGATGATCTGAGAGCTTCTGTAATTGCTTGATTCTCTCAGATGCATGTGCATGTTGGTGGTTGAGGGATTGGTCTACAAGTGGGTCTAAAGCTCTTGAACTGCTATTTCCTTAAGTGGATATTTTGTACTTGCATGACTCAGATTCATGATTATTGGATTTGAGGGGTTTTATAGTTTTTCCTTAAAATCTATGGTTATGCATATTCATGATGATACATTATTTTGGTTTAACTGTTATGGAGTTTGTGCTGCAGACTTTTTGGGTTTTCCAGATGTGAAGTGGGTATGGATGTGCATGGGTGTGTTTCAAACACAGTGGTTTTGCAGGTTTTACACGGTCAAAAGAAAAACTTGTGGGTTTGTGAAGCTGCAGTTAAGCTATTTCTAGACCTTGGCTTTTGGGATGTTACTGGATGATATAGTTGCAGTTTTGCATGCATGCTCTTTGCATGGTGTGAGGAGGTGAAATGCTTTCTCTGCATGGGAGTGTTGGTATGTGATATGACACTCAGCATTTCTGTGGTAATGCTTCTAGTTTCTTGACTATGGTGCTCAGATTGTGGACATGTTGGGCAAATCAGTGAAAAGTAAGTTTTTCTGATGCTTGAGTCTTGTTGTCTACATTGTTATCTATTCCTTGAAATCTCAGTTTTGCAGTTTCCAGTGTGATAATGAGTTTGCATGGTACATTGGTTGGATCTACGAGTTATGTAGTTTTGTGGGCTGATCACCTATTGAGCTACAGTGAGATGACTCGGATGTGGACTGTCTTTATCCACAAGATTGTTTCAGTGTTTATGCAGATTTGTTAGTTGGCCTTGTCTGTGGTCACTTATGCATTGGTGTGACTATTTTGGGATGAGAGGATGGATGTTGTAGAGTATCTGAATAGTTGGTTATGGAGAATTGTAGTAAGTGTGTCATGATGTCATGTATAGCTTGAATACACAGGTTTGTGTAAGCTATTGACAATGATAGTTTAATTCCTTGTTTTGGAGATCTTGGTGTCACTTGGTTTTATAGTCACATGGACATGTGTGGACCTGGAAGATTTTCAGATTAGGAGATGTTTGGTCAGGATGCTTGGAAAGCTCTGTTGTTACAGTTCAGTGGGAGCTTTAGCATTGACTGTGTGTTTCATCACTTAGTGGTGAATGATCTTCTTTAGTGTTGCAGATGCTACTAGGAGGAGCTCTTTGATCCTGTTGCTGCAGAAGGTTCTTCGCATTTGCAGGGGCACTATTTGAGGATGAGTAACATCTTGGAGTCATGGGGGATTCATGAAAGTCTTGGCTAAGGTGTTGGTGGTGCTTGACAGGTGATGTTGGTTTAGAATTTTGGTTTTTTTCATATCATGATTTCTGCTTTTGAATTTTGGTATGATACATTGATCTAGAGACCATGGTTATGTTCACCTAGAGCATGGAATCTCCTAATGGAGATGGTAAGATCATGATGTCATGATAAGTTCCTGATTTAGATGATTGGAGTTTTGACAGTGGTCTGGTTACTTCTCTATGTTTGGGTACATTTATCTTTTGCTTGATTACTTCATAGTGTTGTAGTGATGCAGTTGGAGTTCAGCATGAGGTGATTGTTCAAAGGTACTCATGGATACATGGAGAATAAGGTGAGACTGTATATGTTGTGCTAAATCAGAGTTTACAGCTGGAAGTTCGAGGAGTCTTTACCTTGGTTGAATGTGAATTCAACAAAAGATCTAGAGGAGATTGTTCTTGGAGAAAGTCATTGGGACTTGGGTATCTTGGAAGAACATTCTCTTTCCCCACTCTTGGTCTACTTGACAAGTTTCACTTGAGAGGTATAGCTCATTGTTTCTCTCAGGTGTTTTATGCTTTCTTTCATAGATATGGTTCTGGTGGATTCATTGTGAGAAATGAATAGCATGATTATCTCCTTGTGCATTTGAGTTTAGAGATATCATTCATTGATGAGGACTGTTAGGAGATGGTTAATGGGCTGATAAACTGAAATGGGAAATGAATTAGTTTGATCTTCTTTGGTTTGTGAGGCTTACATCCATGTTAGTTGCGCTTGATCTTGGAGATTGAATGTTTGTTTAGATGTTGTTATGCTGGTTCACTCTGGGGTGTTTTGAAGGAGATCATACTTGACACAGTTGGCATTCAGAGGTGTATGTAAAAGGATTATCTACAGGTATATGATGTGCAGTGTTCCTCTTGGTCTCAGTTAGTTTCTCTGATGGTGTGTTTCACATTACATTGTTTTGAGATTTGGTTGGAGCTGATGGTCACTAGTTTGTGGTCATGTGCTTTCACTTATGTTGTTGGGTGACAGCATGAAGGTTCTGTTCTGTTATCTCTTTCTTTTGTTGGATGTGGAGAAATTGGAGAACTTTGGACTTGTTGTGAGGTGTTGTTCTTGCAGGTTATTGATTTGCATATCATGGTGGATGTTTCCTTGGTACTACATGATATTTACACTTTCTATGTAATGCTATTGGTGGATTTTGTATGCCATGATCTTTTTCAGATCTGCATTATCCATGCAGTGGGAGTTCTTGATGTGTCTGGTCTTCTTTGACTAGTTGACATATGGAGCTTGTATTTGCAGTTGATGGGTGTATATGCAGGTGGCATGAGTCTACTGATGTTCATACCTTTAAGGTACGAGTGATTGGATGTTTTAGCACTGGCTGTGTGTGCTATTTTCAGTCAAGTGGATTTTTTGTTTCAGTTGGATGGGAGCAGTCAGCTTTCTGATTGTTGTTCTAGCTGATGTTCTATCTTGTTTCTGGAGAATGTTTCTGGCTGTGTTCTGGAAGTTTTGAAGTTGTTTTTATTAAAACTTCTATGGAGCTTGTGAGCACAGTGGAGTGGTGGCAGTATCAGTTTTGGTTCTGTGATATGCAGCATTGATGGTTTCCTGTAATTTCTTCGTCAAGTGGGAGAATGTTGAGTACTAGTGACTCAAATTATAGGTTCATTGGTTCCTTGGTTATCCTTTGTTATCAGCTTGACTCCTTGTATCGGTGGGAGTAAGAGGTCTTTGGCCGATCTACTAGGTTACACCGATGGAGGGCTAGCTATCGGCATGAGGATTACTATCGACAGGAGTTCGGTGTCTTATGCCGATCTCCAAGGTCTTACCGATGGTAGTGAGACATCGGCATGAGGTTGACCGTCGGCAAAACTGGTGGTAGGAGCTCCGACAGTGTTGGGTCACACCAACGATGGATGAAGGGTTAGCGATCTTGTCGGCGTGAGTCACTCCGATGAAAGATCATCGGAGTGAGTAGTGTTATCGGCGTAGCTGGAAGAAGTCTCCCTGTTACTTCATGTTATACCGATGAAGGGTTGGCATCGGCGTGAGAATCACTGTCGGCCAAGCCTTGAGTCCTCTCTCCGATGGACCTCGTTACTCCGATGGATGACATTGGCTTTGGCATCAGTGAGACATTGGTCTTCAGCGAAGTTTGGTTTAGTCTTGATGATTGTTGGCATCTCTCTGATGGAACGGTCATTGGCATGACAATCCTTGTCAGGCTGACATTTGGAAGTTTCTCCGATGGGCATTGGTCACCCCAATGGAAGTTGGTGTTTGGCATCGGCGTGAGAACTTCTATCGGCTCAGCCTTGAATTGTCACTCCGATGGCAGAAGTCACTCCGATGAAGTGTTGGCGTCGGTAAGACAAGGAACTGTCGGAGTGAGTGTTGAAGTGTTCACCGATGATGTTGGTTACTCCGATGAGACTTAGTCTAGAGTTGTCGGCGGTAAAAGCACCGACAATTATCTTACGTGTGTTTGGGCATTTAAACCCAGATATCCAACTAGAACTTGTGCATGTGGGACTAAAGTTTCCTATGAGAATGTGAATGGTTAGATAGTTATGCGAACGGTTTGGACAGTTGGATGTCAGCGATACTGGGCAGTTGGAATGAGCGATCGTTTGCATGAGAATCGATTAGATTGCTAAAAGCAATTGTGTAATAGAGTTAGATGAGTGAGAGAATCGATGAGACGGTGAGTTCAATCTGATGGAGCTCTAGTTTTTCTTCTTCTGTGAAGTCTTATGCTGTATGCTGTATGCAGCATGTGAACAGCATGTGAAGGGACTGAGAAGAGGATGAAAACAGAGTTCAAATGAAATTTTTCTGGCTGAGAAGATGTAGTTCTGTACTGTGTGCTGTTTGTGGCATGATCACAATATGAAGAACCAACCAAGTGCTGGAGTTTTTTGTGCAGGGTTACTGTCAGTTATTCTTCAGAGGGAGCAAGATGTAAATCCCCTGTAAAGGCTTATTGCCAGTTTTGTATTGTAACTATTTTTCTGTTGCTGAATAATACAATGGTGATCTGGGCTTTTGGAGTGTGGGGTTTTTTACCCGTAAGGGTTTTCCCCACGTAAATCTGTGTTCTTGTTCTGTCTTTCATGTTTAATGTCTCTGCTATTGAAACAAGATATTGTTCGCTTGTGCTTTCCTCTAAGGGTCAATGTAGGAAATGTTCTATGTCTGTTTCCACTTTAAAGGCATAGTTGTGCGTGTTTTTGAAGCATTTGGAAAGAATTTAAATTTGTCAAAGACACCACTTTTCTTAGAAATACATTCTGAGATGCCCTCATTTCCTTACACAAGGAAACCTAACTTAATCCTATCCATCCATTTCATCTAAAGCCCTAATTAATCCTAGCCATCCATTGGAACCAAGCCTTTCCTATAAAACAAGCCTCTCTTGAGACATTAAAAAAGACATTAGAGAAGAGATTAGGAGAAGGGAGGATTCTTCTTCATGTAACCTCACTCTGCTGAATTTTCATCTCAAGCCATTATCCATCATCTTCAATCCATCTAGCTTGCATCCTTATCAATGTTATGCTGCGGAATCGAGCAACCAACACAACAAAGTGATCAATCAATCGAGCTCATCTTGCGTCTTTGAGGTATTGAATGATTTGGGTTTAGGTTATGCACTTCAATTGTTTGATCATTTCCATTTGCCAGTCCAAATTTTTTTATATACATTTTGGCACGCCCAGTGGGACTCACGTCCCTGATTAACTCTCTTGTTTGAGTTATTTTTTTTTAAGATCAGATCTCTTGGAGCATCAATCTGTCATTCTTGCAGGTTTTTGTAACAAAAATTTGTATTTCTCTAACCCTAGTTTTGTTAAATTTTGCAAATTTTGAGGGTAAACTATCATAGATTGTGTCCTAGGCAAAAACAGACTGCATTGTTGCGATCAGGAGGTCGTTTCCATGAATTTTGACTATAAATTTGCCTATCTTTCATGACTGAAATTTTTGACAATTTTTAAAAAAAATTTAGTTTTGCAAGCTTTACCGTACGATCTGTATGGCCTGCGTGGGGCTTCTGCTGTTATTGATTTGTTTTGGGGTTTCATTTGGCTTCCTCACTAATCCAATTTCATTGCAGGTTTTCGATAGTCTTCCCACTTAGAGATCTGCTTCCCACCATTCGACATTCGATCTCTGCTCTAGATATCCAGTCGCCACCTCCATTTATTTTTATCACCACCTTCAAATCATTATTCAACCAAACCCCAAACTGCTATCCGACCAGATCTGGCATTAATTATCAGTGGTGTCTCAAGTGGTAGTTACATTCAATACTACCAACGATAGAAATATCAGGCAATCTCCATTAATCTCTCAGCAGAGGTCATCTTATCAACGAATCTCCAGCATCTGCTTTTAGCGGATCTTAGAGTCATTTGTTCTCCACCGGTGATAACACTTCCTCTTGGCAGTGACTATCTTTTACCGTCATTGGGTATATTGTCATCGGCAGGCTTGTAACGGTCAAATCTCAGCATTGTCTTTACGGGCCAGTAGTCCAGAATCAGTGAGCATCGATCATTATTTTCGGTTCAAATTGTTGTCATTTGTAGTTCATCCAAATAGTTGATGGTTACAGAAACCATTCCCTTTGGTGGTTAATAGACAAAGGCGTTCATTGCAAACTTCCGTCGATCATCTCACATCTACCATTGCAATCTCTCGCACATATTTCCCGGTTACCCGTCATATCTGCGGATCTTCTTCTTATCATCCCGAGCTCTCTCTGCCAACCACTCAGATCCGCTGACCACCTCTGTCAATGATGCTAACATTCCTATCGACTGTAACACTTTTACTTTCATCCTAGGGTTTTTATCGTCTTTCCTTGTTTTGATCCTGGAACTGTTATCGGGTTTCAATGGAGTTTTATGTTCTTGAGATCTAAAGATTAGTGGCACCAATCTATGTCGTTTAAATCTCTAGGTCTTTGTGCGTTTTTGATCAACATCATAATTCATATCAATTCCGCTTTTACGTTTGCAAGATCTAAGACTGAGTCCAATCGTAAGTCATCGTAGATTCAACTTTGTATCCCCGTCACAGCCTGGTGAAAACTTTTGATCTGCAGTTGATACCATATCCCACCACCGATCTCCATTGAATCCTCACAGCTTTCTCAAACCTCAGCCGCCTGCAAACTTCCGATCCTCCCGACCACCGTCCTGCATCTCCACCTCCGCCGGTCGATATCACATCCTCCTCGCTATCTCACTCAATCCCGTCAACTGTGGTCGACATCACATATCTCTTTGTTCGCAACCACTATCAAACTCCCACAGTCGCCATTAAATCTCCCGCCGACCACCTCCCTCACCGCTCCCTTAAACCGTTGACACACCCCAACTTTACTGTCGAATGCATTCCTCCACACTTTCCGCCTTCCCGTTCATCACGTCGACTCCACTGTTTATGTCGATATATCAACCACATCTTTTTTTTTTCACTTGTCGATATCCACCTTACACAATGGTCTTCACTTCATCTTTTTAGCAAAACAGCTTTAGGTTTTCATTTCTATCTTTATAGTTTTAGTTTTAAGTTAGCCTAATTTACTTTATAAATTTAGAAAGTAGCTTCTGCGCTAGTTTTGATTTTTAATTTATTTGTATTGTTAAACATAGTTACTTTCTAATATTAATTTTAAGCTATTGGTTTAGTCTTTCTTTAATTTAGAATTAGTTTAGCTTTTTCATGTTCATTCTAATTTGAATTAATTTAGATTTTACTATTAATTTTAATTTAGCCTTGATTTAAAGTTTAATTCTAATTTTAATTTAGTTTACTTTAGATTCTAATTCTATTTTTAATTTAGTTTTTAAGTTAGATTCTAACTTTAATTTAGTTTTTAATTTAAATTCTAATTTAAATTTAGTTTTGATTTAGATTCTAATTTTAATTTTAATTTAGTTTTTCAATTTAGATTTAGATTTGATTTCTATTACATTAACATTTTAATTTAGTATTAAATTTAATTTAGTAATAGATTTCAATTTTCATTTTAATTTAGTATTTAATGTAGACATTAATTTAGATTTTAATTTTTTTCTAATTTAGTATTTAATATTAATTTAAATTTTAATCTAGATTAGTTAAATTAGATTGATTGTTTTTTACTTTAATATAGTTTAAATCTTTTAGTTAAAATATTGAGTTTAACTAGTTCATTTTTCTCCATAACATAGACATTTTTTTTATGTTTTAATTAGTCATTCTATTCATTTTTTGTTTTGCTTGTCACTAACCTTTTGTTTGTAGTTGTATCGTTTGTCGAAGACAATTTTCATCAAACTACTCACAAGTGGGTTGCAAATTATTCATTTGTCAATGACATATATCAATTGAAACCTTTGCTTGCTTTAACTTGTGGACCTAATCGTGGCTTATAACGCATGCCTCGTCATCAAATTTGAAGACAACATATTTCCAGGTGCACTCGACCCAACTTTCATCTTTTCTAAACAACTTGTTTGCCGTCACACTTGGATTTGGGCTCTTAAAACAAATAGCTTGCTATCACATATCAAAAGTTGGGCTCAAAATGACACATTTGGCTTTGGATCTAAAACGAACAAGTGCTTGAACTGTTTGATCACACATCTCATTTTCTAAAGGGGAAATTAACAACTGTGAGTGTGAATCAAGTGACAACTCACTTGGTTTGCTTTTGTAAACCCTATCTAGGAGGCCTGCTTGGAGACACACCACTCCAAGGGACGACCTCAATCAAGGCTGAATCGAAAGACACCCTCATTGGGAGTTGGAATCTTGTTACTCTTGGCTAAGCCCCAAAGAAGTTTATACCTTTGGGAAGTGAAGGTGAAGGGTGGGTTACCCCTTTCTCCTGGCTGTGTGGCAGGATTTCACTTTCAATTCCATAGTCAACCTTGTGCAATAGATAGCCTAAGACCTAATTGGCTATACCCACTTGACTACACATTAGGCTTGTTGATGTGTCTTCCATGTGTGCTTGCATAATCATCACATTTCATTTTCAAAGTCAACAACTTGCTTATGTGTCTTGCGTGAGTGATTCATGTGTGTATATGCATAATCATTTGATTGAATATTGCCATATCAAGCTCTAAACACCCAAACACATAAACAAATCAATCTAAACACATCATCTAAACAGTCCACATCATCATCCAAATCCCTAAGCAAGCACTTGTTAAAAGGACTTAAGACAAACACTTGGTGACAACATGTCTACGCTAGAAGACCCAACAATCAAATTCCAAAGATTCCTCCAAAATATTTATCAAGGATTACAACCCCTAAACCAAGATGCCATTGAAATATTACAATTCTTCATCCAAAAAGCTCAACCCCACACAAGCCAATCACCTCAACTACAACACTCCATAGCCCAAGTCCAACACCTTTTAGCCACTAGTCAAGATCAACAAGTACAACAATCCTTAGCCACTCCATACCAACCTAATCCACCTCATAACCACATGTCATATCCATCTAATTCCTATCAACCTAATCCACCTCATAACCACATGTCATATCCATCTAATTCCTATCAACCTAATCCATCTATCCACCAAGTCAATGCCACATCAACCTATGAACATCCACCTCAAGCTTATCCAATCCCTCATGCCACCATTCCTATGCACTACCAAGCCCATCCACAAAGAAATCAAGTGATATTACAAGAACAACATCTAAGTCCCAATGGCCTTTTGTATATAAATCAAGTAAGTCCAAGTACACCTTTTCAACAAGACCACCAAGCAGCATTGATAAATCTAAATCCACCTTTGCAACAAGAACCATATGCAAGTCCAAGTAGTCCCTTGTACATAAATCAAACAAGCCCAACTTATCATATGCAAGACTTAATTACCTTTGACAAGGGAGATACCAATCTAGAGTGGCCTCCACCATCTAATCACATGCCAACACATGAGCCAACTAATCCTATCCCAACACCACCATGTGATCCTACTCCTAGTCCATTGGTCCATCCATCTTCCAAATCACCAAGCCCTTCATTACCTTCATCACCATGTCATTCTAATCCTTCACTAAAGGATGCAGCTGAGAGAGTTTTACAAAGGATGCTTGAAGCAAAACTCATTGAACTTCCTGAAGTCAAACCATGTGAAGAAAGTCCATATGATGAACATGATTATTGTGAATACCATAGGACCAAAGGCCATAATACAAATCAATGCCCAATATTTCTCTCAATTGTTTACAAGGTGTACCCACCTATAATGGGAAATCGTGCCACATCATCCCCATCCTATGTGTCACCCCCATCTAGTCCAAATCCTAATCCATCCAATCCAATTAGCTCTCAACCTAATCCTCATCCTAATCCTAATCCAACACCATCTACCATTATCATCCATCCATTATATTTCCCATCCACCCATACACTTGCAAAGGATGTGATCCATTGGCTACTAGCAAGGAATAAACTACCCCCATGTCAAACACCCATTCATGAGCCTACCAATGAACTTCCAAAGGTCATGTCCAATCCTATACTCTTATCATGTGGTTCACATATCCTTGAGCCTCTTCAAGAGCCTTCCATTAACATGCCTAGCCCTTTAAGCCCATCATGTGACCTACAAGCCAACAAGCCTATTCAAGAGTCTCCAAGCACAAGCCTAAGTCAAGAGCCATCATGCCTTCATGTTGATAACTATCAAGAGCCTATCAAGTTCACTCAAGAACCTTCCACTTCCATCCAAAGTCAAGAGGTATGTCAAGAGCATAATCTTAAACATGTGGAAATATCGAACCCTAGTCTTAATCAAGATCAAAGCACCTCTAAGTTCCACCTATCCATGACCTACTTATGGTTTACCCTCAAGCTATTAGCCATCACCATGACCTTATTCATGAGAAAAATTTATCCCTTTTATAGCCCACTTAATCCTATTTCTGCTCATAGTTATGATCAAGGTTCTAGCTAAGATTCTGAAAACCATGATGATCCATTTGGTAAAACTTTATCTATCTCATGATCAAGATGATATGTATGATGAAGAACCTATTAAAAAGTACCTTGATCCTATCCATAATCCCATAACCATCCATGAGCAAGATATCCAAATTGCTCCTAGTCATCCTCCATCTAGCCCTATCCATAATGAGCAAACATCCACTTGTCATAATGAGACATGTGCCTCTCAAGAACACATAAGCATAGAAGATCAAACAAATAACTTGGATCTTAGTGAACACAATGCTAATGATCCTCCTTCCACATCTACCATCGATCCCATTTCAAGACCACCATCATGTCCTAGTGGTCTTACCACCTTCCTCCATGAGTGTTCTTCCTTAGGACAACAACAACCATTGTCCTCCATTTCATCTTCTCCATCCAATAAAGAACTCAAGTCTAGTTCCCAAAACACATCTAGTCCCATAGTCAATCGCATCCTCCAAAACATGAACTACCAAGGTAAAGGTCTAGGCCTTTATGAACAAGGTATTTTGGAGCCAAACCATGTCAAAATCCCTCCATGCTCATATGGCCTTGGATACACACCCCAAGGTAAACAAGGCCAAGATGTTGGTAATCCTTTCATGCATCCTAAACCTACCACTTTCCATCACACCCCCCATCATATACCCAAAACATATGTAGCCATTCCATCTCCATCATCCTATAAATGTCAAAAGCATGTGACCATACACCTTCCGCCATCCACCTTGCCTCCACTTTTACCAACTCCAAATATCCCTCCATCCACCTTGCCACCATTGCTTCCAACACCTAACATACATATCATTCATAAGTATCCTTACATCCCTAATCATGGCCAACAAAAGCACACATCACCTAAGCATAAAGCTTCCAATCATTTCATCCACTCCACCCATGCCATGGGATTCAAAAGCAAAAATTTTGATGCCTCTACCTATAAAGCTAAAAGTCCTACCAAAAATCCAAAGAACTATCATGCCTTAGGGTACAAACATGAAAAATCAATGCAAAGTACCAAAGAAAAGCAATCCAAAAATCTATCCAAGCCCATACCTCCAAAAGCAAAGCCCAAAAGCAAAATGGTTTGGGTTCTTAAGCAAATAGCTAGCAAAGCGAATGAGGCATCCTCATCCACATCTAAGCAACCATCTAAACCCTTACCTCCAAAAGCAAAGCCCAAAAGCAAAATGGTTTGGGTTCCTAAGCAAATAGCTAGCAAGTCAAATGAGGCATCCTCATCCACATCTCAAGAATCCCAATCACCTACCTCCATCCAAAAGCCTATTTCCATCCAAAACTTCCATTCCTTTCAAAAATCCCACAAGCAAAGCAAAAGCACTAAAAATACTAAATCTATGTGGGTTCTTAAATCACTTCATCAACCATCTCCTAAGCAAACTGTTGATAACTGAGAGGGGGGGTGAATCAGTTATCCTAATTATTTCTCCTTTTTAACTTTCTTATTAATCAAAGCAGCATTGAATCAAACAAATAAACATTACTATGAAATAGAAACACATGACACAGTATTTTTGACGTGGAAACCCGGTTAAGGGAGAAAACCACGGGGTGATTAACCCAAAGATTATTCTCTATTAGAAGAATAAGGAATTACAAAATGGCACTTGCCAATTAGGGCTCACTGCCCGAGCACACTGCTCACAAAGAGGCCCACTGCCTACAAGGAGACACACTATCTACAAAGTGATAAGAATCACAGTCTTGAACTGGAGAATGACATCTTTACCATGTCCGAATCAGTTCCATTTAAGCCAAAAAACCTTTGCTCTGTCTTTCACACTTTTCTTCACTACACCACTCACATCCACACTATCCACACTTCAAATGAACTCACAAACCTTTATTTATACAAGACATCGACTTAGGAAAAATCATCTAAGTCAGCAATCAACTATAAGAATATCCGCAAGATGAATAACACATCCAATTGGCCACCACAAGAACATTTGAAGGATGAACAACTCATCCGGTCGACAAAACAGAGCAAGAACTTCATCCGGAACATTATCTTCAATTCTGGGCTCTACCATCAATGCGGACCAACAACACAACCTCAATATGATCCAAGAACCTTCACAAGCCTGCCTGAATGACCAGGTACATCCGCACTTTCTCTACGTACTGGAATCTCTTCTCTTCCTCATCTGGAACTTCAAGAACACTGTCTGTCGCCATTGTCATAATGCAAAAGGTACTTCCGGACCTCCAAATCATACACAACTCAAGATGACACATCACAAGGACATCCCAAACACTCCTTCCAATCCGCAGATTAGGATTATACAGTTCTGGACCTCACCGGACCTTTCTGTGATCCTCTGTCACCTCTGAACACTTACCGGAACCGGTTCTACATCGACAGCCACAACTCCTTCAGATCTTCATGCGGACCTCTGAAACCTTGACTGAAGCATCTCAAGACTCATATCTACAAACCCTTTAATCTGCATCCTCCGGTTTGCATCCTATACAATACATTTGCCTTCTTCTCATCACTGTTCTTCACTGTTCCTGACTGAGGCTAATTTTCTCAATATCCTCAGCACACTACTCATCGAATCCCTCTTGTCAATGCAATATGAGTATGTTGACATCAATGACAACACTGGTTCACCTCATACTTGCAACAATCTCCCCCTTTGTCATTGATGGCAACATATGATGTGAAAAACCATCAAGACAAGAACTTCTCCTTTCTGTCACTGCTCCCCCTATCAGCAATATGTCTTCTCCTCATTTCTGTCACTGCTCCCCCTATCAGCAATATGTCTTCTCCTCATTTACTACTCCCCCTTTGATCATCAGCTACTTGTTTTTCACATGTCTTCTCTCCCCCTTTGACATCAATGGCAAAGGGCTCATACTTGCAATTCTAACACATCAGAATCATACCAGCTGCTCCCCCTTAGTAGCAGCTCCCCATCATCAATCCGGATCACAAGATATGACTATGATATCCACTGGACTGATGCACATCAGTGCATCCTAGTTCATCACCGGAGGGGCCATGACCCCTAACTTCTCCCAAAGATATTCAAAAGAGTCCTTGGGAAGAGGTTTAGTAAAGATATCTGCAATCTGATCCTTGGAGGGAACATACTCCAACCTGACTTCTTCCTTGTTTACTTGTTCTCTCAAAAAGTGAAACTTGATAGATATGTGCTTAGTCTTAGAGTGTAATACCGGATTCTTGGAAATATTAATTGTACTTGAATTATCACAGAAAATTGTGATAGGCTCCTCATATTCAACTTTAATATCTCTTAGCATCTGCTTCATCCATAGGATTTGAGTGCAACTACCTGCTGCTGCAATGTATTCTGCTTCAGTTGTAGACAGAGATATTGCATCTTGTTTCTTGCTTAGCCAAGAAACCAATCTCTTCCCCAAAAAGAATGCTCCACCACTGGTGCTCTTCCGGTCATCCAATCTCCTGCCCAATCTGCATCTGTGTAAGCATGAAGAGATAAATCTGGATCTCTAGGGTACCATAGACCATACTCAGCTGTTCCTTTCAAGTATCTAAAATTCTTTTGATTGCCATAACATGAGATTCTTTAGGATCAGCCTGGAATCTTGCTACAAGACCAACAACCTGCATTATATCTGGTCTGGTCTGAGTGAGATACAATAATCCACCAATCATTGATCTATACTTTGTCTGATCTACCTTTGGGGAGTCATCATCTTTGCTCAACTTACATCTAGTTGCCATGGGAGTGTTCATTGGCTTTGAATCTTCCATACCAAATTTCCTTAACAATTCTTTCACATATTTGGTCTGAGAAATGAAGATCCCTTTCTTTGTTTGAGTAATTTGCAGACCCAAGAAGAAATTCATTTCACCAAGCATAGACATTTCAAACTCACATTTCATCTGATTTGCAAAAGTTTTGCACGTACTATCACTTCCTCCAAAAATGATATCATCCACAAACACTTCAACAATCAAAATGTTTTCATGATCAATTTTGAAATATAAGTTATTGTCAGCAGTACCTTTGCTGAATCCAATCTGCACAAGATGCTTATCCAACCTTTCATACCATGCTCTTAGAGCTTGTTTTAATCCATACAATGCTTTCTTCAACTTGCAGACCATATCATCATTGTCAGACAATTGAAATCCATCCGGTTGTTCAATGTAAACTTCTTCCAAATCACCATTTAGGAAGGCAGACTTGACATCCATCTGATATACCTTGAAGTCTTTAAAGGCAGAAAATGCAAGAAATAATCTGACTGCTTCAATTCTTGCCACCAGAGCAAAGGTCTCTTCAAAATCAATTCCTTCTATTTGAGAGTAGCCTTTGTAGACCAATCTAGCTTTGTTTCTGATTACTTCACTAGCTTCATTTAATTTATTTCGGAAGACCCATTTGGTTCCAATCACATTCCTGTCTCTAGGTTTGGGTACAAGATCCCAAGTATGATTTTTCTCAATTTGCATCAATTCATCTTTCATTGCTTTGGTCTAGTTTTCATCATTGCAGGCTTCATTTACTGTTTTAGGTTCAATCTTTGAAATCAGACAACATTCATCCTGATTTTGAGCAACATTCCTTCTAGTTTGCACACCTTTGCTTCTGTCACCTATGATTTGATCTTCAGAGTGGTTCAATGTTACATACCTTGGAATTTTGGGAGTATCCTGCACTGCTGCTTCTTGATCAGGCTCATTCAAACCTATCTCTTCTTCCTGATTTACCGGATCAGGCTGACTCTGTCTTACCGAAGAGGATTGAGTTCCTTGAACCTGAACACCGTCTTGGTCATCTTCATCAAATTCATAAAGTCTTGAGGGCTTTTCAATTCCTTCATCAACTTTCACATTAGTGCTTTCTATCATCTTCCTCAGTCTCTTATTGTAACACCGGTATGCTTTGCTTTGAGTAGAGTAACCCAGGAAAATTCCTTCATCACTTCTAGCATCAAACTTTCCTAGATCTTCATCTCTTTTAATATAACACTTGCTACCAAATACTCTGAAATATTTCATAGTAGGAGTGATGCCAAACCAGAGTTCATAGGGGGTCTTACCGGTATTGTTTCTAATTTGAACTCGATTTAGAGTGTAGACTGCAGTGCTGATAGCTTCTTTCCAAAACATCTGAGGAACATTTGCTTCCAACATCATTGTCCTGGTAGCTTCCTGGATGGTCTGGTTCTTTCTTTCAACTACTCCATTCTACTGTGGAGTCCTAGGAGCAGACAATTGTCTCCTTATACCCTGCTTCTCACAAAAGTCAATGAACTCACTAGATGTAAATTCACCACCTCTATCAGACCTTAGACACTTCAGTTTCAATCTGGTTTGATTCTCTACCATAGCTTTGAAGATTTTGAACTTCTCAGATGCTTCTGATTTTTCTTTTAGGAAGGTAACCCACATCATCCAGGAATGGTCATCAATTAACAACATGAAATATCTATCACCTTGCAAACTCTTGATTCTTGTCGGACCACAGAGATCAGTATGTACTAATTCCAACAATCTGGTAGAGGACTGATCTTTGCTTTTGAAAGAGACTCTGCTCTATTTACCTAGCTGACATTCTTTGCACAAACTATTTGTAGGTTTCATCAATTTTGGAAGATCTGTTACAGCCTGAGTATTGCTTATCTTGATGATGTTATCAAAATTTACATGACACATTCTTCTATGCCATAACCAACTCTGATCAACTTTACAAACAGACAACTTTTATTTGAACCAACCAGATGAAAGATATTACCTTTTGTCTAAGTACCGGATGCAATTTCAGTTCCAGAGCTTGTAAAGATTCTGTATTTTCCATTCTTAAACTGGAGATCATAGCCTTTGTCTACTAACTGACCAACACTGAGAAGATTGTGCTTCAATCCTTCAACATATAGTGCATTACCTGTTTTGCTCTTTCCATCAAAGGAAATAGTTCCCCTACCTCTGATTCTGCCAGCAGAATTGTCACCAAATTTTACCATTCCTCCTTCATACCTTTCCAAATTCAAAAACTTATTCTTGTCACCAGTCATATGGTGAGAACATCGACTATTAATAACCCAATCATCCTTTTCTTCCACTTGAGCAGCCAAAGGTTTTTCCACAACCTTGTGATTGACAGATTTAGAGAGTATTGAACCTTCTTCCTCGATGGCAATAAACACCCATTCATTTCCAGATTTACTTCCTAGTTTTGATTCATCATCTGTTACTCCTTCATTGTCATCTTCTTCATGAACATAATAGCAGTTCTTTTGAAACCTTTGTCTGTTAGTATTAGACCTTGCAGATCTTTCTGGACATCTTGAAACAAAATGACCAATCTTATTGCAGTTGAAGCACTTAAAGGGTAGTTTTCCTTCATACTTACCGGATCCTCTTGGTAGTCTTTTTGCGATGAGGGCTTCAAGTTGAGCTGTTTCTACTTCTTCTTCTTCCATGTCTCTTCTTGCTTGATCATACCATGACATCTTCCTTGAAGAGTTTTCTCCTGGATCAAATCTCTGTTTGCCTTTCACATAGGCACTAGCTTTGAAAGCAGATTCAGTCTTGGGAGGATCATCTCCAAACTCAGTCATTTCAAATGCAGCTAGCTTGCCAGCCAATTGTTCTCTTGTGACGGTTGTGTGGGCTCTGAATTCATCAATTGTAGCAACCTTGATTTTGTAGGCAGCAGGAAGGGATCTGAGGATTTTGCAAACAATCTCATTTTCATCCAGAGTTCCACCAGCATTTCTAATTCCACACACTAGTTCATTCACTCTTGGCATAAAAGTAGTGATGTTTTCATCATCTCTCATCTTCAATATTTCAAATTTTCCTTTCAGACTTTGCAGCCTTGCACTCTTGACAAACTCATCTCCTTCATACAGAAGTTCCAGTTTAGTCAGGATCTCATATGCAGTTGGTAGGTCAATAACATTTGAGAGATCTGAGTCATTCAATGCGCTTAGAAGAGCTTCCTTGGTCCGCAGATTGTTTTTAGCTTCTGTGATTTCATTCAGAGTTGTCGAACCACCTTGTGGAGGTACATATGGTTTTGAAACCATGGCCAAGTATGCTTTTCCCATACATTCTAAGTGACATTTCATGCGACCCTTCTAGAGAGTGAAATTGGTTCCATCGAATTTTGGACTATCCTTTTTGTATGACGACATCCTGGATCTCCTCAAGCGGTTAAGCTCCTTTCAGAGGAACTTGGCTCTGATACCAATTGTTGATAACTGAGAGGGGGGGTGAATCAGTTATCCTAATTATTTCTCCTTTTTAACTTTCTTATTAATCAAAGCAGCATTGAATCAAACAAACAAACATTACTATGAAATAGAAACACATGACACAGTATTTTTGACGTGGAAACCCGGTTAAGGGAGAAAACCATGGGGTGATTAACCCAAAGATTATTCTCTATTAGAAGAATAAGGAATTACAAAATGGCACTTGCCAATTAGGGCTCACTGCCCGAGCACACTGCTCACAAAGAGGCCTACTGCCTACAAGGAGACACACTGTCTACAAAGTGATAAGAATCACAGTCTTGAACTGGAGAATGACATCTTTACCATGTCTGGATCAGTTCCATTTAAGCCCAAAAACCTTTGCTCTGTCTTTCACACTTTTCTTCACTACACCACTCACATCCACACTATCCACACTTCAAATGAACTCACAAACCTTTATTTATACAAGACATCGACTTAGGAAAAATTATTTAAGTCAGCAATCAACTATAAGAATATCCACAAGATGAATAACACATCCGGTCGGCCACCACAAGAACATTCGCAGGATGAACAACTCATCCAGTCGGCAAAACAAAGCAAGAACTTCATCCAGAAGATTATCTTCAATTCCGGGCTCTACCATCAATGCGGACCAACAACACAACCTCAATATGATCCAAGAACCTTCACAAGCCTACCTAAATGACCAAGTACATCCGCACTTTCTCTACGTACTGGAATCTCTTCTCTTCCTCATCTGGAACTTCAAGAACACTGTCTGTCGCCATTGTCATAATGCAAAAGGTACTTCTAGACCTCCAAATCATACACAACTCGAGATGACACATCACAAGGACATCCCAAACACTCCTTCCAATCCACAGATTAGGATTATACAGTTCTGGAGCTCACCGGACCTTTCTGTGATCCTCTGTCACCTCTAAACACTTACCGGAACTGGTTCTACACCGACAGCCACAACTCCTTCAGAACTTCATGCGGACCTCTGAAACCTTGACTAAAGCATCTCAAGACTCATATCTACAAACCCTTTAATCTGCATCCTCCGGTTCGCATCCTATACAATACATTTGCCTTCTTCTCATCACTGTTCTTCACTGTTCCTGACTGAGGCTAATTTTCTCAATATCCTCAGCACACTGCTCATCGAATCCCTCTTGTCAATGTAATATGAGTATGTTGACATCAATGACAACACTGGTTCACCTCATACTTGCAACACAAACATCCCCATTGCTTCCTACACCACCATCTCATCAAAAGCTTCAATGTTTATCATGGTGTGTGCAGCCGTTGGTCATGGTTCCCTTCCACTCGGCAGCACCGCCACATAACTACATCTCCCCATCTTCCCTCCATTATCCTACATATCTCCCCCATGCAATCCCTATGGTCCATGCTTTGGCATAAACTTTTCATCCATCTTCATTCCATATGCCTATATAAATCCACATCATAAGCGACTAGCCTACCCTGCCATCATTCCCTTCATAATCCACTATCTACCTAATCCATCTCCCATCCATATCTCCCTTACCAACATCTATGAGCATAACAACATGGTCCATGCAAAGACGACATCCATCTCTAAAGGGACAATATCATCTCTCATAGCACTAAACACTTGAGTCCCTCCTATCCATTACCATGGTGAAAACCTGGCAAACAGGCGCCATGTGTAATTGTCATCCCATCCAAAAAAAATAAAAAAATAAAAATAAAAATAAAAAAGAAAAAATTCAAAATAGTAAAGAGAAAGCCCTTCGTCCAATGGTGAAAACCTGGTAAACAGGCACCTTGGATAAGTACCATGATGAAAACCTAGCAAACAGGCGTCATGTGTAGGTTGATCTTCTATGTCACTTACACTTGGGGGCACATTGTCTCATCCAACCTATCCATTTCTAAACTATCTATCCCATTATATCATTTACCATCCTACCATCCTTAGCCATTACATAAACAAGCCTATCCTATTGAACCCATTTATCCATTCATCCATCCTTCTGCCTTTTGATTTTGATGAAGACATAGGGGCAAAATCTTGAAACATGCTTTGGATATCTCTTGGTATACCTCATACCTTCCTCATCAATCCATATTATCATTATCCACCTATCATACACCTTGTCATGTAAAACCTATCATGTCATCCCATGGTCATGAACTTTGTCATGTAAAAATCCTAAGCATTACCACCTAGAATGGGGGCAATTTCTTCCTATGCAACATAGCCTTTGAAGATCACATCCTAGCTCCCTTATGATCCATCCACTATGGCATATCCTTATCATAAGCTTTCCATCTTATAGCTTATCCCCATCCATTTATCATGAGCTTTCCACTATAGCCTACCTATTTGTTTATCATGAGGCATGCATCCATCCCTTTTATGGCCTATCTTTTTATCCATCCATATATCATGAGCCTTCCATCCATTGTTGCCCATCCTTTTATCCATCCAATCCCATTCATCCATCTTTGCACCTAGACTTGGTTTTCCCTTGTCATTGGTATCTAGCACAATAGCTACCTAAATTGTAAATCCATTGACATCCCAAAACATTTCAAAAACTACAAAAAAATCAAATATGTCAAAAAATTCAAAAAAATCAAATATCCAACAAAAAATCCAAGCAATAAGATCAATTCAATCATCATCCAAAACAATCCACTCCATCAACATCAATCAAAATCAAAATCATCATCATCAATTCTTCTTATCAATAACATTCATTCATCTATTTCAATCACTTCTTCCAATCATATCAATCAAATCAATCTAAGAAATGATCTTAAATCCAAGTCACATTAATCCATATCAAGCAAGCTAATCAATCAAGGAACATTATCCAATCCAATCTACAGGTTTTTGATCCTAATCTTGTTATGAGCCAAATCAATCATCATCAATGGGATATATCATTCCCACATCCTTGTGTTGGTCTAGGGATATAGCTTTCCCCGCAATGACAACACTATCTATCATCATCACTTAAACAAACAATCTATTATTGGTTTATGACTTGACAAGGGAAATACCTTGTTTGTTTTACATCCTTCGAGCACACTGAGAACACTTGCTTATGCTTAGATTGAGTAGACACTCTAATCATTACACCATCACTATCATCATTCAAAACAATCAACCCAACAATAGAAATCATCACAACTAAAGCGCATCAAGCTAACCATCAAAACAAATCTAATCACTTCAACAAATCAATAAACAACTTCTTCCAATCAATCTATCATTTGATCAATCTATTTATAGCAATCCATCATCATCCAAATCATAGCACATCAATCCAATCCTCCATTCATCTCAATTCAATTCAAATCATTATCCTTCATCAATCTTCATCCATCATTTTCATCAATCCTTCCATCATCAAATCAATCCAAGCAATGATCCATGTGCAAGTCATCCTTAAACTATACCAATCAAGTTAATCAATCAAGCCAAGTTATCCAATCGCAATCCATGGTCTTGATCCCAGCCTTGTTGTAAGCCAAATCAATCAGCCAACCAACTCAGCAAACAACCTTGTGTTGATCTAGGGATATAGCTTTCCCCGCAATGACAACACTCTCAACTATCATCAACAAAACAATCAGCAATTAATCTTTGGTTTACAGCTTGACAGGGGCAATACCTTGTTTGTTTTTGTATCATTTGCGCATGCTTGCTTGCTTGCTTGTATGTGTTATCATTTTATCTTGCATTTGTATCATATCGATATCATTTCCAGCTAATATTCATATCTTGTGTATGTTGGAATAGCTTTTTGCACTATCCTTTGCATCTGAGGTCATATCATACCTTTTGTGCATTAGGACTTCAATGCTCTAAGTTTTCTTCCTCATACGTTAGACAAGGTTGTATTACGCTAGGGCACAAGACACATCGTCACCCTGGTCCTTATACCTTGGTGCATAACGTCTAGTGCTATATCAAACATCATGGTTGCTCACTTTCTATTGCAGCATAATGCATCATCCATTTCTTCTATCCATTCCCTTATCTTTCTTTTGTAGCCAAGCCATTTTTTTTCGAGAGCATACTCATGTTTGTCCAACCCACCTATCCTCTCAAGGGGGCATCACCAACCTATCCTTTCTATCATCATCATCGTCGTCGTCGTCAACATCCCTATCAATTATCCATACCTTAACTTCTTTGAAATGATGTTACTCGACACAAAGCTCATCATCTCGAACATCATCTCAAAGAGGGGCAAAATGTAGACACCCAAAATTGTCCCAACTTTGTGTATGTCTTGCAACACCTTGTTAAAACATTATCCTAAACATCATAAGCCATTTTTGTCCTAAATCCCACTCTTAATCCCATTTATCCATTAAGCTAATTAATTAAATAAATGTTATTTATTTAATTAAAATCCCCATCTTTATCCTACTTAGCCAATTAATTAAATAAATTTATTTATTTAATTAATTTCAAATGTATAATCCCATTTATCTTATCTCCATCCCAATTAATTAAATAAATTTTATTTATTTAATTAATTTCCACATCATATCTTATCCCATCCTATTCATTTATCCTATTAATTAAATAAATTTTATTAATATCCAACTCATATCACAACTAATTCAAATATTTTATTTGAATTAAACACTCATCTTTTATCACATTCCAACACTTGTCCAGTCAATTATGTGTTGTAATACAACTTTCATTCAAATCCTTCACATGCACAACTATTGGGACCTAATTTTAGTATTTATCTACACAAGCACACCTAAGCCTTATCTTCCCTTGCCACATGTCAATTGACTACAATTTCTTGAATTGCAAGGAAACCTAACTTAATCCTATCCATCCATTTCATCTAAAGCCCTAATTGATCCTAGCCATCCATTGGAACCAAGCCTTTCCTATAAAACAAGCCTCTCTTGAGACATTAAAAAAGACATTAGAGAAGAGATTAGGAGAAGGGAGGATTCTTCTTCATGTAACCTCACTCTGCTGAATTTTCATCTCAAGCCATTATCCATCATCTTCAATCCATCTAGCTTGCATCCTTATCAATGTTATGCTGTGGAATCGAGCAACCAACACAACAAAGTGATCAATCAATTGAGCTCATCTTGCATCTTCGAGGTATTGAATGATTTGGGTTTAGGTTATGCACTTCAATTGTTTGATCATTTCCATTTGCAAGTCCAAATTTTTTGATATACATCATGATGTCAAAGTCAGCAGGGAGCTTAACTCCTTGGGTTGCTAGGTGGAGAAATAACTTTTTAGGGTCTTGGTGGAGTACTTTGTCCATCATTCATTGAAATTTTTTATCTTGGAGAGCTTCTTGTAAGTCCTTGTGAGATATCTCCTCGTCACTATCGTGAGGGGAGGGGACAATTTTTTTGGCTGTTTCAACCATTTCAATTTATTTTTTCTTCTGTGATCTAGTTACTATCATGTAATGTGATTTGGGATGGAGTGGGGTGAAATTGGATGCTTTGGTAAGATGTGTTTAGAGGTTGTAGTGAAGGGGATACTAGTGGTGATAAGATTTGAACAAGGGTTTTCTTTGATCAATGATTTCAAACAAGTTGGTTGATACAAAATGGTAGCCAAAAAGTAAGGATAGTTGAAATCCGATTACTTGGTAGAGACTAGTTTTGCACCAAAACAAACTAGTGAAATTCTGAGATAGAAGGATGATAGATCCTATTAGTGGAGACTTACTAGGGATGCTTGAATCTAATATGATCCAAAAATTGCCTTGTAGTAACCTGGTTTTGATAGTTTGATTTTCTCTTGGGAAATTTTGTGAAATTTTGATGAGGTGAATGATAGAAAAGAGGGTACTTTACAAAAATAGACTAGAGAAGTGACTACAAGGTTAATTTGAACTCAAAAACTGATAGAAGGCTAAAATGGGTGCTCAAAAGGGTAGGTGTTTTTCTGACAAATTGTACATAAGTGCTCACTATGATAGATGTGCAGGAACAGATGTGTAGGAACAAAGCGTATATGCACAACAACAGGAAACAAAAGCACAGGTCTAGTGAAAAGCAGATGCACCAGAATAGAGTATAAATGCGCAGCTTCAGGAAGTGTATGCGCAGGTCTAGTAAAAAAAGTATATGCATAGCATATCTATGTAAAATCACAGCAGGAATGTGCAAATGCGCAACAAAAAATAGATGCGCAACAGAGTGAAGCAAATGTGCAGCAGGATGAAGCAAATGTGCAGATATGTTTGTTTTGTTTGATTTTGACTGATTTTGACTTGGTAAAGGCACATTTTTCAATGTTTTTGGGTTCTTTGCTTGAATGTCGCTCTTTTTGATTTGTTTCTTCGATTATGACAAGAAAGACACATCATACACAAAGAATATTTTCATGATTGTTTGATTTTTTATTTTTTTATTTTTGATTACAATGCAAGCACAATCCTAAGGTTGGAAAGGACAGTATTCGATGAGTTCCAACTTGGTTTTTACACTAGCCACTTGCATAAAGGTGGACAACTAATAAATTGGTAGCACTGGCTCCCCTCCACAACACTCACTTCTCACGCATACCAAGTTATATCTCCTCTGAAGAGTTGAACTTTTCTATCTCTACACTAAATGAGTGTATGATGTTGGATGGCTCTGGAGAATATTTTTCTCTTGTGTCACCAAATAGGGGATTTTGGCCTACTAGAACAAAAGGATTTTAGTCAAGGCATCCATTCGGGTGATTACACATGCGGCCATTCACTTCGATAAGAAGGCTTCCCAGTCTATAGAGGTTATGCTCCATAGGGTTTTGGGGGAAACATTGGTCGGTGGAATATAGTACCACCCATCACTTGCAACTTTCATCACAAACGCAATTTATTTATAGTGACTTTGAGGTACTTGGCTTTAGCCATTATCAATTAAGGTCATCCCACTTGGAAGGAAGGAATTCCAAAGGTAGGCCTCTCTAAAGGTAACACATGCGAAATGATGATTCTGGCATTTTGGTCACCTAGTCAAGGGGAGAGCATAGTCTTATCATCATTCCAAAATCATAGAAAACACCGGTTCTTTCCTCCTAGTTAAAAAGAGAAAAACTAAATGAGTTACTCTATTAGGCACACAAGATTTGTTAACTTTGAAAAATCTTTTGAGAGCAATTATTCAATTTTAATCCTCCTAGTTGGGACTATGTTCAAGTTGTGATGCAACAAGAACAAATTACTTCCCTCCTATTTAAATCTAAGTGAAATTTGCATGAACAACCTCATTTACTTCTTTTTCTATTTAGATCTAGATGAGAGTTAACCATGCAGCTATATGACTGACCAACTCTTAACCTGCAAGGTGGATCTAAGAATAATCCTGCAAATGATGTTAGCATTAGAAATTTCTTGAGAAATAGCTCAAAAACCATAGCAGAATAAAGGTGCAGATATAGTGAATGAATTCATAGAAAAAGATTTGCAGTAACAAAGACTATGCGCAGATACAGTGAATTAATGTGTAGTAATAGTGAGTAAATGCATAGTAGGGTGGAGTAAATGTGTAGCAGGATGGAGTAAATGTGCAGCAGGATGGAGTAAATGTGCAATAGGATGAAGTAAATGCACAACAGGATGGAGTAAATGCACAATAGGATCGAGTAAATGCACATCAGGATGGAGTAAATGCATAGCAGGATGGAGTAAATGCGCAGCAGGATGAAGTAAATGTGCAGCAGGATGGTTGGAGTAAATGTGTAGCAAGATGAAGTAAATGCACAGCAGGAGGAAGTAAATGCATAGCAGGATGAAGTAAATGTGCAGCAGGATGAATTAAATGCACAGTAGGATGAAATAAATGCTTAGAAATAGATGCGCAATAATAGAGAATGTATGTGCCATAATAGTGAGTTGATGCGTAGAAATAGATGCATAATAATATAGAATGCATGTACTATAACAGTGAGTGGATGTACAGATTTTGACAGATGCACAGTATCCGAGAGTAGATGTGTAGATTTAACAGATGCACAGTAATAGTGAGTAGATGCACAGTGGAATGTGACAGATGTGCAGAAACGTCCTATGTACAGATTCTAACACACAAAAACTCAATTTTGAAGTTAAATTAGGGCAAGTGGCCCCACGATGGCCGCCAGAAAATGTTATTAGAAAAATGGGAACAATTGCATAAACAACTAATAATCCAATAATCTCAATGAAATTGAAATAAATAAGATCTAACACAAAGAACACAATACCTTGCAAACCTTTCTATTCCGTGACTTCCATTGGTCGCCTATATTGAATTGATCTCATGTATGGATAGAGCCCTCAGAAGGTGCACTTCCTTGATTTTTGCCAAGATGACAATGGAGAATGGCTATTGATAGGTTTTGCAATGAAGAGGATCTTCACAATACAATGATAATGGTGATAATGGTGTGACAATTGATCTCAAGCTATGGAGTGTTTTGTACCAAAGGCACTGTGATTCCTGCAGAGTAAGTTTATAAAAAGCTTGGATACTTCAAATGGAAGAATAGGGGCTGTATTTATAGATTCATGAGGAAGAAGATCAATAGTTGAGGAAATTTGAGAGGATGTGCATGAATAGGGAGAGGACAAGTGTCCTGCTCCTTCATGCATCAGGGGAGTTAACAGAATAGATTGAGGAATTAACTGAGATGATTCATCAGTTAACAAAATAGATTGAGGAGTCAACTGAGGTGACTGACCAATTAACATAATAGATTGGGGAGTTAGCTAAATGGACTAATCAGTTAAGTGAATTGATTGATTAGTTAATAGATTTGATTGATGAGTTAACTAATTTGACTAGAGGATAAATAGGACATGAGGGTGAGGGAATATTAGCTAATTAAATATTAAAATATTTAATTACATGTGCAACATGGTGGGGTGGAAAGGTGAGGTGGAAAGGTGAGGCAGAATGGTGATGTGGATTTATGGAATTTGGACTTAGGATATAAGAATTTGAGATGAATTAAATAATTTAGAATTATTTAATTATGTGAGACATTAGAAGAATTAGGGGATATTAATTAAATAAATTGATTTTATTTAATTGTTGGAGGGAAGTGAATCATTTAAATAGATTAGGATTTTTATTTAATTGATAGAGGAATGAGAATAAAATAAACATTAAAATATTTATTTAATTCAACTTAGATATTTTTAGGTGTATACACTCACTACAAAAATATTGCAACATTGTTTTAGGGCTTCAACCCAAGGAAACTACTACTCCCTAATTTACAATTTTGATTTAGGGTTACAACCCAAGGAAGATACTACTCCCTAAATTCTCATCTCACTGCTATAGATTTACAATGATGATATAGATATATGGATTGCTATGGAGAACACATCTATTGTATGCTGATGGTGTAGTCCACTATTCTTGCTCAATACATATCTTCAAACTAACTTTTTGCATTTCATATCTTTCCTATGCTCTTCTATATTCACTTTCACCTTGATTACATTTCAAATGAATTATATTTTCTATATATATCTTCTGAAACACCTTAAAGCATTGATTAGGTTAGCGTTAAGATCAATATTGAATGTAATGTGTAACTTATAACTGGTCAGCCTCAACACATGCAAAAAGTTAAGAAAACTATTTGCGAACCTTAGGCAATTATGAAAAACATCAGGGCACATCTTTTCATACCTTTTGAAGACATGGAGAAACTAGTTAGGAGCTTCCACATGCTTTAGGTACTTAAGCAGTCGACTCATACTACTTAGCATTGTTAACTATTCATCTTTCAATTACCAGGGAGAAGCTAGAAACTCAATGTAGACCAAGGATTCATTCATACAAGAGCTCAACAACATCCATACACCTTATTGGAGAAGTTTCATACTAAACTATGCATCTGCAAGACAAGAAACATATCTATCTGAAGAGAACAGAGTCTTCCAGACCTTATGTAATGCTTCACATTCCATGATATGATGTTGCAGTGTAGTGTAGGGCCTGAAACCTTTTGGGAATGATCATAGACATCAATGTATTCTACTTACCAGATCCACACACCTTTTTCTGAAGTTTCTAGAGGAATTCAAAGAATGACTTAGGTACCCAAAGTTCTAGAGGATAATTATACTTAGACTCTACTTGCTTGTCTTTATGGACTACTAGATCACTTGAAACTTTATCAAAATGTATATAATACACGTCTTAGTTATTCCTTAGAACCACATGACAAATAGATCTCTTCTGGAGGAATGCAGAGAATTCCATTGTCTCCCCATTACCGCTTTGCTTTATCTAGCTGATGGTTGATACATTATTCCTTGTGACTTTTTATACTGACAACATGAGGAGCTGAAATCTTGGATATATCATGTCAGTACATATTAGAAGCTATCATGAGAACTGCATGGCCAAATCTTTCTTTACAAAGAAGTGTAGACCAATTCAAGTTGACTCTACCTTAGTGAATTTTCTACTTCTTGCCCTTGATTGTTGTACTCCCAACTGATGAGATATGTAAGTGTGTATGCAGGAACCATGCAAGGATATGAGTGTTTACCTCTGCATCATGTTCAAGCCCCAAATTGATCCATTATTAGACTATTGTCTCTTCTCCTAGACTAATTTTCCTTGACCATATAGAATGTTTCTTTGCACAAGTCTTTTTATACATTTCCATCTATTATATTGACATCAATATATACTATGTTGACATCAATTACAACACATTTTGCCAACAATCTCCCCCTTTGTCATTGATGGCAACATACACTACTCCTTAGACCTATGTTTCTCTCTCTCCCTTTGATATCAAGGACAAAGGGATTGATAACCTTTGTATCAATCCAAAAACTATATGTACTTCCCCTTACAAAAGGATATCTATACAATGCTCTCCCTAACTATGTTATTTAGTTATAAAATTGTACCACTCTACTCAATATCTCCACAATGCTATATGCAACAAAACTATTTTATCTAATAACTCATTTGGATGGTATGATGGATTTATAGATTACCTTGATTTTTTGAATAGTTATAGTCCAGATGACACATTCTAAGGCAAGTATGTAATTTTGGCATTCACATTCCTTGCATACTTCTTCAGCTTCCTCTAAGCTACTTGGAGTCTATCTTTTGATCTACTTTTTCTGCTTCTTCCAATAGACTAGATATTGAGGCAAGTCTCAAATTTGTTGAAATACATAGGACAATTGAGAGGGGGCGTGAATTAGTTGTCACAAAAACTTAACTTCATAAACCATCAACTACTTAATTACTGATAATCAAATTTAACCATGAAATCATGAAACCATACACTAAATCATAATCACACACTCAACATAGTAGACACCAGATTTTTACATGGAAAAACCTAAAAGGGAAAAACCACGGTGGGTGTTAGCCCACAAAAAATATATAAGTTTTATCAATACCAAAAAATAGAGGCTCACTAGCTATAGGGCTTACTACCCAAATTGCTCACTACAAAGAATGACTCACTACCAAAGACTGGCTCACGGCCAAGGGGTGGCTCACTGCCAAGGGGTGGCTCTTTGCCAAATATGGTGAACTAATTAAATAGCATCTACTCCATGCCTAGGTTCAGTTCCATTGAAGCACAATATAACTTCTCTGCTCTGCTCTTTCACACCTTCGCACTTATCTCTTCATATTCACACACTCATACTCTTTTTTCCAATTACATTACAAGTTTTTATACAACTCATCAACCTTGGAATGTACATCAAGGTTGGAAATACATTCATCAACCATTTGAACAATCTCCAAGGTCAGCATTACAAAAACATACATAAAAATAGGTTTGGACCTAATACAAAAATTTGCTAAGGGAAAGATGTAAAGATGTATGCTGATCACACCATGCCTTACCTAGGACTTAAAAAGAATTCTTCATGCCATGACACACTTCCACAATCTTCAAGGCATCTCCATAATTTAGTGAAATCAACCAAGTCAGCCAAGACTGGTGAGAACACTAGGTCTTCTAAGAACATTCTTCATTCACAACCCAATTTTCACTTTGCAGACCAATCCAAGACTAGGAACATGATCAAGAGATATCCAAAAGAACATTGAGATCATCAGGAAACAACCTCACAACTTCTAACCACTCTTTCAAGAAGATTCATCAAATCGGAGCACAAGAAAAACATTGTTAGCCACTGTCATAAGGAAAGAATCGCTTCTGGACCACCAAATCATGAACCATTGAAATTGAAGGAACTTATCATCATTCTAGAATTAAATCTAGAACCACAGACTAAAATACTTCAATGTGGAGGAATACAGAGCATAATATTTTCTCTATGTCACCACCAATCATACAAGAAAAGCAGTTTTCACTCTGGTGAACATAACTCACTCAAATCTTCATACCAGAGGCTCAAACTTGGGTTATAACATATTCAGATAGACTTCTAAATAACTTCCAATCTGCAGACAAAGATATCCATTCTACAGGAAATATGAAGCAATCTTCTGGACTATTCTACTGTATGCAATACACTATTTCCACTGCAACTCACTATTTTTACTGGAGGAACTATTTTTCTCAATATCCTCAACATCAAGATCACTTACATAAGTAAATACAAAGCATCTCACTTATTACAAGCAAGCAACAAAATAAGAGCATGGCTGGCACCAATGACAACACAGATATGTTGACATCAATGACAACACCGATTAGGCACATACTTGCAACAAAATTCACTCTCTCTCAACTGACCAAATTGTTTCATTATGTTTTCTTTCTTATCCTATAGTTGAGATAATTGTACATGCAAGTTTTCAAATTTTACCCTTGTTGTACCCATCTTATCCTTTGACAAATCATACACTTCGGCCACCTTATAGATATGTGACTCAATAGAGTCCATCTGAGCTTTAATCTGCTTTGTGGAATTTGGCCAATTTAGATGGAATAAATATATTTGTGGCCTCCTCAATAAAAGGTTTAAATTTCTTCATATTTTCCTTAAGATTGTTATGTGCTTTAGTACACTTTTCAGTCATCTCTGCCATTCTTTTGTCATTAATTTTTTTTGTTACCTCGTTTTCTTCTTTTTTCTTTAGGTGGGAAGAGTGATCTTTGAAGAAGTCCACTAGTAACTTGAGCTTTTTCTTAGTAGGTAGAGAGGGGTCAATGGTTACCTCTGGTAACCCTTCCTAAATAACCTTTACTGTATCTTCTACTGCACTGGTTTTCTTCAAACATTCTTGTAGGAACTCTTTCCTAGTAATTGGATGTAATATATCTCCAAGCTGCAATTTGTGAAAAGAGTAGATGCTTGCTATGTCTATTTGTCCTTCATTAGTTGGAACTTGTAGTAGTTGAGGGGTGACCATAGGTTGAAACTACAATTGCATGCCTAATACACATTTGAGAGAATCTATCTCTGATGTATTTTGACCTATATCATTTATACCTGTTGATTGCTCTCTTTCTTTAGTTTCTCTCTCATCCATTTCATCCTATTGTTTCTCATCACTCCTTCCCTTTTCTTCTTGACTTTCCTTAGTGGTATGTTCTCTTCTTATTTCCACATTTCCTATGTTCTCTGAAGGAGGTGCAACATTGTCTTTATCCTGACCATCATTATTTTGTGCTTCAGCAGTCTCTGAAGAGAAATAACTTTGCTCTACAGGAATATCTGGAGGGGGTAGATCTTGTTTCTTTGTGACAAATGCTCCAATATCCACCAAGGAAGAAACATTCTCATTAGTTACTTGTTCTTCTATAGTTAGTTTATTTTTCTTCATTTCCTCAAGTATTTTGGTTGTCTTTACTTTAGTCTATTTCTCTATTCTTTCTCTTTCTTCTTTGTCTTTGCCTATTAGAATACTAATTATGTCTTTTGTTATAAATTCTTGTGCCTATTTCTAGGCTAATTCAACTCTTTATTCATGAGAGATGCATGACCCAACCTTTTCTAATGCTTGTTTTCTCATTTTTGCCTTTGTTACAATAGCCTCATTTATTTGATTACTGAGTTTCTCTGTAAGGTTTGTTGGGAGTTGATCAATGATCTCATTTAAGGTCACATTGAAACCCATCATGTACATGATTATAGCCTTTAAAATTATAGATTTACTATCAGTGGGCATCTTGTCATAGAGTTCTACAACATTCTTTAGTGCATTATGCTCTGTAATAGAATTGATGGTGGCCTCATGCTACAAAAGTTCATATTCAGGTGTTACTTGAGGGATCTTCTTTGTTTTCTTTGTCTTATCCTTGCCTTTCTCCTTTGGGATCTATTTCTTTTTAGCTTCTTCTCTAGTTCTTTTCTTATTTCTTTCAACAACCTTGATATCTTCTTCTTCACTTATTTCTACATCTTGTTTCCTATTCCTTTTGGCTTTTACCTTGATCCTTGGTTTCTTTTCTTCGAAACTATCTCTTCCTCCTTATCACTTTCAATCTCTTCTTCAATGATTTTCTTCCTCTTCAGTTGAATACCCTTGGATTTTATTTTTGTTTGATTTTTTGAAACTTGGGACTGTTTAATAGAGAAAGTGGGTTGTGGTAAGCTGGCAGTAGATTAAGAAGTAGCTCTACCTGATCTTCTTGGTGTGGGATGCTTAGAAGTGAGAGGCATAAAATATTTTTTAGTGCCTTGAGTAGTGAAACCTCTAAGTGGAATACCAACCTTCTTAAATAACTTTTCTTTATTCTTTTCTACCTCTTCTTCAACCCTTTTCTTGCATATTTTATCCTGAATTTCTTCACTAGTTCCAAATCTTTCACCTCTAGTGTCCTTAGGTAGGCTTAACAAAATCCTAGCATAGGCCTTAATTTCCTCATTAGGTATTTCATATGGAAGCTTGGGAATCCATGAAGTCCTTGGCTCAACTGCTACCATATAGAAACAATCTTTCTCCACAAGAAATATTATGGCATCCTTGTATTTCCTGACCAAATCGGAAGAGATTCTGTCCCTTTTCTACAATTTACCTAGGAAATTTTTTAAGAAGCCCCAAAAGACAGTCTTATAGCTTTGTGAGTCAAAGTTTCTTATGTA
This sequence comes from Cunninghamia lanceolata, assembly GCA_027924645.1. NCBI lineage: Eukaryota > Viridiplantae > Streptophyta > Pinopsida > Cupressales > Cupressaceae > Cunninghamia > Cunninghamia lanceolata. The sequence goes on from BSBN01000246.1 coordinate 1,739,839, forward strand.
TTGTTTGATTTGTACTACCACTAGTCTATCTTGTTGCCATATCTTTCCTTTAAATCCTAGTAACTCATTCATAAAGTAGAATGCTAGACAAATGATCAATGAACCGTACTTAAGTTGTAGCTATTCTCCTTTGTTCTTAGATTCTCTAATAATTGATTCTTCATTACTTCACATAGATCAAAGTCCTTACCCTCGTTAGCCATCTAATAGGTGGTATATATAGCTATAGTAGTTGCAGATTCCTCTCTGTTAGAGTAGTACACTTTGTATGCAATTCCCATTGCCACATATCTCACACTGGGATAAAAAATGTCATCAATTATCAAGGCCCTTTTGTCAAAATTGGTAATGGTTAATTCCATGACCTTTTTAGTTTTAATTGATTTCAACTATGGTATATATCCAGTGGAACATAATCCTGTTATAGCTCTAATAGTTTCTTTAGTTATTTGATGAAGTTTATCAAGGTATATGAATTCATCATGAATTCTACTAAGAATATACCTAACCCAATCATGCTCATCATAGAAAACTAGAAGATCTTTCCAAACATCCAAACAATTTGTTTCAATGTTGGCATATTTAGGTTTGTAGTGTATATCATCATCTAATATTTCATACCTTAGGGTTTCAAATTTTCCATGATCAATTTCCTCAAGTTTTGAATGAATATATATATCCTAAAATCTTCTGTGTATACCACAAAGATAGGAACATTGGATAATTCTCTACTACCATTGACTTATACAGGTGTTTCTTGAATTTAGGTTGGGGTTCGTCAGTAATACTAGTCAATTAAGGAGTAAAGGATGTAGCCATCTTAAATAGGTTTACGAACTAGGGATTTAACCAGAGTAACTACATAATACCTTATGATAGACTTTCTTGGTTGGATTGTTGAGTGCCTTCAGTTCTCCTTTAGCTCTTCAAATCTTTTGATTTTAATCAAATGTGATAAAAAAAGATCAGGCATCGCCTATATAAATATTTCACCAAACAATTTTTCTCTGCATTAATTGTATCCTCTAATTTAACCTAATTTTCCCTTTTCATATGTAGAACCTTATAAACTTTCAGTAATCCTCTACATATCATTCAATTGCTCTAGAAATTTCATTAAGTTCATCTACATGTTAGATGCTTTCATCATCATGAAGAGGAGTTGACAGATTTTTTGAAACAACTCCCCCTGAGTCCACATAACCTCTTGGTAGAAGTCCTTATTACTATAAACCCTAAGGTCTTCCGTAATCTCCTCTATTTAAAGATTTTTCTCTGTAATTTTCATCAGACTTCTTTAATTCCTTATCTTATCATTCTCATGCCAACACTAATCAATATGCTGAGAACTCGGCATCTTGCATGTTCAAAAGTTTTAAAAATTTACTGTTATAACTCCCCTAACCCAATATTTTACCTTGTAATTATTGGAGGATTCACCTGCACTAGGCAGAGTTCCAGAGATGTCACATGCTTCCTTCTTCTTCCATAGTTTATTCATTTCCACTCTTTGCTAAGAAACATCAATTTTCTTTTGGAACATGGGTTTCACATTCTTTGTAGAGTGTCTTGTTTGATTGCACTAATAACAGGTGCAACTTGTTTCTTAAGCATTCCATTTCTTCTTGCCCTTGATCTACAGTTAGCTACTTTGTGGCCAAACTTATTACAAGTATAACAGTATCCATAAAAGGATTGAGCGTTATCCCTATTCTACCTTGGTATTTTACTTCTACACTCATTTGCCTTATGCCCCACCTTATTGCATGCATAACATCTAATAGAGTTCTAGCTTATCTTACTTCTACATTCAATAGCTTTATGACCAACTTTATTACAAGTGTAACATCTTAAATCATTTTGATTCATCTTTTTTTCACAATCCACAACTTTGTGACCAAAATTGTTGCAAATAAAACAATTGCCATTGATGCCTCGAGAATACCTGATGTGAGTCGGTTGCCTTGTAGGTTGAGGATTTTTGAAATTCTTCTTCACATTCTTCCTTCATCTTTGGATAGGAGTGAATTCATTTTTTCTTGCAACTCTGTAAGTGTTTTCTTTAGAATCTTCAATGTAGATTTCTTCCTTCTTAGTTTTAGTCTTTCCTCCTAAATGAAAGTTATAATATAAGTTTGTAGAGGCATTGATCATAGGATTTTTCCTCTTTTCAAAACCAAGAATTTTTTTTTCTATTGTTGGATTTTGAGAGCTTATTATTTCATCAAGAATATAAGTTCCTCCTTTCAATTTTAGTCCCTTGTTAATCTATTCTTTTTCCTTTCCAAGTTTTTTCCTCAGAGTGACAACTTCTTCCACAAATTTTGAACATTTAGCTGATTCCTCATTGAGCTTGATATTTAAGAAATCTTCAATCCATTTTTCTTCTTCAACCATGACCTTTAAAATTAAGATCATGTCTTCAACATCCTTGAGCTTGTCACCTCCTTTATCTCCTTCTATCAAAGATTTTAGTTTGCCAATTTCTTCTTTTGATTCTTTCGCTTTTGTCTTCAATTTGTCAATTGTCTTTGTTGCAAATATGTGCCTATGATTTGTTGTCATTGATGTCAACATATCCCTTTGTCAAAAATAGGGGAAACAATGTAGATCAATGAAGTAGATTGCTCCACATTTCTAGAGGAATGAAGATCAAAGTACGCGGACCATATGGTTGTGTAGTGGATTGTCTAAAGTAGCTCTAGTTAATATTTGAGAGGTCCCCATGAACATTTGAAGAAGCTATGGCCATCTAAGTAGAACCAGGTTTTGCAATGTTTAAAAGAGACAGAGTGACAAGAAACTGGTTTGAATTGCTCCACAATGAAAAATTATGATCTATGGATCTAGAGGAATGTTTTGGAAGTCAATGTGTATTCTCAACTCAAGTGGTTCATGGTTTGGAGGTCTGTAAGCAATCTTTCTAGTGTGACAGTCATGGCAGTCAGTGTTCTTGAGTTCCAATATGAAGATGCAAGTGATTCTGGTGATCTGAAGTGGTGCGGTTGTTCCTGATGATTTCATTGTGCTTGTGGAGGTCTCTGGATTGTGTACCTACTGTGTTGGTAGTCCACCTTGAGATTTAAGCTTGTGGCTAAAGATTTCTTCTTGAGTGTTGCTGTCCATTCTAGTTTTGGTCGACCGGATGCTTTGTGCATGTAGCAGATGATCTAAGAGAGGTTCTATGAAGCGTGGTGTGTTGTTTGAGGAAGATTCAAGTCCCATCTATGTTTGGCCAATAGTATAGTGATCCACATTGAGTCTGGTGGTGCCCACCTAGGTTTGGGTTTCAAGTATTCATCTGCAGGCCTTTTTAGAGAAACCCAAAAAATTTCTAAGTCCTTCGGCCTTCACAATTGTATGTATCGTTCTTTGTATATGACCATTGTATCAAATGTACAAGAGCAGATGTATATTGGTAGACCGGAAAAAAGAGTTAAATTGGCTTCAAAAAGTGGAAAAAATAGTTGTATGCATATCAGGTTGTATGTGCTATTTAGGTGCTTTTCTAGTTGCAAAAATGTGGTTGTATATCGCATATTCCAGTTTAGATTCTGTGCTTGTATGTAAAAGTGGCAGACATACAGAGGTGATGTACAAAGTGCACATGAAAAGGAAAAGATGCAAGAGTCTTATACATTCACCACATGCAAGGGGATTTTCAGCGTGACAATGTGTATTGGCGACTCATGCAAGAATCTCACCGATAGGCCAAAGCACATATAAGGAGAATATGCAAAGGGATCATCGGCAAAACAATATGCATCGGCAGCTCAACTAATAGTCTTTTCAATGGCCGATGATGCAAGGAGGAAAGATGCAAGGAAATATACATCACAAAGATACAAGGGCGATATACAAAGAGGAAATATTCAAAGAGCGCATACAAAGATAAGATGTAAAGGAGGAGATACAAACAGTGGGGCTCACCAATCGCATATACACATGGGATATACATTCCTAATATACAAGGCCCGAACCTAAAAGGGTATGTAGTTTAGTTGATAAAGGCAGACATGTTTGTATACATCTTTCACTTGTATATTCGCATTGTATGTTTAGACATACAAAGGGCAGATACAAGGGAATATACAATGGTAACATACAATGGTCAGATGCATGTTTGCGATGTACAAGTGATTGTATACAGTTCTTCTTGTATATTCACGTTGTATGTGCAATATACAAGGCGATATACAAAGGAAGTAAGATGCAAGCTAGACCTGATTACAGTTTCAAATTGGTTTATAAAGATTTGGGGTAAGTGCTTGTATGTTGTGATTGTCTATATATACAATTGCACATACAACCACAGATACAAAAGGAGATACAATAGATCGGTGATGAAGATGCAAAGGTGCAGCGATAGAGCTCCAACCAGATACTTCCACATGTCCAAGTCAGTTGTATGTATATACAACTGCATATGCAAAGATTTGAAGGCAAAAAAGGTAAAATGGAAAAGGGAAAAGTCAGCGATGGAAAAAAGGGCACCTACGTGGCGTGATCTCATAGGTGGATGACTTTTGGATGGTGCTGATGTGGATTTTCTTGATGGATACATGATTTGAAGTCACAGATCTTGGTGGGAGGAAATGAATCGATGGTCATTGTTCAAAATTTCATAGGAAGGATTTCCTATGCATCCGCAGTCACATTTTAGGCAGGAAGAACTACAAAGCATGAAGCCATTGTATTTCTAGAAGTTGCGGCTAGGTTGGCCATTAATGACAAAATTTGTAGAGCAATGGTCTTGATTGATAGGTCAACTACCTGATTAATGGTGAAAATCTTCAGTCGGCGGCTCACTTCCTGAATTCAACCACTCCCTTCTTCTTCTTCTACTTGGACATTGAATGTTTTAGGCACCATTCAGATGGTGCATTGTATCAAGCAGCATCTCGAAAAGACCATGTAATTAATGCTGAGTGCATGTTCTTGATGTATAAAAGGACTGTGTCACTCATTTTTTTGGTTGTTGAAGACTTGGGCAAATTTTTGGGAGGAATAACAAAAATAGAGCATTTCTTGGCTGTTCTATCTCTTTTTGTGAGTTTATGAGTTGCATTTGAATGCAGGTTGAATATCTATTCAGTTTCATGTTGTGTTTATATGAAAAATGCTTCTTTGCATGTGTTTAGCTGTTTGTCTCCATCTGTTGTATGAATCTCTTCTTTTGAATCTGGTTGCTAAGGGTTACTTAGATTCTAGGATATAGATTTCTATATTGCATGCTTAACTTTTGACCTCCATTCAAGGAGTGGATTAAACTATTTTAGGTTAAGTATGAGGAAGATTGTATGGCAGCAGGGATGTTTGTAAGTAGAGATAGCTAAACACTCATTCTTGGGTGGTGTTTGTAAGGCAAGCACCAATCTGACCCCTTGAAACTTGAATGCCAGTGCAAATCATTCATTTGTATATGTCTAGTTGACTCCTTGCCCTGAGATAGGCACCGGTCTACCCTTATGTAGTAGTTATGATCCAAAACCCCCTGTCTTGCATCCAAAACATAAATACAAATCATTTCATAATTCTAACCTATTATTTTGTAGGAGTAGAAATAGGACCCCTGCATACTCTCATCCTCAACTAGTTAGATATGTCCAAGAACATTACCAACCTAGTGATTTATCATGCAAATCTTGGTCCAAACATGAGAGTATTCTGGATGTTGTTGTAAAGCTAAATCTTTCTATAGGGTGAGTCAAAGTCAAATCTTTAGCTATAGGGATACCCCCCTTGGTGCGGCACAACCATAAGTGAAGGGGAGGTAGCTCATGTAACCTCCTGTATTTGTTCGCCAAATCTACCTATGCATTGGAACTAGCAAACCCTTTGCCAATTCAGAGAGAAAAACCCAACAGAGTCAAGCCAACCTTGATGTTCATTCCAATGTTGATGAAGTGTATAAATACTTGGGGATGAGTTGTGGAAAGTTGTCCTGTGCAAAAATGATAAAATCTTAAGAAAGGTACATAGGCAGAGTAGAGAAGAGGAGGAGTAGAATATCAAGAGTAGTAAAGGATGAAGAGATAGTGAAGAAGTGTTTGGGGGAAGAGGAGTAGTTTTGTGAACCTTCAATGAGACTAAACCAAGCATGAAGAAGATGCTATTTCTCAGTTCATTCTTTTTGTATTAAACATAAAATCCTGTAGGCAGTGAGCCTCTTTGAGCAGTGACCTTTGGGCAGTGTGCCCAAAGGCAAGTGCCTTCCCATTTCTTTTAAGTACTTTTAACAGGGTACGAATCTTGTAGGTTAACACCCACTGTGGTTTTCCCTTAACAAGGTTTCCATGTAAAAATCCTGGTGTTATGTGTGTTCATTTTATTTCTACTCATGTGTTGTTGATTCATGCTTTAATTTTTACATCATTAATCTATTTGTAAGCTAGGAAAGAAGATTAAAAGTAGAAAATGTTAAAATTGTGGGACAACTGATTCACCCCCTCTCAGTTGTCTAACCTAATTCCAACAATTGATATCAGAGTCAGTTCCTCTAAAAGAAGCTTGACCGCTTGAGGAGATCCAAGATGCCGACTTACAAGAAGGATAGTCTGAGATTTGATGGAACAAATTACTCTCTTTGGAAGATGCGCATGCAGTATCATTTGCAATGTATGGGTGATGTCTATTTGTAGATAACTAAGGATGAGTATAAGATTCTGGAGAAAGGCCCTTCAACTATAGATGAACTCAAGGAAGCTGAATATGACATTTGAGCTAAAGAAGCATTGTTGAGTACCCTGACTGATACAGAAATGACAAATGTCCTGGAATTAAAAACTGCTCGTGAAATCTGGGAAAAGTTGGAAACTCTGTATGAAGGTGATAAATATGTCAAATGCGCCAAGCTACAGAGCCTGAAGAGTAGATACGAAAGGTTAATGATGAGTGAAGATGAAAACATTACTTCCTACATGCAGAAGGTGAATGAACTTGTGAGTGGTATCAGGAGTGCTAGTGGAATATTGGAAGAATCAGAGATTGTTGCTAAAGTACTCAAATCCTTTTCCTTTTCAAGCATATCTTCATATTCTAAGTTTATATATTTTGCTTCCACAGGATCATTAAGGGCTGACTTGAGTTCTTCAAAATCTATTTCACACTCATTAGTCTCAAATTCCTAGGTTCCTTTAGGTTCCATTGCTTCTATATCTGGTTCTGGTACAAATATATCATTATCCATCACTTTCGATTCTGTGTTCAAGTGGAGGATCTACCTTAGTAGTTAAGCTTCTCAAAGGTACTCAGCTCTAATACCAATTGTTGAACACAATAGGGTGCTAAGAGGGAGGGCTGAATCAACACATTTGAAAACTCTAACTAAACATTTGCTAATAAAATTGAATAACTTTGAAAACATAAGGGACAACATGCATTTCAAAATTCAACACATAACACCAACATTTTTACAGGGAAACCCCTAAAATAGAGAAAAACCATGATGAGGATTAGTTCACAATATAATATGCTCACTGCAAAAATATTACAACATTATTTTAGGGCTTCAACTCATGCAAGATACTACTCCCTGATTTACAACTTAGATTTAGGGTTACAACTCAAGAAAGCTACTACTCCCTAAATGCTGAGCTCAGTACTATTGGATTTACAATGACAATATAGATATAAGGACTACTATGGAGAACACATCTGTTGTATGCTAATGGTGTAGTCTACTATTCTTGCTCAATACATATCTTCAAAATAATTTTGCGCATTTCATATCTTTCATCTACTCTACTATAGTCACTTTCACCTTGATTGCATTTCAAATGAATTATATCTTCTATATATATCCTTCACAACACCTTGTAATAATGATTAGGTCAGCATCAAGATTAATATTGAATGGAACATGTTACTTGTCACTGGTTGGCCTCAACACATGCAAAAAGATAAGAAAACTTGTTGTGGACAATCAGGGCATTATGAAAAACATTACGACACATCTTTCAATACCTTCCAGACTTGGAGAAACTAGTCAAGAGCCTCCATAGGCATCAGGTACTTAACTAGTCAACTCATACTACTTAGCATTGTTAACTGTTCATCTTTCAACTATCAGGGAGAAGCTAGAAACTCAATGCAGACCAAGGATTCAATCATACAAGAGCTCAACAACATCCATACACATTAATGGAGAAGAACCTTAGGGTAAATTAAAGGAGATGGGGGAGAAAAAAGTCACCATCATCTCCAAAATTAAAGCAAAATGCAAGTGCATTATAACACGCTTGCATTTTGCTTTACATAAAAGAAAAAAAAATCTTTTCTATTCATTCTCCTGTGACCATTTCTCCTCACAACAACAAAGAAGAAAGGAAAAGCATGATAGCATTGAAGAAAAGGTTGTTTAACCAAGTGCAATAGAGAAAACAACAAATTCACAATGCCACCTCATCACGAAAGACATCGTCATGCAAATTTGGAGGCTCCGACACAGGAAGAAGGTAGGGTTTGACACTCTTTTGTTAGTTTGAGAACAATTTTTGAGTTTTGCAATGTTTGATTTGTTTTTATATTACATTTATAGTTATTAGAGAAAGAGAAAAATTAAATTCAACTGAGGAGGGTGAAAACAACCCCCAAAACCCTCCAAACCCTCAAAACCCACCTTCACCTCCTTTTCATGAAAGGGATAATCAAGAACACTACCTAGCGATAATAGAAGAAAATAAGAAACATCTTGAAACTATTATTCAAACCCTAAACAATCCAAGTGGAACCACTGATCATAAGAGGGCACTTGCAAAATCACCACAGGAGATTGTTTCCCACATGGATTTGGTGACAAAATAAATCACCGAATTCCTAGGCTATAGGGAGAGGATTTGGAAATATTATGCCAACAAGTTGTCATATGAACAAGTCAAGAATGAGAAAATTACAAAATCTCAATTATGGGCACACTTTATTAATCCCAAAATCGGGAAAAGATTAGAAGAAAGTTGCAAATGGTTTCCTATACATTGGTGTAGGAATGAAGAAATATCGCAAAACTTTTGGGATAGATGGTACATGGTTTTTGATGAGCGCCCATGAAACAATGATGAGGTACTACAATATTTCTTGAGGAAACTCTATTGTGAGTATGTCCTCAACAAGATTCTGAATTATTTTGACATTCGTGAGTTCCAAGGTAGAGGTGGTGGCTCTGCCCAAGATAGACCTGGGGCTTAGTGAGATGAAGACCATGTGCCTATACCCCAAGCAAGGCCAGAAGTATTCACTCCCTTTGGCTTTGAAGGAGAGTGTTGAGGTGGAGACTTTACATTAATTGACTACTCTCACCCAAACTCTATCACAGCATGCCATTGATTTTACCAAGGCTGATGAGGGTGAGAGTAGTAGGCATTATGTGTCCCCACATTTGTGTAGTACATGTGGGAACCTATGTGATTATGGGATGTAGAAGACATGACAGGACTCTGCAACACAAGGGCAGGACATACTAGATGATCTTGTTCTTAGTGACGATCTCTCATAGCATACATTTGGTATTGACTCTCAGGTAATTTGTTACAAGTTTCATCTTGTTTTAGTATATTGTTATTTGAAATTTGTAATTAATTTTATATGATTATCTATATTATAAGTCAAAAATAATGTATGTAATTGTTTGCGCAATGAAATTCTAAGGTTAGAGTCTTCATCCTACCTTTGTTAGCCATCCATTGGAGGGTTATGAGAGGAGGTCAAGTCAGAAGGTATGTAATTTATCACATAATCATAATTATTCTAGATATGTCAATGGTGTTGATGATTGTTTTAACACAGTCATAATAATAGTTAAAATTCACATAAAATGAACCTAATTAACTTGAAAGATATGAAGGAATCGATTAAGATTCACTTAATCCCAAGTTTAATATGGTCAGGTCTTGACCTATTGGGCAAATTTAGTAGGTTGATGTGAAGATGTAATGTTCAAGGGGCCTTACGTGATTTAGGGTTTCTTGTTGGTTTACTAGGCTCAAACTATGCAAAAGATCATAAAAAATTAGCATGTTGTTTATTCTCTTGCATAGAAGTGTTACTGTGCTGCAAAGCTTTAAAGGGTTTTCTTGAATTATTGCAGCTTTCTCCTCTTAAATTATGAAAACTGTCTACCTTCAACTTAGTTATGCATACTTCTCAAATATAAGACAATTTCCTTTAAATTCATGCATTTAAAGCTAAGTATTTTCAGATGGGTTGGGAAAAGTTAGGAAGATCTAAACTAAACTTCATTCATTCTACCAAAGGATCTAATTGTTCTATTATGCACTTTGTAAATCATACAGCAACTTGATCAAATCCACAGACAAAAAACTTAAATGTAAGTTTTGAGCATTTTCACAAACATACACCTAAAATTGCAAGCTCTAAGAGAAAATGTTTCAAACACAATGAAGAGCAAGAAAACACTCAGAAGATAGATGCAAAATTCTAGATTCAATTGTCTTAGAAACAGACAGTCATATAAGATTTACAATGTCTGAATGACTCTTAGCTTCATTGATCAAATTACAGAAAACTTACAAGCTTTACAGATACAACAAGGAGGCAGGATGTTCCACACGCTCCTTGTTGCAGACACAAGTGACCTCCTACTCCTAAATGCTATGCTAATTGCTACTTTTACAAACTCTTGCTGCTACAAATCCCTGTGTAAAGTAATACAGTGTAAAGAGTCACAATATATAGACTCGATTGTCCTCAATACAACTCAAAACCCTAGTTAAACAATGGTTCAAACCTCCAGTTACAACATTAAATGGTGGAGAATAAGTCTCCGAAAAATATCTCTGAGAATACATCAAATCTGGGCAAAATATGCCCTTCTAGAAACCCTAGCAACTCAAAAATAACTTATGTTGTCTGATGTAATAATATTTTCATCTACATTTTGTTTTCATTAATGAAGGCCTTTGACTTCCTCACCCTTCATCCTTATCTTCCTCTACTCTTGAGATTGGATCTCCTTTCCATGACGTCACTGCCATCAAGCTTCAGCTCCTTCTTCAATTGCAAACATACAAAAATAGACTAGCAATAAATATCATTTCACCTAATAAACCTGCAGGAAGATAAACAGTTATTAAATCTAGTCATGACCATGTAAATGCAAGTATCGGGCCCTAAATCTATGAAAATCACATGTCTAAAATGCATATACAACACTAAACTAGCTAGGTCAACCATCATTGACCAGGAACATGCATTCGGGCTCCAAAATGGCTTCAAAATCTTATCGCTTCGCCTTCCTGCCCTTTTCCTATTCAAATCCTTGTATATGGCGAGTGCATGTCCATCTTGTATATCAGGCTTGTATATTTTAATATACAAGCACCAAAATATGCAAGGAATTTTCTATTTTTAATTTCCATTTCAAATCCAGCTTGTTCATTTTACCCTGCACATTAGTTTGTACATCGCGATGTACAAACACATTTGCATGTGCATTCAGACCCATCGCTATTATAAACTGTAGCTTATTTACCTTTTAATTCCGTGCAATGCATATTTTCTCTTGTATGCATCGTAACATACAAAACACGGATATACAACAGCTTAACCTCATTCTATAACTTTTCAATTCTGGCACTTGCATGTTGTCATATCTTGCCAATATACAAGTCAATATTCATACAAGGACTTACCTTTGTTTGATCAACCCTTCGGCTCCATAGCATGTATGCATAAAGTGCCTTGTATATTGCAATGTATGCACTAATATGTACAAGTGTAGAAGATACAACGATTTAACCACATTTCATAAACTTCAAGTCCGCATGATGTATAAGTCATTGCATATCAGCTTTGTATGTCAAAACATACAAAGCACAAAATATACAAAGACTTAACTCTTTTTAATAAGTCCATCAGGTCTGCCCAATGTATACTCGCATTGTATGTTATACAAGCCCATGGATATACAACAAATTAACCCTGGTTTATAACCTTTTGGATTCCGTGCTATGTATAAAGACAAATGCACATTTGTCTTTTATGTTTAACCTACCAAACATACAAGGGTGAGATACATGCAACAAAATTTAAAACGTCTATTCATTTCAACTCTAAGCTATTTTGGGTCCATACTGTATGTCTATATAAACTTTTACCAAATGCATACAAGTAAAAGGATATACAATCGACTTTGTATATGAAATCGATATACAAAGGGCATTGTATGTCCTTCTGCAAATGACCCAATCATGCAAACAGCCATGTATATTTGTGACATGAAAACTCGACTGCTTATGCGACTAAGTATAAAACGACCCTGCACATACAAAGGACCTTGTATATTAGAAGCGATATACAAAGGACTTTGTACATGCAACATACAAACCTGAATGTACATTTACCAAAATGCTCATAACTTGCAAAATATGGTGAATTTTAAGATGGTTCAAAAAGCAACCCTAGCTCATTTTTCACAAGGAATCCATCCATACTCTACTCTGGTAGTAAAAATGTATTTTTTCTCTAGTTTTAACAAAGTTTGCAATTTTAACCCTCTTTTCCCTTTTACCACCAAGTAAAAAGCAAAAAACCACAGCAGGGATCCTCATTTTGCTAAGGGGTAAAATGGGGTGTGTTGTGAACATCACAACAACTAGCAACCAAACAAAACAATTAAATTCAAAGCATTAAAGAAAACTAAATGAAATAAATTCATAACTTCCAACTATCTTTCTTGCAAATCATTATTCAACTTGAGACCTAAGGTATTCAATAAGGGTGCATAAATTTTCATTTTTAGTTTAGGTGTGTGCACGTGATTAATTATCCTCATCTTGAAGATCGGTTGAATAAACCAATGACTGATATTAGCCTATGTAGTTGAGGATATTCCCTCATAGATGATCGGATAGAGCCTTGCTGCCAGCGAGCCTCCATAGCCCTGGCAAGGTTATTGTTACAATTCTCCTAAGTAGATCCCCACTGCCAGTGAGCGTCCATAGCCCCAGTAGAGTTACTTAGATGGCTTAATTTAGATTTTTAGTAGAATCAGCTTTATATATATATATATTTTATTCATATAGATATTTGATAGAAATTTCACAAGATATAGCAATTTGTAACTTCATGATGCAAGGAATGACCACTTACTGAAATTAAGCTGAGAATTGTAATGGTAGCAAGGGTGACCTTGGATTTTTCACCTAATATCTACACTGGTAGGTTCAACAAACCCAAGGATTTTAGGTGTGTCATCGTGAGAAACTTCCCTTGAATTCTCAATCACTATTATTAAATACAAAATTTCAGAAGCTAAACAACTCTCTACATTCATGACAGTCACAACAAGTTATGCATAAATTGCAAATGATTAACTTGAATACTCTAAATTTTATACTATTTTCAATGGTTGTTAGCTTGCTTCTTAATACTCTAAATAAAAACAAAGATCCCTGTTGAGGAGACAACAACAAACCAACAATAGACTGTACAAGAAAAACAAAAATAAAGCAAAAGAAAATTGTACAAACAACAAAACAACAAAACAAAAAGAAACAAAAAAACAAAACTGTAAAAACAACAAACCTACAAAAGGAAACAACAAAAAGCAAGACAAGCAAACAAACAAACAAAAACAGAAAAAAACTACTCTACCAAGCTATATACAAGCCTCTACAAGGCAAATAAAACTCAGAAAAAGACCCAAAGACACTCCTATTTGCAGATTTCCTTAGATTGTGCAGGAGTGTTAGGGTACTAGTTATGGTTCTCAATTTAGCAAATTTATCTTTGAATTCTAAAAAAAAATCTTGTGTTCTAAATTCATTGTGTTTATCAGAATAACTCTCAATTATCAGCAATTGAGGCAGCTCATCATGTTCATGATTAATCCATATACATGTCCTATCTCTTGAATTTCCATAATCAAAATAGTACTTAGCATTATTAACTTAGGAAAGGAAAGAGACCACCTGATGCATTTCTAGCTCTGTTGGACAGGCCTATTTATTAACAGCTGGTCCTCCCTTCAACTTTGCACTTTCATTGCCCAACTCCATGTTTGGCTTCTCTTCAAATTGAAAGATGAATGACTCTAGATGTATCATTTCTTCATCTTTATCCAGCTTTGTTCCTTCATTCCAGATGTTCAGTTTATCCTCAAATTCAGCAAACTTCTCAATGTTCTCATCAATTCCCTGCACATCAGCACTTAAGTGAGTATATTCATCATCATAACCTGATATACATAAATTAATCATTTCTAGATCACTTGACTATAAAGGTGGAACAACATCTTTTGATTGATAGGAATACTCCCCTATTTCACTTTCAAAATAATGCTAGGGTGATGCCTGATTATGCACAACAATAGCATGATCCCCTATATCCTTCATTTTCAAGAAGTGTTCATCAAATAACTCACATTTTCTATTCAATAGCAAGTCTGATTCCATTGACCTGCAACAATCTTGAACTTGATCATTTAATTTAAAGAAGTCAACCATGAAACTAGGATTTACTTTCTTTTCTATGACTTCATTAGTTGCTATAATAGGAATCTCATTAGTTTTAGTGCACTTCAATTCTTCCATCTATCCACATTTCTCTTTACCATAAAATGGCTCAAGGAAAGATGTTTTACTACCCTTTCCTATGACTCCATTATTTGCTGATACAGAAAATTTCTTTGCCAAATCATTTTCATTAAAACTTTTCAGGTCAGACCTAAAGATTTCTTTTTGACAAGTATTCCTTAGTAATTCCATATTTTTATCAAATGCATCAAGATGAACTTCACTTTTCTCTCTCTTTTCATTAAATCCCCTTTGCTTATTATCTAGAAAATGAACATGACTTGTGATTTCCTCCCTATATTTTTTAGGATATCTATACCTTTCACTAACTTTAATCACACTTGGACCCTGACAACAAAGTAGATTATTTTTCTTACCATCATCTGATTCCAGAAAAGAGACTTTACTATCCTTTATTTCTAGCATTGGTTCCATCTTTGTATTCTCTGAACAAATAATGATTCTTGATACTACATCCTCTTGCTGCTCCATAATCTCCTCATTTTCCTGCCAACTTTCAACCTTATACATATCTGAGAGAGAGATTAGTCCTTTTAAAGCCAAATCTAACCTTGTAAGAAAAGTTAAACAATTAATTTTACCATGCTCTGTGGACTTATGTATCCTACACCTTCCAAATAAGCCATAGTTAGATAAATTTTCAGGATAAAGCTGTCTATTCAAAGCTTCCTGAAATGAAGGAATGCTAACTTAAAAATTGTCCCCATATGAGTCCATTGAAAATGGGACCTTGTTTTCAACCTTTTAGGTTTTTGAAATTTTATGAGATCTAACATATCTCAGAATAAAGCATTAAAACTCAGAAAATCAACCTTAAATCCAATCAGGCCCCCCTTCTAGTGCTAGAAAATTGTTGATGATTGTTTTAACACAGTCATAACAATAGTTAAAATTCACATAAAATGAACCTAACTGACTTGAAAGATATGAAGGAATCGATTAAGATTCGCTTAATCCCAAGTGTAATATGGTCAGGTCTTGACCTATTGGGCAAATTCAGTAGGTTGATGTGAATCTGTAATGTTCAAGGGGCCTTACATGATTTAGGGTTTCTTGTTGGTTTACTGGGCTCAAACTATGCAAAAGATCATAGAAAATCAGCATGTTGTTCATTCTCTTGCATAAAATTGTTACTATGCTGCAAAGCTTTAAAGGGTTTTCTTCAATTATTGCAGCTTTCTCCTCTTAAATATTTATGAAAACCGTCTACCTTCAACTTAGTTATGCATACTTCTCAAATATAAGACAATTTCCTTTAAATTCCTGCATTTAAAGCTAAGTATTTTCAGATGGGTTGGGAAAAGTTAGGAAGATCTAAACTAAACTTCATTCATTCTACCAAAGGATCTAATTGTTCTGTTATGCACTTTGTAGATCATACAACAACTTGATCAAATCCACAGATAAAAAACTTAAATGTAAGTTCTGAGCATTTTCACAAACATACACCTTAAATTGCAAGCTCTAAGAGAAAATGTTTCAAACACAATGAAGAGCAAGAAAACACTCAGAAGATAGATGCAGAATTCCAGATTCAATTGTATTAGAAATAGACAGTCATATAAGATTTATAATGTCTGAATGACTCTTAGCTTCATTGATCAAATTACAGAAAACTTACAAGCTTTACAAACACAACAAGGAGGCAGGATGTTCCACACGCTCCTTGTTGCAGACACAGGTGACCTCCTTCTACTCCTAAATGCTATGCTAAGTGCTACTTTTACAAAATCTTGCTGCTACAAATCCCTATGTAAAGTAATACAGTGTAAAGAGGCACAATATATAGACTCGATTGTTCTCAATACAACTCAAAACCCTAGTTAAACAATGGTTCAAACCTCCAGTTATAGCATTAAATGGTGGAGAACAAGTCTCCCAAAAATATCTTTGAGCATACATCAAATCTGGGTGAAATATGCCCTTCTAGAAACCCTAGCAGCTCAAAAATAACTTATGTTGTCTGCTGTAATAATGTTTCCATCTACATTTTGTTTTCATTAATGAAGGCCTTTGACTTCCTCGCCCATCATCCTTATCTTCCTCTACTCCTGAGATTAGATTTCCTTTTCATGACGTCATCGCCATCAAGCTTCAACTCCTTCAACTGTAAACTTGAAAAAATAGACTAACAATAAATATCATTTCACCTAATAAACCTACAGGAAGATAAACAGTTATTAAATCCAATCGTGACCATGCAAACACAAGTATCGGGCCCTAAATCTGTGAAAATCACGTGTCTAAAATGCATATACAACACTAAACTAGCTGGGTCAACCATCATTGACCAGGAACATGCATTCAAGCTCCAAAATGGCTTCAAAATCTTATTGCTTCACCTTCTTGCCCTTTTCCTGTTCAAATCCTTGTATTTGGCAAGTGCATGTCCCTCTTGTATATCGGGCTTGTATATTTTAATATACAAGCACCAAAATATGCAAGGAATTTTCTATTTTTAATATCCATTTCAAATCTGGCTTGTTCATTTTACCCTGCACATCAGTTTGTACATCCCAACGTACAAACACATTTGCATGTGCATTTGGACCCATTGCTATTATAAACAGTAGCTTATTTACCTTTTAGTTCCGTGCAATGCATATTTTGGCTTGTATGCATCACAACATACAAAGCGCAGATATACAACAACTTAACCTCATTCTATAAATTTTCAATTTTGACACTTGCATGTTGTCCTATCTTGCCAATATACAATTTGATATTCGTACAAGGACTTAACTTTGTTTGATAAACCGTTTGGGTCCAGAGCATGTATGCATAAAGTGCCTTGTATATTGCAATGTATGCATTAATATACAAGTCTGGAAGGTACAACGATTTAACCACATTTCATAAACTTCAAGTCCATGCGATGTATAAGTCATTGCATATCAGCT
Organism: Cunninghamia lanceolata; assembly: GCA_027924645.1. NCBI lineage: Eukaryota > Viridiplantae > Streptophyta > Pinopsida > Cupressales > Cupressaceae > Cunninghamia > Cunninghamia lanceolata. The sequence goes on from BSBN01000246.1 coordinate 1,757,291, forward strand.
TTGTATGTCGAAACATACAAAGCATAAAATATACAAAGACTTAACTCTTTTTAATAAGTCCATTGGGTCCGCCCAATGTATACTCGCATTGTATGTTATACAAGCCCGCGGATATACAACAAATTAACCCTGGTTTATAACCTTTTGGATTCAATGCTACGTATAAAGCCAAATGCACATTTACCTTGTATGTTTAACCTGCCAAACATACAAGGGTGAGATACATGCAATGGAATTTAAAACATCTATTCATTTCAACTCTAAGCCATTTTTGGTCCATACTGTATGTATATATAACTTTTACCAAATGCATACAAGTAAAAGGATATACAATCGACTTTGTATATGAAAGCGATATACAAAGGGGATTGTATGTCCTTTTGCAAATGACCCAATCATGCAAACAACCATGTATATTTGTGACATGCAAACCGGACTGCCCATGCAACTAAGTATAAAACGATCATGCACATACAAAGGACCTTGTATATCAAAAGTGATATACAAAGGACTTTGTACATGCAACATACAAACTTGAATGTACATTTACCAAAATGCTCATAACTTGCAAAATATGGCAAATTTTAAGATGGTTCAAAAAGCAACCCTAGCTCATTTTTCACAAGGAATCCATCCATACTCTACTCTAGTACTGAAAAATACATTTTTTCTCTAGTTTTAACAAAGTTTGCAATTTTAACCCTCTTTTCCCTTTTACCACCAAGCAAAACAACACACACAAGCAAAAAGCAAAAAACCACAGCAGGGGTCCTCATTTTGCTAAGGGGTAAAATGGGGCATGTTGTGAACATCACAACAAATGGTAATATTATTTTATAACAATTTGATGATTTGAACAGTCACCAGCACCTCCATGGTTTCCTTGGTCCCCTGGACACCAAACCACTACTTTTATGGAGGTAAATTTAACCATTTCTAATCATTATACATTTTTAAAATGATGTTATGTATTTATTTTGTTTGAATAATATTGAACTTGATTTTTAGATGCTGAATATAGTGGAGACTCCTCCTGATCTTCATGAGCTAGCACAGATAGGCATTGTTGTAGCCATGATGTCTGCAAATCATTTGACTATGGTATTAGCCAATATCATGAAAATATAATAATTTTGTATTTATTTTTTATCTCATGTCATTTGATGTACATAAATGATAGTTATGTTTAGTCAAGTTTTTTTCTTGATGCTTCTCACAGGAGGTCACAACTCCAGTCTGTCCAACTATGGATGAAGAGAGAGATAAGATGATGGAGAGTGATCATCGATTGGCGCTAAGTGATCAATTACATATGTGATGTTATATATTTCATACATTTTCTATACTAATGTGCATATATATATTAATAGGTGCAAGTAGATGAACTTTATTCGAAGAGGTCTACTTGACGACAGAGAGAGGATGTGTCACTAACTGGCTCTCCATCTTCATAGTCAAAGAAGGGCCATCGATTATTTCCTAAAATTCCATAGGAAACTAGTTTTTGGGACATTTTTTGTATGCCTAGATGGCTTTCTATATATTCTTTTGTATGTTAATCTAATGTATATTTTTGTATATTTGCCTGTATGGCTTTGTTTGGACATGCCTATATGGCTTTTTATATAAACTAGATGTTATGTTCATGACATTATGTATATGACAGTTTATATTAAATATTTAATATGATAATCAATTATCATTACATGAATTTGGTTTTACAAGTGTCAATTGCATTTGCTTGAATGTTTATAAATCATTTTCAAATAATCCATTTTGTGCATATCTTGTAATCATTGAATTCTATGGGACTGTGCATTTCTTTAAGGCATCATTTCAAATAGTTCACGTACCTTGTCTATGCTTCCATACTTTCCATACATATCTACAAGGGCAACTTTGCAAATACAATACATGTGACAAAATTCCTATATCATTTATGCTTTGATGGTTGCCCACACCATGTTCTCTAGATCCGATTATAACATAGGCAAGGAGGAAGTTGGTTAAGGTTGTGTAATTTGGTTTTAGATGTGCCAAAATTTGTGTAAATGGTTGAAATTTATTTTTGTGCATTTGCTTGAGAGTTTTTAAAGCCTTATGAAAAATTCATTCCGTGCATATCTTGCAATCATTACATTCCATGAGACAACATTTCTTTGAGGCATCATGTCAAACAATTCATGTTCATTATATATGCTTCCACACAAGTTGCATACATGTCTTGCAAGGTACTTACAACTATGACATTTGACAAAATTCCTATATCCTTTATGCTTTGATGGATGTCTATATCATGCTCTAGACATACCATTTCTAAGGTTTTGGAATTTGGCTTTACAGTTGCCAATTGCATTTTCTTGGAACTTTCTAAAGGCTTATCAGAAAATCCATTTTGGTCATATCTTGCAATCATTGTATTCCATGAGGCGACATTTCTTTGAGGCATCATGCCAAATAGTTCACGTGCCTTGTCTATGCTTCCACACTTTGCATACATGTCTCTAAGGGTAGTTACAACTACAACATCTAACAAAACTCCCATATGTTTTATCCTTTTGATAGATGTCCATTTTGGCATAGGCAAGGAGGATACTAGCTAAGGTTGTGGAATTTTGTTTTACACCCGCCAATCGCATTTGCTTGAAAGTTTCTAATGCCTTCTCAAAAAATCCATTTTGTTCATATCTTGTAATCATTGCATTCAATGAGGTGGCATTTCTTTGGGGCATCATGCCAAACAATTCATGTGCCTTGTCTATGCTTCCACACTTTGCATACATGTCTACAAGGGCAGCTGCAATTATAGCATGCGACAAATTTCCTATATCCTTTATGCTTTGATGAATGTCGATAAGTCATTCCAAACATCATATATTGGTGTACAGATAGGGAGGATGTTGGCAAAGGTTGTGGAATTTGGATTTGCACGTGCCAATTGCATTTACTTGAAAGTTTCTAAAGTTTTTTTAACAAATCCATTTCGTGCATATCTTGCAATCATTGCATTCCATGAGACAACATTTGTTTGAAGCATCATGTCAAACAGTTCATGTTCGCCAAGTATGTGCTTCCACACTTTGCATACATGTCTTGTAGGGTACTTGCAACTACAACATTTGAAACATTCCTATTTGTTTTATGCTTTGATGGATGTCTATACCGTGTTCTAAAGATACCATTTCGAAGGTTTTGGAATTTGGCTTTACACCTGCCAATTTGATACAGGGGCACCAAATTCATTTTTTTTGCAAGTTTGGTCAAATGAGGTCTAATGATAGGTTTTTTTGGGTGTTTTTAGTTTATTTGGTCTAATAAGGTCATAATAGACCATGTGCAAGGTCAATAGAGTCATTTTGAGTCCATTTTGAGTGAAAAGTGATGCTTTCAAGTAGGATTTTGATGAAAGAGCATTGTTAAAGTGTGGATGATGTTTTGTTTAGCATGTGCAGACTTGTAGTGAAGTGTTTGAGTGGGTCTAAACCAGATTTGGGTAGAGGAGTGATGAGAACCAATAAACCCTCTCTATATAAGCACTAGATTGGCCTAGAATGAGGGTTTATTAATTGGATGACTCTATGATCCTTTTGTCTGAAAAAAGTTAAGGATTTGGTCTATTTGAAACCTAACTAGAACTTTGGAGTTGGGTTTTGAGTTTGAGAGAGACATTGATTGGGGGTTGCTTTATAAAATAGGGTTAATTGCCCCTTAAAATAATGTAACAGTAAATTTTAGGAGGTGAAAGTCTGAAACAACCCTAGGCACAAATGAGATATGTTTAAGAGAACCAAAAAGGGTATCTTAAATGCTAAACCATTTGTGGGTTTGATGAGTTTTTTTGGAAGTTATGCCCAAAAGTCACTATTTGGAGGGCTATTAGGCTTAAAGGGCTGATTGTGAAGGCACTTAATCAAAATTGCAAAGTCTAAGTTCTTGATGACCATGTATGGTCTTATCATGGCACATTCATCATTTCAAAGGTGTTCCATGTGATAGTTTGTAGGGGTTGAGGTTTTGAAACAAGTTTTGGGTTTGTTGTCCTTGAAGAGTTCATGTCAAGTTGAAGAAGAGTTTGATATCATAGCACATTGTTGTGAAATATGGTATCAATAGGTTTTTTGGGTGTTTTTAGTTTATTTGGTCTAATAAGGTCATAATAGACCATGTTCAAGATCAATAGAGTCATTTTGAGTTCATTTTACAAAAGTTGTCAACATGTAAAATGTAAAAAATGTAAGTTTAAGGAAGTTAAACAGTTAAATCCTTTCAAAAGTTTGTTGGACAGTTGGTAGGTAGTTGAAACATGATGAAATTTGCTTGAAAGTTTCCAAAGCCTTATCAAAAAATCCATTTTGTTCATATCTTGCAATCATTGCATTCAATGAGGCTACATTTCTTTGGGGCATCATGCCAAACAATTCACGTGCCTTGTCTATGCTTCCACACTTTGCATACATGTCTACAAGGGCAGCTGCATTTACAAAAGTCCTTATAAATGATTATGATGAGCCTCATCATGATTATTCTATTGCTTCACATCCAAATGCACAAATATCATGCACCTCCCCTTGTGGTGAAAGACTAGCTTGATTTATACCCATTTTCTCAACCAAATCTGCAACTTGTTCTTCATGTTCATGGCTGTTGTAGGTTTGATAAAACTCATTTTTATGATGCCCGAGTTGTCCTAGACATGCATAAGGTTCATAAATTCTGAAAAATCAATCTATGGTTCATTTTCTTGACCCATGGAAAAAGTCATAACTGCTATCCCAAAGTCTAGAGGAAGACATGTGAAGACAACATTCATGACTTGAATGAAGCCCTTTGCAAGTAGTTTCAAATTCAGCATTGAGTTTACCTTCTTGGACCATGGTAGATGTTGTGATGAATATTTTTAAGCTTGAAACCCCCATGATGATAATCCCCCATATAGTTGATCAATGTAACCACCATCATGTAGTAACAAAGGACAATTAGGAGTGACATTTTCATGCAGTGGAAAGGTGATAGGAGTGACATTTTGCATTCCATAGCTCATGGGGCTAAACAAAATTCTCCAACACGTTAGGGTGGGTGGGTAAATGCCAAGGAAGGTCTTGTTTCATGTGCCAAGCATCACAGTCGTTCGGGACATCAGGCTACTGGTAAAGTCCCTTAAGATCCCTAAGATGAAAAAACTACCAAGCTTTGACTGAGCAGTTCTTGGAATTCATGGTAGCTGGGAATGTTCTATTTGGACCTGTAGGTGGATGTGGGGTCTGTCCACAAAAACCTCTCTCAGTTCATTCAACTCTAGTATATTTGACTGTGTCAGAATCAAACGCATTCTTGCAAAATGCTTCAGTTTCATGTAGTGGAAAGGTTCTAGGAGTGACATTTTGCATTCCATAGCTCATGTGGCCTAATGGACTTCACCAATATGTTGGAGTGGGTGGTTAAATGCCAAGGGAGGTCTCATTTCATGTGCCAAGCGCTCCAGTCATTGAGGGCAGTAGGCTACCAGCAAAGTCACTTAAGATCCCTAAGATGAAAAAACTACCAAACTTTGACGGAGTAGTTCTTAGAATTCGTGGCATCTAAGAACATTTTTTGGACCTATAGGTACACATGGGATCCATCCACAATAACCTCTCTTAGTTTTCGTCAACTCCAGTCCGTTTGACCATGCCGAAATCAAACACATTCTTGTAAAATGCTTCAGTTTCATGCAGTGGAAATGTGCTAGGAGTGACATTTTGCATTCCATAGCTCGTGGGGCCGAATGGACTTTGCCAACACATCAGAGTGGGTCGGTAAATGCCAAGGAAGGTTTCATTTTATGTGTCAAGCACCCCAGTCATTTGGGGCAGCAGGCTACTGGCAAAGTCACTTAAGATCCCTAAGACAAAAAAATTGCCAAACTTTGACAGAGCAGTTCTTAGAATTTGTGGCATCTGGGAACATTTTGTTTAGACTTACAAGTGGATGTGGGGTCTGTCCACAATAATCTCTCTTAGTTTTGGTCAACTCCAGTCCATTTAACTATACCAAAATCAAACACATTCTTGCAAAATGCTTCAGTTTCATGTAGTGGAAAGGTACTAGGAGTGACATTTTGCATTCCATAGCTCGTGTGGCCAAACAAACTTTGCCAACCATCAGGGTGGATGGGTAAATACTAAGGGAGGTCTCATTTTATTTGCCAAACACCGCAGTTGTTCGGGGCAGCAGGCTATCGACAAAGTCCCTTAAGATCCCTAAGACGAAAAAACTACCAAATTTTGATGTGGTAGTTCTCAGAATTCATGGCAGTTGGAAATGTTCTGTTTGGTCCTATAGGTGCATGTAGGGTCCATCTACAATAACCTCTCTCAATTTCATTCAACTCATGTCCATTTAACCGTGCAAGAATCAAACGAATTCTTGCAAAATGCTTAAGTTTCATACAATGGAAAGGTTGCCAGGTGCCATATTTTTTGTTCTACTCATCGTGGGGCTAAATGGACTACACCAACACATTGGGATGGGTGGATAAATGGTAGGGAAGGTATCATTTCATGTGCCAAGCATCCCAGTCGTTCTGGCTTGTAAGATACCAACACCTAGCACCTTTGGAGTTTGTCGATAGCTTGTAGCCTGGAATGACTGAGACACTTGGTGCATGAAATGAGACCTCCCCTAGCATTTACCTACCCACCTTGACGTGTTAGCATAGTTGGTTCACCCCCACGATGAGCAGATCAAAAAATATGGCACCTGACAACCTTTCCACCACATGAAACTGAAGCATTTTACAAGAATGTGTTTGATTTTGGCACGGTCAAATGGACAGGAGTTGAATGAAATTGAGAGAGGTTATTGTAGATGGACCCCATATGCACTTGTAGGTCCAAACAAAACATTCCCAGCTGCCATGAATTCCATGAATTGCCCCATCAAAGTTTGGCAATTTCTTCGTCTTAGGGATCTTAAGGGACTTTGTCGGTAGCCTGCTGCCCCGAATGACTGTGGCACTTGGCACATGAAATGAGACCTCCCCTAGCATTTACCTGCCTACCCTGACACGTTGGTGAAGTCTGTTCAACCCCACGACCTATGGAATGCAAAATATCACTCCTAGCACCTTTTGAGTTTGTCAATAGCTTGCAATCTGGAATGACTGAGACACTTGCCGCATGAAACAAGACCTCCCCTAGCATTTACCCACCCACCTAGATATGTTGGCATAGTTGTTTTGCCCCCAAGACCTATGGAATGCAAAATTTTAGTGTTAGCAACTTTCTACTTTATCAGTAGCTTACAACCCCAAATGACTAGGACACTTGGCACACGAAATGAGAAATTTCCTAACATTTACCCACCCACCCTGACATGTTGGTGTTGTCTATTTTGCCCCACAATGAGAAAAACAAAAAAATATGGCACCTGGCAACCTTTCCATTACATGAAACTGAAGCATTTTGCAAGAATGTGTTTGATTCTGGCACGGTCAAACAGATAGGAGTTGAATGAAACTGAGAGAGGTTATTGTAGATGAACCCCACATACACTTGTATCTCTAAACGAAATGTTCCAAGCTACTATGAATTTTAAGATCAGCTCTGTCAAAGTTTGATAGTTTTTTCATCTTAAGGATCTTAAGGGACTTTATCGATAGCCTGCTGCCCCGAACAACTACGGTACTTGGAACATGAAACGAGACCTCCCCTGGCATTTACCCACCCACCCTGATGTGTTGGTGAAGTTCATTCAGCCCCACGTGCTATGGAATGCAAAATGTCACTCCTAGCACCTTTCCACTGCATGAAACTGAAGCATTTTGCAAGAATGTGTTTGATTTCAGCACAGTCAAATGGACTAGAGTTGAATGAAACCAAGAGACGTTATTGTGGATGGACTCCATGTGCACCTATAGGTCTAAATAGAATGTTCCCAATTGCCATGAATTCTAAGAACTGCTTCGTCAAATTTTGGTAGTTTTTTCATCTTAGGGATCTTAAGGGACTTTGCCAGTAGCCTGTTGCCCCTAACGACTGTACCGCTTGGCACACAAAATGAGACCTACCCTGACATTTACCCACCCACCTTGATGTATTAGAAAATTCTATTCAACCCCACAAGCTATGGAATGCAAAATGTCACTCCTAGCACCTTTCCACTGCATTAAACTAAACTATTTTGCAAGAATGCGTTTGATTTCAGCACGGTCAAACAGATTGGAGTTGACCAAAACCAAGAGAGGTTATTGTGGATGGACCCCATGTGCACTTGTAGGTCTAAATGCAATGTTCCCAGATGCCACAAATTCTAAGAAAACCTTTGTCAAAGTTTGGCAATTTTTCTATCTTAGGGATCTTAAGGGCTACACCCATTTTATCCTTCCTCATGCATAAAACAATAATATGATGTTGTAACAAGGTTGATCTTGAGTTGGGAGATATTTGTACATCCATTATTCTACATCATAGCTTCTATTTCTTGCATCACTCAAATATTTTCAAGGCCTTTCCATGGTTTCTTCTTACTAATACACCATATTTTGTGATCAACATCAACATCATGAGGACATTGAAGAAATCCTTAACACATGAAGACACTGAGAACACTAAAGACATGGAGGACAAAGAACCATGAAGACATTATCAAACTCCTATCATGAGGAAGAACCACAACCCAATCCAACTCTTGAAAGCATGACATGTTATGATGAAGAACTACAACCAAATCCAATGATCCAATGGCATGAACCAATGACATAAGCAACTATGTCCTACTATTGTAACATGATAAAAATGAATGTTATGAAATAACATCCAAACCCTGTGACATCAATCTTGATATCACATGAGTGAAACATCAGTGAACAAGATTAAGACCAATTAGGATCAACTTCATCCTTACTTAGCTCTAACCCCATGAAGCATAACATGATGATACAAACATTAAATGTATGCCATAGAAAACAAATCAAATGAAACATGAGGCCTTCACTGCCCACAGTTCATACCACTGCTCAAGGATAATTTATCATCATATTAAATATTTAATATAAACTATTGTATTCATAATTTCATGAACATAACATCTAGTTTACATACAAAGCCATATAGGCATGTTCAAACAAAGCCATACAGGCATATATACAAAAATATACATTGGTAACATACAAAATTATGTCCCAAAACTAGTTTCCTATGGAATTTTATGAAATAATTGGCGGCCCTTGCTTGACCGTGAAGATTGATAGGCAATCCATGACTCATCCTCTCTCTGCCGTTGAGTAGACCTCTTCGACAGTTCAAGCTCATGCAACTCCACTTGTTAATACAATCAAACAATATGCACATTACTATAACGAAATGTACATGAAATATATAACATCACATATGTAATCAATCACTTACCACCATCTGATGATCACTCTCCATCATCTTTTCTTGAGCTTCTTTGTCCGTAGTTGGATGGATTGGAGTTGTGACCTCCTGTGAGAAGCATCAAAAAGAAAAATTGACTAAATATAAATAGACTAGAGGGAAGCAATTCATACTACTATTTATATACAAAAAAAAGTACAAGTAACCATCTAGGAAAGTTTTATGCATACTTACAAATCAATCCAATGAACCATCTGAGTCTTCTCTACTCTTTATTGTGTCAAGTATTGCCTCATGGTTAGAGTCATGCACCTTCCACAAGGTCTTGTTCAAAGGTCTACCTTGATATTGTATCAAATGAACATTGGTTGACATGACAAGGTTGGAGTAATCAAGAATCCTCTGATGCATGTCAAAGTCCTCAAACAACCAAACATTAACACTCTTATGTAGGTACCTTCTAAGCCATGTTCTAGTAACAACCACTGAGCCTGTAGGGTATTCGATGTTTTCTCCATTTGTAACTGGGGCCTCCAATTTCTTTTTGGCTTCAACATAATGACACAAGTAATAATCTATTCCCTATTCATTATCTTCATCTGTAATAACAACATAAACAAATTAGATGAAATTAGTTAACATTACAAAAATACTACAAAGTTTAAGAAAACATTGGGAATTTCAAATTTAACTATGCAAGTAGATATATTACCTGGCTGAACTAGATCTGATATGTGGTCAAAGTCAACTAAGGATTCCATCTGTGTTAGTTCTAGTGCCATCGGAGGTCAATACATGTCAAGTGGGCTAAGATAACATAACTGCCATTCATCAAGCCACTCTTGTAACTCACACTCATTCCAGGCTTGAATTGTACATGAAAAACAAAAGCACGTCATCTTCTGCGTATGGATACTCCATGAACTTGCTTTTGAGCTTCTGAAAGAGTGTAGCTCACTTGATCCTGTCAATGTACAACATTCCTCATATGGTGCAATGTTAGTATCATCTATCAACCAAAAAATCTATGAACTGAAGACTTACCTTTATTACCTGGACCCATCAAAGCATTACACCACTCAACGATTGATTTTGCATCTGTCAAGTTTGCATTGTCTTTATACTTTAACTCTTCTCATGCTATGGCTTTTTTGATACAGGCTCATATACCATCATGCTCCCCCTTTCCATGCCCAGCCTCACAAAAGTTCCACATATGCTAAACACCTGTAATATTATGCCTCCTACTCAGCCAATAGAAATTTTGCAAGTTCTTGAATTGTGATGTACAATTATCCAACCATATGATATGCTGACTAAACGATATGCCCCTTCTATCCAAATCATTATAGAACACCTGAAAGAAACCTTGCATGAACTCCACAGAATGCATACAATCATCACTTAAATAAAAATGATACTCCCTTATGATCTTTCTGTCATCCTCTATACTATCATTTGAATGAATGAATGCGATGTGCACAAATATAGAAATTTATGTCGAGTTGTAATATTGGAATTGCACCTCACACTGTGGCTATAGACTATAGTTCTCTGCAAAGTTGACTACTGAAATAATGCTACCAACTGGAAATGTGTCCTTGTATAACTTGAATTGCAAGTCCAACCATCAAGCTCTATGTGCATGTCTTACATACTCATACACTATACTGTCACGGAATATAGACATAAACTGATACACTGGAATCTTTTAAATAACATATTCACACCTTTTTGCTTCTTTACCATATTTTGTATTATATGCCACTATTTTATACTTGATGAACTCTACTAGTTTGTTTCCAACCGCATGTGTTCTTTCCATATGTTCACATATTTGTATACGTTGCAAGCCACCGTAATTCTGACATATGCCATCCAAGCATAATTTCCTATAGAATATTTGACCTTCCCCTCTATCACATAAAATTATTGATATGAAGTCTCTTGAAGTAGTTGGTGGGGCATGTATGCCACAATCCTGCAAAACATTGCTAGTATAAAATCTAAACATATAGATCGATTAATATCAAAATGGTTAGAAAATTCAATATGTAATCTACAACAACAAGTAGTGCGTGCGTGATTTATTTTCACAAAGAAAGGTTTTAGCATTTCAAATTATCTTTAATAAATTTTAATTTGAGGGTACTTCTCTAGAAATTTACCAAAAAACTGTGTTTTAGTCATATCCAAAAAATGCTTTTGATGTGGCTCCTAGTTTCTATTGTCGATTTTCCTTCTTACCACATCCCTTTGATTCAAAGATACCCTTGTGTAATTCTTCCAAAAGTCTTCAATTAGTGATCTCAAAGCTTTGACAACAACTTTGTCTTTTTGTGGGAGTCTCCTAGAGAATGCCCATAATTCATTAGTGTTTAGATCCCCAACTCGTTGACTTCTTCCAACGGCTCTCATTAGAGTTTTTCTATTTATTTTCAATGCTTGACTTGTCTTTCTAATGAGGTGAACGTTTTTTGTTTGTTGGCTTATAATTGTCGATGTAATGACACCGTGTGACATTACTATCCTTGGTGTGTGAGATGGAACCCACACTCTCATACGCACTCATTAGATTCTTGAAAATTGATTTTTCACTTGAGGCATTCGATGTTCTTAGGCCAAGAATATTCATAGTGGGCCTAAATTTCAGATTTCTCATCAGTTCAACAAATAGTTGACATCTTTTGGTTTCATTTAAATTCTCAAAGAATAATTTTGATATCTTATTCGCATATCTTTGGCAAGTACACATGGGAATCTTATCCTGCATGGGCTCCAATACATTCTCATCAATATCAATTAGAAACTTAGGATTCCTATGCAAAATTCTAGGAAGCATTTTAATTGGTAAAGTAGATTGAACATTAGGAATTTCTTCAATATTTACTTGAGATGGGATAGATGACGTACCTTCAATTGGAGGTGAAAAGGTTGAAAATGATGTACATTCAACTTGAGGTGTGAATGATGGGGTGCCACCAACTTCAGAAGAAAATGCAGATGTACCTTCTACTTCACCTATGAAAGATGGAGTGTCTCTAATTCGAGAAGATAATGATGGTGTTCCAGGTTCAACTTGACTTGTGGACGATGGAGTGCCTGCAACTTGGAGATTCACTTTCCTCATTGCACAGAGATTTTACATTCATTCCCTTTATGCCGTCAATTCCATCTCTCTCTTAGCTTTGTTAGACATGTCATGTTCCTGTTCAATTGGCAATGGTGGAATGTCTTCTTGTATGGTTGACAATTTCCTACTTTCCTGAATTTACCTCATTCTTTCTCTTTTCCTCTCATTCTCAGCTTGATGCTCTTTTGGTGTTAGAGTGTTTGCTCGCTTCCTTAGCATGATGATGATTTCTACAAGCATGATGAATAAGATAATGATAATTAGAAATTTTATAATGATAATGAATAGCACAGTCAAAATGAATAACAATGTTCTACAAACTTCTGAATAAGACAACTCATATCAAGATAACATGAACATACATAAGTCATGGAGTATGCATTTAAAAACACATATAAGTTATGTAGTATACACTTGAACATACAAAGTCATGGAGTATACACTCAAATACACGAAGTCATAAATGATGCACAAACAACACTTTTAGACTTAGATTTGATGAACTTCCAATTGCTGCCCCAACACTGTCATGCACAATCATTTAGGATAGTCATCACACTTTGTCAAATAATGGCCAAGAAAGATTCAAAACTCCTTGAGTAGGTCTGAAAGACCTTCATATAGATTCTTCACACCTTTTTCACAATCACAAAATGCACCAAGTATACAATGGAATACACAAGGTCATGGAGTATACACTTGAACGTACAAAGTCATGGATGATACACTCAAATACACAAAGTCATAAATGATGCAGAGGAAGGGTGGAGTTCATGAAAATAGACCCAAAAGTGATGCAATGCAGGGGTTCAACACAATTCAAAGGAGGCATATTTCACAACAATGGGCTCATGACTGGCTCCATGACTCAATGGAAACATAACAAACATACCATCAAATGAAGAACCAACAACTTATTGCTTTGTTTATCACTTGGAAGACCTTTTCCAAGTTAATGTAGACTAATTCAATGTATCAACACCCCTAATGCAACTTAAATGCTTCTACCATAGGTCCTTCTTTCTTTGATTGTCTGTCCTAATGCTAGTAGCCCTCCAAAATAGACTGTCAGAACTTTTCTCTCAGGGTAGGCACTAAAACCCAAAACTATTGACACTTTTGGATACCCTTTAAGCTCATCTAAAACATATCCTAAAATGGGTATAGGTCACTTTGCAACACAAGCCCACAAAACTAAATGTTATGTTCCTAGAAAGAGGCAATTGGCCCTATTTTCCAAAGCAACTCCACAAAATCCTCAAATGGTCCAAATCCGCCACTTTTTGTCAATGGGAAACACTACAAAACCCCTAAACTAAAAAACCCTTATTAATGCCAATTCCTTGCTTATATCCTTAGGGTTTATAGAAAGTATATGTTCCCAAGCCTATTTTTCTTTGTTGATGCCTCAAACACATTCAATTATGTTTGCACATGCTTAATCAATCACTTGGAATGATCCTCTAACTATTTTTCCATCAAACCCTATCTCTGTACCTCTAATTTGCTCAAAACAATAGGTCTACCAGCCTAGGGTATCATCACACATACAACAAATTCACACCCATTCATTCTACAAACTTGTAAACAAGGAATACATCCTTTCTAAATCCAATCCATAAATTGTCAAGTGTTCACATTGGTGGAAAGATGCACAAACCACTTTCTTGCATTTAAACCCTCAAAAATAGGGTTTGCAGGCAATCAACAAGAATATACTTCAAAGTACCTCAAACTTTAATGAAATTCAATGTAGGTTTTGTGTTCATGTGATCTCAAGAGCAGGGGAGGCATTATATTAAAATTGGCGTGATGCCTAGTTTGAAATTGCATTATTTCCAAGCAAGAAAGGAGGTGTAATGTTGAGTTTTGGTCAAACTAAATGTGGGTGGCCATATATGGTTTATTAAGCATGTGCAGACCTTATGCAAGGTGACTGAGTGGTCTTTGAAGTGAGTTGAGGTTTGGGTGTAGGATTTTCAATAAACCCCCCCATACAAGCATAAAATGAGGGTTTTAAGGTTAGGGTGCTTGGTTGAGTCTTCTATTGCTAAAGGTTGGTTATTTAGGCCTTTTTAAGTCTGCCTAGTGGATTGGGATTGGTTTTGTGAGTTGGGAGAAAGATTTGAGAGGTGTAGCTTTGTAAAAGTGGCTTAATTAGGCCTAGAAAAAACAGAGGATAGTCAGTTTTTGAGCCTTTCATTTTAAAGTAACCTATATTGAGTTTGAGATATGTTTTAAAACTCCTTAATTGGTATCCAAAAATACCTTCATAGCCTTGAGTTGAGCTCTACAACAGAAGATATGCTTTGACAGTCCATTTTGGAGGGCTACTAGCAATTAAGGGACAATTTGTGGGAAAGGACCATGTTGGCTGCAAGAATTCTTTTGTGAGGAGTTGGTGGAGTGAGTTAGAGTCATTAAGGTGAATAAAGGATGCATGGAACCTTGTTTGAGCTTGTGGACCTGAGGAACTAAGAAAATGTGTCTTGTGAAGTAAGTTGCCATGAAATTGTTTGCCTTTGAAAGTTGAGGAATTTGTCTTTGAGCCCATTGTTGTGAAATATGCCTCCATATGAGTGAAGTGAACCCTTAGCATTGCATCATTCCAATAGGTATTAAACACCTAGACTCAAAATCAAACCCTAACTTGCTTGGGTGCCAACACTTACTCAATGATTGTAAAACTAGTTCTCCTTTTGTGTATGTCTCCATTTGTGTATGTTATACTATTCAGAGTCTTGATAAGTTCTCCTTCATTTATAATTTCTAGATGACATAATGTGTATGTCTGGTTAATTATCCTAGACTTTGTAAACTTCTAATAATTTTTTCTCAAGGATGCCTTGCATCACATTATGGGAAGTGTTGTTGTTTACATGAGGATCATTAAAGAAGATTCAATTAGGCATACTCTATTTTATTTGTTTGATTCCTTGATGTGTACTTGTAGTATAGCTTATGTGTATGCATGTAAGGTCTTATTACAAAATTCTTAATTTTTCAGGAGTAAATATCCTATTTGTTCTTTCTTGTATTTTCCTATCTCAAATAAATTGTGTCTTGAATTGGATGAAGACACCAGTCTCTTTGCCTCATACTTTTACACCACCACCAAAATCATAAAATACAAATTATAAACTATTTTATAATAACAATATAAACATTTTTTACTTATTCTTACAAACCTAGTTTTACTTAAAAGATCATATCCTGAGAACTTGAAACTTAATATATTTGTGGGTTGTGTGTTATTTATCACATTGACTATCAAACATGAATTATGTCATTTAAATGGAAAATAAATCTTTAGGAAAATAATAATTTTGATTAAATTAGTTTCTTGTACTGAATTCAAGTTAGGAAACTTGTAGAATTGGGGCTAGTAACACCTTTTCAAGAGCTCTATCTACACAAGGTGAGTTTTCCCTCAAATTTGGTTTTATTTTCCTTGTCTTTGATTAATTTTTCCATATGAACCTCAAGGATCACCCTCCCAAACTTAGTGTAGTCTAAAGTGAAGAAGCCTAACCCTGTCTTAACACATTGGCACCTTTACCATCTTGTGTTTGATCATGAGCCCTTTACTTCTATCCTATTTTTACATCCCCGGTTTCAAGAGTTGTTCTTGCACTTTAGAGTGCAAGATTTATTGTGAAGAGTACCAACAGATCCCTTATATGTATCCATTGGTGGTGGCATATGATATCACTAGTGTCCCTTTCATAATTATGACTATAATGAAAATTTCATAGCTTATGATGAATCTTATTCAGCACAACATTCATTAATTTATTTATACAAACTACCCCATAGTCATATCACTCATTTTGTTATAGGCTCCTTAGTAGCCTATTATGCTCTTTTTGCTTTTCCTTTTTGCATGTTAACATTATCAAGCAGTTCTTGTTCATGCCTATTTTATTTTTGATTAGATGCTACTCATGGAAGTTTGTACTTGTAGGTTTCAATACAAAGTGATAATTAGGAGGACACATAGAGTCTTTATCCATATCCATATCATATTTATATGTAATTTTCATTTACTCCATCTTGGCTACTTACTTACTTTGACATACATGATTCATAGTAGTTCATATGTAAGTTAAAATGGAGGTAAAATGTAATGATGAAATCTATAGCTACATATTTGATCCCCAGAATTTTGAATTCAAATTTAACTATGAGCCCAAGCTAACCTTGATCTAATATGTGTCTAAGATTAGAGGAAAACTTTGCATGTAGGAAAAGTTATATATATCATAGAACATAAAGAAAATAAAAAACATAAAGACATAAAGAACATAAGAACATATATATGTGAATTAAAATGGACATAAATTGAACATACCTTAGAATTTGATATTGTAGTTGACCAATTCTCCAAAAGATGGCTTCAAAATCCTCAAATTCTTATTTTTTGCAAGATTGATTATGAATTCTATATAATTCTGTATAATTCTAGAATAGGATTAGTGAAATTTATGGAAAAAACAATCATATATTATCAAATTCAATCTATATATCAATGGTAATTAGCTTTGAAACAATATCACACATGAAACATGAAACTTTTAATTTAAACAATCAAATTTTCTCCAAAAACATGCAAAATCAATTCTTCTATATTGAAAAAATAAAAAAGGTGGTGGATTGATATAAAAATATTCTCAGTTAGTCAAACAACATGAAAAGCATTTTCTTGTCCGATATACTCGTGAAAAGCAGGAATAACAATCATGTGGGGTCTAAAACATGGATCCCACATGCTTTCTTACCATTTTCCATGCTTCCCAAAACATGCTTGCATTATAACACGAGTGTGTTCTGGGAAGCATGAAAACATAAAGGGTCATGCATGCAAAAATCATAACCTTCTAAATGTTGGTCCCAAAATCATGGTCTAGGATGTCATGCTCTCACATAAAATATATTGTAACTATGCATGTAGTCTATCAAATAGGTAATCAAGTGATGGTCCAAGAGTATCCCTAGACTCAAATATCCATATGGTTTGTGAAATAGAAATTTTTAAAACAAGGAGGGACAAATGTAACCTTGTATCTACATGGGAGTCTCTCTCTCTCTCTCTCTCTCTCTCTCTCTTCATTTATCTATCCTATAGATAGAGAGGGATTGGGAGACATGGAGTGATAGAGAGGGACATGGAGATAGAGAGGATAGGTGGAGATAGAGACAAGAAGAGGGAGAGATGGGGATTGAGATAGAGAAAGGAGACTATAGAGGGAGAAAGATAGAGATACATATATATAGAGAGGGGAGATATAGGAAGATAGATCTAGCAAGGGAGAGATAGATAGGGAAATACAAAGAGAGAGGTAGAGAGGGGTATATTAAGAGATGGGTTTATGAGGATAGATAGCTCTATAGGGAAAGAGATCAAGAGATGTCTAGAGATATGTAGGGAGAGATATTTCAAGAGGTAGAGGGATGGGGAGAGAGATAGAGAGGAGGAGAGAGAGATAGCGAGGGATAGATTAAGAGATAGGGATCCATATGTCCAGAAAGATAGAAATAGGGAACCTTATTCTCCCCTCTACCTAAACTATAAACCTAAACCTATAAATAATAAACACTAAATAATGCCCCTAAACCCTAAAATTGAGCAACCCTAAACTCCTAAACCCCTAACCCCTAAACCATAAAATCTGGAAGCAACCCTAAACCTCTATCTCCCTATCTCTCCCAATCTATATTGCTCCCCTCGCTCTATCTCTCTCTAAACCCTAAACCCTAACCCCTAAACTCAAGCAACCCTAAACCCCTAACCCCTAAACCCTAAACTAGGATAAACCCTAAACCCTAAACTCGAGCATCCCTAAACCCATAAAGCCTAAATAATTCCCCTAAACCCTTATCCTAAACCCTAAACCCTATTTACTTGAGCAACCCTAAACTCATGTAAACCTCAAATAGTGAGGGAGGGAGAGATAGAAAGGTAGAGTTAGAGATAGGGGATCGAAAGAGATCTAGAAAGATAGAGAGACAGTGAGAGAGAGAGAGATAGAGAGGTAGGTATAGTTAGAGAGAGTGATAGAGGAGATAAAGACATCTCTCCCAGGCTTGGTCTCCTCTATATCTCCCTATTCACCTCTCTACCTAAACCATAAACCTAAACCTCTAAACCTTAACCCCTAAACCATAAATAATGCCCCTAAACCCTAACCCCTAGCCCCTAAACCCTAAAAATCAGTAACCCTAAACCTTGAAACCCCTAACCCCTAAACCATAAAACTTGGAAGCAACACTAAACCTCTATCTCCCTATCTCTCCCAATATCTATTGGTCCCCTCACTCTATATCTCTCTAAACCCTAAACCCTAACCTATAAACTCAAGCAACCCTAAACCACTAACCCCTAAACCCTAAACTTGAGCATCCCTAAAACCCTAAATCCTAAATAATTCCCCTAAACCCTTATCGTAAACCCTAAACCCTATTTACTTGAGCAACCCTAAACACATGTAAACCTCAAATAGTGAGGGAGGGAGAGATAGAAAGGTAGAGTTAGAGAAAGGGGATCGAAAGAGATCTAGCAAGAAAGAGAGAGAGAGTTAGAGAGAGGGATAGAGGAGAGAGAGATATCTCTCACAGGCTTGGTCTCCTCTATATCTCCCTATTCGCCTCTCTACTTAAACCATAAACCTAAACCTCTAAAGCTTAATCCCTAACCCCTAAACTACAAACCCTAAACCATAAATAATGCCCCCAAACCCTAAACCCTAACCCCTAAACCCTAAAAATGAGCAACCCTAAACCCCTACACCCCTAACCCCTAAACCATAAAACCTAGAAGTAACCCTAAACCTCTATCTCCCTATCTCTCCCAATCTCTATTGGTCCCCTCTCTCTGTCTCTCTCTAAACCGTAAACCCTAACCCCTAAACTCAAGCAACCCTAAACCCTGAACCCCTAAACCCTAAACCCTAAAATCGAGCATCTCTAAACCCCTAAAGCCTAAATAATTCCCCTAAATCCTTACCCTAAACCCTAAACCCTATTTACTTGAGCAACCCTAAACTCATGTAAACCTTAAATAGTGAGGGAGGGAGAGATAGAAAGGTAGAGTTAGAGAGAGGGGATCGAAAGAGATCTAGCAAGATAGAGAGACAGGGAGAGAGAGATAGAGAGGTAGGTATAGTGAGAGAGAGGGATAGAGGAGATAGAGATATCTCTCCCAAACTTGTTTTCCTCTATATCTCCCTATTCACCTCTCTACCTAAACCATAAACTTAAACCTCTAAACCTTAACCCCTAACCCCTAAACCATAAACACTAAACCATAAATAATGCCCCTAAACCCTAAACCCTAACCCCTAAACCATAAAAATGAGCAACCCTAAACCCCTAAACCATAAAACCTAGAAGTAACCCTAAACCTCTATCTCCCTATCTTTCCCAATCTCTATTGGTCCCCTCGCTCTATCTCTCTCTAAACCCTAAACCCTAACCCCTAAACTCAAGCAACCCTAAACCCCTAACCCCTAGCCCCTAAACCCTAAACCCTAAACTTGAGCATCCTTAAACCCCTAAAGCCTAAATAATTCCCCTAAACCCTTACCCTAAACCCTATTTACTTGAGAAACCCTAAATTCATGTAAACCTCAAATAGTGATGGAGGGAGAGATAGAAAGGTAGAGTTAGTGAGAGGGGATCGAAAGAGATCTAGCAAGATAGAGAGACAGGGAGAGAGAGATAAAGAGGTAGGTATAGTTAGAGAGAGGGATAGAGGAGACAAAGATATATCTCCCAAGATCGGTCTCCTCTATATCTCCTTATTCGCCTCTCTACCTAAACCGTAAACCTAAACCTCTAAACCTTAGCCCCTAACCCCTAAAGCAGAAACCCTAAACCATAAATAATGCCCCTAAACCCTAACCCCTAACCCTTAAACCTTAAAAAAGAGCAACCCTAAACCCCTAAACCATAAAACCTAGAAGCAACCCTAAACCTAGAAGATATTTTTTTGATTGTCTATGTTTTCTTGGGGACCAAGTGTCTCATCATGAGATATTGATGGATAATGAATAGGACTAGCACAAGATGATGGATAGGGCTAATGGGATGATGGATAGGAGTGTTGTGGGAACTTACTTGCTCAAGGATAAGATCTCAAGATCATAGATAATATCATGATCACAAAGAGGATAAGCATGGATAGCATGATATTAGATATGGATAGGATAAGTGGGGATGCATTGATATTCATTGGATTAGGGAGTAAGAGGTGGTGATGGGGGTTCCCTAGGAGATGTTGGAGGATTAATGATGGGATCTATGTACAGAGGGGTTAACCATGAGATGGTAAGGGAACCAAGATGGGATTAGATGGGATATTTGGATTTAGATTAGGATAGGTGCTTGGTGTTTCCACATTCTTTGGACTAGGCTAGATTAAAGTATAGCTATTAGGTTTCTTAGATGGATGTGATGGGTTCTTGGATCTAGGATCAATAATCTTTGGATGTTTGACAACATGGGTACATGATGGGGTTTGACTTGGACTTATGGTAGGAGACACTTCAATGAATTGGATAGAAATAGGAGTGGATGATGGTGTTGGAGTGGTATACATGTTATTAGGAGGTTCTTTGTTGGGCTCATAAACCCTAAATAATTTACCCCTAAAGGTGTGAGCAACCCTATACTCATAAACCCTAAATATGCCCCTAAACCTAAGCAACCCTAAACCTATCTCTCTCCCAAAACCCCTTAACCCTAAATAATACCCCTAAAATCTAACCCCTATACCATAAATAATTCCACTAAACTTAAGCAACCCTAAACTCATAAACCCGACCAACCCTCTCTCTCTCTCTCCAAAAAAAGAAAACTAGGACTCTCTCTCTCTCTCTCTCTCTCTCTCTCTCTCTCTCTCTCTCTCTCTCTCTCTCTCTCTCTCTCTCTCCCCTTATCACCCTATCTCTCACCTATCTCTCCCATCCATCTCCATCCTCTCTCCCTCTTCCTACCTCTCCTCTCACATGTCAACAAAGAATATGGAAACAAAAAAACTAGGACATGCAAAGAGGGATGAAAATATAAATTGGGGTGATGAAATGGAAACAAGATAATTTATGAAATTTTATTGGATGGGAAGAATGATGGGGAGAGGTAGAGAGGGGAGGGAAGTAGAGAGTAAGCAAGAGGATAGGAGGTAGAGATAGGAGGGAAGTAGGGAGTGGGAGAGGACTGTAGGAGGTAGATAGGAGAAGGAAGAAGAGAGAGAGGGTAGGAGGTAGATAGGGGAGGGAAGCAGAGACTAAGAGAGAGGGTAGGAGGTAGACAGGGGAGGGAAGTAGAAAGTGAGAGAGAGGGTAAGAGGTAGAGAGGGAGGGGGAGAAGAGAGTGAGAGAGAGAATGTAGGAGGTAGAGAGGCAAAGGAAGAAAATACTCAAAAAGAGGGTAGGAGGTAGATAGGGGAGGGAAGTAGAATGAGAGAGAGGGTAGAAGGTAGATAGGGGAGGGAAGAAGAGAGTGAGAGAGAAGGTAGGAGGTAGAGAGGGGAGGGAAGCAGAGACTTAGAGAAAGGGTAGGACGTAGAGAGGGGAGAGAAGTAGAGAGTGAGAGAGATGATAAGAAGTGCAGCTGCCCTTGTAGACATGTATGTAAAGTGTGGAAGCATAGACAAGACATGTCAATTGTATGACATAACACCTCAAAGAGATGTTCTATAATGGAATGTAATGATTGCAAGATATGTTGAAAATGTATTAGAAACTTTCAAGCAAATTCAATTGGCATGTGTATTGTCAGTTATGCTCATCATAACGCAAGCACGTTATAAGTGAAATCACATAATGTGATTGCATTATAATGTGATCGCATTATTGATTTCACATAATGCAAGCACGTTATAATGTGCTTGCATTATGCTCAGCTTTGTTTGATGTGTTTTTATTAGTTTTTAGCAAAATCTAGAGATAATTTGGAGCGTGCTCCCCATCAGGATGGCACCTTTTTCAATGAAAATTCAAAAAAAATACCACCATAATCTTAAGCTCTCTATTAGCTATCTAACCATATAATTTTTTTCACATTTTGAGTACATTTAATGTTCCATCTTGAATTTCTTTTGTTAGTGTGTCTAGTTTTTGTCAAAAACTAATGTCTAGTATTTTTGACTTTTTTTTAACCATTCATTGAAAATAGAAATAAGTTATATTTTTAGAAACTAGACTCCATTCTAACAAATTCAAAAAAACAAATTGATTTTTTATTAGCTTTCAAACATTTTAGGGGGGGGAGCATGCTCAAATTTCTATTTTTCAGGATGTGTCCACTTTAAAAATTACTAAAAAATCAATTATTCATTAGAAAATTATCAGAAAAATTAGGGATAAACTACATGGTGCTACCTAATTTCTCACTAGAGCAATTATTGAAATACTAAAAAAGAGTTAACTTTTTAGGGAGAGCACATCAGATGATATGTTATGTTTTTTTGAGAAAAATAGGACCAATTTGTGTGATCCCCCTTTTTGAACCCTTTAATCTCAACCATTTTTAGAAAACAATAGTAGTTTAGAAACTAGATTTAGAGCACTACAACTCTTGTTTTTGTTCCATCTTCAAATTTTGAGTGTATCTATCTTCAATTTCTCATCCAACATCAATATTTCCTGATTTCAAAAAAAAAAGTGGCAACTTAAGACCCCATTTTGGTCCCTCATCTTTGTGTACTTACCCCATACCAAACTATGCATCCACAAGATAGGAAACATATATGTCTGTAGAGGACATAGTCTTCTGGACTTTATGTAATGCTTCACATCCCAAGATATGATGTTGCGGTGTAGTGCAGGGCCTGAAACCTTTTGGGAATGATCATAGACATCAATGTATGCTGCTTACTAGATCTGCACACCTTTTCTTAAAGTTTCTAGAGGAATTCAAAGAATGACTTAGGTACCTAGAGTTTCAAAGGACAGTTATACTTAGACTTTACTTGCCTGTCTTTGCGGACCACCGAAGCACTTGAAACTCCACCAAAACAAATATAATATGTATGTCTTACTTATTCCTCAGAACCACATGAAAAATAGATCTCTTTCAAAAGAATGCGGAGGATTCCATTGTCTCCCCATTATTGCTTTGATCTATCTATATAATGAAAAATTTGGATAAATCAAAATGATAAAACAATAAAAATGCATTACCTCAATCCAAATCCTTCAATACCTCAAATGATAGATGCATACAAGATAGATTGATCGATTGAGTGATTTGATTTGTTGAGTACTCATAATTCAGTAGCATAACATTAGGATAGGATGAAGATGATAGATGGAAGACAATGAATGAATGATGCAAAGGCTCTAAAGATATTTCAACAGAATAAGGATACTCCAACTCAATGAATGCTAATGGCTTGGGAGAGGGTTGATTTATAGGAAAGGATTAGTTCAAATGGATGGTTGAGATTAAAAGGCTAAATGATTGATGTGGACAGCTAAGATTGATTTGGTTATTCCCACTCTTTAAGGGAGTTGTAGTCATGTGACAAGTGTCAAAGGAAGATAAGGTTCATATGTGACCGTGCACATAAAAAGTACTACATGTGAAAGATATTAAATGAAAGTTGTACTACAACACATGATTAAAGTAAGATATGGACAAGTGTCAGCATATGATAAAAGGTGAGGACTTAATTCAAATATTTTATTTGAATTAGTTGGGATATAGGAGGGAAATTAATTAATTAAATAAAATTTATTTAATTAATTGGGAAGATGATTAGGATAGGATTGAGATATGATGTGGAAATTAATTAAATAAATAAAATTTATTTAATTAATTGGCTAAGTGGGATAAGGATGGGATTAAGACAAAATGCTACATGATGTCTAAGTAATGTTTTTGACTAGGTGATGCAAGACATGGACAAATTTGGGTGTCTACATTTTTCCCCTCTTTGAGATGATGTTCAAGCTGATAAGATTTGTGTCAAGTAGCATCATTTCAAAGAAGTTAAGTTATGGATACAGGAAAATGATAGGAATGATGATGATGATGGCAATAGGATAAGAATGATGAGTAAAGGGGATGATGATGCCCTCTCGATAGGTTAGGCAGGTTGGACAAACATGTGTAGGCTCTCAAAATGAAAGGGATCAGTCAAGGAAGATAGCTAAGGGAGTGGATAGAAAGAAGATGTGTTAATGCTGTAATGAAGGTGAGAAACTCTAGTGTTTGATAAAGCACTAGATGTTATGCACCAAGGTATAAGGACCAGGGTGACGATGTGTCTTGTACCCCAGCATAATACAACCTCGTCTAATGTATGAGGAAGGAAACATAGAGCATTGAAATCCTAATGCACAAAAGGTATGAGCATTGAATTCCTAATGCACAAAAGGTATGATATGACCTTAGATGTAAAGGTTAATACAAGAATCTATTCCAACATATACAAGATATGAATATTAGTTGGAATGATATAGATGTGATACAAATGCAAGATAAAATGATATCACACACAAGCAAGTAAGCAAGCATGCACAAATGATTCAACAACAAACAAGGTATTGCCCCTGTCAAGCTGTAAACCAATGATTAATTGATTGATTGATTGATGATGATGATGATAGTGTTGTCATTATGGGGAATAATATATCCCTAGATCAACACAAGGATGTTTGATGATGATAATAATTGATTGATTTGGTTTACTTCAAGATTAGGATCAAGACCATTGATTGTGATTGGATAATTTCACTAGATTGATTAACTTGATCGGTATGGATTAAGGATGACCTTGTGGTGCAGTCACGGTAGGAGGGTTCACAGAATGAACTGTCCAGACCATGCAACAAGAGTAAACACAACAGAAAAAACTCAAAGATATAAAGAAAATGTAGATTCAGTCATTCATTATATCAAAGAATTCAAATACAAATTGGTCGGCAACATGCGAGCTTACACTTAGGGCTCACAAGCCTAATTACATACATGTGCAAGATAAAGCTTTGAAGCTCCTTCACACAAAATCTAAACTATTTATCTTCTAAATCATGAGAACTGATTTCCTATGGACCTATTACATCAATATATATCATCTCCAGACCAATAGATCCCTCTGCATTAGCCAAGGAAGATCAAAAACTCCAATGAAGAGTTGTAACGTGTTCACAGATAGGTCAAACTTAAATGCATAGAATACTTCCTCAAATGAATGGAACAACATGCAGACCCTTGGGTAAGGTCAGCCACAAACCAAAGAACATTGAATGATGTACTATTGAGATCTGCAAGCCAAGGAATGATCTGCAAGCCTTCTCCTTCAGCTGATTATCAAGAATTGTTAGAATGCTATGTATTGAGAAAATAGTTGATCTTTTGAGAGCAATATCTTCCTGGTAACTAATCCAAATGCTCTGAATTCTTGATATGATGTAAATGAATGAATGTATATGCTAAGTCCAGATCCACAAGATGTGGAATACCAATACCAGACCACAAGCTGAAATTGCTTCTGACAGAATTGCCTTAACTGAACTGGAAAAGAAACAAACTGAACTACAAACTAAAATGCAAATGTTTTTTGTTAATGCAAGATTGCTCTTGAACCAGGGATGCTCCTGCATTAGACATCTGGGGTTAATGAAAAAGTGAGTCCCTCACTTTGTTGGGGCTAGGGGAGAACCAAGATGGTCCACCTCAGCCTGAGAAATCCATGATGAATCTTCTTTTGGTCTACCTTTCCACTTCACAAGATATTCTTTGTATTGTCTTCCTCTGGTGCTACATCCAAATCTACTATCCAAAATGTCCTCAATCTGCTCTGGTGCTTGTTGTGGTAACTGCTTCTTCAGGTCTTCTACCATACTATCATTGAACTTTGCTTCATGATACTGGTAGAGGCCTGTAATGTTGAAAATAGGTGATATACCTAAGTTCTCCAGTAATTCCACTTCATATGCATTTCCTGAATCAAATTTTTTGAGTATCTTACAAGGTCCAAACTTCTTCATCTTCAATTTGTTATATGTCCCAATTGGAAATCTTTCTTTTCTCAAGTATACCATCACTTCATCTCCCACTTCAAATTCCTTATGTCTTCTCTTCTCATCAACCTTCTCTTTGTACTTACTGTTCATATCCTCCAAATGTTTCCTCACCTGATTATGCGCTATCTTCATATGATCTACAAATTCTTCTACTTATGTACTTCTCTTTTCCTCTGTAATGATATCTCTTAGTTCTACCACTCCTCTAGGATTCACTCTGGTAACAATCTCAAAAGGTGTTCTTCTGGTACTCTTGTTCACTAAATTATTATATGCAAACTCTTCTTGTGAAATAATCAAATCTCAACTTTCAGCCTTCTCTCCATCCAAACATCTCAACAAGTTTCCCAAACTCTTATTCACTACCTCTATCTATCCATTAGTCTGTGGATGAAAAGTTGAATTGAACTTCAAATATGTCTTCATCTTCTTCCAAAGTGTCCTCCAAAAGCATCCAACAAACTTTGTATCTCTATCTGAAACTATACTCTTAGGTAACCCATGCAATCTTACAATCTCCTTGAAAATAGGTCAGCTACATGCACTGCATCAGTTGTCTTTTTACAAGGTATGAAATGAGCCATCTTTAAAAATCTGTTCACCACTATAAATATTGAATTATGTCCTCTCTGTGTCTTAGGCAATCCCAACAAAAAATCCATGCTTATGTCTTCCCAAGGTCTCTCCAGTAATGTCAAAGGTTTATACAATCCAATATCCTGACTACCTCCTTTTGCAACTTGACAAACTCTACAACTCTGCACAAATCTTTGAACATCCTTATGTATCTGAGGCCAAAAGTAATTTTCATTCACCAAAGCCACTGTTTTATCAATGCCAAAATGTCCTGCCAATCCACCACTATGCTTCTCCTTGATCAAATTATCTCTCATTGAACTTCTAAGTATGCACAACTAACTTCCTTTGAACAACATATCTTCTTGAATGAAATAGTCCAACCACTTGCTTCTATCTGTCACAACAGGTTCCTTACATTCTCTCCAAGGTTCTACAAAATCAATGTCTCCCTCATACATATTCTTTAATTCATCAAAACCCAACACTTAAATTCTCATTTCTGTCAACAAGTTTCTTCTTCTACACAAGGCATTAACAACTTTGTTTGATTTTCCACTCCTATGCTTCAACACAAAAGTATAACTCTACATGAATTCTACCCACCTCATATGTCTCTAATTCAACTTACCCTAACTATTCAAATATTACAAAGCTTGATGATCTGTATACAACACAAACTCCTTAGGCAACACGTAATGTCTCCACTTCTTCAAGGCTTGAATTATCGCATAGAACTCATGATCATAAACTGCATATCTTCTCCTTGCATCATTCAACTTCTCACTGAAATATACTACAGGTCTACCTTCTTGACTTAATACTGCTCCAATTGCATTTCCACTTACATCACAATCAACTTGGAATACGTTATTGAAATCTGATAACACCAAAACAGGTTGTTCTGTCACTTTCTACTTCAATAACTCAACTTTTATCTGCTCCAAATGTCCACTTAAAGTCTTTCCTATCACCTCTCATTGTCTCTGTCATAGGGTTACATACTGAACTAAAATTTTTGATGAACTTCCAATGGAAACTAGCCAATCTATGAAATGATCTAACTTCTGCAATGCTCTCCGATGTAGGCCATTCAATAATTGCCCTCACTTTCTTAGGGTCCATCTTCAATCCTTCTACAGAAATCACAAATCCCAAATATACCAACTCTTCCTTCATGAAACTACACTTCTTGATGTTTATCAACAATTTCTCTTCTCTCAATCTCTGTAAAACTTGTCTAATATGCCACAAATGTTCCTCTTTTGTCTTACTAAAAATTAGAATATCATCCAAGTACACAATAACAAACTTACCCAAGAATTTCTTCAAGACTTCATTCATCAATCTCATGAAAGTACTTGGTGCATTTGTCAATCCAAAAGTCATCACTAACCTCTCATACAATCCTTCATTTGTCTTAAAAGTAGTCTTCCATTCATCACCTTCTCTAATTCTAATATGATGGTATCCACTCTTCAAGTCTATCTTTGTGAAATATTTTCTCCACTCAAACAATCCATGATATCATCTATCCTAGGTAAAGGAAATCTATACTTAACTGTGATCTTATTTATTACTCTAGAGTTAGTACACATTCTCCATTCTCCATCCTTCTTTGGTGCTAACACTATAGGTACTGTACAAGGACTCAAGCTTTCTCTAATCAAAGCTTTCCTTAACAATTCTTGTATCTGTCTATTAATTTCTTCATTCTCTGCTAGTGTCATCCGATGTGTTGCTTTGTTAGGCAAACTTGCTCCCAGTATAAGATTCATGTGATGACTGATACTCCTTATAGGTGGTAATCCCTCAGGTACATTATCTGATATGATGTCCTTATACTTTGTTAGTAACTCTTTTATCTCCTCTGGTTGTTCTCCTCCAGTTTCTTTCTTCAATGTTTCAGGTTTCTTAGGAATCAAGGCATAACACATACTTTCTTGTTTCAAACCATCCAGAAATTTCCTTCCATCTACCAAACAGATTCTAGTATTCCCACATACCACATCTTTAGGATCATCCTCCAAAGGAGTTAAAGTAATTCTCTTTCCATTTGTTGTTATAGTATATGTATTCTTTCTTCCATCATCTATAGCTTTTCTATCATACTGCCAAGGTCTACCCAACAAGATATGACAAACATCCATAGGCATAATATCACACAAGACTTCATCATGATAAGATCCAATGTAAAATTTCACCAAACATTGTTCACTCACCAATACCTTATGATCATCTTGAATCCATTCTATCTAATAGGGCATAGGGTGTTTCAATCTTTCTAGCTTCAGCTTAGTCACCATCTCTACTGAAACTAGGTTATCTGAACTACCACTATCAATCACAACTTTACAACACTTACCTCCTAATTTGCATCTTGTCCTAAACAAACTTTTCCTTTGTGGTGGTTCCTCATTTGTTTCTATTTGAAATAGTGCTCTCCTCATCACCAATGATTCTCCTCTTTTCGGTTTACCAACAGAGCTAGGTGATTCAATAGGTTCTTCTTCAACATAGGCTGCTCTTCCACTATTTTTTGTCTTCTTGCTTGTACTACCCTAATTACACTCAAATGATCTATGTCCTTCACCTCCACACTTAAAACAAGTACCTCTGAATGTCTTCTTATCAAATCCTCTTCCTTCTCTTCTATATCCTTCAATCTGGTATGTACTAGGGTTTTCTCTCTGGTAAATTTTTGTCATTTCTCTAGTAAGCATTGTTATCTATGTCATCCTTCTTCAATGGGCTGTCAAACTTCTTCTGCTCTGAAAATGGTCAATCATATATGGAAAACATTCTTCCTCTCTAAAATTTATCTCCTCTGCCTTTTTGTCTCTAATCATGCCTTTTATTCAGCTTCTCTTCAACTTTCAGGGCAAACTGATATGCTTCTTCCAAAGATGTCATCCTCCCCAAATTAAGCTCTTCTTGAATGTTCAATCTCAATCCATTGATGTATCTAGCCACTTTCTCCTTGCTTGCTTCACTATGTCATGTCCTTATGATCATCTTATGAAATTCTTTAGTGTACTCCTTCACAAATTTTTCCTTTTGTCTCAAGTTTTGCAATCTTTTCAACAACTCCAACTCATAGTCAGCAGGTATAAACTGATTCTTCAACTTTGTCACCATTCGGTCCCACTTTGTAATCTTTTCTTTTCCTCTTCTATTTCTTTCCAACTAGACTTCTTTCCATCATATAGCAGCATGTCCTTTCAATTTTGTCTTTGAAAATTTCACCTTCTCTGGATCCTCAACTTCCTCATATTCAAAGTATTCTTCCATGTCATTTATTCAATCAATCAATTATTTAGGGTTCAACTCTAGGTCTCTTTCTAATCTCTGAAATAACTCGCAACATCTTTATCTAATCTAATTCTTCTTCTTCATTACCTTCTAGGGTTTCACCAGTTTGTTCAGCAGATTGAAATTCTTCTTCATCATCACTTTCAATATTAGGTCTTAATGTCAATCCTCTTCACCTATCTTCTTCAACATCATCCAATCTTATTCGCATCATTCTCATCAATTCCATCATCTCATCCATTCTATTAACCATTGTACCAACAGGAGGAACTCTTCACAGTAGCATCTTCCTAGGATCAAGTACAAACTACCTCGATTCGATGATCGGGCTCCCAGTGACAACTGCATCTCAATTGGTGATCAATTGTGTACAATTAACCTACCTCAAATCGATGATCTTACAAAAAGATCTTACGGAATCCCCTTTGCCAATTCACTCCAAAGAATTGAACTTTCGCTCTGATACCACTTGGTACAGTCATGGTAGGAGGGTTCATAGAATGAATTGTCGGGACTGTACAGAAAGAGTAAATACAATGGAAACAACTCAAAGATATAAAGCAAATGCAGATTTAGTCATTTATTATATCAAAGAATTCAAATACAAATTGTCTGGCAACATGCGGGCTTACACTTAGGGCTTACAAGCCTGATTGCATACATGCACAAGATAAAGCTTTAAAGCTCCTTCGCACAAAATCTGAACTATTTATCTTCTAAATCATGAGAACTTCTTTCCTAAGGACCTATTAGATCAATATATATCATCTTCGGACCAATAGATCCCTCTGTGTCAGCCAAGGAAGATTACAAACTCTAATGAAGAGCTGTAACGTGTTCATGGATAGGTTAGACCTAAATACATAGAACACTTCCTCAAATGAATGGAACAATGTGCAGACCCTTGGGGAAGGTTAACCACAAACCAAAGAACATTGAATGATGTGCCATTACGATCCGCAAGTCAAGGAATGATTTGTAAGAATCTCCTTCAGTTGATTATCAGGAACTGTTAGAATGCTCTGCACTGAGAAAATAGTTGATCTTTTGAGAGTGACATCTTTTCGGTAACTGATCCAAATGCTCTAAATTCTTGATATGATTTAAATGAATGAATGTATATGCTAAGTCCATATCCACAAGATGTGGAATGCCAATACCAGACCACAAGATTAAACAGCTTTTGATTGAACTACCTAAATTGAACTAGAAAAGAAACAAACTGAACTACAAACTAAAATGCAAATGTTTTTGGTTGATGCAAGATTGCTCTTGAACAAGGGATGGTCCTGCATCACCTTTCATTTGGATCATTGATTGGATTGATTTGGTTTGATGAATTTGTTTGATTGATGTGATTGAATTGATGTGCTTTGATTTTGATGATGATGGGTTGTTGTGAATGGATTGATTGGATTTGAGTTTGATGTTATTGATGGGATGATATGGATCAGATTAATGTGATTTTGATTGATTGATAGATTGGCTTGATTTGATGATTTGATTGGATATTTGATTTGCTTTGATGGATTTGAAATTTGATGAATTTGATTTGATTTGATGATTTGATTGGATTTGTGATTTGATTTGATGATTTTGATTGATGATAGATGATAGTTAATTTGATTGGATTTGGTTTTTGATGAAGTGATACATTTGATTTGATGATTGGATGATTTTGATTTTTTTGTGTTTTTGGAATATTTGATTTTTTGTATTTTTTATATATATATTTTTTTGGATTTTTGGGATATTTGATTTTTTTGGATTTTTTTTGAAATGTTTTGGAATGTCAATGGATTTACAATTTAGGTAGCATTTGTGCTTGATACCAATGACAAGGGAAAACCAAGTCTAGGTACAAGTATGGCTGAGTGAGATTGGATGGATAAAAGGATGGGTGATAGTAAATGGGATGGAAGGCTCATGATAAATGGGTGGATAAAGGAATAGGCCATAAAAGGGAAAGCTCATGATAGATGGATAGATATAAGAATAGACTATAGTGGATGGATGTATGCCTCATAATGGAGCTAGGATGTGATCTCCAAAGATTATGTTGCATAGGAATAACTTGCCCCATGCTAGGTAGAAGACGTAGGATTTAAAACTTATGACGAAAGGATGACATGATGGATTTTACATGACAAGGCTTATGACAATAGGACAATAATGTGATTGATTGGAAAGGATGAGGTATATCAAGAGATATCCAAAGCATGTTTTGACATTTTGCCCCCAATCTTTATCAATATCAAATGGAGATAGGGAGGATGAATGGACACAATAAAATAGGTGTAACATCAGAAAATGTCCCCTTGGGGGATTTTTCCTCATAAGGTTTAGCTCCTGGGTCTTTAGCATGCATTTAGGACATCTTAGTTCATATTTTGGCATCCCGATGGAATAAGACCTAGGTTCCATGACAAATTGGACCTAGGTGGACCCCTTGACTTATACCCTACCCATAATAGGAGGGAGGACTTGGGCGCCTGCACCCTAGTCCCACCCTATTTTAGGGCAGCCCTAATTTTTGGGTGTCAGTTTATGACCTTTATTTGGTCCTTTTCCTAACATGGTAAGTTTTGATTTTTAAAATCTTGGCGGGAGTGATTGTAGTTGCATATATAAGCATGTTTAGGCATTCATTTAGAAACTAGATGGCAATTGTGATGTTTAAGTGTTCTCAAGGTGATTCAAGGCTTTCATTGTGTTGCAAGAGTAGACTTGTGTGTTTTGTGTGTTGACATTTACATATTTGAGCATCAATTTCCTCATGAAATGAAGAGCATCTTCCTCCCATGAGAGCTTCACTCCAATGTGACATAATATCATGTTTTCATCATTGATTCCTTTGGTTTTTAGCTCTACCTCACAAGGGCACGCACTCTTTATCTGACAATGGTGCTTAGAGACTTAAGTTTCCTCTAGGGCTTGACTAAGGTAAGCCTCTAAACACCACAACACCTAAACCAAGTCTTATGATTGCAAGTTATAGGTGTCATATTTGGCAAAAGTGGAGTTGTAGGAAGGATTGGTAGGCATCAAGGATTTAGGATCTGAAGAAAAGTAGGATGCAGGAGCACTTCTAGGACTTAGGCAGTTGCTCTAGTGTCCTCCACATCTGAGTTTTGGGAAACAGAAGTTACAGGGTTGATCAGTGTCAAAAGGAGGTCCAGATCCCATAAATAAACTAGTACCTTAGACTTGGGTTCTCTCTCTAGTGTCCCCAAATGTTCCGCTTTGGAACCCTAAAAATAGGTACTCAGTAATTTGGTATTTTACTCTTGTCTACAATAGCTTTTTCTATTATTCATCAATTTGTTGCCGTATTTACATAATTAGGGTTTTGATGGTCGACTTGGCATAAGAGAAGGAAAATTGATAATTAAATTCCCTAATCCAAGTTTCCCTACATTTTCAAGTGACCTAGGGTATGATAGTGCTCACCACTCGACCCTAGATCCTTGAATGTATAAAGGAGAGGCAGATTTAAACATCTAAAATCTAGAACATTAATAAATCCAATTTTCTCCTAAACATTCTGGTGAACCCATGTTTTTGGACTTAAATTGTAACTTTTTGAGTGTGTGTCTTCAGATTTGAATTGATTTCATTCATTCATATAGTCATTCATTTTATTTCATAGAGAAAAATTCAAAAAAAATTTGTATTGTTGGGCTTAATAAATTGCATCAATTCTTTCTAAATTTTCCTAATTCATGATTTTTGGATCAGATCTAATATAAAATATAGAAAAATCCAAAAATTTATAAATTTGCATTGCATTTTTATCATTTAATTGCTAAGGTTTTGTGGAAATTTTGACAATTTTGATATAACCTAGTAATTCCAAAATCTAGGGTTAGTAGGCAAAATAATTTTTTCAAATTTTTCTACTGATTTTAGAGGCTCATTAAAATTAACATTTGGCCATAGTCTTTAATTTTAGTGTAAATTTGCATTTAGATTTAAAATATTTACATTTTTGCATAGAAAATTTTAACAAAAACTAGCAATTTTGATGCATTTTCATTAAATTTGCATGGGCATTTTGTGTGTTCAAGCTTGAAAATCATTTTTAGATCTGATAGTATTTAAATTCCATCATAAATCTAACTTCAAAACATTCACATAGCATTTTGTCCCAAGATCTCAAACCTAGAGCTTCAAAAACAACGATTTTCACTAAATTTCTCCTTATCGACTTTATAAACTTGCACCATAGGTGTGTTGTGAAAAGTATTTTTGCATTAATTTTCTGTTATCAGGGTAATAATTTTCTGCCCCTCATAAAAATATTCAAAACACCCCTTTATCGGGCTCTTATAGTGAAAATTTTGCAAAAAACTACACGTTTTGACTATTTTTGCCCTAGGGTTTGACCTAGTTTGCACTCTAAGCGTGTTGTGACAAATTTAATGGATTTAGGTGACTGATATCATTTATATTATTTTATGTACATCTTTATATTCATTACAACACCCCTTTTGCTAGGTCTTGGAATTGAAAAATCGTGAAAAAAAACCTATTTTTGCTATATTTTCACTAGGATTTGACCTTAAGTGGCACTAAAAGCGTGTTGTGTTGGGTATTTTTGCATAAAGTGGCTATTATTACTAATATTATTTTCTTTCAATCATCATTTTACTCACAACACCCATTTTTATGCCCTTTTGCATTGAGTTTTGGTGAAAAAAGTGCCTATGTTGACATATTTTCACTATATTTCGACTTGGCATTAACTTAAAATCACATCAAGAGTTTTTGTGAAAAAAGTGCCTATGTTGACATATTTTCACTATATTTCGACTTGGCATTAACTTAAAATCACATCAAGATTGTGTTGAGAAGGATAGTTTTTCTATTTTGGACTGGTATTAGACATATAACTTGCTTCCCTTGACTTAAATCCTTACAACACCCTTTGGGTCATTCATTTACATTGAAAAAGTATCAAAAAATCAAGCATTCTGGGCTATTTTTGCCCTTGACTTTTGCATAAATGATGCAGAGTGATCCACACTATAACCTTGACATACAGCATGGATGTCCGCAACCCTTCATCATCATCATCATATTTCCCTTAACACTGTCAGCATCATCATATTTACTCTGCCGACCGATATCCTCCTACAGACAAACCTTCGAGCTTTCACCTGTCAGCAGCATCATCATATTCGGCTATCGGCAGCATCATCACATTCAGCAAGCGCGAACATCCTCCTGACATTCACTATTCATCTCACCGCCAACCTCTTTCTTCATCATCATGATGTTCAACATCATGTTCATCAGCAGGATATAAAACATCCGGTTCCTCCCAATTATCCTGATGACGATGACGTCACATGCAGCTCCCTCAATATCCTGTTGCCCGATATCCTGATGACGTTTATCCTGATGACGATGACGTCACATGCAGTTTCTTCAATATCCTGCTGTCGGCCAAACTTAACATTTTCGGCCCGCAAAGGAATTGTCAACCCGATCTTCTACCTTATGCCGATACGCTCCTCCTCGGCAACACCTGATGATGATCACCCCAATGCACATTCACTTTATGCAATCGACTGCATCATGCTCATCTCCACTTACTCGGACGACGCCTGAAGTGACTGTAGGATATGCACAGAAATATCCTGATGATGCCGTTGTGACGGATTTTCGAACCTTAGCGAATTTCGATCCGCCGAACCTCCTGGGATGACCCGATCTACTTTCAGGGTGATCTTCCAAACTCTAACAATCAGCACGACCTAGCACATACCCATGCTAGGGTCTTCAACACCTCTTGATCGCAATCCTGCAAACATGCACATGAACAAACACAAAATGCAAACTAAATCCTACCCTACTGTACAAGGCCATTCCACCGATTCGACGAATCAACCGGTGGAATGGATCAGCGAATCCATGAAACCACCAAAACAGCAAATTGATCACACAATGGAGATCAAACAGAAAATGAACACAAACAGGATCTCTTATTTGATTTCAAAAGATGCAATACAATGATCAGTCTCTCTCTCTGTCTCACTCTGTGCAACCTAGCTTGATGATCTAAAACCACCGATCCTCATGCATAAATAGGATCTCTTGCGAGTACTACTGACCTGACTCCAAGCGGCTGGGAAATCTCTCCAGGTGGCTGGGAGATCCAACCGGACCTACAGCATAACAGCTGTCTTAACAAACTAACTAAAAATAGCAAAGCATGATCAACATGACCTTATTACATGCATTGGTCTTATCAGACCTTCTTGGAAACATTAACAAGACTCAAACTAACTAACTGCCTCATGGAGGCCAGCTGTCAGGTAGGTGCTCCTGCACCATACTCCCCAACAGAAAAGAACTCATGTCCCATGAGTTTAGTTGTGGATGTCCTCCACTTTTACACTTTGTCATGTCAGTGTTCTGACCTGTTCCAGCTTTATCTTCTGCTGGCTCTTGGCTGCTCCAAGACTTCTGAACTGTAACTTGCTTTCTTGCAAGTAAACCCTCATGCCTGTCAATGTAGGCCCTTCTCTCACATACCTTGTGTTTGTCAGGTTGTCTGACCAGAACCTCTGTCTGAACTGCCTCTTGAACTTCTGTAATGTTCAACTCTATCTTTCTTTCAACCTTTATAGGACAAACAATAGTCCCAACTATGACAACATCCCTGTCATTCCTCTCAACTGGTTGCTGTTTACAAACCTGTTTCTGCACCTGCTGCTGACCTCTGTCAGTCAAAACTGAAAATTTCTTTAACCTGTTGTCCTTAACAACTTCTTTCCCTGCAGTGTCCTCAACTGCCTTTATGCCTGCTCCTATAGGCATCTGAACAAATTCCTTCTTTCCCACTAAAATGATTTTGGCTGCCCCCTGTGCTGCAGCTGCTTCCTGTAATGGCATCAACCTAATAGTCTTCCCATCTTTCTTGATGGTGTAGGTATTAGCATACCCATCATACAGTACCCTTCTATCAAATTGCCATGGTCTACCCAACAGTAGGTGACAACATTCCATGGGCAAAATGTCACACAAAACTCTATCATGATATGCTCCAATATGAAAATCCACATATGCCTGTTCATAGACAAAAAGTGATTGACTATCACTCACCCAAGATGCCTTGTAAGGGTGATGGTGTGGAATCCTTTCCAAATTCAATTTATCCACCATCTCCTGAGATACCATGTTGTCTGTTGAACCAGTATCAATGACAACCTTACATACTTTACCTTTGCTCTTGCATGTGGTCTTGAAAAGAGCTCTTCTTTGCATCATATCCTTTGATGCCTGCAAACTAATTCTCCTTAGCATCAATGCTTCTCCATCCTCAGGATATGCATAATTGTCAAGAACTCTATCTCCTTGATAAGTGTTTGAACTTTGCACACTTTGCTCTACTTTCTCTTCTTGCACAAGTTGTACTCTCTTGTCATTCGTTCTATCATTTCTGGATGATGAACCTTTGCTTTCTGGACATTTGAAAAATGGATGACCAAACTCACCACAGGTGTAACACTTTCCTGAAAATGTAGTAGAACCTCTACCACTTCCAAATCTACCTCTATTACCTTTCCATCCACCTCTGAAATCAGACTGTCCCTGTCCTTTACCAGTGTCTTCTTGACCCTCATTGGTTTGCCTTATTGTAGGGGCTGATCCTCTTCCCCTCATATTGCTGCCTCTTCCTCTCATGGACTTATCTTGTCCCCTATTCATCTTTTCTTCAATCCTGATTGCCATTTGGTAACAATCCTCCACACTCTTAGGGTTAGCTAAAACTAACTCATCCTGTATGTTCAATCTTAAACCAGCCAAGTACCTAGCCACCTTTTCTACCTCATTCTCATGATGACCAGATCTCATACTCAATTTATAAAACTCCTCAGTATATGCCTTCACATCCATTTCCTTCTGCCTTAAAAATTGCAGCTTCTTAAACATCTGAATTTCATAATCCTTTGGCAAGAATTTACCTTTGATCCTTGCTACCATTTTATCCCATGAAGTGATCTTTGACTTCCCTTGTTTCCTTCGCTTGGATTGTACATAATCCCACCATACCAAAGCATGACCTCCTAACTTGGTCTTTGCAATCTTTACCTTCTGATCCTCAGCAACATCTTCACATTCAAAGTGATTATCAAGTGCAGCAATCCAATCCAGCAACTCATCTTCATTCAAACTTCCATTATACTTGGAAACATCAACCTTTACCTTAGGTTTATCACTCTACACTGCCTTTAACAATTTTGCCAATCTCTAGTCTTCAACATCCAGATCTTCAGCTACCTCTTCATATTCTTCAACAGCATCTTCATCTTCTTCAGACTCACTATCTTCCACTTCCCTCTTTTTGTTCTTTTCCAGGGCTACAAGCCTGGCTTGAAGTGCTTCAGCAAGCTCCTTCATCTTCCTCATCTCTCTGGCATGTTTTTCCTTCATCTCCTGTAATTCCCTTGCAGTACCGCTACCTTTCGGAGGCATTTTGTCAACCTCTCATTCCTCTACCTCTATCCTTTTGGTGACAGAATCAACTCTACCTCTGCCCTTTCGGTGACAGAATCAACACACAACAGCCCAGACCTTTTGCTGAGCTCTGATACCACTATGATGCAGAGGGATCCACACTATAACCTTGACATACAGCATGGATGTCCGCAACCCTTCATCATCATCATCATCATATTTCCCTTAACACTATCAGCATCATCATATTTACTCTGCCGACCGATATCCTCCTGCAGACAAACCTTCGACCTTTCGCCTGTCAGCAGCATCATCATATTCAGCTATCGGCAGCATCATCACATTCGGCAAGCGCGAACATCCTCCTGACGTTCACTGTTCATCTCACCGCCAACTTCTTTCTTCATCATCATGATGTTCAACATCATGTTCATCAGCAGGATATAAAACATCCAGTTCCTCCCAATTATCCTGATGACGATGACGTCACATGCAGCTCCCTCAATATCCTGCTACCCGATATCCTGATGACGTTTATCCTGATGAAGATGACGTCACATGCAGTTTCTTCAATATCCTGCTGTCGGCCAAACTTAACATTTTCAGCCCGCGAAGGAATTGTCAACTCGATCTTCTACCTTATGCCGATACGCTCCTCCTCGGCAACACCTGATGATGATCACCCCATTTATGCAATCGACTGCATCATGCTCATCTCCACTTACTCGGATGACGCCTGAAGTGACTGCAGGATATACATAGAAATATCCTGATGATGCCGTTGTGACAGATTTTCGAACCTTAGCGAATTTCGATCCGCCGAACCTCCTGGGATGACCCGATCTACTTTCAGGGTGATCTTCCAAACTCTAACAATCAGCACGACCTAGCACATACCCATGCTAGGGTCTTCAACACCTCTTGATCGCGATCCTGCAAACATGCACATGAACAAACACAAAATGTAAACTAAATCCTACCCTACTGTACATGGCCATTCCACCGATTCGATGAATCAACCGGTGGAATGGATCAGCGAATCCATGAAACCACCAAAATAGCAAATTGATCACACAATGGAGATCAAACAGAAAATGAACACAAACAGGATCTCTTATTTGATTTCAAAAGATGCAATACAATGATCAGTCTCTCTCTCTGTCTCACTCTGTGCAACCTAGCTCGATGATCTAAAACCAACCGATCCTCATGCATAAATAGGATCTCTTGCGAGTACTACTGACCTGACTCCAAGCGGCTGGGAAATCTCTCCAGGCGGCTGGGAGATCCAACCGGACCTACAGCATAACAGCTGTCTTAACAAACTAACTAAAAATAGCAAAGCATGGTCAACATGACCTTATTACATGCATTGGTCTTATCAGACCTTCTTGGAAACATTAACAAGACTCAAACTAACTAACTGCCTCATGGAGGCCAGCTGTCAGGTAGGTGCTCCTGCATCAATAAAGTTGAAAAGGCTTTTCAAAATCTGATCTTACATTGAAATGGAACCTTCATGTCATTTTTCAATCGTATCTTTGCATGCATTTATCAAAAACCTGGATTTTATCCAATTTTTAACCCTCATGAGTGAACATCCTACGATATTAGAAAGCTTAACTGAGTTCTTCTCCATGACTAGCAAGGAAAATGCTGATGATGATCCCATAAGTTATCCTACTTCCCCTATAACTGAATACTCAAATGAGAAGACTAGGGATAGCTTTAGTAATTCCACTTCTCTCCTTAGCCAGGATGAAGCATTTGTGAATGAAGAGCTCCCTTTAACAAAGAACATCTCATGGGTAGAAAATAAGCACTCATTTAACAATAATCAAATTCCTACCTTTGTGGATCATCCCACCAACCTACTTCCTTTAGTGGATTGCTCACACACTTTGGATTTCACTAAGGAAGAGAAGACCTCTAATGTCCCTCCTTTGTTTGAATATTCAAGTCATTTGGACATCACTAAGAGGATAGAGAATAAGTACGATAGTACGCTTCAACAGGAAAACATTCCACCTCGAAGAAGGACCTTTGATCTTGGTGCTTCCTCCTCTACAACAAAAAAATCCATAACAAAGCAAAGCCCTATGTTACAAAAACTAAGTTGCAAAGTACAACAACATGTTGTGATGTCCACAACACGCCCCATTTTAACTCTTAGCAAAATGAGGACCCCTACTATGGCTATTGCTTTTGGTTTGTGTGTGGTCATGCTTGGAGGTTGTTATGAGAAATTATTGTTAATAGCATAAAACTATTTATAAACCAATGAACATCAATAGAAATTGCAAATAACAAGATTGAACAATAAAGCACAAACCTCACAAACCTTGTTATCCCGCGGCTTCCATTGTTCGCCTAGACTCGATCGATCTTTTTGTGATGAAAGTTGCCCTTAGGAAGCTCACTTCCTTGCTCCGTTCTTCAAGATGGCGATGGAGAAATAGCTATGATACTTTATGACAATGAAGATGAGCTTCAAATGCAATGAGGATGATCTCAAGCAAAATGGATATGGAGGTGCCAAAGGTGCGCAGGTAATTTGACAAAGTAATATTACTTAAAGCTTAGATGATAGAAATGGAAGAATAGGGCTGTATTTATAGAGTTGTGAGGGAGAAGATCAATGGTGTAGAAAGAATAAGAAGATCAATGGTATAGAAGACTTAAGAGAATGTGCGCAAATAGAAAGAAGACAAGTGTCACAAAAAAAGTTGTTTTGCTTGAGTTAATTGCTTTCTTTAATAAAGAGATAAGATATGCTTTCATAAATTAGAAATCTTTTTTCTAATTTAAGAGATATTTTTAGAAGATTTGGAAGATTTTTAGAAGATAAGAAAGTAAATTAAATAAATAAATTTATTTAATTGTTTGTGCATGAATTGGAAGAATAAATAAAATATTTGATTGTATTTTATTTTTAGAGAATGAGAGGATTTAAATAAATTTGATTTGATTTATTTAAATTTGGAGGAAGAGTTTGATTTAATTAAATAATTAAGAATTATTTAATTGTTTCGAAGAATTTAATTAAGTAAAGATTTTATTTAATTTTGATTTTAGAAGGGG
Source organism: Cunninghamia lanceolata (assembly GCA_027924645.1). Classification (NCBI taxonomy): domain Eukaryota; kingdom Viridiplantae; phylum Streptophyta; class Pinopsida; order Cupressales; family Cupressaceae; genus Cunninghamia; species Cunninghamia lanceolata. Next base: position 1,799,245 of record BSBN01000246.1, read on the forward strand.
TAATTAAATAATTTGATATTTAATTAATTTAGAGGAATATGAATCGAATAAATAAATAAATAGATTTATTTATTGATAGAGGAACTAGAATGGAATAAATATTAAGAATATTTATTTAAACAAAGTCATGTCATTTGTAGGTGTATACAGTGGTAAAGGGAAAAAGAGGTAATTATTACAAACCATGTTGAAAATTGAAAATACCTAGCATTAGGTACAAAGCAAAAGTAGTGGTGAATTTGTTGTGAAAAATGAGTATGGCTTGTTTTTTAAAACTAGCAAGAAATTCCTAGTATTTTGTGAGATATGCTTTTTTTGGTAAAATGTATCATTTTAGAGGTTTGTATCTCATATACAAATTCGTTTGTATATGAAGTCTTTATACAGGTCAGGCTAGGTGCAATCAAGTTTTTGTATCTTGGTGATTGCATACATGTGTTAAGAGTTTGGCCCCTTTGTATACTAACCGGACCTGATAGGTGTTCAAAAGCTGAATGAGTAAAGTTTTAGGTTCACGTTGTATATAGGTTTGTATGTATGTTCAATATAAGTGCAATCTATATACAAGGGAAGTCTACACTGTAGTTTATAAAGGTGAAAAAGGGTACTTTACACAATGTTGTATGTTTGGATGTCTTAACTTTGCATCTTTAAAAGTACATACAATTATGGATTCTAAAAGTTATCTAAATCCAATATAAGGATACATTGTTTCTTGATGTGTTCTGGATGGGTACGTAGTCGCTTGACATACATGCACAGACCCGAAAGGATTATGCAATGCAGCTAGTGAAAGTCAAAAGTTAAATAAGGTTGCATTGTACATTCGCATGTATGAGTGATTGCATCTAAAGGAAAATACAATTATTGTTTCTTTGAAGAGATAAAAGTGGTTAAGTAGTGTGGGACCCATTGTGGTATCTCATCGTTGTATGTTGCATATACATCGGGAGATACAAAAGGGTGGTACAAAAGAGGTAAAAGGTAAAACTAGATGCTGATTTTATAAGGTGATGAAATAAGGTTAATACTCATGTATATATGAAATATTGTATACATACAATCCCGATATACAAAAGGGTAAAAGTGCATTATTGGAACATAAACAAAAAGTAAAGTGAAACTAGGGTATCGGTTGCATTTGTATAATGGTTTGTATCTATTATATGTACATTGCGATATACAAAGCGAGATACAAAAAAGATATGTGAAGTTCAAATGTAAAAGGTAGATTATTAATGGATACAATGTTCAAAATATAAAGTTAAAATAGAGAGTCAAGTCCCTATGATGCATTCAATGCAACATTTAATGTAGAACTAAGAGTGAAAAATGATACATTTAAACATGTTAGGTTTAAGTAAAGATTGTTATTCTTTCATAATTGCATTGTGAAAGCTAAAATTATAGAGAAAGGATATTATTGCATAAATTGCATAGACAGTCCATAGCTGAATGAAATTTCAAAACAGGAACGGCTTAGTAAAAACGGTAATCACCCAAAATAGGTATTTATCCTAAACATCATTATAATACAGTTAATCAAAAATTCAAAATGGTTATGATAATTTTGTTTAAAAAATGCAAGTAAATGAAAAATTATTGTATCTAATAAAGGAAATTAACTGATTGTGTTGAGTAGCATGAAATCTAAAGTGAGAAAAGACAAAAAGGGGTAGGGTAAATGTAAAATGTAGGAAATTCATCGTAAAACCCTAGGAAGATGAAGCAAAATAGGAAGTTAGATATGTGACTTTTCATACAAGATGGCTCCTAAACAAAAGAGAACATATCCAGTGGGTGAGGAAAAGGTAAAAGTGAAAAAAGAGAGAAAGTCATGGAAGGAAACATAAAAGGAGGAATTGCCTATGCACAGAGGATATCAATCCATGATTAGCACGAGTAGGGTCACGAACGATACAAGCATAGGATCTTATGATGCTGAGGATGTTCTTCAAAAAATTACATCATTAGACACTACCCTTGATATGAAGTGCATTTGGGATAGGGAATTCTACAACGTTGTCAGCTTCCCATTAGCCATGGAGGCCAAGGATATGGTTTTGGAGTGCATAAACATATATGATACATGTACCAGAAGAGTAATACATGAAAACTAGGTTATTGTAGATTTGTCTATAGAAGGGATAACAAGGATGTTTGGTTTAGAGATTCAAGAGAAAATGATAGATATAGACATAGACCAATATATAGAAGATTTTAACAACAATGAAAGAGATTGCAAAAGCAAAATTTTCTATAGCTCGTACACTACAGAAAACAAATAGAAAGCTATACTGAGAGTACCAAAGAATCTTCACAGGATAGATTTTAAGGAGGAAATACATCTAATGATTACAATGTTGAGTAGACTAGTAGGGTTGAGAGATGCAACCAAATGTGAACCATGGATGTTCACTATTATTCAGCTTATGAGGGAAGAAAAAAAGGAAGATGGGCAAATTCACTGGGCCAAGGCTATCAGTACAGCCATATGGAAGCAAGCCATGTTAAGAAAGCAGAAAATGAGGCCTTTTTATTTGTCATCATATTTGTTATATTCCTGTGCATCTATGATTCAACCTTACATAATTGGGATTAATAGAGTTGGTACCATGGGGAATGGCCTAGATTAGAAATTAGTGTATGATCATTATCCAGATTTGTAAGAAGATAATGCATTGAAGAAGTATGCCTTGGTAAATGATGTGTTTTATACTTACATGGTAAGAATTTTGACTAAGAAAAAGGATAAGGGGTTATCTAAAGAAGCAAAATATACTATTGGACTGCATAGCTCATGGTACATACAATTCCAAAATTTTACATATATCAGAACTGAAGGTTTTGAGGGGAAGCCATTCATGCTGCCTAGGTATGCATCAACTAAACTGATTGTATTGGATTTTTCTAAAAAGAACCTAAATGCATTTAGGATGTATAAAAAGAAGTGGGGCAGAGGAAATATTAAACTCCCCTGAGCTATTGGAAGATATTCTTGTTACAGTGAGGAGGTGGCTGGGTATTCAAAAAATAAGTTGAGATACTATTGTTTTGAAGAATTTGAGTTAGCTAGATGCTTTGATCCTTTCCATAGGATCCACAGAATTATTGGTTCTAAATTTAAGCATCAGGTGCATATTGAGGATTATTAGTCAGATTGTACAAATGACAAAGAAGTGCAAAAAAGAGCTCATCAGAGGTTTACTGTAGAATAGATGAGGACTATGGGAGAAATTAATGTGCCCTTAGAAGTTGAGGATGATAATAAGTTGTTACACCATAGTTATGAGAATGCAAGGCTTGTTCCTATTGTTGAACCTAATTGGACACAGCCATGGGGAACATCTTTGGATGTATTATCTAAACCAATTATTATATTTTCTAAAACATGGTTAAAATACCAAATAGAAGAACTCAAAGCTAAAGGGATTGAGCTTACACTTTAGGAAAAGGGTAAGAAAAGGGGAAGAGAGAACCAAGATGAGCTGCAATGCTTTTATGAAAAGAAAATAAAAATTATAGAAGCTCAAATTAGTGAAAAGGATAAAAATGCCACATTAATGGATCCTTATGCCTTGGGTGTTATAGTAGCAAAATCTTTAGGGACATTCAGGGAGGGAGAGTCATCAGAACATAACATTAGTATAGAGCAAACTCAAACTATTGAGAAGACAACAGGACAAAGAATTATGAAATCCATAGCAATTGAAACTTCAAAAGAACAAGCACCAGTACCGAATGAAGTTATAGGTGCTCAATGAGTGGGTACTAAGTTGAGTGGAATACATAGTAAATCCACACCAAAAGAGAAAAGACAGAGATATGTAAAAGTTAAGAAATAATTGACTGAAGAGAAGCTGCAAGAGTCAAAACTTCATGAAGTCAAAAAAGTAAGTGAGATGGTAAATGTATAAGATGAAAGTAGTGATGATGAAGTTAGGGAGGTGGATCCTAGTGCCAAAGTAGAAATTGAAAAGAATGAAGAGGAAGTAAGTGAATATTCAGATACAGAGGAAGAACATGATACTCAAGTCTATATGGGAAGAGCACAAAGCCCAAAATCAAAATAGGAGAGTATAAAAGGTAGGTCAGAAATAGTTGATCCTTTTGGTACACTGGTGTCACCTAAGATTACAAAGGAAGTGCAAGTAGTGGCACAATGAATAGAAGAATCTAAGAAGGAAGAGGGACCGGAAGAAGTTGTAAAAGAAACACCAGTCCAAACCTAGGAGGAGACACAGGTAAACGTTTCTAATACTAAGGTCTTGGATATTCTTAATATGTACAATGAACAAAGTGAATAGGAAGAAAGTATAGAAGAAAGGAAGAACACAGATAAAAAACATGAGAAAGAAAAAGACACAGAGGAACCTGATAAAGTCACAGGTAAGCCTTCACAGGTAGATCAGACAAATATGCCTGAAAAGGTACAAGAACAAGTTGAAACAACAAAGGAATCGATGGGGACATCAAGTAATCCTGAAGAGAGCCTAGATAATATAGAAAATATTTCTAAAGGTAATGCTGACAATAAAAAACAAAAAGAAAGTATGGATAGAGAGAATATGGGGCAAAATGATAAAGAAGAAGAAGAACAACAACAATTTTCAGAAAAAGAGAACCCAAAAGGTGAAGAGGGAGGGGATACTAAAATAGAAGAAGATGATGATGAGGGAGAATCACAACAACATGAAGATCCACTTTGGACAAAGCATGCTCCTCAACCTCAACCACCTTAGCAACAACAACAACACATAGAGCAGGTAGGAATGGAGAAACCTCAGGAAGAGGTGATAAATGAGGAAAAAATAGTAGAAGCTACCAAATAGGCTCCAGCCTGGTTAGGCTCTGAAGTCAGAAGAGAGAAGGTAGCAATACAATTAGTACCCATTGATATTAAGAGTTTATCAGGTGGTTCAACACCACATAAGGAGAAAAGAAAAGCTAGAACCATATCAACAATTAAAAGAGGTCCTTCTGAATCTAGAATTCTGGATCTAGCTATACCACAAAAGGCTATATCCAAAGGAAAATTGACTGTGGAGGATTACAAATTACTTAATATAGATTTTGGCCACATGACCAGGGAGCAACATATAACTGAATGGGAAGATATGAACAAGGCCACTGCTGAAATACTAAAGATGGATAAAGATAAGCATGATTATTTGAAGAGACATTGTCTAGCTGCAACAATTCATCAGGGGGATGTTTGATCCCAATGCCACCATACTAGAATTACCTACTATAATGGTAGTGTTATCAAAAGTTGAGGTGAAAGAGATGGAGGATAAAAATATTGAAGCTAATATTTTTGAGAAATGGTTCAAAGAATTTATGCAGAAAGGAGAGGAGATAACAAAGAAAGCAATGACATGTTGGGATATGGCTTTGAAAGAAAAGAATAAATGTAATGTTATTTTACACAATTATCAATTCAGAAGGGAAGAATGTAAATCATAATTAAAATAGCTTGAAGAAATGGAGGAGAGAGTAGAAGAATTGATAAATGGAGTCATTACTCCCCGAATGGCTAACCAATTTCCACAAACAAGGTTAGAATTAAAATTTGAAGAAGACATTCTTAAAAATTGTATTATAAGTACTAGGGACCTAGAGAAGGTCACTGACAATATGATAAGGGTACATATGAAAATAATAGAAAAACTTATTGGGCATGAATGCCTAGAGGTACTAGCATATGGATTAGAAAAGGCATTGAAGGAATTTAAGGCTATTTTTTTGCCATGTTTGGAGAACCCTATAGCACATCTAAGTACAAGGATGATTGATTCAATGATGGAAATGAAGGATAAGATCAAGAAGTATCTGAAAAGGGTTAAAGGTTTGGTAAAAGAAGAGAAGAGGTTGAAATAAGGAATCAAAGTACAGGAGAATACATGGATAAAAAGTCAAGAAGGTGATCGTACTTTCATCAAAGGGGTGACAGGCAATTTTGTAGAGTTCCTAAAGGAGTAGAAAGATATCAAAAGGAGGATATGCTAAGTAAGAAGTATTTAGAGATTATCACTAGCCAAAAGTCAATAAATAGGAAAATTAGGGCGGTATCTTTTATTTTTGAAAGGATTCTAAAGGCATCCTTTGAGCCGAGTAAAGATACCGTTGGGATATTTTGGGAACGGTTAGGAAATGATTCTTACCGTTGATCTTGAAGATTTGAATGCTGACCATTGTATTGATTTTGTAACCATAGCAGGAAGAAGCTTCAAAGTCTATATAAGAAGCTCTGCTACTTGTATTGTTTTACACAGGGATTTTGAACTTTTAGTTTAAGGTTGTAATTGTCAAGTTTGATTGCAATAGAGAAGATGTTTCTTTTAGTTTTAGAAAGGAGGTCGCCTATGTCTACATTAAGGAGTTTGTGGAATGTCCTATCTCCTTGGTGTATCTGTCAAAACATTTTGTAAGTTTTCTGGTGATTTGATCAATGAAACAGAAGTCATTATTACATTGTAAATTTTGTATGACTTTATACTTTGAATAAAGGTAAACTCATAATTCTACATCTATTACAGAGTGTTTTCTAATTCAAACTTTTACTTGATGTATTTTTCTTTGAAAGATTGCAATCTCTTATGTATGTTCATGAAAATGCTCAAAATTTTACATTTGTAGATTTAATTGTGTTGAATTGTTCAGATTACTATATTCTTCAATATGTGAATAGCAGAACATTTAGATTTTATATGGAATGGTATTTTGATTTGAGTTTTTCTAACTTTTCTCCAACAATTGATAAATAATTAGCTTAAATGCAAAAATCTAAAGGAAATTGTCATATATTTGAATAAAGAATGAGGAATTGCAGTGAGCTTTGACAATTTTCATATAAATTTGAAAGCCAAAGTTTGTTTTACTAAAATTCATGCAAAGCTTTGTGATATAATAATGAATGTATGCAAAAGAATGAATACTTTGTTGATATTTGTAACAATTTGGATAATTTGAGGTCTAGTAAGTCATTGATTACTTTAATTTGTGTAAGTACCCTTGAATATAATAGCTTCACAACAAATTACTGGTTTATCCCACACGGTCAAGAACTGAGCATCCAGAAACTTGAGATTGAGAATTACTAGTTAATTCTACATATTTTCCAAGATAGCTAAGGTTCTTTTGTGAATTTTAACTATGTTGTGAGTGTGTAAAAACTCTCATCAACAGTAATTTGGCGCTAGAAGGAGGACTGAGTGGAATTGAGGTAGGATTTGTGAAAAGCTGGCTTATAATAGTGCTTGAGTGACCAAGTCTAGGTCCAATTTAGATGATATTTTTATACAATTACCAAACAAAAGACAAAATTAGAGTCCTTTGATCTGGAATCCTAGAATATTACACATAGGAGGTTCATCAAGAACTCCTCTTGGATCACCTTTTCACATACATAATATAGTGAGTCCTGACAATTCTTCGTTTAGATCCTTAAATCTTGGTTTAGGCACTCCTAGAGGTCATAGTCCTCCTTTAAATCCAAGTACTCCCAGAGGTCCTAGCCCACCCCATGGTCCTACAATGGCATATTTTGATGTCAATTCTCCTATATTATTTGCAGATTATCATGAAATGCCAAAAAATCCTGAGAAGATTTGTCCTAAATATCAATTGCATCAAGATCCAAAAGATCATATTAGGATATTCAAGGAAGCATGCTTTAGAGCCAGATTAGAACATGAAGATGTGGTGTGTAGGTTGTTCCCTTACACCTTCAATGAGAAGGCTTCTAATTGGTATGTCAACTTGCCAAATGGTTATATCTCTTCTTGGGAACTCATGGAGGAGGCATTCTTGTCTAGGTTTAGAGGACCAGTCGATCCTTCTACCTTATATCACAAATTAGCAGAAGTTAAAAGAGGTGAGGGTTAACTTATAGACAATTTCAATGATAGGTTCTAGAAGGCTTTCTCTAGGTTAGTTGCTTCTTATACTGTAACTCCTAAGGCCATATTAGAAATGTATTATGCAGCTCTAGATCCATTGACTACCATGTTTGTCAAGAGAAAGGTTGATATAGATACTTTATCAAAAGCTTATAAAGAAGCAACCACTGTAAACTAGGAGATGAGACAATTGTCATATAATCCTTTTTTGAATGTAGGAAACCCTAGGATGCATAATCAAGAACAACCATGGAATGGATTTCTAATGCATCATAATCCATTATTAAATGCAATTCCTACATATACACCAGTGTATAATCCTTCCCCCATTTAGACTATAGTTCCTTATACCGATACTAATACCAGTAACAATTAGACTAATGGACAGTCATTCTTCCAGGCTCCTCAAGATACATTAGCAAAGGCACAAGATGATAGAGAGGAAATTAAGGAAATTACTGCACATTTAAGAAGATTGACCACTAAGATGACACAATTGAGAAATGAAAATTTCTATGGCAGAAATACTCAAGGATATAATCAGAACTAGAACTAGAATTATAGTCAAGGTCAAGGTTCAAATTAGAATCAGAATCATAACCAAGGACAAAATCATAATCAAGGACAGGGGATGCAAAATAGGGGACATATTGGAGACAACAAAGCATGAGGTAATAATAACAGAAATCAGAATCAACCTAAGCCATCTAGGACATGCAACACAGGACCAAATAATGGTACTCTGGCATCTCCATTTGAAAGTCTAGACAATTAGGAAATGAAACAACCAGTCAGAGTTCAAATGGCTAATGTAGCATTAAAAAATTGGTGCAGGATTCATAATACAAATGCACATGCTGAGCTTGATTGTCCTTAGTTTCATCTTGCTGCTAGCATTTTCAATGTTGAAATACAAGCTCCTACATCTGAATTTCTCATTCCCAAAGGGAATGAAATAGTACCTTCAAGATTTGAGTCTACTTTGGTCTTAGAAAGTTTTACATTTGCAACTAGAGAAGAAGAGAATCAGATAACAGAGAATGAACCTTATTTTTGTGAGAGTTTGTGTCCCAAGTTAGTCCTAGTGTTGGATACTTTTTAGTTTCCCTTTGAAACTGAAAATGAAGTATTGTGTGAGTCAGAAGAGGTGCAGGATTTTCAACAATCTAACAAGAATCATACTTATAACCTAAGGAGCAACATTAAGCCTGCAGGTCCTTTTACTACCTCCATTTCTCCTAAGAATTTCAATACTCCTCCAGATCAACATGCCAGTAATAACCTTGCAATTCTAAAAGAAAATCATCATGGGACTAGTGGGATAGCAGCATCAAAGGTTCAAAGAGGGAAAATAGAGTCTATGGAAATAGCAAAATTAATGAACTATTTGTCTGAAGAAATAAGAAAAATCAAAGTCAGTGTACCTCTATATGAGTTATTGAGAAGTCCAGGGGTACGGACTGCCTTCATAAAATCTTTAGATACATCTGTGGCAAAGGAAACTTCTATTGACATAGATTTTCCTGGTAGAGATGCACAGTCCAAAGATAAAGGTAAGAAAATTGAACAACCTTCCAACACTAATGTTGTCATGTATGCAGAAAAGAAGGAAGCTTCACCTTTTCTATTAACCATAAGAATGTTCAGAAAAAATATACATAATTGTATGGTGGATTCAAGAGCCTCAACTAATGTTATGCCTCTAGGAATATGTAAAACTTTAGGGCTGACTCCCACCAAATCTGCCAAGATTGTTACTCAACTGGACAAAATTGAGGTTAATTATGGCATGTTACTAAGTAGGGACTGGTCCAAGACATTGAATGGATATATGGCCATTGATTTTTCACACATGTGGTTACCTTGGAGAGGTGTCCCAAACCAGATTAAGATAGAAACTGAACCTAGGATGAAACACATGATCATAGAGTATAATAGAACAAATGAGATATTATATGCCTCTATTGAACCAAGTGTTTATAGAGTTACGAACAAGGGAGTGCAAATTGAGGAAATCTTGATGTTGGATTTTAAGACAAAGCGTGCTAATAAAGAGACAGCTGGCTTCATTGAATCTGATGGGAATTCTTCTTCTGAAGAAGATAATGTTGTAAGTAGTTTTGGCCAAATTATAAGACACGAGATAGAAAAGTGTGTTAAACAAAAATCTCCAGTCCATTGTAAGTTGTACAAGAATTTGTGTAGAGTCCATAATACTCCTCATCCTGAAGACAGTTGTGGAATGTGTAGAGATATCATAGAGTATCAATATGGAAAATAAATAAAGAAAATTGAACAAGGGGAAAAGTTTATTCATGATAAACCCAAGTTGTGTTTTCTTAATGATATAAGTGAGCCAATCAAAGCTTTGAAGGGAGAAACAAGAACGAAAAGTGTCAATTACTCTAGTTTACAAGTTGAAAATGCACATGTACAGACAATTTAGAATGAGACGATTGGAAATAAGTGTGTTGTTGCAATACAAGAAACAGATAAAGCAAGTCATGCTAAAGTGAAAGTCCAAGGTCAAAAGAATAAGAGTGGTATTTGGACACTAAAATGTTATGGATCTAAGTCTAAGCAAGGAGCAGGAGTCAGGGTTGGACTTATTGATCCAAGTGGTAAGTCATTTTTAGCAGCATATAGGCTACAATTTCCTTTCACTAATAATGTAGTAGAGTATGAGGCCCTAATTTATGGACTTGTTATGGCTATTAAGAAGAAGGTAAGAGTGATCAGAGTTTTTCTGATTCTAAATTAGTTGTCAAATAGGTTAGGAAATTGTACACTTGTAATTACAAGAAAATGGTGTGTTATAGGCATAGGGTGTGGGATTTAATTGAATCATTTGATGCCTTTAACATTGAGCATAACCCTCGAGAACTGAATCGAAGACCATACGCATTAGTAGTTGCTACTAGTACCTTAGAGCCTTTAACATTGTCAGGTTTAAAATGATTTGCTATTGAATTAGTGAATGTCCCAAGTATACCTAAAAATGTTACTCATTTTCAAGTATTTGAAGGAGATCAACAAATTGTAGACTTTCTGACTTGTAATGAGGTATTTGAAGCTCAGATCATTGATTTGTAGGAAAGACCTGAAATATCTTGGGATGAAGAAGATATAATAAACCTGAAGAGTAATTTCTTACCCAAGGGGGTAATAGAGTTGGAGAAGAATTTTGATTTTGATGGAGTAGTCAGACAGAAAGATTTTCCCAAAATTGAAGGGGGTAAATGTGATCCTTTTAACCTGGGAATAGAACAAAGTCCATAGAATGTGTTGATTGGAAAGGCTTGCTCTAAAGAATTAAGAAAAGAGATTGTTGAAGTCTTAAAAGAGTATAAGCATGTAATAGCGTGGACATATGAAGATTTAAAGACTTATGATACGTCTATTATAACTCACGTGATACCTTTGAGACTAGGAATGAAACCATTTAGGCAAAAACAAATGCCTGTGAATGCTATTTTGGAGCCTCTAATCTTTGAAGAAGTCAAAAAACTATTGTCTACCAGAATAATTTTCTCAGTAAGGAATTCAACTTGGGTAGCAAACTTAGTACCCATAAGGAAGAAAAATGGAGACATTAGATTATGTGTAGCCTTTAGAAACCTAAACAAAGCTTCTGAAAAAGATAATTATCCATTACCTCCAATAGATGAAGTACTGCAAGTAGTAAATGGAGCCAGGATTATGTCCTTTTTAGATGGATTTTTGGGGTATAATTAGGTTTTAGTCGACAAAGAGGATAAGTTGAAAACTACATTTACTTGTAAATGGGGTAATTATGTATACAGAAGAATGCCTTTTGGCTTAATCAATGTAGGTGCCACTTTTCAGCGAGCCATGGACATTGCATTTTGCGGATTGTTAGGTAAGTGTATTGTCATTTGTATGGATGATTTAACTGTATATTCTAAAGATACATCCACTCATGCAGAAGATTTGAGAAGAGTGCTCAAAAGGTGTGAAAGGTATGGAATTTCTCTCAATCCAAAGAAGTGTTCTTTTGGCATAACAGAGGGAAAATTGTTACGACATATCATTTCTAAAAATGGGATATCCATTGATCTAGATAGAGTAGAAGGAATTAAAAAGTTGCAATTGCCTAACAGTAAGAGAGTTAAAGTCTTTCTTTGGTAAAATTAACTTTGTCAGGAAGTTTATTACAGGATTTGTAGAGATTGTGCAGCCATTAAATGCAATGCTAAAGAAGGACGCAAAAATAGAATGGACGCCTGTAGCTAAGGCCACATTCGAGGATATTAAGGAAGCCATATCTGATGCTCCAGTGTTAGCTAGTCCAGATTATAATAAACCATTCTACATCTATTCTTTTGCTTCTACACATTCAGTTGTAGCTAATTTGACACAAAAGGGAGAGGAAAATGAAGAAAAACCCATATCTTTTATGAGTGCCCCTTTGAAGGATGCACAATTGAAATATTTAGACACAGAAAGGCAGGCATTTGCATTGGTAAGGGTAGTAAAAAAAGTTTAGGCATTACATCCTGCGAAGCCAAGTTAAATCCATAGTACCCGATGCAGTAGTGAAAATGTTGCTGATGCAAAATGACCCTAGAGAAAAAAGAGCCAAATGGATTACATTATTACAAGAGTTTGATATGGAGAGTATTCCAATGAAGTTAGTTAGAGGTCAGGAATTAGTACAGACAATAGCCAATATAGATCCAAATTTGGTGAAATAGCAATATGTACTAAACTCTAATGATGGATCAAGTTGGTATGATGATTTAAACACATTTTTGATATCAGGAAAGTATCCAAATAGGATGAAGTCCTCTCAGAGGAGAGCCTTGAAGATAAAAGCACAAAGATATATGGTACAAGGAGGTCTTTTGTTCAAAAAGAATCATGAAGGAATATATTTGAGGTGTTTGAACAGAGTTGAAGCAGACAAGGTGTTGTTTGAACTGCATGATAAATATGGAACTGCTCATGGTTCTCATTTGGCCACTACTCACAAGATTTTGAGGGCTGGATATTATTGGACAAGAATGTTTAAAGATACAGAAAACCATATTTGAAGTTGTCACACCTATCAAACTATAGCAGACAAAGGGAGAAATCAGGCTAATCCATTACAACCAGTTATTGAGTCTAGGCCATTTGCACAATGGGGCTTGGATTTCATAAGAGTCGTCAATCCTCCATCATCTACTGGGCACATGTTTATATTAACTGTGACATACTATTGTACAAGGTGGATAGAGGCAACATGATGTAAGTTCTCTACTACTGAGTTGGTCATCAAATTTCTTGAAGAGAATATCATTACAAGGTTTGGAGCTCCATATTCTCTGGTATGTGACAATGGACCTATATTTTCTTCTCTATTTTTTTCTAAATAGGCATTTGAATATGGAATAGTTCTAAAGTTTTCTTCAAATTATTACCCTCAGTGTAATGGGTTAGCTGAGTCTACAAATAAGATTTTGTTAGCTATCATCAAGAAATTAATTGTAAAAAACCCAAAAGAATGGAATACCCTGCTAAAGTATGCGTTGTGGGTAGATAGGACAAAGGTTAAGACAACCTTAGGTAATGCGCCTTATCACTTAGTTTATGGGACTGATCACATACTTCTAGTAAACTTAAGAATACCTACCTAGAAATTTGCTAATGAGTATTTAGGCTTTGATGATCATAGAGAGGCTAGGTTAGTCCAAATGTTAGAATTGGATGAGAAGAGAGATCAAGCCATAGATAAATTTCCTAAACATCAGGCTATAGTTAAAAGGTGGTTTGATAAAGAGCAATGGTCAAAACATTCAAAATATCAAATTTGGTGTTGTGTTGGGATAAAACACATGAAAAGAAAGGGAACCATAGAAAATTTGACAAATTATGGTTAGGTCCATTATATGTCGCAGAAATAATAGGAGATAATACTTTTAGGCTCAAGACTTTAACTGGGGAAGATGTGCCATTACTTGTTAATGGTCAACATCTGAAACACTATTTTCAAGCTTAAAAGACAAGGTCTATCCTATTGTGTATCATATTGTAAAAAGTGTACAGGGTGTGGGGTTTATTTGCTTTGGTTGTGTGTTTTGTTTTGTTTTGGTTGGGGTTTGTTGTTTGGTTTGTTTGTTTGTTGTGTTTCATTGGCAGGGATGTTTGTTTTGATTTGAGGTATGTAGGAGTAGATTAACAACCATCGAAAAACAACATAAAATTTAAAAAGTTCAGGTTAATCATTTGAAACTTATGCATAACTTGTTGTGACTTTCATGAATGTAGATAATTGTTTGGCTTGTGAAATTTTTTTATTCAATAACTGTGAATTGAATATTCGAGGGAAGTTTCTCATGATGACACACCTAAAATCCTCGGGTTCGTTGAATGTACCAGTGTAGGTGTTAAGTGAAAAATAAGAGGTCACCCTTGCTACCATTGCAATTCTCAGCTTAATTTTAGCATGTGATCATACCTTGCATCATGAATTTACAATAATATTATCTTATGAATTTCTATATTACATAGAGTTATAAATATAAAAAGGGGATTATACTAAAAATCCAAATTAAGCCAACTAAGTAACTCTACCGGGGCTATAGACGCTTGTTGGCAGTGGGGCTCTACTTAGGAGAATTGTAACGATAACCTTGCCGGGGCTATGGATGCCTACTAGCAACAAGGCTCTATCCAAATGGCTATGAGGGAATGACATCAACTAGGTAGTTTAACACCAGTCACTAGTGTTTTCAACTTATTTTCAAGATGAGGATTATTAATCACGTGCACATACTTAAACTCTATTGGAAGATTCATACACATTATTGAATACATTGAGTCCCAAATTAAATAATGGTTTGTGTATAAGGAAGTTGGAAGTTATGAATTTATTTAATTTGTCTTTCTTTAATGATTTAAATTTAGTTGTTTTATTTGGTCGCTAGTTGTTGTGATGTTCACAACACGCCCCATCTTACCTCTTAGCAAAATGAGGACCCCTACTATGGCTATTGCTTTTGGTTTGTGTGTGGTTGTGCTTGGTGGTAAAGGGAAAAAGAGGTAAGTATTACAAACCATGTTGAAAATTGAATAGCATTAGGTACAAAGCAGAAGTAGTGCTGAATTCATTGTGAAAAATGAGTAAGGGTTATCTTTTAAACCAACAAGAAATTCCCAGTATTTTGTGAGATATGCTTTTTTTGGTAAAATGCAATATTTTAGAGGTTTGTATGTCATATAGAAATTCATTTGTATAGGTCGGACTGGGTACAATCAGGTTTTGGTATCTCGGTGATTGCATACATGTGTTAAGAGTTTGGCCCCTTTGTATACTAACTGGACCTGCTAGGTGTTCAAAAGCCGAATGAGTAAAGTTTCATGTTTGCATTGTATATAGGTTTGTATGTATGTTCAATATAAGCACAATCTATATATGAGGAAAGTATACAATGCAGTTTATAAAGGTGAAAAAGGGTACTTTAGGTAGTGTTGTATGTTTGTATGTCTTAACTTCGCATCTTTAAAAGTACATAAAATTATGGATTCCAAAAGTTATCTAAATCTGATATAAGGATAGATTGTTTCTTGATGTATTCTGGATGGGTACATAGTCGCTTGATATACATGCATGGACCCGAAAGGATTATACAATGCAGCTACCAAAAGTCAAAAGTCAAATAAGGTTGCATTGTACGTTTGCATGTATGAGTGATTGTAACTAAGGGCAAATACAATTATTGTTTCTTTGAAGAGATAAAAGTGGTTAGGTAGAGTGGGGCCCATGGTGGTATCTCGTCATTGTATGTTACATATACATCGGGAGATACAAAAGGGTGGTACAAACAAGGTAAAAGGTAAAACTCGATGCTAATTTTATAAGGTGATGAAATAAGGTTAAAACTCTGGTATCTATGAAAGATTGTATACATACATTCTCGATATACAAAAGGGTAAAAGTGCATTGTCATAACATAAACGGAAAGTAAAGTGAAACTAGGGTATTAGTTGCATCTGTATAATGGTTTGTATCTATTATATGTACATTATGATATATAAAGTGAGATACAAAAATGATATGTGAAGTCCGAATGCAAAGGGTAGATTATTAATGGATACAATGTTCAAAATATAAAGTTAAAATAGAGAGTCGAGTCCATATGATGCATTGAATGCAGAACTAACAGTGAAAAATGATAAATTTAAACATGTTAGGGTTAAGTAAAGATTGTTATTCTTTCATAATTACATCATAAAAGCTAAAATTACAGAGAAAGGAGATTATTACATAAATTGCATAGACAGTCCATAGCTAAACAGAATTTTAGAACAAGAACGGCTTGGTAAAAATAGTAAAGTGGGTCAACGCTCATAAGAGTTAAGCTATCACCCAAAATAGGTATTTATCCTAAACACCGTTACAATACAGTTAATAAAAAATGAAAAATGGTTATGAGTAATTTTGTTTAAAAAATGCAAGTAAATGACAAATTATTGTATCTGATTAAGGAAATTAACTGATTGTGTTAAGTAGCATGAAATCTAAAGTGAGAAAAGACAAAAAGGGGTAGGGTAAATGTAAAATGTAAGAAATTCATGGTAAAACCCTAGGAAGATGAAGCAAAATAGGAAGTTAAATATATAAATTTTCATACAGAATGGCTCCTAAATAGAAGAGAATAGGTCTAGTGGGTGAGGAAAAGGTAAAAGTGAAAAAAGAGAGAAAGCCGTAGAAAGAAACAGAAAAGGAGGAATTGCCTATGCACAGAGGATATCAATCCATGATTAGCACGAGCAGGATCATGACTGATACAAGCATAGGATCTTATGATGCTGAGGATGTTCTTCAAAAAATTACAGCATTAGACGCTACCCCTGATATGAAGTGCATTTGGGATAGGGGATTGTACAAGACTGCAAGGTTCCCATTAGCCATGGAGGCTAAGGATCTGGTTTTGGAGTGCATAAACAGATATGATACAAGTACTAGAACAGTAATACATGAAAACTAGGTTATTATAGATTTGTCTATAGAAGGGATAGCAAGGATGTTTGGTTTAGAGATTCAAGAGAAAATGCTAGATATATACATAGACCAATATACAGAAGATTTTAATAGCAATGAAAGAGATTGCAAAAGCAAAATTTTCTACAACTTGTACACTACAAAAAACAAACCCAAAGCTGTAGTGAGAGTACCAAAGAATCTTCACAGGATAGATTTTAGCAAGGAAATACATCTAATGATTACAATGTTGAGTAGACTAGTAGGGTTGAGAGATGCAACCAAATGTGAACCATGGATGTTCACTATTATTTAGTTTATGAGGGAAGCAAAAAAGGAAGATGGGCAAATTCACCTAGCCAAGGCTATCAGTATATGGAAGCAAGCCATGTTAAGAAAGTAGAAAATGATGCCTTTTTATTTGTCATCATATGTACTATACTCCTGTGCATCTATGATTCAGCCTTACATAATTGGGATTAATAGAGTTGGTACCATGGGGAATGGACCAGATCAAAAAGTAGTGTATGATCATTATCAAGATTTACAAGAAGATAATGCATTGAAGAAGTATGCCGTAGTAAATGATGTGTTTTATACTTACATGGTAAGAATTTTGATTGAGCAAAAGGATAAGAGGTTATCTGAAGAAGTAGATTATACTATTGGGTTGCATAGCTCATGGTACATACAATTCCAAAATTTTACATATATCAGAATTGAAGGTTTTGAGGGGAAACCATTCATGTTGCCTAGGTATCCATCAACTAAACTGACTATATTGGAGTTTTCTAGACAGAACCTGAATGCATTTAGGATGTATAAAAAGAAGTGGGGCAGAGGAAATATCAAACTCCACTGGTCTATTGGAAGATATTCTTCTTATAGTGAGGAGGTGGCTGGGTATTCAAAAAATGAGTTGAGATACTATGGTTTTGAAGAATTTGAGTTAGCTAGATGCTTTGATCCTTTCCATAGGATCCAGAGAACTATTGATTCTAAATTTAAACATCAGGTACATATTGATGATTATTGGTTAGATTGTAAGAATGACAAAGAAGTATGAAAAAGAGCTCATCAGAGGTTGATTGTAGAATAGATGAGGACTATGGGAGAAATTAATGTGCCCTTAGAAGTTGAGGATGATAATAAGTCATTACACCATAGGTATGAGAATGCAAGGCTTGTTCCTATTGGTGAACCTGATTGGACATGGCCATGGGAAACATCTTTGAATGTATTATCTAAACCAATTATTATATTTTCTAAAACATGGTTAAAAGACCAAATAGAAGAAATCAAAGCTAAAGGGATTGAGCTTACACTTTAGAAAAAAAGGGTTAGAAAAGGGGAAGAGAGAACCAAGATGAGCTGCAATGCTTTTATGAAAAGAAAAGAAGAATTGTAGAAGCTCAAATTAGTGAAAAGGATAAAAATGCCACATTAATGGATCCTTATGCCTTGGGTGTTACAGTAGCAATATCTTCAGGGACATCCAGGGAGGCAGAGTCATCAAGACATAACATTAGTACAGAGCAAACTCAAACTATTGAGAAGACAACAAGACAAAGAATTATGAAAGCCATAGCAATTGAAACTTCAAAAGAACAAACACTAGTATCGAATGAAGTTATAGGTGCTTAATAGGTGGGTACTAAGTTGAGTGGCATACATAGTAAATCCACACCAGAAGAGAAAAGATAGAGATATGTAAAAGTTAAGAAATAACTGCCTAAAGAGAAGCTACAAGAGTTAAAACTTCATGAAGTCAAAAAATTAAGTGAGATGGTAAATGTAGAAGATGACAGTAGTGATGATGAAGTTAGGGAGGTGGATCCTAGTGCCAAAGTAGAAATTGTAAAGAATGAGGAGGAAGTAAGTGAATATTCAGATACATGGGAAGAACATGATACTCAAGTCTATATGGGAAGAGCACAAATCTCATAATCAAAAGAGGAGAGTATACAAGGTAGGTCAGAAATAGTTGATCCTTTTGGTACACTGGTGTCACCTAAGATTATAAAGAAAGTGTAAGTAGTGGCACAATGAATAGAAGAATCTAAGAAGGAAGAGGGACCAAAAGAAGTTGTAAAAGAAACACCAGTCCAAACCTAGGAGGAGATAGAGGTAAAAGTTTCTAATACTGAGGTCTTGGATATTCTTAATATGTACAATGAACAAAGTGAACAAGAAGAAAGTATAGAAGTAAGGAAGAACACATATAGCAAACATGAGAAAGAAAAAGACACAGAGGAACCTGATAAAGTCACAAGTCAGTCTTCATAGATATATCAGACAAATATGCCTAAAAAGGTACAAGAACAAGTTGAAACAACAAAGGAATCGATGGGGACATCAAGTAATCCTGAAGAGAGCCTAGATAATATAGAAAATATTTCTAAAGATAATGCTAAGCATAAAGAGCAAAAAGAAAGTATGGATAGTGAGAATATGGGGTAAAATGATAAAGAAGAAGAAGAACAAGAATTTTTAGAAAAAGAGAACCCAGAAGGTGAAGAGGGAGGGGATACTGAATTAGAAGAAGATGATGATGAGGGAGAATCACAACAACATGATGATCCACTTTTGATAGAGCATGGTCCTCAACCCCAACCACCTCAGCAACAATAACAACACATAGAGTAGGTAGGCATGGAGAAACCTCAGGAAGAGGTGATAAATGATGAAAAAATAGGAGAAGCTAACAAAGAGGCTCTAGCCTAGTTAGGCTCTGAGGGAAGAAGAGAGAAGGTAGCAGTAAAATTAGTACCCATTGATATTAAGAGTTTACTGGGTGGTTCTACAGCACAGAAGGAGAAAAGAAAAGCTAGAACCATGTCAACAATTAAAAGAGGTCCTTATGGACCTAGAATTTTGGATCTAGCTATATCAGAAAAGGCTAAATCCAAAGGAGAAATGACTGTGGAGGATTACAAATTACTTAATATAGATTTAGGCCACATGACCAGGGATCAACATATAATTGAATGGGAAGATATGTACAAGGCCACTGCTGAAATACTGAAGAAGGACAAAGATAAACATGATTATTTGAAGGGACATATTGTCCAGCCGCAACAATTCATTAGGGGGATGTTTGATCCCAATGCCACCGTGCCAAAATTACCTACTGAAATGGCAATGTTATCAAAAGATGAGAGAAAAAGATGGAGAATAAAAATATTGAATATAATATTTTTGAGAAATGGTTCAAGGAATTTATGCAGAAAGGAGAGGAGATAAAAAGAAAGCAATGACATGTTGCGATATGGCTTTCACAGAAAAGAATAAATGTAATGTTATTTTACACAATTGTCAATTCAGAAGGGAAGAATGAAGATCAGAATTAAAACAGGTTGAAGAAATGGAGGAGAGAGTAGAAGAATTGATAAATGAAGGAGTCATTACTCCCCGAATGGCTAACCAATTGCCACAAACAAGGCTAGAATTAAAATTTGAAGAAGACATTCTTAAAAATTGTGTCATAAGTACTAGGGACCTAGAGGAGGTCGTTGATAATATGATAAGGGTACATATGAAAATAATAGAAAAACTTATTAGGTATGAATGCTTGGAGGTACCAGCATATGGATTAGAAAAGGCATTGAAGGAATTTAAGGCTATTTTCTTGCCATGTTTGGAGAACCCTTCAGCACATCTGAGTATAGGGATGATTGATTCAATGATGGAAACGAAGGATAAGATCAAGAAGTATCAGAAAAGGGTTGAAGGTTTGGTAAAAGAAGAGAAGAAGTTGAAAGAAGGAATCAAAGTATAGGAGTATACATCGACAAATAATCAAGAAGGTGATCATACTTTCATCAAAGGGGTGATAGGCAATTTTGTAGAGTACCTGAAGGAGTAGAAAGATATCAAAAGGAGGATATGCTAAGTAAGAAGGTATTTGGAGATTATCACTGGCCAAAAGTCAACAAATAGAAAAAGTTAGCATGGTATCTTTTATTTTTGAAAAGATTCTAAAGGCATCCTTTGAGCTGAGTAAAGATACCATTAGGATATTTTCGGAATGGTTAGGAAATGATTCTTACCATTGATCTTGAGGATTTGAATGTTGACCGTTGGATTGATTTTGTAACTGTAGCAGGAAGAAGCTTCAAAGTCTATATAAGAAGCTCTGCTACTTGTATTGTTTTACATAGGGATTTTGGACTTTTAGTTTAAGGTTGTAATTGTCAAGTTTTATTACAAGAGAGAAGATGTTTCTTTTAGTTCTAGAAAGGAGGTCACCTGTGTCTGTATTAAGGAGTGCGTGGAATGTCTTGTCTCCTTTGTGTATCTGTCCAAATGTTTTGTATGTTTTCTAGTGATTTGATCAATGAAATAGAAGTCATTATTACATTGTAAATTTTGTATGATTTTATACTTTGAATAAAGTTAAACTTAGAATTCTGCATCTATTATGAAGTGTTTTCTAATTCAGACTTTTACTTGATGTATTTTTCTTTGAAAGATTGTAATATCTTATGTATGTTCATGAAAATGCTTAGGATTTTACATTTGTAGATTTAATTGTGTTGAATTGTTCAGATTACTATATTCTTCAATCCGTGAATAGAAGAACATTTAGATCCTGTATGGAATGGTATTTTGATTTGAGTTTTTCTAACTTTTCTCCAACAATTGATAAATAATTAGCTTAAACACAAAAATATGAAGGAAATTGTCATACATTTGAGTAAAGAATGAGGAATTACAGTGATCTTTGACAATTTTTAATATAAATTTGAAAAGCAAAGTTTGTTTTACTAAAATTCATGCAAAGCTTTGTGATATAATAATGAATGTATGTAAAAGAATGAATACTTTGTTGATATTTGTAACAATTTGCATAATTTGAGGTCCAGTAAGTCATTGATTACTTTAATTTGTGTAAGGCCCCTTGAATATAATAGCTTCACAATGAACTACTAGTTTTTCCAACATGGTCAAGAACTGACCATCTTGAAACTTGGGATTGAGAATTGCTAGTTAATTCTGTATATTTTCCAAGATAGCTAAGGTTCTTTTGTGAATTTTAACTATGCTATGAGTGTGTAAAAAATCTCACCAACACAACGTAAACATGCAAAAGGGAGGAAGAGAAGACAACGAGCTTACCTTGCCTCTCAACAAGAAAACATTGATCCCAACATTCAACCAAACAAACATGATCCTAAGAATAAACAACATGATGAGTAAGACATGAATTGGGCTATGATACCATATGTCCCACTATCCTTCAACATTAAGGAGTGGGAAGATGATCATGATGATTTGCCTATCGACAATCTCTAGCCCAGCAGGGGCCCTACAGGTAAGTATCTCTAACCCTTTATCTCTCTCATGATGTGCTTCCCTCGTGATGTGTTATATGTTGTTTAGGCCTCCTGGGATGACCCCTGATTCTCCCCTAAGGTCCGGGATACCCGGAGACTGCCTCTGTTGTGACCTTCTTCTATTTGTATCATCATTCTTCTATATTGTCTCTCTCTGATTTCATTGTTGTGTGTTGTGTCTTACGGACATAGCATTGTGGTTGGTGACCTAGGGGCATCCTCCTATGTGACTTTCCCTAAGACACTTGTTTCTCCTCTCTTATTTATTATTTCCCTTCCTCTAGTGTTTCCACCTAGTGAGTGGATGACGACAAACACTTATACTGATATGCACCTAGTGTCCCTTTTGAGAGCAATCAAAAAAAGGACATAGTTCCTAATATGATGATGGGGTTGTATATTTTATTCAACACTTGGCTAGTGGAAGCACTCGTGCTTTCTTCGTAGTAAATTTGATGATGTTTCTGTCACATTTACAAACCTTAACAATACTACTGCTCTATGCACCTTTGTTTGTCTTTGAATCTAGCCTTAGCGGTACTCTATTCAGAGAGCTTTGTGATATAGCCCCACGGATATCCTTGACTCTGAATTCATTGTATAACCTTGGCTCTTTGTGTGGTTAATCATATGCATTGATGTCGTTATTTATCATGATGTTGTAGACACTAACATGTTTCTTGCAAGGATGTGTTTGTGGGAACATTTCGCAATCGTAAAGTGCATGTCACCTCTGGGGGGGCATGGGCTTTGCGAAAGTCGATGTTCCCTTGTGTGTTTTATTACTACCTTAACGTGCTTGATATCGTTGCATGATATCAACCACCTTAAGGTGGGGACATCTATAAGGTAAGCTGTCTGTTGTAGATGTTAACAATGTGCTTGTCCTTAGGTGTAAGCTAGTACAATGAGTACTTCCTGCATCTTGAGTTTGTATGCAATCAATCAATCTATCTATTGTGTATACCTCATTTTCATCATAAGGCATCTCTGTGATGCGGATGGGGTTGTATACTTTTGAGCTCATACCTCCTTTTCACTATAAGGCATCTCTATGACGTGGGTGGGGTGGTATGCCATGCTTCCTTTTCACTATAAGGCGTCTCCATGACACGAGTGGGGTTGCATTTTCAAAAGTCCTCTGTGAAGGTGGCAAGCGGTTCTGTGACTAACTCAATCCTTAAGTGTGTCTTTGGTGATTGTTGTGGCGAAGCCCAATCATTGGTGTGTGCCTATAATGTGCCTGAGATGGTCATGAGCCTAGAAATAGGGGACACACAATCCCTTGTCAGCTGTGTTTTCTCCATATCTTCAAGTGTGTGTGTTTTGGCATGCTTGTTTCATTTGGCGTATCTGTTGTCCCATATGTGGTATGCATCTTTCGATATTTTGCATGTCTTGCATGTGTGTTGCCCCATGTATATAGTGACCTGCGCCTTAGGGTAGTGCATCCTGTATTATGGGAGGTTTGTTTACTTTCCTGTACTTGCATTTACATTTCATATATATGAGAAAAAGAAAAGAAAAGAATCATGTCTATCTTCCATGCATTAATGTGTCTTCAATGCATTGACTGTCTTCTATGTGTTCTACATGACTGCAACTATCTTCTCTATGTTTTACATGCCTGTTACTATTTTCTATGTGATTGGCGTGTCTTCTCCGTGCTTCATGTGTTTTCTATGTTTGCAACCTTACTTTAATGCATGTATTGGCCTCACGTCTATACATACATTAAAGTGGGGGCTAAATGTAACATCGGAAAATATCCCCCTTGGGGGCTTTTTCCTCATAAGTCTTAGCTCGTAGGTCTTTAGCATGCATTTACGACATCTTAGTTCATATTTTGGCATTCTAATGGAATGAGACCTAGGTTCCATGACAAATTGGACCTAGGTGGACCCCTTGAGCTATACCCTACCCAAAATAGGGAGAGGACTTGGGCACCCATGCCCTAGTCCTATCCTATTTTGGGGCAGCCCTAATTTTTGGGTGTCGGTTTATGACCGTTATTTGGTCTTTTTGCCGACATGGTAAGTTTTGATTTTTAAAATCTTGGCGGGAGTGCTTGTAGTTGCATATATAAGTATGCTTAGGCATTCATTTAGAAACTAGATGGCAATTGTGATGTTTAAGTGTTCTCAAGGTGATTCAAGGCTTTCATTATGTTGCAAGAGCAGACTTGTGTGTTTTGTGTGTTGACATTTGCAGATTTGAGCATCAATTTCCTCATGGAATGAAGAACATCTTCCTCCCATGATAGCTTCACTACAAGGTGACATAATATTGTGTTTTCATCATTAATTCCTTTGGTTTTTGCCTCTACCTGACAAGGGCATGCACTCTTTATCTAACAACGATGTTCAAAGACTTAAGTGTCCTCCGGGGCTTGACTAAGGCAAGCCTCTAAACACCACAACCCCCAAACTAAGTCTTGTGATTGCAGGTTATAGGTGTCGTATTTGGGAAAAGTGGAGTTGCAGGAAGGATTAGCAGGCATCAAGGATTCAGGATCTGAAGAAAAGAAGGATGCAGGAGCACTTCCAGTACTAGGGTGCTCACTCTAGTGTCCTCCACATCCAAGTTTTAGGAAACAAAAGTTACATGGCTCATCAATCTTAGAAGGAGGTTCAGATCCTGCGAAGAAACTGGTACCTTGGACTTGGGTACCCGCTCCAGTGTCCCTGACTATTCCGCTTCAGAACCTCAAAAATAGGTACTCAATAATTTGGTATTTTACTCTTGTCTGCAAGAGATTTTTCTGTTATTTGTCAATTTATTGTCGTATTTGCATAATCAGGGTTTTGATGGTCAATTGGGCATAAGAGAAGGAAAATTGATAATTAAATTCCCTAATCCAAGTTTCCCTACATTTGCAAGTGACCTAGGGTATGATAGTGCTCATCACTCGACCCTAGATCCTTGAATGTATAGTGGAGAGGCGGATTTAAACATCTAAAATCTAGAACATTAATAAATCCAATTTTCCCCTAAACAATAGGTATGTGGGTGTAATGGCTAAGGATGGTAGGATGGGATATGGCAAGATAGGACATGATAAGATGGAAAATGATAGGTTGGATGAGACAATGTGCCCCCAAGTTTAAGTGACATAGAAGATCAACCTACACATGACCCCTATTTGCCAGGTTTTCATCATGGTACTTATCCAAGGTGCCTGCTTACCAGGTTTTCACCATTTGGATGAAAGGATTTCTCTTTACTTTTTATTTTTTATTTTTTATTTTTTATTTTTCTTTTTCGTCTTCTTTTTTTTTATTTTTTTGATGGGAAGCATGATAATTACATATGGCACCTGTTTGCCAAGTTTTCACCATGGTAATGGATAGGAGGGACTCAAGTGTCTAACTTTCCATGAAAAGTGAAAGTGTCCCATTAGAGAAGGATGTCATTGCATGGACCATGTCAAGTGCACTCATATATGTTGGATGAATGATGGAGAGATGGAGGTATGTGGGAATGTTTTGGAATGGAAGGGAACCATGACCAACTGTTGCACACACTGTGTTAAACATTGAAGCTTTTGATTGGAAGGTGGTGTAGGAAGTAATGGTGATGTTTGCTTAGGAGACGATGGGTGGTGGAGTGATTTAGGGATACACATAGACTTAGTATTTTTATTATTTTTGCTTTGCTTGTGGGATTTTTGCTATATTTGAAATTTTTGGATGGGAGTGGATGATTGGGATTTTTGAGAGGTAGATGCATCATTTGACTTGCTTGGTTTTTGCTTAGGGACCCAAACCATTTTAGTTTTGGACTCTTCTTTTGGAGGTATGGGCTTGGGTAGATTTTTAGATGGATTTTTCTTTGATTCTTTGCATTGATGCCCTAAGGCATGAGGATATTTAGGACTTTGGCTTTATGGGTATAGGCATCCAAACATTTATTTTTTAATCACATGGGTTTTGTGGAAGCGGGGTTGGTGGAATGAGTGGAAGCTTGATGTTTAGATAATGTGTGCATTTGTTGGTCATGATTAGGAATGTAAGGGTACTTATGGATAAGTGGATAATTAGGTGATGGGAGAAGTGGAGGTAAAGTGGATGGAGGGATATTAGGAGTTGGAAGGAGTGAAGGTAAAGTTGATGGTGGAAGGTGTATGGTCACATGCTTTTGACATTTGTAGGATAGTGGAGGTGGAATGGCAATATATATTTTGGGTATATGATAGGATTTACGATGGAAGGTGGACTTAGGATGAATAGAGGAATTACCAACATCTTTGGACTTTTTACCTTGGGGTGTATATCCAAGGCCATATGAGCGTGGAGGGACTTTAACATGGATGGGCTCCAAAATACCTTGTTCATGAAGGCCTAGACCTTTACCTTGGTAGTTAATGTTTTGGAGGATATGATGGACAATGGGACTAGGTGTGGTTTGAACACTAGACTTGAGTTCATTATTGTTGGATGGAGAAGGTGCAGTGGAGGACAAAGGTTGTTGTTTTCCTAAGGAAGAACATTCATGGGTGAGAGTGGTAAGACCAAGAGGATATGATGGTGGACTTGAGGTGGGATTGATAGTGGATGTGGATGAAAGATCATTAGAATCTTGATTAGCATTGTGTTTACTAAGATCCAAGTTATTTGTTTGATCTTTTATGCTTACTTGGGGGACAAGTGTCTCATCATGACAAATTGAAGCTTGCTCATTAGGGCTAGGGCTAGATGGTGGATAACTAGGAGTAGTGTGGATATCTTGGTCATGGATGGATATAGGATTATGGATAGGATCAAGGTGCTTATGGATAGCTTCTTCATAGGTATAATCTTGATCATAAAAAAGGTAAATGTTATGGATAGGTCAAATTTGGATAGCTTTCTCATGAATGGTTGTTGGGAGATGGATAGGATCAAGTGGCTCATGGATAGGTTCATCATTATGGATATTATCTTGATCATGGAAAAGATATATGTTATGGATGGGTTGGATGGAAGTGATTTGTTCTCAATTTAGATTAGAGACTAATGTTTCCTTATGCTTAGGATTATGTTCTTGACATACCTCTTGGTTTGGTTGAATGGAAGTGGATGACTCTTGTAAAGGCTTGATGGGCTCTTGGTCAACAATATGAGAACATGATGACTCTTAACTTAGACTCATGGGAGGTCCTTGAATAGGCTTAATGGATTGTGGATAACATGATGGGATTATAGTATCGGACATGACCTTTGGAAGTTATTTGGTAGGCTCATGAATGGGTATTTGACATGGGGGTGTTCTATTCTATGCTAGTAGCCAATGGGTCACATCCTTTGCAAGTGTATGGGTATGAGGACAATATAATGGATGGATGATAAGGGTAGATGGTGTTGTAGGCTTAGGATCATGATTAGGTTGAGAGATAATTGGATTGGGTAGATTAGGATTAGGATTAGAGGGGGTGACACATGGGATTTGGATGATGTGGCATGATTTCCCATTGTATGTTGATACATCTTGTAAACAATTGGGACAAATATTGGGCATTTATTTATATTATAGCCTTTGGTCCTATGGTATGCACAATAATCATGTTCATCATACGGACTTTCTTCACATGGTTTGACTTCGAGAAGTTTAATGAGTTTTGCTTCAAGCATCCTTTGTAAAACTATCTCAGTCGCATCCTTTGGTGAAGGTAATGGAGGGCTTGGTGGTTTGGAAGGTAGAGGGATTAATGGACTAGGAATGGGGTCACATGGTGGTGCTGGGATAGGACTAGTAGACTCATGTGTTGGCATGTGATTGAATGATGGAGGCCACTCTAGATTGGTATCTTCCTTGTCAAATGTAATTAAGTCTTGCATAGGATAACTTGGGCTTATTGGGTTTATGTACAAAGGACTACTTGGACTTGCATATACTTCTTGTTGCAAAGGTGGACTTAGGTCTATCAAGGGTGCTTCTTGTGAGGACACTTGGTTGCTTTGTAGATGGCTTTGGTGATATGCTGGAATGTTAGAATGAGGAATTGGATACTGTTGGGATGGATGTTGATAGGTTGATGTGGCATAGGTTGATGTGGATCGATTAGGTTGGATGGATGACACATATGATTTATATGGAATTTGTTGAGGTTGAGATGGTGTTTGGATTCAATGTTGTGGTGATATGATTTGTTGTTGTTGGAATTGTTGAATGGGTTGTTGTGATGGTTCAATTTGTTGAATTGGTTGATGTTGTTGTAGTTGAATGTGTTGATGTGATGGTTGAAATTATTGAATTGGTTGATGGTGTTGTGGTGGATGGATTGCATAGGGTAATGGTTGGTGTGAAGTTGAGGGTGATGAGATGTAAGGTTGAGGTGGCATTGGTTTTTGGGTTTGTGATTGACAAGTGGCCATGACGTGTTGTGCGTGTGCTATGAGTTGTCACAGTTGAAGTGATTGGCTTTCTTGAGATTGAATTTGTTGAATCATGTCATTGGCCTCTTTAATGATTTGTTGTTCTAGAGGTGATTGGCTTTCTCAATCTTTGCAAAGTCAGAAAATGAGTTTTAGTGCTAGGTCTTCTAATTTTGGCATGGTGTCACACAAGTGTTTAAGTCTTAAGTCCTTTTTGGCAAGTACTTGATTATGATTCAATGATGATGTGGATTGTTTGGATGATGATTTGATGATTAGGATGAAGGTGACTAGGATGCAATTGATTTGGGTATGATGTGTAGTATGACTTGTTTATGTGTTTGGTGTTTAAAGCTTGATTTGGCAATGTTCAAAAAAATGATTATGTATATACACACATGAATCACTCACGAAAGACACATAAGCAATTTTTGACTTTGAAAATGAAATGTGATGATTATTAAGCACACACTTGAAAACACATCAACAAGCCTAATGTCTAGTCTAGTGGGTATGGCCAATTAGGTCTTAGGCTAATTGCACAAGGGTTGACTAAGGAATTAAAAATGAAATCCTGCCACACAGCTGGGAGAAAGGGGTAACCCACTCTTCACCTTCACTTCCTAAAGGTATAAAGTTCTTTGGGGCTTAGCCAAGAGTGACATGATTTACAACTCCAAATGAGGGTCTCTTTCGATTCAACCTTGGTTGAGGTCATCCCTTGGAGTGGTGTGTCTCCAAGTAGGCCTCCTAGATAGGGTAAAACAAAAGCAAACCAAGTGAGTTGTCACTTGATTCACACTCGTAGTTGTTAATTGACCCTTAGAAAATGAAATGTGTAGAAGACAATTCAAGCACTTGTTCTTTTTAGAACCAAAGCCAAATGTGATTGAAGACACTTGTTCATTTTAGCCCAATTTCAATGATGTGATTGCAAGCAAGTTGTTTGTTTTAAGCCCAAAACCTGAATGTCTGATCAAACAAGATTAAGAGATGAAATATTAGAATGAATGCACCCATATTATTTTTCACTTTCCACTTGCTATTATTTTGATTGATCCAAATGCTACTCCAACTCCTTTGATTCACCTACAAGTCATCAAATCACAAAAGAAACAAGTAACCTTGCAAAGAAGATGATTATGTGAAAAAGATGAAATCTAATAAAAACCAATGAAGATGATCTAATACAATTGAATAGATTGCAAAAAATAGAAGGTTCAGGAGATTCTAAGTAATTTGAAATATTTTTTTATTGAAATCTAATTGATTTTGCTCATGATATTCTCAATTGAAGTTTAAAAACAAGTTTGACTTTGAATGATAAAAAAAGATTCTAAAATGATACAGTCACCTGATAAAACCTACTCCGTTGCAAAGTTTTTCCTATTAGCTTTCCAACAAGTCCTTGTTTTCACGATTTGGCCTCCGTATGTGAAAGTTATGATAGAAAATCCAAAATCCATAATGACAGCAACCAAATGCAAGTTACAGTTACTAGAAGCAATCAACTGTTGATTATAAGTGATCTGAATTATGCCAAAAGTGATCAGTTACCAATCTGAAGTGACATAGAAAAACTAGAGGTGACTGGTTATTGCTCATAAGTGATTCGAATATGCAGGATGCATGAAAAATTCCTATTTTTGTAAAATTAGGGTTAGGGTTATGAAAAAAATGACTATTAGAGATTGCAAACCCTAAAATCACAAATCTAGTGGATGAAATATGATCAGATGGATACCCTGTAACTACAAATTGATAAATTGAAAACCCTAGAATGACAACTTGATAAGATCTCCCAAAACCAAGGGTGTTAGCTCAATTAAAATGAAAACCCTAATCAAATTGATTGGCAAATGATAAAATGAAGATCAGAGACATGAAAAACATAGATTAAAACCCCTGATTATCAATAAAAATCTAGCATAGCAACCTGTAAAATCAAATGTTAATAGAAAACCTTAGATTGCCAAAAGTGACTGGAATAACCAGATGCAAGTCGTGTTCGATCAAAAGTGATTCACTGTAGACCAGAAGCGACCAATAATAGTTCAAAAGTGACTTAAGAAAAGCCAAAAGCGATGGGTAATAGCTCAAAAGTGATATGAAATGCAGTGCTAACCAAAGGTGACTGGGTTTACCAGAGGTGATCAGTTTTAGTTCAAAAGCAATGCAAATTTTGCCAAAAGCAAGTAGTTTTTGTTCAAAAGCAAACAGTTTTGGTTCAAAAGCGAGCTAAATTACCAAAAGTGATTTTCCACAGCTCAAATATGAGTTTCTTCACCAAACGCTCTTTTCTTCATGAAATCTAGGAAAATTTGTACTCAAAATTTATGTAAACAACCTCTCAGATGCAATGATGAGGTTAGATTTGAGCTACAAGATCATCTACATACATTTTAATCCAAATCTCGACAAACTAGGGTTAGAAAAAGACAAATTTTTGCAATAAAAACCTGCAAAAACTAATGATTAGATCTAATTGGGCATGTTTCACATCGGGTTCACCAAAATGTATAATGAAAAATTTAGATAAATCAAAATGATAAAACAATAAAAATGCATTACCTTAATCCAAATCCTTGAATACCTCAAATGATAGATGCATAAAAGATAGATTGATCGATTGAGTGATTCAATATGTTGATTACTCACAATTTGATAGCATAACATTAGGATAGGATGAAGATGATAGATGGAAGATAATGGATGAATGATGCAAAGGCTCTAAAGATATTTTGCCAGCATAAGAATACTCCAACTCAATGCATGTTAATGGCTTGGGAGAGGGTTGATTTATAGGAAAGGCTTATTTCAAATGGATGGTTGAGATTAAAAGGCTAAATGATTGATGTGGATGGCTAGGATTTATTCAGTTATTCCCACTCTTCAAGGGAGTTATAGTCATGTGACAAGTGTCAAAGGAAGATAAGGCTCATATGTGACCATGTACATAAAAAGTACTACATGTGTGATTGTGTATATAAAAAGTAGTACATGTGAAAGATATTAAATGAAAGTTATACTACCACGCATGATTCAAGTGGGAGATGGACAAGTGTCAGCATATGATGAAAGGTGGAGACTTAATTCAAATATTTTATTTGAATTAGTTGGGATATGTGAGGGAAATTAATTAAATAAATAAAATTTATTTAATTAATTGGGAAGATGATTAGGATAGGATTGGGATATGATGTGAAAATTAATTAAATAAATAAAACTTATTTAAATAATTGGAAAGTGGGATTATGAATGTGAAATTAATTAAATAAATAAAATTTATTTAATTAATTAGCTAAGTGGGATAAGGATGGGATTAAGACAAAATGCTACATGATGTCTAAATAATGTTTTTGACTAGGTGATGCAAGACATGGACAAATTTGGGTGTCTACACTGTCTAGGTGATGGCCAATACATTATTCCTCATTACTTTATATGCTGACAATGTAAGGAGCTGAAATATTGGATATATCATGTCAATACATATCATAAGATATCATGAGAACCACATGGCCAAATATTTCTTTGTGGAGAAGTGTGGACCAATTCAAGTTGACTCTACCTTAGTCAATTTTATACTTCTTACCCTTGAGTGCGGTACTCCCAACTGATGAGATATGTAAGTGTGTATACAGGAACCATACAAGGATATGAGTGCTTACCTCTGCATCATCTTCAAACCCAAAACTGATCCATATTTAGATTATTTTCTCTTCTCCCAAACTGATTTGCCTTGACCATACAGACTCTGCCTCTGCTCAATTTTATCTATACATTTCTATTTGTTATATTGACATCAATGTATACTATGTTGACATCAATGAGAACACACATTGCCAATGCATATGTGGGAATTAAATGTCATTGTTAGAAGTTACAATAAAACATAGTTGCAAATGTTAGTGTTACATTACCTACTATAGTTACAATAAGTGTAATATTTATGAGTAACAGAAACAAATGAATGCCAACAATGATAAACCCATGACTACAAACACTTTTTCCAAACAATGTAGCCTGAAACTACAAAAAATGAAACTGTGACCTCTATTTCAAGCATCATGATGACTGTAAGGTAGGTGAACGGAGTGACCATTGATGAAGCTTCGACCTGAACCTCTTTGTTGTATGTGAGAATGAAATATACCCCCCTTATATATTGCATTCTGCAACTCACAAAAGAACCAGTTCCTCCCACAATCTCCGCCATGACCAGTGAAAACAACCTAGACAAGAATAAATGAAAACAACCAAGCATTTGACCAAGTCATTGGAGAATGTTGGTTGGAAGAGACACCATGCTAGTGAAAGGATGATTTGGTTGGCCGATTGAATGAAGCCACCAGCACATCCAGCACTTATATAATTGTCATGATGTGTGGTGATCTACAATAAGAAATCAAAAAATTGGCAAGTAATTGTCTTTATGTGAAGGCATCAACCTACAAATGGAGACAAAACATGTAATTGGTAGAATGGGTGGAAACCTTGAATGGAACTAGAATTGGTATGAAAGAGGCTATTATTGTGTGGGTAGGAACCATGCATCTGCCAAAAAATAAATGCTTCATCCAAAATAGTGAACGCCTCCTTCCAATGAGCCTTGTGAGAACAAACAGTGACAAATCACAAAGGCAAGTCCTGTCTTTTTCTATCGCCCTCCATTCTTTCTTGGGCATGGCCTTTCAAATAGGCTTAGGGCCTTGTGAGATAGACCACGAGCCTTCTCCCTAACACATAGGTCATGTGTCTTGTAATATAGGCTATGGACTATTTTAAGGGGCACTGTGGGCCTTCAACAAACCCTCACCTTGCCTTATCCCTTCAACAGAGTCTCCCTCGCCCATAAAACTCATACATGCTGAACTCAGTGCATGAATACACATCAGTAGATGGCAAAGAAAATTCATCTTCATTATTCAAGAAGGAAGATATTTCTGCAATACCCCGATCAAGTCCTCTAGTCATGGGCTTGAACAAGTGCCCACCAAACCATTCACTGAAGAAGAAAAATCAACCCCACATGACTCAAACCCCCCATTCTTGGAAGAAACACATGAACTAGAGAATAAAAGTAGGTTGAGAGGCCAAAAACTAAAACCCTTCGACTGGTGGAGAGAAAAATTGCCTGAGGTGTGCAAGTCTCACCTCAAAATTTTGCCAAAATATGCAAAATGTTCATTTTGCAAAAAAAAAAATTGCATTTTCAACAAATATCTATGAACGAAAACTTGTAAAATGTCAAATTTCTAAAAAAAATCATAAAAAAAAAGATTTTTTCCTCCAAACAAACCAACAAGCTAATTAGCATAGCTTTGATACCATGTTAGAAACAAGATTGACTAACACATTTTTTATTATGAATTGGAGTAATAGATTATGAACAAGGTAGGTGTACATATAGGGTAGAGAGGTTGAGTCGACTTAGGAGTCAACTTCAACACTCAACTAGAGGTGAAAGAAAGAGTGTCTACAAGTGTCTTGGAGAGTTGTGTTGGACTCTCCAAGTCAACACCTAACCACCTAAGGTGGCTTAAAGCCATGTGGGATATATACACATAATTACTTATTTAAATAATAAGTAATAGTGTTAATATTCCTACACTAACAATTATTTCATTAGATTCTTGAGCATAGTAAAAAAACTAGTCTTGAAGCCTATATTTGCATGGAAATGATTAAAAAAAGCTTTGGTCAATTTTGAAAAACAATGAATGGACCTATAAGGTAAAAATAGAACCATTATACATAGCACAATCCCTTAATGGATGTGAAAATTTTTGAAATAAGGGCAAACAACTGAGAGGAGGGGGTGCATCAGTTGTCACAAATTTTAACACTTGTAGCAATTTACCTTCCTTATCACTTACTAACAAATTAATGATATAACCATGAAAGCATAAATCAACAACACATGAGTTGAAACATAGTCAACACACATAACACAAAAAATTTTACGTGGAAACCTGGTTAAGGGAAAAACCATGGTGGGGGTTAACCCACAAGAAATTATACTCTATTAAAAGTATTACAAATGGGGAAGGCACATGCCTTCAGGGCGCACTACCCAAAGCTCACTACTCCAAGAGGATCACTGCCTACAGAGATGAATACAAGAAGATTACAGAATGTTTGAACTGATGAATAGCATCTACCAATGTAGAAATTTAGTTTCGGTTAAGCACAAAATACTGATCTTGCACACTTCATCCTTACTTTGCCTTGTTTCACTCTTTGGCCATAATCCGAGCTTAGATCTTCACCTTCATACTTCTTTCTACCTTTATTACATTTACTCCATCATCACACCACACACACACACCAAAACACTCAAATCCATTAGCTATATATATCCGCATTAAGAAATTCAATCAACTATAGTCAGCTACAAGAAAACTTAGAACATTTATTAAGAACTCTGCTCTGTCAACTTAATCCATGCACAAATAGTAATGCGGACCAAAAACTTGTGTTCTCAAATTATCAATCATGTCAACCAATACCACTGGTTATCACAAATTACTTCACCAACAACTTTTCTTCACCCAGACCAAGATCAAATACTAGGTCGGCCTGTTCTTCTTCTAACTGTACTAACTAACTAGAACCTAATACTCAGATGCTTATAACTTTTGAATACTTCATCACTGGAGGCTAAATTTATAGATTTAGATAGTCCTGACAATCCTTATCACTCCTTCAAATCTGCAACACACTGTGATTTACCAATGGAGAGATCCAGACCAAGATACTGGACCCTGTCACATGCTCTATTTCTTACTATCTGAACTTAGACAAATCCTCATTCTGACTTCCGATATAAACAAATTATGTAATGTGGATGTGTAAGATAGTCTTAGTTGCCATTAATGACAACACTTGTCATGTGTAGCAGTGTCTCTTGCCAACAATCTCCCCTCTTGGCATTGATGGCAACACTTAGTGAAAAATGACTAAGTGTCATAACAACTCCCCCTTACTATGTACACTTATGCTTTTCATTGTTTTCTAGTACTCCCCCTTTGTTGGATTCCTCATTTTTCACTTCTCTTCACTCCTACTTCAACATTAATCGTAAAGGGTGGGATCTGCAAACCAAAATTTATGCAAAAAATTTATGTACAAGGGTCAAAACTCTACATACTTCCACATACAGTTCTTAGGCTTTGTTCATCAGCAAAAAGCTATCACCAAAAATATGTTTCAACTTTGTCAATTCACTGTCCCAGTCTTTTTAATACTACCCAAGATAGATATGTGGCCACTGAACAAAAATGCCAGTGATTCTACCTTTTCAAGGTCAGTGGGATCACTAGTAGCAGCTGCTACTTGGGATTCTGCCAATATATCATAAATAGTTTCTAACTTAGGGCAGATTAGTCCCTGGATCTCATCCAATCTGCCCAGAACTTTGGCCTTTTCCTTCTCTAGGTCACTCAATTCATTTGGCAGACTCACTACTTGGCATTCTTTGGTAATGAGAGACTCAGTTAAAGGACTATATGTATGAGATATATTATATAGTTTGAGCTCTATGTCCTTAATCTTTTTCTTAATATCCTCAACAACTTTAGATCTATTTAGACAAAACTTATAGATCTCTATACCTTTAGATAGGGCATTTTGAATACTCTTTACACTGGTATCAAGCCTAGATCTATCATAGCTAATTATTTTCTTTATCTCACCAAACCTTTTCTCATTGAATTCATTTTTGACTTTAACTTCTGCAGACTTCTCTAGAGTTTCAAAATGAGAACTTACCAAGTTTATTAGACTTTTCAACTAGCCAGAGGCAGATGCAGATGAATCCTTCTGAAAGGTGGGCATGATCTTCTCCAATATCCTAGAAGCAAGGCTAAGCAACTCGCTATCTTCTATGTGAGACTTTAAGATATCTTCTCTTGCCTTGGCTTGAGCAATAGAGGCCAATTTTATCCTCTGCACCGGAGATAGGGAATCAAAATTGATTGGACCTTGTATTATGTCCTGATCTTCAATTTGTTTATCTCTTTCCAAAATTTCTT
Source organism: Cunninghamia lanceolata (assembly GCA_027924645.1). NCBI lineage: Eukaryota > Viridiplantae > Streptophyta > Pinopsida > Cupressales > Cupressaceae > Cunninghamia > Cunninghamia lanceolata. The sequence goes on from BSBN01000246.1 coordinate 1,835,857, forward strand.
TCACTACTTCAGCAGTGTCTCTTGCCCAGAATGATGTTTCTGACTTGTGCTCTTCAGGGCCTCCATCTCCTCCCTTTTGAGAGTCAACCATATTGTCCTGCTCATCATTCCTTTTCATTGCTTCTACCTTTTCTGCATCTTCATCAAAAATATCTTCTACATTCTCATCTGGAGGATTTGGGGTATCCTCAGTGGTAGTTTTATCAAGATCCTCAACATCTAGAATGAGGGAATGAATTCCATCATCAATTTCTTTTACTTGTTCTTCTTCCATCATCTCTTCATCTTCTTTATTCAATGTTTCTTCTTCTAAAATGGAGTCATCATCTACTCCAATTTGTTACTTATTTTTCTGTTGCTCTTCATTATTCAGAATTGATGCATCCTCAGTATCAACTGGTTCTTCTGTAGCCACATAGAACTTGTTCTTGTTCAATGCTTTCCTTAGAATTTGTTCAATTTCTTGGACAACTTCCTCTATATCTCCAATCATCAACTTATTCATCTAAATTTTGCTTCTGAATTCCTCTTTGACTTCTTTAAAAATTTTATCTACTTCTTTCCTGCATATCACCAGACATAGACTGGATAATACATGTTCCCTTAACTCCAGATCTTTTGCTTTAGCAGCTTCTTTTCTTAATTTTAGAATGTCTCTTAAACTTTTGGGAACTTTTGACAAAATCTCCACTAGAGCTCTATTGAATACATTTAGGTACTTCACAGTGGCATCCTCTAAAAGTCTCTTGTCATCATCATTGCAATGATTATAAAATTTAGTTAATGGCTTTAGATTCCTATCTACAGTGATTGACTTGATGATGTTTTTCATAGAAGGAATTGGTTTCTCAATCTCAGTCTTTGACTTCTACCTCTTATTTGTCTTTTTACTTCCTAAGGGCTTTTCCTTATACACTTTAACAGTTGTAGTACCTGAGGCCTTCAACTCTTTAATATCATCTAAATCAGTCTTTTCTTCATCCTACTTCTCCAAACTGCCATATGCCCTCTTGGCCATTACTTTTGTTCTCTTGCCTTCCTTGCCGATAAGTTTTTCTTTGGGATTTTCTGCAACAAGGGAAGATGATACACCGGAGGTTGAGCTAGAACTCCTAGTAGTCCTTGACTTAGGAGGTTCTGCCAAAACACTTCCCTTTTCCTTGTCCTGCTTCTCCTTCTCAGCCTTTTCTATTCTTTCCCTAAATTTCCTTACAACTTCCTTAGTAAGATTCTTAGCCAACTGCTCAACCTCTTTCCTTACTTTCTTTTTGGTTTTAGGAGCCTTGAATTCAAGATGCAATTTTTGTGAAATTTCTTCATAAGTTTCAAATCTATCTTCAACCGGATCCCTAGGCTAACTTAATAAATGTTGTGCATATAGTTCCAACACATGCCCATCCACTTCATACCCCATGGGCATGATCCACACAACTCTAGGCTCTACTGCTTTGATTTTACATTGATCAATTGATACTAACCATAAAATAGATGGTGTCCTTGTATTTTTCAACAACAATTCTCGGTATTCTATCCCTAGCCTACATCATACCCTAGAAGTTTTTGAAGAATCCTAAAAGTGCAGTCTTTTGTGCATCATGACTACCCAAATCACTCAAATAATTCCTAATCTGGACTGCTACCAGTTTGTCACTAGTCCAAATTATATTTTTGTTTCCCTGAAGCTCACTCAAGATATAGAAGAAAAGACACAAAATTATTGTACCATATTTGAATGAGTGCTTTTTGTCCTTCTTTATATCATGCTCATATTTTCCATGAGTTGGCTTAGCAGCAGTTCGCAGAGATCATAGTTTGCATTTTCTTTCACCATCTGATATGCAGTATAGATGGTTGTTCTGGAAATAGAATTCTCTCTTCTAGAGTAATATATTCTATATCCTATCACCATTGATACGAATATGACCCCATGATCCTCTATGTCATTGATAGTCATGGCTTTTTTGTCAAATTTTGATCTGATTACCTCGGTGACTTCTTGATTCTTCAAAACCTTCAACTGAGGCAAGGTATTGGTTGCATTGAGTCCTGTAACTGCTTTTATTACATCCTTTGTGATTTTGAATGTATGATTTAGCCATAGAAAATCATCATGAATATGGCTCAAGACATACTGGACCCACTTGTCCTCCGCAAAACATAGAAACTCAACAAATTGTATGAACTACTTGTCTTTCAGGGCTTGGTATTCCAGTTTGAGCTTAAAATCATCACCTTTTAAGTGATTCATGAATAGATCAGCAAACCTCGAGTCACCATGCTCTTCAAGAGGCATGAATATAAGCCCTAATGTCCTCTGTATGAAGAACTCCATATGGAACACTAGAAAATGCTCCCATCGGATCTACTTCAGTGGACTAGAAAGGATGTTTCTTAAATTTTGGCCTAGGCCACTCAGTGATGTTCACAACTAGAAGAGTAGTCATTTCAAAAGATTACAAGTTCAAAGCTTCACAGGAAAATACCTTTTTCTTTCACAGAATTAGGGTTAGATGCTGAGTTCATTCTTCGCACTTCAATTCTTTCAAATTTTAGCTCAAGTGCTCTCCTCCTTGATCTCTTCAAATTCAAAGTGATTTAAGTGTTTGAATGAATGACCTTTTATCTTCTGTAAAACCTAATTCTTCATTTTAATAAATGTTATGCCCTAATACATCCGGTTACACTATTTCTGCATATAGTTAAATTTCAATTGCTCTGCAATCAATCACATTTGCTTCTTTTCTTCCAGAATTTGCTTTAACAGATCTGTAATAGGCTTCTCTATCTTCATTCATCATGCCAGATTTAGGCACCCACTTACTAGCAGGTGGAATAAGATTTTCGATGCAGCTCCCCCTGAGCCAGAGTTTCTGATTCAATTCCCAGAGGAATTATCAGCACCAGATTTTGAGGTGGACCCATTATCAACTTTCATTTCACCTTTCTTCACCCATGTCTTGTTCATTTCATTCTGGATCTCTTTTACATCAACTTTACCCTTTCCTTTGTCTTGTCTCTGCTTATCTAGTTTTCTGTTTATCGGACCTCTTCTTTCATTATTCATGCTTCTGCAAAATCTTGCAATATCACCAAATCGGTTACAACTGAAGCACACAACATTTCTTTGCCCATTTGATTGATTTCCTCTTGATCTGCACTGATTATCCATATGTCCAAATCTATTGCATGCAAAGCATTTTTCATTGAAAAAATTGCCATTTCCTCTATTGTTAGAGTTATTCATTATCATACTTCTACATTCATTGGATCTATGACCATACCTCTTACACTTGAAGCATTGATCAGAGAAGGATGGACCACTTTGATTTATTCTTCTTCTACACTGAGTAGCTCTATGACCAAATTTATTGCAATTGAAACAATTTCCATTGAAAGATGGATACCTTTGAGCATTAGGCTATCTTACCAAAGGTCTTCTAGGTCTGTTTCTCCTATTCCTTGATTGAGAGTTTATTTGTCCGGATCCAGAGCTTTCACCTTTCTCATACCAAAGATCATGATTATCATTAGCCTTCTTCTAACTCTCAAGCAACACTTCAAGTTTAGCTGAGCTTATCTTTAATATCTCCTTGCATTCATTTGCAATTTCTAGGTCATGTCTAAGAATGAAAATTTACCTTTCAAGTTCCTCCTCATTATATCTGCATTCTTGTAAATTAGATTTTAGGTGGACAATTGTTCTATCCATTTTGTAGCATTCTTCTGTTCTTTCCTTCAGAGTTTGATTTAGGTCTTCTTCACTCTTCTTCCTTTCCTCAATTTCTTTGGTTAGCCTCATCATCCAAATTCCATCTCATGTTTTAGAACATAAACTTCTTTTGTCAGCTTCTCACATTCCTTTGCCTTTTCTTCCAAGGCCTCATTCATGCCATTTTCTTCAGTGGGATTAGCTAGCTGCTGAAGTAGCTCCTTCCTTCTTTCCATACATTTTTTTAGTTTTTCTTTTAGTATCTCAATGCAATCATCAGCATCTTTAAGGTTCATTTTCAGTTCATTTACTTCTGCTTTGGACTGATCAAGATCTTCTAAAGCTAATTAAAGTTGTTCTCTGAGTGAACCCATTGAAACTCCTTCCCAGATCTCTCTTAAGCTGTTAAGCTTCTTCCAAGGAACCTTGCTCTGATACCAATTGTTGAAATAAGGGCAGACAACTGAGAGGGGGGATGAATCATTTGTCACAAATTTTAACACTTGCAGCAATTTACCTTCCTTATCACTTACTAACAAATTAATGATATAACCATGAAAGCATAAATCAACAACACATGAGCAGAAACATAGTCAACACACATAACACCAGAATTTTTAGGTGGAAACCTGGTTAAGGGAAAAACCATGGTGGAGGTTAACTCACAAGAAATTATACTATGTTAAAAGTATTACAAATGGGGAAGGGGCATGCCTTCAGGGTGCACTACCCAGAGCTCACAGCTCCAAGAGGCTCACTGCCTACAGAGATGAATACAAGAATATTACAGAATGTTTGAACTAATGAATAGCATCTACCAATGCAAAAATTTAGTTCTGGTTAAGCACAGAATACTAATCTTGCACACTTCATCCTTCCTCTGCCCTGTTTCACTCTTCGGCCATAATTCAAGCTTAGATCTTCACCTTCGTACTTCTTTCTGCCTTTATCACATTTACTCCATCATCACACCACACACACACACCAAAACACTTGAATCCATTAGCTATATATATGCACATTAAGAAATTCAATCAACTGTAGTTGGCTACAAGAAAACTTAGAACATTTATTAAGAACTCTGCTCTATCAGATGAATCCATGCACAAATAGCAACGCAAACTAAAAACTTGTTTTCTCAAATCATCAATCATGTCAGCCAATACCGCTGGTTATCACAAATTACTTAACCAACAACTTTTCTTCATCCGGACCTAGATCAAATACTAGGTCGGCCTGTTCTTCTTCTAACTGTACTAACTAACTGGAACCTGATACTCAGATGCTTATAACTTTTGAATCCTTCATCACCAGAGGCTAAATTTATGGATTTATATAGTTATGACAATCCTTATCACTCCCTCAGATCCATAGCACACTGTGATTTATCAGACCACGATACTGGACCCTATCAGATGCTCTATTTCTTATTATCAGAACTTCTCTGACTTCTGTTATAAACAAATTATGTAATGTGGATGTGTAAGATAGACTTAGTTGCCATCAATGACAACACCTGTCATGCGTAGCAGTGTCTCTTGCCAACAAAAATAACCCAGACAATAGTAAAATCTTCATACACATTGTCTAAATATGTATCTTTGAAAGATTACAAATGTGTATATGGGTCACCCTTTCATTGTACATCTCAAAGCAATGTGTAACAAAACCAATAGATAAGGGATACATAAAATATCAAATGAAAGAGGATGGTGTTGTAATAGAACATATAATAATCATTTGTTTCTTGTCTACTAAGCATAGGATTAACCTTTTTCTCTACTCATGTAGATCATGATTTTGAAATAGTGCATCAAGGATGACAGTAGGATAGTGATGGTGGGAACATAAAAGAAAAAGAGGTGGAGTAAAAGGAGGATGTGTGATAGAGAGGAAAATATTTGAAACTATGAGGAGGAGAGGATCAATGGTAGGATGGATAGAAGGAAAAATGGAAGGTGTGACAGTAGTAGGATAAGAAGAATGTATATTACTAGTAGAATAACTTGAAGGAATGGTGGAAGTTGGATAAGGGAAGGAGCTAGTAGGATAAAATAAGGGGATGACACTATATGGTTGATTATGGAAAGCAAGTGGAGCTCTAGTAGAATAAGAGCTAGATATAGCACTATAGAAAGGCACATAAGAAGAATGAGTAACACTAGAAGGAATACCATGAGAAACTTTTGTAGTAGGAGTAATAATGGGGGAGAATGTTGCATGGGACAAGGGAAAGATTCTCCATGAGAAGAGCTTGAAGAGTTAACCTCATTACCAATGCCTTGGAGAATATCCTAATAAAGTGTTTACCAATCAATATCTTGTGAAAAACATCAACCAACCATATAGGAGAAGCAACACTAGCTACATTATTTTAATCTAAATTATGCCACTTGTACACTAGTCATTGTATTAACGGTTAGCCCAAAATAAAGATGAAAGATCCAAGATATTTATTTTTCTCCAAATTACAATTCTATTGCATGTATATTTAAAATTCTCCTTTTTATTCTTAATTATTTTACTCCTTAAAAAATTAATTATTTTCTATTATTAAATATTACTTTTATTAACAAGAAACATAGAGATAAAACAAAGTGTAATAATGGAGCTCAAAATGCACAAATGGAATCATGGAAAGGCATGGCTTATACATGCACTCCACTTAAATATCACTCTCTTCAACACTGGAATACTCAATAGCAATTTTACACCTCATCCGTACCAAAATGTGGTAAATAGTTGTCCCAGTTGTCCCACTTTTATTGGCCAAAATTTACCTTTAACTAGTAAATTAAGTATGGTTTAAGAATAGTTGAATGAATGAAACTAGCTCCATAAGTCGTAGGCTAGAATTTTTTTTATATCAATGGTTCGATTTTTTTTATGTGAATCATGCACAAGATGGTTTTTGCTACCCGAAATGGGAGCACCAACCTTAGGCTGAACCTCTTCGGCTGAGAGCCAAGGATTGAGGCGTGTCCATTCTGCCAAACTCATGCAGGGCATGATCCCTGCCTCATCCCTTATGGTGACGGGGGCCTTGCACTCAGCAAGACTTGATCCCTGGTGGACTCATTTAGAACCTTTCAACTTCACCAGCAGAACAAGAGCCCTTTAACATAGTTCCATTTTAGAGCCCCCTAGGTTGGCTGATTTGGACCAGGAAGCGAGAAAATATAAATGATATCTTATTTATTATTGGCTTGGGATGGAGGGTATATAATACTCGGTAAGAATGGTGAGATTTGGTGGATTGGTAGCGTATGTGATGTTCACCCAACTCGGGAGATACGGTTTCGTTAACCGCCTCCTTTAAATAGAAGTGGTTCATGTAGCGAATAGGACGCAACTAAGTTGATGGCACGTCTCTTTGGTGTAATGGTAGTTTATCTGTCATTACAGATATGCGAGGTAATACGGTGTATGACATAATTTGGTAGTGTAGCGAAGTCAATACAGTCGTTGGTAGGTAGCCAACGGTTGATGGTTTTTAGACTGCGACAAGTAAACCTACCTCTCGTTAAAAATATGGTCGTTAAAAACAAAAGAAAAGCTTGTTAAATGGCGAGGCAAGGTTTCTGCTTAGTGAAATTCCCCAGTTGTTTATTCTCATTGAATTGAATTATTATAGGATAAAGAATGTTATGTTAGAGATGGTATAATTATCGTTCAGATATCTGAAAAATCAGTGTCTTATGTCTTCAATATTCTTGCAAAACAGGACTTGGCCTATGCTTGCTATTGAGAAATCCATATAAAGGGCAACCGTGGAGTGTGAATATATTCCTTTTGTAGTAGTTGAGATTTAGATAGAAAGAGTGATATTCGTATACTTGTACACACCTGCCATTAGACGTATGCCTCTGATTTAGGAAGACTTTGGTTTGGACATTTTCCTGTTTGGAAAGTCATTATGATAACATGCAAACGCTTGATATTATATTTCTTCACAAATAAAGGAAGAAACATGTTCTGTTTGGGCACCTTACAAGATGCCTCTTTCCATTCTGTTCGTGCAAGGAAGTCCTCCTTTTTTACATCCATGGCACAATTCAGGATTAAACATTCCGTCTTTCGACCTAGAATATATAGATATTTTCTAAATTCTAAAAGACGGCATCTAACTAACTCCTACACATCAACACATCTCTGGTATATACTTGTAATGGTGAATACTTTGTTTAAAGTTATGTTTATGTTTTCTGGTTCTTGCCGGTTTGACTTGAGGTATGGTTTCATGTTGCTTCTTTTTTGAGGATTTAATTGTATGTTTTTGTCCATTTGTTTTAATATATATGGTATTTTTATTTTTTTTTAAATTGTATACTTGTGTCATTTTCTATTAATTTTATTTATATTTGTAAAGGGAGTGTTTTCATATATAGATATATTAGCATGCTGATAGTCAAAACTGAAGATACAATCTTTAATAGAAGAAACTTAATATTAGGGCAAGGGGAACTATATTAACCTAGACATAGAGGTAAAACTCATCATCAAAGTACATGTATAGTTAGGCACTAATTAATAGAAGAGGGAATCTCCTCTACACTTTAGGATTTGTCAAATTTAGAAGGGTGTTACTTGAAGTCACTAAGCATGACAATTAAATAGAAATATGAGAACATAAGTCCCCAACCACCATACCTTGTGCATGAATTGACTCATTCTTTTGATAGCTACTATAAAATCTTCTAAGAAAATATGATTGATAGATCTAACATGCATCAAAAGATGTGAAACAAAGTTATACTCCTTCAAATAAATTCTCTTAACTAAGGCTACTGCATATGCAATCTAATTTCACAATGCATAACCCATTGCAAATATAGTAGTCAATAGCTCCCATAAGATTTACCACAATTTATTATTACAATATTGTACAAGATGGCAGGACATTGAACATACAAAGATCTCTAAAAATAAATCTGATAGGGCTCTCATGTGAATTGGAAACAACTATAAAACTGAACTATATATATTGATAAGGCCTTAAACTAATATTGAGCTAATATGAAAAATATATTTTATAAATTTTAAATGTAGTGGGACGATTGGCTATAGTAGAGCAATGCCTTGATCACATGGGTGATAGACTCAAGCATTAGGTTTCAAATGCAAACATATATGGAAGTCCTTATATATAGAATTAGATATGCACCTAGCATCTCCTAATAGTGTCTATATAAGCATCCAAATATATTCCAATATCAAAAATATTTGTGACTAAGCATTAGATTCAATAATCCATAGTCGAACAATAAGATCTCATGCAATGCATTCAAAAGATTTGTTTTAAATAAATCTTTCAAGGCCATTTTACAAATCCTTATAAGGATTAACTAATCAATACAACATTTAGGCAAGAAACGTAGCCTCAAAGACACATACCACATATCTATCCCCTAAAATATTCTAGACATCTATAGACACACTTGAGTCTTAAGAGAATTTGGCATTTCAACACCTTCTCTTTACATGCAAGACATGAGAGAATTAGTAAACCCAAAAGTTTAACTAGTAGTGTTGACAACCTAAAGCTAACTTTGACTAAATAGAACTATGTATTTATAACATCACTAATTCGAACTACCCCCAACTCCATCAAGTGAAATTACATATACATAGCACACATGAACCATCTTAGAAATATTAGGATCATGACACATGTATCAATCTTGTGTGTCTTAAAGTCAAATCCAAATCTAATTCGATTTCATCTTATTGCAACAACCACCATGCTTGGATAAAGAATTTGTGACAAGTCCAAAAATAAACATAGCGAGAATAATTAAGCCTTGATAACTTTGAGCACATAAAATCCGCACTATCAATACATCAAAGTGCAATCTAATGCACAATCACTCCCTAAATGTTTAGGAAGATCTAGCCCTCAAGTCTATACCCAATCAATTGTAAATAAATCTTGAATCATTATTTTCCTTGAACACCACCAAGAAGAACAAAAACTAATGACATGTCATGACCTAGCTTAAAATCATACTTTGTGTAGAAGGGAAAGCATTGTTCTACCATATTTTACAATTTTAATCCACCCCTTGCAACACATGACAAATGAGATGAAAACTCACCTCTATCGATCAAACTTTAAAATTAATCCTCTACATTATCTATCTAAGAAACTCCCTACATGACAATAAATGTTTATTTACCTCTTCAAGTCTCATTACAACCAAAGAACTAATGGAATATAATTTTCATGGTGGGTATGTGTAGAAAGATAGGTTCCAAAAAGTGGCCATAAATGTTTTGGATTCGAAGTTATAGATAATTTTCTTTAATTATAAAAGGATTAATGTACTCACATTATAACACAAGCCTATTATGATTTTCTAGTGCTAGCCCTTAGGATTCATTAATACCAACCCTAAATGTGATTGCATTATAACATAATGATGTTATGATTTTCATAAAAGAAAACAAAGAAGGGTATCCACAACTTATTTCATTCCTATTTTATCATAACATGAGTAATAAATACCATGAACACATTTCTAAATGAACTTCAAAGCACTTTCTTATGGATGAACAATTGCATATCAATGGTCAGATATTTGGTCTTGGTGAATAGTAGCCTGATTAGGTTCTTTGAGCCCACTAGAGGGCTCCATCAAGGAGATCCCCTCTCCCCCTTCCTATTTGTTATTATGGAAGATGCACTTGGAAGAGCCAACAAGGCTCAAGTCAAATATGGGTATTGGCTCAAAGCCCACATTGTAGATAACTTCCCTCCCATTTCCCATCAAAAATTCATTGATGACACTATTCTCTATGGGTCTGCTAGTGTGATGGAAGTTACGGTTATCAAAGAAACATTGGAGAGATATGTACACGCTTCTAGACAAAACATAAACAAGTAGAAATCATGCATTTACTTCCTTAACACTAAAATAAGTATAAGAAGAAGAATTGAAGCAATATTGGAATACAACACGAAATCTCTCCATGGAAAATATCTAGGGGTACCACTTTTTAAGGGGGGTAAGTAAAAGAAGATGGGGGACCAAAAAGGGGTCTTAAGTGGCCACTTTTTTATTGAAATCAGGAAATGTTGGCCTTGGATGAGAAATTGAGCATAGTTACATTCAAAATTTTAAGATGCAACAAAAACAATGTCCATAGTGCTCTAAGTCTACTTTCCAAACTACTAATTTTTTTTTAAAATGGTATAGATTAAGTGGTTCAAAAGAGGGAGCCACAGAAATTGGTGTTGTTTCTATCAAAAAAACATAACATAGCATGTTTTGTGGCTCCCTCAAAAGTTTAACTTTTTTTTGGTATTTTTAAAATCACTTTAGTAAGAAATTAGCTAATAGCATGTAGTTTATGCCTAATTTTTCTAACAAAGTTTTAATTAATATTTGATTTTTTACTAATTTTCAAAGTGGACACATCCTGAAAAATAGAATTTTGGCTGTGCTACCCCTATAAATTTTGAAAATTAATTGTAATTCATTTTTTCCTAATATGTGTAGAATGGAGTCTAGTTTCTAAAAATGTAATTTTTTTTAAATTTCAATGAATGGTTAATTTACAATGAAAAAAAAAACCAAACACTGGTTTTTGCCCAAAAACGGACACACAAATGAAATAAATTAAAGATGAAAGGCTTAACATTGTCAAAATGTGAAAAAAATTACATCGTTAAATAGCTAAGAGAAAGGCTAACATTACCCAGGTGTTCTATTTGTTCAACCTTGAAACACGTGCAAATCTAAGGGTTAGCACAAAGGAAATTATGTGAAATGCTGTAGAATATGCAAAAACACATCTTTGGACATTGGGAAGGCACTCCAAGCCTTTGGGTTGGAAATCCAAAGAAAATCCCAAGCCTAAGGCTTGCAATTCCCAAAGTAAAATATAACATGAGCATGTTATAATGCGCTCGCATTATGTTTTGTTTGCATTTTTTCCCTTTACACAAAAGTTTAGCTGATGTTTGTCATGTTTGACATAACACGAGCGCGTTATGTCTCCCTTGGAATGTTTTATGTTCAAGGTTATTAAGCATGTATGTATGTATACTTGTATGTATGTATGTATGTATTGATGTATATATGTATGCCTATATGTATGTATGTATGTATATATGTATGCTTGTATGTATATATGTATGCATGTTTGTATGTATGTATCTATGTATGTTGAAGGTTTAGGGTTGAGGGATTAGGGATAAGGGATTAGGGTTTAAGTTATAGTGTTGAGGGTTGAGGGTTTAGGAATAGGGATAGCGTTTAGGGTTTAGGGTTGAAGGATTAGGGTTTAGGGTTGAGGGATTAATGTTTAGGGTTGAGGGATTAAGGTTTAAAGTTGAGGTTTGAGAGTTTAGGGATAGCGTTTAGAGTTTAGGGATAAGGGATTAGGGTTTAGGACCTTGAAGGATTAGGGTTGAGGCTTGAGGTTTTTAGGATAGCATTCAAGGTTGAGGGATTAGGGTTGAGGGTTTAGAGTTTAGGGATAATGGATTAGGGTTTAGGACCTTAAGGGATTAGGGCTTAGGGTTCAGGCTTTAGGGATAGTGTTTAGGGTTGACAGATTAGGGTTGAGAGTCTAGGGATTAGCATTAAGATAGAGTGTTGAGGGTAGAGGGATTAGGGATAGGGTTTAGGGTTAAAGGTTTAGGGTTGAGGGATTAGGGTTTAAGGTATAGTGTCAAAGGTTGAGGGTTTAAGAATAGGAATAATGTTTAGGGTTTAGGGTTGAGGGATTAGGCTTTAGGGTTTAGGGATAAAGGATTAGGGTTGAGGGTTGGGGGATTAAGGTTTAGGGTTGAGGGATTAAGGTTTAAGGTTGAGGGTTAAGGGTTGAGGGTTTAGAGTTTAGGGATAAGGGATTAAGGTTTAGGACCTTGAAGAAATAGGGTTTGGGGTTGAGGCTTTAGGGATAGCATTTAGGGTTGAGGGATTAGGGTTGAGGATTTAGGGATAGGGTTTAGAGTTTAGGGATAAGGGATTAGGGTTTAGGGTTGAGTCTTTGAAGACAACATTTAGGGTTGAGGGATTAAGGTTGAGGGTTTAGGGATAGGGTTCAGAGTTTAAAGAGATAAAAAGATTAGGGTTTAGGGTTGAGGCTTTAGGGATAGTGTTTAGGGTTAAGGGATTAGGGTTGAGGGTCGAGGGATTAGGGTTAAGGTAGAGTGTTGAGGGTAGAGGGATTAGGGATAGGGTTTAGGGTTGAAGGTTTAGGGTTAAGGGATTAGGGTTGAGGTTTGAGGGTTTAGGGATAAGGGATTAGGGTTTAAGGTACAGTGTCAAGGGTTGAGGGTTTAGCAATAGGGATAGCATTTAGGTTTTTGGGTTGAGGGATTTAGATCTAGGGTTTAGGGATAAGAGATTAGGGTTGAGGGTTTAGAGTTTAGGGATAAGGGATTAGGGTTTAGGACCTTGAGGGATTAGGGTTTAGTGTTGAGGCTTTATAGATAGCATTTAGAGTTAAGGGATTAGGGTTAAGATAGAGTGTTGAGGGTAGAGGAAATAGGGATAGGGTTTAGGGTTGAAGGTTTAGGTTTGAGGTATTAGGGTTTAGGGTTGAGGGTTTAGGGATAAGGGATTAGGGTTTAAGGTATAGTGTTGCGGTTTGAGGGTTTAGGAATAGGGATAGTATTAAGGGTTTAGGGTTGATGGATTAGGGTTTAGGGTTTAGGGATAAGGGATTAGGGTTGAGGGTTGAGGGATTAAGGTTTAGGGTTGAGTGACTAGGGTTTAAGCTTGAGGGTTGAGGGTTTAGAGATAGGGTTTAGAGTTTAAGGATAAGGGATTAGGGTTTAGGGTTGAGGCTTTAGGGATAGCATTTAGGGTTGAGGGATTAGGGTTAAGGTGTAGTGTTGAGGGTAGAAGGATTGGGGATAGGGTTTATGGTTGAGGGATTAGGGTTTAGGGTTGAGGGATTAAGGTTTAAGGTTGAGGGTTGAGGGTTGAGGTTTTAGGGATAGGGTTTAGAGTTTATGGATAAGGGATTAGGGTTTAGGACCTTAAGGGATTAGGGTTTAGAGTTTACGGATAAGGGATTAGGATTTAGGGTTGAGGCTTTAGGGATAGTGTTTAGGGTTGATGGATTAGGGTTGAGGGTCGAGAGATTAGGGTTAAGGTAGAGTGTTGAGGGTAGAAGGATTAGGGATAGGGTTTAGGGTTGAAGGTTTATGGTTTAGAGTTGAGGGTTTACGGATAAGGGATTAGGGTTTAAGGTATAGTGTCAAGGGTTGAGGGTTTAGGAATAGGGATGGCATTTAGGGTTAGGGTTGAGGGATTAGGGTTTAGGGTTTAGGGATAAGGTATTAGGGTTGAGGGTTGAGGGATTAAGGTTTAGGGATTAAGGTTTAAGGTTGAGGGTTTAGGGATAGGGTTTAGAGTTTAGGGATAAGGGATTAGGGTTTAAGACGTTAAGGGATTAGTGTTCAAGGTTGAGGCTTTAGGGGTAGCATTTAGGGTTCAGGGATTAGGGTTGAGGGTTGAGGGATTAGGGTTAAGGTACAGTGTTGAGGGTAGAGGGATTAGGGATAAGGTTTAGGGTTGAAGGTTTAGGGTTGAGGGATTAGGGTTAAGGTCTTAGGGATAAGGGATTAGGGTTTAAGGTATAGTGTAGAGGGTTGAGGGTTTAGGAATAGGGATAGTGTTTAGGGTTGATGGATTAAGGTTTAAGGTTGAGGGTTGAGGATTGAGGGTTTAGGGATAGGATTTAGAGTTTAGGGATAAGGTATTAAGGTTTAGGACCTTCAGGGATTAGGGTTTAGGGTTTAGGAAAAAGGAATTAGGGTTGAGGGTTGAGGGATTAAGGTTTAGGGTTGAAGGATGAAGGTTTAAGTTTGAGGGAGAGGTAGAGAGGTGAGGGGGAGAGATAGGTGAGAGGTAGAGAGATGAGGGGGAGAGATAGGTGAGAGATAGAAGAAATACATGGAGAAATGAATAATATGGATTTTTCTATAGCATGCCAAAACGTGCTCGCATTATAATGTGAACACGTTTTGGATTGCTATATAAACGGTAAAAAGGCCTAGACCCTGTGATCTAGGCCCACATACTTTATTTTCTTCTATTTATGTTCGTGTTCCAACAAAAAAAGCATTTTCATATTGTTGGGAAGTTCACATGCACATTTTTCACATTCTACCACCTTTGCATGAGCTTTCCACCACCGTTTCTACTTTGCCAACTTAAGAAGGAGGAAATAACATAGTTTTCACACCGAATTTGATATATATCAATTCAAGTTTCAATTTTTGTAGTGTTGCAATATAAATTGTGATTGAATTGTAGGAATTTAACATTATAGATTGGTTAATAGTATTGTTGTTACTAATTCTATTTGAGTGTTATTTAATTTAACGTTGAAAAGGAAGCAAGTGGTGAGAAACTCAAATTGTAGAGGAGTTTGATGCAAGAAGAAAAAAACACTACATAATTGGGTACTCTCTCCATTTGAATATCTATTTTTTAGGTATCTCAAGTCTTTACATGCATTTTCTTTACATTTTCCTTAATTTTATTTGAATTACTTTATCATGCTTTATCATACATGTTTATATCACTTGTATGGTTTACACATTTTGTGTTTGTATCAGTCTCGCTTTTTTTATTATATAGTTCATTTGCCTTGTCTTTGCTTCCAGATTTTGCATACATGTCTTACATTTTGCATTTATAGTTCATCATAGTTCTTACTACTTGAAGAGCTTAGTCATCACACACAAATGTCCTTATAATAGACTATGTTTTAAATCAGTTCATGGTATGCATAATAAAAGATATCTAAAAGGTTAACATTAATTAAAATAGACACAATCATGATCAAGAAAGTGGCCTACAATCTCACATGGTGCCATGTATATTTTCTACACTTGGGCTATTTAATAATTATTTGCAATAATGAATTAAACAAACCTTAACAGAATGTGATGTCAAACTATACAAGAATAAATCCTTACAACATATAATGAAATACTATTATCTTGTTATAATAAGTTAAAATACAAATGAATAAGTGCCAAGATCATGCAAGTAAATCCCAATACGCTTAATCCAATCATGATCCATGCTATGCTACATTATTATTCATGTTGATAGTTCATACAAACCTTATATACCAAATGTTTCCATTCCCATATCTATGACAATGTGCCAAGTTAAATACTACAAATCAGTCACATAGCCATGGAATTGATATAGGGTGTCAAGGTAGTTCAATCACAACAAAGTGCAAAGTTCAACATGAGTGTCTCCATGAAAATCATAAGCCTTAAGACTGATCCTCTTGGTTGTCATAACATGATAATGTGAAGATAAGGGACTGCTATCACACATCAAGAAATATGTCCTTACCTCATGCCCTAGTCTGATGTCTCCCATGATCTCAATCATCTCTCCTTTCATGAATAGATGGTTATCAACAAGTGCTAGCCCACGAGACGTCTGCAAGTGAAAATCAAGTGTATCATGTGTCCTAATTTTTTTCCCATTGCTGCAAGCTAAATCTACATGTGTGAGGAGATGATCTCTATCCGCAAGTAAGTGTAGGTAGTTTGATGCCTTTAGCACCAAGGCCTCCCCCACGTATTCAACCTTACATAGTCAACATGAAGTCCCATGTACTCTTCCCTTGTAGCCTTAATAGGTGACTCTCCTTTGTCCTTATCCTCATAGGACTAAAGTGAACTTTGTACCATAATGCTTTGTATGGCTGCAATAACATTGTGTAATAATGCTTTGTATGGCTACAATAATGCTTTGTATGCTTTGTAACTATTTTGATTGAGTGACATTTACTCTTCTACATGATGATTGCATGTACATTTTGTATGAAGGTGTGGATAGGTAAAAATCAGGTTAATATGATCAAGCATGTAAATGAAAACCTAATCCTACCACCATCAAAGAATCAAATCCAAGTGAAACCAAAAGCATGCAATTCAAGAACAAGATCACCTAGATTATATGATTCCTTGTTTGTGATGTGGATTACTTCTCAACAATGAACAATCATGAAGATCAAAGCTACCATGATGGATGGAGGATAGTGATAATATGCTCAATGGATGCTAATAGAAGTATTATGCTCAATATGCTCAGGATGATAATGTAGACGCTATGAAAAATGTTGGATGATGTAGTATGGAATGATAGGGTGTTTATATAGACCTCAACCAAAATCAATCAACGGTAGAGATTTGGAGGCTATGTGAATGGTTGAGATGAATTGATAATCATAGATGAATGTGTAGATGACAAGTGGAATAAAAGATAAGGCACATGTGTGATTGTGTACATAAAAAGTACTACATGTGAAAGATATTAAATGAAAGTTGTACTACCCTACATGTCAGCTTATGATGAAAGGTGAAGATAAATGATAAGAGAAATTAATTAAATAAATAAAATTTATTTAATTAATTAATTGGAAAATGGGATAAGGATGGAATAAGATGGAATTTTAATTAAATAAATAAGATTTATTTAACTAAAATAGATAGAATAGAGATTTAATTAAATAATTAAAGATTATTTAAATATAGATTAGAGAAAATGGAAGAAAATAGATAATGAATTAATAAATAATATAAATTTATTTAATTGATAGAAGAAATAGGTGATTTAGAGAAAATAGAGAAATTGCTCAAGTGTGTTAGGCAAATGCAAATGATAGATAATGCAATATTTTGACACTAATGATAATTAGGTCAATTTTAGGTGTCTACATTTTTCCCCTCATTGATACAATGTTTGTTAGAACGTTGTGTCAAAGAAAATACGATGATTCGCTCGATAAACAAGGTTATGCCTGAGTGTAACTAGTAGGTGATGCCCCCTTGAGAGGTAAACCAGACTAACCAGGAAGGGCTGGGTTGGCTCATGATAAGATGAAAGGCTAGAAGCAAGGTTGACATGGAGAAAATGAGGGTTGGTTGGGAGAAATTGGGATAGTTTAGAAGAAAATAGACTTTGCTATAGAAGAATTAGGGTTTCTCTTAGAAGAAATTGGGTTTCAAAATTAGGGTTTGTCTCTAACACACTTGTTTTGTATGATGAAGATGAGGAAAATGAAGAAAGAGGAATGACGAATGAAGATAAAGAAAATGATTGATCTTGGTTGAGTACTATATAGGATTATGATGGAATGGATAAACGATATAACAGCTTTGAAATAATTGCTCAAAAAGTAGAGAAATGCAATCCTTATGTTTGATATAGCATATGGATGTTATGCACTAGGGTATAAAAGAGCAAGGTGTTGAGGTATCCAATGCATAACTAGCATGCTACAATCTTGTCTAAACATGTGAGGTCAAAATGTTGAACCAACATACACAAGATATGAATAGAAGTTAGTGTTCCGAGATGGACTTTGACTCTTCAAGAAAATGTTTGAGCTTATCTCCACTACACATAATGATGTACCTTCTTGGTTATATGTATGGAACTAGTCTTAGCATAGAATAGTCTCAATGCATAAGAGACTATTCAGCTTCTCAAATGCAAAAGATATTAATATGCAAGATGCTAATCCCAACACATGCAAGATACCAATATGCATAGGAAGAGAATAAGATCATTCCATAGACACTACCTATGAAAGCAATATGACCATGCCCCATTCTGTACTTCATCACAACATACCAAGATATGATAGATCAAGGCAGTCTTGATTAGGCATAGGAAAGGGACAAAAGATAAATCAAAAGATAAAATAAAATATACTGTCATCATGTTCTCTTGCCAAATTGAAGTGCTCTTGGATGGATTAAGATGAAGCCTTGTTGAGAGGAAATTTGTATCATGTTAAAGGCTAAAGATGTTGATAAAATGCTATAGCAAATGTTGGCTTAAGGCATGCAGACAAATAGGTTTCAGCTTATCCCTGATTTGTTAAAGTGCTTGAGCTTTCTCTGATGTGCATAGTCTGCTTCTTACTTGAGCTGATCAAAGAGAAGAAGATAAAAGATGAATGAAGATGAAATGGGGTGGGTCATTTGTGCTTGTGTATTTGATACTTCCTTCGTATTCCAAACTACCCACATACCCTGTATCTGCAGGATATAAGCACATTACGATGGTGATGAGACATAATGAATATGTAGTTCTAGACTTAACGATGATGTAAGTGATGAAAGATAGAAAAAAGGGAGATGAATGATTGGAGGGTGATTAGAAGAAAGATGAAATATGGATGATGAGAAGGATCTATTGCCTATGCCTAAATCAGAGTGCTTCCTTCGCATCTTAGGTTGCTTACATACCCTGTATCCATGGGATCAAGCCTTTGAATGATAGAGATGAGATGTAGTTCTTGTTTATTGTGTTGGTGGTTGATAACAAAGGATCAACTTTATTTCTTGAATTTTTGTGATGTTTTGATTTTTTTGGATTTTGTTATGTTTTATTTTTTTGGATTTTTTTATTTTTTAATTTTTTTGGATTTTGCTATGTTTTGATTTTTTTGGATTTTGCTATGTTTTGATTTTTTTGGGATTTTGGCTATGTTTTGATGGATGAGATGATATGAGCTAAAGCTTTAGATATCCACTTCCAAATAAGGCTCAACAAGTGCCCCCAGTGTGGGGTAGAGTTTATTAGGGAGATGCTGCGATGGATGTGCTTATGCGGATAGTATGCTAAGGTACCAAATGATATATTAACCCCAAGAAAGTCTGAACTACAATAATGATCATGGCAGAGGTAAGGGCGAGAAAGATTCTATTAGGGATGGATAAGGGATAATGGATTGCGATGTTTAAATAGGAATGATAGTGGATTATGTATGGAAGGATAGTGGACGATGTTGTGGAAAGCAGTGATAAAAAAAAACTAGATAAATGAGGGAGGCTGGTCTCTACACATAGTGCCTATTTGCCAGGTTTTCACTATGGTACTTATCCAAGGCACCTATTTAGCAGGTTTTCACCAGAGGATGAATTATTTATCTTTACTATTTTTTTTGTTATCCACAGTGCCACAAAGTGGTTTTCACTATCGGATGGGTTTTTTTTTTTATGGGATGACAATTACACATGGCCTGTTTGAAAGGTTTTCACCATGGTAATGAATAGGAGGGAATCAAGTGTCTAGTTCCATGAAAGGTGATATTGTCCTATTAGAGATGGATGTCATCACATGGACCATGTCATGATGCTCATAGATGTTGGTAAGGGATTGTATGGACGGGAGATGGAGTAGGTAGATAGTGGATTAGGATGTGGATTATGTAGGACTTATGCATGGAAGGATGGATGGGGGATGGTGTATTATGATGTGGATTATGTTGGATAGATGAAAGGTTTATGCAAAAGCATGGACCATAGAGGGATAATGGGGAAGGCATCTAAGATAATGGTTGAAAGTTGGGGAGATGGAGATGTTGCAAATATGTGCCTAAGTGGTGTTTTCATTGATGTCAACATATTCTTATTGCCATTGGTGTCAACTATATCCTATTTTGCTATCTATATAGAAGGCCAGATTGTTGAGGATATTGAGAAAATTAATGACAATCAATGCATGCAGACCATATGGCCATGTAGAGGATTATTAGAGGTTGTTCCAGTTAAGAATTGAGAAATTCGCATGAAGTTTTGAAAAAGTTATGGCCATCTGAGTAGAACTAAATTTTGCTTTGAATTGCTCCACAGTGAAATATCTTAGTCTATAGATCTGAAGGAATGTTTGGGAAGTCAGTGTGTATAATCAACCCCAGTGGTTCGTGGTTTGGAGGTCCACAAGCTATCCTTCTAATTTGACATTCATGGCAGAGAGTGTTCTTGAGGTTCTGGAGGAAGATTCAAATGTTTCTAGTAATATGGCTTAGAGTGAATGTCATTGCTGATTTCAATGTTCTTGTGGAGGTCTTTGGATCATGTGGGTACTATGTTGGAGGTCTACATTGAAGTGAGAGCTTGTTAATTGAAGATTTCTTCTTTGAGTTTGATGTTCTTCCCAATCTTGGCCGACCAAATGTTCCTAGCATGTTGCGGATGCTTTAAGAGTATTTTTTATGAAGCATGGAGTGGTTGTAGAAGTAGATTTAAGTTTCAGTTGTGTTTGGTCGACACTGTGATGATCTATGTCAAGTTTAGCCAACCTTGTTGATCATTCCAAGGTTGATGAAGCATATAAATACATGTTGAAGAGTTATTGAAAAATATCCTTGCGCAAAATAGAGCAAATTTGAACAAAGGATCAGAAGTAGAGCATAGAAGAAAAGGAGTGAGATCAATATAGAGTGTGAAGTTGGTAAAGAAGAATTTGGGGCAATGTAGAAGTTTTTGAGCATTCATTGAAACTGAACTAGGCATGAGGTAGATACTATTTCTCAGTTAATTCATTCTGTTCTAAAATATATTTTGTAGGCAGTGAGCTCTGGGAAGTGTGCCCGAAGGCATGTGCCTTCTACTTTTCTAAAAGTACTTTTATTAGGGTACAAATATTTGTGAGTTGACCCCCACCGTGGTTTTTCCCTTAACCAGGTTTCCATGTCAAAATATTGGTGTTAAGTGTGTTGATTATGTTTCTGCTCTTATGTTGTTGATCTATGCTTTATTGTTTACATCATTAATCTAGTAGCAAGTTAATAAAGGAGGTTAAAAGCAGAAAAAGTTTATATTGTGTGACAACTGATTCACCGCCCCTCTCAATTGTCTGGTCTAATTCCAACAATTGGTATCAGAGCTAGATGCCCTTATAAAAGCCTGACCGCTTGAGGAGATCCAGGATGTCAACCTACAAGAAGGATAGTCTGAGATTTGATGGAACAAATTATTCTGTTTGGAAGAAACACATGGAGTACCATTTACAATGCATGGGTGATACCTATTGGGCAATAACTAGTGTTGAATATAAACCTCTGGAGAAAGGTCTTTCAACTCCAAATCAATTCAAAGATGCTAAAAATAACTTTGAGCTAAAGAAGCCTTGGTGAGTTCCCTAACTGATTCAGAAATGACAAATATCTTTGGTCTAAAAACTGCTTATGAAATCTAGAAAAAGTTGGAATATCTATATGAAGGTGATAAATATGTCAAATGTGCCAAGCTACAAGGTCTGAGAGGCAAATTTGAAACTATGAGGATGAGCGAAGATGAAAACATCACAATCTACATGCAAAAGATAAATGAACTTGTGTGTGGTATTAGGTGTGCTGGTTGAATTTTGGAAGAATTAGAGATTGTATCAAAAGTACTCAGATCTTTACCTAATTCATACAAACATAAGGTTACTTCTATAGAGGAGATCAGGACTGTCTCAGATGTTACAAGAGATCACCTAGTTGGCAAAATTTCATCTTTTGAATCAAGTGAGTTTGGTGATTCTCTTCCCAAGTCTGAATCTGCATTTAAGGCCAATGTATATGGAAAACAAAGATATGATCCAAGTGAAATATCTTCTACAAGATCAAATAGGTTAGTGAAGACAAGGAAGGATCTTGAAGATATTGAACTTGAAACTTTTGATCTTGAAGCTCTTCTCATGAAAAGATTGCCAAGAGGATCTGGTAAATATGAAGGAAAATTGCCACTCGAATGTTTTTTGCTTGTAATAAGATTGGTCATTTTGCCTCAAGATGTCTTGAGAGGTTTTCAAAACCAAACCCTAACAGATATTGAAATTAGAACAAATGTTACTATGTCCAAGAAACTGGAGAAGAAGGAGTCACAGATGATGAATCTGATCATGGAGGTTCCCCTGAAAATGATAGGGTGTTCATTGCTATCAAAGAAGAAGATCTAGTGTCTACTGAATCTGCTAGCTATGCAAATATGGAAAGTGCCTTTGTTGCTTAGGTTATTGAGAAAGATGAATGGGTGATTGATAGTGGATGTTCTCATCATATGACTGGAGACAAGAGTAAGTTTGTAAAATTTGAAAATTATGGTGGGTTTGTGAAATTTGGAGATAACTCAGCTGGTAGAATCTGTGGCAGAGGATCCATCTCTTTTGATGGTAAGAATAGCACCAATGATGTTATGTATGTGGAAGGACTTAAACATAATCTTCTCAGTGTTGGATAGTTGGTTGATAAAGGTTATGTTCTTTGATTTAAAGACAGAAAGTACAGAATCTTGGAGAGTTCCAGAACTGAAATTACATCTGGTACTCAAACTAGAGGTAACATTTTTTATTTTAAGTAGCACTGGAAAAGGTTGTTTGATTGCTTAGATAGATCAAAGTTGGTTATGGCATAGGAGGATGTGTCATGTGAATTTTGATAATATTGTCAAAATAAGTACCACTCAGGCTATGAGAGATCTTCCAAAACTTGTGAAACCCAATAGCATGTGTAGAGAATGTCAATTGGGGAAATAGTGCAAAATTTCATTCAAAAGTAAGGAACAAGTTTCAAATGGACGATTGGAACTGGTACATACTAATCTCTATGGTTTCGCTAGAATTAGGAGTGTGCAAGGAGATAGATATTTCATGTTGTTGATAGATGACTACTCCAGGATGATGTGGGTAACCTTCCTAAAACAAAACTTAGAAGCTCTTGAAAAATTTAAGGTGTTCAAAGTGATTGTGGAAAATGAAGTTGGTGAAAAATTGAAATGTCTAAGATTCGACAGAGGTGGAGAATTTGCATCCCATGATTTTGATGCTTTCTGTGAAAAGCATGGCATAAAAAGATAGTTATCTTCCTCTAGGACTCCCCAACAAAATGGAGTTGTGGAAAGAAAGAATCGGACCATTCAAGAAGCTGCCAGGACCATGATGATGGAAACAAATGTTCCTCAAGCTTATTGGAGAGAAGTTGTAAGTATTGCTATCTACACTCTTAACCGGGTGCAGATCAAAGGCAATTCTGGTAAGACCCCTTATGAACTATGGTTTGGTCATCCTCCTACTGTGAGATATTTCAGAGTTTTTGGTTGTAAATGTTATATCAAAAGAGATGAGGATTTAAGCAAGTTTGATACAAGAAGTGATGAGGGAATATTTTTGAGATACTCTACTGAAAGTAAGGCTTACTAGTGCTTTAACAAGAAGTTGAAAAAGATTGTTGAAAGTGCTAATGTTAGAGTTGATGAAAGCAAGGAAGGATACTCCTGGTTCTATGGATATGATTCAGATGATCAAAATGAATTTCAAAGTCAAGGAAGGTTAGTTCAAACTCTAACTTAGGTGCAGATTGATCTGGAAACTCTAGAGACTCAAGGAATTAGTATAGATGTTGAAGAACCAGCTCAAGAAACAGAAGCTCAAACAATTCCCAAAACTCCCAGGTATGTAAGAATTAATCATCATGAAGATCAAATCATAGGAGATAAAAATAGAGGTGTTTGAACTAGGAGAAGAGTTGCTAAAAATCAAGAAGAGATTTGTTTGATTTCAAAGATTGAACCTAAATTAGTAAGTGAAGCTTGCAATGATGAAAACTGGGTTAAGGTAAAGGAAGAAGAATTGATGCAAATTGAAAAGAATCACACTTGGGATCTTGTTCCCAGACCTGAGGACAAAAATATGATTGGAACCAAATCGGTCTTCCAAAATAAACTGAATGAAGATGGTGAGGTTGTAAGAAACAAGGCAAGGTTGGTATGTAAAGGTTATTCTCAAGTGGAAGGAATTGACTTTGAAGAAACTTTTGCTCCGATGGCAAGGATAGAGGTAGTTAGATTATTTCTTACTTTTGTTGCTTTCAAAGATTTTAAAGTTTATTAGATGGATCTCAAATCAGCATTACTAAATGGAGATTTGAAGGAAGAGGTATACATTGAATAGCCGCAAGGACTTCAGTTGTCTGTTCAGGGAGATATGGTTTATAAACTAAAAAAAGCCTTGTATGGAGTCAAGAAAGCTCCAAGAGCCTGGTAGGCCAGAATGGATAAGCATTTGCTTAAGCTAGGATTTAGCAAAGCTACTGCTGATAGTAATCTGTACTTTAAGATAAATCATGAGGACATTCTAATTGTTGAGGTTTTTGTTGATGATATCATTTTTAGTGGAAATGAATACATGTGCAAGGCATTTGTTGATAAGATGAAAAGTGAGTTTGAGATGTCAATATTTGGTGAGATGAATTTCTTCCTAGGTCTGCAAATTGCTTAGTCAGAAAAAAATATCTTCATATCTCAGTCCAAGTATGTGAAAGAATTGTTGAAGAAGTTTGGAATGGAAGATTCAAAGCCAGTAGGTGCTCCTATGGTAACCGGATGCAAGCTAAGCAAAGATGATGACTACCCAAAGGAAAATCGAAAAGGGTATAGATCAATGATTAGAGGATTGCTCTATCTGACTCAGACCAGACCTGACATCATGAATGCAGTTGGACTTGTTGCCAAATTTCAAGTTGATCCAAAAGAATCCCATGTTGTGGCAATCAAAAGAATTTTCAAATATCTCAAGGGGACAATTGATTATGAACTGTGGTATCCAAAGGACAATGATTTCACTCTTCATACATATACAAATGCTGATTGGATAGAAGATGTGGATGACAGAAAAAGTACTAGTGGTGGTGCATTCTTCTTGGGAAGAAGATTGGTCTCTTGGATGACCAAAAACCAAGAAACAATTTCTCTATCTTCTACAGAAGCAGAGTATATTACAACAGCGAATAATTGTTCTCAAGTTATGTCAATGAAGCAAATGTTGAAGGACATCAGTGTTGTGTTTGAGGAGCCAGTTACACTCTTCTATGATATTTCGAGTGCTATAAGCATTTCTAAGAATCTGGTATTGCATTCAAAGACAAAGCATATATCTATCAAGTTTCACTTCTTGAGAGAGAAAGTCAATGAGAATGAAGTCAAGTTGGAGTTTGTGTCTTCCAAAGATCAGATTGCTGACATGTTCACTAAGCCTCTTCCCAAAGATACTTTTGAGTATCTTAGAGAAAAGTTAGGGGTAATTACCCCTCCTGATTAGAACTAAGATGCACTAAGGTGCATCAGTCTGGTGGAATTTATAGTCATATTTTGTGATCTAGATTGATGTTAAGAAGGTACTACTCAAAGCGGGAGTAGTCAATATGCAAATTTTGGGATCAGTCTAAAGCAAAAAGGGAGAAAAGATAGAAAATATGTACCCTTTGCCATTGATGTCAAAGGGGGAGAGAAGTCATGTGAAAAACTAGTTGCTGATGTAAGGGGGAGTAGTAAAGGAAGTAGTTACAGAAGTGAGAAGAGAAAGGGGAAAAACTCTTATCTTGATGCTTAAATCTAGTTTATCACATCATATGTTGCCATCAGTGACAAAGGGGGGGATTGTTACAAATATGTGCCTAAGTGGTGTTATTATTGATGTTAACATATTCTTGTTGCCATTGGTGTCAACTATATCCTATTTTGTTGTTTGTATAGAAGATCAAATTGTTGAGGATATTGAGAAAATTAATGACAATCAATGCATACGGACCATATGGCCGTGTAGAGGATTGTCAAAGGTTGCTCCAGTTAGGAATTGAGAAATCCACATGAATTTTTGAAGAAGTTATGGCCATCTAAGTAGAACTAGATTTTGCAGTATTTAGAAGAGAGTGTGACAGTAAGTTGGTTCGGATTGCTCCATAGTGAAATATCTCAGTTTGTGGATCTGAAGGCATGCTTAGGAAGTTAGTGTGTATCATCAACCATAGTGGTTCATGGTTTGGAGGTCCACAAGCTATCCTTCTAGAGGAAGATTCAAATGTTTTTGGTAATATGGCTTAGAGTGAATATTATTGGTGATTTCAATGTTCTTGTGGAGGTCTCTGGATTGTGTGGCTACTATTTTGGAGGTCTGCATTGAAGATAGAGCTTGTTAATTGAAGATTTCTTCTTTAAGGTTGATGTTCTTCCCATTCTTGGCTGACTTGATGTTCCTAGCATGTTGTGGATGCTTTAAGAGCATTTTTATGACGCATGGAGTGGTTGTAGAAGCAAATTCAAGTTTAAATTGTGTTTGGCCGATAGTGTGATGATCCATGTCACAATTAGTTGACCTTGTTGATCATTCCAAGGTTGATGAAGCATATAAAGACTTGTTGAATAGTTATTGAAAAATATCCTTGTGCCAAATAGATCAAATTTGAATAAAGGATCAAAAGTAGAGCAGAGAAGAAAATGAGTGAGAGCAATATAGAGTGTGAAGTTGGTAAAGAAGAATTCGGGGCAAAGTAGAAGTTTTTGAGCATTCACTGAAACTGAACCAGGCATGAAGTAGATGTTATTTCTCAGTTAATTCATTCTGTTCTAAAATATATTCTGTAGGCAGTGAGCGTCCCTTTTGAGTAGTGAGCTCTGGACAGTGCACTCGAAGGCATGTGCCTTCTATTTTTGTAAAAGTACTTTTAACAGGGTACAAATATTTGTGGGTTAACCCCCACCATGGTTTTTCCCTTAACCAGTTTTCCACATCAAAATCTTGGTGTTAAGTGTGTTGATTATGTTTCTGCTCTTATGTTGTTTATCTATGCTTTATTGTTTACATCATTAATCTGGTAGCAAGTTAATAAAGGAGGTTAAAAGAAGAAAAAGTTTATATTGTGTGACAACTGATTCACCCCCACTCTTAGTTGTCCATTCTAATTCCAACAGGAGATATGTGGAAATGTTGCAGAATGGAATGGAACCATGACCAACGGTTGCACATACCATGATAAACATTGAAGCTTTGGATGGGAAGGTGGTGTATTTGTATGATCTTTGCTTTGCTTGTGGGATTTGTGGAATTTTTGCATGGATATGAGAATTTTGGATGGAAGGGGATGATTGGGATTTTTTTTTGTAGAGGATGCCTCATTTGGCTTGCTTGCTTGTTTTCTTAGGAATCCAAACCATTTTGGTCATGGACTTTTCTTGTGGACTTATGGACTTAG
Source organism: Cunninghamia lanceolata (assembly GCA_027924645.1). Taxonomy (NCBI): domain Eukaryota; kingdom Viridiplantae; phylum Streptophyta; class Pinopsida; order Cupressales; family Cupressaceae; genus Cunninghamia; species Cunninghamia lanceolata. The sequence goes on from BSBN01000246.1 coordinate 1,863,365, forward strand.
ATAGCCTTTTGGATGGATTTTGATTTGATTCTTCACATTGATGTCCTAAGGCATGAGGATCTTCAGGATTTTTGATAGGACTTTTGGCTTTATAGGTAGAGGCATCCAAATGTTTATTTTTGAATCCCATAGACATGATAGAAGCGGGATTGGTGGAATAAAGGGAAGCTTCATGTTTAAACGATGCGTGGATTTGTTGGTCATGATTAAGATGATAAGGGTACTTATTGATAGGGGAATAATTAGGTGTAGGTAGAAGTGGAGGTAAGGAAGATGGAGGGATATTTGGAGTTGGAAGAAGTGGAGGTAAAGTTGATGGTGGAAGGTGTACGGTCACATGCTTTTGTGATTTGTAGGATGATGAAGGTGGAAGAAGTGGAGGTAAATCAAATGGTGGGATGTTAGGAGTTGGAAGAAGTGGAGGTAAAGTGGATGGAAGGATGTTAGGAGTTGGAAGAAGTGGAGGTAAAGTGGATGGAGGGATGTTAGGAGTTGGAAGAAGTGGAGGTAAATTGGATGGAGGGATGTTAGGAGTTGGAAGTAACAGAGGTAAATTGGATGGTGGAAGATGTATGGTCACATGATTTTACAATTTATAGGTTGATGGAGGTGGCTACATATGTTTGGGGAGTGTGATATTGTTTGTGATGGAAAGGAGTGGACTTAAGATGGATGGAGGAACTACCAACATCTTTAGCTTGTGGAAGCATGCGATTAACAATGGGACTAGGGGTGTTTTGAGAACTAGACTTGAGTTCATTATTAGATGGAGAGGGGGTGGTAGAAATCATGAAGATGGAGGTTTCTTAGGAAAGGTTGGTGATATGAAGGGAGGAGTCATCAATGGTATCCGAGTTAGAAGTCTCTGGTACCAAAGAAGCAGATGACTTGGATGTGGAAGGTTTACCATGGGATTCTTGGGAATTAAGGTGTCTCATCCTTGGTAATTCCTAGTATTATTTCATTATATTTATTTATTTATTGCCTATTGTATAATTATGATACAAATCCTATATTGTCATCTTGTGGGAGTTGGCATGGTGATGTGTCATCCTACATGGCATATGACCACATGTAAATTTGTCCTCACATGAGGAGATAGGCATCCCACTTAGTGTCATGTGTTGGCATCTTGGAATGTAAGGGAGTATTGATTGAAATGGTCATGATAGATTCTTATGACAAAATTATGACATGTAAGAGTCAGAAATAGAAGATCCTATGACAGGTATGGACATGTGTCGAGAAGCATCTTTGAAAAAGGCATCTTTGGGCACCCCAAGATAGATTATGACATGTTGTAAGAGAATATGCTATTTATATCATGTGTATTGTAGATTCTCTTAGAGCTGTAAGTTATGATAGCTATGATAGATTCTATGACAGTTGTAAGAGTCGAAAGAGCATCTGTCATTGCCCATTTTGGAAATATGTGACCTCTTTGGGATGGAGTGACTTGACAAGTGTCAAGAACATCCTACAGTGTTGGACAAGTGTCCATAGGCATGGGTTTTGAGCCATGAGGCCATGTTGGACACCCATCTCAATGTGGAGCCATTTTTGCGTTGTATTTTCTTTATAAACACGTGCTTTGGAGAGGTGATGCATTATGTGATTGACATGTACTATTATGCTACCGGCTCATCTCTAGATATGAATGTCAAAGACTCCTATAAGAGCATTGGCTCTGTGACTGTATTGTAACCTTCATTGTTTACGGAATACATTTGAGTTGTGTTTTGGAGTGTGGGGTTTTCACCCGTAAGGGTTTTCCCCATGTATATCTTGTGTCTCTCTTCTTCTGTCTTACATTCTTGTGTATGTCTTTGCTGCAATATATCTATTATTGTGTCTATAACATTGTAACTATAAAGATTAATAAGAATTTGTACTCATCTCTCCTCATTAGATTAATGTAGGAAGCGATTTACGCACACCTAGCTTCCTTTCAGTTGGTATCAGAGCCTAGCCATTTTTGGTTCTAGCTACTGGGTGGGGGTTTTTAGAGATAATCTTAGGTTGAGTGGGAGTTTGTGTAGAGTATTATGTATCTTGTTGCAGGAAGGAGATGGCAACCACATCTGGAAGATTAAAGATGGAGAAATTTAATGGCACTAATTTTGAGTTGTGGAAAATCAAGATGGAAGACCTACTTGTTGATCATGACCTATGGGAAATTGTATCCAGTGTAAAACCTACATCAATGTCACAAGCTGATTGGGACCTCAAAGATCGGAAGGCTAAGGGTCTCATAAGACTCTATCTAGCTGACTATGTCCTGTTAAATGTCCATGAGGAGAAGAGCATGAAAGACCTTTAGAAGAAGCTGGGTGATGTTTATTAGGCTAAGTCCTTAGTGAACAAGCTTTTTCTAAAATATAAGTTGTTTTCTCTAAAGATGGAAGATGGAGGATCTGTTGCAGACCATATGAATGCTTTCAACATGATCATTGCACAGTTGACAATAGAGGAGAAGGATCGGTGTATGACCCTTCTTTGTTCTTTTCCAGATTTGTGGGGTTAGCTTATCATGGCCATCAGAAGCACCACAACCACCTTCAAGATAGAAGATGTGGTGTCTTCATTGTTATCTAAAGAAATGCAGAGAAAGGCATCTAAGTCAGCCAAAGAGGCTCTTGCGGTTTGTGGAAGACCCAAAGAGAAAGGGAAGAAGAAGGACAAGAAAGGTGAAAAGGGAAGATCCAAATCCTATGGGAGATCCAAATCTCCAAGAAAGTCCAAGGAAGATCTAAATCCTGTGGGAGATCCAAATCTCCAGGAAAGTCCAAGGCTCTCTGTTGGAACTATGGCAAATCTAGGCATTTTTGAAAGGAATGCAAAGAGGAAAAGAAAAAGAAAAAGAAAAAGAAGACCACCCCTAATTCAGATTCTGACAAGTCACAAGATGATGGTGATGCCTTCATCGCAGCCCTGGCCACCCATGCATTTGATGATGTGTGGTTGATTGATTCTGGTGCATCATTCCACATGACCTCACTTTGAAGCTAGTTCACGAAGTATGAAGAGTTTGATGGTGGAAGAGTGTACCTAGGTGATAACTCTCATCTAAAGATTGTTGCTCATGGAAAAGTCTCATTCTAATTCCCTAATGGATGAGTGAAGGGGATCACTGGGGTTATGCACATCCTAGGCCTAGCACATAACCTATTTTCTGTAAGTATGTTGAATGATGCAGGTGTGCAGGTTGTCTTTTCAAAGGATGGATGCAAGATGACTAGAGGATCTATGGTGCCTGTGAAGGGTACTCAGAGAGGTACTCTATTTCAGCTGGAGGCATGCACTTCACAATGCAATAGTTCTTCTGACTCAAAGAAAAGAGCTACAGTCACTTCATCCCCACCATCTGAATGAGCAGTTAAGAAATCTATTGTAACTAGTTTTGATGGTAGTGCACATGCTTTGGAAGTTAAGCTTCTTGCTGAAAAGACTATGTTATGGAATTTGAGATATGGCCACATTGGTGAGAAGGGTCTTAGAACCCTAAAAAATAAAAACCTCATTGAGGGCTTAAATGATTGTAATCTCGAGTTTGACTTTTGCGAACATTATGTATATGGAAAGCAAAACCATGATCAGTTTTACTCTCTCACCAGTCTTCTGGTGCATTGGGTCTTATTCATTTTGATGTTTTTGGTCATGTTAATATTCCTTCAATTTCCAAATCTATATATTTTGTATCTTTCATAAATGATTATAGTATAAGGACATGGGTTTATTTTATCAGAAACAAGACTGAAGTCTTTAGTTGATTTAAAGAGTTTAAATCCTTTGCTGAAAATTAGATTAGTAAAAAGATTAAGTGTTTGAGAATTGATAACGGTGGTGAGTTTTGTTTGGTAGATTTCGATAAGTTCTATAAAAAGCAAGGGATTCAAAGACATAAGACAACTCCATACACCTCATAGCAAAATGGAGTTACAGAGAGGATGAATAGGACACTAATGGAGAAGGCTAGGAGTATGCTTAGTGGAGCAAGCCTTGAACAAAAGTTTTGGGCTGAAGCTATAGCCACTGCTTGCTACCTAGTAAATAGGTCTCCTACATCAGCTCTTATTGGGAAGACACCCATGGAGGTGTGGTCTAGTAAGAAGCCTTTAGTTAGACATCTTCATGTTTTTGGTTGTGAGGCATATGCACATGTGCCTAGGGAGAAATGGTCTAAATTGGAGAACAAGGCTATTAAATGTATTTTCATTAGCTATGGTGTCAGTGTGAAAAGATACAAGCTTTGGGATCCTATGGCTGAAAAAGTGTTGTATAGCAGAAGTGTTATCTTCAGAGAGCTAACACCTTCTTCCATTGTTCTATAGCCAGAATAGACAGAAAAGAAAGAGAATGCAGTTTAGTTTCCTTCTACCCCTGAGAAGACTAAATAGATAAACCCTGTGAGACTTGATGATGAGGAGAGCTCTAGCAGCTTTGAAAGCTCAAAAGAAGAAGTAGAACCTCAACCTCAACCATTGAGAAGGTCTACACAAACGAGAACACAACCTGATAGGTTTGGCTATACATTACTTGATTCTAGTTGTGCTTTTGCTTTACTTACTAACATTGATGAGCCTAGAACTATGAAAGAGGCTATGGACATGAAAGATACAGGTTCCTAGAAGGAGGCCATGGAAGATGAGATGGATTGTTTGGAGAAGAATAAAACATGGGACTTAGTGCCTTTTCCTGAAGGACGGAAACTCGTTGGATGCAAAAAAGTGTTCAAGAAGAAATTTGGTTCAGATGGCAGTGTTGAAAAGTACAAGGCTAAATTGGTTGCGAAGGGGTATTCACAAGTGGAGGGAATTGATTATGGTGAAATTTTCTCTCCCGTTGTAAAGCTAACATCCATTCAATTCTTTTTATCTCTTGCAACTGCTTATGACTTAGAGGTAGAACAGATGGATGTGAACACAACTTTCCTTCATGGTGATTTGGAGGAAGAGATTTACATGTCACAGCTAGAGCATTACATAGAGAAAGGTAAAGAAAATTTGGTTTACAAGAGAAGTCTTTGTATGGTTTGAAGTAGTCTCCTAGGATTGGTACTTGAAGTTTGATGCCTTTGTGTTGTCAATTGGATATTTGAGATCAAAATTAGATCATTGTGTGTATTACAAATTTGACAATGATCGCATTCTCATTATTGCATTGTATGTTGATGGTATGCTATTGATTGGGAATGGTAAGAATATGATTTCTAATTTGAAGTCTCAGTTGTTAGTACAGTTTGAGATGAAAAATCTTCAGGTAGCTAGGTACATTCTGCGAATGGAAATCAGAAGAGACAGAGCTAACAGAAAATTTTGGTTAAGTTAGAGTATGTGAAGACCGTGTTGGATAGGTTCAGCATTGTATATTGTAGACCATTGTGTGTTCCTGTTTCTTTGGGGACAAAGTTGTCTATTAATGATTGTCCAAAATATCCTAGTGAGGTGGAGGACATGAGCAGAGTAGCTTATGCTAGTGCTATTGGTAGTTTGATGTATGCTATGGTCTGCACAAGAACAGACATTGCCCAAGTAGTGGGAGTCCTTAGTCAATTTATGGCTAATCCTGGATGGGTACGTTGGAATGCAGTTAAGCGAGTGTTCAGATATTTGAGGGGTACTTCCAAGTATTCCATATGCTATCACAGTAATGTTATAGGACCTCCACATTCAATTTCTATTCATGGATTTGTGGATTCTGATTGGGCACGTGACATTGATAGTAGGAGGTCCACCAGTTCCTATGTGTTCACTATGTTTGGTGGTTCAATTAGTTGGATGAGTAAGCGACAACCTGTGGTTGCTTTGTCCACGACCAAAGTTGAGTACATGGCAGCAACTCATACTTTCAAGGAAGCCATTTGGCTTAAGAGATTGTGTTAAGATATTGGTTTTGATGCAGGACAGATTATGATCTGTTGTGACAGTCAGAGTGCGATTTGCCTAGTGAAGAATCCAACTTTCCATGCTAGAACAGAGCATATTGATGTATAGTTTCACTTCATGTGAGACTTGGTAGAGGATGGGAAGGTAAATTTGGAGAAGGTAGATACTTTGAATAATGTTGCAGATGCATTGACAAAACCAGTGGGCACAGAGAAGTTCAGATGGTGTTCAGAGTCTATTGGCCTCTTGGCCTATAGCAATTAAATCATATTATTTCTATTGGCTCTTACAAGGTGTTCGACAAGTACAAGAATGTTAAGAATTAAGGTGTCTTAACCTTGGTAATTCCTTGTATTATTTCATTGTATTTATTATATCTATTGCCTATTGTATAATTAGGATGCAAATCCTATGTTGTCATCTTGTGGGAGTTGGCATGGTGATGTGTCATCCTACAAGGCATATGACCACATGTAAATTTGTCCTCACATGAGGAGATAGGCATCCCACTTAGTGGTAGGAATATTTTTCCATGTGTCAGCATCTTGGAATGTGTGTAAGGGAATATTGACTGAAACGGTCATGACAAATTCCTATGACAAAGTTACGACATGTAAGAGTCAGAAATAGAAGATCCTATGACAGATATGGACATGTGTCAAGAAGCATCTTTGAAAAAGGCATCTTTGGGCACCCCAAGGTGGTTTATGACATGTTGTAAGAGAATATACTATTTACAGCATGTGCATGATAGATTCTCTTACAGTTGTAAGTTATGACAGCTATGACAAATTCTATGATAGTTGTAAGAGTTGTAAGAGCATCTGTCATTGCCCATTTTGGAAATAGGTGACCTCTTTGGGATGGGCTAACTTGACAAGTGTCAGGAACATCCTATAGTGTTGGACAAGTGTCCATAGGCATGGGTTTTGGGCCATGAGGCCATGTTGGATGCCCATCTCATGCTCTGGAGAGGTGATGCATTATGTGATTGACAGGTACTGTTATGCTGTCGGATCATCTCTAGATACAAGTGTCAAAGAATCTTGCAAGAGCATTGGCTCTGTGACTGTATTCTAACCTTCATTGTTTACAGAATACATTTGAGCTATGCTTTAGTGTGTGGGGTTTTTCACCCGTAAGGGTTTTCCCCACGTATATCTTGTGTCTCTCTTCTTTTGTCTTACATTCTTGTGTATGTGTTTGCTGCAATATCTCTGTTATTGTGTCTATAACACTGTAACTATAAAAATTAATAAGAATTTGCACTCATCTCTCCTCATTAGATTAGTGTAGGAAGCGATTTCTGCACATCTAGCTTCCTTTCAGGGATTTGGGAGATAAGGAGAGAGTTTCAACACAACAAGATTCTTACAGTGTGTATTGACCCGGACCTTGTTTAATGTACTTAATACAGAGATTTGGAATAGCTTTGCTAGATGAAGGCTTGAGTAAGGTGGATGGATCAACATAGGATGAAGATGGATAAGCTTTGTTGTTGATGGGGATACGATTATGATTTTGATATTTGGCTTGAAAGGTGTGACAAAACTCAAATGGATTGGGATCAACATGGATGGTGACTTCAACATCGTTATATGGAAACTTGAGACATTGATGGTATGTGGAAGGAATGGATTTAAGGGCATGGAGCCATGGACGGCCAAGGATGATGTTATAGGGAAGTTCAATATCAAGAACTTGACAACGGGTGTTAGTAGTGACAGGACCAACTTGGATAGGCAAATGGATGACACTTTTAGTATGTCTCTCAGCATCATCATATGCTTTGATAGTAATGACCTTGGAAGTATCAATGTTCTTCTCAGAATATCCCAATTGTTTTATTAGTTTTAGAGAGCATATATTGAGACCAGCTCCACCATCCACTAGTATTCATTTGATACAGCATTGGTTTACAAATACTTCTATGTGAAGGGCTTCATTACTAGATATAATAGATTGAAATTGTGTGGTATTGATATCATGAAGCACTGAAGACTCTTGCAATGCTTTTTCAAGGATAGCTTTATGAGTGGGGGATATGCGTAGCAGGCCTAGGATGGAGATGTGTGCGGGAGTTTTGCCAAGGTGATTAAGGATATTATAACTAGAAGGTATTTGAGGAGGATCGATAAGTGCTCCTTGAATGGTAACACGGGCTCTTCTAGTGGTTACAGCGCAATCGGGTGCTTTGCCTTAGATAGTGATGGTAGAAATGCAAGCATGGTCAATGTGGCCAATCATAGATGACTCATAGTTGTAATGGATAGCATTCCTAGTATGAGGGTTACTTTCATTGTCATGAAGTGGAAGTGGATTTTTGAAAGCATCTAGATCATAGTTTGAAGTTGGTTGATGTGCCAGTTGTGATGTTGGTGGTATGATTTTAGCAAGACCTTGATCGATACAATCTTGAATGACATGTTTTAAGTGCATGCAACTATTTGTGCTATGTCCTTTGATTCTATGGTATTCACAGTATTCATTCTCTTTGTACCAAGGAGCTTTGAAAACATGTTCTACATTGGGTGGAGCTTCATGTAATGTGATATCTCCCACTTGAACAAGTTTGCAAAATATTATCTCCATGGGTTCCCCTAAGGGAGTAAATTGTCGTCTAGGTGTCGGATTTGCTCTCGATTGATTTTATTGAAAAGGTGGATTAGCTGTAGATGCGGCTTGAATGTTAATGGGAGCTTTCACTATTTGTATGTTCTTTGCATCCACAATGCCGTCATTAATGACATTTTTGTTTTTGTTCCAAAACTGGGATTTGTCATTTGAAGATTGAGGATTGTCCTTGTTGTCTTTGAAACTTTTGATGGTGCCCTTAGCAATTAAAGCTCACTCAATGGTGGTTCCTTTGGAGATGAGTTCATCAAAGGTGCTAGCACTTTGCAATTGCAATTGGAATGAGAGCTCGAGATGAAGATTTTGGACAAAGATGTCAAGTTACTATTCTTAGGTATTTGCCATGATAATTTGCTAGCCATGTTATGCCATTGTTGGGTAAATGATGAGAAAGTTTCACCATTGCATTGTTTGTTATTGACAAGATCATTCATATTCACCTCATGTTCAATATTGAAAGAGAAATGGGATCAAAATTTGTCTGCTAATTCCTCAAAAGTCTTGATTCCAGAAGGTAGGTGAGAAAACCATTCAAGATCTTGTCCCACTAAACTTCGAGGGAATAATCTCAAGAAATATGTGTCATCCTAAGCGACATCGAGACATGCAACATAGAATGCTCTAAGATGGTCCTCCAAATTACCTTTCCCTTTGTATTTATCAAATTGTGGGATTTCAAAATGTGGCAAACAAGGTGTCATGTGAAGTGACTTGTCAAATGGATAAGGGCATATATCTCCCAAGGAAAATGTCTTCTTGTTTTGTCCCACTACCTTGTCAACCATTTGTTCAATATCCACTTGAGATAGTTACTATTATTGCAAAGGGGGTTGATGACTTGGAGGTGGAATGTAGTATGTTGTGTATTGTTGCTGCGCTGTAGTGTATGAGGGTATGACCGTATGTTGGGGTTGAGTGCTCACATTATATGCCAAAGGATTGGTATACAACACATACGTGCTTGATGATTGTTGTCCTTGAGATACAAGTGGTGGTTGGGCGTATTGTGATGGATTGGCTCCAAGATTTTGCATCACGTGGGAACTAGAGGATGGATTGATGTTGATTAATGGAGGTGAATTGGACGTTGGATTTGGATTAGGATAACCAATGGAAGGATTGGTGGATACAGAAGGATGAACATTTGGGTTTATACTTTGGGAAACATGAGTACCTCGAGATGGATTAATATATGTCATATGTTGGGTGGCAATGGGTAATGCTTTGGTTGTATAAGATGGATTGACATTTTGTGAAGGATTATATGAACATGGAGTAAGTGATGCAAGTTGATCAACATAATGGATAGTGGTATTAGGAGTGGCTTGTGATACAATAGGTGGGTCACTCTTGTCAATGAGATTGGCATTGGGATTATACGGTGTGTTAGCTACATTGGTGAAAATTATGGAGACCATATTAGAAGTGATAGGAGTATTAGTCTGGGATGTGGTTTCCACATGTGATGCAATATGAGTAGAAACTTGTAATGGCTATGAAACTTGTGATATTGGAATGGCTTGTGGTATTGGGATAGCTTGTGAAACTTGTGGAGTTTGTGATGTTGAGATAGCTTGTGAAACTTGAGGAGTTTGTACTTGTGAAACATGGACAGCTTGTGATACTTGAGGAGTTTATGATGCTTGAGGCACGGATATGGTCATGGTAGGAGTGGGGGTATGTTGTGAGACATGGAAAGGTGGAAAGCTTAAATTTTGTGAAAGGTAAGGTAGTACCTCGGTTGGAGTTATCAAAGTTTCTAAAGTATTTTCCATACATGGTGGGTTTGATGGTGTAGCAATAGGCAATGAAGGAGATGAATTAGAAGGTGGAAAAGAGTGCATGGATATGTCATGAGATGGTGTGGCTATGGTGTATGGTCCCTTTGCAACAATAGTAGGAGTGTTTGGATTTTGTTTCGAATGACAGATATGTCAAAGTCGCTTGGTAACTTGGCTCCCATTTGAGCTAATTGTAAGAAATGATGATTCGGATCAGATAAAATGAGCTTATCAACTTGGTCCCATATGTGTGTCTCTTGAAATTTAGAGAAATCATCTTGGGATTGCTCTTCATAGGTCACTGTAAATGGGTGATGTTACACTTGTTGTGAAGATGACCGTCCAATGGTGTATCCTTTAGGTACAAACATGTAAGAAGGCATACCGGTTGTGAATTAAGTTGCATCTTTGAGGGGAGTTCATCGAGATTGTCACAATTTGGCTTCCATTTCAACTTGCAGTTTAGCTTCCATTTCAGCTCTATATTGGCTCCTAGTTTGAAGCATGATGGTTGATGATGGAGATTGGACTAGTTTGTCAAGGTTGAGAGCCCAAAAGTTGATGGTTTGTTGATTGGTTGTTGATAGTTTGTTGATGATTTTCTAATGGATTGTTTTTGGTTGCTGGTTGGTTGCTTGGATTGTTGAGATTGTTGTTTGATAGGATTGCTTTGTTGGTTGATTGATTGGATAAACTTCCCTAGAGAAGAGCTCACAAACTCAAGGGAAAAACTGGTTGATGATGCTATTTATTGATGTTACTAAGGTTGAACAAAGCCAAAGGGATGATTTTTTTTGTTGCTGGGTTGATTATTTTGATGATTGCTTGTTGGTTGGGGGTCTCAAGAGGATGGAAAGCTCAAAAATTCTAATGATTTTGTATGCTCAAAATAGGAGATGATGTTCAAATGGTTGTAGATGATTAGATGAATGTTTGGAAGCTGATGACAGAGCTAAAGAATCTAGAAGTGCAACAGACTTGGCTAGGTTGATATGGATTGATAATGTTTGACCAAAAGCGATAGGTAATAGCTCAAAAGCAACTCAGAAAAAGCTAGAAGCGATGAATAATAGCTCAAAAGTGATCTGGATTGTGTCAAGTGACAAATTATAGTGTTAACTAGAAGCAACCAAGCTTACTAGAGGTGAGCAGTTTCAGTTCAAGGACAAGCTACTGTTGTTTAAAAGCGATGCTATTTTTTGAAAGTGATTGTCTGTTGTTTAAAAGTGATATGGTTTTTGCAGAAGTGAGTAGTTTTAGTTCAAAGGTGATTTATGTCTAACAGAGGATGTGTTTTGGCAATAAAATAATGATTTCAGCCACTCACACTCACAACATTCACAAACTTGTACAACCTAAGCTAGGAAAGGACTGTATTTGTTTAATCCCCTTGCTGTGCCTATTCAAAGTGGATAGCTTCAGGATCTTGGTAGCACTGGCTCCCCTTCATAGCACTCACTTCTCACACATACCAAGTTCTGAGTTTCCCAAGGCTCACAAACCTTAGGATTGTCCCTGCTCTCTCTACTAAGAACCACAAGAATCGGGGTAGCTTCAAAGGCTCTATCTTTTGTGTCAACAAATAGAGGAGTTTTGGCCACTATACAAAGGTTGCTAATAAGGGCATCCATTCAAGTGGCTACATGTGCGGTGATTCATTCTGTTAATGGAGGCTTCCTAGCCCAAAGAGGTTATACTCTAAGGGGTTTTGGGGGAAACATTCGACGGTGTAACACAACATCACCCATTGTTTGTGGCTTTCGACACAAACACTTTTCTTATATAGCATATTGGAAGAGCTTGGTTTTAGCTCATTACCACTTGGGTCATACCCCTTCTCACACCAAGAAGGTAGGCCCTCTAAAGATAATAAAAAGTTCTCATGCACCCAAAATCCATTTGATAGGCAAGGGGAGAGGATACTTTTGTCATTAAATTTTGGTTACACATATACACAATAAGCAATTAAGAAAGATAAAACAAGCACTGAGCAAACAATGGTTCCTTTTAAGTACCAAATCCAAATGTTCCTATATTAGTGATAAAAATGAAATGTCTTAGACTGATTGAAGCTGCAATAGATATGTTAGTAGTTTCACAACCTCCTTTTCTTGACAAACAATAAGATGCTACACAAATAGATGATTAGTAGCCAAGAAAAATCAAACTATGAATGACAAAACTAAAAGTGACACACAGTTACTAGAGGTGATCAATTGTTGATTAAAAGTGATCTAAATTCTGTCAAAAGTGATTAGTTATAGCTCAGAAGCGATGCTGAAAAACTAGAAGTGACCTATTATTGCTCAAAAGTGACTCAAATCTGTCAAATGCATGAAAAATCCCTGTTTCTACAAAACTAGGATTAGGGTTATAAAAAAATGACTATTAGAGATTGCAAACCCTTGAATGACAAATCCAATGGATAAAATATGATTAGATGGATGCTCAACAACCACATATTGATCAATTGAAAACCCTAGAATGATAACTTGATAAGATCTTGCAAAACCAAGGGTGTTAGCTCAATTAAAATGAAAACCCTAATCAAATCCACTGGAAAATGATAATATGATGATCAAAGACATGAAAAACATAGATAAACCCTTGATTGATCAGTAAAAATCCTGTAAAACACCCTACAAAAAGCTAAATGTTAACAGAAAACCACAAATTGCAGAAAGCAACTGTAACAGTTGAAAGCGACCAATTTTCAATCAAAAGCAATTCACTGTTAACTGAAACTGATCTCTGTTAGCTCAAAAGTGATGCAGAAAACCTAAAAGTGACAGATTTTATCTCAAAAGTGATGCAGAGATGCTAAAAGTGACTAGTTTTCGCTCAAAAGCGGCAGCAAATTTCCGTAAGTGCTCTGAAAAATTTGAACTTCACAAAAACTTCAAACAACAAAGTTAATTAGGGACATGAGTCCCACTGGGCATGCCAGAATGTGGATAGGTAAAAATTAGGTTAATATGATCAAGCGTGTAAATGAAAACCTAATCCTACCACCATCAAAGAATCGAATCCAAGTGAAACCAAAAGCATGCAATTCAAGAACAAGATCACCTAGATTGTATGATTCCTTGTTTGTGATGTGGATTGCTTCTCCAAAATGAACAATCATGAAGATCAAAGCTACCATGATGGATGGAGGATAGTGATAATATGCTCAATATGCTCAGGATGATAATGTAGATGCTATGAAAAATACTGGATGATGTAGTATGGAATGAGAGGGTGTTTATATAGACCTCAACCAAAATCAATCAACGGTAAAGATTTGGTGGCTATGTGAATGGTTGAGATGAATTGATAATCATAGGTGAATGTGTAGATGACAATTGGAATAAAAGATAAGGCACATGTGTGATTGTGTACATAAAAAGTACTACATATGAAAGATATTAAATGAAAGTTGTACTACCACACATGTTTCAAATAAAGGATGGACACATGTCATCTTATGATGAAAGCTAAAGATAAATGATAAGAGAAATTAATTAATTAAATAAAATTTATTTAATTAACTAGAGAGATGATTAGGATAGGATTAGGATATGATGTGGAAGTTAATTAAATAAATAAAATTTATTTAATTAATTTGAAAGTGGGATAAGGATGGAATTAAGATGGAATTTTAATTAAATAAATAAGATTTATTTAATTAAAATAGATAGAATAGAGATAATTAAATAATTAAAGATTATTTAATTATAGATTAGAGAAAATAGAAGAAAATAGATAATGAATTAATTAAATAAATATATATTTATTTAATTAATAGAAGAAATAGGTGATTTAGAGAAAATAGAGAAATTGCTCAAGTGTGTTAGGCAAATACAGATGATACATAATGTGATATTTTGATACTAATGATAATTAGGTTAATTTTGGGTGTCTACAGAAGGGTTGAATGACATATATTTTAGTTATTTATATGGATTCATTTCTTAGGAACTAATATTTGTCTCTTTATCATGTTATAGATAAATTCTCCATCATGCCATGAAACAATCAAGAATTAAACCAACTCAAGAAGAGGTAGAATCTAATAATGCAAAGAAAGCAGCAGCTATAAGGGAACTTCGTGAGAAGAGAAAATTGGACACGATAAATGAAGACATGTCAATTGAAGAGGAACTGCAACCATCAAAAAGAGATATGGTATTGGTGACACAAAGGGAATGAATGCAAAAACTTCATGCTATGAGAGATTTGAATATCGTAGTTGGAGACACGTCCTCTACCACAAGTTGACATGTAGGGACATCATCTACCACATCTCAAGTTGAGAGTACATCATCACTCACATGTGAGGAAGGAGGTATGCCATCATTCCCACCTCAACCTCGAGGTATGTCATCTATTCCATCTTTAAAGAGGGAATGAATTATTACTTGTGCCGTTGTGTTGAGGCCAAAAAGAAATTGGAGGCCCCAGTTACAGATGGAGAAAACATTGAATACCCTATAGGCTAAGTGGTTGTTACTGGAAGATGGATTAGAAGGTACCCACATAATAGTTTTAATGTTTGGATGTTTTAGGACTTTGACACACATCGAAAGATTCTTCATTACTCGACCTTCTCATGGCATCCAATGTTCATTTGAGACAATTTCAGGGTAGACCTTTAAGCAAGAACTTGTGGAAGGTGCGTGAGTCTGACCATGAGGCAATACTTGACACAATAAAGAGTAGAGTAGACTCGGATGGTTCATTGGATTAATTTGTAAGTATTCACATTGATTTTGTAAACTCATGTTACATTGATTTGTAAGTATGCACATTAATTTGTAAGTTTACATAGGTTTGTCTTTTTTTATTTGCTGCAGCATTTTTACACATATACAGTGAATATTGTGGTGAATATGTTTATCATTGATGTCAAAGTGCTTGGATATTAGTAATTGAGTAAGGAATGCATAATTGTATAGTTCTATTGGTTGTCTATTGTTTGATGATACCATTATGCTTTTAGGATATGTTGTTGGGTTTTGTGATATTAAGACACTTACTTCTTCATAGAGTATGTTATGTGATGCATAGAGTTGTAGTGCTTCAAGACACATGAACTTGAATAGTGAAGATTTCACTCAACCATTGGTATGACCTTGATTTGTTTTCTATGGTATATATTTGATGTCTGCATCATCATCATGTTATGCTTCATGGGGTTAATGGATGAAGTTGATATTATTGGTCTTAATCCTGTTCACTCATGTTTCACTCATATCATATCAAGATTCATGTCACAGGGTTTGGATGTTAGTTCATAACATTCATCTTTATCATGTTACAATGGCAGGACATAGTTGCTTATGTCATTGGTTCATGCCATTGGATCATTGGATTTGGTTGTGGTTCTTCATCATAACACGTCATACTTTTAGGAGTTGGACTGGGTTGTGGTTCTTCCTGATGACATGAGTTTGTTCATGTCTTGATTCTTCTTTATGCTCTATGTCTGTAGTGTTCTCAGTGTCTTCATGTGCAATAGATTTCTTTAGTGTCCTCGTGATGTTGATGTTGATCATAAAATATGGTGTTAAGGTCATGTTGATGTTGATTGATGAGTTGTGGTTGTTGTTGGAAGTTTTGGAAGTCTAAAGGATGTCACAGTGGTAGTGTTCATATCATAGTTGTAGAGGTCTAAACATTCAAAACTAGTTAGGGTGTTTAAGTTAAAGTTATTAGTTATGTTTTAAACCCTAAGTTTATTGTCTTTAAAGACCTAGTTTGGTAAGTTTTGTTTGTGTTACACTCTTTATTTAATCTATCTCAGATAACCTTTTGTGGTCTTCAACACTTAGGTTGTATTATGTTTAGGGTTATCTAGTCCTCAAACTCCTAAAAACTCTAGTCAAGTTACTTTTCTCTAAAATCTAAGTTAATACCTAACACCCATACCAGTGATATCCCTGAAGAGTCTAAAGTGCAAAAAGGTAGAAATCTTTGATGAGTTGTTACTTAGAAAACATGATACTTAGAAACATTTCGTCTAAGGGAACATGATCACATAGAACCCCTCTACAATAACCTCTCTCAGTTTATGATATCTCTGAGGTGTTTACCCGTGGTGAAAGGTTTTTTGCTGCCCCAAAAATCGTCAAAATGAGGTAGTGTAAAGTTGCAAAGGGGAGTAACTTTTGTCCTACTCCTAATGCAACCAAACTGACAGTTCCAACACATCTGGATGGGTATGTTTAGGCTAGGCATGGTCCTATTTTGTACCCAAACATGCCGAAATAGTTTGAGCTACATTGTACCTGCGATATCCCTGAAGAGTCCAAAGTGTAAAAAGGTAGCAATCTTTGACGACCTGTTACTCAAAAACTATGACACTTAGAAACATTCCATCTAAGGAAACACAATCACATAGAATCCTTCTACGATAACCTCTCTCAGTTTTTGATATCTCTGAGGCATTTTCCCGTGGTGAAAGGTTTTTTGCTGCCCCAAAAACTCATTAGAAAGAGGTAGTGTAAAGTTACAAAGGGGAGTAACTTTTGTCCTGCTCCTAATGTGACCAAGTTTATAGTTCCAATGTGTCTAGATGGGTTCATTTACACTAGGAATGGTCCTTTTTTACACCCAAACATGCCAAAACAGTTCGAGCTAGATTGTACCGGCGATATCCCTAAAGAGTCCAAAGTGCAAAAAGGCAGCAATCTTTGATGAGCTGTTACTCGAAAACCATGACACTTAGAAACATTATGTCTAAGGAAACATGATCATGTAGAACCCCTCTATAATAACCTCTCTCATTTTTTGATATCTTTGAGGCATTTTCCTGTGGTGAAAGGTTTTCGGCTGCCCCAAATTGTCAAAAGGAGGTAGTGTAAAGTTGCAATGGGGAATAACTTTTGTCCTACTCCTCATGCGACCAAAATGATAGTTCCAACGCATCTGGATGGGTATATTTAGGCTAGCTATGGTCCTTTTTTGTACCCAAACATGTTGAAATAGTTCAAGCTACATTGTACCAGCAATATCCTTGAAGAGTCCAAAGTGCAAAAAGGAAGCAATCTTTGATGAGCTATTACATAGAAACCATGACACTTAGAAACATTTTGTCTAAGGCAACATGATCATGTAGAACCCATCTACAATAACCTCCCTTAGTTTTTGATATCTCTGAGACATTTACCTGTGGTGAAAGTTTCTCTGCTGCCCCAAAAATTGTCAGAAGGAGGTAGTGTAAAGTTGCAAAGGTGAGTAACTTTCATCCTGCTCCTGATGTGACCAAACTGGCACTTCTAACACGTCTAAATGGGTACATTTAGGCTAAGTATGGTCTTGTTTTGCACCCAAACATGTTGAAACAGTTCAAGCTAGATTGTACCAGTGATATCTCTTAAGAGTCCAAAGTGCAAAAGGGTAGCAATATTTGACGAGTTGTTACTTGGAAACCATGTCACTTAGAAACATTATGTCTAAGGCTATAGGATCATATAGTATCCCTCTACAATAACCTCTCTCAGTTTTTTATATCTCTGAGGCATTTGCCCATGGTGAACGTTTTTCTGTTGCCCCAAAAAATGGTCAGATGCATGCAGTGTAAAGTTGCAAAGGGGTGTAACTTTCATTCTTCTCCTGATGCAACTAAACCAATAGTTCCAACTCATCTGGATGTGTACATTTAGGCTATTCATGGTCTTGTTTTGCATCCAAACATGTTAAAATAGTTCAAGCTACATTGTACCGGTGATATCCTCACACATTGCCTTTGCTATAACTGTCATAGTCTTCACATGTCAACATGCATCTTATGGATGTTAACATACTTGTTCTAGCAATCAACACAGTCATATATGAACTGCTTGTTCTTTTATCTTGGTTCACCTTGACTTTGTTCTCTAGTACTATCTTTGTAGGGTCTGTTTTAGTCCTTCAATGCATTGTTCCATTACTGCAATCTTAGACCCCTATTAGGCTTGAAATACACCTCTATTAGGCTACTCTCGTAAACCTTAATATCATCTTAATGTTCTCATATCCATGTTGTTCAACTATCATATTATTCCACCTTTAGGTCACTATGTTATTTGGCTTGAACTTAGACTTTTGTGATATTTGAAACCCTCTACACTTCATGGCTCTATCATTATGTAATGATCTACACTGTCATTATGTAATGATCTACATTGCACCTATCTTTCTTATCATATTCCATAGAAATATTGCAAAGAGTTGGGGTGGTTGTATGCAACCTTCTACAAGATCAATACAATGTCATAACAAGGCAAGAGTTGCTTTATGGAATGAGAGTCAAATTGGTAAATGTGATGGCATGATACATATTAACATGGTGAGATGCAAAGTATACATTTATAATATTAACCACATTTTCAAATGGATTGCTAATGACTTATGGAAGCCTATAGCCCCAATGTTATGTTGCATACTCAAATTAGGTAAGACTCAATGTACTCTCATAATCTTACCTTATATGCAAGAGGAATTACATTAATAACCACAATGGTCATCAGGTGATCATAAACATTTGATTTTGACTATCTTATTCAAGACAACAAACATACTCTTTGCATCACAATATGGTATAATAATAAGGAATTAAGAAATATTTACAATTGAGCAACTCATAAAGAATATGGATCAGCATACTAAGGAGCAACCATAAGAACATCCTTTTGGAACATAGGAATTTGCAATATCCCCTTGGTCACTTGCAAAATTAGACAGAGTTGTTTGTGAAACTACGAGACATGATCCAAAGGGTTGTGTATGAATTATAGGGTGTCTATTGAGTTGTACAAAATGATTCCTATCACTATGTGAATTATGCATGGTGCAAGAACCATGAACTTTGTGTTGGATCAAGTGGCATTGTTTAGGTGGCACATGATGCAAGGACTTATGCATGAGGTTGTACATCGCTATGTGAGTGACTAAGGCTAACATGAAAGATTGTACAATAGCATGTAGATCATGATGTGAACAAAAAAACTTCCTTTCCATTTATCCATTTAACCAATCTTCCTTTCTCTATTTTCTTAGGCATGTATAGTTTTGAGAGACTGAAACTTTCAACCAAAAACTCAAATTCTCTTATCATCAATTGGGATGGATTCTTTGACAATTAAACTTTGAAACCTAGAGGCATACAAAAACTACACATATCCATATTACATAATGATCAACAAAAATGATTTGTATTAACCAAATACCCATATAGGCATGCATCAATATCTGTTGATATAAGTATAACATATATACAAAATAGACATGTAGGCTTACAAGAATGCCATCTAGGCATACGATGTTAACTGTATGCAATAAAAAATATATGTCTACAAATGCCATATAAGCATATAACAAAGGAACACAATAAAAATTCATTCCTCTCTATCCGGTGAAGAGAATAGATCACAGGCAGTCTTTCATCTTTGAGGTGATGGAGATGTGTATGAGGGTGGTCTACGAGGAACCCAAGGGCTACTCCTCCTATTTAGTTGTTCATGGATCTATAGTTGTTGCAATAAAAAGTATAGACATTAATATATAGAAATTACATTATAAAAAAATGAAACATTTAACAAAATAATCACTTACCACTATTCAAAAATTTGTCTCCTCATTTGCCTTAGTACCAGGATTAGGTTGTGGCGATGTCATGTCCTATAGAAACCATCCAGATAGAAATTAAACCTCGAATCAATAATCATTTGATTTTTCAAAAATAAACAACAATAACAATGAATGTAATTTGAAATTTACTAATCTTCCTCATACCCTCATCAAAGGCATGGAGCTTTGAATTGCAGAGGACACACCATGCTCCATTGCCCTGTGAACTTCAGGAGGTGTCTCTATAGCCTGCATCATCTAAAAATAAAACAACATTGTTAGAATATATTAGGCTCAAGATTCAAGATTCCAGTAACACCTCTTTGTAGCTTAGAATGTCTCTATTTTGACTCTATCCAAACATTTAGTGCCTATAACAGTCCTAAGTTTGTCCCAAACATCATTCCATCCTACACAACTCCCTTTATGACAATGCCTCCAATGATTATGACAATCATAGCTCATAAATGACAACAAATCTCCTTTGCCAACTTGGTCATGCATTCTTGTACAATCATAATCTAGTCATTTTAACACAATTTTCAGAAGTTGCATGAAGGCTTCAAGGGTGCATACTATTGTAACAATCAAGGATTATCATGTTCATGAGAAATTACATTAGTAACAGTAGTGAGGGATGCCATAACAATCAAGTGGGTTATGGATTTTGTCATCATGATAGAATCGTAGGGTTTATTATTTTGTTATTCAAATATTGAAGATTCCATGTTGAAACCCTAGGATATTGTTTGAGATTATTATCCATTTTGAAAATGTTGTCATATGCATGTGTGATTGTCAAGGTGGTGTAAATTTGAGTATTGTCTACATGGAATATGGATTAGAGCATTTGGTTGAAGTTTTTAGGATGTCCTAACAATCTTGTTAGTGTAAGGAAGTACCAATCTATCATCCAAGAATTCAAACATGCCACATACATGATGGACTATACAACTACTAAGAAGATTTTCCTTCAAGTTTTCCATATGGAAAAAACAGTTACCATATCACTATTATGCCCAATAGTATAGTCACTAGTGACTGTCCATAGTATGCTAGGGTCATATTTTAGGTTTCTAGGCAAGTTTTGAGGGATTGTCTTGATATTATTAAAGTTACAACGTGTGGTCATCAGTGCAAATGTTGTTATAAGCCTTTGAAATTGTCATTTCTCAATGTTGATCAATTATTTGTGACTGTTATAAATAGCACAGTCATGTTTTCAAATTGAAAATCATATGCTATAGATCTAGGGGATTGTCATCATGGGGGTTTTAGTATCTTCATGGGATTGATTATTGATCCAATGCTTGAGAATTTTCCCAATAAGACCTAACATTCATGTTTCTTTCTATGACAATAGAAGAGGATTTGCCACTCAACAAGAACACACATCATTCATTTTACAAAAGGACTATTATACAAAGGAGTTACCCAACCACCTTGTGACATTCATGTTACTAATTAGTTATAGTAGTCATAGCATAGAAAATGGTCCAAGGCCCTATCATTGAGTTGAAGAAGCTATCCTTGTGCAAACTTTAAAGGTGCTGCCATGCAAATGCTGCATAAGACTGTCATAGATAAGACTATCATAAAAATAGTTATACATTTGTTTGACCTCATGTTTTGCTAGATTATTATCATTTATTGTTCAGGGATTGTTCATACACCTAACTCATGGTCCTCTCATCACAAGAACAGTCTTTATAGCCGAATTAGTATGCAAAATACCATGTAGACTGCCTTAGAAGACTATCACAAATAAATCAACAATAGGACTATCATAAATTTAGAGGCATCAATGGCATCATTTTTATCTACTTGTCATGGCATTCCATGAGACCACATTTCTTTGAGGCATTTTTTCAAATAACTATATTGTAATTGAAATTTTGTCACCTATAAACATCTAGTTATTAGTTATGCAATGTCTAGTAATGCTTTGAGTTTGAAAGATGTGTAATGCAATGTAATCAATGATATGAATATAAAATACAAAAATCTAGTAAGTACAATTCATTAGTTAAACTATTTATTTTATTACCTGAGTGAAGCTTTGAACTCCACCACCACTGGCAGGTGTTGCCGTGAAATCTCTAAGATGAACATATTCAACATCTAAAATTGGATATTAGAATACCATTCATATAATAATGCTATTCACATGTAATATTTATAATTGTTTACTAGTTACATACCCCAACAGTAGATGTCATAGTGTAATATGTAGGTGGAGAATCGCTGAAAATTATATCAATGTTATGACCCTAAAATTTTATTAAAATCATCAAACTAAATTAGTTAATCTTACATTTCAAAAATAAAATTTAATAAATTAAATTCAATAACTTGCTAAGATTTACCTGAGTATCAAGGCTGAAAGTCTCACTCAGGAGGGCATTTGTCATCACCATCTGCTCAACTGTAGATGTAGCCTACACACCTATGTCCCAACTATTGTGGGGTCATAACTACAAGATGACTCGCAACCCTAGCAAGTATGGGGTGGAATCCTACTCGAACTCTCCCCTGACCCACATTGTGTTGTAGGACTAGCATGCTCTATGATTCTCTGGGTCAAGGCACTAATGGACTGAAGTGTCTCAACCTCAACACTCTCCTTCACAATGAAATGGATAGACACGTGCTCATGGGTTGGTCTAGTGAGTGCTCATCTCATTGGCCGCTATGGGTCAACACGTGCCCCTGGTCTACCCTCTACCCTAGAACTCTTGCATATCAAAATAATTTGGCACTTTATTTTTGACAAACTGACAGTAGAGTTTGTTGCAAGTATGGGCCTAATTGGTGTTGTCATTGATGTCAACATACTCCTGTTGCATTGATGATAAGGATTGGATGAGTTGTATGCTGAGGATATTGAGAAAATTAGTCCTATCAGGAATAGAGAAGAAAGTGAAGACAGTGAGGTGAAGATCCCAACTAAGATGAAGATCAGAGGATGCACATCAAAGGGTTTGTAGATATATGTCTTAAGATGATCCAGTAAAGATTTGAGAGGTCCACATGAAGATCTAAAGAAGTTATGGCCAATTGAGTAAAACTGGTTCTGGCAGATGTTTAGAGGTGACAGAGTGACATAGATAGGTCCAGTGAGATTTAGAAATGCAATATCTTGTTCTACGGATTTGGTGGAGCATTTAGGAAGTCAATGTGAATTGACAACTCAACTGGTTCGTGGTCTAGAGGTATGCAAGCATCTATTCCAATATGATAGTGATGACAGACTGTGTTCTTGAGGTTCCAAATGAAGAAGAGAAAGATTTCAGTAAGCAGAAGTAGTGTGGATGTTCTTGGTGATTCAGGCAAGCTTGTGGAGTTCTTTGGATTGTGTCTAGTTCATGTTGGTGGTCTGCATTGAAGATTGAGCTCGTAATTGAATAATTACTTCCGGATGATGATGTTCTTCCTAAGTCTGGCCGACTAGATGAGTTACACATCCTATGGATGATATTGAAGATGTTCTGTGAAGCATGGTGTGTTCCTAAAAGAAGATTGAAGTCTCAGATCTATGTAGTCGACAGTGTGTTGATCCACATGAAGTCTTTTGTAATTAGTCAAGTTGTATTTTCTCTGTAAAGTGTGCTGACTTGGATGATTATCCCTAAGTTGATGTCTTGTATAAATAAGAAGTTGTGAAGTCATTTCAAATGTATCTTGGCAGAGATGAGAGTGTGGTAGAGAACAGAGAAGTGAAAGGCAGAGCAGAAGTGTTGGGTTTAAATGGAACTAACTCAAGCATGGTGAAGATGCTATTCTTCAGTTCAAGTATGTAATATTTATCATTCTGTAGACAGTGTGTCTCCTGTAGGTAGTGGGCCTCTTGTGAGTAGTATGCCTAGGCAGTGAACCCTAATTGGTATGTGCCATTTATTCTTCTTATTCTTTTAATAGAGAATACAATCTTAGGTTAGTCACCCCATGGCTTTTCCCTTAACCAAGTTTTCCACGTTAAAATCTTGGTGTCATATGTGTTAATGTGTTTCTGCTCTTGAATTGTTACATTATGTTTCCATGATTGATTTACTATTATACTACTGAATTACAAAGAGGATTTAAGTGATTAATAGGAAGAAAGTTTTGGGACAACTAATTCACCCCCCCTCTCAGTTGTCTATCTTGAATCCAACAATTGGTATCAAAGCCAGGTTCCTCTAAAAGAGCTTAACCACTTGGGGAGATCCAAGATGTTGTCCTACAAGAAGGATAGTCTGAGGTTTGATGGAACCAATTTCACTCTTTGAAAAAGCCATATGGAATGTCACTTGCAATGTATGGAAATGCAATATTGGATTATAACTTCAAAGAAGTATGTTCCTCCATAGAATGGTCTGAAATCCATAGATGAAATTAGAGATGCTGAAAACAATCTTCAGGTGAAAGAAGCTCTTGTAAGAGCCTTATCTGATTCAGAGCTGACAAATGTTATAGATCTAAAAACTACATATGAGATTTGGGAAAAACTGGAACCTCTGCATGAAGGAGACAAGTATGTTAAATGTGCCAAGCTACAGAGTCTGAAAGGAAAATTTGAAAACCTGAAGATGAGGGAAGATGAAAATATCACTACTTTTATGCCAAGAGTAAATGAGCTTGTTTGTGGCATTAGATGTGCTAGTGGAATCCTGGATGAAGATGAGATTATTGCCAAAGTTCTTAGATCCCTACCTACTTCTTACAAATACAAGGTTGCTGCCATTGAAGAATTCAGATCTTTTTCAAATATCACAAGAGATCAATTGGTTGGTAAATTAGCTGCATTTGAATTGGCCGAGTTTGGAGATGCACCCCCCAAGACTGAATCTGCATTCAAAGCTAGTGCCTCTATAAAAGGAAAACAAAAGTTTGATTTGGGAGAGAACTCTTCAAAGAAACTATCATGGTATGAGAAAAAAAGAAAAGATCTAGAAGAAGATGAAGCAGAAGCTGCTCAATTGGAAGTTCTTATTGCAAAAAGACTGCCAAGAGGATCTAGTAAGTATGAAGGGAAATTACCTTTTAAATTTTTTAACTGCAATAAGATTGGTCATTTTGCCTCAAGGTGTCTGAAAAGATTTTCAAGGACAAATCCTAATAGATCAAGATTCCAAAAGAAATGTTACTATATTCATGAAGATGATGATGATGAAGGAGTAACATATGATGAATCAGAGATAGGAAACAAATCCGGAAGTGACTGGGTGTTTATTGCAATCAAGGAAGAAGATCCAATGCCCTCTAAATCTATCAATCATAAAATGGTAGAAAGAGCCCTGGATGCCCAAGTTGAAGAAAAGGATGATTGGGTCATTGACAGTGGATGCTCCCACCATATGATAGGTGATAAAAATAAGTTCATAGATTTGGAAAGATATGAAGGAGGAGTTGTAAAATTTGGTGATAATTCTGCTGGCAAAATTAGAGGTAGAGGAACTATTTCTTTTGATGGAAAGAACAAAATTAGTAATGTACTATATGTTGAAGGTCTGAAGCATAATCTTCTCAGTGTTGGACAGTTGGTGGACAAAGGCTATGATCTCTGATTTAAAAATGGAAAATGTAAGATCTTTGAAAGTTCTAGAATAGAGATTGCATCTGGTACTCAAACAAAAGTTAATATCTTCCACTTGGTTGGTACTGGTAAAAGTTGTTTATTTGTTCAAATTGATTAGAGTTGGTTGTGGCATAGGAGAATGTGTCATGTGAATTTTGATAATATCATCAAGATAAGAAACACTCAGGTTGTAAGAGATCTTCCAAGACTGGTGAAACCTACTAATAGTTTGTACAAAGAATGTCAGTTGGGTAAGCAGAGCAGAGTCACATTGAAAAGTAAGGAATAGTCTTCTACCAAACTATTGGACTTAGTACATACTAATCTATGTGGTCTGGCAAGAATCAGGAGTTTGCAAGGTGATAGATACTTCATGTTATTAATTGATGACCACTCCCGGATGATGTGGGTGACTTTTCTGAAAGAGAAATTAGAGGCTCTTGAGAAATTCACAATATTCAAGGCTATGGTAGAGAATGAAACCGGATTGAACATAAAATGTCTAAGGTATGATAGAGGTGGAGAATTCACATCCTGTGAGTTCATAGAATTATGTGAGAAACATGGGATAAAAAGACAGTTGTCTGCTCCAAGGACTCCACAACAGAATGGAGTAGTGGAGAGAAAGAACCAGATCATCCAGGAAGAATCTAGAACCATGATGATGGAAGCAAATGTTCCTCAGATCTACTGGAGAGAAGTTGTAAGCACTGTAGTCTATACTCTTAATCGAGTACAAATTAGAGGCAATACTGGTAAGACCCCTTATGAACTTTGGTTTGGCATCACTCCCACTGTGAAGTATTTAAGAGTCTTTGGTAGCAAATGTTATATTAAAATAGATGAAGACCTTGGTAAATTTGATGCTAGAAGTGATGAAGGAATATTCTTGGGTTATTCTACTCAAAGCAAAGCATACCAGTGTTATAACAAGAGATTGAGAAAGATTATAGAAAGTACAAATGTGAAGGTTGTTGAAGGTATTGAAAAACCCTCAAGGTTTTATGAATATGATGAAGATGATCAAAATGATGTTTTGGTCCAAGAAGTCCAAGCCCCTTTTGAAATTTAGATCCAAACTGATCCAGAGAATCAGGAAGAAGAGATAAGTTTGAATGAACCTGTTCAAGAAATAGAAGTGCAAGAAAGTCCTAAAATTCCCAGGTATGTAAGACTGAATCACTCTGAAGATTAGATCATAGGTGATAAAAGCAAAGGTGTTCAAACAAGAAGAAAGATTGCTCAAGACTCAGAAGAGTATTGTCTGATTTCAAAGATTGAACCAAAGTCAATGAATGAAGCATGCAATGATGAAAGATGGACTAAAGCAATGAAGGAAGAGTTGATGCAAATTGAGAAAAATCACACTTGGGATCTTGTTCCTAGACCTAGAAACAAAAATGTGATTGGAACCAAATGGGTCTTCCGGAATAAACTAAATGAAGATGGTGAAGTAGTCAGAAACAAAGCCATATTGGTCTGCAAGGGTTATTCCCAAGTTGAAGGAGTTGATTTTGAAGAGACTTTTACTCTGGTGACAAGAATTGAAGTAGTCAGATTATTTTTTGCCTTTGCTGCCTTCAAGGATTTCAAGGTATATCAGATGGATGTCAAGTCTGCCTTCCTAAATGGTGACTTGGAAGAAGTTTACATTGAGCAACTAGATGGATTCCAATTGTCTGATCATGGTGATATGATCTGCAAGTTGAAGAAAGCATTATATGGACTTAAACAAGCCCCAAGAGCCTGGTATGAAAGACTGGATAAGCATCTTTTAAAGATTGGTTTCAAAAATAGTACTACTGACAATAATTTGTACTTCAAAATTGATCATGAAAATATCTTGATTGTTGAAGTGTTTGTTAATGATATCATTTTTGGAGGAAGATATAATATGTGCAAAACTTTTGCAAATCAAATGAAAAGTGAATTTGAGATGTCCATGTTTAGGGAAATGAATTTCTTCTTGGGTCTACAAATCATTCAAACAAAGAAAGGAATCTTCATTTCACAGATCAAATATGTGAAAGAATTGTTGAAGAAATTTAGGATGGAAGACTCAAAACCAATGAGTACTCCCATGGCAACTGGATGCAAATTGAGCAAAGATGATAAGTCTCCTAAGGCTGATTAAAAAAAGTATAGGTCAATGATTGGAGGACTATTGTATCTTACTCAAACTAGACCTGACATTATGAATGTTGTGGTCTTGTTGCTAGATTCCAAGCTGATCCTAGAGAAACTCATGTTATGGTAATCAAGAGGATTCTTAGATATCTAAAAGGGACAATTGAGTATGGTTTATTTCTCTCTTCATGTATATACAGATGCGGATTGGGTAGGAGATGTGGATGACCGGAAGAGTACCAGTGGTGGAGCATTCTTTTTGGGGAAAAGATTGGTTTCTTGGCTAAGCAAGAAACAAGAGGCAATATCTTTGTCCACTGCAGAAGCATAATATATTGCAGCAGTAGGTAGTTGCACTCAAGTATTGTGGATGAAGCAAATGCTAAGAGACATCAGAGTGGAGTATGAGGAACCTATCACAATCTTCTATGATAATTCAAGTGCAATAAATATATCAAAAAATTCAGTGTTGCATTCAAAGACAAAACATATATCCATCAAGTTTTATTTTCTAAGAAAGCAGGTGAACAAGAATGAAGTTAGATTAGAGTTTGTGCCCTCTAAGGATCAGATTGCAGACATTTTTACTAAACCTCTACCTAAAGACTCTTTTGAGTATCTTAGGGAGAAGTTAGGGGTTATTACCCCTTCAGTTTTGAATTAAGGTGCACTAATGTGCATCAGTTTGGTGGATCTCACAGTCATATCTTGTGGTCCAGATTGATGATGGGAAGCTGCTACTCAGGGGGAGTAGCTGGTATGATTTTGAAGTGATACAAGTATGTGTCCTTTGCCATTGATGTCAAAGGGGGAGAGAAGACATGAAAAAAAAAGTGGTTGCTAATCAAAGGAGCAGTAAAGGAAGATAAGACATGTGAATGGTTGTTGTTGATAGGGGGAGTTATGTCAGTGAGGAAAAGCTCTTGTATTGATGGTTAAAACAATTTTTCACATCATATGGTTCCATCAATGAAAAAGGGGGAGATTGTTGCAAGTATTGGGCCTAACCAGTGTTGTCGTTGATGTCAACATTCTCTTGTTGCATTGATGATCAGGATTGGATGAGTTGTATGCTAAGGATATTGAGAAAATTAGTCCTATCAGGAATAGAGAAGAACAGTGAAGACAGTGAGGTGAAGATCCCAGCTAAGATGAAGATCAGAGGATGTACATCAAAAGGTTTGTAGATATGTGTCTTAAGATGATCCAATAAAGATTTGAGAGGTCCACATGAAGATCTAAAGAAGTTATGGCCACTTGAGTAAAACCAATTCTAGCAAATGTTCAAAGGTGACAAAGTGACATAGATAGGTCTGGTGAGATCCGAAAATGCAATATCTTATTCTGCGAATTTGGTGGAGTGTTTAGGAAGTCAATGTGAATTGACAACTCAATTGGTTCATGGTCTAGAGGTCCGCAAGCATCTATTCCAATATGACAGTGATGACAGACTGTGTTCTTGAGGTTCCAGATGAAGAAGAGAAAGATTTTAGTAAGCAGAAGTAGTGTGGATGTTCTTGGTGATTCAGGTAAGCTTGTGGAGGTCCTTGGATTGTGTCCAGTTTGTGTTGGTGGTCCGCATTGAAGATTGAGCTCCTAATTAAAGAATTACTTCCAAATGATGATGTTCTTCCTAAGTCTGGCCAACTGAATGAGTTACACATCCTGCAGATGATCTTGAAGATGTTTTGTGAAGCATGGTGTGTTCCTAAAAGAAGATTGAAGTCTCAGATCTATGTAGCCGACAGTGTGTTGATCCGCATGAAGTCTTTTGTAATTATTCAAGTTGTATTTGCTCTGTAAAGTGTGCTGACTTGGATGATTATCCCTAAGTCAATGTCTTATATAAATAAGAAGTTGTGAAGTCATTTCAAATGTATCTTGGTGGAGATGAGAGTGGTAGAGAACAGAGAAGAGAAAGCTAGAGCAGAAGTGTTGGGCTTAAATGGAACTAACTCAAGCATGGTGAAGATGCTATTCTTCAGTTCAAGTATGTAATATTTATCATTATGTAGACAGTGTGTCTCCTGTAGGTAGTGGGCCTCTTGTGAGTAGTGTGCTTGGGTAGTGAGCCCTAATTGGCATGTGCCATTTGTTCTTCTTATTCTTTCAATAGAGAATACAATCTTGGGTTAGTCACCCCATGGTTTTTCCCATAACCAGGTTTTCCATGTTAAAATCTTGGTGTCATATGTGTTAATGTGTTTCTGCTCTTGAATTGTTGCATTATGTTTCCATGATTGATTTATTATTATACTACTGAATTACAAAGAGGATTTAAGTGATTAATAGGAAGAAAGTTTTGGGACAACTAATTCAGCCCCCCTCTCAGTTGTCTATCTTGAATCCAATAGAGTTTCCATAAAAAATATTATAGGAGCTCATTATTGTTGCATGGAGGATGGTCAAAAACCATCCACCACCTCTACCCAAAATTGTTCCTTATTGCTTGGTTGTTGCACCAATGGATAGGGAACCTTGTGCATGTAAGGGGTAGAGGTTGATTTGTTCATGGGTCTATGAAAATAGAAAACAAGTCCAATTTTGTAATTTGTTCATTTTTAACTTGTTCATAGGACAACTTATCTACATAGAACTCTCTAAATTCTCTCCTCTTTTCTGACCAACGAGAGATTTTCTTGCTAAGTGAATCTACATTTGATAACATAGATTCAAGAGATTGAGCAAGCATGCATCTATGCAAGGTTGAAGTTGCAGGTTCTTCCAACCTTCCAATTATGTCTTCAATTTATTT
The DNA here is from genome assembly GCA_027924645.1 of Cunninghamia lanceolata. Lineage (NCBI taxonomy): Eukaryota > Viridiplantae > Streptophyta > Pinopsida > Cupressales > Cupressaceae > Cunninghamia > Cunninghamia lanceolata. Next base: position 1,893,695 of record BSBN01000246.1, read on the forward strand.
TTATTATTTTCAATTTGCCCCATTATATTTTCTTGTGTTCTCGGGGTATATTGAGGAATAAATGGAGGTGTTTCTTGTTGGGGTTGTTCTTTAGCAGGTATTTTCTATTCAGGTGATGGAGGTACATTATCAATTCCTGTAAATTAAAGAAATTTACATCAAAAAACTATTTGAACCTACCTATTTAGCAACAAATTCACACAAGAAAGCAAATAGAACTTACTCTTTTGGCCTCCCCAACATCATGGTGGCATTTTGATGATGAATTAGTGACAAAGTGTTGAGGATATGCCCTTCGATAACATGAGTATGCTCTCCTTTGTCTCCAAGCCACGGGTTTTCTATGAAATGTTGTGAAACAAAGAAATGAAATGTAGTTTTTTTTATATAGTAGAGCATAACGCACTCATGTTATAACACGAGTGCATTATGGCTTGATGTTGTTGTTTAAGGGGAAATTTGATAAAGAGGATTTTTTTGTGTTTAGGGTTAATTTGTATGAATCCTCCTTTCACCTCAAACATTCAAGGACTTCAGTCGAGTAGGAAGTCTACTATCAAGCTTTCATTCACTTGGAATGTAGACAAGATTGGAATTGTATGATTTAGTTATTCATTTATGCCCAATTATGCTTAAAGCCCTAATTATGAAAATTTGGAAGCAAACAGATAAATTACAAAAAATGCTCACACACAAAGATATCAAATGACAATCAAATGCATACCAGATTTTAAAGTTTGGGAAGCAGAATAGTCAGGGACTAATGAGTGGGTGCCCTAGTCCAGTGCCATGCTTTTTGTCAGGATCTAAAAACCTTGTCTGCAACCTATTCCTATTATTCCAGAGATTCTTTAGTTACGGGATTCAAAGGACTAATGAGAGGCCACCCCAGTCTAGGTCCCTATTTTCTTCTTTGATCTACAATTTTGACAGTCTGCACTAGTCTCCTGTAACTCCACTTTTTTTGTTCCTACAACCTATAACCTGCAATGACAGAAAAATGGGTTGGGGGCTGTGATGTTTAGAGGCTTGCCTGAGTCAAGCCCCAAAGAGATGTTCAAGTCTTCCAAACACTGTTGTCAGATAAAGAGTATGTATCCCTATGGGATAAAGGTAAAATTCAAATGATAAATAATTGAAACACAATTGATATCACCTTGTAGTGAAGATCTCATGGAAGGAAAAAGCTCTTCATGCCATGAGGAGATGCCTACCAAATCTGCAAATACAAATGCAAGAACAACACAAATTATGCTCTATAATACACAATGAATGCCTTGAATCACTTCTACACAAGATCATGAATCAAAAAATGCCATCTAGTTTACAAATGAATGCCTAAACATGCTTATATATGCAACTACAAACATTCCCACTAAGAATTCGTAATTGAAACATACCGTGTCGACATAGGACCCAAATAACGGTCACAAACTGACACTTTGAAATTGGTCCCAACCTAAAATAGGGTAGGACTACGGTGTGGGTACCCAAGTCTTCCCCCCTATTTTAGGTAGGGTTATTGTTAAGTACAACCCCTGAGTCCAAATTGCCATGAAACTTCAGGGTTTTCTCATCAGGAAGTCAGATTAACATGAAAAATATTCTAAATACATAAACAAGACTTGGGAGCTAAACCTTAAGAGGGAAAAGCCCCCAAGGGGACATTTTTTGACGTAACATTTAGCCCCCACTTTAATGTATGTATAAACACAAGGCCAATGCATGCATTAAAGTACAGTCAACAAGCACAGAAAACACGTCAAGCATGGAAAAGACATGCCAATCACAGAGAAGATAGTAATAGGCATGCAAAACATAGAGGAGATAGTTACAGTCACACAAAACACAAAGAATATAGCATTGAAGATACACAAAACATAGTGAATACAGTGAATGTAGTGAAGATAGAGGTGATTTTCTTTTTCTTTTTCTTTTTCATATATATGAAATGCAGATGCAAGTACAAGGAAAGTAAACACACCACCCATAATGCAGGAGGGACTCATCACCACCAGTCTTTAAGACTACATATGGGGCAACACACATGCAAAACATGCCATGCAAAGCAAGAACTCCATACAAATCCCAAAGCATAGGAGGGACTCATCGCCACTAGTCTTTAAGACTATGCTTGGGAACAAACACGCAATACACACACACACACTTGGAAGACACAAAGAAAACATTGTAGACAAGTGGAGTGTTCATATTTCTAGGTTCATCACCATCTCAGGCACATTACAGGCACACACCGAAAATTGGTCTTCACCAAAACAATTGCTGAAGACACTCTTAAGGGTTGAGTTAGTCATAGAACCACTCCCCGCCTCGCGATGAGGACTTTTGAAAATGATAGGATGTGCACTCTCCATGAGAAATACAGCATCCGCACCTCGCGATGAGGGCTTAAGATATAAAGGGATATGATATCCCTGCCTCCATAAAGGGCTTAAATGATTGATTTCAAACAAATCTCAGAGTATAGGAGAGACTCATCGCCACCAGTCTTTAAGACTACACCTAAGATCAAGAACATTGCTAACATCTATAATAGACAACTTACCTTATATATGCCCCCGCCTTAAGGTGGTTGATATCAGGTATCGATATCAAGCACGTTAAGGTAGGAAGAAAACACACAAGGGAACATGAGCTCTCGCAAAGCCCATGCCCCCGAGAGGTGACATGTATGTTACAATCACCAAATGTTCCCACAAGCACATCCTTGCAAGAAAAGTGTTAGTGTCTATACAATCATGATAAACAACAATGCATATGATCAACCACATAAAGAGCCAAGGTTATACTACAAATTCAGAGATCGGGTATAACTGTGGGGCTATACCGTGAAAATCTGAAAACTGAGTCTCACCAAGGCAAGATTCAAAGACCAACAAAGTTCATGGAGCAGTAGTATTATTATGGTTTGTAAGAGAGATAAGACATCATCAAGATCACATGGAGTGATTCTACTAGCCAAGCATCAGATAATATATATCAACCCCATCATCATATTAGGAACTAAGTCTAATTTTTTATTTCTCGCTAAAGGGACCCTAGGTCCACATCAATATAATATGTTTTTTGTCATCCACCCGCTAGGTAGAAACACTAGAGGAAGGGAAACAATATATTGAGAGAGGAGAAACAAGTACCTTAGGGACAGTCATGTAGGAGGTTGCCCCAAGTCACCAACTATAACACTATGTCTGTAAGACAACACATAAAAGTGAAAATAGAGGAGAAGCAATATAGAAGAATGATGATACAAATAGAAGAAGGGTCACAACAAAGGCACGGTCTCCAAGTATTCTGGACCTTACAAGAGAATCAAGGGTCATCCCAAGAGGCCTAAACAACACATAACACATCACTGAGGAAACACATCACGAGAGATAAAGGGTTAGAGATACTTACCTATGAGGATCATCAAACTAAGTTTTGTCATCAAGCAAATCATTGTCATCTTCCCACTTCTGAATGCTAGAGGAAAGTGGGACATAAGGTACCATAGCCCAACTCTTATTCTTTTGTTCAAGTTGTCCATTCTTAAGATCTTCATGGTTTGATTCAATGTTTGGTGAAATTTTTTCTTGTTGAGATGCAATTCGTTGGGCATATTCTTTTTGTCTCCTCCTCCTTTCTCTTGGTTGTCTATTTCTTTTTGTCCTACCACTTATCTCTTATAAGATAGTGTTTTTCTCTTTCATAGGTTTTTGTGTTTTAGAGGAGGAAGCACTAGGATCAAATCTCATTTGTCTAGGTGGAATATCTTGTTGTCGATGACTACCTCCCAATCCTTGTAAGGATGGTTGGGGAGGAATCTCAACATAGGGTCCATTTGCTTTTGGTCTAGGATTCTCTTCAACTGTAGGTTGTTTGTCTCTTGTTGTTTCTTATCTAGAGGGACTAGCCACTTGATGTAATAGTTTTGCTTTGTAATTTCTATAGCTTAAGAAGTTAAAGTCTATTTGTAGCTCTAGTTCCTTTTTAGATCTTTCCCAAAAGTAATCTAGTGTAAAATTTTGTCTTGTAGCCAAAGGTTTATACCTATTGCCATGTATAGTATGCATTTGTCGATTCAAAGGAAATTTTACACAATTATGAATTGTTGAAGGGACAACTTTCATAGCCTTTAACTAGGGATGTCCCAATTTTATATGAAAAATGTCAAAAATAGGGACAACATAAAACCATTTTTCTACATGTTTCTCAAATGCAGTGACCAATAGAGATATTTTCCTAGAAATGTTTACAAAGGTTCCCTTATGTGTCTTAATCATCATATCTGAAGGGTCATAAGAGCCTTGCATTAATTGATGTGAAAAGAGGAACTCTTCCATGGTGAAATTAGTCATGCAATTAGGATAAATAAGTGTTCCATTCACAAGATTTCCCATTATCTTCATGGTGATATAAAGAGGTCCTTCGGTTTCTCCAATTGTTCTATCATGAGGTGTAAACACAATTTCAGGTTCAGGGACCTTTCTTTTCATGTAAGGCCTAGGAGGGAACCTATTGTTATTGTTGTGATTAGAATCCATGTGTATATGTATTCAAATCAATGTGAGATCATATTTTAAAATCTTTTCAAATTTTATGCAAAAGACAAGTGTAAAACTATGTATAAAAATGACCTAAAATGCTTGATTTTTTTCAACTTTTTTCAATGCAAATAAGTGAAAGAAAGGGTGTTGTAAGGAAATTGATCAGGGGAAGAAAAAAATATGTCTGATATCAGTCCAATAAAGTAATAATATCATTCAAAACACACTTTTGATCCAAATCTAGAATGATGACAAGTCAAAACCTAGTGAAAATACACTAAAATATGCAATTTTTCACAACTTTGAATACAAAGACCTGATAAAAGGGGTGTTGTAAAATTTGTTAGGAGGCATAGAATATTATGTCAGTAATACCAGTCATCTAAAGCCATAAAATATTTTTCAACATGCTTGGAGTGCAAATCTAGGTCAAACCCTAGGGAAAATATAGCTAAAATATGCAAATTTTCACCAAATTTCAATGCAACAGAGTATGAAAAAGGGTGTTGTGAGAAAAATGATGATGGAAATCAAATTATAACAGTAATAACAGCTACATTATTCCAAAAAATCTATCACAACACGCTTATAGTGCAACTCAAGGTCAAACCCTAGGGAAAATATACCTAAAATATGCAATTTTTCACCAAATTTCCACTGTAAGGGGCCAAAAAAAAGGTGTTGTAAAGAATTTTAGGAGGAAAATAATATAATAACCCTTATAATAGCCAATTAGTGTAGAAAAATCCTTTACAACACACCTATGGTGCAAATCTAGAGAGACAATAAGGCCAAATCTAGTGAAAAATTGAGGTTTTCAAACCCTGGGCGTGAAATTTTGCAAGAAAACCACTATGATGCAACACTAAAGTTATAAATCAATACTAATGAGTGTTTTAAAAGGGTAGTGAAATCTGAAACAAGATTTTGACTACAAATGCCAGCTAATGCAAAACTCGGTTATATGGAAAAATGCACAATTTCAAGCAATTTTCAACAATTTAAGCATGAAAATGCAATCTAAATGAATGATGAATGAAAAAATTATGTATTTTAAATCATATCTGATGATAATTATATAAATTTTTTGAAATTAAATTCCAACTAATTTAAATTATATGAAAATATAAGCTAAAAATGCCCATTTTTTTCCAATTTTTCTATTTTTTTCAATTTTTTTGTAATTTTTCAAATGCAATAATATGAACAATGAAATGAATGTAAATATGAAGCACAATACTCATCAAGGTGCAAAATTCAAAGGAACATGGGTTCACCAAAATGTTTAAGGTGAAAATTGATGCAAGAGGATTTGTTAGTGTTTCGGGTTAATTTGTATGAATCCTACTTTCACCTCAAACATTCAAGGACTTCAGCCAAGTAGGAAGTCTACTATTAGGATTTTAGTCACTTGGAATGTAGGGAAGATTGGAATTGTATGATTTAGTTGTTCAATTATGCCCAATTATGCTTAAAACCCTAATTATGCAAATTTGGAAGCAAACAGACAAATTACAGAAAATGCTCGCACACAAAGATATCAAATGACAATCAAATGCATACCAAATTTTGAAATTCAGGACTAATAAGCGGGCACCCTACTCTAGTGCCATGTTTTTTTGGGGATCCGGAGGACTAATGAGCAGGTGCTTGAGTCTAGGTCCCTATTTTCTTCTCTAATCTGCAATTCTGATAGACTGCACTACTCTCCTACAACTCTACTTTTTCTGCTCCTGCAACCTGTAACCTACAATAATGGAAAAATTGGTTGGGGGTTGTGGTGTTTACAATCTTTCCTCAGTCAAGCCCCGAAGAGACATTCAAGTGTTTCGAACACCGTTGTCAGATAAAGAGTGCATATCCCTGTGGGATAGAGACAAAATCCAAATGATAAGTGATTGAAACACAATTGATATCACCTTGTAGTGAAGATCTCATGGAAGGAAGAAGCTCTTCATGCCATGAGGAGATGGCTACCAAATTTGCAAATACAAACACAAGAACAACACAAATTCTACTCTACAACACACAATGAATTCCTTGAATCACTTCTACACAAGCTCATGAATCAAAAAATGCCATCTAGTTTACAAATTAATGCCTAAACATGCTTATATATACAACTACAAACATTCCCGCTAAGAATTTCATAATTTAAATTTACCGTGTCATCATAGGACCCAAATAACAGTCACAAACTGACACTTTGAAATTGGTCCTGACCTAAAATAGGGCAAGACTAGGGTGCAGGCACCCAAGTCCTCTCACCTATTTTAGGTAGAGTTATTGTTAAGTACAACCCCTAAGTCCAAATTGCCATGAAACTTCAAGGTTTTCTCATCAAGAAGTTAGATTAACATGAAAAATGCTCAAAATGCATAAACAGGACCCGGGAGCTAAACCTTAAGAGGAAAAAGCCCCCAAGGGGACATTTTTTGATGTAACAGTTTCTGAGCCTTAGGCTTAACATCACCAATCCATAGCATGGGCATGTTATAATGCACTCACATTATGGCTTAAATTTTTTTTAAAAGTTGGCCACTTTTCGGCCCCCCAACTTTTTGCACTTGCCCAAGGGGCAATGAGATCGAGCTTGTGGGAAGAAACCATAGATAAATTTTTCTTGAAGGCAACTTCTTGGAAAGGGATGTGGCTTACAATGGCTAGGAAAATCACAATGGTGAAGTTGATACTATAAGCTATCCCCATCTATCTTATTTCCAAAACACAGATTACAAGGAAAGCAAATAATCTAAAAGAAGGCATTTTGAAGAAGTTTCTCTAGGAAGGTTTGGAGGAGATCAAGAGAGTGCCACTTATTGGTTGGGAAACTTTATGCAAGAGAAAAGAGGAAGGTGGCCTTCTCTTAAGGAAAATTAAGATGCAAAATATTTCCTTGGGTGCCAAGTTGATCTATAAAATGCATGAGAATCCTTTAGCTCACTAGTGTAGGTTGCTTCAATGAAAATATTTGGATAGTCTAGAACCTACCAATATTCTCACAATCCATAACACCCTAGAGGCTCACATATCTAGAACTTCCTCATGCAATGCAAACCAATCATAACAGACCACCTGGCCTAGAATGTCAGTAATGGATGTACTACATCCTTCTAGAAGGATTCCTAGAATGCCAACCCCTCGTTATGTGATGATCAGAGACTACAAGAAGTCATGTAAATTTTCATGGAAGCTTGGGTCCTGCATGTGATAGACTACCTTGAGCCACCTTAAGATGCTTCATCGGGATGGTGATGGAAGGATCTAGATAGAATTAAGGCACCGAATAATTAGAAAGCAATATTAAAACAAATCCTCAATTCAAGAGTAGTTTTTATCAATAATAAGGAGGAACTAATTATCTAGACAAGGGCCAGATCTAGATCATACACATTGAAATTAGGCTACAACATTCAGAAGGGATTTTGTAGCAATGGTGATTAGCCTATCAAGATCTGTTGGAGCCCATGGTGTCTCCCTAAAGAAGACGTGTTAGATTGGATCGCTCTCCACAAGGGAATCCTCACCAGCGCAAGAATCCAAATCATTGGCATTCAAGACCTTCTAGATGATGTTTATGTAAAAAATATAAAGAAACAATAGAGAATCTACTACTTAATTATGATTACATGAATGCCTATTGGCAGTCTCTCCTCAACTATCTAGGATGGCATGGAGCTCTACCTAACAATTTGTTGAATATGTTTCAAAGTTGGCCAAAGATCAGAGATACGACTTGGGAAGGAGTTTGGATTATGTCACCCTCATTCATTTTATGGAATCTATGGAAAGAGTGTAATTAGAGAATCCTTAGAGACATCGAATTACCGGTGGACAAGTTGATAAATAAGATTGAGAGAAATATATATGAAACTCTAATGGCTAAGATGAAAGAACCAAAGGCTCACTCCAAACCATTCTCAAAATGGGATGAATCCATAATGAGGAAATGGAAAATGGTGAACGTTTTGCCAACACAAGCAACAGGTTACTCTTAAAAAGTTAGGAAAGCCAATTGTGAGACCAACATATGGTTTCCCCCTTCATCTGGATGATTAAAACTAAAATTTGAAGGGGCCTTGAGAGGCAACTCAAGAATCTCTAGTGCTGGATGTATTATGAGATATGATCAAGGGAAGTTGATATGGGCCTTATCCAAGAAACTGGCACCTGGCATGTATAATGAGGTAGAGTTCCAAGCTCTCTTGGATGGACTCGATTTATGCATAAATAAGGGAATTCACAATATTGACATCGAGGTGAGTCACAAATATGTATCAATGCAATTTCTAGCCACACAATTCAAAATTGGAAACTCAAAAATATGGCTAAGAGCATTTGGGATACATTGAAGGACTTTGATAACTACAGGATTATGCACTGCTACAAGGAAGCCAACCAAACAACAGATTAATTGGCTAACTTTGCTTGCGAGAAAGAAGAGCCTGAAGTTGTTGATAGTAATCCACTCACTTGGGACTTGTTGGTGGTTTGAACCATGAGTTTGGTGCAAATGTCTCATAATGACAGTAACTTGGAATGGTGCTTGGTGTTTGATGGGTGTAGTTTTCCCACTAGTGTATCCTCTCTCTGCTCCCCATTGATTAGATCTGAAGCTTTCTAGTTTTTTTACTATATAGTTATATAGGAGTGGGCCCTTATCCCACATTTTACGTAAATCAAAAATATATATATGCTACTTATAGTGCTAAGTTTTTAAAGGTTTATGTTTTTAGAAAAATAAAATACCAGTGGGATTATATTTTTTGTGTTATATTTAAAAAATAATAATCTATTTGGGATGGGGAAGGATCAAAGCCCTACCCCCATGCCCACTGTGACTGTAAGCATAAAAATCATGCATAGCCTCCACGAGGATCCCTGTGATGATTTTTAATCCTTGTCACATACATGTAAGCATGAAATAACATCCTTTTAGCAGCAATCCTCTTAGTGATGTGTCATTTCTTTCATCTTGTGTTGTTTCCTCTCTCTCTCTCTCTCTCTCTCTCTCTCTCTCTCTCTCTCTCTCTCTCTCTCTCTCTCTCTCTCTCTCTCTCTCTCTCTCTCTCTCTCTCTCTCTCTCTCTCTCTCTCTCTCTCTCTCTGTTGTTGACACTTTTCAACACTTGTCGATTGGCATTTTCTGAGCTTATGACCATGTTCCTAACCCTTTTATGCATCTTGTAGGTGAGTTTTCACCTTTCCCCAGTGTTTTTCATCTTCTCCACCCCCTAGGAGTCTTCTAGAGGTCCCCCTAGCCATCTCCCACTTTCATTTTTTGTTTCACTCAACCAATCCATATCTCCCCCTATTATTGCCAAATCTCCCTCTGGGAGATCCTACTTTGCAAGTGGAGATTTGGATTCTTGCACATGACTGACCTATTTCTAGAGGTAAAACCCCTTCTTTTCTCCTCCTCTTCCATCTCCCATCTAGAACATCAACCCAGGTGCCTTCCCTCTATGGTCACCCATGGGTTGCCCCCGCGTGACCTGATTGGTGAAAGGGACGACCCCTGGGTGACCCTATCACATTTTTAGCCATGGAAAAACTCAAGTTTCTAACTTGAAAAAGCTTCATTTTCACCTATTTTTCTTCATGTTTGCATGGATTTTCAAGCCTAATATGGAGTTAACTATTTCATGCACCCACACATGCATAATTAGCTCCATTTCATCTAAAATTAACAACTCATGCATTGTCATGCACTCCCATGCACTATTTCTTCACTTCTTCATGAGTGATAAGATTTTATTGGGTAGGTCACTCCAATTTTAGTCCAAATCACTCTCGAATGCTCTTTGTTAACTCTCCAATCTAGTTGAGTTAACTCTCCTTCTTCCTTACCTCTAATCCCTTCTTCTAACCTACAAATGCCCCCCTCCCTCAAGCACAAAGGGAGGCAATTTCATTGTACACATAGCTCTTTCAAGTTATTGCTCTCCACATTCAACATTCTCATGCTCATACAGGATATAGGAGCCTTTTGTTTTGTTCATTGCTCATCAAGCTTTCACATAAAGCTCATCATGCATCCATACACTACTCAAATCAAGCCATCGTTCTCATCAATTGCTCTCATTGAGCTCTCTTTGCAAAGCTTCTACAGCTTCTTTCACTTCTTTTGTCACCTTGTAACGAAGAGGATTCACCACTGCTACAAGAGGATACAAGGTTGCCACACAAGGAAATCTGAGGGTAGTGGAGGCTCACAAGTCTTCTTTATTTCAGGTTCTTCTATGCTTTCTGTCAATTAGTAGTAATTAGATAACTAAAATTGCTCTTGGGATCAGTAATCTTATTGGTTTTCCTTGATAGGATAGTTAAATCTTGCATTCTTAGAGTAATTTGCTTTCATAGTTTAATTCATTTACATGAAATTTCCTCTCTAAGATTAAATCATTCCAAATATTTAAAAAACCCCCAAAACATAGTTAAATTGAATTAGGTAAATTCATTGTAGCTTGCATTCATTCTTTGATTCCTAGATTAATAAGCATATTTTATTTCCAAAAACACAAAAATGCACAAAAAGAAGTTTTGCATTTCATATAGTATTATTGTTGTCATGAAGGATTGTGCCCTGAATGCTAAGCCTTTACAAGCTTGGCAATCCCGTGCAACATGGGAACATTCTCAGATTGTGGGTTTGTCTGTTTCAAGAATGAACCTTTAGAAGAGTTGGATCCCTTTAAGTACCCTTTAGATATGTGAATTGATGGAGGAAAAAGATAGAAGAAAACTTGCATAAACTGAAAATTGAACAAAAAAAATCTATCTACAGGGGTGATACACCAATGTTTTGATTTAAAACTACAATGTAACTCACAAACATTCTCCAATACACCTGTTCTTACAATCCAAACTGATCAGATTCACCACATAAGTATTTCATAGAAAGGCATGAATAATCTTGCACAAGTTGTGCCCTATAAAAAAATGAAATTTGTATACTTGCATCTAATAAATGAGACAAACAATTTAGAGGTTTTGAAGAAAAACATAGAAAATTCATATCAAATCACTCACAAAATAACAAGATACCTGAAATCAAATAGAAGAACCCCTGATTGTATTAGAAAATGGAAGGAATCTATGCAAAACAATAATAAACTATTAAAAAATGAATTGTTGCTACTGAAAACTGTAAAAAAATGGCTGAGTTAAAAGACAATCTCCCTCTCTGCAATATGCAATGGCAAAAAAAAGAAAAAACTGAGGAAAAAAGCATAAGCTTTTTCCATATAATACCAAACTATCCCCAAAAAATGAATGGGCAGTCAGCTCTAGCTCAATTAGACTCCTAAATCTACATGAATGACTCCCAAAAAGAAACTCCAAGTTGTTGGGCGAACACAAGTGAAAAGCCTAAAAATTAGGCACCAAACTCCTCCAAAATGAGCAAAAATAGCTCAAAACTCCAAGTCTCATGGTCTTTGACCAAAAAACTACCAAGATTAGTCCTCCTTGACCCCAAAGCAAAAATAGAACTCAAGTATGTCCCTGTGCATGAGCTTGCACTTGAGTTCAACTTCTTCTTCTATCTTTTGCATTAATAAAGGGAAGAAAGAGTCTAATTTAACAAATATTAAAGGCAATGACATGATTTTTCCTTAATAAGTGTTATTTAATGCTTTTTTCACTCTAGTTTATTATTTAACAAATATTAAGGCAATTATTATGAGTATTGCACTTAATATTTGTTAAATTACATTATTTTTGCCATTTATCTATGCAAAAAATACAAGAAGTTACACTACAATAATAACCTTAAAGGCAAAAATCAAACTCCTCTCATCCTTCATGCAAAAATAATACTCTATTATGCCCCATCACTATCACAAGGATCTCAATCCTCTCCAAAATGGTCTAAGTCACTAAATAAAGTCAGAAGACCTTACTCCTTCATACTATCCTTCAACCTTAAACCTCAAGTCATTTGATTTGATTCTAAGGTCAAAATAGACATTAAACTTTGCAAAAAAAGTCATGATTCCCCTTATGACTCCCTCAACCTCCACTATGTATAATGACTAAAAGTCATAGACCACGGGTTTCATTTGATTTATGAAGATCTCAAAAATAAAGTCAAAAGACTTAGAACTCACAGGCTAGGGAACACTAGTTAAAACATTTGTAAACCCTAAAAAAAACATTTCACTCTTTCACTTTTTTAGCCTCTTGCTAAGAGAGTGCCGCCACCAGGAGGGTTTAAGGGTTTGGAGGTCCCTGGATGAAGGCAACTAAAGCTATTGAAGGATATCCTACTACTTCTATGAAGAAGTTTATTGGTAAGCAAGGCTCATACTCGTTCTCTTTGATTTTATAGTCAAAAACTTATTTATTTGCTACTTATCCCATGCTCAATCATGGAGAAACCTTGGTTTTTGGTGCTTCTTGTGAAATAAAAAGAGAAAAGAAAAAGGCTTCTTTTCCTTTGGTATCCATACTATAGCATTTTTCTTCCTTTATCAAGCACCATGCCTTTGAAAACCCTTTGTTTTCCTTTCTGGATCAAGCTTGACCCCTTTCTAGTAAGCCTTTCTTGCATGAAAATGTTGAGATTTTTCTTTATCTATGAAAGAAATGATTGCATGTTCTGGTTGTGATAGAAAAATGATAGAAACTGTGGTTCACTATTTATATTTTGTTTGATTGTTGTAAAACTTGTGATTCCTCTGCCCTTTCTTATTTCAGTCCATTTATGATCTAAACTCTTGAGCAATCACTATAATCTCTATTCACCACTATCACCTAGACCATTGTCACCTCTATCTACCCCTTTTCCATGCATAGATAGTGTTTATTGTTCAAGTGAGAACATTCCCCTTTATTTTGTTTCTCTTCTCCTTCAAAAGACCCTTAACATGGTCACAAGATGGTTGGTAAATCTTAGGATGATAGATCTTTGCTGATATTTTGAAAGAAAAGGATCTTTAACAGTTTTGACAAGCTTATGGAGGTTTAAAGTCTATCTAGGCTTGTTAAGATAAGTTAAAACCCTTACCCTTATCTTATAACCTAAAAGAATTTAGTGGATCCTTTGATGAAGGTTGTGGTCTTAACAATCTTCAAACCTATATTTCTCTTGCAGATCAAAAATGATGTAGACCTATGAATAGTCATGCAAGATAGACATCAATAGGCTCTTGTAAATGCTCTCATAACCAATAGATAGTAGTCTTAAACCTTATTTGATCCATATTGGCCTGAATATTTGATTCGTCTTAAGGAAGACCCAATAGGACTACTCAGGGCAACCTCATAGTCTTGACTAGTGGAGGCTTGTGATATATCCATTATATGAAAATACCCCTAAACTGTGCACTATCCTAATGTTATTATCTACTCTTGTGATATTCTTATATGGACTATTATTTTTATTTTTTATGGTTTGATATGACTGTCATTTTCTTATCATGTTCTTTGACTACTACAATTTAATAGTTCTTCTAACATAACTCCCTCTATATCCCATATGCTTGTTGCTCCTAGGACTGTTCTTCTTAGAATAGACTGCTCTGTTGTTTGTGATAGTCAAGGGAACTACTACTCCTCTAAGGATTGTTTCTTCATAGTTGATTGCTTTGACTGTCATGCCTCTTCCTTATGTGCAATGTTGTATATATTTTCTTGATCACTACCCTATAACTTTTGTTGACTCCTATATATGTGTCCACTCTATAGACCTTGTGTTTTCTTGATAAGGTTACCACTATTTTCTTCATCACACCTCCAACCTCTCTATCATCATATGTGTACTCTCCTGAGGTAGTTGATAGTGCCTTACATGTTGTTCCTCCTCTATCCATTGTGATGTTGTCCTCTAGCTATGACTATCCTTGTTATGATGTAGGCATTCTACAAGTTAAGATAGGAATCTCAATTGCACTTTGTTGAAAGTATTATTCTTATGAAAGCTTGACTATCATTTTAAGTTGTGTGAACTATGAACTTGTGCTCTCCTCTTATATGATTGTCATGCTCATTTTATGAAGGTTGTTAAAAATGGTAAAAGAGTACTTGATGTAGATCTACAGTCCTTTTTCTCACTTCATGACATATGTTGTACCATGATCTTGCAATATATTTTCTCAGGTTTATATCTCTTATGCATTATCTTGTAAGTTTTTATATGATGAAAATACCTATATGATGATGTGATTGTCCATGCTAGTCACTTTGAATATCATTCACTTCAATGGTCAAACATCCAATAGCAACCTTATACCTCATTCACAATCAAAGGTGGTAAATGTTTGTCTTATTTCCACTTGCACAAGTGAGCCCTTTGATATTTTGGGGTGAATGATATCAAACCATATTTATTTGAAACCTTATTACTCCTATCTTTATGAATGCATCTCTTTTATGTCATTTGTTGTGGTTTGAGTCTTTGTCTACATGAAATGCTAGCTGCTTGCTTTGATGGTATCTTGACTATCTCAAATATACTTGTATAGTTGTCCAACATGACTGTATTGTATTTTTATTAACAAGGTTCTATTGCATTTGTACTTCTTTGTATAAGGTCTATAAAAGGTATTTGAACTGTATTTCCATATTTTATCACCTGTCTTTAACAAATCTTTGCTATTTACTAACAATTAAATTATTGTCCTACACATGTGTGTTACTCCATATGCCTTTTAATGATGCCTTTTCCATTCTTTTTGCACTGTCTTTTCATATTACCGTTGAAGGTGACCTTTTGAAAGTGACTGTCCCATCTTATGCAAGATAATTGTCTTCTTGATGAAAGATGAATGTATCCTTTGCATGGCTGCACCTCTAAGGGATTGATCACCTTTAAGATCTACAATTGCTATCCTTAGTACTCTATTACTCATTGAAACATTCCCTTACCCTTCATGGTTTCACTATTTTGTGCATTGTTAAGATAGTAATGTTCTAATGAATGCCCATTGATAAGAGAACATATTTATGATTGTCTCTGTTCTTAGAGTAGCTTATTAGGTCTGTAACAAGGTACATTTGATAACTAAAACATGGAGACACCTCTGTGATGCTTGAATCCTTCTCTATACTGCCACCTTTTCAGGATGCATACGACTATTATTTTAAAGAGGATAATATTACTCATTTGTGACTGTCTTTTCAATGTGAGGGTTTGCCTTTGAATCTTTGACTTGATAGTCATTGATGGGCAATGTCTTTTTTGATCTAAATGATGAGATTATATCTGTACTTGCACAATAAAAAAAATGTTAAGAAAATAAAGAATCCCAGAGCTTCTCATGATGATTGGATGATCTTTACTTTTCTTGAATCTTCATGATACTTATATATCTAATCTTGACACACTTTTCTCTTTCTGATTTGATGTTTAGTAAGGGATAGGTTGTATATCTGATAGTTTGACATTTAAGAGACATGGAATTCTGAGCTCTAACATCACTCTTCCTATCTCTTGCAGACAACTACAGAGCTTCAACAAGGAACTGAAGATGTAGCTGATCAACAATGGGGTTCATCACAAGCAATGATGGATCCCTCCTCTCTTATTTGTCCTTTTACTTATAGATGTTCAATCTTTCTTTTTTTGTATCTTATCAGTTATTCCCACGGCTTGTGTGGGAAACTTATGAACATACTTTCTTGTAATGAATATAAACAACTACTTTATGCAAAATTTTGTATACAATTTCTCCTTTCTATAAAGCAATGGCATAATGAAAACTAAAAATTCTCTTTATGGTACTGTTTGTATGATCATATGAGAAACCTTAGCAGAAATTTGTGTACCTTTCTTCTTCTTCAAAGTAGAAAATATTAGTGTTGTCCCAACCTAACCTGATTGGGCTGAAAAGCACAATTAGGTAACATTTTTGGTGACCTCTTCTATATGCTTTCCTGCTAAGCATCTTAGACCAGTAGCATAACCTATCCATTGGGCATAGGAGTCAATTCCTATCCTTTACAACTCAGAAAAACCTCCGTAACTTAGTTGTCAGAAACTGAACAATAGCAAAACAAAACTAAAAGGAAACTACAATGGCTTTGAACAGGGCCAGCTAGTTTGCAACAACGCTTCATGGAAAATAAAAACTGAAATGAAATAGATGTGCAATCAGCACTTATTAACTGAAAACTTCTACTTAACTACGGTACATTTGTAACCTTTTGCTTCTTAAAAGTAGTGTTTAAGGTAAATCCAATTAACTAGGATGGGTAACACCTCTCCTTCCATTGTAGCCATCTAAAAAGCATTGTGTTGTTTACATTCAACAATCATGAATGGGCCTATCCACATAGCATCAAACTTGTGATTACTTGGCCTACTTTTTAACTCATCCCACTTAAGAACAATGCCTCCTTCCTTGAAAAATCTAAAAGTCATCTTCCTATTGAATGTTCTTTTCATTTGCATCTGGTACATCTCTAATTGTTGTGTTGTTTGCTTCCTTATTTCTTCCAACTCTACTAGCTCAACCAACTATACCTCCATAGGACCATCCTCCATGTATTCAAGTTCCTTCATAAGACTTAGGGCTGGTAGCCCAGTTGAGATAGGTAGTTTAGCCTCCTTGCCATAAACCAAAACAAAAGGAGATTGACTTGTTGACTTTTTAGGAGTCACTCTATCAACCCATAAGGTTGATTTCAACTTTGAATGCCAGGTTTGTTGGTTGTCTTCTATTGTTTGTTTGATGATCCTGATGAGATTTTTACTAGTGGATTCAGCCTGCCCATTCCCCTAAGGGTAGTAATTTGATGAAGTGCTTTGGTAAATACCATGTTTGATGACTCAATCAGTTATTTTTAGATGCATTGTCTAAAATGATTGCATCTGGTATGCCAAACCTGGCCACTAAGTCTTCATAGAAGTTCAAAACAACACTCACATTGGCTTCTTACAAAGCTATTGCCTCTATCCACTTAGTAAAATAATCTATGGCTATCAATATCCACTTGTGATGAGTACTTCAAGGTGGATTGATTGCCCCAATGAAGTCAAGGGCCTACTTGGGGAAGGGTTGATCAGCTGTGATGGGTTGTAGTGGCATGGCTTCTAATTTTTGTTTGCCTACAAAAACAACACATTTTGCACACTTCCTTACCCAAGTATGCACATCTTTGAAAAGAGATCACTAATAATATATAGCCTTCATGATCTTTAAAGTTGTTGTGCGGGCTGCAAAGTGACCACCAGCTGGTCCATCATGAAACTCATGCAATACTTTATCAATCTGATCTATTTCAATGCATCTTAAGAGTACTCCATTGTAGTCTTTTCTGAACAAAATATAATTGACAATAGCATAAGGAATGGCTTGCAGCCTGTAATACCTTCTTTTTGCTACACTTAGCCCTACGAGGCACTCTCTAGTCTACAAAAAATGAATCATATCTCGTGTCCAGCTAGTGTTACTAGCTGGAACAGTAGGTACAATAATATTATCAACCATTAAAACTACTTTTTTCTGGTAGTTTAACTTCATTTTTTGTTGTTTCAGCTAGTTGTTCACATAGTCCTTTATCCCAAATCAGCTTGGTAACTTTGATGTCGACATCATACTCCATCACTCTAGTTATCTAACCAACTCTTTTATCTGTTAGGTCTTTGCTCAACAAAAATTCTTTCACACTTGGATGGGCAACCATCAGTTAGATTTTGTTGTTAGATAACATGTACTTAAATTTTTTGAGGCTTCTTATGACAACAAGTACATGCTTTTCAACAAATGTGTACCTTTTGTCATAGCCTTCTAAACCCTGGCTGAAAAAGGCTATTGGTTGCTCTTGGCCTTCCTTATTCTTTTGAGTCAGCATAGCAGAGATAGTATCAACTCCTCCATATGCCTACAAAATAAAACTTTTTGAAAAATCAGGGTTAATCAATGTTGGAGCTACTGCTATAGCTACTTTGTTGTCTTCAAAGTTGTCTTTTCCTTCTTTAGTCTAGTTGAAACCAACATTCTTTTTCAACATGGTTGTTAAGGGCTTCAATAAACTTGCAATATTTAGAATAAACAGACTAACAAAATTGATTCTACCCAAGAAACTTTGCAGTCCCTTCTTACGGGTTGGTAAGGGTAAGGCTGAAATAACACTTACTCTTTCTAGATTGATTGTTATCCCTTCTTTGGAAACAATATGACCTAGTAATTTTCCCTCATGAACAACAAATATGCACTTTTTGGGGTTTAGTGAGACTCCATATTCCCTACATCTTTCAGAGACCTGTCTAAGATGAGAAAAGTGATCTTTGGTATCCCTGGAGAAAATAGTTATGTCATCTAGGTACACCAAAACAAATTTATTCATTATGCCTTAAAAAGCCATGTCCATGGCTCTTTCAAAGGTGGCTCTTACATTTCACAACCCAAATGTCATCTTTTGATAAGCCATAGCACCCCATTTGGTTGTGAATGCTATCTTGTACTAGTCTTCCTCAACCAAAATTTGGTTATACCCTAAAAAGCCATCCAGTAAAGAAAACCTTTTAGTACCTAAAACTACTTGCAAAATCTACTCCATTGAGGGCAGCAAGTAGTGATCTTTCAATGATGCTCTATTTAGGTCTCTGAAATCAACACATAGCCCAATCTCACTATTTTTCT
Source organism: Cunninghamia lanceolata (assembly GCA_027924645.1). Classification (NCBI taxonomy): domain Eukaryota; kingdom Viridiplantae; phylum Streptophyta; class Pinopsida; order Cupressales; family Cupressaceae; genus Cunninghamia; species Cunninghamia lanceolata. Next base: position 1,912,832 of record BSBN01000246.1, read on the forward strand.
TCCTAACAAGAACCAGATTAGACACCCATGAAGTGTGTTTAATTGGGAAAATTATGTTGCTTTGAATTATCTTATTTAATTATATTTTCATCATAACTTCCAACTTGGTGTTAAGAGGCCTTTGCTTCTGCCTCACTGGTTTTGCCCTTGGTTCTAGCTCTATAGTGTGCTGAGCTAGTTTAGGGTTAAAGCCTTTGAGGTCTTTGTACTCCCATGCAAAAATATCATCAAATTCTTGGCATAATAAAAAAAAGCATGCTTATCTTCAGTTGTACATACCTTTCCTCACTTGAGCAGTTTGGACTTGAATATTTCAACTGATTCATAGTGCTCCTCTTTGATAAGTATGATGGTTTTCTCCTTCCTTAACTAGTCATCTAAATTAAAAATTGATTCTAAAGTAACTAGGCCTTTTGGCAGCTTATTTGTCTTTAATTGCACAATCTGGTCTTCAAATTGCTACTATAATTTCTATTGGTTACCTGCTAAAAACTCAGTTTCCTCTATGAGAAAATTTTCTATCTAGTCATCACTCTCAAAAGTCTGCCAATGTATGTTATTATTAGGCACTGATGGCCTCACAACCACCTTCACATACTGTTGTTGCTCAATATTTCTAATTTCTTTGGGTATATCAAATTCAGCCCCCGTGGCTGCAAGCTTATCAACGTATTTGTTTTGGCTTCTAGGTATAGACAACCGATTAAAAGCATTGAAATCTTCAATTAGATTTGATACTCTATGTTTATATGACTTAAGCAAGTCATTTTTGTTGGCATTCAAGTTCCTTACCTAATTTACAACAAGTTCACTATCACCATACACTTTTAAACACTTAATATTCTTCCTCCTAGCCCATTCTAGTCCATGAATGAGTGCCTCATATTCTACTATGTTATTTGAACTTAACGCAAATTTGAAAGCTACATAATACTTCTCATTTTTGGGTGAAATAAGTATAGCTCCACCTCCTACACCTACTTTGCTCCTTGCATCGTTAAAATATAGCTGCCATAAGTCATTGACCATATGTTCAGATGGTTGTTCATGTTGTTCCTCACCTTTAATGAGGTTCAAAACAACTTGATTCTATTCATGAATCATATAGATTCCTAATCTAGCTACTTTTATTTGCTTATAAGGTTCATCCTCATAGTTTTTAGATGCCTATTCATCTAAAAACAAGTCTGCAATGCTCTCGATTGGGGTATGATTCTCATGAACAGTAGGTTACTCTTCCTCATGGTAGGTGAGGTTAGCATTAAGAGCACTGGGGACATAGGGTTCAAAGTGATCTTTGGCAAGGAGTTTAGATTTTACAGTTGCCCTCATACCATATCTAGTCCTAAAACACATATGAGTCCAATCAGCTGACAAATAACCTCCTAACTTTGCTGTGAAATCCTTGGAAAGGCATAACGCAAAGTATGGGGGTAGGTCTATTACATATATGTCTTGAGGAATTACAAAATTTGGGCAAGCATGTAATGTAAGGTCCAAATTTCTTATGACTCCAATGGTGTTAATGGATGAACAATCTAACTATGTTATAGGTTTGGACATTAGTTCATAAGTCAATCCCAACTTATCCACTATCTATTTTGGCATGATTGAAGTACTTGCACCTGAATCTATCATACAATTGTGTACAAGGTGGTTACCAATAATTAGAGACAAAAAAAATGGTGTTGTTTTGGCCTCATGTGCTTGTTGTTCTTTCTGAGATGGTGGGTCATTTGCAAGCACAACTCTATTTTGATCTAAAGACTGACTTTGACTTGGCTCATTGGTCAAGGAAACATTGGATAATGCCTTTTATAATAAATCTCTTTGACCTAGAAGAGATAATGACTCCCACATAGACATGTGACATTTGCTTTTTTCATATAATCAATTATATTGAAAGAAAATGAACCAACCTTTGGCTGTCCTTTCGAAACAACAGGATTAACTTGTTGTTGTACTTGTTGTGGCTGTATTCTAGGTTAGTTTTGGTTAGGAACAGACTGCCCCCTTGGTAAAACATGAATATTTGACTACTGAGGTGGACCAGTAGCACCTTGTTGACTTGACTGGGCCTGAATTTGGCCTCTTCTAGCTTGTTGTCCAATATCTATAGCTCTCTTTTTGGCTCTCATGTTAGCTGCTATGGATTGGGTAGATTGATTTTGCCCTTGCATATGATTAACCCCACAAAACTCTTCACCCTACCAATTCATGAATGATGCATCTGATTGTTGTTATTCAAGATTATAAGCTTGTTGTTCTAAAACTTCATGCATGGTACTTTGCTAGACATCAGCATTATTCTGCACCATTAAGGCTTGATTAATCATGTCATTTGAGCAAGTTGATTGGTTGTGTGGTTGGTTACATGGGTAACACCAAATGTACTCTTGTGCTATATTTATTTGTATTGGTATTAACTCTCTAGATTTCCTTCTTTGGCCTTGGTTTTTAGGCTAATAAGAAGGTATGTTCTACTAGTTACCTTGTTGGTTTTGCTAGTTATTTTGCTGTTGATTCTAGTAAGGGGCCTAATAAGGTCTATAAATTTGATTTGGCTACTTTTTTATACTTATCAACTCCTTACCAATAGTTTGCAGTAGCTCTACTTGACCTGTAACAAGTTTGTTTGCTTTTGTAATAACTGTGTCTTTTTGCCTCCTGCGATGGTGTTGGGGTAGCATTTGTTTGGGCTAAAACTTGATAATTGAGTGCTGGTACAGTAGGTATAGTAGTAAGAGGTAGGATTTGTAATGGAATTGATGGTTGTATTTCTAGAAAAACAGGCATTAATAGCCTTGGGGCTATTTTACCCGCTTGAATCAGGTTGTTTTCAGCTCTTATTACAATTGTATAAGCACCCAATGGTGTTGTACTACCCATTGACTATACCATTACTACTATATCACTATATAGAGCTATATGAAAATACAAAAATGCATGTTCCTCAATAGGCCTTACCACTGCTGGAATTCTGTCCCAAGTCTGCTGAAAATGGAAGTTGAAATCAGCCATATACTCCTATGGAGCTCTCTTTATTGTGATGAGTTGCTCAACTAACAACAGATTGTCAGATTTGTCTTCAAACTATTTATTCAATTCATCTCCTAATAGATCCCATGATGTAATTGAGCCTATTTACAATCCCCTGAACCATTGAAGGGATTTACCTTTCAAAGATGCAGCCAACAATCTCACTACAACATTCTCCTGCATTATGTGATGGACTGAACATGATGCTGCCATATCTTTTATCTGCTCAATTGGAGTAGTTTGGTCTTCTCCTATAAAAAATGGTAAGCCTCTCAAGGCTGCCACTGGAATGCCATCATGTGTTGCAAGCAGCAATGGGCTGCCAGCATTGAATTATACAAAAGGATATCTTCTTATCATTGGTGGAGCTTGAGGTGTCAGTGGAGTTTGAGGAGTTTGGGGACTCTGTGGAGTCTGAATTTGCAAATTTATCACCAAATTCTCTAATCAACTTTTGCAATCCTAAGACTTGAAGGGGTACACTGAGTTCTCCCTACTGGACTGGGTATTCTTACTATTGTTCTGCCTCTTCTCCTTGGAGGTGACAGTTGTAGATACTTAAACAAAGTTGAACTTCCTCTCATTTGGACCTTTCTCATGTGCTAAATTCACCACATCTGCAAAAATCAAAATTTTGAGTCACAAAGTATGTTGTTTTTTACCTCTAAAAGGCTGAAAACCTTGTTGTGCATACCAAACAGCAAAGAAAAAATTTGTTTTAGTGGCCTAAAACTCTATTTAGAGTCCCACCAGGCATGCAAAAAAATTGTTGTCATGAAGGATTGCGCCCTGAATGCTAAGCCTTTACAAGCTTGGTAATATCATGAAACATGGGAACATTCTTAGACTGTGGGTTTATCTGTTTCAAGAATGAACCTCTGGAAGAGCCGGCTCTCTTTAAATACCCTTTAGATCTATGAATTGATGGAGGAAAAAGATAGAAGAAAACTAACATAAACTAAAAATTGAACAAAAAAAATCTATCTAAAGGGGTGATGCACCAACATTTTGATTTAAAACTACAATATAACTCACAAATATTCTCCAATACACCTATTCTTACAATCCCAACTAATCAGATTCACCACATAAGTATTTCATAGAAAGGCATGAATAATCTTGCACAAGCTGTGACCTCTAATAAACTAAAATTTGTATACTTGCATCTAATAAATGAGACAAAGAATTTAGAGGTTTTGAACAAAAACATAGAAAATTCCTATCAAATCACTCAAAAAATAACAAGATACCATAAATCAGATAGAAGAACCCTTGATTGTATTAGAAAATGGAAGGAATCTCTGTAAAAAAATAATAAACTACTGAAAAAATAAATTACTGCTACTAAAAACTGTAAAACAATGGCTGAGTTACAAGATAATCTCCCTCTCTGCAATATGCAAAGGAAAAAAAAGCAAGAACTAAGGAAAAAAGAATAAGCTTTTTCCATATAATACAAAACTATCCCCAAAAAGTGAATAGGCAGACAACTCTAGCTCAATTAGACTCCAAAATCTGCATGAATGAGTCCCAAAAAGCAACTCCAAGATGTTGGGTGAGCACAAGTGAACAGCCTAAAAATCAGGCACCAAAACTCCTCCAAAATGAGCAAAAATATCTCAAAACTCCAAGTCTCAAGGTCTTTAACCAAAAAACTACCGAAATTAGCCCTCCTTGACCCCAAAGCAGAAATAGAACTCAAGTCTATCCCTATGCATGAGTTTGAACTTTAGTTCAACTTCTTCTTCTTTCTTTTGCATGAATAAAAGGAAGAAAGAGTCTAATATAACAAATGTTAAAGGCAATGACATGATTTTGCTTTAATAAGTGTTATTTAATGCTTATTTTCACTCTAGTTTATTATTTAACAAGTATTAAGGCAATTATTATGAGTACTGCACTTAATATTTCTTAAAATACATTATTTTTTCCATTTATCTATGCATAAAATACAAGAAGTTACATTACAATAATAGCTTTAAAGGCAAAAATCAAACCCCTCTCATTCTTCATGCAAAAATAATACTCTATTCTACCCTGTCACTATCACAAGGATCTCAATCCTCTCCAAAATGGTCTAAGTCACTAAATAAAGTCAAAAGACCTTACTCCTTCATATTATCCTTCAACCTTAAACCTCAAGTCATTTAATTTGATTCTAAGGTCAAAATAAACATTAAACTTTGCAAAAAAAAAGTCATGATTCCCCTTGTGACTCCCTCGACCTCCACTAGGTATAATGACTAAAAGTCATAGACCACGGGTTTCATTTGATTTATGAGGATCTCAAAAATAAAGTCAAAAGACTTAGAACTCATGGGCTAGGGCACAATAGTTAAAACTCTTGTAAACCCTAAAAGAAAACATTTCACTCTTTCACTTGTTTAGCCTCTTGCTAGGTGAGCACTACCACCAGGAGGGTTTGAGGGTTTGGAGGTCTTTGGATGAAGGAAATTGAAGTTATTGAAGGCTTTCTTGCTACTTCTATGAAGGACTTTACTGGTAAGCAAGGCTCATACTTGTTCTCTTTGATTTTATAGTCAAAAAATTGTTTATTTGCTACTTAACCCGTGCTCAATCATGGAGAAACCTTGGCTTTTGGCTCTTGTGAAATAAAAAGAGAAAAGAAAAATGCTTCTTTTTCTTTGTTATCCATACTATAGCATTATTCTTCCTTTATGAAGCTCTATGCCTTTGAAAACCCTTGGTTTTCCTTTCTGGATCAAGCTTCACCCCTTTCTAGTAAGCCTTTCTTGCATGAAAATGCTTTTTTCTTTATCTGTGAAAGAAATATTTGCATGTTTTGGGTGTGATAGAAAAATGATGGAAACTGTGGTTCTCTATTTATATTTTGTTTATGACTACTGTAAAACTCATGATTCCTCTGTCCTTTCTTATTTCAGTCCATTTATGATCTAAACTCTTGAGCAATCACTGCAATCTCTATTCACCACTGTCACCTGGACCATTGTCACCTCTATCTGCCTCTTTTCCATGCATAAACAATGTTTATTGTCCAAGTGAGAACATGCCCCTTTATTTTATTTCTTTTCTCCTTCAAAAGACCCTTAATATGGTCACAAGATGGTTGGTAAATCTTAGGATGATAGATTTTTTATGATATTTTGAAAGAAAAGGATCTTTAATAGTTTTGACAAGCTTATGGAGGTTTAAAGTCTATCTAGGCTTGTTAAGATAAACTAAAACCCTCACCTTTGTCTTATAACCTAAAATAATTTAGTGGATCCTTTGATGAAGGCTATGGTCTTAACAATCTTCAAACCTATATATCTCTTGTAGCTAAAAAATGATGCAGACCTATGAACAGTTGTGCAAGATAGATAGTAATAGGCTCTTGTAAATGCTCTCATAACCAATGGATAGCAGTCTTAAAACTTATTTGATCCATATTGGCCTAAATATTTGATTCATCTTAAGGAAGATCCAATAAGACTGCTCAGGGTAACCTTATGGTCTTGACTAGTGGATGCTTGTGATATATCCATTATATGAAAATACCCCTAAAATGTGCACTATCCTAATGTTGTTCTCTACTCTTGTGACAATCTTATATGGATTGTTATCCTCATTTTTTATGGTCTTCTATGACTGTCATGTTCTTACCCTATTCTTTGACTACTACATTTTGATAGTTCTTCTAACATAACTCCCTCTGTCTCCTATATGCGTGCTACTCTTAGGACTGTTCCCCTTGGCATAGATTGCTCTTTTGTTTGTGACAGTCAAGAAAGCTACTGCTTCTCTGAGGATTGTTTCTTCACAGTTGATTTCTTTGACCATCATGCCTCTTCCTTATGTGAAATGCTGTATATATTTTCTTGATCACTACCCTATAACTTATGCTGACCACTATATCTGTGTTCACTGTGTAGACCTTGTGCTTGCTTGATAAGGTTACCACTATTTGCTTCATCATACCTCCAACCTCTTTGTCATCATATATGTGCTCTCCTGAGGTAGTTGATGGTGCATTACATGTTGTTCCTCCTCTATCCATTGTGATGTTGTCCTTTAGCTATGTCTATCCTTGTTGTTATGATGTAGGCCTTCTATAAGTTAAGATAGCAATCTTAATTGCACTTTGTTGAAAGTATTATTCTTATGAAAGCTTGACTGCCATTTTTAGTTGTGTGAACTATGAACTTGTGCTCTCCTCTTATATGACTATCATGCTCATTTTTTGAAGGCTGTTAAAAATGTTAAAAGAGTGCCTGATGTAGATCTATAGACTTTTTTCTCCCTTCATGAAATATATTGTACCATGATCTTGCAACATATTTTCTCAGGTTTATATCTCTTGTGCATTCTCTTGTAAGTTCTTATATGATGAAAATACATGTATGATGATGTTATTGTCCATGCTAGTCACTTTCAATATCATTCACTTCAATGGTCAAACATCCAATAGCCACCTTAAATACCTCATCACAACCAAAGGTGGTAAATGTTTATCTTATTTCCACTTTCACAGGTGAGCCCTTTGATATGTTGCAGTGAATGATATCATACCATATTTATTTGAAACCTTGATGCTCCTGTCTTTATGACTACATCTCTTTTTTGTCATTTGTTGTTCTTTGATTCTTTGTCTACATGAAATGCCAAGCTGCTTACTTTGATGGTATCTTGACTATCTCAAATATACTTGTATGGCTGTCCAACATGACTATACTGCATTGTTATTCACAAGGTTCTACTGCATTTGTGCTTCTTTGTGTAAGGTCTATAAAAGGTATTTGAACTGTATTTCCATATTTTGTCACCTACCTTTAACAAATCTTTGTTATTTGTACTAACAAGTAAAGTATTGTCCTACACATGTGTGTTACTGCATATGCCTTTTAATGATGCCTTTGCAATTCTTTTTGGATTATCTTTTCATATTACCCTTGAAGGTGACCTTTTGAAAGTGATTGTCCCATCCTATGCAAGATAAATGTCTTCTTGATGAAATATGAATGTCTCCTTTATATGGCTGCATGTCTAAGAGATTGATCACCTTTAAGATCTACAACTACTGACCTTAATGCTCTATTACTCATTGAAACATTCCCTTACCCTTTATGGTTTCACTATTCTATGCATTGTTAAGATAGTAATGTTCTAATGAATGCCTATTGATAAGAGAACATATTTATGACTGTCTCTATTCTCAGAGTAGATTATTAGCTCTGTAACAATGTACATTTAATGACTAAAACATGGAGACACCTCTGTGATGCTTAAATCCTTCTCTAGACTTCCACCTTTTCATGATGCATATTGAGCTATTATTTTAAAGAGGAAAATATTGCTCATTTGTGACTATCTTTTCAATGTGAGGGTTTGTCTTTGAATCTTTGACTTGACACTCATTGATGGGCAATGTCTTTGTTGATCTGAATGATGAGATTATATTTGTACCTGCACAATCAACAAAAATGTTAAGAAAATGAAGAAGCCTGGAGCTTCTCATGATGATTGGATGATCTTTACTTTTTTTGAATCTTCATGATACTTGTATATCTGATAGTTTGACATGTAAGAGACTTGGAATCCTAAGCTCTAACATCACTCTTCCTATCTCTTGTAGACAACTTGTTGTGTGGTTACACAACATGCCCCATTTTGACTTGGCAAAACAGGGACCCAACTTTTGTTCTGGCTTGTGTTGTCTGTTTCTGGCGGTTTGGTAAAAATAGGTCAGGTGCATCATCATCATGAAGGTCAGGATGAGGTAGGTCATCATCATGAGGTTAGTTTCTCAAAGTTCATATTTTGTTTCTATGACTTCATAGTTAGAAAGAGCTTGAAATGCCATGCAGGTTTGCCTTTTACATCACCCGAAAATTCGTCCATATGAAGGAGTTATGAGCAGTCAAAGTGTTGGTCAAACCTGATAATTGCTGTATGAACATCATCATCATGATATTTGAAAAGTGCCCAGATAATATCCTGAGGTCGAAATATCCGGACGTCAAGTTTAAGTCGTAGTAATCTTTTCCCGTCGGGCGGTCTTTTGTATCGCCAAAGGTCATCATCATGATCTTACTCTATCACCTGATAAAAATCATGCAGTCCCGAAACATCCGGACGTCAATCTTAAATGCTAGTGTGTTTTACCCGTCAAGCGAGCATCATGATATTCTAACCTAGCGAGCATCATGATATTCTAACATCATCTTCATCATGATATTCTCACATCGCGAGCATCATGATATTCCAACATCGCGAGCATATTATAATATCATGCTGATGACCATCGTCACCTTGCTTAAGAAATATGCCATCTGCATAATTATCACGCGCACGTCAAAGTCCTTATGCAAGCTCATCATCATCATGATCTTTCTCTACCCGACATTTCGCAATATCCTCCTGCCAAGAAGTATAAACTTTTGCGGATATGATGATGACGATGACGTCACCATCACCTTTCTCCTTCGGCAGGATATTTTCCAAGGCGTGATCCACTTCGCCAATATGATGATGACGATGACGTCATGTTTGAAGATTAACGAAGGCCGCAGATATCCTGATGACGTCCTCCGGACTTTCAGCAGGATCATATTTTTTTTAATCACCCAGTGCGGATATGATGCTGAAGATCATCATCATCCTGATCTTCCGAGGATCGTCTTGGCAGAAAAGGGGTCATATTGCATTCATCCATGCGATCATCTTCCTTGGAGGTGACCCGATATTCCAGTTATCTCCTAATTTCAACGAAACATGATGATGACGTCATCCCTTTGCATTTTAACGAACCCTGATGATGACGATGACGTCATCATGATATTCCTCAGCGGCAGGATCATTTTCCAAGTCCTCCTGTTTGTCTTCATCATGATGATGACGACGATGTCTTTCTTTCCCAGTATGCAGAAGTGAACATCCTGATGTGCTTTTCATCAGAGCATTAGGAAAGGAGGATCATCATATTTCAAATATCCTGCGGCTAGATACAGAGGGCATATAGTTGGTCATCCTCATGATTTTTGGCGTAGGTATAACTGTTGCCGTCGGCCAAGTCTAAAATTGTCATCCTGACAGTATGTTGCGATACATGATCATAATTTGAACCCGATATACAAGAAAATGGGCAAAAAACATGAAGCGATGGAAATTTGAAGACCCGATTGCCTGTAGCTGCGCATTTTTGGGGGCTTGTTTAATAAAATGTTTACTTCCTGTTGTTTATACACATGATGATGAACTTAATGTTTGTCTGTTTACTTGCAGGAAGTCATGATGATGCTGCTGAAGCTGAACATTGAAATCATGATGATGCTGCTGAAGCTGAGCATTATAAAGTTACGCATGGAGTCAACGTGAGCCAGAAATGAGGAGGATATTGTCAAATATGCTGTTCGCCAGCTGGAGACCGAATCAAGTTGAAGATGCTGGAATATTCTGTGCCAGCTGTGCATTTGCCAACTGGCGAAGCATGTGCTTTCCATCTGGACCGCTAATTGTTATGAGACGATCCTGATCCTTGGATCGTTGTAACCGTTCTTTGGCAGTTGTTCTATATAAGGGCCAGAACTTGTCATTAAAGAGGGGGAAAAAGGATATACATTAGAATACACAGACGCATCTGGCGCAAAAGTCAATTACTGTAGAATCAATTAGGAGATCGGATTACTGAGACTAATGAGGATAGAATTGTTGAAATGTTAAGGTTCTTTCTTCAGATCACTGTAAATGTACCTGTTCTTGAGCATACTGAATGGATATGAAGTTTCAGATTACATCCTGATTGTAAATTTTACGTAATCTTTCTGTTGATTTCTGGATATGTACTGGTGAATGCTGTGTTCAACTAGAAGCGCTTTCATTTCATTACATGTTGTTGTCAACTTTCCTTTGAAGCTTTGCACTAGATCATGCGGATTTGTGGAATGTCCTGGTGAAGTATGATTTCTAGTTTTCCTTCTTTTCATTGCAAGTATGGGAGCTTGTATGTGGATCAGTGATCTAAGTCCAGTAATTTTGGGAATCTCATTCTTTAACCCTTTTTCCTTTTTTTTAATTTCATTATTCCATCACCATAACTGCAAATCATGATAAATAACAAGCAGAAACAATGAAATATGTTGAAACCCCGTAGGTAACTGAAAATCCTTAGCATATTTGGGTTAGATGCATAAAATATTGAAAATATCATGCAAGGAATCATAAATAATGGTAGAAATCATGCAAATATCAGCCTGTATGCACATTATTTGACTAAATTTACAGTGCAGAGGCAGAATTGTTGGAGACTTATGCAGAGCGAACATCCAGAGCAGGATATTTGAAGATGATGATGATGAACAGTGCAGAAACACGTAAGGCCCCTGAATGGAAAACAGCAACACACATCAACTACTGAGTAACGTCAGTAGATTAAGACCTAATCAATGGAGACTTGGGATCATGAATTCTTTGAATTCATCGTATCTTTCAAGATGAGTAAAGGTTGTTGTGTAACTTTTATTCTATGTTTGCGAATGACTAACATCATGACCAACACAACTATGGAGCTTCAACAAGGAACTGAAGATGTAGTTGATCAATAATGGGGTTTTTCACAAGCAATGATGGATCCCTCCTCTCTTATCTGTCCTTTTACTTATAGATGTTCAATCTTTCTTTTATTGCATCTTATCAATTATTCTCACGGCTTGTGTGGGAAACTTATGAACATACATTCTTGTAATGAATATAAACAACTACTTTATGCAAAATTTTGTATACAATTTCTCCTTTCTATAAAGTAATGGCATAATGAAAATTGAAAATTCTCTTTATGGTAATATTTGTATGATCATATGAGAAACCTTAGCAAAATTTTGTGTACCTTTCTTCTTCTTCAAAGTAGAAAATATTAGTGTTGTCCGAGCCTAACCTGATTGGGCTAAAAAGCACAATTAGGTAACAATTACATTCATACAAAAAGAACAAAACCATTAGGCACTTAGGTAATTCACGAACCCTTGATTCCATCACAAGGTCCAAAGAGGTCAACACACAATTAAACCTTAGGTCAGTCAAACCCTAAGTAAAACCCTAGGTCTAGTCAAGGTTAGCTCACATATGCCTATCTCTTGTCTTGGCTCAAGAATATGTCCAGGGTTAACAGGTGAGAGGGTGAGGGCAATCCTTGACGAGATAGGGGAAATCCATCCACTACCACAAAAGCACCCACTAGTCATCCATCAAATAGAAGAACAAAGGCAACTCTTGTTATGACAAGCATTCATCCAACACTTTGAATGATAACAAACCATCAACGAGAACAATAGCTTACCCACACAAACATGGATCATCAGGAACCCCAATAGAAGTAGAGTAACTAGTGATCCTTTAGCTCATACGATTTTCTATACATAAACAATGATTCAATGACACATCTACACAAGTGCACAACAACATGGGCCTCAGGATGTGCCAACCCCTCTCTGCAAAGTCCAGCTCTCCAACAAGCCAAACCACCCCCATGTCTCACCTCCTCTCAACTAGCTACTTCCACAAGAGAAAGACTGATGTGGAGGTTTGCCCCATGGTAGGGAGGGAAGGGTCCATGTGTGTGCCGAAATCTTACTCGACAGGCCCAGGCAACTAAGGTCGCAATTTTGAGCGTACATATTTTGGTGAAGCCGACGTGAAGAGTATAACTTTTTTTTATGCTTTTTGCTTTCCAAATGTGTAGATCACATCAAAAACTTAACAATTCAACACTTCGAAAGAAAAATCATTAAGCATTTTCACTTTATTCACCATAGCCACTTCTGTCGCTTTAGCTTCTGTCGCCTTTGCCATCATCCATTCCATTTATTTTGTGGTGTCTACGGCACCCTAGAATATGATGGAACCTGGTCTAAACCAAGGGAGTATTCCCTCAAGAGAACCAGAAACTCCTTTCGATAGGTATGTGCCACCACATCTAGATGCACCAATCACAAACTGCTATGATTACGAAGACTCTAACTATGAACTAGACCAAAGAGAACCCAAGTGTTCTCTGTAATTTAAAACAACCCAGCTTGGGAACACAATCTGACCATACCAAATGTGCCACATAAATCTATGAGGGTAAGGTCAGAAATGCATCGACTCGATCAAGCTTCCACAAGCACTTCAAGTACTCATCTTGATGAGGAAGTGTAATGTGTTATACCTATTGGTATATTTTAAAAATCTTATATGTGTGATATTTTATTATTATTTTGTGTGGTCTTTTAGATAGATAGAAGATGCAAAAGGGGTTTTATGTTTTCCTGTAGATGTGTGATGCCAAAGCATACAAAATAGAGCATATAACCCAAACCCATAAAATATATAATAGATATAAAGAAACTATTGACTACCTAGATAGCAAAATAGCAAAACATCAACTTCTAACACATACCCATATCCAGATTTGCAACTTCATATTTTAGTTGTTGTTGGAGCAGCTAATGGGTATAGCCAGATTCACTCCAAATGTATTACAATGTTGGCAAATGAATATACAATGCAATGTTCAAGTCCAGAGACCCCAAACACCTCAAAGGAAGGAATAAAACTATTGTAAACCTTAGAGGATGACCCTCTATGAACCCCACATCCCCCAAGCAAGGAAGTATAACCTCTAAGAATGTTCTATCAGCAACAACAGCAAAGATCTCTTTGTATTTTTGATTTGAAACTAATCTACACAACAATAGGAGGCTAGGCGACCAAGGATAAAGGAGTAAACTATAGCCAAACACCCCAAACATGCATCCAAGGGTGGTACGGCTGGGGCTGAGTGGTACAACCAACCAAGAGGGAATATACAATAGCAAACCCTCTCTTTAAAGTCCTGAAATCTATCTCTATCTCACTGAAATAGGCTGATCATAAACTATCTATAAAGATATCACCATGAACCTCTGAAAATGCACCAAATGAACTCCATGAAAGCACAACTGTGAATGTTGAATACATCCACCTTCAATGGCACTGTTCAGTGATCTTTCACACATGCCGGATACCATTATTTAGGGAGGTTTCCATCTCCAAGAGTCTTTGGTTTGAATGCTCAAACCCCAAACAACATGAAACCCTAGCAGAGATCAAATCAACAATATCATAAAACATGGCATAACACAAATGAGCCACTTTTGACCTTATATTTCCCTCCTCAAGTTGGGCGTTGGGTTTGAGAGGGAAAATATCACTTTAAATTCACTTTATGTCTCCTAGGGATGGGCACCCAAGGTCAATAAATCAACTTAAGTCTTCATTTCATCAATATTCACATTTTCCTTTATTTATAATAAAGTCCATATTAATATATCATTAATAAATTTTTGGACTTTAAAATAACTATGAAGACAGTGTTAGAAATCCAAGATCTTTAGCTCTCCGGAAAGGTCTCAATGAAACACATCTGATCCAACTCTAAAACAACCAAACTGGCACAGAACCTGAACTTACTAAAAATAGTAAGTAATTACCAAGAGCCCACTGAGCCAACCACGAGGGTGCCAACTAGATTCAGTGAATGTGAACCACAACTCCAACACTGACAAAGACCTCCAAAGCCAAACTAACCATAGTTCCTTAACCAAACTGCTAGCCCTTGGGAATTCCATGATGGACTAACCATGTGTTTAGAAGGGGACATTACAGTCTGCCCTCCCTAAGATGGCTTGCCTCAAGCAATCTTAGATCAGGATGCTCCAAAATCTGCTCATTCTCCCATGTAGCATCCTCAACCGGTAAGTTCTTCCATTTGACCAAATACTCTCTGATAATCCTTCTCCTCAAATTATGATCCCTAGTGTTGATAATTACTTTGGGTACTAATATCAACTTCCCCTCTTCATCAAGAGGAGGCAACTCAACTGATGGTGTAACATTGTGCCCCAGTGCCTTCTTGAGGTGAGAAACATGGAACACATTATGTACCTTGCTCCCTGCTGGTAACTCCAACTCATAAGCCACCTCTCCAATCTTCCTGGAAATCCTAAAAGGTCCATAATACCATGGCCTCAACTTCTCTGCTCCACTCTTCTTGAGAGTAGACTAACTATAAGGCTGCAGCATGAGGTAAACCATGTCACCAACCTCAAATGATTGCTCAGTTCTCTGCTGATCTGCATACTGCTTCTATTGATTTTGACCCTTCTGTATGTTCTCCTTCAGTGCCCTTATGATATCCTGACTCTCCTGAAGGAAGTCTTTGGCCTTTGTTACTGTACTATCACCAAACAATAAATCAACAAAGCTTGGTGCCTCATAACCATAAAATGCCATGAAGGGTGACATCTGAATGGACATGTGGTAAGTGGAATTGTAGCAATACTCCCCCATGTGAAGCCACTTAACCCATGCCTTTTTCTACCTTGAAACATAGTTTTGGAGGTATCCTTCCACCCACTTATTAACTATCTGCATTTGACCATCAGTCTAGGGGTGGTAACTGGTATTGGGTGTGAGCTATGTCCCTGACAACCTAAAGATCACCTACCAAAAATTACTGAGGAACCTGTTGTCCCTATCACTAACAATACTCTGAGGCAACCCATGGAGTCTAAATACCTCATGAAAGAACAACCCTAGAACCTGAGCTGTAGTGTAGGTGGTAGGAATAGCAAAGAAGTGTGCATACTTCATCAGTCTATCCACCACCACATAAATACAATCCCTACCTTGGACTCTAGGTAGACCTGTGATAAAGTCCATAGAAATGCTATCCCACTTCCTATCAGGAATGTACAGTGGCTGCAATAAACCTCCTGAAAGTGAGTGATCCTTCTTGTTCTACTGACATATGGGGCACTCTCTAACATACTGTATCACCTCGGTCTTGAGGCCCTTCCAGGTGAAACTCTCTCTAACCTGTCTATAAGTTTTGAAGTATCCTGGATGCCCTGACATAGGCAAATCGTGGAATGCCCTCAAAACTTTTTGCTTCATCTGAGAACCTGACACAAAGAAGATCCTATCCTTGTAAATGATTAAATCATTTACCACTGTGTACCTATCATCTTTAATGGTGCCATCAATCACTCTAGTAGCCCACTTATCTTTGGCATACTCTACTAAAATCAATTCTCTCCAGTCATCTACAATAGCACCAAGTGCACACAAATGGGGCCTCCTAGATAGAGCATCAGCAACAATGTTCTTCTTCCCCTTGACATAAACAATGTCAAAATTGTAGGCCTATAGCTTGCTGACCCACTTCTGTTGCCTCTTGTTCAAATCCTTCTGCCCAAGGAAATGCTTTAGACTGTTGTGATCTATCTTAACCACAAATTTGCTTCCCACAAGGTACTATTTGAACTTAGCCAACGCATGCATGATGGCTAACATCTCCTTGTCATATATGCTATAACTCCTCTCCACACCACTCGACTTCCTACTCTCAAATTCTATGGGGTGCTTATCCTACATGATCACCACACCAATGCCTTCACCTGAGGCATCACACTGTAGCTTGAAAGGTTTGTTGAAATTAGGTATAGCTAACACAGGGCATGTACTCATGATCTATTTGAATTTTTCAAAACACTCCTATGCCCTATCCATCTAACTGAAAGCATCCTTATGAGTCAAATCTGTAAGGGGAGCAACTGACTGAGAGAACCCCTTCACATAACCTGCGGTAATACCCACAAAGACCAAGAAATCCCTTAAGATATGAGAGATTCTTTGGTGGTGGCCAATCCACAATTGCCCAAATCTTTTCTGGGTCTACCTTCACACTACCAGCACTGATAATATGACCCAAGTATAGAAACTCAATCATCCCAAAATCACACTGGCATTTTGGCATATAATGATTCCCTCTCCAAGATGCTCAAAATAATGTCAATGTGTTTCAGGTGCTCTTCCCATGTCCTGCTATAAATCAATCTATCATCAAAGAAAATCAACACAAATCTCCTCAACTGCTCTCTAAACACCTTGTTCATGCAAGACTGGAAGGTAGCTGGTGCATTGGTCAAACCAAATGGCATGACCAGGAACTCA
This sequence comes from Cunninghamia lanceolata, assembly GCA_027924645.1. Lineage (NCBI taxonomy): Eukaryota > Viridiplantae > Streptophyta > Pinopsida > Cupressales > Cupressaceae > Cunninghamia > Cunninghamia lanceolata. The sequence goes on from BSBN01000246.1 coordinate 1,929,860, forward strand.
AAGTACCCATAATGACACCTGAATGTTGTCTTCTCCACATCCTCATCTCTGACCCGAATCTGATGGTAACTGGATCTCAAATCAATCTTGGAGAAGTAAAAGGCCCCGTGTAACTCATCAATCAGCTCATCTATTCTGGGAATTGGGTACCTATTCTTGATTGTTTTCTTATTGAGTTCCCTGTACTCAATACACATTCTGAGAGTCCCATCCTTCTTCTTCACTAATACCACAGATGATACAAAAAGACTCTTACTAGGTCTAATGTGACCCATTTCGAGAAGCTCTTTGATAGCCTTCTCGATCTCATCCTTATACCTCTTGGGGTGCCTGCAAGGTGTAGTTATTACTGGCTTAGCACCTTCCTCCAACTCGATCACATGCTAAAAACCTCTATCAGGAGGTTTACCTAGTGGAATATCACTAAACACTTTAGTGTGTTTAGTAAGTATAGACTATATGTTAGGAGGATATGTATGTTTCTACTGATTTGTTGTAGGCATCACCATAATCTTTGCTACCACTCCACCTGATCATGACGAATCAATCGCTCCATCTACTTGAGAGAAATGACTCTCAACCCACCATCTAAGATGCCTCTAAGCACATGTCTAACTACATCCACCTTAACTTTATTTCCATCATCCACAAGTTGAGTGTGAACTCCTCAATATCATTCAACCACTTCATACCCAACACAACATCCATCTCACCCATGTCGACAACATAAAATTTTGATTGGCAAGTGTATTTGTTCAACTAGATTGATAGGTTGGGTATTCTCCTAGTACAGGTGAGTATGAAACCATCCGCAACCTTCACCTTAAAGCCCTCAAACTCCTTAGTTTTCAACCCTCTCTTGGCAACCAAGCCCTCATCTATGAAGTTATAAGTGGCATCTATGTCAAGTAATGCAATACATCACTACCCACCCAACACTCCTCTTATCCTGAATGATCCCTCCCTCTAGATACTCAAGATATGTGCTATAGGTAGGGTTGTATCATCCTCTCTATCTGATGCTTCCTCAAGGCCTTTTGATTCTGCATCCTCAGTCTTTGAATGGTAGTTTGAATGGGGCTCTAAATCAACAGACTCATCGGCTGAAAAATACTCCAACGGGTTAGCCTTCCCTTGGGCAGCACACTTGTGCTTAGGATCCCAAGGCTCCCAGCAATGGAAACAGAGCTTCTTCCATCTCAGGTCATTCAACTAATCATTGTCCAGCCTAGAGGAACTCTTATGTGGCCATCCCATATCTTTTTGGAATGGTCTCCTATCTCTCTCCTTATCCCTCCTTTGCAGAAACCCTTTGGATTGAAACTTGTTCCTCCATGTTGATGACTCCAAGTCTCGAGCCTTCTTCATGGCCTCTTGAAGTGTAGGAGGGTCAAATCCCTTAACCCAACCACGAAGTTGATCTAATAATCCATCAATGAAGAGAACAACCAATCTGCGCTCAGTAATATCTAGAACCATAACAGATATGTCCTAGAAATCAACAATGTAGGAGTCTACTGATCCACTGTGTCTCAACTGTGTCAACTCCTTAAACCATAATTCTGGCCCTTTTTATCAAACCTGTCAATTAGTCTGGCTATAAACTCCACATATGAAGTGACCTAATCGTGATCTAGTGTGACCTTCCCATTGCTCCACCATTTGTGAGAAGTCCCCTCCAAGTGTAAAGTTGCATATGTAGTGGTGTCCTCCTCTGGCTGGGACTAATTTGCAAGTAGCTATCCAATTTCTGGACCTAAGCTCTCATGGTGGTCTTACCCAATCCGTCAAAGTAGGGAAGTGTCATCTTACTTACTTTCCTTTGCAATTCTTGGTTCTGAGGTCTACCTCCCCTGCGAGGTTTGCACTTAAGCCTGATTTCAGAATATTCGACAAATGTCATCTCATTTCTAAAAGCATCACTGGATGCTCTCTAGTCCCTTAGGATTTCCTCCTAAAAATCTGCCTGTGTGGGGTCCTCTTCAGGAACTTGGTTCCTGGGAACAAATATAGGGATGCTAGGTCTATCTCCCATAGTGAACTATGAAGCCCTCTGGTGTGTAACCAATGCCTCATCCTCATCGTCTCTATCCCTGTGTCTATCATCCCGGTTCCTATCCCCATTATTCCATTCTCCTCGGTTCCTATCACCATTGTGTCTATCATCCCCATCATTCCTATTTCTATCTCCTCCATCGTGCCTATTTCTATCACCGTCCTAGTACATGTTCCTGTCACCTCCATTGTACCTATTCCTATCACCTCTGTGGTACCTATTCCTGTCACCTCCATTGTACTTGTTCATGTCATAGTGATTATCCTCATCATTACACAATCTTTCAATGGCATGTGTCATCTTGGCCTATGCCTCTACCATCTCTCATCAAGATTCCCTCATCTCTCAGGTGAGTGCAATCAGAATATCATGTGCACTAAGTTCTGGTTCTTCCTTGTCACCCATCTCTCTTGTAGGACTTGTAACTAGTGGTAGCTCACTGGAAAAGGGGTCTATTCATGAGACCTGCCAATCATTCTCAGTAGTAGCAACTTCTATCTCTGTATCTGTCTCAAATGGATCTACTGGTGGTGTTGGATTTAATGGTTCAACCTGCTGCGGAACTTGTGTTGCTTGATGTAACATATTCCTCCTGGTATTATAAGGATGTGATGAAGATGCCGAAGGATTCTGATCTCAAACATAAAGCATGCATGCTTCATTTTTATCTGCATGTTTGTTCAGCCTCACATGATGGCAAGATCATAGCTCTGATACCACTGTAATGTGCCGCACCTATTGGTATATTTTAAAAATCTTATATGTGTGATATTTTATTATTGTTTTGTGTGGTCATTCAGATAGATAGAAGATGCAGAAGGGGTTTTATGTTTTCCTGCATATGTGTGATGTCGGAGCATACAAAATAGAGCATATAACCCAAACCCAGAAAATATATAATAGATATAAAGAAACTATCGACTACCCAGATAGTAAACTAGCAAAACATCAACTTCTAACACATACCCATATCCATATTTGCAACTTCATATTTTAGTTGTTACCAGACCAGCCAATGGGTATAGCTAGATTCACTCCAAATGCATTACAATGTTGGAAAATGAATAAACAATGCAATGTTTAGGTCCAGAGACCCCAAACGCCTCAAATGAAGGAATACAACTACTACAAACCTCAGAGGATGACCCTCTATGAACCCCACGTCCCCCAAGCAAGGAAGTACGGCCTCTAGGAATGTTGTATCAACAGTAACAGCAAAGATCTCTCTGTACTTTTGGTCTAAAATTGATCTACACAGCAATAGGAGGCTAGGCGACCAAGGATAAAGGAGTAAATTGTAGCCAAACACCTCAAACATGCATCCAAGGGTGGTATGGCTGGGGCTGAGTGGGATGGCCAGCCAAGAGGGAATATACAATAGAAAACTGTCTCTTTAAACCCCTAAAATCTATCTCTATCTCATTGAAATAGGCTTAGCATAAACTATCTATAAAGATATCACCATGAACCTCTAAAAATGCACCAAATGAACTCCATGAAAGCACAATTGTGAATGCTGAATACATCTACCATCAATGGCACCATTGGGTGATCTTTCACACCTGTGGGATACCATTACTCAGGGAGGCTTCTGTCTCCAAGAGCCTCTAGTTTGAATCCTCAAACCCCAAACAACATGAAACCCTAGCAGAGCTCAAATCAGCAATATCATAAAACATGGCATAACACAAATGAGCCACTTTTCACCTTATATTTCCCTCCTCAAGTTGGGCGCTGGGTTTGAGAGGGAAAATATCACTTTACATTCACTTTATGTCTCCTAGGGATGGGCGCCCAAGGTCAAGACATCAACTTAAGTCTTTATTTCATCAATATTCACATTTTTCTTTATTTATAATAAAGTCCATATTAATATATCATTAATAAATCTTCAGACTTTAAAATAAATATGAAGACGATGTCAAAAATCCAAGATCTTTAGCTCGCCGGAAAGGTCTCGACGAAACACATCTAATCCAACTCTGAAAATCCCAAACTGACATAGAACCCAAACTTACTAAAAGTAGTTAGTAATGACCAATAGCCCACTGAGCCAACCACGAGGGTGCCAACTGGATCCAGTGAATGCGAACCACAACTCCAACACTGACAAAGACCTCTAGAACCAAACTAACCATAGTTCCCTAACCAAACTATTAGCCCACGGGAACTCCATGATGGACTAACCATGTGTCTAGAAGGGGACATTATAGGAAGTAAAATGGTTAGAAAGACACTTGCAAGAGGCAAGAGATGCTCAAAAGGATTAAGAGTTGCCTTGTGAGAAGAAAAAGGAGATAATGTTGCATGAGAAGAAGTATACCATCATGACAATACTTGAAGAGAAAACCCTAGAAATAAGGAAACACCTAGAGCTACCACTCTTATAGAGTTAATTGCAACTCTAGTGCAAAGGATTAGAACCTTGGAAGTAGAACAAATTTCTCCTGAAAGAAGGTAGAAATCCTATGACAACATTCAAAATGAACAAGACCAGGGGGCATCTCAGCATCTTCCCTATCTCAAATATTATTTGAGAAATGCAAGTAACGACACATGTCTGAATGGGAACCCCCTATTTAGAACCTGTTGGCAAGAGACACTATATGGATTCATGAATGTTGTCATTGATGGCAACAAAGGTTATCCCACACATCCGCAATGCATGATAAGTCCTCACCGGAAGTCAGATTGAAGAAGTGTTGAGGTCTGGTAAGCAAGAATAGAGCAGTCAGTAAGGTCCTACAGATAGGTCTAGATCTCTCAGTAGAAGTATCTCAATGAAGTGTGGATTTGGGGAAGTGAAGAGAATATCTTGACTGATATATTCCAAGGTTTGAGCCTCCGATGTGAATGCTTGAGTGTCAGGTTCCCAAGAGACAGTGTGAAAAGAGGAAGAACTGACTGGCAGAACATCAGAGATTATTTCAGATGTGTTACTGATGTTGGTAAAGGTTATGAAGGCATGAATTATGTTTGGCTGACATAATTAATGATTTCCACAAGCATATCCTTGATCTGCATTACTTGGTAAGCAAGGATTCAGCTGACAAATCAGAGTTTGTGAAAAGATTGACTATTCCGGGTGCCGACTAGAAAGGTGATGAAATCACTTGTGTGGATATATATACAAGATGGATTTAGTTATGAGTGATGTTGTGGTTGTAAGTGATGTGTGAAGAAAAGTAGTAGAGTCGAATAAAAGAAAAAAGGAAGATCTGGTATGTGAAAGAAGAGCAGCATAAAAGAAGAGGAAAGATGAAGTGCATCAGATCAATATATAGAGCCTAATCGGAACTAAACTCCAGCATATGTTGATGCTCCCTATCAGTTCAAGTATTGTATTACACTCTTTATAAAATTGTAGAAAGTATGTCTCTTGTAGGCAGTGTGCCTCTTGTGAGCAGTGTGCTCGGGCAGTGAGTCCTAATTGGCAAGTGCCATTTTTGTACTTTCATTCTTCTAACAGAGAATAAAATCTTGGGTTAATCACCCCATGGTTTTTCCCTTAACAGGGTTTCCATGTCAAAAATATTGTGTCATGTGTATTTCTATTTCATGGTTATGTTTGCTTGTTTGATTTGATGCTGCACTAATTATTAAGAAAGTTTAGAAAGCTAAAATAATTAAGATAATTGATTCACCCCCCTCTCAGTTATCAACAATTGGTATCAGAGCTAAGTTCCTCCTAAACAGAGTCTAACAGCTTGAGGAAGATCTGGGAATCCAAATGGATGCATATGGTTTAAGGGAGCAACTCAAGACTGCCCTTGATGATCTTGAGCAGTCAAACTCTAAAGTCAATGAATTAAAGGAGAGACTCAAACAGGCTAATGATTTCATGAGAGAACTAAAAGACAAATTAAGTCTCTCTATGAAAAAGAGAAAGGAGCTACTTCAGCAATTGGCAAGTCAAGGTGAAGCAAATGATGCAAATGAAGATCTGAAGGAGAAAACCAAGTTATGTGAAAAACTATCAAAAGAAATCATTATGGTAAGACATGAAATGGAATCAGGAGTTATAAAGTTTACCCAAGAGATTGAAGAGAAAAGAAAAAGTGAAGATAATCTAAGACAATGTCTCAAGGAGAAATCAGAAGATTACCACAAGATGGATAGAATTATCAGACATTTTGAATTTGATCTTGAAGATGCTAAAGATAATGAAGAAAAACTTGAGGATCAAATTGTCTCTCTCAAAAGGGATCTTCAAATAGCAAATGAATATAAAGAGAAATTCAAGATAAGTTCTGCCCAACTTGAAGTTCTTCTTCAAAGCCAAAAGAGGGTAGATGACAAGTGTGGTTTGGGATATGAGAAAGGAGAAAGCTCTGGATTTGGTCAGAAGAATTTTAGATCAGAAAATCCAAGGTATAGACCTAGAAGTCCTCTGGTAAGGCAGCCTAATGCTCAAAGATATCCATCCTTCAATGGATACTACCACAACTGCAATAACTTTGGTCATAAAGCTAATCACTGCAGAAGGAGAATGAATCAGACTAATACATCCTTCTTCGGACAGTGCTTCAACTACAAAAGGTATGGTCACAAATCTCATGAATGCAGAAATATGTAAATGAACAATTCATTCAATGGTAGATGCTTTGCATGCAATAGAATGGGTCATATGGCTAATCAATGTAGATCAAGAGGATATCAATCAAATATGCAAAGAAATGTTGTTTGCCAAATTTGCAATAGATCTGGTCATATAGCAAAATTCTGTAGAAGCAAGAATCAGGATAAAAGAGGTCTGGTATATTATAATCAGAATCAAGATAAGGGAAAACAAAAGGTAAATGCGGATGAAGTTCGAAGTGAGATGAACAAGATTTGGGTGAAGAAAAGTATAGAGAATGTAGGGGATGGATCTGCACCAGACTCTAGTGCTAATATTCCTTCCAGAAATTAAAAAATGAGCTCTGGCTTAGGGGGAGACACAAAGAAAACCATGTTCCCCCAGCCAGTCAATTGGTGCCGGAACTGGCACCAGAAGAGTTACAGATTGAAAGGTTCATAAAGGAAACATCCAAACAAACTATGGTAGACTAATAATATGCCTATTTTTCTACTTCATGAATGAGCTGCCTGGATCAAATGGATGGGTATGGCAAAATGACAAACTGATAGCAATTCAGATCAGAGATTACTTGCATGGGCTTGGGGATGCTAAAGCAAGAAATATAGCCATGTGGGGATATTTCAAGATTTTTCAGAACATGATGCAGGCTAGAGAAAGGATTCCATAGTCTCTTGTTGAGAAATACAAAGACACAGTATGTTTTATGGTAGAGACTAATTAGTGCCTAATGGAGGCAGTAGATCTAAGAACTGTATGGATTATGCCCATGGGGTATGAAGTTGATAAACAAATTGTGGAGCTGCATGTTCAACACATGCTAAGTCAGCCAAAGGATCCAAAGGCAGAAAGGTTTGGAACCTTTGAGGAGCTGATTGTAAAGATTCATGTCGAACTCAGAGAACCAGAGATCAAGAGGAAGGTGAGAAAAGAAGTAGAAAATGTTGCCAAAGGTCTTGGCATCTCAAAGGAGGCACTTGATGCCCACAGGAAAAAGATGGAAAGGGCTGAGGAAGAGAAGAAGAAGGCAGAAAAGAAAAATGAGGAAAGTGCTCTTGCAAAACCTTCCACCCGAACCAGATCATCAAGGAGATCTGCACCTGCCACTGCCAAAGGCTTGAGGACATCAGAACCAGAAGCACAATCATCCGACAAAGGAGAGAAAGAACAAAGATAAAAGCTACAAGAGCCTATGCCAGTCAAAGGGATGAAGAGGAGACTGAATCTGATGAAGAAATCAGGAAAATGGAGAAAAAGAAGAAAACATCCGGCCAACCCTCTACCAGACAGAAGGAAGAAGAAAAGACAGAGGAATATGTTGAAAAACCCACTCTTCACATTGATGACAATCAAATCAGTCACAGTGGACGGAAATCTTCAGCCAATGGTTGAGTTCTATGATGATTATGGTGAAGCAAATCAGAAAATATTGCAAGATGCCACAGTCAAGTACTTAAATATCTACAACAAAGCATTCATTGAAATTATATCTCTAATCCCCAAAAGCTTAGAGAAGGAACTAGAAATAAGAAAGAACAATGCCCAAGCCAAAGACCTAGAAATCTGGGAATAAATAGCAATTTAGCTATATCCTTCAATCAACCCCAAGACAATGAATATGGTATTCAAAGATTGTAAGGATGAGTTTAGAAGCAAAGCAAGGAAGAATCATCTTATGCTTGGTAAGACTGACAAGGTAGCCAAGGACACAGAAGAGATTCTCTAGAAGGCCTTCAAAAGATTTAATCTTCCTATTATAGAGGACTTGGGTACCAACCCCTTGACTACAAATGCTGCAGAAGAAAAGAAAAATCTGTCTCTGGCAAGAGACACTACAGAATCAATCAAGGATTTTTTGACAAAAGCAACTATGGAGTTTGATGAATCAAAACTATTAAAAGGGCCATTAAATTTTGACTCTCTATCTCTGGTGCAAACAATGAAAATAGCTTCATTTGCAAATGCGAAGGTCAAAGAGAAACTACTGAAATCTCACATGGAAGACTGTGAGCTTATAGAGGCAGCATCCGAAATGTTGGAAAGATCATGCCATCTTTTCAAAAGGATCCCACAGTCTCTTCCTCCGGTAATCTCAAAACTCTAGTCAATAGTGTTAGCACACATTTTGATTCTCTAGAGAAGTCAGCTGAAGAAAAGGTCCGAAAGGAGTTTTTGGACAAGAGATTCTCTGAAGTACAGGGTCTGATAACAAATGATAGGAAAGTTATGGATATTGGGATAAAGAGCTTGGAAAATGCTCTTAAAGATGGTGGAAATATGTACAAATTTTGCTTATCTTGGCCCACAGTGACCAAAGATATTGAGAAGAAAGTGAAAGAACAAGAGGATAAACTATTAAGTCTATCTCAAAGTTTTGATCCTCTCTCATCCTCTATAGCAAATCAAGAGTGTCAGACTATTGCAATCACAAATGCAATAAAGAATTTTGAGAAGGAAAGGAAGAACATAATTAGCTGGATGGGTGAACTTAGAAGGATCATTGTCCCTAAGTTAGAGGCCATGCATGAGGCCATAAGTGAAGCTCAAATCACAGCCTAGACCAATGATCCAATAGATCTAAAAAGGGAAGATGCGTTTGCATTCCTGTTGAGTGGTCATATTTCAATTTTGGATAGAATGAAGCAAAGTTGGGCTACAAAATTTATTCAATTGAAGACAACTTTTGCAGACATACTTCAGTATATGTAAGTATGCCATATGTATATACTTATGCGGCTAAGTATAGTTGAATTTTTTAAAGTTTTGATATGCGGACCCTACCCTTTGCCATTGATGTCAAAGGGGGAGTGAAGAGCAGTGAAAAATGAGGAATCCAACTAAGGGGGAGCTCCAGAAAATATATATAAAAACAGAGCATCAGCCAAGGGGGAGCATAGTGTAAACGCTTAGTTATTTTTTCACTAAGTGTTGCCATCAATGCCAAAGAGGGAGATTGTTGGCAAGAGACACTATATGGATTCATGAATGTTGTCATTGATGGCATCAAAGGTTATCCCACACATCCGTAATGCATGATAAGTCCTCACCAGAAGTTAGATTGAAGAAGTGTTGAGGTCCGGTAAGCAAGAATAGAGCAGTCAGTAAGGTCCGACAAACAGGTCCGGATCCCTCAGTAGAAGTATCTTAGTGAAGTATGGATTTGGGAAAGTCAAGAGGAGTATCTTGACTAATATATTCCAAGGTTTGAGCCTCCGGTGTGAAAAGGATAAAGAGATGTGAATGCTTGAGTGTTGGGTTCCCAAGAGACAGTGTGAATAGAGGAAGAACTGACTAGCAGAACATCAGACATTATTCTGGATGTGTTACTAATGTTGGTAAAGGTTATGAAGGCATGAATTATGTTTGGCCAACATGATTAATGATTTCCACAAGTATATCCTTGATCCACATTACTTGGTAAGCAAGGATTCAGCCGACAGATCAGAGTTTGTGAAAAGATTGACTATTCCGGGTGCCGACTAGAAAGGTGATGAAATCACTTGTGTAGATATATATACAAGATGGATTTAGTTATGAGTGGTGTTGTGGTTGTAAGTGATGTGTGAAGAAAAGTAGTTGAGCCAAATAAAAGCAGAAAGGAAGATCCGGTATGTGAAAGAAGAGTAGCATAAAAGAAGAGGAAAGATGAAGTGTAGCAGATCAGTATACAGAGCCTAACTAGAACTAAACTCTAGCATATGTTGATGCTCCCTATTAGTTCAAGTATTGTATTACAGACTTTATAAAATTGTAGACAGTGTGTCTCTTGTAGGCAGTGTGCTCGGGCAGTGAGCCCTAATTGGCAAGTGCCATTTTTGTACTTTCATTCTTCTAACAGAGAATACAATCTTGGGTTAATCACCCCATGGTTTTTCCATTAATAGGGTTTCCACATTAAAAATATTGTGTCATGTGTATTTCTGTTTCATGGTTATGTTTGCTTGTTTGATTTGATGTTGCACTAATTATTAAGAAAGTTCAGAAAACTAAAATAATTAAGATAACTGATTCACCCCCCCTCTCAGTTATCAATAGAACCATCTAGCAGTGTTGAGAAATCAAACAAATCAGACAATGGGTTATCAAAACCCTCCTACGGGGTTGTTTTTATCAAACCCTCAATTGTAAAAGAAAATAAACAGATAGAATCACAACAGTGAAAGAAAATAAACAAAACAAAACACATGGAGATAATTGACATGTTTTTAATGTGGTTCACCTTTCAGGCTACATCCACAAATAAGCAGAGGACTCCTCATTTTTATTAAATCTAGAATGCAACATTGCTTCAACATCATAGCTATATATATACACCTATAGTAATTATACTCCACTCCCTTAATATGTAATAATAGCCAACATGCAACATGCACACCACCAGATGCATCAGTGAGAATCTGCCTCAAAAGGAAAGTAACTATAGAGTTGGTAGAGTAACCAAAGAGTAGAAGAGTGGCTATAATGGTTGGGCTTCACCACCCAACAATCTCCCACTTGAAGACCAACCAGTGCTGCCAAGAGATCCCTTGCATTTCCACTTGTATTGTTACATCAGCTACAATGAAGATTTTAGCTTTGCTAGATTCTGTTCAAGAAAGCTCTAGACGAATCTCCTCCAAAGCAGGTCAATTTTAATAACCTCCAAAAAGAATTATTTTCTCCCATAACAACTACATTGGTGTCCCGTATCAACATCCTCTCCAATTTCCAGCTGATCTATCTTCAGTGAAATCTCCCATTATTTCTTCTCCTTTGTCAGCAACATCTCATAATCCTCCAACTCTTTTCTCTCATTATCAATGTCTTGGGAAGAGATAGCAATGAGCTCGTCATCAATCATAGCTTTAGGAACCTGTCTGGACTTGACAGACACCATAACATTATGTATATCATAGATCTTAACCTTCTAGGGCCCAACCATCTCAATGCTTTCACCTTCAAGTCCTCTCTGGCCTCTAATTACAATCAAGTCATTTCTATAAGCCTTAAATGCAAGGCCCCAACCATTTGTTGAATTTTCTCTCAGAGGCAATCCTCCCAACACATTCCATGAATTGTTTTCCTTATTATATGTTTTGATTTCATTCTTTGAATACTCTACAACATAAAGTGGATCCTTCACTATTACAACCAAGGGCGGTGCAAGTGTAGCTCCATTGCCACCAAGATACATATCCATCAACTTAAGCACAACCCCAAGGGTATCACAACCCCCTAGCATAATCACCCTTTCCTTAGAGCTACCAGAACTGAACAAACATTTGGGTTGAATCATTGGTGGGGCCCTAGACCAATTCACTATTGGATTCACCAGAGCCAGGGCACCATAGTCTGATCTTGATGATCTAGCAAGGCAATTCATCTTCTACATTTTCTATCATATTTTTCCCTCTTCACCCAGTTCCCACCCAATGCCAATGGCCTCCTTCAAAATCCCATACAAATCCTTGTCCTTCGAGTCATTCTCATCTAGAGGTAACAATTTCACAAACCTATTGACTTCCACAAACTTGCTGACTTTTGCATCCGATGCTCGAACCATCTTTGCCTGAGCATCACTTTTCCTAGAAGCTTCCAGAAAATCTTTACCTTCCTCCACTGAAGCCCTAGAAGCATCCAAACCCTCACTGGCCAATACCACCGATTTAGAAGTATCCTCTTCCTCTTTCGCAATTGGTTTCACAGTCTCCTCCTTTTTCACGACCAGTTTAGCGGCCTCATTCTCCACTTGCTTCATAATCTTCCCACCCTTCCCCATGAGATAACCTACCTAGCTGTTGGGGACAATCATGCGGGTAATGACAATGCCATTGTCATCTTTTTTAGTAGCGTCTTGCACCTCAGCAACCCCATTTTTTGGCGTAGGTGCCCCAACAACATCGCCTCTTTTTGGTATCCTAGTAACATCCTCTTTTGCTACTGTACCAACATCTATTTCCACTGGTAAAACAAATCTAACCTTTTTCCAAGCAGCCACACCACTTTTTATTTCTTGCATCTGCTCCATGAAACTGCCAGGTTCCAACATACCAAGAAACTCCTAAATAACAAAATTAGCTTCATCATTTAATTCATCCAAAAACATCTAATGAATAGATCCCACTTCGTCATGACTCTCTTCATGGCCATGGCACATAGACATGAGAGCTTGAGCCCAATCATCCCAGTTGGGACTCTCTTCCATATCTGCTTCGTCCATAGCTCTAAAAATTCTTCAGTGATCTCCAAGGAATCACTTCACCACTGAGATTCTTCACCAAGCTCTGATACCAATTGTAAAAGAAAATAAACAAATAGAATCACAACAGCGAAAGAAAATAAACAAAACAAAACACATGGAGATAATTGACATATTTTTAACGTGGTTCACCTTTTCAGGCTACATCCACAAATAAGCAAAGGATTTCTCTTTTCTATTAAATCTAGAATGCAACACTGCTTCAACATCACAACTATATATATACACCTACAACAATTACTCTCCACTCCCTTAATATCTAATAATATCCAACATGTAACATGCACACCACCAGATGTAGTAGTGAGAATCTGCCTCAAAAGGAAAGTAACCGCGGAGTTGGCAGAATAATCAAAGAGTGGAAGAGTGGTTGTAACGGTTGGGCTTCACCACCCAATATCAATCACAAAGAACCTTTCTTGGGACATATCTTGAGTACTTGAAAGAACCTCTAAACATAAGGAACATACAGTTACCTCGAGCATTGCTTGATCACCCAAAATTTAAAGGACAAGGAGATCCAAACTTGCATATCAAAGCTTATACCACAGTGATAAGAGAACTCCTCCCTTCGGATGGGGTTTTTGCTAAGATCTTCCCAAAGACCCTCAAAGGAATAGCTCTGGATTGGTACTATCATTTGCTAGAGGCTTTAATTCACTCATTCAAACAATTATTCAAAGAGTTTATTATGGTATTTGACATGAACAAACTTGTCAAAACATGGATCAGAGAATTCCAAACCATGAAACAAGAGTCGAATAAATCTGTAGCTCACTTTACTACCAGATGAAGGCAAGTCTTCTATTCCTCAACCAGTACCCCAAACATGGACCATCGTGAGTTATGTGATCTTTCCTTACACTCCTTGAACAAGGACATGAGAGGAGACATTCAAAAGTTACCATACAAATCATATGAAGAAGCATTGGAAAGTGCTTTGAGGATAGATCAAGCTGCCATTGACAATGGCAGAAAGGTCTATAGGTCAAACAAAAAGTTAACAAGGGAAGACATAGGAAACAATGCTCCAGTCACCAAAATTATTTTTTTAAAAATGCAACCACAGATGGGGTGACCGATCAACCCCCATTCAAGCAGGTAAGAGATAATCACAATGGGAGAGACTATTGTGCTCCTAATGTTAATGTGATTGATCAGCCCAGAAACAATGGATACTACCCTAGGGACAACTATCAGAGTTGGAATTGTAATGGAAATGGAAATGATGGAAGGTATGAAAGGCCTCCATTTGAGTACTAGTTTTGTTCTTTTCATACAACAAGGGGGCATAGCACAAAATCCTTCAAAGAGTATAATAGATTCATAGTGAGATTACCAAAAGACCAATAATAGTTGTTCATAGAAATGTTCTTGAACCCACAGGAAGTCACGCCGAATAATAAGAGCACAAGAAAAAACCAAGCCCCGATAGCTCCATAGAATGCCAACATGAGAATCTATCAAGACCCATTTCCTATGCATAAGGATGCAGAGACATCAAACAAAAATGAAGTAGCCCAAGGTAGCAACAATGGCATCCCACCATAGTTAGGGAAAAAAGGAGAAGCTAGGATGATGGGATTGGTTGAAATACTCCATAATGAAGAAGAAGATGACCTTGAGAATGAACAAAAGGAAGTATATGAGGGTGCTGTTTCGGTAGTGGAACCAATACCAACTCTGGTCAAACCTTATGAACCTATCAAGGACTTAAAAAAGACATACGCTCACATATCATTCATTGACCTACTCAGGAACTCCCCTTCACATTACTCAATGCTATTAAAAGAAATAGGGCTGAAGTATATTGATCAAATTACTCCCCCACCTAGTGAGGAGATCAACCATGTGGACTATGACATCAGCTGACTGAATTCAAAACTCAAGGATGCAGGGTTCTTCATTGACTTAAAGCAAATGCCTTGTGAGGTTGAGCTAACCAAGAGAGGAGACCCTATGTTGTACTTACAAGTTTGGATCTATGACACTTGCATCAAACAAACCTTAAGTGATGATGGAGCAGTAGTGAACATAGTTCCATTCTCCCTTTTATAGAGGATGGGTTATGGACACACTAATATCACTACTTCACGAGACACTTTAAGTGGGTACGATAATCTAAAGGCCACTACGATAGGAAATATCACGCTTCTCATGACATTAGGGCCCAAGACTGTCCCAACTACGTTTACATCATCAACAAGGAGATAGGATATAATTTTCTCATTGGAAGACCATGGATACATAGGATGAAATCCATGTCATCTAATTTATTTCAAGAGGCTCGATTCCTCCATTTGGGGAAGGTATACATTGTGAAAGGGGATCTAGAACCTTTTAGCATGTTGAAATCAAACACATAGAACAAGTGTATAGGCATCCCAATAGATTATGAACTTCCCACCAACAAATTAGTTGTCCCTAGTCCTACGCTTCAATAAATATGCATCAAGCGAATGGAAACTCCATAGAAGGCCATAAACACCGTAGAGATGAAAAATATAGAGAACGAGGTACCATTAAAGGAAAAAGAAATTCTCCAAGGAAAAGATAGTTAAGATCGTGGAATAGATATAGCAAGATGGACCTCTCCAATTCCCTCTATAAGTACTCATTATCGATATTCAACCTACCTACAAGCTCTTCCCTTGCATAGGGGAGAAACCTCATAGAAGTGAAGGTCTAGTTTTTGAAACCACTAGGTTAAATTTGAGGTTTTCATACCCTCACACTTTCTCAGATCCTAAGGAAGACATGACACAGAGTTACACTCCTTCGTCACCATTAAGAGAATTGTGTGTCCTCGAGACACTAGAGGAAACAAAGTCTTACGAGCCTCTCACACCAATAGAGGATTCATATAGACCATTGACACCCATGGAGGATGTGCATTCTATTGACAATGTAATAGGAATTCTCCCAAGGATGTTCATGGTGTCTCAACCACAAGAGTAGCTGACCACCTCTACCTCGGTACAATCAAATGAACTTGGCAAGTGGGAAGCACCTTTAGTTCAAATTGAAATGGTTGAAAGACTCCTAGACGAAGACGAAGAAAGTGAGCGTACATTTCACAAGGAATGGAAAATGAGAGTGTCATTCGACACTAATGATCCTGTCATTTTTAAGTTTCTATGAAGTTACATTGAGTATTCCATGGATTTAAGGCCAGAACCCAATGGGAGAACAAGTATAAGCTTTGTCCCTCCTAATGAGCAAAGGGAGCCACAAACTCCCTTTGAATTGTTCTAGTTTTTGCAAAGCATTCAAGGTAGACAAGATGTGAAAGTCTACATGCAAGAGCATTTTGACATGCTAAGGTGCGATGGAGTCTTGTATTGGACCCCTTCCCATCAACAAGCCTTTTGAGACTTACTTCATCTCACACTACCAAGGGAAACCACTGAGTTGGAAATAATAGAATCAGACAACAAACCCTACACAATAAGGGAACGTTTCCTAAGAACAGGTAGCACCAAAAACAAAAAGAGAAGATGGAAAAGAACATTCACAGAGGACTAGAAAGGTCCTTACATGGTTAAAGAATACATCAGAAATGGTTACTATCTCTTGTACACAATGGAGGGAGAGGAATTTGGTGAAATAGTCAATGCCTTTCACCTCAAGAAATACTATGTCTAAAAATCATAAAAATTATAAAACATAAAAATACAAAAAAAATATAAAAATCAAAAATACCAAAAAGAATTTGTTTCTTGCATTTTAGTATCATTATGTTCATCTTGCATTACAATGAATGAATTGCTCTTATATTATTTTCATTTTAGTAAGGAGTCTAAGGTTGGTATACGTGATCCTTTTAGGTCCTAGAGATTCCCCATTTTCACAATCACCATGTTCTTGTTCATTCCCAATGATTCTAATCAAAGCCTAGCTCTTAGCTTTACACTGATCCCTGTCTTAATGAGCCAAGATGTTAGGTCTAAACAAAATTAGTATTCAAACCTACAATGTTTAAAGGAAACTTGCAAGTAGACCTTCCCAATTCTTCCCTAGTAGAAGAGAAGTCCAACTAGATTACAAAAACTTTAGGTGCTGCTCAACCCCTTATCTTTCCTAGCCAAAAACATCAGGAGGATCAAAACTATAAAGGAATCAATCTAAATCCAAGTGAATAAAAAAGTGAGTGATAAAAAAGTGAGTATTGAGAGATCAAATTATTGTATATCAAAAGTTCCAAAGGTATTAATTTTCATAAAAAAGTCAAAATCCAAAAAAATGAGAAAATTAAGTGAGGAAATACAAAAAAAAAAGAGAGAAAGAAAAAAAAGAGAGAGATACAAAAAAAGACTTAAAAGAGAGAAGATTGTTGAATGTTCGTACCCTTGGGTGGAGATCAGTCTAAGCTCAAAGCTTCAAGGGTGACATTCTAATAGAGAAAATTAAAAAAAGGTACAAAGCACATGTTGGGTTTTTTCCCAAACTAGATGCTTCCCAGTTATCCCTACAAGGTAGCCATCATTGATCAACAGGATTTCAAGGCTAGGGGCCAATAGTACAAGAGATAGACCCTATAAATATCTCCTCTCCTTCTTTAGGCTCTGCAAAACCAAGGGGGGTATTGCCTATTAAACATCCATAAAATATACCTGTAAACTTACTGGGATGTTGACACAAAGTAAATAAATCCTCTCTTATGCATACCAAAACTATGAAATAAGTGTAAAGGGGCTATCTTTGGGCCTATGCTCAATTGTGAGACAAAGGATTTTGGTCCTAAAACTACTTCTAATATCCTAAAGGTTTATATTTGAAGTTTGAAGTTGTATTTTGTATTTGGATACAAGACTGGGACCTTGGGTTGTAACCTCAATACAAGACCAGACTGGAGCCTATCTCAGGGCTAAGAGTCAATAGACATACATATGTGAATGATTACCATAAATTTGAATCAATAACTAAGTTTCAAGGGGATATTTTTTAGTGTCTGCCTTATAGATACTTCCCAAGACTAAGTATTTAGTCATTCATACTTAATGATATCCCTGTTGTAGCATACCGTTCCCAATGCTTAACCTAAAATATTTAATTTGTTCCTTGAACAAAGATAAGAGATTAAACATTCAACACAAAAAATCCATCTTCTTGAATCCCAAATAACCCTTAGCTATTTAGATTCAAAAGAAAAGATGCCCACAACTTGGAGACAAATAACCAAACACATGCAACAAAGCACTTCTCATATAAAAACAACATGAAACCAGTAAACTATGCATAAAACATACAACATATGATTCATAAACTCACAAGGCACCAAACAGAGCCACTAGTAAAACTGCATCTTATTACTCCACCAAAATTTTGCCAAGTCTTCAACAACCAAAGAATGAGTAACTCAGCAATCAAGTATAATGGTCAACTCAAAATGCTACCAGATACATCGCACCATCAGAATGGCACCAAGAACATTCAATCTCTAGGCAGAAGAAGAAGAAGGGAGTGGTTGAATTTAGGAAGTGTGCCACCGCTTAGAGATTTTCCTTTAAAAAATGGTAGTTGGCCTATCCATTCAGACCCATACTTCTGCAAATTTGCCATTAATGGCCAGCCTACCAATTTCAGGATGTAGCAATGATTCACATATTCATGAAGTTTCTTCCTACTTGAAATGATGCAGTGAACACATAGAAAAATACTCCTACTTTGAAGATTTGAAACAAGCCGTCAATTTCCTTCTTCCCAGTGAGATCTACAGCTTCAATTTCATCAGGCAATCCAGTCACCAGCTTTGAAAAGTCATCAACCAATGAGATCATGCCACGTAGGCACCCTTTTTCCATCGTTGAATTTTCCCTCTTCCATTTTGCCTTTTTCACCTTTAAATCCTTGCATATGCAGTTGTATATACATACAACTAACTTTGACACGTGGTAGTAACTGATTGGATCACTATCGCTGAGCATTGGCCTCTTCAACAACAATCCATTGTATCTCCTTATCAGCCATCGGAAAGACCCTAAAATGAGCCGCTGATACGCTAAGTCACGTCGAAATCCCTTTGCATGCGACCCTTTGTATATATGATTGTATATGCAAACATACAATGGAAAATATACATACAAAGTGGAACTCAAAAGATTATCGGCCACATTTGATTTTTTAGAACAGGTCTAGCTTGTAACTTTTCCTTTTGTATATCGGCCTTATATATCACATATACAATGCGAATATACAAGCAGAACTGTATACAATCACTTGTACATTGTAAACATGCATCTGACCCTTGTATGTTAACGTTGTAAATTCCCTTGTATCTGCCCTTTGTATGTCTAAACATATAAATGCGAATGTACAAGCAAAAGATGCATATAAACATGTCGGCCTTTATCAACTAAACTGCATACCTTTTCAGGTCCAGGCCTTGTATATCAAGAAATTATATGCCCTTGTGTGTACAATTGTATGTGCAAAGATACAATCGCGTATACATGCAATTTGTGTGCCCCAGGCTTTGTATCTCTTGCTTATGTATAAACTTTACATATTTCTTCATTGCACCTGTGACTTGTAAATGAGATACAATCGCCTTTGTATGCACCCACCAGGCCCGATTTGATAACTTTTGGAATCCGGGATTGTATATCCTGCTTTGTATGTCAAATTGTATTTGTCACATACATACAATCCCCTTGATACAACTGTGGGCCCAACCACTATTCACAACCTGATTTGAATCCTTCTAAAGTCTGCCACATGTATATACCATTGTATATCGAATATACAACATAATATACATGCAATCCTACATACAAGCACAGAATCTAACCTGGAATATGCCACATACAACCCGATATGCATACAAAGATGCATACAACTTATTTTTTCACTATTTGAAGCCAATTAAAAATTCTTTTTGGGTTCGGCGTTGTACATATGCATCTGCACATACAAAGACACATACATACAATGAATTTCACCGCTGCTTAGAGATTTTGGACTTAGCATTTTTTGTTTCTTTTCTTTTTAGTGCGACGGGAGAAAGTGGTAATGCAATGCAAAGGGGCCGGTCATTTAATGAGCTAAAAGGCTTAAGTTACAACTTAAACGACCGAGAACCCACTACAGGAGGTCAACGACAAAATAGAAGATACAATACAGGAGGCCAAGGGGAAACAAAACCTAAGGCATTAAGAGTTTGAGGGAATAAAAATATAAGCTTGCAGACTTGACTCAAAACCCTAACCCTAGGTGGGCACCAACATTGGCTCCGACTGGGGACGTGCAGGTGCAAGGCTACAGCGAGAACCAGACCACTCTAGGACAGACCAGGCAAAACACAAAATGCAAAACACCACTGACTATACAAGGTATGTACAGGCTATTCACACCTAATTTACAATGTGCACACAGAATATTCATTCATGAGACATAAGGTTTAAGGAATTTACCATGCACAGGCAATTCCAGTAGTTCACCATTTAGGGCCTAGAGAAAATGGGAATCTTCTCTATGAATATTGCTAATTTGATATGGGCCCATCCATAAAGGCTCAAATTTACCATGCTTTTCCTTATCCTAGCTCTTTGCATTCCAAACAAGGACCAAGTCACTTATCTGAAACTTCCTTTCTATAGCCCTTTTATCAAACAAATATTTCACTTTTTGTTGTTTCATGATATTTGTCTTCTGTGCTTCTCTTCTAATTTCATCCAATGCAACCAGTTGATTTATCCTTTCATTCATTGAGTCCTCAATCTGTTTATTAATTTCTTGTATGAATCTATAAATTGGCAAGAGATTATTCATAGGTAACTTAGTTGGTGCACCATACACTAGCTCAAAAGGGGACCTTCCAATTCCTTTCTTCACTGTTATCCGGTCAGCCCATAATGCCATCTTTAACTTTGAATCCCATGCCCTTTTGTTCTTGCCTACCATCCTTTTGATGATTTTCATAAGGCTTCTATTACTTGATTCTGCCTGACCATTTCCTTGTGGATGATATGGTGATGCATATGACAAAATCAATCCCATAGTTGTTACAAAAATCAACAAACTCACCAGATCTGATGCACATGGCATTATTTGTGACCACTTTGACTGGCACTCCAAATCTGATAATAATCTATTCCAAAATGAAATCCATCACCACCCTTCTTGTAGATTTCTTAGTTGGAATGGCTTCAATCCATTTAGTAAAATAATCAGTAGTGACCAAAATCTAACTATGTCCTCCACTTGATCTTTCTAAAATTTCTCCTATAAAATCAATTCCCCATTGCTGAAATAGAGCCTCCATAGTTACAGTTCTAAGGGGTAATGCACCTTCATATTTAAGTTTTTCTAAGAACCTTTGATAGCGATCACATTTTCTTACCATCTTTTGTGCATCTGAGAAAAGGGTCGGCCACTGATAGCCTGCTCTAAGAGTTTTGTGAGCTGTTGTCTTGGTGGTGTAATGCCCATCGCACATTCTTTTGTGCATGTCATTTAAAATATCCATAGCTTGATTTTCATCCACATACCTAAGTAGTACACCATCAGGATTTTTCCAATATAACTCTCCTTGAATAATTATGTATTTGATAGCATGTAACTTTAAGGTCCTTTTTTTACTATCACTGAGATGGGAAGGACAATTTAAATTCTGCAAATAATACACAATATCCTTGTACCATTCATATTCTAACATGTTAACAACTTCATCCTAAACTACATTTACCTGGCATGCTTCCAAATTTGATTGTGTCATCATCTTAGCCAAACCCTGTCCCCTTACCAATTTTGTAATTTGTATCTCAATGTTGAACTCTTGTAACTTGTTAATCCACCTACATCTTCTTCCTGTCAATTCCTGCTAAGTGAAAATGTCCTTAACTACTGCATGGGGCACATGTGCAACTATCTGAGATCCTACTAAGTATGGCCTAAAGCTTTTGACTTCCCTATCCAATGCACATGCCTACTTTTCCATGATATCATATTTCAATTCAACTGCCTGCAACAACATGCTGAAGAAAGCAATAGGTTGCTCAAAACCATCTTCATTTTTCTATAATAAACATGCAGCAATAGTGTGAAAAGAGGCAAATGAGAACAACTGAAGTGGCTTAGAAAAATTAGGAGATCTCAACACCGGAGCCACCTTTATAGCTTCCTTGATGTTCTGAAATGATTTAGTTGCTTCAATTTTCCATTTGATAGTTTCACCCTTCTTCAACATTTTAGAAATATCCTTTGTAATCTTTGCAAAGTTGGGAATGAATCTTCTAAGTTAATCTGTCCAAAGAAAGACTAAATGCCTTTCACCATTTTAGGAATTTGAATTTTGTGAATTGCAACAACCCTTTCAGGATCAATCCTGACTCCATCCTTGGAAACAATGTGTCCCAATAGTTTTCCTTCTACTACCCCAAAAGTAAATTTCTTTGGGTTAAGTGAAATGCCATATTCCAATGCCCTAATAAAAATTTGTTCTAGATGCATGCAATGTTGTTCCTCCTTCTTTGAATAAGCAGTTAAATCATCCTGATATATGGCCAAAATTGAGTCAATCAATCCTACAAAAGCAACATCCATAGCCCTCTGAAATGTAGCACCTGCATTTCTTAGTCCAAATGGCATTCTTACATATACATAAGTCCCCCACGGAGTGGTGAAGATAGTTTTATATTGTTCAGATTCTTTTACCTTCACCTGATTATATCTTGAAAATCCATCCATCATGGATAAAAGCTCACAACCAATTACCTTTTGCAACATAGCCTCCATGTTAGGCAATGGATAATTATCCTTTAAAGAAGATACATTCAAATTTTTGAAGTCCACACAAAGTCTTATATCACTATTTTTCTTTCTAACTGGGCCAAGATTGGACACCCAAGTTAAGTGTCTAATAGGCACAATTATTCCAGCCTCCCTAAGCTTTACAAGCTCTTCCTGCATTTTTGGAGCTGGAGTTGGGTTAATAGGTCTTTGTTTCTGTCTGAATGGCTTAGCTCTAGGCTTCAAAGGAATCTCATGTTGGAATAAGTCTTCTCTATAATCTTTTAGGTCCTCATATGACCAGACAAAGACATGCTTATATTTTTTCAATAATGTAATCAACATACTCTTGATGTATGGCTTGAGCTGTTTGCCAATATATACCATTTTGGGGGCATGGCATGTCCCCAAGTTTATCTCCTCCAAGTCATTCTTGTTTGTAGGAGATGCCTTTGTACCAAACTAGTCTCTATTGTCAAATGTTATTTCTAAAGCAACTAGCCCTCTGGGGATTTTATTTCTTTTAAGTTGAATTACTTCTTTCCCCAAAAGAGTTTCTTTTCCATTCACAACTTCTACAAAGTTCTAAAAATCAACCTCCTGGTTCTCATATTCATCTATGCAGTGTAGGAACCTCAACAAATCTCTATCATCATCAAACACCTTCCAACTGCATATATTATCTAGTACTGCAGGTCTAATTTTAACTTCAACATTTGTAACATCAGACAGAGTGAGATCATCCGGCCTTATGGCCACATTAGCTAAAAAGTCTGCCATGACATTCTTTGATCTTTCTATCCAATTTATTGAAAAAGCATCAAATAATTCAATTGAGTCCCATACAACATGCTTATACTGTTTTAACCTCTTAGTTTTTGAAGCACATTTATCTCTCACCTGCAAAACAATTAATTCTAAATCTCCAAACACTTTTAGCATCTTAATCACATGCTTCAAAGCAACATTTAATCCTAATAGCAAAGCTTCATATTCTGAAATATTATTTGTGCAGGCAAACTTTAATAGGAAAGAGAATTTCAACAGCTTACCTGCTGGAGACAAAAACACAACTCTAGCACCAGAACCCTCTTTTGAACAAGCTCCATCAAAATACATACTCCAAAGACCGTGTTGGTCAAGTTCTTGAATGCAAAAATCTCTCCCTTCACCTCCTCGATCATCTGTGACAATTCTGAAATTCTCATAGTCAGTATCCACAAAACAGTAATGCTCTTCTAAATCTTGATCTTCAACTATTTCTGGTGACCTCTCTTCTCTGACAAATTTGACATCTCTGCCATTCATTGGGATCACAGCATATGATAAATCTAACTGCATACTACCTCCAACCAATGCTGCCCATCTTCTTGACAACAGCATACCATATTGTGGCTTTATGTCAACTACTGTTATGTTCATTCTGTAAGTCTTTTCTGGATATGTTGCTAGCATAAAATCCACATCCTTCATGATTCCTATAATTGGTACCTCCCTAGCATCCATTGCATAGCATTTTCCACATGCCTTATCTATTTTCAATCCATCTTGTTGCATGATAGCCAGAGGCATAATATTTGTTGATGCTCCTGAGTCAAGCATACAATTCTTGATTACTTTTCCATGGATAACAAGGGAGAAATAAAATGGTTCAACCTGTGAAGGGCATTTTGTCATTGTGACCCCCAGATAGACTTCAGGAACCTCATCCTCATCAATACACAAGGCTTGTTTCTTACCCTGAGTCTCAACATTCTGCTCGGCCTAACAAGCTACTCCTAAAATTAGGGACAATGCTTTATTCTTGAATTCTTCAACTTTCATCATCTCCATTAATGGAATAGAGACCTTTATCTAGGATAAAACTGTTGATAACTGAGAGGGGGGGGGTGAATCAGTTATCCTAATTATTTCCCTTATTAAACTTTCCTTTTAATTGAAGCAGCATAAAATCAAACACAAAACATTAACCATGAAATAAGAAACACATGACACAGTATTTTTGACGTGGAAACCCTGTTAAGGGAGAAAACCACGGGGTGATTAACCCAAGAATTATTCTCTGTTAGAAGAATAGGAAATTACAAAAATGGCACTTGCCAATTAGGGCTCACTGCCCGAGCACACTGCTCACAAGAGGCTCACTGCCTACAAGAAGACACACTGTCTTACAAAGTGATAAGAATCACAGTCTTGAACTGATTGGAAGCATCTGCATATGCTGGAGTTCAGTTCCGGTTAGGTTCAGTATACTGATCTGCTGCACTTCATCTTTCCTCTGTTCTTTAGTCTGCTGTCCTTTCACATACCGGATCTTTCTTGCTACTTCTGCTCTACTCTGGACTTGTTCGCATATTCTCTCTCACATTCACACACTTTACAACTAAATCCATCCTCTATATATATCCGCACAAGTAATTTCATCATCTTTCTAGTCGGCATCCGGAACAGTCTAGTTTCTTACAAACTTAGTTCTGTCGGCTGAATCCTTGCTCACCAAGCAATGCGGATCAAGCATATACTTGTAGATATCATCAATTATGTCGGCCAAACATGATTCATGCCTCCGCAACCTTTATCATCATCTGTAACACATCCGGAAATTAGTTTGATACTCAGTCAGTCAGTTCTTCCTCTGTTTTCACTGTCTCTCAGGAATCCGGTACTCAACTATTCATATCTTTTTCCTTGTCCATCTCCGGAGGCTAAATCCTTGGAATATACTACTCAAGATAGTCCTCTTGACTTCCCCAGATCCGCACTGTGCCAAGACACTTCCTCTGAGAGATCCGGACCAATCTGTCAGACCTTGCCACATGCTCTGTTCTTGTTCACCGGACCACAACAATCTTCAATCTGACTTCCGGTAGAGATATATCATGACTTGCGGATATGTGGAATGACCTTTGTTGCCATCAATGACAACAACCATGAATCCATATAGTGTCTCTTGCCAACAATCTCCCCCTTTGGCATTGATGGCAACACTTAGTGAAAAATGACTAAGTGTTTACACTATGCTCCCCCTTTGCTGATGCTCTGTCTTTATATACAATTTCCGGAACTCCCCCTGAGTTGGATTCCTCATTTTTCACTGCTCCTCACTCCCCCTTTGACATCAATGGCAAAGGGTAGGGTCCGCACACCAAAATTTTCAAAAATTTTCTATATATAGCCGCATATTTACATACTCACATATACTGCAGAATGTCTGCAAAGGATGTCTGCAGTTGAACCATTTCAGTAGCCCAACTTAGCTTCATTCTGTCCAAGATTGAAATGTGACCACTCAACAAAAATGCAAAAGCTTCTGCCCGCCTGAGATCTGTCGGATCTTTTGTATGGGCGGTGGTCTGGGCATCACTGATGGCCTCATGCATAGTTTCCAACTTAGGGACTATAATCCTTCTAAGTTCTCCCATCCGGTTGGTAATGTTCTTCCTCTCCTTCTCAAGATTCTTTATTTCATTCAAGACTGCAATAGTCTGACATTCTTGATTTATTATAGAGGAAGAGAGAGGATCAAAACTTTGAGATAAGCTTTGAAGCTTGTCCTGTTCCTCTTTTATTTTCTTGTCAATTGCAGCTGTTGCCTTTGACCAAGATATACAAAATTTGTAGATGTCACCGCCATCCTTAAGAGCATTTTCTAAGCTCTTTATTCCAATGCTTACAATCTTCCTATCCTTAGAGCTTAATTCTAATATTTCAGAAAATCTCTTATCCAAAAATTCCTTCCGGACCTTTTCTTCAGCTGATTTTTCTAGAGAATTAAAATGTGTGTCAATACTGCTGACTAAGGTTTTTAGATTACCGGAAGTGGAGGCTGTCGGATCTATTTGGATTGATGGCATGATCTTTACAAGTACTCCGGAGGCAGCCTCTATCAACTCACAGTCTTCCATATGAGACTTCAGGAGCTTTTCATTTGCCTTGGCATTTGCAAATGAAGCTATCTTCATTGTTTGTACCGGAGAGAGAGAGTCAAAATCAAATGGACCTTTTAGAAGCTCCGGTTCATCAATCTCTAGAGTTTCTTTGCTCAAAAATTGTTGAACAGTTTGTGCAGTGTCTCTTGCCGGAGACAGATGTTTCTTTTCTTCTGCAGTCTTAGAACTGTCAACCTCTTTGTCTGTCACCACTGCTTCCTTCTCCTGCAATTGCTCTTCTTCTTTGGATCTGGAGACTGTAGGGGAAACCGGAGGAGAGATGCTTGCTTGTTCATGGGTCACTTCTTCTGGAGCAGAGGGTCCCAAGTCCTCACTTGTCTGTTCATGGCTCACTTCTTCCGGAACAGAAGATTCCAAATCAGCAGCTGTTTCTGCACCTAAGTCCTCTACAACAGGAAGATTGAACCTTTTGAAGGCCTTCCGGAGGATCTCTTCTATCTCTTGTGCCACTTTGTCAGTCTCACCAAGCATGAGCTGATTCATCCTGGCTTTACTTCTGAACTCATCTCTGCAGTCCTTGAAGATCATGTTCATTGTCTTGGGATCAATTTGAGGATATAGCTGAATAGCTATCTGCTCCCGGATCTCAAGATCTTTGGCATGAGCATTATTCTTTCTTACTTCCATTTCCTTCTCTAGGCTTTTAGGAATGAGAGATATGATCTCAATGAAAGCCTTATTGTATGTGTTCAGATATTTAACTGTGGCTTCCTGCAGAGTCTTTTGGTCTGCCTCACTGAAGTCATCATAGGATTCAGTCATTGGTTGAAGGTTTCCATCCACCGTGACCGACTTGATTATGCTCTCTAGTGACAGAGTGGGTTTTTCAACAGTTACCTCTGCCATTTCCTCCTTGTCTTGGCCTGTGGAGGGCTTACCGGATCCTTTCTTTTTCTGTTTCTTTACTTCTCTTACTCCTTCATCTGATTCTGTCTCCTCTTCATCCTTTTGGCTTCCATAAGCCCTTGTGGCTTTTGCCTTTGATCTCTTTCCGGATGCCTGGACTTCCGGTTTTGAACTTTTGGTTGAGGGAGGTGCAGATCTCTTTGTTGATCTGGTCCGGGTGGGAGCTCCAACCGGAGCACTTTCTTTGCTTTTCTCTTCTTCCTCAGCCTTTCTCCTCTTTTCCCGGCTGGCATCAAGTGCCTCTTTTGAGATGCCTAGGCCTTGAGCAATGTGCTCTACTTCTTTTCTCACTTTTCTCTTAATCTCAGGTTCCCTGAGTTCTACATGTAATTTCACGCTCAGCTCCTCAAAGGTTCCAAACCTTTCTGCCTTAGGATCTTTGGGCTGACTTAGCATGTGTTGAACATGCAGCTCTACTATCTGTTCATCAACTTCATACCCCATGGGCATGATCCAGACAGTCCTTGGCTCCACTGCCTCCATTAGGCACTGATCAGTGTCAACCATAAAACATACTGAGTCCTTGTATTTCTCAATGAGAGACTGGGGAATTCTCTCTCTTGCTTGCATCATGCTCTGAAAGTTTTTGAAGTATCCCCATAGAGCTGTATTTCTCGCTTTTGCATCCCCAAGTCCATGCAAATAGTCTCTTATCTGGACTGCAACAGGTTTGTCATTCTGCCATACCCATCCACTTGTTCCGGGTAGCTCATTCATGAAGTAAAAGAATAGACATACAATGAGAGTACCATACTTAAAGGAGTTCTTCTTGTCTTTCTTGATTTTCTGTACATTTTCCATCAATTGGCTTAGTAGTAGTTCACAAAGATCATAATCTGCATTCTTTCTTATCATTTCATATGCTGTGTATATTGCAGTTCCGGATACAGAATTCTCCCTGCTGGAGTG
Source organism: Cunninghamia lanceolata (assembly GCA_027924645.1). Classification (NCBI taxonomy): domain Eukaryota; kingdom Viridiplantae; phylum Streptophyta; class Pinopsida; order Cupressales; family Cupressaceae; genus Cunninghamia; species Cunninghamia lanceolata. The sequence goes on from BSBN01000246.1 coordinate 1,958,227, forward strand.
ATAGATCTTGTATCCTATTATCATTGATGCATATTTGATATCCGGATCCGAAATATCTTCAATGGTCATTGCCCTCTTATCATATTTTGATCCGGTGGCCTCAGTTACAACGTTGTTCTTGACAGATTTGAGGATAGGTACCCCCCCGGAAGAGTATAGACCAGTTACTGCTCTAATTGCTTCTTTTGTGATCTTACAGGGTCTATCTAGCCAAAGGAAGTTGTCATGCATCCTGCTCAGTACATACCGGACCCATTCATCTTCTTCAAAGCTAGGGAAATGAATGAATTGCTCAAATTGTTTCTTCTGGATACCCTTATACTCTGGTTTGAGCTCAAAAGCATTGTCTATCAGTTGCTTGTGATAGAGGTCTCTTAATTTGAATTCCCCAAATTCCTCAATGTTTGCGTGTATGTAAACCCTAATATCTTCAGTATGTAAGACTCCGTGGGGAACACTAGAGAAGGCTCCTAGTGGATCTACCTCCAATGATTTGTAGGGATGTTTCTTGAATGAGGGGCGAGGTCTATCAGAGATCTTAACTATGTTTGGAGTAGCCATTCTTCAAAGATTTGCAGTGAGGCAATGAAAAACGAAGAATACCTTATGCGCCTTCGGTTTGCACGGAGTGGTTGGATTGATTTCTTTATGCAATAGCTTCGGCAGGAGATCCTTGGTGTGCTTGATGAACCTTGTTGCAGAGCTCCACTATTCGCTTCTTCTCAAGTGTAGAATGAGCAGATAACTTTTGAGAAATCCCTTATATTGCTCCGCAAACCCTAATATCTGTCTGCAATAAATGCTTCACCTGCATTATTCCGGTTTACCATGTCTGGACAGCTTGGAGTATCCCGGATTAGTCCTGATCACTGAATATCATCCGGATCTTTAAATCATGAATAAATCTAGGTAACATATTACAAGAACATCCCAAACACTCTGTCCAATCCGCAAGACAAGATCGTGCACTTCCGGATCTCTCCGGACCTTTTTGTAATCCTTTATCATACCGGAGCACCTCCCTGAACAGGTCTAACTTAATCGAACACAGCTTCTTCATAACTCCATGCGGACCTCTGAAAACTTGACTGAAGCATCTCAGAACTTATATCTACAAACCCTTTAATCCGCATCTTGTACCACATCCGGCACAACTTGTTTGGCTGGGGGAACAGAATCTTCTTTGAGTCTCCCCCTGAGCCTGAGCTCACTTTTTAATTTCCGGAAGAAATATCAGCACCAGAATCTGGTGCGGATCCAACCTCTACATTCTCTGAGCTTTTCTTCACCCAAATCTTGCTCATCTGATTCCTAACTTCATCCGCATTCATCTTTTGTTTACCCTTGTCTTGATTCTGATTATACACCGGACCTCTTTTGTCCTGATTCTTGTTTCTGCAGACTTTAGCATTATGACCAGACCTATTGCAGATTTGGCAAATAACATTTCTTTGCATATTTAACTGATATCCCCTTGATCTGCATTGATTAGCCATATGACCTACTCTATTGCATGTAAAGCATCTACCTTTGAATGATTTGTTTACTTGCATAATTCTGCATTCATGGGATTTGTGTCCATACCTTTTGCAGTTGAAGCACTGTCCGGAGAAGGATGAATTAATCTGATTCATTCTCATTCTGCACTGATTAGCTTTGTGACCAAAATGGTTGCAGCTGTGGCAGTATCCATTGAAGGATGGATATTTTTGAGCATTTGGCTGTCTTACCGGAGGTCTTCTAGGCCTGCTTCTTGGATTTTCTGATCCAAGATTCCTCTGACCGGATCCGGAGCTTTCTCCTTTCTCATATCCCAAACCATACTTGTCATCAGTCCTCTTTTGACTTCCAAGGAGAACTTCAAGTTGAGCAGAACTTATCTTGAATTTCTCTTTATATTCATTTGCTGTTTGAAGATCTCTTTTGAGAGAGGTAATTTGATCCTCAAGTTTTTCTTCATTATCTTTGGCATCTTCAAGATCAGATTCAAGATGTCTGATAATCCTGTCCATCTGGTGGCATTCTTCTGATTTTTCCTTAAGAGATTGTCTTAGATTGTCTTCAGCCTTTCTTTTTTCTTCAATCTCTTGAGTGAACTTTATAGTTCCTGATTCCATTTCATGTCTTAACATAATGACTTCTTTTGATAACTTTTCACATAACTTGGTTTGCTCAGTCAATTCTTCATTTGTATTGCTTTCTTCACTTTGTCTTGCCAACTGTTGGAGCAGCTCTTTTCTCTTTTTCATAGAGAGACTTAATTTGTCTTTTAATTCCCTCATGAATTCATCAGCCTGTTTGAGTCTTTCTCTTAATTCACTGACTTCAGAATTTGACTGTTCAAGATCCTCAAGGGCAGTCTTGAGTTGCTCCTTTAAACCATATGCATCCATTTGAAATCCCAGATCTTCCTCAAGCTGTTAGGCTCTATTAGGAGGAACTTTGCTCTGATACCAATTGTTGATAACTGAGAGGGGGGGGTGAATCAGTTATCCTAATTATTTCCCTTATTAAACTTTCCTTTTAATTGAAGCAGCATAAAATCAAACACAAAACATTAACCATGAAATAAGAAACACATGACACAGTATTTTTGACGTGGAAACCCTGTTAAGGGAGAAAACCACGGGGTGATTAACCCAAGAATTATTCTCTGTTAGAAGAATAGGAAATTACAAAAATGGCACTTGCCAATTAGGGCTCACTGCCCGAGCACACTGCTCACAAGAGGCTCACTGCCTACAAGAAGACACACTGTCTTACAAAGTGATAAGAATCACAGTCTTGAACTGATTGGAAGCATCTGCATATGCTGGAGTTCAGTTCCGGTTAGGTTCAGTATACTGATCTGCTGCACTTCATCTTTCCTCTGTTCTTTAGTCTGCTGTCCTTTCACATACCGGATCTTTCTTGCTACTTCTGCTCTACTCTGGACTTGTTCGCATATTCTCTCTCACATTCACACACTTTACAACTAAATCCATCCTCTATATATATCCGCACAAGTAATTTCATCATCTTTCTAGTCGGCATCCGGAACAGTCTAGTTTCTTACAAACTTAGTTCTGTCGGCTGAATCCTTGCTCACCAAGCAATGCGGATCAAGCATATACTTGTAGATATCATCAATTATGTCGGCCAAACATGATTCATGCCTCCGCAACCTTTATCATCATCTGTAACACATCCGGAAATTAGTTTGATACTCAGTCAGTCAGTTCTTCCTCTGTTTTCACTGTCTCTCAGGAATCCGGTACTCAACTATTCATATCTTTTTCCTTGTCCATCTCCGGAGGCTAAATCCTTGGAATATACTACTCAAGATAGTCCTCTTGACTTCCCCAGATCCGCACTGTGCCAAGACACTTCCTCTGAGAGATCCGGACCAATCTGTCGGACCTTGCCACATGCTCTGTTCTTGTTCACCGGACCACAACAATCTTCAATCTAACTTCCGGTAGAGATATATCATGACTTGCGGATATGTGGAATGACCTTTGTTGCCATCAATGACAACAACCATGAATCCATATAGTGTCTCTTGCCAACAAAAACCTGAGTTATGTCAAAGGGAGCATAATTTTTTATAATAGTTGTAGCTTGAGCCATGGTTTTATTCTTATCCTGAGCTAATCTAGCCTTAATTTTAATGGCCTTCTGACTATCATCCATGACCTGTGAATTCTTACTTTGATCCTCATCTTGGGGAACTTCATTTCTGGTCTTTGAGAATCATGACTTGGTTTTTTCTTAGAATTTTTCTTATAATTGTTCGATCACGTCTTATGTGGTTCAACCCCTTTATGATTATGCATTGGTTGGTTTACAAAGGTATCTTCTGGTTGGCGTGGATCACCTACCTGAGCCTTACCTCTAAGGTTATAGTTGCTCTTGACCTGAGCCACTGCTGCAGCTGTGAGAGCTCTAATCACTTCATCTGAAGGCCTTCTCAAGTTATTTAGAAAGATGTGTGAGTCTTGAGCATAAGCATAGTTATCTTCATCATCCTCATCATAGGAAATCTACTGGCAAACCTGAGTCCTACAATTCGTGCTTTCATTAGCATCATAAGAAGAATGCTCCCTATTTGTGATTAACATATTGACACTATCATCCTCCATACAATATGGTTCATTGAATTCATCACAGGAAACAACATTATTATACAAAGATTGAGCAATCATACATTGTGATTGTGAGTGAGGCATCTGACAGATTATGCACCATGGGGTTTCATCAACAATGTTAACAACCTTCTTCAAAGGATCAGGAGTCTCCTTAACATTTTGAGCTCTTTGATTAGTATTGTTATTTGGGAGAATGGGTTTACCATTATGCCAATTAGTGTTATATGGCATATCATGCAATGATGGTCTCTTCTCTTGTCTTTGGTAAACCTACCTCTCGGGACCTATCCCTTTTTCATTTTTAGCAAGTCTATAACTTAGGTCCTTAACAATAGTTGTCAATTTATCCAATTTCTCTTCAGAAGTAGATGCATTACCTTGAGTACTTTGAGACTTATTTTTTGGATTTTGTAGAATCTTTACATCATCCCTTCTATTTGTTTTTCCAGATGCTTTCCTAATATTTTCAATGTTGGTTGCAATTCTAAAAGCATCCCTGAGGCTAGTAGGACCCTTATCTCTTAATCCATAAGTTGTTTTAGCATCAAAAGCATTTATGTATAGTACCATGCACATTGGTTCATGTGAGGTGGTAATTTGTTCAATACTCTAGTGAACCTAGCATTAAAATCTGCAACCTACTCATTTGACCCTTTAGTAATACCAATGAACTCATTTATAAAAAAAGCTTGGATCAGTCTTATCACCATATTATTCTTCAAAAATCCTTCTGAAGTCATCCCATGATGAAACACTCTGGTCAGGAAGATTTTTATACCACTCTCTAGCTTCATCAGCTAAGGACTACATAAACAATTTCATAAAAACATCTTCATGTTCAACCTCAAAGTTGTCCATAACATTCTGAAAGGCCTTCAAATGATCTTCCCCTAACACAGTATCATTTCCTCAAAACTTTGATATCTGAGACCTTACATGTTTATCAATGGGATTAGGGTAACCAGGAATACCATTAAAAACTAGCTTCCTGAATCTATCCAACTACATAGGCTGTCTACCCAACTAATTAACATTTGCATTCCTATTAACATTCTGATTTCTCACTTTGTTCAATGGTACCCTAACATTGTTTGTATTTTGTCTTTGATCATTCTGTTGATTTTGAACTTTATTTCTTTGCTAGTTTCTTAGCACATTTGCATTATCAAGGGTGGGAACTGAATCATGTTGAGCAATTTTCAAAGCTTGCACCTTTTGTCTCATATCATCTCTAATCCTCAAAGCCTGCAAATATTCTAATTTAGCCCTCAGGTTCTTGATTTCCTCAGCTAATTCTTCATCTTTAGGCATAGAAGAGGATGGTCCCATTCCATTTTGGTCATCATCATCATCCCTTGGGGACTCAGTTTCTTTAAATCTGTCAAGCGGATCTAAAAAAGGGCATTCTTGAAACACCTTTGACCTCATTCTCAATTTATCACCTTGTTGTCTTTCATATACATCTTGGATTTCAGCCTCTGTGTTTGAAAAATAAGGTACCTACTGCTCCGAAGATCCTAGATTATCTTAGGTAATATCATTATTTCTAGGGCTGGGAGAACCTTCTTGACCAGCTTGCACAGTCCCTTTTCTCCTATACATCATTTTTCTAGATAATTCTTCAAGCAAAGGATTACGTAGGGATCTTCTCCCTTGCGTACAAATTTCACTTTATCAGTTGGGAGATTTGTTCGGAGTCACCACCTACAACTAGGAATTAGCTTCTTTAAAACCAAGGTTCTTACACAAAGCATTCCCCAGTAAAGTCACCAAATCTGTTAGGTTTTTTCCCAAACTAGATGCTTCCCAATTATCCCTACAAGGTAGCCATCATTAATCAACAAGATTTCTGGTCCAAGGCCAACAGTATAGGAGATAGACCCTATAAATATCTCCTCTCCTTCTTAGGCTTTGAAGAACCAAGGGGGGTATTCCCTATTCAACATCCATAAAATATGCCTGTGAACTTATTGGGATGTTGACACAAAGTAGATAAATCCTCTCTTATGCAGACCAAAACTGTGAAATAAGTGCAAAGGGGCTAGCTTTGGGCCTATGCTCAGTTGTGAGACAGAGGATTTTGGTCCTAAAACTATTTCTAATATCCTAAAGGTTTATATTTGAAGTTTGAAGTTGTATTTTGTATTTGGATGCAAGACTTGGACCTTGGGTTGTAACCTCAATACAAGACCAGACTAGTGCCTATCTCAGGGCTCAGAGTCAATAGACATACATATGTGAATGATTACCATAAATTTGAATCAATAACTGAGTTTCAAGGGGATATTTTTTAGTGTCTGCCTTATAGATACTTCTTAAGACTGAGTATTTAGTCATTCATACTTAATGATATCCCTGTTGCAGCATACTGTTCCCAATGCTTAACCTAAAATATTTAATTTGTTCCTTGAACAAAGATAAGAGATTAAACATTCAACACAGAAAATCCATGTTCCTGAATCCCAAATAACCCTTAGCTATTTAGATTCAAAAGAAAAGATGCCCACAACTTGGAGACAAATAACCAAATACATGCAACAAAGCACTTCTCATATAAAAATAACATGAAACCAGTAAACTATGCTTAAAATATACAACATATGATTCATAAACTCACAAGGCACCAAATAGAGCCACCAGCAAAACTGCATCTTATTACTCCAAACTTTTGCCAAGTCTTCAACAACCCAAGAATGAGTAACATTGTTCTAATATAAACCAAGAATGTGTACTTAGCAATCAAGTACAATGGTCAACTCAAAATGCTGCTAGATACCATCAGAATGGTGCCAAGAACATTCAATGTCTAGGCAAAAGAAGAAGGGAGTGGTTGAATTTGGGAAGTGTGCCACCGCTTGGAGATTTTCCTTTAAAAAATGGTAGTTGGCTTGTCCATTCAGACCCATACTTCTGTAAATTTGCCATTAATGGCCAACCTACTGATTTCAGCATGCAGCAACAGTTCACGTATTCATGAAGTTTCTTCCCGCTTGAAATGATGCAGTGAACGCACAGAAAAATACTCCTGCTCTGAAGATTTGAAACAAGCCATTGATTTCCTTCTTCCCGCCAAGATCTGCGGCTTCAATTTGATCGGGAAATCTAGTCACCAGCTTTAAAAAGTCATCGGCCAATGAGATCGTGCCACGTAGGTGCCCTTTTTCCATTACTAAGTTTTCCCTCTTCCATTTTGCCTTTTTCACCTTTAAATCCTTGCATATGCAATTGAATATACATACAACTAACTTGGACACATGGCAGCAGCTGATTAGATCACTATCACTGAGCATTGGCCTCTTCATCGGTAATCCATTGTATCTCCTTATCAGCCATCGAAAAGACCCTAAAATGAGCCACCGATACACTAAGTCACGTTGAAATCCCTTTGCATGCGATGCTTTGTATATATGATTGTATATGCAAACATACAATGGCGAATATACATACAAAGTGGAACTCAAAATATTATCAGCCACATTTGATTTTTCAGAACAAGTCCAGCTTGTAACTTTTCCTTTTGTATATCGTCCTTGTATATTGCATACACAATGTGAATATACAAGCAGAACTTTATACAATCACTTGTACATTGCAAACATGCATCTGACCCTTGTATGTTAACGTTGTAAATTCCCTTGTATCTGCCCTTTGTATGTCTAAACATACAAATGCGAATGTACAAGCAAAAGATGCATACAAACATGTCGGCCTTTATCAACTAAACTGCATACTTTTTTAGGTCCAGGCCTTGTATATCAGGAAAGTATATGCCCTTGTGTGCACGATTATATGTGCAAAGATACAATCGCCTATACATGCAATTGGTGGGTCCCAGGCCTTGTATCTCTTGCATATGTATAAACTTTGCATATTTCTTCATTGCACCTACGACTTGTATATGAGATACAATCGCCTTTGTATGCACCCGCTAGGCCTGATTTGATAACTTTTGGAATCTGAGATTGTATATCCTGCTTTGTATGTCAAATTGTATTTGTCACATACATACAATCCCCTTGATACAACCGTGGGACCAACCACTATTCACAACCTGATTTGAATCCTTCTGAAGTCTGCCACTTGTAAATACTCGTTGTATATCGAATATACAACACAATATACATGCAATCCTAAATACAAGCATAGAATCTAACTTGGAATATGCCACATACAACCTGATATGCATACAAAGATGCATACAACTTATTTTTTCACTATTTGAAGCCGATTGAAAATTCTTTTCAGGTCCGACGTTGTACATATGCATCTACACATACAAAGACACATACATACAATGAATTTCATAGCCGCTTAGAGATTTTGGACTTAGCATTTTTTCTTTCTTTTCTTTTTAGCACGACGGGAGCAAGCAGTAATGCAATGCAAAGGGGCTGGTCATTCAACGAGCTAAAAGGCTTAAGTTACAACTTAAACAACTAGGAACCTGCTACAAGAGGTCAATGACAAAATAGAAGATACAATGCAGGAGGCCGAGGGGAAACAAAACCTAAGGCATTAAGAGTTTGAGGGAATAAAAATATAAGCTTGCAGACTCGACTCAAAACCCTAACCCTAGGTGGGCACCAATAGCACACACATGCACTATCTGAGCAAAGCCAAGAGTCTAGTAGTCTTTAGGATCATCCTCTACCTAGGGACCCTAGTTCTTTCCCATTTCTCCTTTACCCCGGGTCTATATTGCTTGCCATCTATGATCTAATTTTAGTAAACATCAATAAAATTTGCTACTTGTCTAAGTTGAAAGCTTGTCCTGGATTATGTTATCTAGATAAGGATTAGTGTTTAGCCTTTAGCAAAGGCTAAATTTAAAAACACTCCATTTCACTCCTGCTCCCCACCTGAATTCTAAAACCCTATCTCATAGCCTTGAATAATTTCTTTTATCAGGACAACTTGCAATCCCATGTATTTAAAATCATATTAAAGAGTAGTCATATTGTTTGTTCCACATTGCATTCATATCAAAATTAGAAAAAGAGTCTCAAAGAAATAAAATCAATGTCATAACTCATGACATTCAGTAGAAGTAAAAGTTTCATTTCAAGCATCCCTTGTGTTCTTACATCTACATATCGTAAATTGCATCTCATATATATGCCAAAAAATTACAAAAACATGTCATTGTTATCATACTTGCATGGTTAAAGTTGAAGGTCAAAAACATAATCAAAAAGTTAAACTTCCAAACTGCACAAGAGATGAGTACCCATTCGATAGCTAAAACCATAAAAAGACAAACTTTCATTGATGTATCCAAAGTTTACATGTATAAGAATACCAAGAGCCAAGACAAAACGTTCTCAAGGAAAGTAAAGGCTCCCCATGCAAGGGGGCATGATCTCAAAGGAAAAGCAAAGTAAAATCAAGGATGGTTCCCTTCGAAGGAACCCTCAGGACTCCTGCTCCTCTGCTGAAGTGCACCACTAGTCATTCCATGAGATCTTTGGGAGTGATGTCCCCTGCTATGAGCATGTGACGGTGAAGGCCCTGTAGCATTAGCATCTCACCATCCAAATCCAAGATGAGCCATCTCACAAAGCACCTGATTCTCACCCTTAAGGATGAGATTCTCATCCTTCAAATCGACACTCCAAATCAACACTCACCTGACATCTATGATAGGCAAGAAAAAAAATGTTAGTGTGTTGCCCAGTAGTAGGGGGGCAATGAGGATTAGTCAAAAGTATCTCTTGAGTCATCCTAGTGAAGGGGGCAACCAAGCTAATATTGACCTCATGAATAAAATCCCTCCTCTCCTTAAAACTACCTGTGAAGTGAACCAAAAGAAAAAAATGTGTTAGTTCTCCATGAAAAGAAAGGAAAGAGGAAGGACAAAGTACAAAAAAAGTAAAGCAAACATAGACTTACATGAGTCACCAAGCTTCCAGGCAGGATCAAACTGTTGCATCACCTCATTAGAGTGAGGAGGTCTAGGAACTATAGGTAGACCCTTTGGAACATCATGAGCATCATCTGCATCATTTGCACCATCAGAACCATAATCTTGTGCATCCTCTGACAGGTGCTCATCTCATGAATCATCCCCATCAAGAATATATTCCTCGTCAATAGAATATGAGTCCTCAACCACAATAAGTTCTTGGGAAGGAGTCCCTCTCCCTCCCCTTTTTCCTCCTCTCGAAGATCTAGGAACTCTGGTAATGAAGACTCTAAGATTCAAGGGAGTTCAAGTAACCATTCTCTAACTAACCTCACCATCTCCTAGATAGATCTATAGTAGGTAGGCACTAAGGGCAAATCCTCAAGAAAATTCTCACCAAACTACTGCAAGATACACTCAACATGATGAGCCTCGACTAGACCATTATGGTCTGAAAGCTCTGATAACCCAAGGTAGTAATCCCTGATCTCACCATCATGTGACCATGATCCCTCCAAATCCACATAAGGATCAAAAATCATGTCCTCATCTGTAAGAGTAGCCATAGCCTGAAGAGAATTATGAAAGTGATCCACCTGAACCCATCTAGCTACTCTCAATAATTGCCTATCAAGAATTGGAACCAGCTTCTAATAAGGCCTATTATGCTCAAAGATCCAAGTCATAATCAAAGAAGAATGGCTAAAAGCTAGAGCCCCTCATTGTGCGGTGCGATAGAAATCTTTGTAGACCATGGCCAAAATATCTAGCCCCCAAGTGTAGACTCTGCCCTGCTCAAGACCTGGTATAATTGGTGCCCAGCACAATCTAAAGCGAGTCGAGGCCTTGTCTCTAGATAGCCTCAATGCAATCAAGCCAATCAGGAACTTCCCCAAACAAAGAATGCAAAGTCATGGCAGAGAGGTAAGCTAAACTCCTATCTAACCCTCAAGGTAGCTCACCCCCATGAACTATGCCCAAGAAATCTTGTCCTTCAAGGACTCGCTAGTAGGCAAGACAAGAGGATCCCCTCTCACAGGAATTCCCAGAATATGGTAGACATTGAAAAGAGTGATAGTCCACTCTCCTAAAACCTATAGGAACCTAAAGGTGTTCCTATCTACATCCCAGTATCTCAAGATATCATAATAGATGCATGCCATAGGATCAACAACTGGCACATGACAAACTCTAGTTAAGCCTGCTCTCCTTAAGATGGCATGATCATCATCACTCAATGAAGCAAACATCTCTGAAAGCCACAACTACTCTTTGTAAGCATTCCATTGAATGCACATGTTCTACAAATTAGAAAAGAACTTTAGATTAGATCTCATCAACTACCAAAAATCCTACAATTTGTAAAACTTGTAGAAAATCTCACAAAAAAAGCATATAAACCATCAAAATTGCAATAAACAAGCAAATATAGTAGTCAAAATAGATCAAAATAGAATGAATTAAATGTTAGAAAGAATCAAATTTTAAATAGAAATGATCAGTTAGGGTCACCCCTTTCATCAGACTAGATCTCCCCCCGGGCATCGCACATGTCAGCAAGATTTGCCCCCGGGTGACCCTGTTGTCAGCAGGATCTCCCATCGGGTGACCCTATTGTCAGCCATATCTCCCCCTGGGAAAACTTCCTCAAAAAAGGGGTGACCCTATGTGGAGATCTCCTTAATGAAAAGTTCTCTAAAATCTCTGTTTCTCAGTCGATTTCAGTAAACAAAAGAGCTACCCTACTCTAAACGAAGAAACAAAGACAATGCAACAGTAAAAATCACCAAAAACAAACAACTTTAAGAAATTTTTCACAAAATGTAACCTAGGGTTTAGCGAAGTGTTTTTCACTATTTGTGTACCTAATTCTTAGTAGCAAAAGAAGCGGTGACCATCTTCGCAATCTCCTCGACGATATCTACCCAATGACAGTTCACACAATCAATTCCATCACTGATTCACTCAAATCTCACTAATTTACTTGCTTTTAATGCCCTTAGGTTAGTTTCTTTTATGCATTCTTAGATTAGTTTTTTGCTTATATGCATCTCTCATGCGTCTTTTTGCGTGCATTCATTCCTACAGGCCTCACCAACAAAGGAAAACAACTAGTTGAACTCTCACAATCCATGGTAAGTTTGTCATTTCAGTTTTCATTATTCATTTTGACATATTCAAATGATGGGCTAACACTAGTTATTGCAGGTACAATTGTGGGAAAATTGACAATAGGTAAGGCCTAGTTCAGGAATGGTACCTACCTTTCTTGTAGACTATCGTCCCCGAGGGGGCAAATATGTAAGCACAAAAATCACACACAACCTCCATGAGGTCCCCTATGATGATTTAATCCTTGTCACATATATGTAAGCGTGAAATAACATCCTCTCAGCATCAATCCTCTTGATGACATGTCATTTCTTTCATCTCGTGTTGTCCCCTTTGTCATTTTCTCTCTCTTTATTGTCGACACTTTTCGACACTTGTTGATTTGCATTTTTTGAGCTTGTGACCCTATTCCCAAGCCTTGTATGCATCTTTTAGGTGAGTTTTAACCTTTCCCCAATGTTTTTCATCTTCTCCACCCCCTAGGAGCCTTCTCGAGGTCCCCCGTATCCATCTCTCACTTTTAGTTTTTCGTTTCACTCAACTAATCCAAATCTCCCCCTATTATTTCTAGATCTCTCATTAGGGGATCCTACTTCGCAAGTGGAGATTTGGATTCTTGCACATGACTGACCTAATTTCAGAGGCAACCCCTTCTTTTCTCCTCCTCTTCCATCTCCAATCCAGAACTTCAAACCAGATGCCTTCCCTCTAGGGTTGGCCCTCGAGCGACCTGACTGGTGAAAGGGGTGACCCCTGGGTGACCCAGTCACATTTCTAGCCACGGAAAAACTTAAGTTTTTAACTTAAAAAAGCTCTGTTTTCACCTATTTTTCTTCTTGTTTGCAAGGATTTTTGAGCCTCATATGGAGTTACCTATTTCATGCACCCACACATGCATAGTTAGCTCCATTTCATCTAAAATTAACAACGCATGCATTCTCATTCATTCCCATGCACTCTTTCTTCTTCACTTCTTCTTGAGTGATAAGCTTTTACTGGGTAGATCACTCCAATTTTAGCCCATATCACTCTTGAATCCTCTATGGTAACTCTCCAATCTAATTGAGTTAACTCTCCTTCTTCCTTACCTCTCATCCCTTCTTCTAACCTATAAATACCCCCCTCCCTCAAGCACAAAGGGAGGCAATTTCATTGTGTACATAGCTCTTGCAAGTTATTGCTCTCCGCATTCAACATTTTCATGCTCATACAAGACATAGGAGCCTTTTGTTTTATTTATTTCTCATCAAACTTTCACATAAATCTCATCATGGTTCCACACGCTGCTCAAATCAAGCCATTGTTCTCATCAATAGCTCTCATTGAGCTCTCTTTCCAAAGCTTCTTTTTCTTCTTTTGTCATCTTGTTGCCAAGAGGATTCCCCACTGCTACAAGAGGATATGAGGTTTCCACACAAGGAAATATGAGGGTAGTGGAGGCTCACAAGTCTTATTTATTTTAGGTTCCTCTATGCTTTATGTTAATTGGTAGTAATTAGATAACTAAAATTGCTCTTGGGATCAGTAATCTTATTGCTTTTTCCTTGATAAGATAGTTAAATCTTGCATTCTTAGAGTAATTTGCTTTCATAGTTTAATTCATTTACATGTAATTTCCTTAGATTAAATCATTCCAAATATTTGAAAACCCCCAAAAGCATAGTTAAATTGCATTAGGTAAATTCATTGGAGCTTGCATTCATTCTTTGATTCCTAGATTAAAAAGCATCTTTTATTTCCAAAAACACAAAAAAGCACAAAAAGTAGTCTTGCATTTAATATAGTATTACATTCATAAAAAAAAGCACAAAAGCATTAGGCACTTAGGTAATTTGCAAACCCTTGATTCCATCACAAGGTCAACCATAGTCAAACTGGTCAAATGCTTGATTCCATTACAAGGTCAAAAGAGGTCAACACACAATGAAACCTTAGGTCAATCAAACCCTAAGTCAAAGCCTAGGTCTAGTTAAGCTTAGCTCACATATGCCTATCTCTTGTCTCAGCTCACGAATGTGCCTAGGATTAAGAGATGAGTGGGTTTAAAGTATAATCTTTTGAGTCTTGGTTAGATGTGTGACAAAGGTTACGATTTGAGATTCAAGGATAATGTATGCAAGATCATGGAGAGCTCTAAAACAGTGATTGCTACTAGTAAAAAGACTAGAGGTGATGTTTATCACTTGAAAGGAACTAATAGTTATTATTTATTGGCTCAGACCGATGAGTGGCATAGAAGGATGTGTCATATCAATTCTCACAACTTGGTAAACATAAGTTTTGTTTAGGCTGTAAGAGATTTACCTAAGCTTGTGAAGCCTACTAACACCATTTGCAAAGAATGTCAATTTGGGAAACAAACAAGAACAAGTTTCAAAAGTAAAGAAGAATTCTCCAATAGATTGCTAGAGTTGATTCATATAGATCTGTGTGGTCCCACAAGAATAAGAAGTCTACAAGGAGACAAATATTTTATGTTACTTATTCATGATTCTTCCAGAATGATTTGGGTCACTTTTCTAAAAAATAAATCAAAAGCCCTAGACAACTTCAAAGCTTTCAAGGAAATGGTTGAGAATGAGTTAGAGTTGAAGATCAAATGCTTGAGGTCTGACAGAGGAGGTGAGTTGACATCAAATGAACTCAATATGTTCTGTGAACAACAAGGGACAAAGAGACAATTATCTGCACATAGGACTCCTCAGAAAAATGGAGTTGTTGGAAGAAAGAACATGATAGTTCAAGAGGTTGCTAGGACTATGTTGAACGAAGCTGACCTACCTGTAGTATACTAGAGAGAACCCATACACACTGTAGTGTACATTCTAAATAGGGTTCAAGTTAAAGGTAACAGTGCTAAAACTCCTTATGACTTGTGGTATGGAAGAGCTCCTACAGTGAGATATTTCAAAGTTTTTGGTAGCAAATGTAATATCAGGAGAGAAGAAGATCTAGGCAAGTTTGATGCTAGGTGTGATGAAAGAATCTTCCTTGGTTACTCTACCAAGAGTAAGGCCTACCTAGGCTACAATAAGAGATTGAAGAAAATCATATAGAGCGCTAATGTGAAGGTTGATGAAGACTAAGGAAGAATTTTAGATCTGAGTGGCTATGAATTAGATGGGCCTGCTGCTACAAAAAATGAAGAAAAAATTGATCAAGAAGACAGTCAAGACGAAGAAGAAAAGGCTCCGAAAAGCACTTCTAAGACTCCCAGCTATGTAAGAACTAATCATTTTGAAAATCAGATTATAGGAGACAAAAACAAAGGGGTATTGACAAGGAAAAGAGCTATAGAAGAAAAGGTGAATTACTGTTTGCTTTCAAAAGTTGAACATAAAACTGTGAATGAAGCCTACAATGAATAAAATTGCGTAAAAGCCAAGAAAGAGGAGTTGTTGTAGATAGAAAAGAATCAAACTTAGGAACTAGTTCCTAGACCTGATAATAAGAATGTGATTGGCACCAAATGGGTTTTTAGAAACAAGATGAATGAGAATGGAGTAGTAAGAAACAAAGCAAGATTGGTATACAAAGGATACTCTCAAGTTAAAGGAATAGATTTTGAAGAGACCTATGCTCCTATGGCAAGAATTGAAGCAATTAGAATGTTTTTAGCATTTGCAGCATTCAAACACTTCAAAGTGTATCAGATGGATGTTAAGTCTGCATTCTTGAATAGTGAATTGGAAGAAGAGGTCTACACTGATCAACCAGAAGGATTTCAATTATCAAAACAAGATGATATGGTGTGCAGATTGAAGAAGACCTTGTATGGACTGAGACAAACCCCCAGAGCCTGGTATGCAAGATTAGACAAATATTTGTTACAATTAAGGTTCAGTAAAGGCACTGCTGATAGCAATCTATATTTCAAAATCAATGATAATCAAATCCTGATTGTTGTAGTCTTTGTTGATGATATTATCTTTGGAGGCAATGAAGGTATTTGCATGAAGTTTTTAGGTGAAATGTAAAATGAGTTTGATATGTCTATGTTTGGTGAAATGAATTTCTTTCTGGGTCTGCAAATTAATCAATCAGATAAAGGAATCTTCATATCTCAATCTAATTATGTGAAATATTTATTGAAGAAGTTTGGGATGGAAGACTCTAAATTGGTATGTACTCCCATGGTGGCTGGCTATAACTTGAGAAAAGCTGATGAATCACCCAAGACTGATCAGAAAAAGTACATATCCATGATTAGAGGATTGCTTTATCTAACTCAAACTAGACTTGATATTATGCATGCAGTTTATCTTGTTGTAAAATTTCAAGCAGATCCAAGAGAGTCACATGTGATGGCAGTAAAGAGAATCTTGAGGTATTTAAAAGGCACACTAGATCATGGATTATGGTATCTAAAGGATATTGATTTCACTCTCAGAACTTATACAGATGTTGATTGTGCCAGAGATGTTGATGACAGAAAGAGTACAAGTGGAGGTGCTTTCTTTTTGGGTAAAGCAAGATTCAATTTCTTTGTCAACTATAGAAGCAGAGTATATTGTAGTAGCATGTTGTTGTACTCAAGTTTTATGGATGAAGCAGACATTTAAGGACATAGGAGTTGTGTATGAAGATCCAGTTACAATCTTCTGTGATAATACAAGTGCTATAAATATTTCAAAGAATCTAGTGATGCACTCAAGAACAAAGCATATATCTATAAGGTATCACTTTCTGAGAGAAAAAGTGGCAGAGAATGAATTAAAATTGGAATATGTGTCCACAAAGGATTAGGTTGCAGATATTTTCACTAAGCCTCTACCTAAGGATACTTTTGAGTATCTCAAAGAAAAGTTACAGGTCATTAGCCCTCTTGGTCTGAGCTAAGATGCCTAGGAATGCATCAGTCCATAAGTGCTCAAAGTCTCGTTCATTGATCTAGATTGATGTTTTGAGAGCTACCTCTCAGGGGGAGTTGCTAGATGTTACTAGTATAAGTTCCTGATAAAGAAAGTATTGATAACAAAGAAAGTTCAGTTGGATCAGAGCAGCAGAATGCAAGTATGTGCCCTTTGCCATTGATGTCAAAGGGGGAGAGAAATCATGTGAAAACTTTAGAGAATAAAGAGTGTAGATGTGTAAAGTGAAAGGGGAAGAATCTTGTCTTGATGATCTTTACAGTTTTTCACATCACATGTTGCCATCAATGACAAAGGGGGAGATTGTTGCAAGTATGTGCCTAACCGGTGTTGTCATTGATGTCAACATATTAGTGTTGTCATTGGTGTCAATTGTGCTCTTATTTTGATGCTTGATTGTAATGATTTAGATGCTTTGTATTTACCTATGTAAGTGTTGGAAATCTTGATATTGAGGATATTGAGAAAATTTGCTCCTCCGGTAGAAATAGTATGTTGCAGAGTATCTTTGTCTACAGAAGAACAGTCTAACAGATTACTCTGCATTTCTTGTAGAATAAATATTTTTATGTATGGATTGGAATTTATTTCTAGAGGCATGTCTGAAGATACTATGTTCTAGGTTTGAGCCTCTGATATGAATATTTGAGTGAGTTATGTTCACTAGAATGGAAATAGTTTTTTTGTATATTTGGTGGTGACAGGGAGAATGTATTATGCTCTACATTCCTCTGCATTGAAGTATTTTGATCTACAGTTCTAGAGTTAAGTCTGAGATGATGTTATGTGCCTTCAACTTTAATGGTTTGTGATTTAGTGGTCCACAAGTGATATTTTCCTTATGACAGTAGATGACAGTGTTGTTTATGAGCTCTGGTTTGAAGAATATTTTTGACAGAGTGGTTAGAGGTTGTGTGGTTGTTCTTGATGATTTCAATGTGCTTGTGGATGTCTCCTGATTATGTTCCTACCTTTTGATTAGTCCACAAAGAGAAATTTGGATCGTAGATAAAGACTATTCTTGAAATTCTTAATGTGAACACTAGTCTTGGCCGACTTTGTTGCTTTCACTATTTACAGAGATGCATTGAAGATTGTAGTAGTGTGTTGTGGCATGGAAGATTGTATTTGAGTCCCAGCTAAGGCGTAATGTGATCTACATACATCTTTACATCTTTCCCTTAGAAAAATTTTGTATTAGGTCCAGACCTATTTCTATGTATGTTTGTAATGCTAAACTTGGAGTTTGTTCTAATAGTTGATTAATGTAATGCAGATCTTGATGTACATTCCAAGGTTGATGAATTGTATAAAGACATGAAATGTAATTGCAAAAAAGATATACGTGTGCAAAAATGAGAAGATAAGTGAGAAGTGTAAGAAGAGTAGCATAGAGAAGAAGTATTGCACTTCAATGGAACTAAACCTAGGCATGGAGTAGATGTTATCAAATTAGTTTGAAAATACTTGGCAGTGAGCATCTTTGGGCAATGAGCCTCTATTTTTTTCAGTATTATTATAACATATATATTTCTGTGGGCTAACACCCACCATGGTTTTTTCCTTATAGGGTTTTCCACATAAAAATATGGTGTCTCATGTGTTGAATATGTTATTGTGTTAAAACTTCATGTTTCATGCTTTCATGGTTAAATTTTAAAAATAGTGAATGAACATATGAAGTATTGATAAGTGATTAAATTTTTGGGACAACTGATTCTCCCCCCCTCTCAGTTGTCCTATGCATATTAATAAATGGTATCAGAGCAGGTTCCTTGGAAGAAAGCCTAATAGCTTGAGGAAGATCCAGGATGTCTTTTAAGAAGGAATCTCCATAGTTTGATGGGACAAATTGTGCTCTATGGAAGGTACGAGTGAAAAGCCATCTCCTTTGTCTTGGTTATAAAGTGTGGAAAGTTGCAAAGACAAAATATACCATACCTCAAAATGGTTTGACAACTAAAGATGCAATCAAAGAATATGAGTTGAGTATAAAATTTAGAGATGCCTTGTTAAGTGCCTTGACTGACACTGAGTTGATAAAAGTCATGGATCTAGAATCTACAAATGAAGTTTGGGAAAAGTTGAAAAATCTGTATGAAGGAGATGATTATGTAAAAGAAGCCAAGTTGCAGGGCTTGAAAGTGAAATATGAGGGTTTAAAGATGAATGAAGATGAAAAAATAATAGCCTTCATGCAAAAAGTTGATGAACTTGTCAGTGGAATAAAAGGTATGGGAGGAACTATTGGTGAGAAGGAAGTTGTGATGAAAATTCTTAGGTCACTACCAAAGTCCTACAATTACAAGGTAGTTGCAATTGAAGAATTAATGACTATAAAAACTGTCAACAAGGATCAATTACTTAGAAAGCTTACAGCGTTTGAGATAAGTGAATTTGGTAATACTCTGCCAAAATTTGAGACTGCTTTCAAAGCTAGTACTTCTGAAAAGATCTCCAAAGATGAAAAATACAAAGTGGATCCTATTGATGACTTTGATGAAATTGAAGCTAACTTTGTTGATAGATTGCAAAGAGGTTCCGGTAAGTTCAAAGGCAAATTACCTTTCAAATGTTTTTCATGTGGTAAAGTTGGTCATTATGCTTCTAGATGTCCTAAAAGAATTGAAAGGAATAGAAAAAGATTTGAGAACATACCTAGAGCTCCAAAGAAATTCTACAATGTTAGGGATCTTGATGATGAAGGTGTGATTGATGATGCTACTACTAGTGTAAATGAATTCTTGTTTATTGCTATTAAAGAAGAACCTGTGTCTACTAATCCTGCTAGCTGTGTGAAGGAAGAAAAACTAGTGGAAGAAAGTGATTTGGTTGTTCAAGTTGACAAAGATGAGGATGAATGGGTCATTGATAGTGGATGCTCACATCACATGACTGGTGATAAAAATAAGTTTGTTACTTTGGAAAAATATGATGGTGGACTGGTTAGGTTTGGAGATGATACAACTGGTAAGATTTGTGGAAGAGGGTCTATTTATTTTGATGGAAAGCACAATACTGATGATGTTCTATGTGTTAATGGTTTAAAGCACAATCTTTTGTGTGTTGGTCAGATGTGTGACAAAGGTTATGATCTGAGATTCAAGGACAATGGATGCAAGATCATGGAGAGCTTCAGAATAGTGATTGCTACTGGTAAAAAGACCAAAGGTAATGTTTATCACTTGAAAGGAACTAATAGTTATTGTTTATTGCCTCAAACTAATGAGAGTTGGCTATGAAATAGAAGGATGTGTCATATAAATTTTGACAATTTGGTAAAGATAAGTTCTATTTTGGTTGTAAGAGATTTGCCTAAGCTTGTGAATCCTGCTAACACCATTTGCAATGAATGTCAATTTCAGAAACAAACAAGAACAAGTTTCAAAAGAAAAGAGCAATTCTCTACTAGATTATTGGAACTGATTCATACAAATCTATGTGGTCCCACAAGAACAAGAAATCTGCAAGGAGATAGATATTCTATGTTGTTTATTGATGAGTATTCCAGAATGATTTGGGTCACTTTTCTAAAAGATAATTCAGAAGCCCTAGACAAGTTCAAGTATTTCAAGGTAATGGTTGAGAATGAGTTAGAGTTGAAGATCAAGTGCTTGAGGTCTGATAGAGGAGGTGAGTCACATCAAACAAATTCAATATCTTCTGTGAAGAACAATGGATAAAGAGATAATTATCTACACCTAGGATTCCTCAGTAGAATGGAGTTGTTGAAAGAAAGATCAGGATAGTTCAAGAGGCTTCTAGGACTATGTTGAAGGAAGTTGACCTACCAGAAGTATACCGGAGAGAAGCCATACACACTGTAGTGTACATTCTAAATAGGGTTCAAGGTAAAGGTAACAGTGCTAAAACTCCTTATGAATTATGGTATTGAAGAGCTTCTACAATGAGATATTTCAAAGTTTTTGGTAGAAAATGTTATATCAGGAGAGAAGAAGATCTAGGCAAGTTTGATGCTAGGTGTGATGAAGGAATCTTCCTTGGTTACTCTACCAAGAGTAAGGCCTACCAATGCTACAATAAGAGATTGAAGAAAATCATTGAGAGTGCTAATGTGAAGGTTGATGAAGACAAAGGAAGAATTTTAGATCTGAGTGCATATGAAATAGATGAGCCTACTACTATAATAAATGAAGGAAAATATGATCAAGAAGATAGTCAAGATGAAGAAGAAAAGGCTCTAGAAAGAACTACTAAGATTCCCAGGTATGTAAGAATTAATCATTCTAAAGATCAGATTATAGGAGACAAAAGCAAAGGGGTATTGACAAGGAAAAGAGCTCCAAAAAAATAGGTGAATTATTGTTTGCTTTCAAAAGTTGAACCTAAAACTATGAATGAATCCTGCAATGTTAAAAATTGGGTAAAAGCTGTGAAAGAGGAGCTGATGCAGATAGAAAAGAATCAAACTTGGGAAGTAGTTCCTAGACCTACTGATAAGAATGTGATTGGCACCAAATGGGTTTTTAGAAAGAAGATGAATGAGAATGGAGAAGTAGTAAGAAGAAAAGCAAGATTGGTATGCAAAGGATACTCTCAAGTTGAAGGAATAGATTTTGAAGAGACCTATGCTCCTGTGGCAAGAATTGAAGCAATTAGAATGTTTTTGGCATTTACAACATTCAAAGACTTCAAACTGTATCAGATGGATGTTAAGTCTGAATTCTTGAATGGTGAATTGGAAGAAGAGATCTACATTGAGTATCCAGAAGGATTTCAAATATCAAAATAAGGTGATATGGTGTACAGATTGAAGAAGGCCTTGTATGGACTAAAACAAGTCCCAAAGCTTGGTATGCATGGTTAGACAAATATTTGTTGTAATTAAGGTTCAGTAAAGGCACTGCTAACAACAATCTCTATTTCAAAATCAATGATAATCAAATCCTGATTGTTGTAGGCTTTTTTTATGACATTATCTTTGGAGGCAATGAAGGTATGTGCATGAAGTTTGCAAGTAAAATGCAAAATGAGTTTGAGATGTCTATGTTTGGTGAAATGAATTTATTTCTGGGTCTGTAAATTAATCAATCAGCTAAAGGAATCTTCATATCTCAATCTAAGGATTTGAAAGATTTGTTGAAGAAGTTTGGGATGGAAGACTCTAAACCAGTATGTACTCCCATGGTGACTAGCTACAAGTTGAGCAAAACTGATGAATCACCCAAGACTAATCAGAAAAAGTATAGATCCGTGATTAGATAATTACTTTATCTAACTCAAACCAGACCTGATATTATGTATGCAGTTTGTCTTGTTGCACGATTTCAAGCAGATCCAAGAGAGTCACATGTGATGGCAGTAAAGAGAATCTTGAGGTATTTAAAAGGCACACCAGATCATGGCTTATGCTATCCAAAGGATAATGATTTCACTCTCAGTGATTATATAGATGCTAATTGGGCTAGAGATGTTGATGACAGAAAGAGTACAAGTGGAGGCATTTTCTTTTTGGGTAACAGATTGGTTTCATGGTTGAGCAAGAATCAAGATTCAATCTCTTTGTCAACTGCAGAAGTAGAGTATATTACAACAACATGTTGTTATACTCAAGTATTATGGATGAAGCATACATTGAAGGACATTAGAGTTATGTATGAAGATCCAGTTGCAAGCTTCTGTGATAATACAAGTGCTATAAACATTTCAAATGATGCACTCAAGAACAAAGAATATATCTATAAGGTATCACATTATGAGAGAAAAAGTGACAGAGAATGAAGTAAAATTGGAACATGTGTCCACAAAGGATTAGGTTGCAGATATTTTCACTAAGCCTCTACCTAAGGATACTTTTGAGTATCTCAGGAAAAAGTTAGGGGTCATTATCCCTCCTAGTCTAAACTAAGATGCATAGGAATGCATCAATCTAGAAGTGCTCGAAGTCTCATTCTTTGATTTGGATTGATGTTTTGAGAGCTACCTCTTAGGGGGAGTAGCTAGATGTTATCGATATAAGTTTCTGAATAAGAAAGTATTGATAACATAGAAAGTTTAGTTGGATTAAAGTAGTAGAATACAAGTATGTGTTGTTTTCCATTAATGTCAAAGGGGGAGAGAAATCATATGAAAAACTTAGAGAAGAAAGAGTGCAGATGTGTAAAGTGAAAGGGGGAGAATCTTGTCTTAATGGTCTTTACACATTTTCACATCATATGTTGCCATCAATGACAAAGGGGGAGATTGTTACAAGTATGTGCCTAACCGGTGTTGTCATTGGTGTCATCTATGCTTTTGTTTTGATGTTTTCTTGTAATGAGTTAAATGCTTTGTATTTGCCTATGTAAGTGTTGGAAATCTTGATATTGAAGATATTGAGAAAATTTTCTCCTCCATTAGAAACAATATGTTGTGGAGTATCTTTGTCTACAGAAGAACAATCTAACAGATTGCTTTGCATTTCTTGTAGAATAAATATCTTTATCTGTGGATTGGAATTTATTTAGAATCATGTCTAAAGATGCTATGTTCCAAGTTTGAGCCTTTGGTATGAAGATTTGAGCTCGTTATGTTCACCAGAATGGAAACAATTTATTTTGTATATTTGGTGGTGACAGGGATAATGTATTATGCTTCGTATTCCTCTACATTGAAGTACTTTGATCTATGGTTCTAGATTTAAGTCTGAGATGATGTTAAGTGCCTTCAACTTTAATAGTTCGTGATTTGGTGGTTTGCAAGCGATCTTGTCCTTATGACAATAGCTGACAGTGTTTTTTATGAGCTTTGGTTTGAAGAATCTTTTTGAGAGAGTGGTTAGAGGTTGTGCGGTTGTTCCTGATGATTTCAATATTCTTGTGGATTTCTCTTGATCATGTTCCTACCTTTGGATTGGTCCACAAAGAGAAATTTGGATCGTAGATAAAGATTGTTCTTGAAAATATTAATGTGAACACTAGTCTTGGCCAACTTGGTTGCTTTCACTATTTGTAGAGATGCATTGAAGATTGTAGTAGTGTGTTGTGGCATGGAAGATTGTATTTGAGTACCAGATAAGGCATACTATGATCCACATATATCTTTACATCTTTTCCTTATCAAATTTTTGTATTAGGTCTAGACCTATTTCTATGTATGTTTGTAATGCTGACCTTGGAGTTTATTCCAACAGTTGATAAATGTAATGCCAACCTTGATGTACATTCCAAGGTTGATGAATTGTATAAAGACATGAAATGTAATTGCAAAAAATATATCTCTGTACAAAAATGCAAAGATAAGTGCGAAGTGTAAGAAGAGGATAGCAGAGAAGAAGTATTGCACTTCAATGGAACTGAACTCAGGCATTGAGTAAATGCTATCAAATCAGTTCACTAATCCTTGGCAGTGAGCCACCCCTTGGCAGTGAGCTGATCTTTGCAGTGGGCATCTTTGGGCCTTGAGCCTGTAGGCAGTGAGCCTCTGTCTTTCGGTATTGTTATAACATATATATTTCTGTGGGATAACACCCACCATGGTAATTTCCTTATAGGGTTTTCCACGTAAAATATGGTGTCTCATGTGTTGAATATGCTATTGTTTTAAAACTTCATGTTTCATGCTTTCATGGTTAAATCTTAAAAATAGTGAATGAACATTTGAAGTATTGATAAGTGATTAAAGTTTTGGGACAATTGATTCACCCCCCCTCTCAGTTGTCATGTGTGTATTAACAATCTTTAATTTCTTTTGTTAGTGTATCTATTTTTGTCAAAAACCAATGTGTGGTATCTTTGACTTTTGTTTCAACCATTCATCGAATTTCAAATAAACTACATTTTTAGAAACAAGACTCCATTCTACACGTATTAAAAAAAATTGGATTTTTGATTAGTTTTCAAAAATTTTAGGGAGGAGCATGCTCAATTTTCTATTTTTCAGGATGTGTCCACTTTCAAAATTAGTAAAAAATCAATTATTCATGGAAAAAATATCAGAAAAATCAAGGATAAACTACATGATGTTAGCTAATTTCTCACCAAAGTGATTTTTGAAATACTGAAAAAAAAAAAGTTTACATTTTAGGCTGAGCATGCTAGACACTATGTTATGTTTTTTTGAAAAAATAGGACCAATTTGTGTGCTCCCCATTTTGAACCCCTTAATCTCAACCATTTTTGAAAAAAAAATAGTAGTTTAAAAACTAGATTCGGAGCACTATGACTCTTGTTTTTGTTGTGTCTTCAAATTTTGAGTGTAACTATCTTCAATTCTCATCCAACATCAATCTTTCCTAATTTCAGAAAAAAAAAAAAGTGGCATTTTAAGACCCCCTTTTGGTCCCCCATCTTTGTGCACTTATCCTTAATGCATCATTAATGACTGCTCACATGACTTTTAACCAACTCGCTCTAGCTTGCTTCTTCAATACTATGCATATTCTATTGGTGCCATGATGTGTTTCAAAGATCTTAACAAGCCTCTACAAGATCAACCATGCTTTAGAGAGGATGAATAATCCATTTTTAAGCCTACCAATATCAAAGGTTGAAATATGCAATGTGTATTTCAACATCAAGAGAATCCCTATAAAACAATCATATATCTATTGTTCCCATTCTTCTGTCAGTATCTTATGACTTGGCATGGATTCATTTTCTTTTGTGCATGGTCTCCTTACCTTTTCCACATAATGTTGAACCTATTCCTGCTTCTTTGAACACCTCAAAGGTCTTCAAGCACCAGATAGTCCTATATCTTGGTGACATAATATTCTATTGGTCTCATGGGGATCAACATCATGGTGAAAACTATGTCAAGGTTTACGTCTACTCATGCAACACTTGACAAGCCTTATTTTCTACTCATAGGCCTCTTGGAGTTGACATGCTACACTAGTTTACAGGGTCTTCAAACAACTCCCACACTTCTGATAGAACCCTTCATCACCTTATACTACCTTGACAGTGTCTCTCATTCTTGTGCAAGATTAGCAACCTTCCACATTCCTCTTTTTGTGTATAAAGACTATTTAGGAACTTAATAGGTTCTATAGACATCCTCATCATTTGATAGAGCTATTGGAAGGTTTGACTATCTTTTCCATGATTACACAAACACTCTAATATTAAAAAGACTTTAAGACGTTTGACAGAGCCTTAGATACAACTGTACTAACTTCTAAATGCAGGTATAGACCTCTAATAACTACACAAGGAATATAATATTGATAGATCTTGAAGTTACCGTCATGACTTGCATATACTCTGCTAGCATAGTATGGGTTTTCAATAGTATATTGAGCCTTTTAGGATTGTACAAACACTTTAAATAACCATGCAAATATTATCAGGGGTATACAAAAAATAAAAAAAAGACAACCAAATAAGATTTGAAAGGTTTAATTAGAGTTAAACAATTCTAATAGGCCTTTGTGATTTGACAGACCTCTAGAGTCACTATGTAGACCCTAGAGTGTTGGCAAAGTCTAATACTCTTGATAACTTTGTTTTCTCTTAGCTAGGATTTATATAAGGTTTGAAACTTATTGTTCATGAAAACCATGGTGACAATTGCATAGACCATTAGATGATACATACAACCCTTAGTCAAGTTTTTACAAAGATTCTCAAATAACTTGAATGAACTTTTAGGGTATACAGATCACAATGATGGGAGTACATAGTTAGGAAGCTTAGGAAAACCTATATGACTTTAAGAACCCTCATGGATCACACAAATCTTAGTCAAACCTAAAATAGGGCTCGAAAAAGGTTTCATAGACTTTTTGGTTCTCAACAAAGCCCTTAGCCTCTTGAAAAACTCTTTGACCTTAATAATACATTAAAAAGTTGTTAATAGACTTCCTTGATGCTTGCTAGTCCCTTTAGGTTTATAAAGACTTCAACATGGTTTTTTGGATCACCAATGACTTCAAAGACCTTACAATGGCTAATATAGGGTTTCATGGTTTTAACAAGCACTTCAAGACTGCAAGTTTCTTTGACCCATTGTGTTGAACACCCAGAATACTGAGAGGGGGTGAATTAGTATTCTTTGAAACCATTTAATCATTCATTTCACATAGCATGTTTAACTTTCATTAAGAAAGGAAAGCATGAAATCAACCATTAAAGCATATCACACATGAACACCAAAGTTTTACGTGGAAAACCCAAAAAGGGAAAAACCACAGTGAGGATTAGCTCACAATATATATTAATAAAGAAAACCAGTTATATTAAGGCTAATACAATTGGTGCTCACTGTCCAAGAATGCTCACTGCAGGTGGCTCACTGCTAAAGGACTCACTGCCCTAAAAAGAAAGAGATAGGAGTGGCTCACTACCAAAGACAACTATTAGAGTGCATCTAACTTACGCTAAGGACACAGTTCCACTGAAGCTCAATATACTGACTTGATACACTTCATCTTCATCTCTAACTTATCTAATCCCTTTTCTCATCAAACTTTGCTCGACTGTACACTCACTTCTTTCACACACACCACATCATGAAAATAACATCTTCACATAAGAAATCAATCTTGTATATATACTTCCTTCAAGTAAACCATCAAACAAGTTGGCATGATGAATGTACCATGTGACTTATTATCCTATCAGCCCAAAACTCAACTCCATATGATTTGCAGAGAGAACAAAAGAATGTAGCACAATCATATAGGTCAGCACAACCTATAATTACTCCCATGACATATTTCATACATGTCATAGCACCACACAACCTTAACACCTTCAGGTCGGCTTAACTGGTGAAGTAGTAATAGCATGAACTAATTGTTAGTTCATTATTCAATGTGCGGACCATCAAAAAGCTTACCAATTGAATCATACACACCTCTGACATCCATAACCTCTTCTTCAAAGCTACATGGAAAGATATTCATATGTGGTGGAATACGAAGCATTCCAATCTGTCACTGGTACTATTATTACACTGTCATTAGAGAGTCTGGTACTTTGTCAATCCTATCTTTCACTCTGGAGGACTTCAAAACCTAAATCTTTGGATTTAAACTCCTTTAGTATGCACTATCATCACCTTACAACTATAGATAAAAACTCTTTATAGAAGAGAAATGTAGACTAAAATACTATGACCCTATCTTATATTTTGGTCAATAAATGCCTTAGGCAAATCTCCAACATGTTATACTTGGATGCAGAGCACCACAATGAAGACATATCATGCTTGGATGTATTCTTCATCATACTACACTTAGTAGCTTCTCTGGATCAATACTTAGGATATCATACTTAACCAGACCAACACAACTGTACCTATATACCTTACTAAACCTCTCTGGACCAACGTCATTATGTCTTTACCCTTTGTTGATATCAATGACAATGCATCTTACTGCCATACTCATCATTCTCTTCATCATCATGCTTATGTTTCCAACACATTGATAGTATTAAAGGATTTATACAAATCACTCAACCCTTGACAATATCAATGAGTTAAGACATGTTGATGAGTGCATCCCCTTCCTTCTATGTATGTGAGCATCTAATGTACACTCTACTCTTTGAAGAGATCCTTCCAAACAACTAACAAATTTGTCTTATTCTCTTACATACTTTGTATGATCATAATCATTATGGCCACATGGGCTTTCAACAATGTTAACAAAGCTTGACATATATTGTTGACCCTACTAATGATCACAAAAATCTCAAACCATAAAAAATATATTAATGCTTGATAGGTTCTTCAAAAATATATATGCAAGGTTATAGTGATTATTCTTCATCTCAACTAATTTTAATAGATCCTATAATATCAAATCATTCATGTCTCTTCATTGATAGAGCCATATCTTCATAACTATTTGAACAAAACACCTATATACCCCTTTGACATACCTATAAGCGGAAAACATGGTTTTGACCCTTTTTTTTGGTTGAATCCTTTCCAAATGCCTAAACACACCTTTCTAAGGTCTCTTGAGACATTTTCATGCTCCTTAGAGTTGTATGGACTCCATTTATTCAGTAGATGAGCTCTTAAGGTGGGGTTTATGTAGGATAGAATTGAAAAACACTTGAACTATTGGTAAATCTTCTCCAGGCCATAGCAAACCTTTCCATAGACTTGTAAAAAACACCATCTAAGATGACTTCATGACTTCCAAGATACCTTGATAGATCTCAATGAATGCTTATAAAGACACCCATTCTTCCCTATCCTCTATCTTCTCATGTTACCACCTACACTTTGTAATGTTTGAAACCCTTTTAAATAGTCATA
The DNA here is from genome assembly GCA_027924645.1 of Cunninghamia lanceolata. Taxonomy (NCBI): domain Eukaryota; kingdom Viridiplantae; phylum Streptophyta; class Pinopsida; order Cupressales; family Cupressaceae; genus Cunninghamia; species Cunninghamia lanceolata. The sequence goes on from BSBN01000246.1 coordinate 1,987,455, forward strand.
CAAACCTCTTCACACCATCACAGTGCTATCACATATTACATTGTGTCGTCATGTGTTATCAATGACTTTCAATACTCTAGATATCTCCATAGATCACTTACAAGATTCTTAACATTTGTAAATACAATCCCAAATCTCCACACTACTCTCATGGTCCTTCGAGAGATCTTATAAGGTTTTGAAACATTTGTTTCAAGTCTCTAAACCTTGTACCCTATCATAACCCTATGGGAACCACTATATTGCATCAAAGACTTCAAAAATGTGTGCTTCACCATGTTCAACAACTTGGTCACTATCATGAAACAATTATAGTGATGCATCTTCAAACTTGAGAGATCTTGAAACCATATTCATGTTCATCAACAATAATAATATCACATTTTGAAAGTACTTCTCTATTAGAAGCATGGAGTTTTAGGGCTTCAACCTCTTGGTGTATCTTCGTAACGAGCTAAAAAATCCTACAAGTAAGAAGAAAACCCTAAAAACTTTGTCAAAACCTAAATCTAAACCTAAGGCTTCATCAAAACTTTGACCTTATTTTGAAAATAAACTCCCTCCACAATATGTACATAGGTTTTTGGAAACTTTATGGTTTTCAGAAACTTTTTGACTCTAAAAGATAACTAGTCACGACCAAACTAACACATTTTTAAATTTTTAACATCACAAAACTTTATCAAGACCTTGTAAAGGCTATTTGAGACCCTTATAAAGACTCATAAGACATGATCAATGTGTTAGGAGACTATGGAATGACTACTGTGTTGGCAAGAGACATGTTGTGGCTTCATGAGTGTTGTCATTTATGGCAACAAAGTTCATCCCACTCATCTGCAGGACATGGTGTGCTTATACTGGAAGTAAGATTGAAGAGTGTTGTGGTCCGGTAAGCAAGAACAGAGCATGTAGCAAGGTCTGATAGTCAGGTCTGGATCTCTCAGAGGAAGTGTCTATGTTAAGTGCAGACTTGGGGAAGTCAAGAGGTGTACCTTGACTGATAGATTCTAGGGATTGAGCCTCCGGTGATGAAAGAGTGAATAGATATAAGCACATAAGTATTGAGTTCCTATTTGGCAGAGTAGACTAAGGAAGAACTGAGTGGCAGAGCATTAGACCTTAATCCGAATGAGTTATTGATGGTGATCAAGTCTCTTGAGGTATCATTCATGATTGGTTGACATGGTTGATGACTTCTATGAGCATCTCTTTGATACGCATCACTTGATAAGCAAGGATTTAGCTGACAAACCAAGAGTTTGGGAAAATAGTAAGTATTCTAGATGCCGACTAGAAAGTGGATGAAATCCTTGGTGCAGATATATATGCCAGATTGATTTCGGTATGAAGGTGTGTGTGGTGTATTATGTTGTGCGAATAAAAGCAGAAGAGCAGTGTGAAAGCAATAAGGTAGGTCCGATATGTGACAGGACAGTAGCACCAAAGAAGAGGAAGAATGAAGTGCAATAGATCAGTATATTGAGCTCAACTGGAACTGAACCCAAGCACATGTGGATGCTTCCCATCAGTCCAAGTATCTTGTTTCCTTCTATAAACTATTGTAGGCAATGAGCCTCTTGTGAGCACTGTGCTCGGGCAGTGAGCCCTAATTGGCAAGTGTCATTTTGTATTTCTATTCTTCTAATAGAGAATACATTCTTAGGTTAGTCACCCCGTGGTTTTTCCCTTAACAGGGCTTTCCATGTCAAAATCATTGTGTTGTGTATCTTGACTTTATTTCTACTTTCATAATTATGAATGCTTATTTGCTTTGATGCTATACTAGTTGTTAAAGAAGAACAGAAAGTTAAATTAATTAAGATAACTAATTCACCCCCCCTCTCAGTTATCAACAATTGGTATCAGAGCTAAGTTCCTCCAAACAGAGCCTAACAGCTTGAGGAAGATCTAGGAATTGAAATGGATGTGTATGGTATGAGGGAACAACTTCAGTCTGCCTTAGATGATCTTGAACAATCTAACTCTGAAGTCAATGAATTGAAGGAAAGACTCAAACAGGTAGATGATTTCATAAATGAACTAAAAGGGAAACTGAGTACCTCTATGAAAAAGAGAAAGGATCTACTTCAACAATTGGCAAGTCAAGGTGAAGCCAATGATACAAATGAAGATCTGAAGGAGAAAACCAAGTTATGTGAAAATTAATCAAAAGAGGTCATTATGGTAAGACATGAAATGGAATCAGGAATTATGAAATTCACCCAAGAAATTGAAGAGAAAAGAAAAACTGAAGATGATCTAAGACAATCTCTCAAAGAGAAATCAGAAGACTGCCACAAAATGGATAGAATAATCAAACATGTAGAATCTGATCTTGAAGAAGCTAGAGATAATGAAGAATAACTTGAGAATCAGATTGACACTCTTAAAAGGGATCTTCAAATAGCAAATGAATATAAAGAGAAATTCAAGATAAGCTTTGCTCAACTTGAATTTCTTCTTCAAAGACAAAAGAGGGTAGATGACAAGCAAGGCTTGGGGTATGAAAAAGGTGAAAGCTTCAGATCTAGTCAGAAGAACTCAAGATCAGAAAATCCAAGAAATGGGCCTAGAAGACCTCTAACAAGGCAACCAAATGCCCAAAGATATCCTTCCTTCAATGAATACTACCACAATTGCAATAAATTTGGTCATAAAGCAAATCAGTGCAGAAGAAGAATGAACTAGACTAATTCATTCTTCCTTAGACAGTGCTTTAATTGCAAGAGGTATGGTCACAAAACTCATGAATGCAGAAATATGCAAATGAACAATTCATTCAATGGTAGATGTTTTGCATGCAATAGAATGGAACATATGGCTAATTAGTGTAGATCAAGAGGATATCAATCAAATATGTAAAGAAATGTTGTTTGCTACAATTGTAATAGATCTGATGATATTGCCAAATTCTGTAGAAATAAGAAATAGGACAAAAAGGGTCCGGTGCATCATAATCAAAACCAAGACAAAGGAAAAGGAAAAGTGAATGTGGATGAAATTCAAAGACAGATGAACAAGATATGGGTGAAGAGAAGTATAGAAAATAATGGGGATGGATCCGCACCAGAATCTGGTGTTGATATTCCTTCCGAAAACTAAATAGATGAGCTCTAGCTTAGGGGGAGTAACAAAAGAAAAACAATTTCCCCCAGCCAACTAATAGGTGCCTGAAAGTGGAACATGAAAGGTTGTGGATCAAAGGATTCTCAGAGAAATATCTAAATAAGTCATGGTAAAGATATGGAAGATCCATAAGAAGTTTTGAAAAGATTAATCTTCCAAGATTGATCTAGTTCAATAGTCATCTGTTTTCACAGTTAGATCCAGTATGATTCGAATTTGAGGGATCTTGATCTACAAATAAATGGAATGATTGTGTAAGGTAGATAGATTGTCAATCATCACCAAGAAAAACTCTAAATGCTTCTCAGTAATTTGGAAAAGATTTTTCTCAGAACAAGGAGAACAAGGCAAACCAGAATGACTTAAGTTACGTATTTATTGCAATATGAAATTAGGGTTTGTAGATAAATATAAGGGTTCTCTTATTGAACATTTGCTCATTTTACATTCGAGAAGAAGAGAAAAGGATCTCTGCAACAAATTGCCTAAAGCCCATCAAAGATCAACTGTAGAAGTTGATTCATCCAGCAATCCGATCCGGTTCATATTGTGAACCCTAGAAGTGTAAAAGGTGTTTTCTACTCTTGAAAATATCTCTGTGAATCTTTGAAAGATGGCTATTCTAAATGTGATGAAGATCACTAATAGGCCGCGCCCTAAATTCAGAAAACATCCCTATAAATCCTTAGAAGTTGATCCCCTAGGTGCATTTTCTAGCATTCCACATGGAATTCTATATGAAGAAGACGTTAGGGTTTACATTCATGCAAACATTGAAGAATTTAGTGAATCCAAGCTAATGGATATCTACCACAAGGAACTGATTGATGAATCATTTGAACTGAAACATCAGTATAAGGCCATTCAGGATAAACATTTTGGACAGTGCATTCATTTCCCCTGTTTTGGTGAAGATGATTGGGTCCGGTATGTTTTGAGAAGAATGCATGACAACTTTATGTGGTTGATGAGGCCATTCAAGATAACCAATGAAGCAATTAGAGCAATAACCGGATTGCACTCATCCGATGGGTTACCTACTCTAAAATTAGTCAAAAACCAAACTATGAGTGAGGTTACCGGATCTAAATTTGATAAAAGAGCAATGACAGTTGAGGATATCACAGATCTGGACATCAAGTTTGCCTCCATGATTATTGGCTACAAGATATATCACTCCAGCAGAGAAAATTCTATATCTGAAATAGCAATCTACACTGCTTATGAAATGTTGAGAAAGAATGCAAATTATGATCTTTATGAACTCCTTCTGAGCCAACTGATGGAAAACCTACAAAAGATCAAGAAGGACAAGAAGAATTCTTTCAAGTATGGTGGGCTGATACTATGTTTGTTCTTCTACTTTATGAATGAGCTACCTAGATCCAACAGTTGGGTATGGCAAAATGACAAACCTATTGCAATTCAAATTAGAGATTACTTGCATGGGCTTGGTGATGCCAAGGCATAAAACATAGCACTGTGGGGTTACTTCAAAAACTTCCAAAGCATGATGCAGGCTAGAGAAAGAATTCCCCAATCCCTAGTTGAAAAATACAAGGGTACAGTGTGCTTTATGGTAGACACTGATCAATGTCTGATGGAGGTAGTAGAACCAAGAATAGTATGGATCATGCCAATGGGGTATGAGGTTGATGAGAAAATCCTAGAACTGCATATCTAATATCTGCTGAGCCAGCCCAAAGATCCTAAGGTAGAAAGTTTGGAACTTACTGAGAACTAAGTGTAAAAGTTCATGTTAAACTGAGACAGCCTGAGATCAAGAGAAAGGTAAGGAGGGAAGTAGAAGATTTTGCCAAGAGGCATGGAATTTCAAAGGAGGCACTTAATGCAAATAGAGAGAAGATAGAAAGGGTAGAGAAATAAAAAGAAAAAGTAGAGAAAGAAGGTGCTCCGGTGGAAGTCCCCTCTAAGACCATATCCTCTAAGACCTCTGCACCTACCACTGCTGAGAGCTCAAAGGCATAGAAAATGGAAGCAAAATCATCTGGTAAAGGAGAGAAGAGAACTAAGACAAAGGCCACAAGATCTTATGCTATTCAAAAGGATGATGAAGAGACTAAATCTGACGAAGAGGTCAAGAAAATGAAGAAGAAGAAGAAAACATCCAGTGAACCCTCTACCAGTTAAGGCAAAGAACAGAAGGCAGAGGAATTTGTTGAAAAGCCCACTCTTCGCATTGATGATATCATCAAATCGGTTACTGTGGATGGGAACTTACAACTAATGGTTGAATTTTATGATGAATATAATGAAACTGATCAGAAGATATTGCAAGATGCCACAGTCAGTATCTAAACATCTAGAACAAAGCATTCATTGAAATTATATCTCTGATTCCCAAAAGTTTAGAGAAGGAACTTAAAATAAGGAAGAACAATGCCCAAGCAAAAGTTCTAGAAGTCTAGGAGCAAAATGCTATTCAGCTCTATCCGTCCATTACCCCTAAACAAATGAACATCATCTTCAAGGACTGCAAGGATGAGTTCCGAAGCAAAGCTAGAATGAATCAACTTATGCTTGAAGAAACTGACAAAGCTGCAAAAGAAATAAAAGATATTCTCTGGAATGCCTTCAAAAGATTCAACCTTCCTATTATAGAGGACTTAGGTGATGAACCCTCTGTCATGGATGACAAAGGAGAATCTACTAAGACAGTAGCAAAAGAAGCAAAGGAGACAAGTGAAGAGAAAGCTAAGGATTTAGATTCCTCTGCTTCGGAAGAGGAAGTCCAAGAAGAAGTAAATATCTCTCATCCGGATTCCCCTACAGACTCCAGATCTAAAGGAGAAGAAAGAATAAAGGAGAAAACCAGTCAAGGAGAAGAAGTACAAGAAAAAGAAAAAGGTCAAATAGAGAAAACCTCAGATGACAGTGTTAAGGCTGCAGAAAGGGAGAAAACCTTGTCACCGGCAAGAGACATAGCAGAAGCAGTCAAAGATTTCTTAACCAAAGAAATGATGGAATTTGATGAACTAGAACTTCTTCAAGGACCATTCAATTTTGACTCCCTCTCCCCGGTTCAAACCATGAAGCTTGCATCCTTTACTCAAGCAAAGGCAAAAGAAAAACTTCTGAAGTCTCACATGGAAGACTGCAAGCTCATAGAAACTGCATCCAGTGTATTGGAGAAGATCATGCCATCCTTCCAAAAGGATCCTTCAACCTCCACGTCCTGTAATCTAAAATCTCTTGTAAGTTATGTTCATTCACATTTTGATTCCTTAGAAAAGTCAACAGAAGAAAAGGTCTGGAAGGAGTTTTTGGAAAAGAGACTCTCTCAAGTACAAGGTCTAATAAAAAATGATAGGAGAGTTATGGATATTGGAATAAAGAGCTTAGAAAATGCTCTTAAAGATGGTGGAGATATCTATAAATTTTGTTTATCTTGGCCTAAAGTGACCATGGATATTGAGAAGAAAGTAAAAGAGAAAGAGGATAAACTGTTATGTTTATCTCAAAGTTTTGATCCTCTCTCCTCCTCCATAGTAAATCAAGAGTGTTAGACTATTATAGTCATAGATGAAATAAAGAATCTTGAGAAGGAGAAGAAAAATAGAATAAACAGGTTAAGTGAACTTAGAGGGATCATGATCCCTAAGTTAGAGGCCATGCATGAGGCCCTAACTGATGCATAGGCCACAGCCCAGACAAATGATCTGACAGATCTTAAGAAGGCAAAATCTTTTGCATTCCTGTTGAGTGGTCACATCTCAATTTTAGACAGGATGAAGCAAAGTTGAGTGACAGAAGTTGTACGGTTGAAGAATACTTTTGCAGACATACTTAAGTATATGTAAGTACGACTTATATATACTTATGCAGATATGTATAGACTGTTTTTAGAAATTTTGGTGTGCGGACCCTACCCTTTGCCATTGATGTCAAAGGGGGAGTGAGGAGTAGTAAAAAATGTGGAATCTAGCTAAGGGGGAGCTCCAAAAAAATGTACATTAGAACAAAGCATCAGCCAAGGGGGAGTGTAGTATAACACTTAGTCATTTTTCACTAAGTGTTGCCATCAATGCCAAAGGCAGATATTGTTGGCAAGAGACACATTGTGGATTCATGAGTGTTGTCATTGATGGCAACAAAGTTCATCCCACTCATCTGTAGGACATGGTGTGCTTATACTAGAAGTAAGATTAAAGAGTGTTGTGGTCCAGTAAGCAAGAACAGAGCATGTAGCAAGGTCTGACAGTCGGGTCTGGATCTCTTAGAGGAAGTATCTATGTTAATTGTGGACTTGGGGAAGTCAAGAGGTGTACCTTGACTGATAGATTCTAGGGATTGAGCCTCTAGTGATGAAAGAGTGAATAGATATAAGCACCTAAGTATTGAGTTCCTATTTGGCAGAGTAGACTAAGGAAGAACTAACCGACAGAGCTTCAGACCTTAATCTGGATGAGTTATTGATGGTGATCAAGTCTCTTGAGGTATCATTCATGATTGGCTGACATGGTTGATGACTTCTATGAGCATCTCTTTGATACGCATCACTTGATAAGCACGGAGTCAGCCAACAGACCAAGAGTTTGGGAAAATAGTAAGTATTCTGGATGCTAACTAGAAAGTGAATGAAATCCTTGGTGCAGATATATATACCAGATTGATTTCAGTATGAAGGTGTGTGTGGTGTCTTGTGTTGTGCGAATAAATGCAGAAGAGCAGTGTGAAAGCAGTAAGGTAGGTCCGGTATGTGACAGGACAACAGCACCAAAGAAGAGGAAGAATGAAGTGCAATAGATCAGTATATTGAGCTCAACCGAAACTGAACCCAAGCACATGTGGATGCTTCCCATAAGTCCAAGTATCTTGTTTCTTTCTATAAACTATTGTATGCAGTGAGCCTCTTGTGAGCAGTGTGCTCAGGTAGTGAGCCCTAATTGGCAAGTGTCATTTTGTATTTCTATTCTTCTAACAAAGAATACATTCTTGGGTTAGTCACCCTGTGGTTTTTTCCTTAACAGGGTTTTCCACGTCAAAATCATTGTGTTGTGTATCTTGACTTTATTTATGCTTTCATAATTATGAATGCTTATTTGCTTTGATGATGTACTAGTTGTTAAAGAAGAATAGAAAGTTAAATTAATTACGATAACTGATTCACCCCCCCTCTCAGTTATCAACATACTAAACATTCCTAAGGATTGTCAAGACTATTTGAGTCTTTGGAAAACTCAAATAAATTGATATTTTGGTGACCTCTCAAGGGTGTTTGCCTGCTAAATGATGAAAACTAATAGCCTTAAGCATCCATTGAGCATAGGAGTTATAAAGAGCCTGAAACAATGACTAAAAGGAAATCCTTGACTTGACCAAATAGCTGAAACCACCTCAAACAACAAACAATGTAAAAGATAAACATAAAACTACCTAAATGAAAACTAAACATGTACTCTCCTAATGAGAATGTAGCATGTCCAACAATATTTGGAGGAAAATAAGACAAACCAACATAACCCTAACTTATCCTAAACTATCCAATGAGAAAATTACTCAAACAAAGACATTAACTAGTTTGTCAAAATAAATGCCTTTCTTAATCAACTTAGAATATTTCTCTTGTTTGTGGACATCCAACTAGGGGTTGGAAAAGGGTGGATGTTTAATAAATATTAGAGATATGTTGCAAGTATCTGCCTAATCGGTGTTGTCATTGATGTCAACATATCTTTGCTGTTATTGGTGTCAACTATATCCTATTTTGTTATTTGGTTAGAAGCCTTATATATTGAGGATATTGAGAAAATTAGCCCCTCCAGAAGAATCAGTAAGTAAATAGTGAATCACAGTGAAGACAGTGAGTTGCATACTGAAGAACAATCCAGAAGATCATTCTACATTTCTTGCTGACTAAAGATCTTGGTTTGCAGATTGGAAGTTATTTAGAGGCATGTCTAAAGATACTAAATCCTGAGTTTGAGTCTCTGGTATGAAGATTTGAGTGAGTTGCATTCACCAGAGTAAAACCTACTTTTTTTGATTATTCATTGGTGCCTGAGAGAAAGTATTTTTCTCTGCATTCCTCTACATTAAAGTGTTTTGCTCTACAGTTATAGAGGGAAGTTTGGGATGATGATAAGTGCCTACAATTGCAATTGTTCATGTTTTGGTGGTCCGCAAACTATCTTTCTTTTATGACAGTTGATGACAGTTAAGTTCATGTTCTCCAGTGTGAAGAATCTCATGGATAAAGTGGTTTGAGCTTGTGCAGTTGCTCCTGGTGATTTCAACATGCTTGTGGATATCTCCTGATCATGTTCCTACCTTTACATTGGTCCACGTTAAGGAATTGAGATTGTGTTTGAAGATTATTCCTAGATAACATAGTGTGTAACTAGTCTTATCTGTCTTGGTTAACTCTAGTGATTGCAGAGATCTCTTGAAGATTATAGAAGCATATTGTGGCATGGAAGATCATGTTTGAGTCCTAGCTAAGGCATGGCATGATCCATACACATCTATACTACATTTCCTTTGTGTAATTTTGAATCAGGTCAAGACCTATTTTGTAAATGTTTGTAATGCCGACCTTGGAGATTGTTCCAATGGTTGATGATTGTAATGCCGACCTTGATGATCATTCCAGGGTTGATGAAGTGTATAAATATGGTGCAGGAGCACCTTGTCAAATTAATGTTTTCCTAGACTAATTTTTAGAGTTTGATTTAATTTTAAATGATTCAATATTGTATTGAGGTCCATCAAGTCATTTTTATGTGTTTAGGTCAATAGGAGTTTCAAATATGTAAAATATTGCAAACCATATAAAGGTTATCAATGTAAAGTTGGAAAAAAGATGTAAAATGAGGGAAGGTGAAGAGTCATTTGGCTCTTGGTTCATTCCAAGTAGTTGGAAACTGAAATTTCATTTGTAATACCTTAAAAAATTTCTTGTATACCTTTGAAAACTCATGGGTAATTGAAGGAATGAAATGGAATAGTAAAAAGGCACTGTTTTTTGTATTTTCTTTAGAAATTTTCTGTTTTCTTGCATGGTACAGCCTAGTACAGGTAGGAGGACATTTATTTTTGATTTCAAATTAAATTATATTCAATCACCCTCCTTTTCCTTTTTGTCTTATCAAATTTGGTGCAATATTGAGGAAGTTATGACCGTTTTAGTGACTGCAATTTCTAGAATTCTCCTATAATAGTTGTGTTGCAGCATTTGGTACAGTTCTATACGGATAGATACAGTGGTAAGACATATATGGTTAGAAAGAGAATTGAGTTAGATTTCAAATGCATCTGGTAGGAGGTCTTAACTCGATTCCTAGAGGAAGATATCACATTTTTTCTAAAACTGCTCTGCTAACTAGGTTTTTGGGGCCTAAAAATGGGGGTTTGGTGTTTAAACACTTGAATGAGCAAATAATTGCATGAGACCTAGAAAATAATTTGTTTTAGATCTTTTTCTAAGACTTTTTCAAGGTTTGGATTGAGTGGGGCAAGTATTTGATAGGGTTCCTTTGTAAAGTGGGCAAATTAGGCCTTGTAGGAAGACAGCAGGGTGTTAGGACAGTCAGATTCTGTCCAAAACAATAGTATATGATTTTGAAATATGTTAAAGAAATCAATAGAGGGTACTCAGATCAGTCAATAGTTTTGAAAGTTCTTTGGGAAAGTTTGGAGAAAAGTGCAAGTTAGTCGCTAAACAGGGCTACTAGGATTAGGCCTAGTCAAGTGGAATTGTCAAGAACCAATCAAATTGGTTTGTGAAACCTATTGAATCTTGTTCATAGGGGTAGGTTGAGACCCTAGAAGATGCAATATTTTATCTAAGAATTTGTAACCCTAAGTTGAGCCCTTTGGAGGAGTTTAAGGCAAAGGGAAGACTAATGAAGTCTTATTGGTGGAAGCCACAAACCATTGGAAATCTTTTGTTTCTATTAAATCATCTCATAAGTCCTGACACCTCTACATCATTTTGGTATCAAAGCTAACAAAAGCTCTGGGAGGAGATGAAGAATATGTTATGTTGGTTACCGTTATTTGCTAAGTTGTTTGGTTGCAGGTGCTTGGTCCATCTAACTGCAGAAGGATGTTTTCTGAGGTTGTGTGTATGGACAGACAAGATGAGGTCTGTCATGACCATTCTCCAATGGAGATTAGGTTGGATAAGGGTGCATAGAGAAACCACTAAGGAGAGAGTGGTAGGTGCATCACCAGAATCTGCTGTTGGGTGAGATGAATGGTTTGGCGAGTTGGTTTGTTGTGAAGCAGTAAGAGAGATGGATACCTGAAGAAGCACTTGATGTTGTAGCCTAAAGAGTACTCCACTGATAGGAGTAGATGGAGCCTGAAGAAGCTCTAAAGATGATGGTAGTTCAGATTTTGTTGGTTGGTTGGTCACCTTTCTATGAATGAGAAGATTTGAAGCCTGAAGCTGAGAAGATTGAAGATGAAGACAGAGGAAAAAGACTTTTGTTGCAGATACGTTTCCAAGGGACTTGGAAATTTTGTTGGTTGGTTGTATGGTGCAGGAGCACCTTGTCAAATTAATGTTTTCCTAGATTAATTTTTGGATTTTGATTCAATTTTAAATGATTCAATATTGTATTGAGGTCCATCAAGTCATTTTTATGTGTTTAGGTCAATAGGAGTTTCAAATATGCAAAATATTGCAAACCATGTAAAGGTTATCAATGTAAAGTTGGAAAAAAGATGTAAAATGAGGGAAGGTGAAGAGTCATTTGGATCTTGGTTCATTCCAAGTAGTTGGAAACTGAAAGTTCATTTGTAATACCTTTAAAAATTCCTTGTATACCTTTGAAAACTCGTGGGTGATTGAGGGAATGAAATGGAATAGTAAAAAGGCACTGTTTTCTGTATTTTCTTCAGAAATTTGTTGTTTTCTTGCATGGTACAGCCCAGTATGGGTAGAAGAACATTTATTTTTGATTTCAAATAAAATTATATTCAATCACCCTCCCTTTCCTTTTTGTCTCATCTAATTTGGTGCAATATTGAGGAAGTTATGACTGTTTTAGTGACTACAATTTCTAGAAATCTCCTATAACAGTCCTGTTGCAGCATTTGGTACGGTTCTATATGGATAGATACAATGACAAGCCATATATGATTAGAAAGAGGATTTAGTTACCTTTCAAATTCATCTGGTAGGAGGTCTTAACTCAATTTCTAGAGGAAGATATCACATTTTTTCTAAAACTGCTCTGTTAACTAGGTTTTTGGGGCCTAGAAATGGGGGTTTGGTGTTTAAACACTTGAATGAGAAAATAATTGCATGAGACCTGGAAAATCCTTTGTTTTAGATCCTTTATTAAGACTTTTTCAAGGTTTGGAGTGAGTGGGGCAAGTATTTGATAGGGTTCCTTTCTAAAGTGGGCAAATTAGGCCTTGTAGGAAGACAGCAGGGTGTTAGGACAGTCAGAATCTGTCCAAAACAATAGTATATGATTTTGAAGTATGTTAAATAAATCAATAGAGGGTACTCAGATCAGTCAATAGTTTTGAAAGTGCTTTGGGAAAGTTTGGAGAAAAGTGCAAGTTAGTCGCTGAACAGGGCTACTAGGATTAGGCCTGGTCAAGTGGAATTGTCAAGAACCAATCAAATTGTTTTGTGAAACCTATTGAATCTTGTTGGTAGGGGTAGGTTGAGACCCTAGAAGATGAAATATTGCATCTGAGAAGTTGTAACCCTAAGTTGAGCCCTTTGGAGGAGTTTAAGGCAAAGGGAAGACTAATGAAGTCTTATTGGTGGAAGCCACAAACCATTGGAAATCTTTTGTTTCTATTAAATCATCTCATAAGTCCTGACACCTCTGCATCAAAATACTTGTAATTGAGTCATGGAAAATATGTCCTTGGGTGAAGATGGGAAGATAGGGAAAGAGGTGGAAAGGCATAGCAGAGAAGAGGAACTATTGTACTTCAATGTATTAATCTCAGACATGAAGAAAATGTTAATCTTGGCAGTGAGCCTAGCAGTGAGCTGCCAGTAGGGTTTAATAGACCTTAGGGTTTAACAGCTGTCATTGTAATCTTTCTAGGTTTAGGGTTGAGGCAGTTAGCCTGCTAGACCTAGTTGTACTTCATGGCAGTGAGCCAGCATGTTCTAGGCTCATGGAGTGACCAAGCTTAAACATCATTTTTCAAAGATTGCAATATATTTTGAGAGCTAATCCTCTCCATGGTTTTTCCCCACCTTGGGGTTTTCCATATAAAAATCTAGTGTCTCTTGTGTTTAATGTTGCATCTGCGTTTAAGTTTCTGATTTTGTGCATTCATTGTTTAATCATAATAACTGTGGACAAGTGATTAATGTTTAAGTGTAGAAGTGTTTGATTTTTTGGGACAACTAATTCACCCCCCTCTCAGTTGTCCGGTGCATTTCAACAATTGGTATCAGAGCCACATCCCTTTGGAAAGAGTCTAACAACTCGAGGGAGATCCTAAATGGAGCCTCAAGAAAAACAACTACTTACTGATGCATCCGAATGCTCATCAAGAGATAATAAAGTTAGTTTGTCCAAGGAAGCATTCTATGAAGATAAGAGTGTCAACAATCTAAGGTGTTTTGATTTAGAGGTATGCACCAGCAATGAAGCTATGTTTCAAGGTGAGAAGTGTTGGGTGATTGATATTAGTTGTTCAAATCACATGACTGGTGACAAAAGTATGTTTGTAAGTCTAGAAGGATATGATGGAGGGCTAGTTAGGTTTGGAGATGACTATACTACTAAAATATATGGAAAAGGATCAATCAATCTTGGCAATAGACAAATTACTGATGATGTTTTTATGTTAAAAATTAAAGCAAAGTCTCTTAAGTGTTGGACAATTAAGCAAAAAGGGATTTAGTCTTGTATTTGAGAATGATACTCTTGAAATGAAAAAGAATTTTGGAGCTACAATGCCCATTGGAGAAAGGATAGAAGAGAATCTTTATCATCTCAGAAGTGTGTCAAGAAACAATCAAATCAATCCAAGGAATGCTAATGGAAAGTGTTTCACATGCAATAGATATCAGCATATGGCTAATCAGTGCAAATCAAGGCCAAATTCAAATAACAAGAGAAAGCAAGGTCAGAGAGATATTGTTTGTCTAAATTGTGACAAGCTCAAACACTCTACCAAATTCTGCAGAAGCAAAAATGTAGAGATAGACTATCCCACAGTGAAAAGGAAAACAAAGATGAGAGTAGACAAAGGTAAAAAGAAGATTGATCTGGTAGAAACCAAGAAAGAGATGAATCAGATCTGGATCAAGAAGGATGTTACTAAGATCAAGGATGGATCTGTACTAGTCTCTAGTGCAGATACATTCTCTGGGAAGTAAATTGAGAGCTCTGGCTTAGGGGGAGTAGTGTCAAAAATCTAAATTGGTGTTGGAATCCAACATGAAGATATACGGTTGAATCCGACAAGACAAATCATGTGAAAGAGAAACTGGGAAAGGATAAGCTAATGTGAAACATTGCAAAGAAATTTCAATTGACTGTATCTATGAAGAAGAGTAGTCAGAAGAAACTTGATAAGGGTAGGGAGTCATTCTTTGCTGATGTAAAGGAGGATGATGATAATGACGATGATGATGCCATTATATGCTCTGGAAAGAAGAAAGCCAAAGGTAAGAAAAATGTAGAAGATGGGAAAGGAGGTAAATTAGTGGACAATTCTACATCGGAGGAAAAAGGACAAGGAAGTGGATGATGTGATTCAATTTACAAGGAAAAAGAAGGGGAAGAAAGGTAAAAAGAAGATAGTAGAAGGCAATGTCAACGTTGATGCAAATAATGATGTGTTCATGATTGACGAGGGTCAAAAGCAAGGAGGAACTGTAATTCAGCTACATCTAAGAAGCAAAAACCCAAGAAGAAAAACCCAAGGAGGTTAAAGGAAAGGCTCCAGTCAAAAAGGAAAGGCAGGAAAGGTTGGCAAGATTAAAAGAAGAGGAAGAATAGTGTAAGAGGCCAAGCACAAGAAAAAAAAAGGGGAGGGAAAAGCTTTAGAAGAAGAAGGCAGAGAGAAAATTATTGGCAAGTAGAAGTAAGAACCTCATAGGTTGGCTTTAACGAGAGAGCAGTTCCCTGCCTAAAGATAGGGATAATCACCCCTTCTACTCTAAACTAAGATGCACAAGAGTGCATTAGTTCGGTGATGCTTAGAGTCCTTTCTCCAGATTCAGATTGATGTTTTTAGGGCTACTTCTCAGGGGGAGTAGTCAGAAGAGTTCAGAAGAGAGATTAGATCATAGAAATAGAATGCAAGTATGCGCCATTTGCCATTGATGTCAAAGGGGGAGAGAAATCATATGAAAAGCTTAGAGAGAAAGAGTGAAGATGTGTAAAGAGATAGGGGGAGAATCTTGTCTTGATGGTTGTTGCAGTTTTTCACATCATATGTTGCCATCAATGACAAAGGGGGAGATTGTTGCAAGTATGTGCCTAATCGGTGTTGTCATTGATGTCAACATTTCTTTGTTGTCATTGGTGTCAACTGTATCCTATTGTGTTATTTGGTTAGAAGCCTTATATGTTGAGAATATTGAGAAAATTAGCCCCTCTGGAAGAATCAGGAAGTAAATAGTGAATCATAGTGAAGATAGTGAGTTGCATACTTAAGAACAATTCAGAAGATTGTTCCACATTTCTTGTTGACTAAAGATCTTGGTCTGTGGATTGGAAGTTATTTAGAGGCATGTCTAAAGATGCTAAATCCTAATTTTGAGTCTCAGGTATGAAGATTTGAGTTAGTTACATTCACCAGAGTAAAACCTGCTTTTTCTGATTATTCACTCATGCCTAAGAGAAAGTATTTTTCTCCGCATTCCTACGCATTAAAGTGTTTTGCTCTGCATTTATAGGGGGAAGTTTGGGATGATGATAAGTTCTTACAATTAAAATTGTTCATGTTTCATTGGTCCGCAAGCTATCTTTCTTTTATGACAGTTGAAGACAGTTAAGTTCGTTTGCTCCAGTGTGAAGAATCTCATGGATAATGTGGTTTGAGCTTGTGCGGTTACTACTGGTGATTTCAACATGCTTGTGGATATCTCCTAATCATGTTCTTGCCTTTACATTGGTTCACATTAAGGAATTGAGATGGTGTTTAAAGATTATTTCCAAATAACGTAGCGTGTAACCAGTCTTAGCCAACTTGGTTAACTCCAATGATTGCAGAGATCTCTTGAAGATTATAGAAGCATATTGTGGCGTGGAAGATTGTTTTTGAGTCCTAGCTAAGGCATGGCATGATCCACACACATCTATACTACATTTCCTTTGCATAATTTTGAATTAGGTCAAGACCTATTTTGTAAATGTTTGTAATGCCGACCTTGGAGATTGTTCCAATGGTTGATGATTGTAATGCCAACCTTGACGATCATTCCAAGGTTGATGAAGTGTATAAATACTTGTAATTGAGTTGTGGAAAAGATGTCCTTGGGTGAAGATGGGAAGATAGGGAAATAGGTGGAAAGGCATAGCAGAGAAGAGGAACTATTGTACTTCAATGTATTAATCTCAAACATGAAGAAGATGTTGATCTTGGCAGTGAGCCGCTAGTAGGGTTTAACAACCCTTAGGGTTTAACAGCCCTCATTATAATCTTTCTAGGTTTAGGTTTAAGGCAGTGAGCTTGCTAGACCTAATTATACTTCATGGTAGTGAGCCAGCATGTTCTAGGCTCATGGAGTGACCAAGCCTAAACATCATTTTTCAAAGATTGCAATATATTTTGAGAGCTAATCCTCTCCATGGTTTTTCCCCACCTTGGGGTTTTTCATATAAAAATCTAGTGTCTCTTGTGTTTAATGTTGTATTTGTGTTTAAGTTTCTAATTTCATGCATTCATTATTTAATCATAATAACTATGGACAAGTGATTAATGTTTATTTGCAGAATTGTTTGAATTTTTGGGATAACTGATTCACCCCCCCTCGTAGTTGTCTGACACATTTCAACAATTGGTATCAGATCCACGTCCCTTCGAAAAGAGTCTAACAACTCGAGGGAGATCCTAAATGGAGCCTCAAGAAAAATAGCTACTTACTGAAGCACCCAAATGTTCATTAAGAGATAATAAAGTTGGTTTGTCCAAGCAAGTGTTTTATGAAGATAAGAGTGTCAACAATCTAAGGTGTTCTGATTCAGAGGTATGCACCAACAATGAAGCTATGTTTCAAGGTGAGAACCATTAGGTGATTGATATTAGTTGTTCAAATCACATGACTGGTGACAAAAGTATGTTTGTAAGTCTAGAAGGATATGATGGAGGGCTAGTTAGGTTTGGAGATGACTGCACTATTAAAATATGCGGAAAAGGATCAATCAATCTTGGCAATAGACAAATTACTGATGATGTTTTTTATGTTAAAAATCTAAAGCAAAGTCTCTTAAGCATTGTACAGTTATGCAAAAAGGGATTTAGTCTTGTATTTGAGAATGATACTTTTAAAATCAAAGAGAATTCTAGAGCTACAATGGCCATTGGAAAAAGGACATAAGAGAATCTTTATTATCTCAAAAGTGTCTCAAGAAACAATCAAATCAATCCAAGGAATGCTAATGGAAAGTGTTTTACATGCAATAGATGTGGGCATATGGATAATCAGTGCAGATCAAGGCCAAATTCAAATAACAGGAGAAAGTAAGGTTAGAGAGATATTGTTTGTCTAAATTGTGACAAGCTTAGACACTCTACCAAATTCTGTAGAAGCAAAAATGTAGAGAGAGACTATCCCACAGTGAAAGGGAAAATAGAGCAGAGAGTAGACAAAGGTAAAAAGAAGATTGATCTGGTAGAAACCAAGAAAGAGATGAATCAAATCTAGATCAAGAAGGATGTTACTAAGATCAAAGATGGATCCACACTAGTCTCTGGTGCAGATACATTCTCTAGGAAGTAAATTGAGAGTTCTGGCTCAAGGGGAGTAGTGTCAAAAATCTAAATCCCCTAGCTAGAAAGTTGGTGCTAGAATCTAGCATGAAGATATATGGTTGAATCCAGCAAGACAAATCCTGTGAAAGAGAAACTGGAAGAGGATAAGCTAATGTGAAACATTGCAGAGAAATTTCAATCGACTATATCTATGAAGAAGGGTAGTCATAAGAAACTTGATAAGGATAGCTAGTCATCCTTTGTTGATGTAAAGGAGGATGATGATAATGATGATGATGATGCCATTATTTTCTCTGGGAAGAAGAAGGCCAGAGGTAAGAAAAATGCAGAAGATGGGGAAGGAGGTAAATTAGTGGACAATTCTACATCGGAGGAAAAAGGACAGCGAAGTGGATGATGTGATTCAATTTACAAGGAAAAAGAAGCGGAAGAAAGGCAAAAAGAAGACAGTAGAAGGCAACACCAATGCTAATGCAAATAATGATGTGTTCATGATTGACGAGGGTCAAAAGCAAGGAGGACCTACAATTCAGCTGTATTTAAGAAGAAAAAACCCAAGAAGTAAAACCTAAGTAGGTTAAAGGAAAGGTAGGAAATGTTGGCAAGATTAAAAGAAGAGGAATAGCAGGGTAAGAGGCCAAGCACAAGAAAAAAAAGGGAGGGAAAAGCTTTAGAAGAAGAAAGCAGAGGGTAAATTATTAGTAAGTAGAAGTAAGAAGCTCGCAGGTTGGCTTTAATGAGAGAGTAGTTCCCTGCCTAAAGTTAGGGATAATCACCCCTCCTACTCTAAACTAAGATGCACAAGAGTTCATTAGTTCGGTGGTGCTTAGAGTCCTTTCTCCAAATCCAGATTGATGTTTTTAGGGCTACTTCTCAGGGGGAGTAGTCAGAAGAGTTCAGAAGAGAGATTGGATCAGAGCAATAGAATGCAAGTATGTACGCTTTTCCATTGATGTCAAAGGGGGAGAGAAATCATGTGAAAAACTCAAAGAGAAAGAGTGAAGATGTGTAAAGAGATAGGGGGAGAATCTTGTCTTGATGGCTATTGCAGTTTTTCACATCATATGTTGCCATCAATGACAAATGAGGAGATTGTTGCAAGCATGTGCCTAATCGGTGTTGTCATTGATGTCAACATATCTTTGTTATCATTGTTGTCTACTGTATCCTAATTTTTTATTTGGTTAGAAGCCTTATATGTTGAGGATATTGAGAAAATTAGCCCCTCTAGAAGAATCAGGAAGTAAACAGTGAATCATAGTGAAGACAGTGACTTGCATACTGAAGAACAATTCAAAAGATTGCTCCACATTTCTTGCTGACTGAAGATCTTGGTCTATGGATTGGAAGTTATTTAGAGGCATGTCTAAATATGCTAAATCCTAAGTTTGAGTCTCTGGTATGAAGATTTGAGTGAGTTACATTCACTAGAATAAAACCTGCTTTTTCTGATTATTCACTGGTGCTTGAGAGAAAGTATTTTGCTCCACATTCCTTCGCATTAAAGTGTTTTGCTCTATAGTTCTAGAGGGAAGTCTAGGATAAGTGCCTACAATTACAATGGTTCATGTTTTGGTGGTCTGCAAGATATCTTTCTTTTATGACAGTTGAAGATAGTTAAGTTCATGTGCTCTAGTGTGAAGAATCTCATGGACAACGTGGTTTGATCTTGTGCGGTTGCTCCTAGTGATTTCAACGTGCTTGTGGACATCTCCTGATCATGTTCCTACCTTTACATTGGTCTGTATTAAGGAATTGAGATCATGTTTGAAGATTATTCCCAGATAACATAGTGTGTAACCAGTCTTAGCTGACTTGGTTAACTCTAGTGATTGTAGAGATCTCTTGTAGATTATAGAAGTGTATTGTGGCATGGAAGATCATGTTTGAGTCCCAACTAAGGTGTGGCATGATCCACACACATCTATACTACATTTCATTTACGTAATTTTGAATTAGGTCAAGACCTATTTTGTAAATGTTTGTAATGCCAACCTTGGAGATTATTGCAATGGTTGATGATTGTAATGCCAACCTTGATGATCATTCCAAGGTTGATGAAGTGTATAAATACTTGTAATTGAGTCATGGAAAAGATGTCCTTGGGTGAAGATGGGAAGATAGGGAAAGAGGTGGAAAGGCAAACCAGAGCAGAGGAACTATTTTACTTCAATGTATTAATCTCAGACATGAAGAAGATGTTGATCTTGGTAGTGAGCCTAGCAGTGAGCCACCAGTAGGGTTTAATAGCCCTCATTGTAATCTTTCTAGGTTTAGGGTTGAGGCAGTGAGTCTGCTAGACCTAGTTGTACTTCATGGCAGTGAGCCAACATGTTATAGGCCTGTGGAGTGACCAAGCCTAAACATCATTTTTCAAAGATTGCAATATATTTTGAGATCTAATCCTCTCCATGGTTTTTCCCCACCATGCAGTTTTCCATGTAAAAATCTGGAGTCTCTTGTGTTTAATGTTGCATCTGTGTTTCAGTTTCTAATTTCATGCATTCATTGTTTAATCATAATAACTGTGGTCAAGTGATTAATGTTTAAGTGCAGAAGTGTTTGAGTTTTTGGGACAACTGATTCACCCTCCCTCTTTGTTGTCTAGCACATTTCAACAAGATACTTCTCCAAGGATAAAAAAATAACTTACCCACTTGAATGGAATGTGAATGTAGTTGTATTGAAATGAATAGGTAAGTTGGTTCTTCCTTTCTTGATATTCAACTTCATGCTTAGGTGTAAGCATGCCATGTGGTAACTTCCTCTTGTTGGTCCCCATCAAGGCTAGATTCCTAATAGGATATTCTCTTGAAATAGCATTGAAATTTACAACCTCAACCCTATTCTTATGTTCTAATTCTTTGTCATCTTGTTGGTTATAATGATTTGGATCTTGTGACTCATTTCAAAACATGGCCACTTCCACCTCATGTTCATCTTGTTCATGACTTTATTTTATAGGAGATGCTAGTTTAATGTCAAATCTTGAGAAAAATTCTTTTATCTCATCCCATATAAGGTCTTCTTCAAGTTATTCTTTACTTTTCTACATGAGAGGACTCATCTTTACCTCATGGTAGCTCTATTAAAGGTTTGAAGAAACATCAAGATCTTCTCCCTTGAGCATAGGTTCTTGTTTGATTTCTTATTCAACTTGATCGACAACCTTATGCACATCAATCTCTCCATTCTCCCAAATAGGACTATCTTTATGTTCTTCTTCACGAGTTAGAACTTCACTTGCATACTTTTCTTCATGGACTAGCAACTCATCAAATTCTTTAATATCTTCTTCTTGCTTCAAATGTTTTGTTTATGTGTGCATTGATATGCTCTATTTATCTTTTCCAACAAAGAAAGGTAGTTGATCAAACAAAAGTACCAAATCCTCCTTTTCATCACTATTTATTTGCTCAATGTTCTGCTATTCCAGTTGATTATACTCATTTCCTTCTTGCAAAAGCTCTAATTTTTTAGTTTTTATAGCACATGGCTCACAAATAGATGATGTCTCTTGTTTTGCTTCAAACACATCCTTCTATCCAACCAACTGGCTTTCCAAACAACCACTCCATCTTTGAAAAGTGAAATAGTGCTAGGACAAGAAAGCTGATTTGGTATAGGGATTTGAAGGGTTTCCTGAGTTTCTTGAAGGAAAATAGGCTTTTAAGAGGGTTGTTCCTAAGGGATAATAGACTGAGTTTGCATAGGTATAGGTTCTTGCAAAGGTTGATGGCCTCTAAAACTTGGAAATTTGAAATGAGGAGACTTACTTGAAGGTTTAGAAGGATTTCCTTACTTGAAGCTCAGGATTTTGAATGTGGAAGCCTCCTCTTTTACAAGATGATCTATAGTTGTTGGAGAAGTTTGTCTGAAACTAGGAATGAAGGAGGTTGATTGGACTTCTTTCCTTTCTATTTGGGCAATAACTTGCTTTATCTACTCCTTAGCTACAATCTGTCTAGCAAAACATTTTTCTTCATAAATTTCTTGTATCTCCCTATCCTACTAGTGAAGATAAGCTTGACAAGAAATCTCTTCCTACAATAAATTATACTCCTACTCTCTTGTAATAGCATTTAGTTCTATTTTTGTAATTCTAACATCATATCTTTGAGACTACCAATTTCCATGTTAATATTTTGGGGCTAACTAGGAGGGTAACCATGCTAATTTGAAACAAAATAGTCTTCTTGAGGTTGATTATAAGCATGAGTAGGCTATCAAGAAGGCTAAGTAGGGATGGAAGGGAGGTAAATGCTATGGGAATGTTGATATCATGTTGTAGCAAGGTTATTTGGGATGAAACCAAGAGCATTTCCAAACTGATATGATTGATAGGAAGGCACAAAAAATACATTTTGACAATGTGGAGGGAGAGAGACATAGCTCCCATGATAGTTTGACATACTAGAGCATTGAAAGAAGCTAGAAATTCATTCCAATATACTTTAAAATAATAACAAGAAGATCTACTTCTTGAGAAGTAAGTACATACCAAAAGAGTCACTACATGATTAAAAGGCTTCAAAAGAAGAAAAGATCAAGAATATCACCTAAATCCTTATCCTTGATAGTCTTTAAGCACTTAGGATACTTAAACCAGTAGATTTGATCTTAGAGTTGCCATGGTGTTGAAGAAACTACCCTAAATGGCAAGATACACTAAAGAACACACAAAAACTCTTCAACGGATCATCCCACCAGGCATGCCAAAAACTTTAATCACTTGGATTTGCACCCTTGTTTGAACCTGGTTCAGACAATCCAAAAATACAATGTGATTGACCTCAAGGTGTGGGACCTTGCTATTTAAGGTCAAACCTCCAGGTGAAGGGTAGGTTCCCTCTTTAAAATATGACTTCAAATGCTAAAACTAAATTTGTCCTACTCTAACATTCATCAATGGAGAAAGGATAAAGGGAAATGAATGAAAATAATGTGGTGATGCATTAGATACGTTTGAAGAACTTTTGTATTATTTTTGCAAGCACAAAATAATCTTAAACAATTGACATAATTGCACAATACTCATGAAAATCTATTCAAAGGTGAATAAAAAGAACTAAAACCACAAGGAATTGATCATTCACAAAATGAAATTTCAAGTTTTTAGCATTACACAGTTCAAATAATGTGATAAAGGCAGAAAAATCAATTGTTTTATTGATCAAAGAGGTAAAATATAGCTAATACAGAGCTCAATATAGTAGTTTCTTCTTAAAAAAATAGATATTATCTCTATTATTTTTCATTACCAGGTATATCTATGTAGGTACAAAATCTAGGAGGTCACTTTTTGGAGAAATAAAACATAATTGCTCATTCAAGTCTTGGTCAAACTTTTGGGCACTAGAGGAAGCATCTTACTTGTTTTCTCCTTGGAAAATCTCCATCATGACATGGAAGAAAAGATTGGTTGACTTCTCCAACTAGAAAACCTAAAAATTCTCCTAAAAGAACTTAAACAACTGCCTCTAGTCCACTAAATAAGTGGATGATGGTGAAAGGATGTCATAATGGCTCCTACTAGTCATTAATCCTTTCAAACTACTTCTTGCATGTACATAGGACATGTCCCCTATCCTTTTGCAATTACATTGACCATTTCCACTCCTTGAGGGTGTAGAAGTCTCCATCTTCAATGTGGATCTTTGGATGCATCATTAATAACCACTCATGACTTTTAACCAACTCACTCCAACCTACTTCTTCAATAATAAGCACAATATTTACGTGCCTTGACATGTTTCAAATATCTTAACAAGCCTGCACAAAATCAACCATGCTTTAGAGATGATGAATAAGCCCTTTTTAAGCCTATTAGTCTCAAAGGTTGAAATACACAATGTGTATTTCAACACTGAGAGCATGCCTATAAAATGATCTTATATTTGTGGTTCCCACGTTTCTATGAAATATCATGTGAGTTTGAATGGCTTCATTTTTTATTTATGTATTAATATCCTATTACTTTGAATGACTTCATTTTTATTTATGCAGGGTCTCCTTACCTATTCCACATAACCTTTAACATGTGCCTCCTTCTTTGAACCCATCTGAGGTCTTCAAATGCCAAACAATCCTATATCTTGGTGACATAATATTAAGTTTGTCTCACAAGGATCAAAATGATGGTGAAAACTATGTCAAGGTCCACATCTACTCATGTAAGACTTGAGAGGCCTTACTTGTTACTCATAGGCCTCTTGGAGTTGACATGCTACACTAGTTTATAGGCTCTTCAAAAAGCTCCCACACTTCTGATAGATCTCTTCATCACCTTATACTTCCTTGATAGTGTCTCTTATTCTTATGCAGGCTTAACAACTATCCACATTCCTCTTTTTGTATATGAAGAGTATTTAGGGCCTTAATAGGTTTTACAGACATCCTCATTATTAGACAGAGCTATTAGAAGATTTGATTGCCTTTTCCATCATTACACAAAATCTTTGATATTGACAAGACCTTAAGAAGTTTGATAGAGCCTTAGATGCAATTCTACTAACCTCTAAATGTAGGTACAAACCTTTGATAACTACACAAGGAATATACTCTTGACAGATCCTAGAGATACCTTCATGACTTGTGTATACTTTGCTAGAATTGTATGGATTTTCAATGGTATCTTGAGCCTTTTAGGATTATACAAACACTTTAAATAACCATGTAAATATTTATATACAAATCCATTTTCATCCCACAATAATGGGTTACACTTTTTGGCCAAACTTGACATTTAAATCAACATTTTAAACTAAATCTTCACTTTCTAACACCTATAGCCACTAAACCGTTAGCAATTTGAAGATGATGTGAACTAGTGATTTGTGAGATTTTATCTGTAGATTCTAAACATATTTAAAAAAAAAAATTGGGGCAATTCTCATTATTTTGAATTTAGATTGGTAACACCGATATCTAGAGGATGCATTTGGTCTAATAATGTTTTGTTGAATATTTTTTTTAATTAAGTTTTGAAGTCAAACCAATTATAATTTAGACATAGGCGTATTCTATCCAGCATAACTTTTTTTGTATGTATCAGAATTCAATTTTTCTTTTTTTGTTGGAATAAGGACATCAATACCTAGAGGACATGTATTTTTTTTAAAAAATTTCTCTTTTTTCCTATTTTTTTGTTTGTGTGAAACAAAGACCTTGATGTTCATTGAAAAACCTACATTCACAAGAAATAAAAAAATAAATATAATAATAAAATTAAATATATTTAAAATTATACTTTTTGGGAAGGTTATAATAAGGACTACATAGTTACAAAACATAAATTTTAAACGAATTCATTTGATCCCCCAAAAGGTAAATCAAAAGTGGTTTTTTATTAGCATTTGGATAGGTGTAGAGGAGACTCCATTATAGGTATGGTTTAAAACTAGCAGGTTTCTATCCAAGGGGGTTTGAATCTAAGGGAGTTTGATCAAAGCATTTTCAATTGAAATCCTTTAAATAGAACCTTTCAAGGCTTAAAGCATTATATTTTCTAAAAATATATGATTTTAGCAAAAATTAGGATGTCCCAGAAAGTGTAACCCATTATTGTGGTAGCACCCTCAACATCAACATCAAAAGGCTTAATTAGAGTTTGAACAATTCAAACGGGCCCTTGTGATTGACAGACATATAGGGTCATTGTGCAGAATCTAGAGTGTTGGTGGAGTCCAATACTCTTGATAACTTCATGTATGCTTACCTAGGATTTATATAAGAATTAAAACTTATTGTTCATGCAAACCATGGTGACAGTTACATAGACCCCCAAATCACACATACAAACCTTACTCAAGTTTTCAGAAAGATTCTCAAATAAATTGAATGAACTTGAAGGGTGTACATATCATAATGATGTGAGTGCAGAGTTAGAAAGCTTATGCAGACCTCTAGGACTTTAGGAACCCTCAGGGCTCAAACAAGGTTTCATAGACTTTTTAGTTGTCAACAAATCCCTTAGCCTCTTGACAAACTCTTGGACCTTGAGAGTACCTTAAAAAAATGTGAAAAAATTTCCTTGAGGCTTGGTAGTCCCTTTAGGTTTAGACAAACTTCAACATGGTTTGTTGGATCACCAATGACTTCAAAGACCTTGCAATGGCTAATATAGGGTTTCATGGTTTTAACAAGCACTTCATGACTGCAAGTTTCTTTGACCCATTAACAATATTCAAGGATTTATACAAATCACTAAACCCTTCATAGTATCAACAAGTTAAGAGATGTTGATGAGTGCATCTCGTTTCTTCTACAGATGTGAGCATCCAATGTACACTCTACACTTCGAAGAGACCCTTCCTAACAACTAAAAGATTTGTCTTATTCTCTTACATACTTTGTAGGATTATCATCAAGATGGCTACACATGCTTTCAACACTATTAACAGAGCTTGACATATATTGTTGACCCTGCTAATGCTCACAAAACTCTCATACCCTAACAAATCTCTTAATGCTTGACAGCTTCTTCAAAAAGACATGCATGGTTATAATGACTCTTCTACATCTCAACTATTTCAATACCTCCTGTAATATCATATCATTCCTATCTCTTCATTGATTGAGACACATCTTCATAAATATTTGAACAAAACACCTATATACCCCTTTAGCATACCTCTAGGAGGAAGTGATGGTCTTGAACTCTTTATTTTTTTTTCGCTAAATCCTTTCCAAATTCCTAAACACACATGTCTAAGGTCTCTTGAGACATTTTCATGCCCCTTAGAGTTGTATGGGCTCCATTTACTATGTAGACAAGCTCTTAAGGTAGGGTTTATGTACATTGTGATTGACAAACCCTTGAACTATTGGTAAATCTTCTCTAGGCCATACCAAACCCTTCCAAAAACTTGTAAATACCACCAATGATCTAAGATGACTTCATGGCTTCCAAGATAACTTGATAGATCTCAATGAATGCTTATAAAGAAACCCATTCTACCCTATCCTCTATCTTCTCATGTTACCCCTTGCATTTTGTAATGTTTGACACCCTTTTAAATAGTCATAGGCCTCTTCACATTGTCACGGTACTATGACATATTACATTGTGTCGTCATGTGTTGTCAATGACTTGCAATACTCTAGACATCTCTATAGATCACTTACAAGATCTTAACATTTGTAAATATAGTTCCAGATCTCCACACTATTCTCATAGTCCTTCAAGGAATCTAATGAGGTTTTACAACATCTGTTTCAGGTCTCTAAACCTTGTACGCTATCATAACCCTATGGGAACCACTGTATGGCATCAAAGACTTCAAAAAAGTGTACCTCACCATGTTCAATAACTTCATCACTATCATGAAACAATTATATTAATGCATCTTCAAACTTGAGAGATCTTCAAACCACATTCATGTTCATTGAAAATGATAACATCACATTGTGACAACACTTCTCCTTTGGAAGTGGTGGTGCTCACCTAGGGTTAGGCTTCTAAAATTGAGTTTGCAGGTTTCTATTTTTATCCCATCAAACCCTTAGTGCCTTAGGTTAGGTTGTTCCTTGACCCACATGCAATGTTTTACCGTTTTTTCAATTCCACTTCATGAAAAATGCCAGGTTTTTGTGTGTGCAAGTGCAAATGTGTGTTGGCGGGCTCAAAATACATATCGGCTCTCAAAAGTGGTGAAGAAATGAATTATATGCATTTTGTATGCATATCAGGTTATACATTGTAGGTATATTCTAGGAAGATTCCCCAAATGTATATCGGGTTTGCTTGTATATGTTTTGTTGTATGTCCAAATATACAACACGAGGATGCAGTGAGGATCTCAAAAGGGATTAAATCAGGGCTAAAAGTGGTGGTCGGGTCAGCAGGTGTATGCAAGCAAGAATGAATGTGTATTCAATATACATTGGGTTCATGCAATGAAAATATACAAGGAGGAGCGAACATGCATTCGGTACAGTATAATATACAAGGGGCCTTGTATATTCGGCAACATGCAAAGTAGTGGGAGATACACTTGGTGGGACCTACAAGGTTATATATGCATTCACTTGTAGATTTGCGCATACAAAGGGATTTGCATGTATGTTCAAGGGTATGTTCACATATACAAAAGCAGATGCAAAGCGGATGCAATGAGAAGGTTAATTGCATTGGCCAAGTGGATGAAGTCTGTGGTTATACATTTGAACATACAAGCGGAAATGGTCAAAAGGTCAACAATTTGAAATACAAGGGGTGGGGTCCGCCAGTTATATTCAAAAGTGATTGTATGTTGGTGTATACAAACTGAATATGCAAGGCTCGGACCCAATGGATAGTGCATTCTGGTTAATAAAAAGTTCAAGTCCGGATGTATATTTCATTTTGTATATCCGCGTTGTATGTTTGTAATATACAATCGCATATATACAAGGCCTAGATGTGAAGGGAGAATGTAATATGCTTCATGGAGGTTTGGAATCCGTGGATTGCATGTATGTTGGGTTTGTATATGCGACATACAACCCAATATACAAGGGAAAGACATACAACCTGGATGCGGAGGAGGTATCAAATGCAGTGAATGAAATTTGAGGTCTCTGAGTTGTATAAAAGTGCTTGTATATGCTAATATACAAGCCGATGTGCAATGAAAAGGATACAAGCCATATTTCAAAAGGAAGTACATTCTGAGGCATAATGATTTGAAGTCCGTGGCTTGTATGTATGTGTTTGTTGTATATCGTGGATATACAAAGAAGAGATGTACAAGCTAGACCCGAATAAGTTTCCAATCTGCTTCATAAAAGTTTGGGATCCACCTTGTATGTAGGCAGTTGTATATGCATTTGCTTATGCATATACAAGGGCAAAAAGTTAGCGATAGGAGCGTGAAGTGCCTACGTGGCACATTTTCACTAGTTGGCAACTTCCTAGGGGATTTTGAGCCATGGATTTCAGCAATGGAAGCATGATCGACAGTTGTTTTTTAATTTCGTAGCAGCGAAGGGTTTCTTTATATGCAGCCGCATTTTTGAGCGGGAAAACTTCTTATGCATCTGTTGCTGCATTTCTACGGGCTGTGGGTAGTTGGCATTGATGGCAGATGTGCAGAGGGTTATCGGTCGAGATGATCAGCTAGCTACCACATTCAAGGACAAAAATCTCTAGATGGTAGCACATTCCCCAATTTCACCTACTCATTCCTCTCTTTCTCTCAGCCGCATTCAATTATTTTGGGCACCATTTTCTGGTGCATTGTATCTGGCAGATTTTTGAGTTGACCATTGTAATTTTGGCTGAGTTCACAATTTTTCTATAAAAAGCAAACTGTGTTACTCATTGTGGTTGTTGAAAACTAGACAAGTTTTAGTGCTGTAATGAAATACAACTTCATTGGTGGCTCTATTCTGGGTATTTTGTGAGTTTATGAGTTGTATGTTGAATGTCTTATGCATAGAATTCATCAGTTTCATGTTGATTCAAATGAGTAATGCTTTATAGCATGTATTTTGTTATTTGTCTCTAAACTGAATGTGTTCTTCTGAATCTAAACCAGCTAAGGGGTGTTTGGGATTCTAGAATATGGGTTTACTACATTGAATGCTTAATCTTGTACTTCTGCTCAAGGAGTAGATTAAATGTTTTGGGTTAAGTGTTGGGAAAAATATATTGCAGTAAGGATGTTTGTAAGCAGAAGTAACTGAATACTTTGTCTTGGGTATTGTCTGTAAGGCAGACATTGCAAAATCCCCTTGAAATCTGATTATTGTCTTAAATCTGTGGTAAACACTCACATACATATGTCTATTGACTCCAAGCCTTGGATAGGCACCAATCTAGTTTTGTGTTGAGATTACAACCAAGGTCCTAGTTTTGCTTCCAAATACAAATCAAACTCAAACTTTTAATACAAACCTTTTAGGACATTAGGAGTAGTTTAGAACCGAAATCCTCTGTCTCACAATTGAACATAGGCCCAAAGCTAGCCCCTTTGCATTTATCTCACAGTTTTGGTCTGCATAAGAGAGGATTTATCTACTTTGTGTCAACATCCCAACTAGCTTGTAGATGCATTTCATAGATGTTGAATAGGGAATACCCCCTTGGCTCTGTAGAGCCTAAAGAAGAAGAGGAGATATTTATAGAGTCTATCTCCTGTACTATTGGCCCCTGGCCCGAGAATCCTATTGATCAATGATGGCTACTTTGTAGGGATAACTGGGAACAAGCATCCAGTCTGGGAAAATAACCAATAGATTGTGTGACTCTGCTGGGGACTTGCTTTTTGAAAGGACCCTGATTTTAAAAGAAAACAATTCCTTGTTATAGGTGGCGACTTTGAATCAATCTCCCAACTGGTAAAGTAAAAATTTGTATGCAAGGGAGGAGATCCCTGCGTAATCCTCTCTTTGAAGAGTTATCCATAAAAATGATGTATAGGGGAAAAGGGATTGTTCAAGCCAGTCGAGAGGGTTCTCCCAGAAGTAATGATAATATTCAAGACAATCCAGGATCTTCAAAGCGGACAATACCTTATTTCTCAAACACTGAGGCTAAAATCCAAAATGTATGTGAAAGACAGTAGGGTAGTGGATTGAGAATGAGGTCAGAGGTGTTTCAAGAATGCCCTTTCCTTGATTCCCCTGATAGATTTGAAGAAGCTGAATCCCCAAGGGATGATAATGATGATCAGAATGTAATGAAACCATCCTCTTCTATGCCTAGAGAGGAGTAATTAGCTGAAGAAATCAAGAGTCTGAGAGCAGAATTAGAATATTTGCAAGCAGTAAAAATTAGAGATGACATGAGATAGAAAGTGCAGGCTATTAGAATTTCTCAGAATGATTCAGTTCCCACCATTGAGAATATAAATGTGCTAAGGAACCAGCACAGAAATGAAGTTCAGGATCAACATAATGATCAAAGACAGAATGCAAACAATGCTAGAGTACCATTAAATAATATGAGAAATGAGAATGCAAATAGAAATGTAAATGTTAATCAGTTTGATAGGCAACCTATGCAGCTGGACAGATTTAGACAACTAGTTTTTGATGCCTTTCCTAGTTACCCCAATCCTATTCACAAACATGTGAGGCCGCAAGTGCCAAAATTTTCAGGAAATAATGTTGTATCAGGTGAAGACCACTTGAAAGCTTTTCAGAATGTCATGGACAACTTTGAGGTTGAGCATGAGGATGTTTTTATGAAATTATTTATGCAATCCTTAGTTGATGAGGCTAGAGAATGGTATAAGGGTCTGCCTGACAGAAGTATTTCATCATGGGAGGACTTCAGAAGAATTTTCAAAGAACAATATGGTGACAAAACTAATCCAAGTTTCTTCATCAATGAATTCACTGGCATTACCAAAGGATCAAATGAACAGGTTGCCGATTTCAATGCTAGATTCACTAAAGTGCTAAACAAATTGCCACATCACCTGAGGCCTAATGAACCTATGTGCATAGTGTTATACATAAATGCTTTTGATGCCAAAACAACTTATGGGTTAAGGGATAAAGGTCCTGCTAGCCTCAGAGATGCTTTCAAAATAGCAACAAATATTAAAAATAATAGAGAAGCATTTGGTAAGACAAACAGAAGAGATGATGTAAAAATTTTGCAAAATCCAAATACTAAATCTCAAAGTGTTCAAGGCAATGCATCTACTTCTAAGGATAAATTAGATAAATTGACAACTATTGTTAAGGACCTAAGCTATAGAATAGCTAAAAATGAAAAGGGGGTAGGTTCTGATAGGCAAGTTTACCAAAGGCAAGAAAGAAGACCATCATTACATGATATGCCATATAATAACAATTGGCATAATGGTAAACCCATTCTCCCAAACAACAACCCAATTCCAAGGACTCAAAATGTTAAGGAAACACCTGATCCTTTGAAGAAGGCTATTAATTATGTTAATGACACCCCATGGTGCATAATATGTCAGATGCGTCACTCCCAATTACAATGTATGATTACCCATTCTCTATATAGTAATGTTGTTGCCTGTGATGAATGCAATGAACCGCATTTCATGGAGGATGACAAAGTCAATATGCTGTCTACAAACAGGGAGTATCCTTCTCATGATGTTGTTGCAAGCACAAATAATGAGATTCAAGTCCGCCAGCAGTTTCCTTGTGATGAAGATGATGAGGATAATTATGCTTATGCTCAAGATTCACATATCTTCTCGAATAACTTGAGGAGACCTTCTGATGAAGAAATTAGAGTCTTCACAGCTACAGCAGTAGCTCAAGTCAAAAGCAATTACAATCTCAAGGGTAAAGCTTAGGTAAGTAACTCACACCAACCAGAAAGTACTCTTATGAACCAACTAGTGCACAGTCATAAAGGGACTGAACCACAAAAGAAGCAATGGAGCAATAATAAACAAAATTTTAAGCAAAAAATAGGTCATGATTCTCAAGGACCAGAAAATAGAATTCCCCAAGTTGAGGATCAAAACAAAAATTCTTAGATCAAAGATGACAGTCAGGGAGCCACAAAAATTAAAGCTGGATCATACCAAAATAAAAATAAAATTGTAGATCAGGCTACAACTGTTATACAAAATTATGCTCCATTTGACATAACTCAGTTCTTGTCCCAGGTAAAGGTCTCTGTTCCATTGATGGAGCTGATGAAGGTACAAGAATTTAGAAATAAAACATTGTCCCTGATTTCAGGAGTACCCTATCAAGCTGATCAGAATATTAAGACTTAGGGTAAGGAACAAGCCATGTGTATTGATGAGGATGAGGTTCTTGAAGTATATCTAGGGGTGACCATGACAAAATGTCCTTCACAGGTTGAACCATTTTATGTCTCCCTTGTCATAAATGGAAAAGTGGTTAGGAATTGTATGCTTGACTCAGGAGCATCAACAAATATCATGCCTTTGGCTATTATGCAGCAAGCTAGATTAAAGATAGATAAAGCATGTGGGAAATGCTATGCCATGGATGCTACAGAAGTACCAGTCATTGGAATAATGAAAGATGTGGATTTTAGATTGACAGCATATCCTAAAAAGACCTACAAAATGAATATAACAGTTGTTGATATCAACCCACAATATGGCATGTTGTTGTCAAGAAGATGGGCAGCGTTGATTGGTGGGAGTATGCAATTGGACTTGTCATATGCTATGATCCCTATGAATGGTAGGGATGTCAAATTGATTAGAGAAGAAAGGTCACTAGACACAGTTGAGGATTAAGAATTAGAGGAGCATATATGTTTTGTGGATACTAACTGTGATAATTTTAGAGTTGTCTCAGATGATCAAGGGGGTAAAGGGAGAGATGTTTGTATTCAGGAGCTTGACCAACAGGGTCTTTGGACCATGTATTTTGATGGAGCTTGTTTGAAGGAAGGCTCTACTACTAGAATTGTATTTCTGTCTCCAGCTGGTAAGCTTCTAAATTTCTCTTTCTTGCTGAAGTTTTCTTGTACAAATAAAATTGCAGAGTATGAAGCTCTGTTATTAGGATTGAATGTTGCTTTGAAGCATGGGATCAAGATGCTCAAAGTATTTGGGGATTCAGAGTTAGTTGTTTCCCACATCAGAGATAAGTATGCATCAAAAAATAAGAGGTTAAAACAGTATAAGCATGCTGTTTGGGATATAATTTAATTGTTTGATGCTTTTTCAATAAACTAGATAGAGAGATCAAAAAATGTCATGGCAGATTTTCTAGCTAATGTAGCCATAAGGCCAAATGATGTTACTCTGTTAGATGTTACAAATGTTGAGGTTAAACTTAGACCTACAATACCAGATAACATATGCAGTTGGCAGGTGTTTGATGATGTTAAGGATTTACTAAGATTTCTACATTGTATTGATGAATATGAGAACCAAGAAATGGATTATTAGAACTTTGTAGAAGTTGTGGATGGAAAAGAAACTCTCTTAGGGAAGGAGGTAATTCAACTCAAGACAAATAAAATCCCTAGAGGGCTGGTTTCTTTAGAGAGAGCGTTTGACAATAGGGACCAATTTGTTACAAAGGCATCTCCAACAAACAAGAATGATTTAGAAGAGATAAACTTGGGAACATCTTATGCCCCCAAGAAGGTATACATTGGCAAACAACTCAAGCCATATATCAGGAGTATGCTAATTGCACTACTGAGAAAATATAAGCATGTCTTTGCTTGGTCATATGAGGACCTGAAAGCTTATAGAGGATTTATTTCAGCATGAAATCCCTTTGAAGCCTGGAGCTAAACCATTTAGACAAAAAACAAAGACCTATCAACCCAACTTTAGCTCCAAAAATGCAGGAAGAGCTTATGAAGCTTAGGGAGGCTGGAATAATTATGCCCATCAGACACTCAACTTGGGTGTCCAACCTTGTCCCTGTTAGAAAGAAGAATGGTGACATAAGGCTTTGTGTGGACTTTAGAAATATGAATGTATCTTCTTTGAAGGACAATTATCCATTGCCTAACATGGAAGCCATGTTGCAGAATGTGACTGGCTGTGAACTTTTATCCATGATGGATGGATTTTTAGGGTACAATCAAGTGAAAGTAAAAGAATCAGAATAGTTCAAGACTACTTTCACCACTCCATGGGGAACCTATGTATATGTGAGAATGCCATTTGAACTGACAAATGTAGGTGCTACATTTTAGAGGGCTATGGATGTTGCTTTCGCAGGATTGATTGACTCAATCCTGGTTGTATATCAGGATGATTTGACAGCTTATTCAAAAAAGGAAGAGCAACATTGTATGCACTTAGAACAAATCTTTATTAGAGCATTAGAATATGGCATCTCACTCAACCCAAAGAAATGTGCTTTCGGAGTAGTGGAAGGAAAATTGCTTGGGCACATTGTTTCCAAGGATGGAGTCAGGATTGATCCTGAAAGGGTGGCTGCAATTGACAAAATTCAGATCTCTAGAACAGTGAAAGGTATTAAGTCCTTTGGACAAATTAATTTTGTTAGAAGATTTGTTCCTAACTGTGCAGAGACCGCAAAAGATATCTCTAAAATGTTGAAGAATGGTGCAATTGTCAAATGGGAAGATGAAGCAACTAAGTCATTTTAGAACATTAAAGATGCCATAAAGATGGCTCCTGTGCTAAAATCTCCTAATTTTTCTAAGCCTTTTCAGCTGTTCTCATTTGCTTCTTTCCATACTATTGCTTCATGCTTACTACAGAAGAATGAAGAAGGGTTTGAACAACCTATAGCTTTCTTTAGCAGGTCATTACAAGCTACTGAATTGAAGTATGACATCATGGAGAAGCAAGCGTATGCACTGGTTAGAGCAGTCAAAAGTTTCAGGCCATATTTGGTAGGCTCATGGATAGTTGCATATGTGCCTCATGCAGTAGTCAAAGATATCTTTACTCAGCAAGAGGTAATTGGAAGAAGATGCAGATGGAGAAATAAATTGCAAGAGTTCAACATTGAAATACATATCACAAAATTGCTAAGAGGACAAGGTTTGGCAAAATTGATGACAGTCAAATCTAGAGGCATGCTAAGTGAATGTAGTGCATAATGAAGTTGTAAATATGTCAGAATCTGAATGGTTTAAGGACAGTACATTATTTGCAGAATTTGAACTGTCCTTCCCATCTCAGTGATAATCAAAAGAGAACCTTGAAGCTACATGTTAAATACATCATTGTTCAAGGAGAGTTGTATTGGAAAAATCCTGATGGTGTATTACTCAGGTGTGTGGATGAAAATCAGGTCGGGGATATTCTAAGTGACATGCATAATGGAGTGTGTGGTTGACACTATACTGCCCAAACAACAGCCCACAAAATTCTCAGAGCGGGCTACTAGTGGCCAACTCTCTTCTCAGATGCACAAAGAATGGTAAGAAAATGTGATCCTTACCAAAGGTTCTTAGGAAAGCTAAAATATGAAGGTGCATTGCCCCTTAGGACTATAACTGTAGAAGCTCTATTTCAGCAATGGGGAATTGATTTTATAGGGGAAATCTCAAAAAAATCAAGTGGACACAGTTGGATTTTGGTTGCTACTAATTACTTCACTAAATGGATTGAGGCCATTCCAACTAAAAATGCTACAAGCAAAGTGGTGGTGGATTTCATTCTAGAAAATATTGTTATCAGATTTGGAGTACCAACCAAAGTGGTCATAGATAATGCAATGTGCTTCAGGTCTGGTGAATTTATTGATTTTTGCAACAATTATGGAATAAATTTGTTACATGCATCACCATATCATCCACATGGAAATGGTCAAGCAGAGTCAAGTAACAAAAGCCTCATGAAAATTGTTAAAAAGATGGTAGACAGAAACAAAAGGGCTTGGGATTCAAAGTCGAGAATGGTATTATGGGCTGACAGAGTAACAGTGAAGAAAGCAACTGGAAGATCACCTTTTGAACTGGTGTATGGTGCAACAACTAAATTGCCTGTGAACAACCTCCTACCAGTTTATAAATTCATACAAGAAAATAAGGAGGAGATTGAGGACTCAATGACTGAAAGAATAAATCAGCTTGTTGCACTAGATGAAATGAGAAGGGAGGCACATAAAACAAACATCAAGAGATAGCAAAAGGTGAAATATTTGTTTAATAAAAAGGGCTATAGAAAGAAAGTTTCAGATAGGTGATATGGTTCTTGTATGGAATGCAAGGAGCCAGGCTAAGGGCAAGCACAGTAAATTTAAGCCCTTATGGGTGTGCTCGTACCAAATCAGTGACACTCATGGGGAAGATTCTTATTTTCTCCAGGACCTAAGTGGTGAATTATTGGAATTGCCTGTGCATGGTCAGTTCCTGAAACCCTACTTCTCATAAATGGGTAACTTTTGTGCACATTGTAAACTAGATGTAAATATTTTGTACATGCCTTGTATAGTTGGTCATGTTTTGAATTTGGTGTTTTGTCTAGTCTGCCCCGGAGTAGCTTGGCTCTCACTGCAGTCTTGTGTCTGCACATCCCCAGTCGGAGCCATTGGTGGTGCTCACCTAGGGTTAGCGTTCTAAAATTGAGTTTGCAGGTTTCTATTTTTATCCCATCAAACCCTTAGTGCCTTAGGTTAGGTTGTTCCTTGACCCACATGCAATGTTTTACCATTTTTTCAATTGCACTTCATGAAAAATGTAGGGTTTTTGTGTGTGCAAGTGCAAATGTGTGTTGGTGGGCTCAAAATGCATATCAGCTCTCAAAAGTGGTGAAGAAATGAATTATATGCATTTTGTATGCATATCGGGTTATACATTGTAGGTATATTCTGGGAAGATTCCCCAAATGTATATCGGGTTTGCTTGTATATGTTTTGTTGTATGTCTAGATATACAACGTGAGGATGTAGTGCAGATCTCAAAAGGGATTAAATCAGGGCTAAAAGTGGTCGTTGGGTCAGCAGGTGTATGCAAGCAAGAATGAATGTGTATTCAATATACATTGGTTCATGCAATGAAAAATATACAAGGAGGAGCAAACATGCATTCACTACAGTATAATATACAAGAGGCCTTGTATATTCAGCAACATGCAAAGCAGTGGGAGATACACTTGGTGGGACCCGCAAGGTTATATATGCATTCACTTGTAGATTTACGCATACAAAGGGATTTGCATGTGTGTTCAAGGGTATGTTCGCATATACAAAAGCATATGCAAAGCGGATGCAACGAGAAGGTTAATTGCATTGGCAAAGTGGATGAAGTCCGTAGTTGTATGGTGGGCTTGTATGTTCCTAATGCACATTCGAACATACAAGTGGGAATGGTCAAAAGGTCAATAGTTTGAAATGCAAGGGGTGGGGTCCACCAGTTATATTCAAAAGTGATTGTATGTTGGTGTATACAAACTGAATATGCAAGGCTCGGACCCGATGGATAGTGCATTCTGGTTAATAAAAAGTTCAAGTCCGGATTGTATATTTCATTTTGTATATCCGCGTTGTATGTTTGTAATATACAAGTGCATTTATACAAGGCCTGGACTTGAAGGGAGAATGTAATATGCTTCATGGAGGTTTGGAATCTGTGGATTGCATGTATGTTGGGTTTGTATATGTGACATACAACCCAATATACAAGGGAAAAACATACAACCCAGACGCGGAGGAGGTATCAGATGCAGTGAATGAAATTTGAGGTCCGTGGGTTGTATAAAAGTGCTTGTATATACCGATATACAAGTCGATGTGCAATGAAAAGGATACAAGCCAGATTTCAAAAGGAAGTACATTCTGATGCATAATGATTCGAAGTTCACGGCTTGTATGTATGTGTGTGTTGTATATCGCGGATATACAAAGAAGAGATGTACTAGCTGGACCCGAATAAGTTTCCAATCTGTTTCATAAAAGTTTGGGGTCCGCCTTGTGTGTAGGCGGTTGTATATGCATTTTCTTATGCATATGCAAGGGCGAAAAGTTAGTGATAGGAGCATGAAGTGCCTACGTGGCATGTTTTCACCGGTTGGCGACTTCCCAGGGGATTTTGAACTGTGGATTTCAGCGATGGAAGCATGATCGATGGTTATTTTTTAATTTTGTAGCAGCAAAGGGTTTTTTTGTATGTGGCTGCATTTTTGAGCGGAAAAACTTCTGATGCATCCATTGCTACATTTCTGTGGGCTGCGGGTAGTTCGCATTGATGGCAGATGTGCATAGGGGTATGGGTCAAGATGATCAACCAACTACCACATTCAAGGATGAAAATCTCCAGACGGCAGCACATTCCCCAATTTCATCTGTTCATTCCTCTCTTTCTCTCAGCCGCATTCAATTATTTTGGGCACCATTTTCTGGTGCATTGTAATTTTTGAGTTGACCGTTGTAATTTTGGTTGAGTTCATAGTTTTGCTATAAAATGCAAACTGTGTTACTCATTGTGGTTGTTGAAAACTGGACAAGTTTTGGTGTTGTAATGAAATACAACTTCATTGGTAGCTCTATTCTGGGTATTTTGTGAGTTTATGAGTTGTATGTTGAATGTCATATGCATAGAATTCATCAGTTTCATGTTGATTCAAATGAGTAATGCTTTATAGCATGTATTTTGTTATTTGTCTCAAAACTAAATGTGTTCTTCTTCTGAATCTAAAACAGCTAAGGGGTGTTTGGGATTCTAGAATATGGGTTTACTACATTGAATGCTTAATCTTTTACTTCTGCTCAAGGAGTGGATTAAATGTTTTGGGTTAAGTGTTGGGAAAAATATATTGTAGTAAGGATGTTTGTAAGCAGAAGTAACTGAATACTTTGTCTTGGGTATTTTCTGTAAGGCAGACATTGCAAAATCCCCTTGAAATCTGATTATTGTCTTAAATCTGTGGTAAACACTCACATTACATATGTCTATTGACTCTAAGCCCTGGATAGGCACCAATCTAGTTTTGTGTTGAGATTACAACCAAGGTCCTAGTTTTGCTTCCAAATACAAATCAAACTCAAACTTTTAATACAAACCTTTTAGGACATTAGGAGTAGTTTAGGACCGAAATCCTCTGTCTCACAACTGAACATATGCCAAAGCTAGCCCCTTTGCACTTATCTCACAGTTTTGGTCTGCATAAGAGAGGATTTATTTGCTTTGTGTCAACATCCCAGCTAGCTTGTAGATGCATTTCATAGATTTTGAATAGGGAATACCCCCCTTGGTTTTGCAGAGCCTAAAGAAGAAGAGGAGATATTTATAGAGTCTGTCTCTTGTACTGTTGGCCCCTGGCCCGGGAATCCTGTTGATCAATGATGGCTACTTTGTAGGGATAATTGGGAACAAGCATCCAGTCTGGGAAAATAACCAACAGGAAGCATGGAGTTTTAGGGCTTCAACCTCCTGGTATATCTTCTTCATGAGTTGAAAAAGCCTGCAAGTAAGCAGAAAACCCTAAAATTTTTGTCAAAACCTAAACCTAAAGCTAAGACTTCATAAAAAATTTGACCTTATTTTGAAAACAAACTCCCTCCACAAGATATATGTTCTATGTTCACTAGGGGAGAGGACCCAATAGCTGTAGACCCTAACTTCGTAGGCATTAAGCTCCTAAAGGGTACATTGATTTTTCATGAAATTTTAGCATATCTTCGTATCTGAGTTAAGAGGTTAAAACTATTGTTTGGAGTTCTAAGTATCAACAATGTAGCCTAATTAGCTACATCTTTACCGAGTTGTCCAAAAACACCAAAAAGAAAAAGACCGAAACATGTGCACCAAGGCACCTATTACCGATCACCTTGTGTGTCCTCATATGATTGGTTGTTTCTTTGATGTGATATGTGAAGTGTATAGTTACACATAAATTCTTATTAAAGTTTTACTAGTATATTATTTCTCAACTTTTATTATTTTCATATATTTAAATGTGATCATAAGGACTATTGGAACATAGTTATCTATTGAATCTTTCCCCTTAAAAATATTCAAATTATCAAACAACCTAGGGGAGAGGACCCAGTAGTGGTGCACCCTAACTTCACGCCTCTCGAAATCATACGTGGCAATTTCGAATCACTCCAAAAATTTTACAGTAGCTTACTTGGCAATGCCCCTGCTTATAACTAAGGTTTCAGGGCACATCATCAAATATGATGCCACATCAGCATGCTTTTTGTTGAGGTGTCAAATAGTTCCCAAAAAAAAAGGTTGGACCAACAGGTGTGCACTAAGTCATGTTTTGTTGGTGGGTTGATGTGGCATCACATGATTGGTTGCTTTGTAAATTTAAAGGACACATTTCATTCAATTATTAGTACTTATAGTAACACTAACAACCTTAAAGTCACAACTACTAGTACTAAACTTTAAAAATATTGGACCTTAAATACATATATACTGGTACTAAACTTAAAAAATATTGAGTCTTAAATACACATATATTGGTACTAAACTTGAAAAATATTGGACCTTAAATACACATATACTTTCCCAACCATTGAACTATCTCACCTATTAGGTCTTTTCCCCTAAATTAGAGATTCATTCAAACGTAAGATACCAGCCAAACATGGATTTTTCTGCAGAAAACAAAACCAGCGTCCCGCTTGGCTGTCCTTCAAAGATATATCCAATTCCCAATGAAGTTCTGTAAACAGCCTTAAACAACTACTGTACGGAACATTGTACCTGCACTCGAACCTCTGTTGTAAGCTCTCTGAATGAATCTACACCTTACCTAGGTACGTTGTCCCGTTATTCTGAGCATCATTACTGAACGCCATTTCAAATGATCTGCAGTGGCCTCGGAAATTGCGAAATCACATGAGCGCGTGTTGTACCGATGGCGTCCGTTGATATTTAAATTACAATATACTGATTGGATAGCTGGATTCCTGTTTCGCAGCAGCACATGCAAGGCTGCAACCGCCTCTGAATTCGACCGTTAACACACATCTCAACGTTATTACTGTCTATATAATTAGATGTACTTCTCTTACTATTAGAGGTAAGAGAATTAAGGGAGAGGATAGTAGTACTGGCAAGTTTCTAAATAGTCAAGTTCTATTTATGTATAAAAATTGAATATATCTGCATTGTATTGTCGGAAAACATTTTTAAAAAGTTACACTAGAACATGTGTACCAAAGTATGATTTACTAATTGTTTTATGTGTTACCATATGATTGGTTGTTTCTTTGATGTTACTTGTGAAAATGGATTTTTTTCTTCTAGTTTTTAGGTACAAATATCACGGTTACTAGTGTTTAACTTTGCAAATAATGGATAAAAGCAAAAAAAATAATTGGGGGGAGGGGGGGGGGACATTGTTGTGCAACATCGGAGTGTGCTCATCTACTGAATCGTCTCTCCTAGTGGAGAATTGTATGTGGACAAGCTTTGCTAGCAAAGAAGTCCTAGGTAGAATGTCGAGTGTTGATAAGTAGAGGTGATAACATGTACAACCCATTTCCATATGCATAATCTCATCATGTCGATGTGTAGTTGGAAAATGTGGCACCCTAGTGACTCATCTGGAATGGTTGTGCATTGCATCTTCTTGCCATAATTAGTGATAAAGAGCCTAGTGAGGAAGTCATCCCTTCTGAGTGTTAGTCCTAAATCTTGCAAAGACCTTTTATTTCTTCTTGGTTCTCTATTTCTCTTTTTGTACGCTCATTTTCTAATTGTGTAGCAACATTGGCATCATAGATTGGAGCATCTTGTTCAAGTTCAATCCCATGTGTAGTAGTAGGGGAATTAGAATGTGTCCCTACTCTTGTAAATATTATGTTTGTAAGATTTGATACACCCACATCTTCATACAATGGCTCTTGGGATGTGCTTCTATATCCTCTAATCATGTTCACTGAATCTCTTAGCATGCCAAATTCATGTCTATGACTTGTTCTATTAGAACTAATCATCTTATCACTAGAATTATCTAATGTATATGGATATTGATCAACATTACATCATATCTAATAGAAGGACCAATATCAATTCTTTGAGGAGTGTATTTAATAAGCATACATTTGTTCGTATCTTTCCAAGCACTATGTTGCCTCCCCAAGTGTGTTGCCATATCATCAAGTTGTCGTGAATTCTTTGAATGATTCCTTCTTTCCATCTTTGATTCTTTCCTTTGTACTTTTGATGGGTTTCAACCAAACAAAGTCACCACTCTTCACTTGGGAAGAGACATTTTTTTAACAGCAGAGAACTCAGAACAACAACCAAGAACTTAAATTTTTTGCCAGCAATGAAACTAGTTTTTTTGTTGGTGCTCAAAGTTGAGACTTCTCAAATCCCAAAAGCCAATCAATCCTTGAGTCTTAGGGGTGTCAAACTCAAGTCAAAGATTCAACATATATTCAAGATGAGGCAACTAAGGACAACATTTTATAAGAAGGGTAAGACCTTCTTATTTTGACTCTGTTAGACCAAGGGGGGTACTCCCTAAGGTGTATGAGGACAATGATTGATAACAATTTGAAGCTAAACCTAGAATCAAACCATACCCAATGCACAAGAAACTCCTATTTTCCATCACTAAGCAACTTGTATGCTAGTTTCAAAAATTCAAGGGTATTATGCCTTCATGTAGCAGATATTCAACCATGCAGAGTCTAAAATGTTGCTTAAAAAGCCCCTAATGCAATAGAATGATCTAGACATGGATGTAGGTAGGACAAACAACACAGAATTATGTAAAAAAAATAGGTTTTTGTTGTGTTTGAGTGTGTTGAAAGAAAAGAAAGGTTAAGCAAAAGAAAGGTTAAGAAAAATGCATACGAGTGCCTATATCAAGTTTGGGCAACATAGTGTGGACATAAAATCAAAGGTGAAACTAAGCAACCAAGATTAATATCTAATCAAGATATCGACCAAGACTGTAACTAACCAGTTTACTGCATAAGATAGGCTCTACACAAACAAATTAGCAACTAGAAAACTTTCAGAACATTAATTCATGCATTCTTTAACCATCCATAAATAGACATGTAAGTTTCATACATTGTCAGTGAAAAGATACATTGCAAAGCATTGCAGAGGTGTTTTACAATTTACTTCAATTAACTAATAATGGATAACATTCAAATCAACAAATGTGATTAGGGAACTTGCCAAGAACAAAAAACTCATAGAATTGCTTATGGAGACAGTTGAAAAGATGAATAATCTACACCTTGAATTCATTCTTTGAGTATTACATTGCCCTATCACAACCGTTGATAGAAACCCAAAAAAATATTACAATGAAAATGTTCAATAACCTATCACTAGAAGAAAACCCTTGTTTTTACAAACTTTCTTTCTATTTTCAGTTCTTCTCTGCAACCAAATCTTTTCCATCCTTTGCAAATGAATGAAAAATCCCTTAAATACTTTGTTCAATCCATAACAGTGCCTTGGAAGGAAGGATTTGACCTCTGAAAATCAAATTGGGTAACCATGTTGCTTGCATCATGACCATATGGGTTGTACTAGAAAACTCTACAGGTTTGGAGTGTTTACCCATCCTCTGGTACAAAATAATCTTCATGGAAGGGTCCACACTAGTCCTGAAGTGTATGGACCTCACCTACCTCACCAAAGGGCTCCAAAATGATCATTAATGGTGGCCTTGAGAGTCATTGGAGTGTCCCGTCACATGTTGAAAAATGTGAAAAAACTAAGTATTTTGGTCCAGAAGTTGCAATCCTAGAAGAACCAAGAACTTAGAACATTCTAATGTTCCTAGGGAACTTGAAATCCCCCTGAAACATTTCAATGTTCCTAGGGAAGTCAAAATCCCCTCAGAACATTCCAATGAAGTGAAAATTCCAAACTCCAAAATGGATTTGGACATTATAGACAAATGGGGGCACCCCAAGGGAAATGGTGAACCCGTAAGAACTTGGAACTCATGAATCTTTGGAAAAGTGCAAATGTCCTTGGAAAACCTGAAATACCCATTTGACCCAATTCGTCAAACAAAAGCTCCATATGATTAAATATGATGAACGTAGCCCAATCTATGAAATTATTAGAAAATATTAAGTTTTGACCCCTCAAATTGAGCATGGAAAATGAGGGGTCTGAAAGGATTTCAAAAAACATGTGAAAAAATAAAATGATAGAAACTCTTGAATAGAGGTCCAAATAGATGCAAGGGGGTGTCAATAGTCCATATCCTTTGATTTGACAAGAAAATTCCAAGATCTGAGCCTCCAAATTGAATGAGGGGGAATGGGGTTTTTAGAGGATAGCAAAACCTAGGAAATGTTCCGATGTCCCTAGAAAACCTAAAATCCTGAAATGCCTTGAAAACCCAAA
The DNA here is from genome assembly GCA_027924645.1 of Cunninghamia lanceolata. NCBI lineage: Eukaryota > Viridiplantae > Streptophyta > Pinopsida > Cupressales > Cupressaceae > Cunninghamia > Cunninghamia lanceolata. The sequence continues at coordinate 2,032,168 of BSBN01000246.1, forward strand.
ATTCCCAAAGTGCCAGAATTTCAAAATGGAAGAGCTAGGTTGATGCTAGGTGACATACTAAGCCACCATCTTTGGTATCATCTGAAAATACCATGATTTGACCCTCCAAATTGAATGAGGGGGAATGGGGTTTACAGAGGACAACGGAACCTGGGAAATGTTCTGATGTCCCTGGAAAATGTGAAATCCTAGAATTGTTCAAAACCCCCAAATGAAAGGTCCATTTGATGCTGCATGACACACTTAGCCATCATCTATGAAATCATCTGGAAATATTAAGATTCGACCCTCCAAACTGAGCATGGAAAATAGGGGGGTTCGAAAGGATCACAAAAAAACTAAAAATGTCAAAATACCAAAAAAGATAAGGAAAGCACAAAATAAAGTAATTTTGTGGGATTTTTGGCAATGATGAGATGTGGCAAATGCATGGGGAAGGTATAAAAGTTATCACAACGCAAAATAGACCAAGGAAAACCCATTGAAGATTTCTTAGATCAGTTATCAGTAATGGGTGAAAATTTTTCAGACAACATAGAGGCATAAACTAGGTACTTCTAAAATTTTTTGAGGCACATGCTAATAGGGAGATGGATCAATTATTTGGTATTTCCTAAAGTATTTCAAGATCTTATACCTTTCACATCTTAAAAATCTGTAAGTAGTTAAGTGAGTCTTTATGATCTAGCATTAAGTGAAAAACCTTAAGGTCTCACCTTTGCCACCACTATGATTCCCAACCTGCCAAAATTGAAAATATGTGTAGCCCATGTTGAAAAACATATGCTAAAAGAGTAAAAAGTAAAGAAAATCAAAAGAAAAAAATGAGAAAAAAAAGAGAAGAAAAATAAATGAAATGAAATGAAAGGTGGTACTTCCTAGTACTCCTATCATATGACTCAACTAGCTAGAGGACTCAAGTATCTCTATCGAGGCTATAGATATCTAGTTGGCCATAGACCTATGCATTGATTGGAATCACAGAGACAGCCTCGTCAGGGATATAGATGCTTGACTGGTAGTGAGGCAATGCCCAAGTAGTTTAGGAGGTGATAATCATCTATGTAGCTAAATGTTACAGAGCTTAGATGACCTTAGTTACCAAAGGGAAAAAATGAATACATTTCCACACACTTGGGTTTTAAGAATATGGAAGGTTGTGCTAACTTTTGATTTTGATTCCTCGATCATGTTTTCATGTTTATTTGGGCTAATGTGTGAGTGTACGTTTTTTTTTTTTTTTTTCTTTATAAAAAGGGGTAAAAACTTTATTGAAATTCAGAAAAGAACATTACAAAGCATCAAAGGGCCAGGGCCCTAGTAATCCATAAGAAACAGCCATACAAAGCATGAAACAATATCATCCTTCACCAATACCATTCCCATCCTTAGCAAGAATCTTCTGCAAGTCATATCGGAGCTCATGAGGAACCTGCTCCCATTCATCAATCTTCCAACCATCTAAATGCTCAGAAGCCCACTTAGCCAAACAATCTGCTGTCCTATTCCACTCCCTCGGAATATGGACAAAAGACACCATCTCCATCAAAGAACTTATCTGCAGAATTTGTTGCACCATCATAGCCAACTGCCAACTAACATCAGAAACCTTCTGTGTATTCAGCAAATTAATTAAAACCTGTGAATCAGACTCACAAATAACCTTGCGCCATCCCAAAGCATAAGCCCTCTCCAAAGCATAGAGGATCGCCAAACCTTCCATAAGGTTGATAGTTTGCCATCCTTCATGAACAGAGTAGAAAAAAACCACCGATCCTAAAAAATCCCTGCCAGTCCCACCAATCCCAGCAGGCCCAGGATTGCCCCTTGAAGAACCATCAGTATTGAGCTTCAGAATGCCAGACGGAGGGGGAAGCCATCTTCCCACCCTTTGCACTTTCTTTTTCACTCGCCTTCCTTTCCTGACACAAGCAGAAGCTGGAGACAACCCCTGAATACCTAATCTATCCACCAACTCCGCATCTCCTTTCTCCAAAGGGAACACCACATCACACTTAGATTCCACCGTCTCCCAAATCATATTCATAATTTTGTGCCAAACTTGTTGAATCAACAACTTCTCACCTCGAAATATTCTGCGATTCCGTTCCAACCAAATCTACCATAGTATGAAGGAAGGCCCAGCATACCACACATCTTGCAAGAAAGAGGCCATAGAAGGAGGTCTACCCAGACTACTCCAAAATTCCACCAGGGATGAAGCATGAACACAGGGGCTTTTCCAAACTTCCCACCAAAAATGCCAAAGCTGCAAAGTCAAGGGACAACAGAAAAACAAGTGAGAGGAGTCCTCCTCTCCACATCCACACATAACACACATAGAAGGACCTTGAAAACCCCGCTTCTGAATATTATCCCAAGTCAAGCACCTATTCCAAGCCAAAGTCCAAATAAAGCAGTTACACTTCAGCCAAGAAAGGTTATTCCACACTTTCTTCCACCAGTGAACCTCCACCCCCTCCAGCTGGTTAGATAACAACACCTGATATCCAGAAGCAACAGTATAGACACCCTTAGGATTAGGAGACCAAGAAAGAACATCCCCTTCCGGAAGGGAGCTACAACGTCTATGAGAAAGGATACTATGAAGCTTAGCACACTCCTCCTCCATACCAATAACAGGCCACTCATCAGGATTCTTCCATCTTGCCACCACCAACTGCCCATGAGAAGAAAAGGACTTGTAGTCACTCACCCTTGACCAACCAACTTCACAGAACCTCTGGCATAGAGTCACCAAATTAGGAAACTGAGAAACAATGGGAGGAAAACCATCCCAAGAATCAGACCAAAAATGAGCTTTTGTCCCTCTTTTACAAATCCAAAATAAACCATCCTTGACCAGAGTAGCCCCTTTCTTGAGCGTACTCCAAATCACCGAGCCTTTCCCCACCAGTGGATACCGAGGAATATCAATTTGAGGGATCCCTGGGAAGTATTTCTGAGTTAATATCCTGGCCCAGATCCCATCCTTCTCCACACACCACCACCAATACAATTTAGCAGCCAACGCCATCCCTGACAATGACGACTGCCTTAACCCGAGGCCGCCAAACTGCTTTGGGCTACAAACAATGTCCCATCTAACAAGGTTCCATTTAGAGGACAATAAGCTACCAGCCCATAAAAACTATCTTGCTAAGGAATCCAATTCCCTAACAAAACCCAAAGGGGCCACCTGAATCATACATCTATAAATGGGGAGGGCCTACACCACAGACTTGAGCAACTGAACATGACCCGCAAAGGACAACCAGCGATGGGTCCAATGATTAACTTTCACACGAAATTTATCCAGAATATTCTGCCAAGACTCCTTGGGAAGTCTTCCAATAGAGATGGGAATACCAAGATAGGTCAAAGGGAGAACCCCAGTCTGAAATCTCAAGATATGAGCAATTCGCCTCTGAATGGAACCTGGAGTATTGAAGAAAAAGATGGAAGACTTATCTTCATTGATCAATTGGCCCGAAGCTAGAAGATAAACATCCAACACCTTGCGCAAATTCAAAGCTTCCCTAATTGTAGCCATACCCATCAAAGCAGTGTCATCAACAAACTGCAAGTGAGATTGTGAGGTAAACCACCTCCCCACCCCCAGCCCTGAATGAAACCTAACTCCACATTCCTTCTTATCAAGCGTCCCAGACCCTCAACAAGAAGAAGAAACAAGTAAGGAGAAAGGGGGTCACCCTGCCTCAAACCCCGAGAGGCGCCAAAAAGCTTAGAGTGCTCACCATTTATTAACACAGAGAAGGAGACTGAAGTAACAGAACTCATAACCCAATAAATTCATGCATCCCCAAAACCAAAAGCACCAAGAACCTTCCGAAGGAAGGACCATCGAACATGGTCATAAGCCTTAGCCATATCAAGCTTGATGAACATTGCCTTATCTTTGGAATTAGCCATAGAGTGAATGGTTTCAGTTGCAATAACCACCCCATCTAGAATCTGACATCTCGCCACAAAACCACTCTGTTCCTCAGAAATCAGCACTTTAAGCCACTTTTTCAACCTATCAGCAATCAATTTAGAGATAATTTTATAAATCACATTGCAAAGAGAGATAGGACAAAATTGACTTAACCTATCCGCCCCATCACACTTTGGGATGAGAGCAAGGAAGGTAGAATTCAAAGCCCATAACATCTGTTTATTCTTATGAGACTCCTGAACAACTGCCAACAAGTCCAACTTGATAATCTCCCAGCATTCTTGAAAGAACTCAATCGGGAAACCATCAGGGCCAGGAGCTTTCCCCCTCTTCATTTGAAACACGATCCCCTCTAGCTCCTCAATCGAAATATCACTCATAAGATGCTCATTCATCTCCCTAGAAACCAAAGAAGGGATACAAGAAAGGACCTGAGCTTCCTCATCAGAACCCCCCTGCGAGTCCTCCCTAAATAAAGAAGCAAAATATTGCATAGCTTCACATGTGATTTCCTGCAAAGAAGATAGAGTTTCACCTCTATCATTCACAAGCGTAGAAATAGAATTGCCATGTCTCCTGGATTTCACCGAGTTGAAGAATAAAGCGATATTTTTATCCCCTTCCTGAAGCCACTCAATCCGAGCCTTTTGTTTCCAAAAAACATCCTCTCGTAGCTCACACTCTTCCAATGCTTTCAAAGCCCTAGTCTCTTCCCGAAGCAGGTCCTCAGTCACTCCATCCTCCCTGATCAACCTCGTAATACCATCCAACTCAGCCTGGGCAGCAGTCTTAGCATGGAAAATGTTTCCAAAGCACTGCCGATTCCAACGTTTAAGCTGATACTTGACAAATTGAAGTAACTTAGCAAAAGTATACATTGCTGTACCATAAGCAGGTCTACCATACCTCCACCACTCAACAATATACTCATGGAGAGAGGAGTCACGCAACCACATAAGCTGGAACTTGAAAGAAGGAGACTGAGGCACACGAGCTGAAGAAATAGCCAGCTTGATAAGCCAATGATCTGATCCCCTCCAATCCAAAATTTTAGAGCTAGAAGACCACAACCCACCAACCCAGTAGCAAGAAACCAGAAAGTGGTCAAGTCATTCTGCAATGCAGTTATTCCCAATCCTCTGATTATTCCAAGTAAACTAGCCATTAATGGGCTTGATATCCACCAGATTTAAAGCTGAAATGTTATCCTGAAGTAGCAGTGCAGAAGGCTCAAGCCTCGCAATACCACCCCTCTTCTCAGCCAACTCAGAAATAGCATTGAAGTCTCCAGCCATAATCCACGGATGGAAAGGAACCATGCTTCGGACAAACCGGATATGGGACCACAATAGTTGTTTACCCTGAAGTTCAGTAGGTGCATAGATATTGGAGAAGAGAACAGACTCCCCTGTCTCAAAACAAGAAGCAATCATAGAGATAGAAGACTGAAAGGACAACCACCAAAGAGGGCGGATCTTTCGAGGATTCCATAAACAAGCCACTCCTCCAGCAGACCCTTGAGCACCAATACACTGGCACTCTCCACTCCGCCACAACTTAGGCACTAAACCAAACATACACTCCACTGAAAACTTAGTCTCCTGCAGGAAAAGAACATCAGGAGATTGACTTCTAACCAAATCACGAACAGCTTTTTGTCGAGGGCCACTGTTCAAGCCCCTTACATTCCAGGATAGAACAATCATTTCAAGGGGCTCGAAAAATGAGAATCCAGAGTCTTAACAGACCCTGACTCAACCAAAGTTTCCCCTATTAATTTAATCTTATCCAAATCTTTTTTTCTACCAAGCTTGGGAGACTTCTCCCCAGCCCCTTTTTTTGGATCCTTTTGAAGAAGACCCAAATGAGAAGAAGAAGACTTATTAATCTTCACCCCCTCAGTACCTACATTTGAAACAAGAGGAGATCCATCCTCACCACCCTTCTTCCCTACTAAAATAGGAACCGATTCCACCTGGACTTCCATTTGAACGTCTGTGTCCATTTGCAAAGCCCTATTATCCTACAAACCCTGAGTAGCTTTAGAAAGAAGGCCCTCCTGTCCTGTACCTGAAGCACCCTGATCCATATTCACCAAGCCTGGATTCACTTCCTGCTGGCTGAGATCATCTAAAACTTCAAATCTGTTGAAAGAATCTTCATCCTGCCTTTCCTTCAAAGTCCTTTTTTGACCTCGATTCCTATTTCGAGCCTTGACAGGAATGAAACCATCAGCCCCATCCACATCACCAGGAATGGGTTCCTTCCCCTTTTCAACTCTAGGGGGATTGCGGGGATGCTGAGAAGGCTAGGAGTCCACGGGCCTAGCCTTAGGGCATCTCCTTTGTAAATGTCCATATTCATGACAGAGACAGCACTGAAAAGGAAGAGTCTCATAGTCCAACTGCTGCACCCAAGAGTAAGGACCTGCACACATATCCACCGAATCTGGCAAGGGTTTACTTAAATCAATCTCAACACATATACGAGCAAAAGTCATCACCTTTTTAACTTGAGCCTACTGTGAAGCACCAACTGGTTTTCCTAGCATTGAAGCTAACAAGTGTAAAACATCATCCCGCCAACATTCCACAGGAAACCTTGGAAGCCGAACCCACACTGGAACCTGGTTCGGAAGCTCTTCAGCAGGATTGAATCCCACATGCCAAGGTTTAATGAATAACCAAATCTGATTATGAAAATAGGGGCCTCCTTCAAAGGCCTTATTGCGATCTGCCAAGCAATTGAATGAAACCATGAAAAAGTTATTTGCTAAAAGCATAACCTCCATTTCTCCCTCTGGCATCCAAGTCCGTTGGGCCCATGATTCAAGAAATTGTAAAGAAACCCGCATCCCCATAAACTTGCACAGCAATGCATGCTTCGAATAATAATCAATATCTTCCGCAATCATCTCCAGCGGGATAACCAATTTTGGCCTCTCCTCACAACATTCAAGACATCCATTGATCTTTGTAATCTGAGTACCACCAGACAAACCCGAACCAACCAACCCTGGATCTGGTGAGAACAAGTTATTATTAAAAACTTTTGAAGCGTGCAAAGGAGAATTTGCACCAACCGCTGCTGAGCGAAAATCCATCTTGGGACTAGCCCCTGAAGACTCCCCGATCGGCATTGAAACTAAACAAGATCCAATGTGGGCAAGCAGGCCCCCAAGAAAAAAGAACCACCACTAGGGTTTAACCGATCCACCACCCAGCACTGCCTTCGAACTGTAGACCCAAACCAACCAGGCACAAAAACCCCACCCACGGCCTCTAACCAGGCACAAAACCCCCGCACGCTCAGGGAGAAAGAGACACCGATGCCGCTGAAAAAACTTTGCACTGATAAAAAACACAACCCCAGACCTCCCCAAAACGTATGCACTCCCCACACTTCGCACGAACAGGAAAAAACCAGAGGATCGGGCTAGGGCATGAAAGCCCTAGCTCGACATGCAGAGCAAAAAATCAACATCCTACCAAAATCTTGTCAAATTCAGGTCACCCCCCTAAAATATTTGAAAACTCAATGTGTGAGTGTACGTAAAGGTTCTTGGTTTTTAACTTTTTTTTAATCTTTGAAATACTTAGGAGCATTTCCCTAGTAGAGTCACCATTTGTTGTGCCTTACACACACACCCCATCCTTTACTTGAGAAAAATAGGGACCCCCTCTTTTGAATTGAACATTTGAGTATGTTTTTTCTCCTTCTTAGTTTTCAGTTGTTCTAGTTAGGTTTGGTCCTAGTTGATCAATTTGACTTTGTCATGAATAGTATTGACTAGGTGGCATGGTTTAGATGCATTTATTTTTTTCTATTATGTCCTAGGGAGTGAGTTTGATTGATTGATTTATCCTTAAATGTTAGATGAATTTGACTAGATGAGATTCGGGATTCTTAGCTTCTTTCTTGTATATCTTCCCATTTTCATAGGGTGTGTTTTCAAGGTTATATCTCATGGTATTAAGATGGTTAAGTGTTTTTTCCTTTTTAGTAAGAAAGTCTCAAGAAGGCTTTTCTCAAGGTAGAGTTAAATTTCTTGAGCTTGAAAAATTTTCATTAATTTCATCTTGAAGATAAGAAATAATTTAGGGAGTTTCAAAGTGTTTTGGATGTGAAATCCAAATTTTAAAATGGCACCTTCACTTTTTTGCCAGATTTCACCTTCGAACAGGATATCCTGATGTCCTAATATCCTAACTTCCTGTAAAACCCCCAAAGTCTTATTTGCATGGAAAAATTGTTAATAATTTTAATTTGAGAGTCAATAAAATAATTTGGGGAATTTCAAAGTGTTTTGAACATGAAATCCAAATTTCAAAATGTCACCTTCATTATTTTGTGAGATTTCACCTCTGAACATGATATCTTGATGTCTTGAAAAATTTGCATAGAAAAATTGTTAATAATTTCAACCTGAGCGTTAATAAAAGAATTTGGGGAGTTTCAAAGTGTTTGGGTGTGAAATCCAAATTTCAAAATCTCACCTTCAGATTTCACCTCCGAATAGGATATCCTGACCTATAAAACCCACAAACTCTTTTTGTGTAGAAAAATTGTTAGCAGTTTCAACTCAAGGGTTAGTAAAAGAATTTGGGAAGTTTCAACGTGTTTTGGACATGAAATCCAAATTTTAAAATCTCACCATTTTTTTGTGGGATTTCACCTTTGTATAATATATCCTAATGTCCTAATATCTTGACCTCCTATAAAACCCCCAAAGTCCTCTTTGCATAGAAAATTATTAATAATTTTAATTTGAGAGTCAAGAAAATAATTTAGGGGATTTCAAAGTGTTTTGGAAGTGAAATCCAAATTTTAAAATGTCACCTTTTTTTGTCAAGATTTCACCTCCAAACAAGATGTCTTGATGTCTTGATATCCTAACCTCTTGTCAAACCCCCAATGTCCTCTTTGCATAGAAAAAATGTTAATAATTTTAATTTGAGAGATAAGAAAATAATTTGGCAAATTTTAAGTGTTTTGGACGTGAACTCCAAATTTCAAAGTGTTTTGGACGTGAAATCCAAATTTCAAAATGTCACCTTCATTTTTTTACGGGATTTCACCTCCAAACTAGATATCTTGATGTTTTGATATTGTTAGTGTAGGTTTTTATTTCCTAGTTGGGCTATTTATCTTCCCTTTATTCCTAAGTTTTTCCTACACTTTTATTAATCTCACTTAGGTTAATAAAGCATGTCTTATTAAGTGAGAGGATTATGAGGCGTCACCTTCCTACATGTGAGCATCCATTAGCTATCTTGGGAAGATACTTTCCTATCTTTAGTCTGATAGATGGTTGCTCCTCATTGGTCAGTGTTGCCACCTCCTCCCTCTCCCTGGTCTATATAAGCATGCTACCTGGCTTGTATTTTGTATCAATCTTTTGATTTTGTATCCTCTTAATGCTATTTTGCTTCTAGCATTTGCATTACTCTCTTGGAGACTAATTATGTGTTACTATTTTGATTTTGTATCATTTGCATTCATAGTTTAGATATCTATTCTTTTGCACTAGTTTTTTGGGTTAATCATCTTTTCAGATTATAACATGGTATCGAAGCTTTTCTATGTGCAAGAGTAGATTTTAGTTTCCATATTTGAGAGATTCAAGGGGGCTAATAAAGCTTATTGTAGTTTTTCAAAAAACCTAGTATGCTCTTCTCTTGCATCTTTGGATGATTTGGAGAATCTAAAAAGTTTGATGGAAACATTTTTAATCTCAGGGGTTTGCATATGTATAGGTGATTGCAGCATTTTTTGTTAGTTCCAATGTGTACAAGAGGCTCAAGAAAGTTAGATTTGGCTTTCGTTTCACTGAAATTAGAGATCGTTTGACACAGTTGCAAAACCAAGGTTTTGTGCTTAGATCTAGATGACAACTTTCAATCAGATCACTTTCAGGCCCAAAAGACCTTTCCATTGCATTTAAGAGGCCTTGCAGGTGAATTTTCATATACAATACACCCAATTTTAGCACCGGGATTTCGAAAGACAAATTTTTTTTACTGGAAGGTTATTTTGACCCCCTAACACGGAAATCTGTGCAATAGAAATATTGTAAATTCACTGCATTTTTATTAAAAATATATATATATATATATATATATATATATATTTAAAAGTGCTCAATGCTTAATTATAAGCACTTCACAGTGCTTTCATTGAGGGCTTCAACCCCCATTGAGAGCCTCATCCTTACTTGAGGACCGACCCCCCTACTTGGGGCGTCGACCTTAGTTAGGCATTGGCCCCTTTTGGGAGATCGACACCCCTCAAGGCAAGCAATATGCCTTGCTTGGGGTCTAACCCCCTTTCTAAAATAGGCTGCGTGTTGTTCATTTAGGCGACCTCCATCTTTGGTGTTTGGGGTGTGGCCTTCGGCCCCCCAAACCACAAATTTCAATTCATTTTTTTTAATTCTACCTTTAATCACTAAGGCCTACGTGCCTATTTGCCGTTTGTGCTATTTTTTTTACTCTTTGCTCCTCTGCATTAGCTTGCATGCCAGTATAGCCATTTTTTGGCATGTAATTTAACATTTTGCTACATCTAGCGGATTTGGTGATATTCGACAGGAGGAGATTCTCTATTGGCAAACCTACTTTGACAGGTTGTATTTTTGGTGGCACCACTATTCTTGGTGGAAGTTCAGCCAAATTTGGTGAAAAGACTATTTTTTACTCTTTTACCCCCTCACGAATGGAGTTTTCACTTTTGAAGACAAACTTCTGAAGTCCTGTTCAAGCTCATTCTAGCTCCTTTTCTTGAGTTTCTTTTTTTGACTTTGTGGCTATTTTTCCGTGCTCTTCATAGTGGTGCAGATGATTCTTGATTTTGATGTATGGTTTTTCCAGAAATTGCAACTTCTCACAGGTGACAATGCTCAGTTCTCATTTTTTAGAACTTCGGAGGATCATAACTTTCACATACGACCTCGTATTGAGGTGATTCTTTTTTTGAAAGTGCATGATTTTTTGAGTAGATTGTAGTGGTGTTGTTAGTTTTTTAAAAAAACCTAGTATGATCTTCTCTTGCATCTTTGGATGATTTGGAGAATCTAAAAAGTTTGATGGAAACATTTTTAATCTTAGGGGTTTGCATATGTATAGGTGATTGCAACATTTTTTGTTATACTACTGGCATTTCTAGTTGTTCTAATGCGTACAAGAGGCTCAAGAAAGTCAGATTTGGCTTTCGCTTCACCGAAATTAGAGATCATTTGACACAGTTGTGAAACCAGGGTTTTGTGCTCAGATCTGGATGACAACTTTCAATCAGAGCACTTTCAGGCCCAAAGGACCTTTCCATTGCATTCAGGAGGCCTTGCAGGTGAATTTTCATATATAATACACCTAATTTCAGCACCAGGATTTTGAAAGGCAAATTTGTTTTGCCGAAAGGTCATTTTGACCCCCCAGCATGGAAATCTGTGCAATAGAAATATTGTAAATTCGCTACATTTTTATTAAAAAAATTTTAAAAATATATTTCAAAGTGCTCAATGCTTAATTATAAGCACTTCACAGTGCTTTCATAATTTAAAAAATATATTTCAAAGTGCTCAATGCTTAATTATAAGCACTTCACAATGCTTTCATTGAGGGCTTCGACCCCCATTGAGAGCCTCATCCATACTTGAGGACCGACCCCCCTACTTGGTGCATCAATGTTAGTCAGGCATTGGCCACTTTTGGGAGCTTGACACCCCTCAAGGCAGGAAATATGCCTTGCTTGGGGTCTAACCCCCTTTCTAAAATAGGTGCGTGTTGTTCATTTAGGCGACCTCCATCTTTGGTGTTTGGGGTGTAGCCTTCGGCCCCCCAAACCACAAACTTCAATTCATTTTTTTTAATTCTGCCTTTAATCACTAAGGCTTGTGTGACTATTTGGTGTTTGTGCCATTTTTTTTACTCTTGGCTCCTCTGCATTGGCTTGCATGCCAGTATAGCCATTTTTTGGCATGTAATTTAGCATTTTACTACATCTGGTGGATTTGGTGATATTCGACAGGAGGAGTTTCTCTATTGGCAGACCTGCTTTAACAGGTTCTATTTTTGGTGGCATCGCTATTCTTGGTGGAAGTTTTGCCAAATTTGGTGGAAAGACTATTTTTTGCTCTTTTACCCCCTCACGAATGGAGTTTTCACTTTTGAAGACAAACTTCTGAAGTCCCGTTCAAGCTCATTCTATCTCCTTTTCTTGAGCTTCTTTTTTTGACTTTGTGGTTATTTTTCCATGCTCTTCATGTTGGTATAGATGATTCTTGATTTTGATGTACAGTTTTTCTAGAAATTGCAAGTTCTCACAGGTGACAATGCTCAGTTCCCGTTTTTTAGAACTTCAGAGGATCATAACTTTCACATACGACCTCGTATCGAGGTGATTCTTTTTTTGAAAGTGCATGATTTTTTTAGTAGATTGTAGTGGTGTTGTTAGTTTTTCTTGGTAGAGTTATAGTATTGCACTTTCAGTATACACCCAATTTGTGAGGGTTTTGTAATGCATTGAGATCAAGACCACTAAATATTTCTTGCTAGTGGTAGTTGTAAACGCACTACTTATAAAGTGCCAAAATAATTTTTTTGCTTGGGGGTTCTTTGATTGAGTGAAAGGGGGGTGTCTTATGTGCTTTGTTTGAGTTACATCTTTTATTGGGTTATTGTAATCATTTTGGGGGCTCATCATGGATTTCGGTTATTTCCATCCTTCTGTTGTTAACTTCAGAGAACTATTTGTCTTGGAAATAAGGGATAAAGAATCAATGCCTCGAGCAGAATCTATTGCCCTATCTCCTTGGACTCATTCGTAAGCCAAGTGACTATGAACAAAAGAATGCATAGTTTAACAATAATGACATGGTCTATGGACTAATATGTATAACTATTTCTGAGGATATTCTACATCACATAGAGCACACTGAGTGCTCTTTCACTGCTTGGACTGTCATCCAACAGTTCTATGGAGACTTTGCATCTTCATATGATAGTGATGTTTCCTTAGATGACCAAGATCTTATGGATAATACTAAGACTACTTTTGCCCCATCTTGTGTGACATACATTGATACTCCATCTTCAGATACAACACTTGTTGCTTCATCAGATTCCAGAGATGCTTCTTTTAGAGCTTCTAGTGATTCTTTGCAACATGATCATTACAGTCTTCCTGATTGGGATTCCTATCTATCAAACATTACATCTTTGTTTGTGGAGTCTCACATTTCAAATTTGGAGGACAAATTTGAGGGGTTATCTCTCCTCTTTCATGATAGTTCTTTTGTCCTTGTGCCTGCTATTACTACAGAGTTCATAGAGGCTTCGCTGAGGGCTTCCAATGATTCTTCGTAGGACATCTTGTAGGATTTACATTGTAGCCACATGGCGTGAATTGACATTCCACTTTCATACATCAGTTCTTCAAATCTTGTTCTTCATCATTCTTCACATGATTTTGAGAGGTCACTTGTTTCAGTTAGGCCTGAGACTCCCATTTTGATTGTGACTCATTTCAACATTAGCATGATGACACTTGAGTAGAGTTTTGAGACAAGATACATCATGATGCTTCCTTCCTCACCTTTCTTCTTTGAGTGGGAGTTACTTTGGCATTCACCATTGGAGTTGTTTCTTCCTAAGGGGAGAAATGTCATTTTTCACAAATGGATCATCTTTAGCATTCATATATGGGCATCCTCCTTCGACACTAGAACTATTTCATTGTGGGGGGTTTCATAGTCTCTTTCACTCTCTCTACTTTGGGGAGGTCTCTTCTCTCTCTATTTAGGGGGGGGGGACTTTTCTCTTCTGGGGGTGCTTCTCTTTGGGGGGGGAATTTTATATACATGGGTACCTCATTAGGCTTGATTTGCAAGGACTCATCTCTACATCCACCTAAGCTACATTTAAGGGGGGGTGTTAGTGTAGGTTTTTATTTCCTAGTTGGGTTATTTATTTTTTCTTTATTCCTAGGTTTTTCCTACATTTTTATTAATCTCACTTAGGTTAATAAATCATGTCTTATTAGGTGAGAGGATTATGAGGTGTCATCTTCCTACATGTGAGCATCCATTAGCTATCTTGGGAAGATACTTTCCTATCTTTCATTTGATAGATGGTTGCTCCTCATTGATCGGTGTTACAACCTCCTCCCTCTCCCTGATCTATATAAGCATGCCACCTAGCGTGTGTTTTGTATCAATCTTTTGCTTTTGCATCCTCTTAATGTTATTTTTCTTCTAGCATTTGTATTACTCTCTTGGAGACTAAATTTGTGTTGCTATTTTGATTTCATATCATTTGCATTCATAGTTTAGATACCTATTCTTTTGAACTAGTTTTCTGGGTTAATCATCTTTTCAGATTCTAACAGATATCTAGACCTCCAATAGAACCCCCAAAGTTCTCTTTGCATAGAAAAAATGCTAATAATTTCAATTTTAGGGTTCATAATTTAATAATTTGGGGAGTTTCAAAGTGTTTTGGATGTGAAATCTGAATCTCAAAATCCCACCTTCAATTTTTTTGTGAGATTTCACCTCCAGATTGAATATCTTGATGTCATGATATCTTGACCTCCTATAAAACCCCACAAATCTTGTTTGCATAGAAAAAATGTTAACAATTTCAACTTGAGGGTTAAGAAAATAATTTGTGGGGTTTCTAACTATTTTGGAAGTGAAATCCAAATTTCAAAATGTCGCCTTTATTATTTTGCCAGATTTTACCTCCTAATAGGATATCTTGATGTCTTGACATCCTGACCTCTTGTAAAACCCCCAAAGTCTATTTTGCATAGAAAAAGTGGTTGATAATTTAAATTTATGAATTTAGGCAAGCTTTTGGAATGTTTAAAAGTGTTTTAGAAAGTTAAATACAAATTTCATAATCATTACTTTCAAATTTTGTGGGATTTCACCTCTAAACAGGGTGCCCTAATGTCATGATATCCTAATGTCCTCTTCCCCATCGAATTCCTGCAAAATTTACTATTTTCATAAAATGTTCATGAAATCACTTTTTCTAGTGACAAGAGGAGACTTGTTCATGAATATATGTTGAGATGAAGATAATTTTCCTTGAAAATTATGTTGCCACCTTTTCTAAATGACACTTGGGATTTTGAGAAGACTTTTTTTAAAATGGAAAATTTCCTACAAATATTTAATAGAAATACGAGGAAGAAAAATACACATTTTCTTACTAAGGGAAGCTTGATGGAGAAGCTCCATCAAGGATGAAGACAAATTGCCTTGGAAATTTTACTTGCCACCAAAATTAACTTTGTGTTGGAGCCTCAAATGTGAGCCATTGGATCAAACTGATCATAGCCATTGATTGTAAAAGAAAAAAATAGTATCTTTTAGAGGATTTGTATATATGTAAAACTAAATTATTTGTAAAGGGATGGTAAAAATCATTAGAGACATATTGTAAACAATTTTCAATTTAAAATTGAGAGTAAATACATAGTATTTTCTAATTTTTCATGACATTCTCATGGTTTTCTCCACACCAAGTTTAGAAATTGTTGATATTTGTCAATCTTTTGAGCTTAATACAAGTTTACTTCATGGTTTCTAGTCAAGTAGTGAATATAAATTATTGACATTTGTTGAACTTATCATCATACAAAGTTTGTGATGAGGGTATACTCCACCCAACACACTCACACCAACAAATTATAAACTTCAAACCAATGAGAACATGAACTCATGGGGAAAACATAGTGATTTACATGGGGAAAACCCTTTCAGGAGAAAAACCCCACACTCCAAAAGTAGCTTAATATATAATTTAGAAATCTCAACAAGAAACTTTCTCAACAACAAGCTTTCACAAGAGTATCACCAACTAGAGATCTAGAGGAAACTCAACATCTATAATATGCTCACCCACAACCTCTATCTGAAGCACCTAATATATAGGAGCTACAATACATAAAATCATTAAATGGTAATTACAAAACCATGAACTAAAACCACCTAAAGTGGTGCCCAAATTATCTCCAATCAAAGATGCCTTATTATGTGTTGAAACACACATCAACACATGTAAATCCCCCTTAAAGCTCTTTTTGTTGATATGTGCCAGACAACTGAGAGGGGGGGTGAATCAGTTGTCACAAAAACTTAAACACTTTTTACAATTTAAACATTCATCACTTATCCACAATTATTATGATTTAACAATGAGAGCATGAAATCAGAAACTTAGCCACATAAGCAACATCAAACACAAAAGACAACAGATTTACTTGGAAAACCCCAAGGTGGGGAAAAACTATGGAGAGGATTAACTCTCAATATATATTGCAATCTTGAAATAGTGATGTTTAGGCTTGGTCACCCCACAGGCCTAAACATATTGGATTACTGGCATGAAGAACAACTAGGTCTAGCAGGCTCACTACCTCAACCCTAAACCTAGCAAGATTACAATAAGGGCTGTTAAACCCTGAGGTTGTTAAACCCTACTAGTGGCTTACTTCCAGATTCATTGTCATGATCAAACATCTTTCTTTATTGTGAATTAAAAATTCCTCAGCTTTGCTCTTCCTCTGCTCTACTCTTCCTCTTCTTTCCTCTACCTCTACTCTGCTCTGCCTTTGGACCTTTCTTAATATCTTGTCATTTCGACTACAGGATACCTTTTCCACAACTTAGCTACAAGTATTTATACACTACGTCAACCATGGAATGATCATCAAGGTTGGCATCAACCATTGGAACAATCTCCAAGGTCATATTACAAACATTTACAAAATAGGTCTTGACCTATTGCAGCATCATGCAAAGGGAATGAAATACGGATCACGTCATGCCTTAGTTGGGACTCAAACATGATCTTCCATGCCATAACATGTTTCCACAATATTCTAGAGATCTCTGCAATCACTAGGATCAACCATGTCGGCCAAGAATGGTTACACGCTACGTTATCTGGGAACAATCTTCACACACCATCTCAATTTCTTAATGTGGACCAAAGTCCAGATAGGAACATGATTAGGAGACATCCACAAGCACGCTATAACCATCAGGAGCAACCACACGAACCTTAACCACTTTATCCTTAGGAATCTTCTCACCAGAGTACATGGACTTTACTATCTTCAACTGTCATAAAAGAAAGATAGCTTGCAGACCACCAAACCATGAACCATTGCAACTATAGGCATTTATTATCATCCCAAACTTCCCTCTAGAACCATAGAGAAAAATACTTTATTGCAGAGGAATGCAGAGCCAAATATTGTCTTCCTGTCTCAACTGAACTCATAGAAAAAACATGCTTCACTCTGGTGAACACAACTTACTCAAATCTTTATGCAGATGGCTCAAACCCGAAATGTAGCTATATATGACTAAAAATGACACGATTCAGTCTAAATAAATATTCTTAATATTTAGTCCATTCTAATTCCTCTATCAATAAATAAATAAACAAATTTATTTATTTGATTCATATTCCTCTAAATTAATTAAATATCAAAATATTTAATTACCTCTTCTAAAGTCAAAATTAATTAAATTTTTTTTTTAATTAAATTCTTCCAAACAATTAAATAATTCTTAATTATTTAATTAAAGTCAATCATTCTTCTAAATTTAAATAAATCAATCAAATTTATTTAAATCCTCTCAATCTCTAAAAATAAAATATAATCAAATATTTTATTTATTCTTCCAAATCATGCACAACAATTAAATAAATTTATTTATTTAATTTACTTTCCTATCTTCAAATATCTTCCAAATCTTCTAAAAGTAAATCTTCATCTTCATGTACACAATTAAATAATTTATTATTTAATTTCTCTCAAATCATGCAAAAGCAAATCACAAGTTGAGTTAACTGACTCAATCAACCTTGTTTTTATCAATATCTCATAAATTAGAAAAAACATTTCTAATTTATGAAGTCATATCTTATCTTTAGAAAAGAAAGTAGTTAACTCAAATAAAATAGCTTTTGGGTGACACTTGTCTTCTTCCTATTCGCGCATGTTCCTCAACTGTTCTCAACCGTTGATCTTCTTATTCTCTCTATACCATTGATCTTCTCTCTCTCAAGTCTATAAATTGAACCCTATTCCTCCATTTCATTCATCCAAGTTTTAAGTATTGATACTCTGTAGGAATTATAGTGCACCTTTGGCACCAATTCCTTCATTGCTTGTGATCAAACTCATTACCACAATACTATATGAAACTCATCTTCATGGTGAAACTATCATAGCCATTCCCATTTGAACATCTTGGAATCATAGCAAGGAAGTGCACCTTCTAAGGGCCATATTCATAGACAAGATCATTTTTGATAGGCGATCAATGGAAGCTGAGAATTAAAGGAGGTTTGCTTTGTATTGTTCATTGTTTAATTAAATCTCTTTTGTTCATTATTTCATTGAGTTTTGGGTATTATTGATATACTATATTGATTATTCATGTTTACTCCAATCTTCCCTTAACATTTTTGGCATGGCCCTTTGTACTGTACCCCTTTGATAAAAGTTTGAACATGATACTGTTGGACATGATGTTCAGTCATTCACAAACATAGAATAAAAGTTACACAACAACCTTTACTCATCTTGAAAGATACGATGAATTCAGAGAATTCATGATCCCAAGTCTCCGTTGATTAGGTCTTAATCTACTGACATTACTCAGTGGTTGATGTGTGTTGCTGTTTTCCATTCAGGGTCCTTACGTGTTTCTGCAAAGTTCATCATTATTCCTCCAAATATCCTGCTCTGTATGTCTGCTCTGCATAAATCTCCAACAATTCTACCTCTGCACTGTGAATTTAGTCAAATAATGTGCCTACAGGCTGATATTTGCATGATTTCTACCATTATTTGTGATTCTTTGCATGATATTTTCAATACTGCATGCATTTAACTCAAATATGCTAATGATTTTCAGTTACCTACGGGATTTCAGCATATTTCTCTGTTCTGCTTGTTATTTATCATGATTTGCAGTTATGGTGATGAATTTATGAAATTAAAAAAAAGGAAAAGGGTTAAAGAATGAGATTCCCAAAACTACTTGACTTAGATCACTGATCCACATACAAGCTCCCATACATGCAATGAAAAGAAGGAAACTAGAAATCATACTTCACCAGGACATTCCACAAATCCGCATGATCTAGTGCAAATCTTCAAAGGAAAAGTTGACAACAACATGTAATGAAATGAAAGCGCTTCCAGTTGAACACAGCATTCACCAGTACATATCCAGAAATCAACAAGAAGATTACGTAAAATTTACAATCAGGATGTAATCTGAAACTTCATATCCATTCAGTATGCTCAAGAACAGGTACATTTACAGTGATCTGAAGAAAGAACCTTGACATTTCAACAATTCAGTCTTCATTAGTCTCAGTAATCCGATCTCCTAATTGATTCTACAGTAATTGGCCTTAATGCGCCAGATGCGTCTGTGTATTGATTTTTTAATGTCTCAGGCTCTGGCCTTTATATAGAGCAAATGCCAGAAAATAGTTACAATCATCCAAGGATCAGGATCCTCTCATAATAATCAACGGTCTAGATGACAAGCACATGCTTTGCTAGTTGGCAAATGTACAGTTGGCATAGAATATTCCAGCATCTTTGATTTGATTCGGTCTCCAGCTGGCGAACAGCATATTTGACAATATCCTCCTCATTTCTGGTTCATGTTGCCTCCATGTGCAACCATACAATGCTCAGCTTCAGCAGCAGCTCTAACAGCATCATGACTTCCTGCAAGTAAACAGACAAACATTAAGTTCACCATCATGTGGATAAACAACAGGAATTTAAACATTTTATTAAACAAGCCTCCAAAATGTGCAGCTACAGGCAATCGAGCTTCAAATCAGTGGAAAATTATGCACTAAATGCATAAACAGCATCAAAACACTCGGGTCAACCATCGTTGACTAGAAATCAGCAATTGGGTCTTCAAATTTTCATCGCTTCATTTTCCCACCCATTTTCTTGTATATCGAGCTCCAAATATGATCATGTATCTCAAAATATACAAGGAAATAACCGCTTTTAACAAATTATTTCAAATCCGGCTTTGCATGCTCTATTTGTATGTTTCGGGTCATCATCATATTCGCATCGGTGTGACCACATATGATCGGGGTGACAAAATTAGACTTGGCCGATGGCAACAGTTATACCGATGCCAAAAATCATGATGATGCCCAACTCTATGTCTTCTATCTAGCTGTAGGATATCATGAAATATGATGCTCCTCCCTTCCGAATGCTCTGATGAAAAGCACATCAGGATGTTTCGCTTCTGCATATTGGGGAAAGAAAGACATCATCGTCATCATCATGTCGAAGGAAAATAGGAGGATTTGGAATATGATCCTGCTGCTGAGGAAAGGAATATGATGGTGACGTCATCGTCATATTCGGGCTTCATTAAAATGCAAAAGATGACGTCACCGTCATGTTTCGTTAAGATCAGGGGATAAATGTAATATCGGGTCACCTAAGGAAGATGATTGGGTGGTGCATGTAATATGACCCCTTTGCGGCCAAGGTAACCCTCTCGAAAGATCAGGATGATGATGATCATCAGGATATCCGGGGCCTTTGTTGAACTTAGAACATGACGTCATCGTCATATTCGCGAACCGGATCATGTTTTGGAAAATATCCTGCCGAAGGAGAAATGTGATGGTGATGTCATCCTGATATTTGCTTCTTCGTTTATCAGATCCTGATGACGTCATAAGGATATTTGCAAAAGGTTATATTTCTCGGCAGGACATTACAAAATATCGGGTAGACAAACAAGATCATGATGATCTTGACAACATGACTTAGGAATGGAATATCACCCTCCCTTTGAAAGATAGGGTGATCATCATGATTGTGCAAAAGGAGATCAGGAGGATATGAAATATGATCCTGCCTTGAAAGATCAGGATGATGATGATCACCAGGACTTTGACGTGCGCATGCAATTATGCAGATGGTGGATTTTCTAAGTAGGGTGATATTATAATATCAGCATGATATTATAATATCGGGTGATGTTAAAATATCATGATGCTCGCGATGTGGCCAAGGTCATTTGATGGGTAAAACACACTATCACTTAAGATTGACGTCCAGATATTGGGACTGCATGATTTTTATCGGGTGATAGACCAAGATCATGATGATGACCTTTCGCGATACAAAAGACCGCTCGACGGGGAAAACTTACTATGACTTAAAGTTGACGTCCGGATATTTCGACCTCAGGATATTATCGGGGGCGTTTCAAATATGATGATGATGTTCTTCATACAGCAAAACTGAGTTTATAAAATATGACCCTCTTCTTGCGAATATTAGGTTTAACCAAAACTTTGACTGTGCATAACTCCCTCATATGGACGAATTTTCAAGTGATGTAAAAGGCAAACCTGCATGGAATTTCAAGCTCTTTCTAAATATGAGGTCATAGAAACAAAATATGAATTTTGACAAACTAACCTCATGATGATGACCAACCTCATCGAATATCATGATGATGATGCACCTGACCTATTTTTACCAAACCGCCAGAAAGAAGACAACACAAGCCAAGCCAAAAGTTGGGTCCCTGTTTTGATAATGCAAAATGGGGCGTGTTGTGTAACCACACAACAACTTGCCACCAAAGAAAACAACAAAATTCAATTAATTCAAGTGATATGATCATATTCATCTATAGTATTCTAATTCTCTCTAAGTAAAATCATCATGATCTTTGAATGATAAAGTTTCATCAAGGTAACAGTGCTAACAAAGGATCATGTGTGTGCATATGATTAATTATCCTCATCTTGAAAGCAAGTTGAAAATATAAGTAACTGGTGTTAAACTACATAGTTGGAGATCATCCCTCATAGCCAACCTGGATAGAGCCTTGCTGCCAGCAGGCGTCCATAGCCCTGGCAAGGTTATCTATACAATCTCCCTAAGTAGAGCCCCACTGCCAGCAGGCATCTATAGCCCCGGTAGAGTTACTTAGATGGCCTAAGTTTATTGTTTATATATATATATATATCTTTTTTTTTATTTTATTTATATATCTGATATCATCATGTTAGCTCATTTGTACAAGGTATGGTCACTTGCAGCTTTAGGTTGGAGATTGTATTGGTAGCAAGGGAGTCCCTTTAGATTTTTCACTTAACACCTATACTCATATCTTCAACAAGCCCAAGGCTGTTAGGTGTTTCATTGTGTTTGATTCACTTTGGACAAGAAAAGGCACCTGATGAAAAGATATTATAAACACTGATCATGAATATTTATCAGAATGAATTACAATCTATATCTAAATCTGATCTCATCACTTGAATCCTAACAATTTAGTTATTTTCTCAGGTGATGAAGTGCATCATCTTGACTTACCAAAACAAAACTCAACCCAAAACAACACAAAACAGAAGCAACCACTATACAAACAACTAACCTACAAAAAGGAAACAACAAGAACAGAACAAGAAAGCAAAACAAGCAGACTGTACAAACAAATAACCTACAAAATTATATACAAACCACTACTAGGCAAACAAGAACCAGAAAATGACCTAAATACACCTGTATTTGCATACTTCTTTTGATTGTGCAGGAGCCTTAGGGTATCAGTTATGGTTCTCAACCTAGCAAATTTATCTTTATATTCTGAAAAATATTCTGATATTCTGAATTCACTGTATTCAACAGAACAACTCTTGATGATCAGCAACTGAGGAAGCTCATCATGTTCATGATTAATCCATATGCATGTCTTATCTCCTGAATTTCCATAATCAAAATAGTATTCAACATCATTCACTGTGGAAAGGAGAAATACAACCTGGTGTATTTCTGATTCTATTGGACATGCTTCTTCATTGGCAGTTGGTCCTCCATTTGTCATTATATTTTCACTGCTTGGCTCAGTGCCTGGTCTCTCTTCAAATTGAAGGATGTATGACTCTTGATGTATTAATTCTCCATCTTTATCCAACTTTATCCCTTCATTCTAGATGTTCAGTTTATCTTCCAGTTCAGGAAACTTCTCAATATTTTCTTCAATTTCCTGCACATCAGCATCTAAATAAGTATCTTTATCATCATAACCTGATATACAGAAATTTATCATTTCTAAATCATGTGACTGTAAAAGAGAAACAACTTTCACTTGATAAGGACACTCCCCTGTTTCATTTTCAAAATATTTCTGGAGTGACATCTGATTATGCACAACAACTCCAAAGTCTTCTACATCTTCATCTTTCAGGAATTGTTCATTAAATAATTCACATTTTCTATCTAGTAAAGGATCTGGTTCCATTAACCTGCAACATTCTTGCATTTGATCATTTAATTCAAAGAAGTCAGGTAATAAATCAGCATTTATTTTCTTCTCTATGACTCCCTGAGTTACTATCATAGGAACTTTATCATCAGCAGTAGTGTATTTAAACTGCTCTACTATCTGTTTACACTTCTCTTTACCATAGAATGACTCCAGGAAAGATGTTTCATCTTCTTTATCAAAAGTATTAGGATCAGAATCAAAAATATTATCCTGATGAGTGATTTCTTCTCTAAAATTTTCACAAGATTCATACCTGCATACTGACTGGTCCTTACTTGTATTAGGAAGTAGAGAACTCCTATCAATCTCACCATAAAATGAATCCAGGAAAGATGTTTCCTCTTCATTACCTTCTGGAACTGATTCAGCTATTGTATTTTCTAGAGTCTTTTTCAACATGGCCAAGCAAGGGTAGCAATCCCTTTCTGAATACTCTTCATCATGTAATATGCACCAGCTTTCAATCAGGACATCATCAATGGGCAAACCTAATATTTGACTACACTGTATATTTCTTGACAAGTCTAATTCAAAATCCTCAGATCGGTCCACTTCAGTGTCTGGACAATTAATAACTTCTGGTGCTGCATCTGCTTGTTGCTCCAGAATTTCCTCATTTTCTTGGCAAATTTCTTCATTTTCCTAGCAAATTTCTTCATTTTCCTGCCAGATTTCGGCCCTGAACACATCCAGAAAGAATATTAATCCTTTCAAGTATAAATCCAACCTTGTAAGGAAAGTTAAACAATTTATTTCACTGTGTTCCGCAGTCTGGTGTATCCTGCAATAGGTAGATAAACCAAAGTTAGACAAACTGTGAGGGTAAAGCTGCCTATTCAAAGTTTCCTGAAATAAAGGAATGTTAATTTGACAATTGCCTTCATATACATCCATCAAAATGAGACTATATTTTTCAATTTTTTAGTATTTTGAAATTTTAAGGAGATCTATCATATCTCAGACTAAAACTTGAAAGTCTAGAAAATCCAACTAATCTTTGATGTTTCGAGCTAAATCTTTGCAAAGGTGCAACCAAAACATCTTAGATAAGAGATATTTGCAGACATTTAGCTGAAATGCTGAAATATTTATGCAATATTTGCAGAAATCCAAAAATTCACAGCTCTCGCCCTCCTTCTAGTGCCAATTTATGTTGGACATGATGTTCAGTCATTCACAAACATAGAATAAAAGTTACACAACAACCTTTACTCATCTTGAAAGATACGATGAATTCAGAGAATTCATGATGCCAAGTCTCCGTTGATTAGGTCTTAATCTACTGACGTTACTCAGTGGTTGATGTGTGTTGCTATTTTCCATTCAGGGGCCTTACGTGTTTCTGCAAAGTTCATCATTATTCCTCCAAATATCCTGCTCTGTATGTCTGCTCTACATAAATCTCCAACAATTCTACCTCTGCACTGTGAATTTAGTCAAATAATGTGCCTACAGGCTGATATTTGCATGATTTCTACCATTATTTGTGATTCTTTGCATGATATTTTCAATACTGCATGCATTTAACTCAAATATGCTAATGATTTTCAGTTACCTATGGGATTTCAGCATATTTCTCTGTTCTGCTTGTTATTTATTATGATTTGCAGTTATGGTGATGAATTTATGAAATTAAAAAAAAGGAAAAGGGTTAAAGAATGAGATTCCCAAAACTACTTGACTTAGATCACTGATCCACATACAAGCTCCCATACATGCAATGAAAAGAAGGAAACTAGAAATCATACTTCACCAGGACATTCCACAAATCCGCATGATCTAGTGCAAATCTTCAAAGGAAAAGTTGACAACAACATGTAATGAAATGAAAGCGCTTCCAGTTGAACACAGCATTCACCAGTACATATCCAGAAATCAACAAGAAGATTACGTAAAATTTACAATCAGGATGTAATCTGAAACTTCATATCCATTCAGTATGCTCAAGAACAGGTACATTTACAGTGATCTAAAGAAAGAACCTTGACATTTCAACAATTCAGTCTTCATTAGTCTCAGTAATCCGATCTCCTAATTGATTCTACAATAATTGGCCTTAATGCGCCAGATGCGTCTGTGTATTGATTTTTTAATGTCTCAGGCTCTGGCCTTTATATAGAGCAAATGCCAGAAAATAGTTACAATCATCCAAGGATCAGGATCCTCTCATAATAATCAACGGTCCAGATGACAAGCACACGCTTCGCCAGTTGGCAAATGTACAGCTGACATAGAATATTCCAGCATCTTTGATTTGATTCGGTCTCCAGCTGGTGAACAACATATTTGACAATATCCTCCTCATTTCTGGTTCATGTTGCCTCCATGTGCAACCATACAATGCTCAGCTTCAGCAGCAGCTCTAACAGCATCATGACTTCCTGCAAGTAAACAGACAAACATTAAGTTCACCATCATGTGGATAAACAACAGGAATTTAAACATTTTATTAAACAAGCCTCCAAAATGTGCAGCTACAGGTAATCGAGCTTCAAATCAGTGGAAAATTATGCACTAAATGCATAAACAGCATCAAAACACTCGGGTCAACCATCGTTGACTGGAAATCAGCAATCGAGTCTTCAAATTTCCATCGCTTCATTTTCCCGCCCATTTTCTTGTATATCGGGCTCCAAATATGATCATGTATCTCAAAATATACAAGGAAATAACTGCTTTTAACAAATTATTTCAAATCTGGCTTTGCATGCTTTGTTTGTATGTTTTGGGTCATCATCATATTCGCATCGGTGTGACCACATATGATCGGGGTGACAAAATTAGACTTGGCCGATGGCAACAGTTATACCGACGCCAAAAATCATGATGATGCCCAACTCTATGTCTTCTATCTAGCTGCAGGATATCATGAAATATGATGCTCCTCCCTTCCGAATGCTCTGATGAAAAGCACATCAGGATGTTTCGCTTCTGCATATTGGGGAAAGAAAGACATCATCGTCATCATCATGTCGAAGGAAAATAGGAGGATTTGGAATATAATCCTGCTGCTGAGGAAAGGAATATGATGGTGACGTCATCGTCATATTCGGGCTTCATTAAAATGCAAAAGATGACGTCACCGTCATGTTTCGTTAAGATCAGGGGATAAATGTAATATTAGGTCACCTAAGGAAGATGATCGGGTGGTGCATGTAATATGACCCCTTTGCGGCCAAGGTAACCCTCTCGAAAGATCAGGATGATGATGATCATCAGGATATCCGGGGCCTTTGTTGAACTTAGAACATGACGTCATCGTCATATTCGCGAACCGGATCATGTTTTGGAAAATATCCTGCCGAAGGAGAAATGTGATGGTGATGTCATCCTGATATTTGCTTCTTCGTTTATCAGATCCTGATGACGTCATCAGGATATTTGCAAAAGGTTATATTTCTCGGCAGGAGGACATTACGAAATATCAGGTAGACAAACAAGATCATGATGATCTTGACAACATGACTTAGGAATGGAATATCACCCTCCCTTTGAAAGATAGGGTGATCATCATGATTGTGCAAAAGGAGATCAGGAGGATATGAAATATGATCCTGCCTTGAAAGATCAGGATGATGATGATCACCAGGACTTTGACGTGCGCATGCAAATTATGCAGATGGTGGATTTTCTAAGTAGGGTGATATTATAATATCAGCATGATATTATAATATTGGGTGATGTTAAAATATCATGATGCTCGCGATGTGCCCAAGGTCATTTGACGGGTAAAACACACTATCACTTAAGATTGACGTCCGGATATTGGGACTGCATGATTTTTATCGGGTGATAGACCAAGATCATGATGATGACCTTTCGCGATACAAAAGACCGCTCGACGGGGAAAACTTACTATGACTTAAAGTTGACGTCCAGATATTTCAACCTCAGGATATTATCGGGGGGCATTTCAAATATGATGATGATGTTCTTCATACAGCAAAACTGAGTTTATAAAATATGACCCTCTTCTTGCGAATATCAGGTTTGACCAAAACTTTGACTGTGCATAACTCCCTCATATGGACGAATTTTCAAGTGATGTAAAAGGCAAACCTGCATGGAATTTCAAGCTCTTTCTAAATATGAGGTCATAGAAACAAAATATGAATTTTGACAAACTAACCTCATGATGATGATGCACCTGACCTATTTTTACCAAACCGCCAGAAAGCAGACAACACAAGCCAAGCCAAAAGTTGGGTCCCTGTTTTGATAATGCAAAATGGGGCGTGTTGTGTAACCACACAACAACTTGCCACCAAAGAAAACAACAAAATTCAATTAATTCAAGTGATATGATCATATTCATCTATAGTATTCTAATTCTCTCTAAGTAAAATCATCATGATCTTTGAATGATAAAGTTTCATCAAGGTAACAGTGCTAACAAAGGATCATGTGTGTGCATATGATTAATTATCCTCATCTTGAAAGCAAGTTGAAAATATAAGTAACTGGTGTTAAACTACATAGTTGGAGATCATCCCTCATAGCCAACCTGGATAGAGCCTTGCTGCCAGCAGGCGTCCATAGCCCCGGCAAGGTTATCTATACAATCTCCCTAAGTAGAGCCCCACTGCCAGCAGGCATCTATAGCCCCGGTAGAGTTACTTAGATGGCCTAAGTTTATTGTTTATATATATATATATCTTTTTTTTTATTTTATTTATATATCTGATATCATCATGTTAGCTCATTTGTACAAGGTATGGTCACTTGCAGCTTTAGGTTGGAGATTGTATTGGTAGCAAGGGAGTCCCTTTAGATTTTTCACTTAACACCTATACTCATATCTTCAACAAGCCCAAGGCTGTTAGGTGTTTCATTGTGTTTGATTCACTTTGGACAAGAAAAGGCACCTGATGAAAAGATATTATAAACACTGATCATGAATATTTATCAGAATGAATTACAATCTATATCTAAATCTGATCTCATCACTTGAATCCTAACAATTTAGTTATTTTCTCAGGTGATGAAGTGCATCATCTTGACTTACCAAAACAAAACTCAACCCAAAACAACACAAAACAGAAGCAACCACTATACAAACAACTAACCTACAAAAAGGAAACAACAAGAACAGAACAAGAAAGCAAAACAAGCAGACTGTACAAACAAATAACCTACAAAATTATATACAAACCACTACTAGGCAAACAAGAACCAGAAAATGACCTAAATACACCTGTATTTGCATACTTCTTTTGATTGTGCAGGAGCCTTAGGGTATCAGTTATGGTTCTCAACCTAGCAAATTTATCTTTATATTCTGAAAAATATTCTGATATTCTGAATTCACTGTATTCAACAGAACAACTCTTGATGATCAGCAACTGAGGAAGCTCATCATGTTCATGATTAATCCATATGCATGTCTTATCTCCTGAATTTCCATAATCAAAATAGTATTCAACATCATTCACTGTGGAAAGGAGAAACACAACCTGGTGTATTTCTGATTCTATTGGACATGCTTCTTCATTGGCAGTTGGTCCTCCATTTGTCATTATATTTTCACTGCTTGGCTCAGTGCCTGGTCTCTCTTCAAATTGAAGGATGTATGACTCTTGATGTATTAATTCTCCATCTTTATCCAACTTTATCCCTTCATTCTAGATGTTTAGTTTATCTTCCAGTTCAGGAAACTTCTCAATATTTTCTTCAATTTCCTGCACATCAGCATCTAAATAAGTATCTTTATCATCATAACCTGATATACAGAAATTTATCATTTCTAAATCATGTGACTGTAAAAGAGAAACAACTTTCACTTGATAAGGACACTCCCCTGTTTCATTTTCAAAATATTTCTGGAGTGACATCTGATTATGCACAACAACTCCAAAGTCTTCTACATCTTCATCTTTCAGGAATTGTTCATTAAATAATTCACATTTTCTATCTAGTAAAGGATCTGGTTCCATTAACCTGCAACATTCTTGCATTTGATCATTTAATTCAAAGAAGTCAGGTAATAAATCAGCATTTATTTTCTTCTCTATGACTCCCTGAGTTACTATCATAGGAACTTTATCATCAACAGTAGTGTATTTAAACTGCTCTACTATCTGTTTACACTTCTCTTTACCATAGAATGACTCCAGGAAAGATGTTTCATCTTCTTTATCAAAAGTATTAGGATCAGAATCAAAAATATTATCCTGATGAGTGATTTCTTCTCTAAAATTTTCACAAGATTCATACCTGCATACTGACTGGTCCTTACTTGTATTAGGAAGTAGAGAACTCCTATCAATCTCACCATAAAATGAATCCAGGAAAGATATTTCCTCTTCATTACCTTCTGGAACTGATTCAGCTATTGTATTTTCTAGAGTCTTTTTCAACATGGCCAAGCAAGGGTAGCAATCCCTTTCTGAATACTCTTCATCATGTAATCTGCACCAGCTTTCAATCAGGACATCATCAATGGGCAAACCTAATATTTGACTACACTGTATATTTCTAGACAAGTCTAATTCAAAATCCTCAGATCGGTCCACTTCAGTGTCTGGACAATTAATAACTTCTAGTGCTGCATCTGCTTGTTGCTCCAGAATTTCCTCATTTTCCTGGCAAATTTCTTCATTTTCCTGGCAAATTTCTTCATTTTCCTACCAGATTTCGGCCCTGAACACATCCAGAAAGAATATTAATCCTTTCAAGTATAAATCCAACCTTGTAAGGAAAGTTAAACAATTTATTTCACTGTGTTCCGCAGTCTGGTGTATCCTGCAATAGGTAGATAAACCAAAGTTAGACAAACTGTGAGGGTAAAGCTGCCTATTCAAAGTTTCCTGAAATAAAGGAATGTTAATTTGACAATTGCCTTCATATACATCCATCAAAATGAGACTATATTTTTCAATTTTTTAGTATTTTGAAATTTTAAGGAGATCTATCATATCTCAGACTAAAACTTGAAAGTCTAGAAAATCCAACTAATCTTTGATGTTTCGAGCTAAATCTTTGCAAAGGTGCAACCAAAACATCTTAGATAAGAGATATTTGCAGACATTTAGCTGAAATGCTGAAATATTTATGCAATATTTGCAGAAATCCAAAAATTCACAGCTCTCGCCCTCCTTCTAGTGCCAATTTATGTTGGACATGATGTTCAGTCATTCACAAACATAGAATAAAAGTTACACAACAACCTTTACTCATCTTGAAAGATACGATGAATTCAGAGAATTCATGATGCCAAGTCTTCGTTGATTAGGTCTTAATCTACTGACGTTACTCAGTGGTTGATGTGTGTTGCTATTTTCCATTCAGGGGCCTTACGTGTTTCTGCAAAGTTCATCATTATTCCTCCAAATATCCTGCTCTGTATGTCTGCTCTGCATAAATCTCCAACAATTCTACCTCTGCACTGTGAATTTAGTCAAATAATGTGCCTACAGGCTGATATTTGCATGATTTCTACCATTATTTGTGATTCTTTGCATGATATTTTCAATACTGCATGCATTTAACTCAAATATGCTAATGATTTTCAGTTACCTACGGGATTTCAGCATATTTCTCTGTTCTGCTTGTTATTTATTATGATTTGCAGTTATGGTGATGAATTTATGAAATTAAAAAAAAGGAAAAGGGTTAAAGAATGAGATTCCCAAAACTACTTGACTTAGATCACTGATCCACATACAAGCTCCCATACATGCAATGAAAAGAAGGAAACTAGAAATCATACTTCACCAGGACATTCCACAAATCCGCATGATCTAGTGCAAATCTTCAAAGGAAAAGTTGACAACAACATGTAATGAAATGAAAGCGCTTCCAGTTGAACACAGCATTCACCAGTACATATCCAGAAATCAACAAGAAGATTACGTAAAATTTACAATCAGGATGTAATCTGAAACTTCATATCCATTCAGTATGCTCAAGAACAGGTACATTTACAGTGATCTAAAGAAAGAACCTTAACATTTCAACAATTCAGTCTTCATTAGTCTCAGTAATCCGATCTCCTAATTGATTCTACAATAATTGGCCTTAATGCGCCAGATGCGTCTGTGTATTGATTTTTTAATGTCTCAGGCTCTGGCCTTTATATAGAGCAAATGCCAGAAAATAGTTACAATCATCCAAGGATCAGGATCCTCTCATAATAATCAACGGTCCAGATGACAAGCACATGCTTCGCCAGTTGGCAAATGTACAGCTGACATAGAATATTCCAGCATCTTTGATTTGATTCGGTCTCCAGCTGGTGAACAGCATATTTGACAATATCCTCCTCATTTCTGGTTCATGTTGCCTCCATGTGCAACCATACAATGCTCAGCTTCAGCAGCAGCTCTAACAGCATCATGACTTCCTGCAAGTAAACAGACAAACATTAAGTTCACCATCATGTGGATAAACAACAGGAATTTAAACATTTTATTAAACAAGCCTCCAAAATGTGCAGCTACAGGCAATCGAGCTTCAAATCAGTGGAAAATTATGCACTAAATGCATAAACAGCATCAAAACACTCGGGTCAACCATCGTTGACTGGAAATCAGCAATCGAGTCTTCAAATTTTCATCGCTTCATTTTCCCGCCCATTTTCTTGTATATCGGGCTCCAAATATGATCATGTATCTCAAAATATACAAGGAAATAACTGCTTTTAACAAATTATTTCAAATCTGGCTTTGCATGCTCTGTTTGTATGTTTTGGGTCATCATCATATTCGCATCGGTGTGACCACATATGATCGGGGTGACAAAATTAGACTTGGCCGATGGCAACAGTTATACCGACGCCAAAAATCATGATGATGCCCAACTCTATGTCTTCCATCTAGCTGCAGGATATCATGAAATATGATGCTCCTCCCTTCCGAATGCTCTGATGAAAAGCACATCAGGATGTTTCACTTCTGTATATTGGGGAAAGAAAGACATCATCGTCATCATCATGTCGAAGGAAAATAGGAGGATTTGGAATATAATCCTGCTGCTGAGGAAAGGAATATGATGGTGACGTCATCATCATATTCGGGCTTCATTAAAATGCAAAAGATGACGTCACCGTCATGTTTCGTTAAGATCAGGGGATAAATGTAATATCAGGTCACCTAAGGAAGATGATCGGGTGGTGCATGTAATATGACCCCTTTGCGGCCAAGGTAACCCTCTCGAAAGATCAGGATGATGATGATCATCAGGATATCCGGGGCCTTTGTTGAACTTAGAACATGACGTCATCGTCATATTCGCGAACCGGATCATGTTTTGGAAAATATCCTGCCGAAGGAGAAATGTGATGGTGATGTCATCCTGATATTTGCTTCTTCGTTTATCAGATCCTGATGACGTCATCAGGATATTTGCAAAAGGTTATATTTCTCGGCAGGAGGACATTACGAAATATCAGGTAGACAAACAAGATCATGATGATCTTGACAACATGACTTAGGAATGGAATATCACCCTCCCTTTGAAAGATAGGGTGATCATCATGATTGTGCAAAAGGAGATCAGGAGGATATGAAATATGATCCTGCCTTGAAAGATCAGGATGATGATGATCACCAGGACTTTGACGTGCGCATGCAAATTATGCAGATGGTGGATTTTCTAAGTAGGGTGATATTATAATATCAGCATGATATTATAATATCGGGTGATGTTAAAATATCATGATGCTCGCGATGTGCTCAAGGTCATTTGACGGGTAAAACACACTATCACTTAAGATTGACGTCCGGATATTGGGACTGCATGATTTTTATCGGGTGATAGACCAAGATCATGATGATGACCTTTCGCGATACAAAAGACCGCTCGACGGGGAAAACTTACTATGACTTAAAGTTGACGTCCAGATATTTCGACCTCAGGATATTATCGGGGGGCGTTTCAAATATGATGATGATGTTCTTCATACAGCAAAACTGAGTTTATAAAATATGACCCTCTTCTTGCGAATATCAGGTTTGACCAAAACTTTGACTGTGCATAACTCCCTCATATGGACGAATTTTCAAGTGATGTAAAAGGCAAACCTGCATGGAATTTAAAGCTCTTTCTAAATATGAGTTCATAGAAACAAAATATGAACTTTGACAAACTAACCTCATGATGATGACCAACCTCATCGAATATCATGATGATGATGCACCTGACCTATTTTTACCAAATCGCCAGAAAGCAGACAACACAAGCCAAGCCAAAAGTTGGGTCCCTATTTTGATAATGCAAAATGGGGCGTGTTGTGTAACCACACAATAGATACCATTCCCCTTTCAATTCAAAGTTCCTAAGTTTGACAAGTACAAAGGGAAAGGGGAGCCTAGAGATCACATTAGGGAATTCAATGCCGCATGCATGGAAGTATCTCACAATGAGACTTTCTTAATGAGACTATTCCCTAGATCTCTAGGTAGTCAAGCCATGGAGTGGTTCTCACGGCTTCCACCAGGCATCAAAACTTTTGATGAGTTAGTCAACAAATTCATCACACACTTCTCGTACAATATTGAACACGAAGTCTCCATGCTTGACCTATGCAATACCAAGCAAAAGAGTGGCAAATCATTTGCCTCCTTCCTACAAAGGTGGAGATAACTAGCAAGAAAATGCTCATATGATGTACCTGAGAAGCAATTAATGGAGATGTTTGCTCACAACCTCAACTCCAATCTAAGCTATCAAATACAAATTCAATGCCCTACCTCATTTTTTAAGGTCATTGAAATGGGATTGTTCATTGAGAAAGCTATAATCGCCAAGGGACAAATCAAGTTATACAAGGGCACACCTACCGCCAACTACATGAATGACAAATCAAAGTTTTGGACTAAGAATAAAAATGTCATCAATGATGGAGTAGTTGATGCCAAGGTGGCGATTCCCAAACAACAACCAATATTCACTCTCAAAGGAGAGGCAAGCAATGTTACGCCCAACAAAACATTCTCTCAGGAGCTAAGACCATGGTTCAACTCAAATCCAAGGTGAAAGTTCACACCGCTGGGTGAGTCCCAAGAATCTGCATTAAGGAAGCTATTGGCCAATAACGAAATCACTCTACTACCAACAAGCGATTATGAACCTCAAATAAAACCTCACTATTGGAAAGACACTGACTTTTGTGAGTATCATAGAGGAAGAGGACATACAACCAACAATTTTATCCATCTCAAACATGTTATTCAAGACATACTTGATCAAAATCAAGGAGGTGCTCAACAACATACTTCTAATGAGATACATGTGGCTTACAAAGATCCACTTCTCAATCACAATAGGCCATGCAACAACAACAACAACGATGACGATGATGACGACAACAACAACAACAACCGTAACAGGTAAAATCAGAATAATGGGAATAGTAATGCCAATTATGCAAGTGTGCAATTCGATTATACCATCAATTGCATATCAAAGCATGTCCCACAAATCAATGTGGTTATGCCCAACCAACAATCAAAGCCCAACAAAACTAATTGCAGTATCATCACCCGCAGTGGTAAGGTCACGTTAAACACCATTCCTCCAAGGTCATCACCTTCTTAGTCCAACTCCCACCAGTATAGTGTCATAGACCAACTACGAAAGACTCTTGTCCACATTTCTATCTTAGATTTGTTGCATCTATCTCCTTCCCACAAGGAGATTCTCAATAAAGCCTTAGTGGAAACCACTGTACCCACAAACTTGGCCCAAGAGAAGTGTCACGCCATGGTAGGTAATTTGACCTCCTCTAGTACCATATCATTTACTGAACAAGATGACCTCTTAGTGTCTCAACCTCATAACACCCCTTTACATATTGTCGCCTTCATCCACAAGTACTGCATCAAGAGGGTTCTCATTGATGGGGGAGTTGGTTTAAATATTTGCATGCTAAAGCTAGTCCTTACATTGGGGTTCTCTGAAAATGCATTCGATCCAAGGAAGAAGATTACTATCAAAGCCTATGATGAAGAGGAGAGAACTACCAAAGGAACAGTGGTATTACCCATACAAGTGGGACCAATGATAAAAGATGTTGTGTGTCAAGTCCTAGATAGGAAGCTAGCCTATAATATTCTTTTAGGTAGACCATGGATTCATGTCATGAAAGATGTACCTTCTACCTATCACCAATGCATAAAATTCCCTCATAACGATAAGCAAGTCACCATCCAAGGTGATGCCGACCCCTTTCAGCATTGCAACTCTGTCCTTTCAAAACTTGATTGCATCATACCCAACAATAGAGCATCTACATCCCCTACCCCATAGCATGATTCTACCTCTGAAGCTTCTTCATCCAAGCCCAAAGAGTAGAAAATTACCATCAAAGAAACAGGAGTAGGGGAATACTCCATCGAGCACAGTCTCAACTTGGCCAAATTGCCTCTATCTCCTAGATCCTTTGAGCGACCCAAGCATTTTCCAAAGCTATCTGCTCCTCCTACACCTCCCATAGCTCCCTTTGTAAAATGGGGGACCCTATCAGATGAAACAGAGGAAAGAGATGTCTTACAATGGCTCTACATAGAAGAAGAAGAGAACACACAACAAGAACCACCTAAGCTCCCAACAGAAATCTATGGGCAAGGTGAGTCTATCCTACACAGAATGGGTTATGAAGGACAAGGCCCCATTAGCCTAAGAAAAGAAGGTATTATAGAACCCATTCAACCTTCTTTATCCTCATTGGCTAGAACTACAAAAGGTCTAGGATATAAGGATAAGGGCAAAGCTAAAGTAAATGCTTGTCTTGTGGAAATGATCCATACCCTTCAAGAGGACAGTGAAATAGATTCCAATGAATATGAGTGGGATGAACTAAAAGAGCATTCCTATGATGACAAAGAGGTTGATACCATTCAAACTTATAGCCCCTACCGTGAGGGACAAATGCTACCGAATAGGCTATTAGAGTGTGATTTGCCTATCCCTAAGAATATGACTTTCAAGGAAGGTTTGAGTTCTATCACAATAAACAACTTAGAGGAAAGTACCATCCCGAACACTCTCCCTACCAATACTCCTAGCATATCCATTCAAACTATCGATGAATCAGATCTATCCTCTGACTCCCTCCCCCTTGTGCATCCTGAGCTTATTGATTGGGATCTACATGGAACCCTGCAACTAGATATGTTCCAAAATGATGATGCCTATATTGACTACATGGAACTTAGGGACCACCTACCTAAAGGAGATCATAAAGTTGGCTTCGCCATTGAACTTAATACCATGGCTTATTTCAGAGAGTGTGCCAAGCCTTCTAGTCACAAAAATATCAAAATAAAAACTAGATCTGACAGTGAAAACCGCTTTGCGGCAGTGTCAGATCCCAAAATAGTAAAAAGAAAGGACTCATCCGATGGTGAAAACCTAACTGTGGCACCCGACGATGGAAGGCTTGACACTCTCCCTGATGACATGCACTAGGAGAAGTCTCAGATTGTTGTGGAACCTACAGAACCTGTTAACATTGGAACAGAGGAACAACCTAAGATCATTCACTTTGCTAAGTCTCTAACTCCACCAGAGAAGACTAAGTTTATACCATTCTTCAAGAAAAATTAGGTCAACTTTGCCTGGTCATACACAGATATGCCAGGACTAGACCCAAACCTAATTCTACATCATCTTCTACTAGATCAAGGAGTGAAACTAGTGAAACTAATGAAACAGAAGCTTAGAAAGATGCATCCACACATTGCACTACTTGTAAAAGAAGAACTCAAGAAAACTACTAGATGTAGGGTTTATCAGAGCTATAGACTATCTGGAATGGGTCTCCAACATAGTACCAGTGTCCAAACTTGATGGCTAAGTTAGACTATGCAATGATTTTAGAGATCTAAACAAAGCTTGCCGCAAGGATGATTTTCCATTGCCGAATATAGATATCATAGTCGACTTAACAGTAGGGCATACCATGTTATCTCTCATGGATGGCTTCTCAGGATACAATCAGATCAAGATAGCACTAGAAGACTAGCATAAGATAGATTTTACTTGTCCATGGGGCACTTTCTATTGGAATGTCATGCCATTTGGGCTAAAGAACACAGGGGCCACATATCAACGTGCTATGGCCACTATATTCCATGATATGATGTACATCACCATGGAAGACTATGTAGATGATATCCTTGCAAAGTCACTCACAAGATAATCACACGTAGATGTGTTAGAGAAAGTTTTTCAGAGATTAGAACAATTCAAAGTCAGGCTGAACCCAAAGAAATGTGTGTTTGGAGTCACCTCAGGAAAGCTCTTAGGTTTTATTGTATTGACAAATGGAATAGAGGTGGACATCACCAAAGTCAAGGCTATTATGGACATGCCACCACCCAAGAATCTTACTCAACTAAGATCTCTACAGGGCAAGCTACAAGTAATCTATAGGTTCATATCACAATTGGCAGACAAGTGTCAACCCTTCAGTCATCTCCTACATAAGAATATTCCATTTAGATGGGATGAGAAATGTGAAGAGGCATTCAAAAAATTGAAAGAGTATCTTATGAATCCACCTACTCTCATGCCCCCTATCTAAGGGAAACTGTTGTTACTTTACATATCTGCTACACCAACAGCTCTTGGGGCCCTTCTAGCACAACACGATTATGAAGGTAAAGAAAGAGTTGTCTACTACATCAGTCGCACATTGGTGGGCTAGGAGTTACAATACTCTTAGATAGAAAGATCATGTCTTGCGGTAGTTTTTTCTTCCCAAAAACTCTAACATTATATGCTAGCACATCCAGTCAAACTTATTGCAAAATAAGATCCACTGAAGTACCTACTAAGCAAAGCAGCTTTAACAGGTCGCCTAGCAAAATGGGTAATGCTCCTAAGTGAATACGACATTGAGTATGTAGACAGAAAGGCTATCAAGGGGCAAGTCATTGCTGATCAGTTAGTAGATGTACCACTACAGGACACCACACCAATGCAATTTGAGTTTCTAGATGAATCCTTATTCAGTATATCAACACATTCCTGGAAACTTTACTTTGATGGGTCCTACACAAACCATGGATCAGGGGCAGGAATCTTGTTCGTAACTCCTCATGGTGACATCATACCAAAGTCTTACCATCTGTTATTCCCATGCACCAACAACATAGCAGAATATGAAGCCTTGGTCATTGGCCTCAAAATGGCAATAGAGTGGAAAAACAAATAGCTACATGTCTATGGTGATTCTCAACTAGTGATCAATCAGGGCAATGATGTTTACCAAACTAAGGATGAGAAGCTTGTCCCGTACAAATGGATGGTCAAGGAATTTAAGGAATACTTTGTGATCATCTCTTTTGAGTAGATACCTCACATTGAAAACAAAGCAGCAGATGCCATGGCAACCATTGCCTCTCTTCTCGAAATCCCAGAGAATGAGTCACGGTACAAGTTCTTAGTGGAATCAATTCAACAACTAGCTTATGATCTTCTTGAAACCCATTCCATATGCCTATTAGTTGGATCTGATTCACCTTGGTATGGTAAGGTTTACACTTACTTCAAGGACAATACCCTCCAACCTGACTTATCTTCAAAACAATGATGAACCTTTACACAACAAACCTCTCGTTATACCATTATTGTTGACAACCTACACCGACATGTTCTAGATGGTACTTTACTCCATTGGTTAGAACAAGAAGAATCCCCAAACTGTCTTACAAGATGTACATGAAGGGATCTACGAAACACACTCTAGAGGTCCTTCCTTAGCTAAGAAACTCATGCATTTGGGTTATTATTGGCCGAACATGGAAATAGATTCATATCAATTTGTGAAGAAGTGCAGGCAGTGCCAGATACATGGGAACTTGATACATGCACCAGCTCAAGAGTTGAGACCTTTAATGACACCTTGGCCCTTTTGTCAATGGGGAATCGACCTTGTAGGAAAAATACATCCTCCATCATCCAACGACCACAAATTCATAATAACTACCACTGAGTATTTTACCAAGTGGATTGAAGCCATCCCCCTCACCACCATCATAGGTAAACAAATCTCCTCATTCATCACCTCATCTGTAGATATGGAATTCACTCATCCATTATCATGGATAACGGAAGACCCTTCAAAAACCAAGATGTCCAAGAACTCTGTGACTGATTCAAAATCCAACACCATTTCTCCACACCCTATTACCCCCAAGGCAATGGCCAAGCATAAGCATCCAACAAGACCATCTTGAAACTCCTCAAGAAGATAGTCAACGATGCTGGCTGTAATTGGCACATCCAACTCAATCCTGCTCTGTGGGCCTATAGAACTAGTATATGCACTCCCACAGGTGCTACCCCTTACGTCTTTGTCTATGGCTCAGAAGCTATCCTCCCCATCAAGGTCAAGTTACCATCTCTTAGGGTGTCATTAAAAGGTCTCATAATAGATGAAGAATACAAATTTTCCAGATTGCAAGAACTAGAGTTGCTAGAGGAAAGGAGACAGAAAGCCTTTGATCATCTCAAAGCATATCAACAAATGATGTCACAAAGCTACAACCACAGAGTCCGCCCAAGAGTCTTTAAAGTTGGAGATCTAGTACTTAAAGAGAACCCCCGTAATCAACAAGATCGGGAAAAGAAAGGTAAGTTCGAACCCAACTGGTATGGGCCTTATGTGATCGTAGCTGCCTATGGATTGGGGGCATATCAGTTAGCAACATCAAAGGGTGAGATGTTCAATGACCCAATCAACAACATGCATCTTCACCAGTTCTATACCTAAGAGAACCCCAATGTAAGGGGGGCACAAAATGCAAAAAAAAAATTGGAAAAATACAAAAAAATCAAAAAATCAAAAAAATACAAAAAAATCATCCTTTGGTGAAAACCTGGCAAACAGGCACCTTGGATAGGTATCATGATGAAAACCTCGCAAACAAGCATCATGCATACTTTCTAGCTTTCGTGCAAATAAAAGCAAGGGGTGAAAACCTAGTAAATAAGAATTACTTGTGATAAACCACTTCCTCCATCTTTGGGAAACCAATGACCTTGTGTCCATTCTTCCTTTAGTCGTGTCCCATTCAATCCATATCTGTTCCATAATAAAATCCTAATGATAACCTATCATGGCTTGATACTCTGTCTCTTTGTTTCCTTGTCAACCAAAGTTTTATCCACTATCCTATCCATAGTGTCAGCCTAGCATAGTGTCTCTCGTTAGTATCCACATGGTCTAGGTCCATGAACTACATTACCTCTACGTCATCACATAGGCAAGGCCATTTTCAATGCACCCCCAAGGCTTCCCTATCCATCCCATATCTTGTCATCTATCCTATAGTCCATCCATGGTCCAAGTCCATGAACTATGTTGCCTCTGCATCGTCATGTAGGCAAGGCCATTATTCAAATGCGCCCCCGAGGCTCCACTCGCCCATCCCATATCTGGTCCTTCTATCTATTTGAGTCTGTGCCACTTTCTATCGCCTAGGTCTTAGGTCCATTAGGGTTCACCCTGAACTACGTTGCCTCTACGTCGTCACGTAGGCAAGGCCATTTAGCAATGAGCCCTCGAGGCACTAGGTCAATCCCTTAGGGTCCGTCTCACCAATAAGGATTGTGGAACCTTTCTCAAAGGCAAGCAAGTGTAAGCAAAACCTACTTTTTCTTGAAGATGCCAAAAGCTAGAGATTCTATGATGGGGGCATGATTATTTTCTTTGTTTGTTGTTTGTGGATTAAACTTTAGTAATGTGACACCTTGTCTAACGACATGATCGGTAAAAGATCATCGAGGACATCAAAGGTCTAACATGAAAGGGGGCAATCCTTGTCTGTTGATACATAAGGAATACTTAGGCCATCTTAGTTCAATTATACCTTGATGCTTGTATTAGCTTGCTAAGTCAAAATCCATGTAAGCGATACTCAGGTCATCTTGGTTCAATTATACCTAGATGCTTGTATTAAGTTACAACATTCAGAAAAAGTACCAAAACAAATCGCCCAATGATGAAATAAGCACTTCAAAATACTTGCACCATCAAGATGTCAAAAGGAAACACCATTTGCATCCATTATACATCCATAAAAGCATCCATACTGTACCCCATGCAATAAATGTAGAGTATCAATACAAATAAAAGCTTGTGACTTCTTTTGTCAAGTTATTTTTCTATCTATCATCATATCTTTCATCCTTGTCTAGTCAATCTGAGCAGTGATCAAAATGCAAGTCCATCCTTAATCCATACTAATCAAGTCAAGTCAATCTTGTCAAATTATCCAAGCCCCCTTAGTGGTCTTGATCCTTGTCTAGTTGTAAACCAACTCAATCAGTTAATCAATCAAATTGTCTTATACAAGATGTAACATTTTCAAAATCAGACCAACACACGTGTCTTACATGACATGCTTCATTTCCTAAAACTAGACACTATCCTTCGTGTTGCTCTAGGGATCCATCATTCCCCACCATGACAACATGCCTGCCGTGTTGGTCTAGGGATATATCATTCCCCGCCATGACAACACTGTCGTATATCATTATCAATATATCGTTGGTTTACTACTCGACAGGGGCAATACCTTGTTTGTTCTTGTATCATTTGTGCATACTTACTTGCTTGTGTGTGTTATCATTCTATCTTGCTTAGCATATCATTCAACTCTTTCTTCATCCTTCTTCTTCGTGAGATTGTTTGTCTCACGTCCATTCTGCCTTCTTCCTGTGTAATCTCCCGAGGGGGCATCCTATTGTTAAACCTATACTAGGGGCAAACTAAGACATGTATCATTGTCAGACTATTTATTCTTTAAAGTAACGCCATAAATTGCATTGCATCAAAGAGGGGCAAATTTGATATGTTAAGTTAGTTGATATAATTTTATATATCTTCATGCAAATGGTTCAAACCCAAAATGTAGCATCCTCAAACATGCATCTAACTTACTTCCAATCCAAAGACCACTATCTTCAAGTAGGAATAAATGTGGAGTAGTTTACCAAACTATTCTTTAGCATACAACTCACTGTTTGTACTGCACTTCTCTGTAGCTCACTTGTTTCTTCTGAAGAGGCTAATTTTCTCAATATCCTCAACATACAAGTCTTCTAAACAAGTAATAGAATAAGATACAAGTGACACCAATGACAACAAGAATATGTTGATATCAATGACAACACCGATTAGGCACATACTTGCAACAATCTCCCCCTTTGTAATGGATGGCAACATATGATGTGAAAAATTACAACAGCCATCAAGACAAGATTTTCCCCCTTTCTCTTTACATGCCTGCACTCTTTCTTTCTCCAAAATTATCCCCCTTTCTCTTACACATCTGCACTCTAAGTTTTTTAGATGACTTCTCTCCCCCATTGACATCAATGGCAAAGGGCACATACTTGTACTCATCTTCTCTGATCTAATTTCTCTTCTGAACTCTTTAACTACTCCCCCTAAGAAGTAGCCCTAAGAAGCATTAATCTGGACCTCTGATTACCTCTGGACTAATGCACTATTGTCCATCTTAGTTTAGAGCAAGTGGGGTGATAACCCCTAACTTTTCTCTGAGATACTCAAAAGTATCCTTAGGCAGAGGCTTGGTAAAAATGTTTGCAATCTAATCCTTGGTAGAAACATACTCCAACTTCACTTTATTCTCTGTCACCTTTTCTCTCAGAAAATGATACCTAATGGATATGTGCTTTGTCCTTGAATGCATCATTGGATTCTTTGATATGTTGATGGCACTTGTATTGTCACAAAAGATTGTAATTGGATCTTCATACACAACTCTGATGTCCTTCAAAGTTTGCTTCATCCATAACACTTGAGTGCAATTACATGCTTCTCCAGTAGACAGGGATATTGAATCATGTTTCTTTCTCAACCAAGATACTAATCTTTTTCCCAAGAAGAATACACCTCTACTTGTACTTTTTCTATCATCCACATCTTCGGCCCAATCTACATCAGTATATACACCAAGAACAAAGTCACTGTCCCTGGGGTACTACAAACCATAATCTATTGTGCCTTTTAAATATCTCAAAATTCTCTTGACTGCCATCACATTTGATTCCTTGGGTTCTGCCTGAAATCTTGCCACAAGACACATTGCATACATTATGTTAGGTCTAGTTTGAGTCAGACAAAGTAATCCTCCAATCATAGATCTATACTTTTTCTGGTATGCCAAGGGTGAGTTATCATCTTTTCTCAATTTACAACCAATTATCATAGGTGTGCATACTGGTTTAGAGACTTCCATTCCAAATTTCCTTAACAACTCTTTCACATACTTAGACTGAGAAATGAAGATACCTTTATCTGATTGACTTATTTGCAGACCTAAAAAGAAGTTCATCTCTCCAAACATAGACATTTCAAATTCACTTTGTATTTCTCTAGCAAAAACTAAACACATACCTTCATTGCCTCCAAAAATAATATCATAAACAAAAACTGCAACAATCAGGGTTTGTTCATCATTGATCTTGAAGTAGACATTACTATCTATCATACCTTTGCTAAACCCTATCTGTATCAGGTACCTGTACAACCATGCATACCATGCCCTAGGAGCTTGCTTCAATCCATACAATGCTTTCTTCAATCTGTATACCA
Source organism: Cunninghamia lanceolata (assembly GCA_027924645.1). Classification (NCBI taxonomy): domain Eukaryota; kingdom Viridiplantae; phylum Streptophyta; class Pinopsida; order Cupressales; family Cupressaceae; genus Cunninghamia; species Cunninghamia lanceolata. Next base: position 2,076,070 of record BSBN01000246.1, read on the forward strand.
TGTCTCCTTATTGTGATGATTGAAATCCTTTTGGTTGTTCAATATAGACTTCCTCTTCCAACTCTCCATTTAAGAAGGAAGACTTCACATCCATTTGATAAATCTTGAAATTTTTGTATGTTGCAAAAGCCAGAAACATCCTTATTGCTGCAATCCTTGCTAGTAGAGCAAAAGTTTCTTCAAAGTCTATTCCTTCAACCTGAGTGTAGCCTTTGCATACCAATCTTTCTTTGTTTCTTACCACTTCACCATTCTCATTCATTTTGTTTCTAAAGACCCACTTTGTACCTATTACATTCTTGTCTACAGGTCTGGGAACAAGATCCCAAGTCTGATTCTTCTCTATCTGCAATAATTCTTCTTCCATGGCCTTTATCCAATTCTCATCTTTGCAAGCCTCATCCACAGTTTTAGGTTCAATCTTAGAGATCAAACAGAAATTTACTTGTTCTTCTGTAGCTTTTCTTCTAGTTAAGATCCCTTTGCTCTTATCTCCTATGATTTGGTTTTTAGAATTACTAATTCTTACATATCTTGAAGTTTTGATAGAACTTACTAGAGCTTGTTATTCTTCATCTATGCTGTCTTCATGCTGCACCACTTCTAAAACATCTGGATCATCTGATTCATATCCATTTGATTCTAAAGACCTTTCCTTACATTCATCAACTTTAACATTTACACTTTCAATGATTTTATTCAGCCTCTTATTATAGCACCGGTAGGCCTTGCTCTTGGTGGAGTAACCAAGGAAGATTCCTTCATCACATCTAGCATCAAACTTGCCTAAATCTTCTTCTCTTTTGATATAACATCTGGTACCAAAAACTTTAGAATATTTCACAGTAGGAACTCTACCATGCCACAATTCATAGGGAGTTTTTGAATTGTTACCTTTTACTTGAACTTTGTTTAAAATATATACTATGGTGTGAATTGCTTCTCTCCAATATGCTTCCAGAAGATGAGGTTTCTTCATCATGGTTCTAGTAGCTTCTTGAACTATTCTATTTTTCCTTTCAACAACTCCATTTTGTTGTGGAGTTCTAGGCACAGATAGCTATCTTTTTATTCCATGTTCTTTAGAAAAGAAATTGAATTCATTTGATGTGAACTCTCCTCCTCTATCAGATCTCAAACATTTAATTTTCAAGTCCATCTCATTTTCAACCATTGCCTTAAATGCCTTGAATTTATCTAGAGCATCAGCTTTCTCTTTCAAAAAGGTGACCCAAGTCATTCTAGAATAATTATCAATGAGTAGTATGAAATACCTGTCTCCTTGCAAACTTCTTACTCTGGTAGGTCCACACAAATCTGTATGAACTAGCTCAAGTAGTCCTCTGACTGATTGATCCTTGCTTTTGAAACTTGTTCTTGTCTATTTCCCAAATTGACACTCCTTGTAAACTAGATTAGCAGACTTCACAAGCTTAGGCAAATCTTTAACAATCTGTGCAATACTTATCTTCATAATATTATCAAAATTTATGTGACACAACCTTCTATGCCATAACCAACTCTCATCAATCTGAGTCAACAAACAATAGTTCTCGATTCCTTTCAAGTAATAGATATCACCTCTAGTCTTCTTACTAGTTGCAATGACTATTATGAAGCTTTCCTTGATCTTGCATGAATTCTTCAATTGTGGCCACCTTGTGATAGTAGGACTTGGGTAGAGATCTGAGTATTTTCATAACAATTTCCTTTTCTTCGAGAGTTTCACCTATGGATTTTATCCCTGTAACAAATTCATCAACTCTTTGTATAAAAGCTGATATGTTTTCATCATTGTTCATCTTCAAGCTTTCATATTTCACTTTTAAACTTTGTAACTTGGCTTCCTTCATAGAATCATCTCCTTCATATAGATTTTTCAACTTTTCCCATATGTTATTCACAGTTTCAAGATCCACCACTTTCGTCAGTATTAAGTCAGTTAATGAGCTTAGTATAGCATCCCTTGCCTTGATATCTATCTCATATTCTTTAAATTCATCTTTAGTCATCAGACCATTTTGAGGTATGGTGTACTCTATTTCTGTAGCTTTCCAAACTTTGACACTAAGATAAAGAAGATGGATTTTCATCCGAGCCTTCTAGAGAACATAATTAGTTCCATCAATATGTGGTGCTTCCTTCTTGTAAGAAATTTTGGATCTTCCTCAAGCTGTTAAACTTTCTTTAGAGGAACCTTTCTTTGATTCTAATTGTTGATATGCACCAGACAACTGAGGAGGGGGGTGAATCAGTTGTCACAAAAACTTAAACAATTTCTGCAATTTAAACATTCATCACTTATCCACAATTATTATGATTTACCAATGAGAGCATGAAATTAGAAACTTAACCACAAAAGCAACATCTAACAAAAAAGACACTAAATTTACATGGAAAACCCCAAGGTGGGGAAAAACCACAGAGAGGATTAACTATCAATATATATTGCAATCTTGAAATAGTGATGTTCAGGCTTGGTCACCCCATGAGCCTAAACATATTGGCTTACTGCCATGAAGAACAACTAGGTCTAGCAGGCTCACTGCCTCAACCCTAAACCTAGCAAGATTACAATAAGGGCTGTTAAACCCTGGGTAAGTGCAAAAAGATGGGGGGCCAAAAAGTGGCCAAATGGTTTTTAAAAAAAAATAATACATAACGCGAGCGCGTTATGAACTACTATAAATAAAAAAAAGGTTGTGATCTCATTTTATTTCTTTTTTCTCCACAATTCCCGCAGTCTGCAAACCCTAGGAAGCGCGCTCGCGTTTTGTATTCCTCAATTCAACACAAAAACCTTATCGTTTCGTCGCCACAATGCCGCCGCAACGTTGAGCATGCCAAAGGAGTGAGTTTATTTGTCTTTTTGTTTGAATTTACTTCTAAATAGCTAGGTTTGAGTTGTTTTTTGATGTATATTTTGTTAATTATCAGGAAATGTTAATGCACCTCCTCCTCCTCCTCCTCAAAATCCACAAAATCCTACAGAACAACAACCTCCTCCATCCATTCCTCAACATGCCCCTGGAACACAAGAAAATATAATGGGACAAATTGAAAACAACAAAAAAGAAATTGAAGATATAATTGCAAGGTTGAAAGATCCTTCCACTTCAACCTTGCATAGGTCCACGCTTGCCGAATCTCTTGAATCTATGTTATCAAATGTCGATTCAATTAGCAAGCAAATAACTAGTTGGACGGATAAGAGGAGAGAGTTTAGAGATTATTATGCAGACAAGTTGTCATACCAAGATGTGAAAAAATTACAAATTAGAAAATTAGACTTGTGTTTGATTTTCACAAACCCACAAACAAATCAACCTCCACCCATTACATGCAAGAGGTTCCCTATCCATTGGTGCAACAACTAAGCGATAAGGGACAATTTTGGGTAGTGGTGGTGGATGGTTTTTGACCATCATCCATGCAATAATAATGAGGTCCCGCAATACTTTTTGAGGAAACTCTACTACAAGTTTGTCCTCAATAAAGTGCCAAACTATTTTGATATGTGGGACTTCCAGGGTAGAGGTGGGGGGTCAGCACAAGATAGACTAGGGGCATGTCTTGACCCACAATGGGTAGTGAGACGAGTAATTAGAAGACTAGGCCATGAGCAAGTTTCTATCCCTTCCATTGTGAAGGAGAGTGTTGAGGTTGATACACTTCAGTCCATTAGTGCCTTGACCCAGAGCATCATAGAGCATGCTGGTCCTGCAGCATAGAATGGGTTGGGAGATAGTGCGAGGAGTAGGGTCCCACCCCATACTTGTCAGACTTGCGGGTCAGCTTGTGGTTATGACCCCATGCATAGTCAGGACGCAGGTGCACAGGCTACATCTGCAGCTGAGCAGATGGTGATGACAGATACCCTCTTGAGTGAGACTTTCAGCCTTGATACTTAGGTAAATATTAGCAAGTTTATTGAATTTAATTTATTAAATTTTATTTTTGAAATGTAAGATTAACTAATTTAAATCGATGATTTTAATGAAATTTCAGGGTCAGAGCATCGATACAGTTTTCAGTGGTTCGCCACCTGCATTTTGCACTAGATCATCTACTGTCGGGGTATGTAACTAGTAAACAATTATAAATATTACATGTGAATAGCATCATTATATGAATGGTATTCTAATATCTGATTTTGGATGTTGAATAGGTTAATATTGTAGATTTCATGGCAACACCTGCTAGCGGTGGTGGACTTCAAAGCTTTACGGAGGTAATAAAATAAATAGTTTAATGAATGAATTGTACTTACTAGATTTTTGTATGTGACTTGTGTGCTTTATTGTGTGTCCTTCCATGTTTAGATGAACGTGTGTGTATGTTAGGAGCCATGATTTGCATCACTATTATAGCTTTCATAATTGAATAATGTTGTTCTATTTCCAGATGATGTAGGCTGCGGAGACACCTCCCCATGTTCAGAGGGCAATGGAGCATGGTGTGGCCTCTGTGATTCATAGCTCCATGGCATTGACAAGGGTATGAGGCAGATTAGTAAATTTCAATTTACATTCATTGTTATAGTTGTCTATTTTTGAAAATTCAAAAGATTATTGATTGAAGTTTAATTTCTATCTGGATGGTTTCTATAGGACACGACATCACCAGGGCCTATTCCTACTACTGAGGCAAGTGAGGAGATAGATTATATGTTAGTGGTAAGTGATTATTTTGTTAAATGTTTCATTTTTTATAACATGTAATTTCTATAAATTAATGTCTATACTTTTTATTGTAACAACTAAAGATGTAGGAAGAACTAAATAGGAGGAGTAGCCCTCGGGTTCATCATATACCACCCACATGCGCGTCTCCATCCCCTAGAAGATCAAAGGCTGCCTGTGATCTATTCTCTTCACCAACCAGAGGGGAATGACTTTTTATTGTGTTCCTTTGTTGTATGCCTATATGGCATTTGTGGACATATATTTTGTATTGTATATAGTTGACATTGTATGCCTATATGGCATTCTTGTAAGCCTATATGGCTATTTTGTATATATGTTATACTTATATCGACAGATATTGATGTATGCCTATATGGATATTTGGTTAATACAAATCTTTTTTATTGATGGCGTCCATACTTGCATTATAAATCCACGTTTGAATGGATATTTGTAGATGGCTACTTCAAATATTTAAAGTCCAATTGTATTACATAGGATGTTTGTTGATCTAATAAGCTAGCTATTGTTATTCGCGTATCGCCTAAACCTCATTTTGGAACTAAAAGATAAAAGTTGTATTTAAAAAAAAATGAATCATCATGTTGAACAGAAAATATTAATATTCTTTATGAGTAGCATAGAATGTCAACTATATGCAATACAAAAAAATGAATCATCATGTTATTCTTTATGTTTGAGATCCTCAAAATGACTAAGTTTGGTAGCCTGATATCCTGAAACACTAGGATGAATATCCAAGTCATTAGGATGATTGCACCTTGAGAAAAAGTCATTAAGATGAGCACCTAAAGGATACTTTCTTAAACATTCAAACATTGAGCAACAAGCATGAAGGGTTAAGGCACAATTTGCAACTCATAAAGCCTCAAAAGGGTGCCCAACTTAGAGAGAGCATTCATTTAAGACAAGGCGCCCATTGACACCTATTCCACCATAAAAGTGCACCTAAGGTGGAAGGAGAACAAGCCTCTAGTAAGTGAAGCGCACCTATTGTCTAAACTACTTCATTATGGCACCAAGTAAATAGGAAATGGCACCTAGAATGCAAATGAAGGACTAAGTGGCATTTTCAATAAGCATCAATTCACCTTGAGCTTTCAATAAATACATCAAATTAAGCCCCATAAGCCTAGGCACCCTTTGCCTTCAAAAGAACCTTGTATCGACGTCAAGATTTGGTTGTATCAGCGTATTGGTAGACCTTGGTTAGGCTTCACTGATAGTGGTCTGTCTTGCCGACGAGTGTGGTTTGAAGTCAAAGACATCAGTGTATAGGAAGATAATCCCATCGGCGCATCAGAAGAGTAGTTGAGAGCTTCACCGATGAAGGGGGTCACACCGACAGTCAAAATCCATCGATGTATCGGCCCAACAAGATTAGAGTTCACCAATGTTTGGAGTCTCACCGATGGGTGTGGTCCGAAGGTTGTCATTGGTGAGATCGGTGTGTCGGAAGAAGCATTTTTGAGTGTGCCGATGGTATTAAGTCCTACCGATAGGTGAGGGACTTAGAGTCTCATATCGGAGTGACAAAGACATCGGTGTGAAAGGATATAAAGTCACCGATAGTGGTCTGTCTGACCGATAAGAGTCAATGATGGGATGTTTGTCAGAAGTGAAATCAAATGGAGTCATGGTGTCATTGGCCTATCGACTGATGAAATTTTAAGCTCGCCGATGGTATGTTGTCTTGCTAATAGTGAGTTTGAAGGTTCAAAAGTTGATAATTCTATGCTTCCACCACGTGCTCTGCATCAAACACTCATCCCTACTACAGTCTAGCATTCTCTAGTTGTGTTCTCCCCTTTGTTTTTGTGAACGCCTCTGGATGTAATGTTGAGTTACTTGTGATGTCCTTATTGACTAGTGTTGTTTTGTATTCATGTGTAGTTCTTGTTCCTTATAGTCTATTGTCTACCTGACTATTTGTTGTAACTTATTGAACCACTATGATTTTAAATATTTAGATTTAGAGGGCATTAGACACCAAAACTTCTTGACCTTTAACAACCCAACCTAGAATTAATAAATTTTTGTCCATCCCAACTATTCTAGTCAAGACAAAGCATGTTGATTCTCATTCAATCCAAAGTTCATTAACAGGATTATCTTATCATAATATTTAGGGAAATGACCACCTAGATGGACAATGATGTGACCTATCTATAAAGAAACTTGCAAGAAGTATAGGAGGCATGAGAATCCCTCCATGTTGTTTATCAAGTTGAATGATCTATGACACATCATGTATCATTAGAAAATATTCTCGAAGAGAAATCAAGTGAAAATACTCAAAACAACCCATAACAAGGTGGAGAAGTTTAAAGGATGGAGGTTGCAACACTTTCCAACCTCATAGCCACACTAGTTCAATGGATCAGGATGCTAAAGGCTAGAGGTGTTGAGAAACCTCTAAAGGACAAAACTATAGATAGACCAAAAGTTCAAACGAATCCATTCAACACTAGGGTTGAGAAAAACTAGGGGGAAACTCAATCTTCCCTATCTAAATTTTTTTTCTCAAAAACCTAGTAATGACACTTTCCCACATCTTCAACAACCTAGTGGAGCTTATGCGCCACAAAATCATGTGACTCCCATAGTGTATCATCCACTCCAAGGTCTTATGCGCCTTCTTTCTTAGAGTAATTCAAACACTCCAAGGTCTTCAGTGATCAATTCCCCAACTTATGAAATGTCCTCCTTCATTTTAAAACACATTGTAATGCTCCAGAGAGATGACTATACCTAGGCATCAATCTGGGTTAGAAATGCCTCCAAAGTGTGCCTTCTCTTTCAGAATGCAAAACAAGGTCCAAAGGTGCTAATAATCTGAAGCGCTTCTTTGGAAAAGTCCCAGAGGTTAAGATGTGCCTTGTCTTAATGAGGTGCAACTCTTGGGTAAGAAAGCTTGTAAAGTGCGCCTAACTTAGTGAAGAGGTTGATAACTTCTAAAATGTTCTTGGAGCTTAGATTACTTCAACTGAAGATCATCTTACACCAATACATCACCAAACTTTTAATTACAAGATCAATTTAAACTTAGACGCTCATTAAGAGTCTTTCCAATGTTGGCGCATCTGAGAGGTTGAACTGGCAAGAGATGGCACCTAGCTTCCTAGACCTTGTTTCAATATGTTTGAGTTCCAAAGTTGACTCAATGGTATCAAGATGGCCCCATAGAGTCTTTGGACTAGTTCCTTAGAGTTTCAAAAACATTCTAGCTCCTTGAAAATTCCTCCTACATGCTTGGGCGCCATTTCAAAGTCCTAGAACCATGATGTAGCACCTTATTGCTCTAGGCACCCATTCATGATTGTGTAACTTGAGATTGGTGCCTAGAGTGAATAGGCTTTCATCTTGACTTAATTCACTAAGGCAACCTCATAACAACTTTTCCTGCCAAAGCACCTTGTTTGATGTGCTTCTTAACATGATACTTCTATGCTAGGTGCCACTTTGAGGCTAGAGGAGAGAGAAAGTGCGCCTAACCTATCTTGGGTGACATCAGGACTTCAAATTCCTTTATTAGGTGTGGAGCATGCTTGAATGATGTTGCTCTTAATATCTTGCACTTGCAAACCCTGATTGAAGACTCCACATCCTTGGGTGCTCATTTGGACAATTTGATGTGAAATTGGCACCTAGACTCCAAGAGTCAACTTTCTGCTTTCCAGACTTACCCAAATTTTGAGTTTCTGACTTTGTTCCTGCAAAACAATGAGATTGAGTTAGTCAAAAACTAATTCATTCCATCATCATTCTGAATTAGCCTCCAAGAATGAGCAATAGGCTAATCCATTCTTCACTTGATGATCAAGCCAAAAACGGGGACATGACAAGGTAAGTTGTATCTAATGACATCACCTAATTGAGTGCCTAGGAGGTATAAAGCTTAACGTTGACATGAGGACAAGCGCTTAGTAAAGGAGAGTTTCTCAAACATTTAAACATGTGAATGAAGTCACAGAAATGCACTAAGTCGTCTAGGTGCCATTTTCCCCTTGTGTACCCTTACATTTGCGCTCTACGTGATCATGTTGCCTCAAACGGAATGTTTCTAAGTGACACAATTTTTGAGTAACATCTCATCAAAGATTGCTGCCTTTTTGCACTTTGGACTCTTAGGGGATATCAAAGGTACAATGTAGCTCAGACTGCTTCGACATGTTTGGGTGAAAAATAGGACCATGCCTAGTGTAAATATACCCATCTAAACATGTTGGAACAGTCAGTTTGGTCACATCAAGAGCAGGATGAAAGTTACACCCCTTTGCAAATTTACACTGCCTCCTTCTGACAATTTTTGGGGCAGCAGAAAACCTTTCACCACAGGTAAATGCCTCAGAGATATAAAAAACTGAGAGAGGTTATTGTAGAAGCACTCTACGTGATCACGTTGCCTTAGACGGAATGTTTCTAAGTGACATGGTTTTTGAGTAACATCTCATCAAAGATTTCTACCTTTTTGCACTTTGGACTCTTCAGGGATATCATCGGTACACTGTAGCTCAAACTATTTCGACATGTTTGGGTGAAAAAAAGGACCATTCCTAGTGTAAATGTACCCATCCGGACGCATTGGAATTGTCAGTTTGGTCGCATTAGGAGCAGGATGAAAGTTACACCCCTTTGCAACTATACACTGCCTCCTGACAATTTTTTGGGCAGCAGAAAACCTTTCACCACGGGCAAATACCTTAGAGATATAAAAAACTGAGAGAGGTTATTGTAGAGACACTCTACGTGATCATGTTACCTTAGACAAAATGTTTCTAAGTGACACAGTTTTCAAGTAACATCTCGTCAAAGATTGCTGCCTTTTTGCACTTTCGACTCTACAGGGATATCGTCGGTACAATGTAGCTTGGATTGTTTCGACATGTTTGGGTGAAAAATAAGACCATGCCTAGCATAAATGTACCCATCTAGATGCGTTGGAACAGTCAGTTTGGTCACATCAGGAGTAGGACGAAAGTTACACCCCTTTGCAACTTTACATTGCCTCCTGACAATTTTTGGGGCAGCAGAAAACCTTTCACCACGGGTAAATGCCTCAGAGATATAAAAAATTGAGAGGTTATTGTAGAAACACTCTACGTGATCACGTTTCCTTAGACGGAATGTTTCTAAGTGACACAATTTTTAGTAACATCTTGTCAAAGATTACTGTCTTTTTGCACTTTGGACTCTTCAGGGATATCATCAGTACAATGTAGCTTGGACTGTTTCGACATGTTTGGGTGAAAAATAAAACAATGCCTAGCCTAAACATACCCATCCAGACATGTTGGAACAGTCAATTTGGTCACATCAGGAGCAAGACACCAAAAATGCATAACATGATGATGTAAAAATGTGTATATGTGTAAAAATACAGCAGGAAATTAAAAAAAGACAAACCTTACAAATTAATGTGCATACTTACAACTCAATGTAACATGACTTTACAAAATTAATGTGAATACTTACAAATTAATCCAATGAGCCATCCAGGTCTGCTCTACTCTTTATTGTGTCAAGTATTGCTTCATGGTCATACTCACGCACCTTCCACAAGATTTTGTTCAAAGGTCTACCCCGATACTTTATCAAATGAACATTGCATGCCACGACAAGGTTCGAGTAATGAAGAATCTTCTGATGCATGTCAAAGTCCTGAAACAACCAAACATTAACACTCTTATGTGGGTACCTTCTAAGCCATGTTCTAGTAATAACCACTGAGCTTGTAGGGTATTCGATGTTTTCTCCATCTGTAATAAAGGCCTCTGATTTCTTTTTGGCCTCAACACAATGACATAAGTAATAATATGTTCCCTCTTCATTATCTTTATCTGCAATAACTACATATGTGTGCCCTACATTGATATGTGTAGCAAATTAGATGAAATTAGTCAACATTACAAAAACACTACAAAGTAAGATGACATTACCTAGTTGAACTAGATGAAATTAGATACATATACGTGCCTTATATTACCTGGTTGAATGAAATCTAATATGTGGTCAAAGTCAACTGATGATTCCATCTATGTTAGTTCTAGTGTCGTCAGGGGTTGATATGTGTCAAGTGGGCTAAGATAACTTAACTGCCATTCGTCAACCCGCTCCTTTGACTTGCACTCATTCTAGACTTGAATTGTACAGGAAGAACAAAAGCATGACATCTTTCGCGTATGGATACTCCATGAACCTACAATTGAGATTCTGAAAGAGTGCATCTCATTTGATCCTGTCAGTGTACAACAGTCCTCATATGGTGCAATGTTACTATTATCTATCAACCAAAAAAATCTACAAACTGAAGAATTACCTTCATTACCTGGACCCATGGAAGCATTACACCACTCGACAATCGATTTTGCATCTGTCAACTTTGCATTGTCTTTATACTTTAACTCTTCTCGTGCTATGGCTCTTTTGATACATGATCCTGCACCATCATGCTCCCATTTTCCATGCCTGGCCTCACAAAAGTTCCACATATACTGAATACCTGTAAAATTATACCTCCTACTCAGCTAATAGAAATTCTGTGAGTTCTTGAATTGTGATGCACGGTTATCTGATCATATGATATGTTGACTGAATGATATGCCCCTTCTAGCAAAATCATTGTAGAACACCTGAAAGCAGCCTTGCACAAACTCCATAGAATGCATGAAATCATCACTAATATAAAAATTATACTCCCTTATGATCTTTCTGTCATCCTCTGTACTATCATTCGCATGAATGAATGCAATGTGCACAAATATAGAAACCTGTGTGGAGTTGTAATATTGTGATTGCACCTCATGATGTGGCTATAGACTGTAGTTCTCTACAAAGTCGATGACTAAAACAATGCTACCAACCAGAAATCTATCCTTGCATAACTTGAATTGTAAGTCCAACCCTCGAGCTCTATGGGCATGTCTTTCATACTCATACACTATGTTGTCACGAAATATAGGCATAAACTGATACACTAGAATCTTTTCAATAACCAATTCACACCTCTTAGCTTCTTTACCATATTTTGTATTGTATGCCACTGTTTTATACTTGCCAAACTCTACTAGTTCATTTCCAACCGCATGTGTTCTTTCCATATGTTCACATGTTGGTAAATGTTGCAAGCCACCGCAATGATGACATGTGCCATCCAAGCATAATTTCTTGTAGAATATTTGACCTTCCTCTCTTTCACATAAAATTCTTGATATGAAGTCTCTTGAAGATGTTGGTGGGGCACATATGGCACAACCCTGCAAAACATTATTAGTATGCATATCTAAACATATAGACCTATAAACATCAAAATGGTTAGAAAATTCAATATGTAATCTACAACAACAAGTAGTGCGTGTGTGATTTATCTTGACATAGAAAGGTTTTAGCATTTCAAAATATCTTTGACAAATTTTAATTTGAGGATACTTCTCTAGAAATTTACCATAAAACTGTGTTTGAGTCTCATCCAAAAAATGCTTTGGATGTGGCTAACGATTCTGACTACCGATTCTCCTTCTTACCACATCCCTTTGATTTAGAGATACCCTTGTGTAATTCTTCCAAAAGTCTTCAATTAGTGATCTCAATGCTTCAACAATTGGTTTATCGTTTCATGGTAGTCTCCCTGAGAACACCCATAATTCATTGGCATTAGTGTCCTCAATTCTTTGGTGACTTCCAATGGCTCTTGATAAAGTTTTCCTATTAATTCTCAATTCTTGACTCATCTTTCTAATGAGACAATCTTTCCTCATTTGACTACTTACTATAGTCGATGTAATCACATGCCATGTTGCATTACTATCTTTTGTGGGTGAGGTGTTACCCACACTCTCATACACACTCATTAGATTCTTGACAATAGATTTTTCACTTGAAGCCTATGATGTTCTCAACCCAAGAATCTTCATGATGGACCTATACTTTATACTTCGCATCATTTCAATGAATAGTTGACATCTTGTAGTCTCATTTAACTTTTCAAAGAACAATCTCCAAATCTTATGAGCATATCTTCTACCAGTGTGTTTTGGAATCTTACCTTCTATTTGCTACAAAATATTCTCATCAATTTCAATCAAATACTTTAGCTTTCTATGCAAAATTCTAGGTGGTGTTAAGTTAGGTAAATTCATCTCAACATTAGGAATTTCGTCAATATTTAAATGAGATGGGCTAGATGGCATACATTCGATCGAAGATGGAATAGATGACATACCTTGAGGTTGAGGTGGGAACGATGGAGTACCTCCTTCATCACATGTGAGTGATGTACTCTCAACTTGAGATGTGGTAGATGGTGTCCCTACATGTTGACGCGGTAGAGGACGTGTCTCCAACTATGGTATTCAAATCTCTCATAGCATGAAGTTTTTGCATTCATTCTCTTTGTGTCGCCAATACCATATCTCTTTATGATGGTTGTGGTTCCTCTTCAATTGGTATTTCTTCATTTATCATGTCCAATTTCCTTTTCTCACGAAGTTCCCTCATAGCCACTACTTTCTTTGCATTCTTAGCTTCTATCTCTTCCTGTGTTGGTTTAATTCTTGATTGTTTCCTCAGCATGATGGAGAATTTGTCTGTAGCATGATAAAGAGACCAATATTACTTCCTAAGAAATGAATACAAGATAATAGTGGGATTGTATTTTTATTATGTTGTAAGGATTTATTCTTGTATAGTTTGACATCATGGTATGTTAAGGTCTGTTTAATACACATAATTATTAAAGAGCCCAAGTGTAGAAAATATACATGGCATCATGTGAGATTGTAGGCTGCTTTCTTGGTTGGGAATGTGTTTATTTTAAACATGTATGATAAAGCATGATAAAGTAATTCAATCCAAATTAAGGAAAATGTAAAGAACATGCATGTAAAGACTTGACATACCTAAAAAATGAAGATTCAAATGGAGAGAGTAGCCAATTATGTAGTGTTTTTTTCTTCTTGAATCGAACTCCTCAACAATTTGAGTTTTTCACCACTTGCTTATTTTTCAATGTTAAATTGAATAACACTCAAATATAATTACTAACAACAATACTATTAACCAATCTATAATGTTAAATTCCTAAAATTGAATCACAATTAACATTGCAACACTACAAAAATTGAAACTTGAATAGATATATATCAAACTTGGTGCGAAAACTATGTTATTTCCTCCTTCTCAAGTTGGCAAAGCAGAAAAGGTAGTGGAAAGATCATGCAAAGGTGGTACAATGTGTCAAATGTGCATGTGAACTTCCCAACAACATGATAGAACTTCTTTTTTGTTAGAGCACGGACAGAATCAGTATGAAAATAGAGCATGTGGGCCTGGATCATGGGGGTCAACACTTTTTTACCCTTTCTATAGAAAGAGAAAATGCGAGTGCATTATAACGCGCTTGCATTTTATCCTGTATAGATTGATCACATCTTGTGCATTTCTCTTTCCAAACCTTCCCCTTTAGACTTGAATGACCACAAGGTTTTTGAGGGAGAACTTTTCCTGTTTCTTGCAAGAGCTTGCTAGATGCTCCACCATCTGATAGGCATAACAATGAAGGGGCAAGCCCTCATAATCAAATTCTTGATAGAAAATGCCCATCGAGGAAGAAAGATAGATCTTCTTTGGAAGCAGAAGTTCTAGTTTGTGACAAATCCTTATCCAAGCATAAATCGCAGGGGTTCTATCAACCCTTAACTTTGATCCCTCGAACCTCAACCCTATCCCTAAACCCTAAACCCTAAAGCCTCAACGTCAAATCCTAATCCCTCAACCCTTCACTCTAATCCCTCAAACCTAAACCCTATCCCTAAACCCTCAACACTATACCTTAAACCCTAATCCCTCAACCCTAAACCTCATCCCTAAACCCTAATCCCTCAACCCTCAACCCTAATCCATCATCCCTCAACTCTAATCCCTCATCCCTAAACCCTAAATTCTATCCCTATTCCTAAACCCTCAATAGACTCGATACTATACCTTAAACCCTAATCCCTAATCTCTAAACCCTCCAACCCTATCCCTAATCCTTATACCCTCCACACTCTACTTTAACCCTAATCCCTCGACCCTCAACCCTATCCCTAAACCATTGACCCTCAACCCTCAACGTCAAACCATAATCGCTCAACCCTTAACTCTGATCTGTTGACCCTCAACCCTATCCCTAAACCCTAAACAATAAAGCCTCAACCCTCAATGTCAAATCCTAATCCCTCAGCCCTTCACTCTAATCCCTCAACCCTAAACCCTATCCCTAAACCCTCAACACTATACCTTAGACCCTAATCCCTCAACCCTCAACCCTAAACCTTATCCCTAAACCCTAGTCCCTCAACCCTCAACCCTAATCTGTCATCCCTCAACTCTAATCCCTCATCCCTAAACCCTAAATGCTATCCCTATTCCTAAACCCTCAACAAACTCGATACTATACCTTCAACCCTAATCCCTAATCCCTAAACCATCCAACCCTATCCCTAATCCTTATACCTTCCACACTCTACTTTAACCCTAATCCCTCGAACCTCAACCCTCAACCCTCAACATCAAACCCTAATCCCTCAACCCTTAACTCTGATCCCTTGACCCTCGACCCTATCCCTAAACCCTAAACCCTAAAGCCTCAACCCTCAATGTCAAATCCTTATCCCTCAACTCTTCACTCTAATACCTCAACCCTAAACCCTATTCCTAAACCCTGAACACTATACCTTAAACCCTAATCCCTCAACCCTCAACCCTAATCCATCATCCCTCAACTCTAATCCCTCATCCTTAAACCCTAAATGCTATCCCTATTTCTAAACCCTGAACAAACTTGATACTATACCTTCAACCCTAATCCCTAATCCCTAAACCATCCAACCCTATCCCTAATCCTTATACCCTCCACACTCTACTTTAACCCTAATCCCTTGACCCTCAACCCTATCCCTAAACCCTTGACCTTTGAACCTCAACCCTCAATCCTCAACATCAAACCCTAATCCCTTAACCCTTAACTCTAATCCCTCGACCCTCAACCCTATCCTTAAACCCTAAACCCTAAAGCCTCAACCCTCAACGTCAAATCCTAATCCCTCAACCCTTCACTCTAATCCTTCAAACCTAAACCCTATCCCTAAACCCTCAACACTATACCTTAAACCCTAATCCCTCAACCCTCAACCCTAAACCTTATCCCTAAACCCTAATGCCTCAACCCTAATCTGTCATCCCTCAACTCTAATCCCTCATCCCTAAACCCTAAATGCTATCCCTATTCCTAAACCCTCAACCAACTCGATACTATACCTTAAACCCTAATCCCTTATCCCTAAACCCTCCAACCCTATCCCTAATCCTTATACCCTCCACACACTACCTTAACCCTAATCCCTTGACCCTCAACCCTATCCCTAAACCCTTGACCCTTGAACCTCAACCCTCAACCCTCAATGTCAAACCCTAATCGTTCAACCCTTAACTCTGATCCCTTGACCCTCAACCCTATCCCCAAACCCTAAACGCTAAAGCCTTAATCCTCAACGTCAAATCCTAATCCCTCAACCCTTCACTCTAATCCCTCAACCCTAAACCCTATTCCTAAACCCTCAACACTATACCTTAAACCCTAATCCCTCAACCCTCAACACTAAACCTTATCCCTAAACCCTAATCCCTCAACCCTCAACCCTAATCTGTCATCCCTCAACTCTAATCCCTCATCCCTAAACCCTAAATGTTATCCCTATTCCTAAACTCTCAATTGACTCGATACTATACCTTAAACCCTAATCCCTTATCCCTAAACCCTCCAACCCTATCCCTATTCCTTATACCCTCCACACTCTACTTTAACCCTAATCCCTTGACCCTCAACCCTATCCCTAAACCCTTGACCCTTGAACCTCAACCCTCAACCCTCAATGTCAAACCCTAATCCTTTAACCTTTAACTCTGATCCCTCGACCCTCAACCCTATCCCTAAACCCTAAAGCCTAAAGCCTCAAGCCTCAACCCTTCACTCTAATACCTCAACCCTAAACCCTCAACACTATACCTTAAACCCTAATCCCTCAACCTTTAACCCTAAACCTTATCCCTAAACCCTAATCCCTCAACCCTCAACCCTAATCTATCATCCCTCAACTCTAATCCCTCATCCCTAAACCCTAAATGCTATCCCTGTTCCTAAACCCTCAACAAACTTGATACTATACCTTAAACCCTAATCCCTTATCCCCAAACCCTCCAACCCTATCCCTAATGCTTATACCCTCCACACTCTACTTTAACCCTAATCCCTCGACCCTCAACTCTATCCCTAAACCCTTGACCCTCGAACCTCAACCCTCAACCCTCAACGTCAAACCCTAATCCCTCAACCCTTAACTCTGATCCCTCGACCCTAAACCCTATCTCTAAACCCTAAACCCTTAAGCCTCAACCCTCAACGTCAAATCCTAATCCCTCAACCCTTCACTCTAATCCCTCAACCCTAAACCCTATCCCTAAACCCTCAACACTACACCTTAAACCCTAATCCCTCAACCCTCAACCCTAATCCGTCATCCCTCAACTCTAATCCCTCATCCCTAAACCCTAAATGCTATCCCTATTCCTAAACCCTAAATGCTATCCCTATTCCTAGACCCTCAATAGGATCGATACTATACCTTAAACCCTAATCCCTTATCCCTAAACCCTCCAACCCTATCCCTTAACCCTAATCCCTCGACCCTCAACCCTATCCTGAAACCTTTAACCTTCGAAGCTCAATGTACTCAACCCTCAACGTCAAACCCTAATCCCTCAACCCTTAACTCTTATCCCTCAATCCTTAACCCTTAAAACTTGAACCCTAAAACCTATCCCTACATGCTCGACACTCGAAAGTATATCTTAAACCCTAATTCCTTAACCTTCATCCCTAAAGCCTCAACCCTAAATCATTAAACCTTCAACCCTAAACCCTATCCCTAATCCCTCTACCCTCGACACTCTTATTTAACCCTAATCCCTTGACCATTAACCCTATCCCTCAACCTCAACCCTCAACTCTCAACATTAAACCCTAATTCATCAACCCTAAACCCTAATCCCTCAAACCTAAACCCTATCCCTAAACCATCAAACCTCAACACTATACCTTAAACCCTAATCCCTATCCCTCAACCCTTAACCCTTCAAACTTAAACCCTATCCCTACACCCTCAACACTTGACACTATATCTTAAGCCTTAAACCCTCATCCCTAAAGCCTCAACCCTCAATCCTCAATCCTTCAAGCCTAAACCCTATACCTAATCCCTCTACCCTCGACACTCTAACCCTAACCTCGACATTAAATGCTAATCCGTCAACCCTAAACCCTAATCCATCAACCCTAAACCCTATCCCTAAACCCTCAACACTATACCTTAAACCCTAATCCATCAAGCCTAAAACCTAATCCCTCAACCCTCGACCCTAAACACTATCAATAAACCCTCAACCCTCGACACTATACCTTAAACCCTATGAGAAAAGCTTTGTGTATGGTACATCCACAGTGAGTAATTAATAGTTGAAATCAGAAGGATGATCATTATGAGAAAAAAATTGCTTTGGGGTACATCTATGTTTCTTGCTATCCACCCCGCACTTAGGGAAGGTATATTGTTATGAAACAGGCAAATAATCTCCCATTGTTTACTGTCTCTATCCACAAGAACTACTAAACTATACCTTAAACCCTAATCCCTCAACCCTAAACTTTCAACCCTAAACTCTATCCCTAATCCCTCTACCCTCAACACTCTACCTTAAACCTAATCCCTCGACCCGTAACCCTAAACATTATCCCTAAAGCCTCAACCCTAAACCCTAATCCCTCAAGGTCCTAAACTCTAATTGCTTATCCCTAAACTCTAAATCCTATCCCTAAACGCTCAACCCTCAACCTTAATCCTTAATCACTCAATCCTTATCCACCCATCTCCTCCACTATCTGGCTCACTCCCATCTCTACCCTCCTCTGCCCTCGACACTATACATACATAAATATAAACATACATAGATACATAGATATATACATACATACATACATACATACATATAGGCATACATAGATACATACATACATACATACATATAGGCATACATACATACATACATGATTAATAAACTTGAACAGAAAAAAATTTAAGGGAACATAACGCGAGCACGTTATAAGGTGCTCGCGTTATGTCAAACATGACAAACAACAGACTTGTGGAAAAGGAAAAATGCAAAGAAAACCATAACGCGAGCGCATTATAACACGCTTGCGTTATGTCTTGCTTTGGGAATCCCAAGCCTTGGGCTTGGGATTTGCTTTGGATTTCCAACCCAAAGGCTTGGAGTGCCTTTTGAATAGTCACAGACGTGTTTTTCCATATTCTTCAAGATTTCACATAATTTCGTTCATGCTAACCCTCATATTTGCTCATGTTTCAAGGTCAAACAAATCGAACACCTCGGTAATGTTAGGTTTTCTCTTAGCTATTTGACGATGTGATTTTTTTCACATTTTAACAATGTTAAGCCTTTCATCTTTAATTTCTTTGGTTTGTGTGTCCATTTTTGGGCAAAAACCAATGTTTGGTCTTTTTTTCATTGTAAATTAACTATTCATTGAAATTTCAAAAAAATTACATATTTAGAAACTAGACTCCATTCTACAAATATTAAAAAAAGAAAAAAATGATTTTCAATTAGTTTCCAAAATTTATAGGGGTAGAATGGCCAAAATTTTATTTTTTAGGATGTGTCCACTTTTAAAATTATTAAAAAATCAAATATTCATCAAAAAATTATCAGAAAAATTGGGCATAAACTACATGCTATTAGCTAATTTCTCACTGAAGCGATTTTAAAAATACTATAAAAAAGTTGACCTTTTGAGGGAGCCACAAAACATGCTATGTTATGTTTTTTTGACAGAAAGAACATTAATTTCTGTGGCTCCCTCTTTTGAAACCCTTAATCTATGCCATTTTTTTAAAAAAATAGTAGTTTAGAAAGTAGACTCAGTGCACTACGAACATTGTTTTGGTTGCATCTCCAAATTTTGAGTGTAACTATGCTCAATTTCTCATCCAAGGCCAGTATTTCCTGATTTCAGAAAAAAAATTGGCCACTTAAGACCCCTTTTTGGCCCCCCATCTTCTTGCACTCACCCCTACTAGTGGCTTACTACTAGATTCACTGTCACGATCAAACACCTTCCTTTTTTGTGAATAAACAATTTCTCAGCTCAGCTCTTCCTCTACCCTACTCTTCCTCTACACTTCTCTTCCTCTTCTTTCCTCTGCCTTTGCTCTGCTCTGCCTTTGGAACTTTCTTAATATCTTGTCATTTCTACTCCAGGACACCTTTTCCACAAATCAGCTACAAGTATTTATACACTACATCAACCTTTTAATGATCATCAAGGTTGGCATCAACCATTGGAACAATCTCCAAGGTTGGTATTACAAACATTTACAAAATAGGTCCTGACCTATTGCAACATCATGCAAAGGGAATGAAATGTGGATCATGCCATGCCTTAGCTGGGACTCAAACACAATCTTCCATGCCACAACATGCTTCCACAATATTCTAGAGATCTTCGCAATCACTGGGATCAACCAGGTCAGCCAAGATTGGTTACACACTACGTTATCTGGGAACAATCTTCACACACCATATCAGTTTCTTAACGCAGACCAAAGTCTAGATAGGAACATGATTAGGAGACATCCACAAGCACACTATAATCATCAGGAGCAACCACACGAACCTTCACCACTTTATCCTTAGGAATCTTCTCACCTGAGTACATGAACTTTACTATCTTCAACTGTCATAAAAGAAAGATAGCTCGTGGACCACCAAACCATGAACCATTACAACTATAGGTATTTATCATCATCCTAGACTTCCCTCTAGAACCATAGAGAAAAATACTTTATTGCGGAGGAATACGGAGCCAAATACTGTCTTCCTGTCTCAATTAAACTCACAGAAAAAGCATGCTTCACTCTGGTGAACACAACTTACTTAGATCTTCACACGGATGGCTCAAACCTGAAATGTAGCATCCTTAGAGATGCCTCTATCTTACTTCCAATCCATAGACCACTATCTTCAAGTAGAAATAAATGCGGAGCAGTTTACTAGACTATTCTTCAGCATACAACTCACTATCTATACTGCACTTCTCTATAACTCACTTGTTTCTTCCAGAGAGGCTAATTTTCTCAATATCCTCAACATACAAGTCTTCTAAACAAGTAATAGAATAAGATACATTTGACACCAATGATAACAAGAATATGTTGACATCAATGACAACATCGATTAGGCACATACTCACAACACTTTTCTATGTCCAACATTTTTTTATATTTTCCAATACGGGAGGCCCAACTTCTAGAGGCCATAACTTTTGATTTGAGGGACCAATTGACAAACCATTTGATGTGTTGGAAATATTTTGAAGAGATCTATGCAACCATAACCTAATAGAGGGGTTATGGCTATTCTAGACATTCTTCAAGGCCAAAAATGGCCTCTAGGTGCCTCAAAATTAACTTTGAAGCCTTTTCAGGTATTTCAAAACCTAGAAACTTTAATATCTTAACATATGTAACATTGGCAAATATCCCCTTGGGGGCTTTTCCCTCATAAGGTTTAGCTCTCAGGTTTTTTGCATGCATTTAGGACATCTTACTTCATAATTTGTCATCCCGATAGAATGAGCCCTAAGTAACATGACAAATGGGACCTAGGAGGACTGCTTGAGCTTAACCCTGCCCAAAATAGGTGGGGAGGAATTAGGTGCTCATGCCCTAGTCCTACCCTATTTTGGGGTAGACCCAATTTTTGGGTGTCAGCTTATGACCGTTATTTGGGTCCTATGCTGACATGGTAAGTTTGAATTTATGAAATCTTCGCAAGAGTGTTTGTAGTTGCATATAAAAGCATGTTTAGGCATTCATTTGTACACTAGATGGCAATTGTGAACCTTAGGCATTCTTAAGGTGATTTAAGGCTTTCATTGTGTTGCAAGAGAAGAATTGTGTGGTTTATGTGTTTGTGTTTGTAGATTTGAGCATCCATTTCCTCATGGAATGAAGAGCATCTTCCTCCCACGAGATCTTCATTACAAGGTGACATTATATTGTGTTTTCATCATCATTTCCTTTGGTTTTTGCCTCTGCCTCACAAGGGCACACACTCTCTATCTGACAATGGTGTTTGGAGACTTAAGTGTCCTCTGGGGCTTGACTGAGGCAAGCCTCTAAACACCACAACCCCCTCCCAAAGTTTTCATGGTTGCAGGTTACAGGTTGAGGAGCTGGACAAAGTGAAGTTACAGGAAGGCATCTTGAAGTGTCAGAATTGTAGAATAGAAGGGAAAATAGCACCTTGGACTTGGGTGCCTGCTCATTAGTCCTCCAACTTCTGTGACAGGAAAATCTCTGGAACATCAGGAAAGAGTTGCAGACTGAGTTTCCAAATCTTGACAAAAACTAGGGCCTTGGACTTGGACGCCCACTCCTATGCCCCTAGCTTTTCCACCTCGGAGCCCCAAAAATAGGTACTCTATGATTTGATAATTTTCTTCCATCTGCAAGAGCTTTTTCTGTTATTCTTCTATTTACAGTCGTATTTGCAAAATTAGGGTTTTAATGGTTAATTAAGCATACGAGAAGGAAAATTAATAATTAAACACCCTAATCCAAGCTTCCCTACATATCACAGTGACCTAGGGTATGATAGTGCATTGCCACTCGACCCTAGGTCCTTGACTATTAAGGGTGAAAGGAGGATTTAAACATCTAATCACTTAAACATTAACAAATCAAAATTTCACCTAAACATTTTGGTGAACCCATGTTTTGGACTTAAATTGCAACTTATTCAGTGTGTATCTTCAGATTTGGATTGATTTCATTCATTCATATAGTCTTTCATCTTATTACATTGAGAAAATTACAAAAAAAAATTGAAAAATTTGCAAAAATTTGAAAACCCTAGCTTGCATTTTCATATAGATTACTAATTGCATCAATTCTTTCTAAATTTCTCTAATTCATAATTTTTGCATCAGATCTGATATAAACAACATAAAAACACAAAAAATCAATAATTTGCATTGCATTTTCATCATTAATTTGCTAGGCTTTTGTAGAAATTTTGACAATTTTCATTAGACCTAGTAATTCCAAAATCTAGGGTTAGTAGGCAAAATCTTTTTTTAGAATTTTATAGTAATTTTAGAGGCTCATTCAAATTATAATTTGGATGTAGTCTTTCATTTTAGTGTAAATTTACATTTAGATTCAAAATATTTGCATTTTTGCATAGAAAATTTCAACAAAAAACTAACAAATTTCATGCATTTTCATTAGATTTGCATTGGCATTTTGCATATTAAAGCTTGGAATTCATTTTCAGATCTGATAATATTTCAATTTCATCATAAATCAAACTTCAAAACATTCATATAGCATTTTGTGTCAAGATCTCAAACCTAGGGCCTCAAAAATGATGATTTTCACTAAATTTGGCCTTATCGACTCTCAAGTGTGTTGTAATCAATTTTATGGATTGAGGTGACTGATATTATTGATTTTATTTTTTGCACCTCTTGAAATTCATTACAACACCTCTTTTTCTAGATCTTGGAATTGAAAAACTGTGAAAAATAGCCTATTTTTGCTATATTTTCACTAGGGTTTTACCTTAAGTGGCATTAAAAGCGATTTCATGCATTTTCATTAGATTTGCATTGGAATTTTGCATATTAAAGCTTGGAATTCATTTTCAGATCTGATAATATTTCAATTTCATCATAAATCAAACTTCAAAACATTCATATAGCATTTTGTGTCAAGATCTCAAACCTAGGGCCTCAAAAATGATGATTTTCACTAAATTTGGCCTTATCGACTCTCAAGTGTGTTGTAATCAATTTTATGGATTTAGATGACTGATATTATTGATTTTATTTTTTGCACCTCCTGAAATTCATTACAACACCTCTTTTTCTAGGTCTTGGAATTGAAAAACTGTGAAAAATAGCCTATTTTTGCTATATTTTCACTAGGGTTTTACCTTAAGTGGCATTAAAAGCGTGTTGTGTTGGATATTTTGACATAAAGTGGTTGTTATTACTAATATAATTTGGTTTCCATCATCACCTTCCTCACAACACCCTTTGTTATGCTCTTTTGCATTGAGTTTTGGTGAAAAAAGTGTCTATTTTGACATATTTTCACTATAGTTTGACTTGGCATTATCTTGGATTTGCATCAAGAGTGTGTCATGAAGGATCTTATTGTTGTTCTAGACTGATATTAGACATATAACTTACTTCCCTTGATCAAAATCCTTACAACACCCTTTGTTTCATGCATTTGCATTGGAAAAAGTACAAAAATCAAGCATTTTAGGCTATTTTGGGGCATATCGCTTTGCATTTGCCTTTGATATACTTTTGAAAAACTTTCAAATCTGATTTGAGCATATAAACATGTCCTCTAATCACAACAACAATAATAGGTTCCCTCCTAGACCTTACATGAAAAGAAAAGTCCCTGAACCTGAAATTGTGTTTACACCTTATGATAGAACAACTGGAGACAATGAAGGACCTCTTTACATCATTGTGAAATTAATGGGAAACCCCATGTATGGAACTCTTATTGATCCTAATTACATGACTAATGTTGCCACTAAAGAGTTCCTCTTTTCACATCAACTAATATAAGGTTCTTATGACCCTTCGAACTTGATGATTAAGACACATAAGGGAACCTTGGAAAAACCATTAGGAAAGATATCATTGTTGGTAACTGTATTTGAGAAACATGTTGAATAATGGTTTGATGTTACCCCTACTTCTGATACCTTTGAAATCAAAATTAGAATTCCTTGGTTAAAGGTTATGAAAGCTATCCCTTCGACTATCTATAAATGTGTAAAATTTCCTTTGAATGGACAAGTGCATGTCATTCCTCGAAATACATACAAGCCTTTAAATACACAACAACATTTTATAGTGGATTACTTTTTCAAAAAAACTAACAACAAACTAGAGCTATGAATAGACTTTACATTTTTGAGCTATAGAAACTGCAAAGCAAAACTTTTACATTCACTACCTAGTCTTTCTATACAAGAAATGACAAAAGATAAACAACCTGCATGTGAAGAGAATCTTAGACCAAAAGGACAAGATCCCTATGCTGAGGTTCCTCCCCTAAAATCCTTACAAGGATTGGGAGGTCATTTTCAGCAACAAAATGTTCCACTGCAACAAATGAGGTTTGACCCCGGTACTTCATCTTCTAAATTACACAAGCCAATGAAAGAGGATAGCCCTATCTTACAAGAGATAAGCAGTAAAAGAAAATGAAATAGAAAAGAAAGAGAAAGAAGAAGAAGAAGACAAGATTATGCCATAAACCTTGCCTCTCAACAAGAAAACATTGATCCTAACATTCAACCAAACAAAAATGATCCTAACAACGAACAATATGATGAGAAAGAAATGAATTTGGCTATGATACCTTATGTCCCAGTTTCCTCCAACATTAGAGAGTGGGAAGATGATGACGATGATTTTCTTATAGACAACCTCTAGTGCGAAGACCCTATAGGTAAGTATCTCTAACCCTTTATCTCTCTCGTGATGTGCTTCCCCCGTCATGTGTTATGTGTTGTTTAGGCCTCCTGGGATGAGGTCAGATTCTCCCATAAGGTTCAAGATACCAGAAGACCACTTTTGTTGTGACCTTCTTCTATTTGTATCATCATTCTTCTATATTACCTCTCTTTGATTTCATTGTTGTGTGTTGTTTCTTACGGACATAGTGTTACGGTTGGTGACTTGGGGGCACCCTCCTATGTGACTATCCCTAAGACACTTGTTTCTCCTCTCTTATTTATTGTTTCCCTTCCTCTAGTGTTTCCACCTAGCAGGTGGATGATGAAAAACATTTATATTAATGCATACCTAGTGTCCCTTTTGAGAGAAATAAAAAATTGGACTTCGTTCCTAATATGACGATGGGTTTGTATAAATTATCTGACGCTTGGCTAGTGGAAGTACTCGTGCTTTCCGCATAGTGATTATGATGATGTTTTTATCTCATTTACAAACCTTAACAATACTATTGCTCTATGCACCTTTGTTTGTCTTTGAATCCAACCTTAGAGGTACTCGATTCGGAGAGCTTCATGATATAGCCCCATAGTTATCCTCGAACTCTGAATTCATTGTATAACCTTGGCTCTTTGTGTGGTTAATCATTTGCATTGATGTTGTTATTTATCATGATCTTATAGACACTAACATGTTTCTTGTAGGTATGTGTTTGTGGGAACATTTGGCGATTGTAAACTACATGTCACCTCTGGGAGGCATGGGCTTTGTGTTCCCTTGTGTTCCCTTGTGTGTTTTCTTCCTACCTTAATGTGCTTGATATTGATACCTGATATCAACCACCTTAAGGTGGGGGCATATATAAGGTAAGCTGTCTGTTGTAGATGTTAGCTATGTGCTTGTCTTCAGATGTAGTTTAAAGAGTAGCGTGATGAGTTCTTCCTGCATCTTGAGTTTGTTTACAATCAATAAATCAATCATGTAAGCCCTCTGCAGAGGCAGGATATCGCGTATACCCATTTTATCTTAAGCCCTCTGTAGAGGTGGGGATGGTGTATTTCTCAGAGCAGATTGCATCATCCTACCATTTTCAAAAGTCCTTTACGGAGGCGGGGAGCGGTTCTGTGACTAACTCAACCCTTAAGCATGTTTTCGTCAATTGTTGTGGTGAAGCCCAATCGTCGGTGTGTACCTGTAATGTGCCTGAGATGGTGTTGGACCTAGAAATAGGTACACTCCATTGCTTGTCTACCGTGTTTTCTACGTGTCTTCAAGTGTGTGTGTTTGGCGTGTTTGCTTTGTTTAGCATGTTTGTTGCCCCATATGCAGTCTAAAGACTAGCACGATGAGTGCTTCCTACATTTTGGGAGGTTTTGTGTGTCTTGCATGTGTGTTGACCCATATATGCAGTATAAAGACCAGCGCACTGAGTGCTTCCTGCATTATGGGAGGTTTGTTTACTTTCCAGTACTTGCATCTATATTTTTTATATATGAGAAAAAAGAAAAGAAAAGATATCATGCCTGTCTTCCATGCATTAATGTGTCTTCTATGCATTTACTATCTTCTCTGTGTTTGGTGTGACTGTAACTATCTTCTCCGTGTTTTGTATACTTGTTACCATTTTCTATGTGATTGGCGTGTCTTCTCTATGCTTTGTGTGTTTGTTGTATTTGTGACCTTACTTTAATGCATGTATTGGCCTCACGTTTATACATACATTAAAGTGGGGGCTGAATGTAACATCAGAAAATGTCCCCTTGGGGGATTTTCCCTCATAAAAGATCCCAGGTCTTTTGCATGCCTTTAGGACATCTTACTTCATAATTTGGCATCCCAATGGAATGAGCCCTAGGTAACATGACAAATGGGACCTAGGAGGACCCATTGAGCTTAACCCTACCCAAAATAGGGGGGAGGACTTGGGCACCCGTACCCTAGTCCTGCCCTATTTTGGGGCAGTCCCAATTTTTGGGTGTCAACTTATGATCGTTATTTGGGTCCTATGCTAACACGGTAAGTTTGAATTTATAAAATCTTGGTGGGAGTGTTTGTAGTTGCATATAAAAGCATGTTTAAGAATTCATTTGTAAATTAGATGGCAATTGTGAACTTTAGGCATTCTCAAGGTGATTCAAGGCTTTCATTGTGTTGCAAGAGTAGAATTGTGTGGTTTATGTGTTTGTGTTTGCATATTTGAGCATCCATTTCCTCATGGAATGAAGAGCATCTTCCTCCCATGAGATCTTCACTACAAAGTGACATTATATTATGTTTTCATCATCATTTCCTTTGGTTTTTGCCTCTACTTCACAAGGGCATGCACTCTCTATCTGACAACGGTGTTCAGAGACTTAAGTGTCCTTCAGGGCTTGACTAAGGCAAGCCTCTAAACACCACAACCCCCTCCCAAAGTTTTTATGGTTGTAGGTTATAGGTTGAGGAGTTGGACAAAGTGAAGTTGCAGGAAGGCATCTTGAAGTGTCAAAATTGCAGAACAGAAGGAAAAATAACACCCTAGACATGGGCGCCCGCTCATTAGTTCTCCAACTTTTGTGACGAGAAAACCTCTAGAATAGAAATAAAGAGTTGCAAACTGAGTTTCTAGATCTCGACAAAAACTAGGGCCTTGGACTTGGGTGCCCACTCCTGTGTCCACAGCTTTTCTACCTCGAAGCCCTAAAAATAGGTACTTTGTGATTTGATATTTTTATTCCCTCTGCAAGATCTTTTTCTGTTATTCTTCTGTTTACAGTTGTATTTGCAAAATTAGGGTTTTAATGGTTAATTGAGCATAGGAGAAGGAAAATTGATAATTAAACACCCTAATCCAAGCTTCCCTACATCTCACATTGACCTAGGGTATGATAGTGCATTGCCACTCGACCCTAGGTCCTTGAATGTTAAGGGTGAAAGGAGGTTTTAAACATCTAAACACTTAAACATTAACAAATCCAAATTTCACCTAAACAACATCCAAACATGACCTTTGGTCAAAACTCACCTAGAATGTTGATTTTGATGTTTTGTACCATTGGGGAAAATTTTGGTCTCATACATGCTCAAATGCAAGCTTACTAAAAATAGAAACCCTACTATTTTTATCCTTATTAGAAACTTTGGATGTTCTCAATCATTCTCCAAAACCAAAATTGAAAGGAAGTAAAATAAAAATAAAAATTGGGTGATGCAAAATTTCTTTCACCTCTAGATGCTCCCACTTTAGACACCCAAGGTTGTTTGAGAAGTGACCTTGTCATGTCTCCAATGTTTGAAGAAAACCAATGTAGTCAACCTCTGCTTTGGGTAACCATGATGAGTCTCCAATAGGAATTCCTCTCCATTTCACCAAGTCTACTTCATACTACCTATTTCTTCTTCTCCTTCCCATATGACTATCTAAGATTTCTTCAATTTATTCCCCCTTTGAAATAGGTGCTAGGATATGCCACTGTCCTTCTACTTGTCCATCTTCTATACCTCCTTCATGATAATTTGTCAAATCAGCAATATTGAACACAAGTGAAATATTGATCCCACTTGACAACTCAACTTCATAGGCATTCCCTGATTCATGCTTCTTTAAAATATTACAAAGTCCAAATTTCTTCATCGTCAATTTATTATATGTTCCTATGGGGAATCTCTATTTTCTAAGATGGAGCATAACCTCTTCTCCAATGTATTGAATTCTTTGAATCTTGTTTTATAATCTTCCTTCTCCTTAGACTAATTATTCATTTTATTGATACACTTCCTTACCTCATGTAGATTCTTTAGGTGTTCTACAAAATCTTCTACATCTGTACTCCTCTTCTCCTCCTTATCCATCTTCCTAAAATTTGAAACATTTCTAGGACTACTTCCATATACAATATGGAATGGTGATTTTCCTATACTCTTGTTAACTGAGTTGTTGTATGAAACCTTAGCTTGTGTCAAAATCGAATCGCATCCCTTTGGCTTTTCTCCTACCAAACATCTCAAAAGGTTGCCAAAAATTCTATTTAACACTTCTATCTAACCATCAGTTTGTTGATGTAGTGCAAAATTGAACTTCAATTCTATCTTTATCTTCTTCCCCAATATCCTCCAAAAATATCCAACAAATTTTGTATCTATGTTTGAAACTATACTCTTTGGTAGACCATGCAATCTAACCACTTCCTTGAAATATATCTCTACACTATGAACTACATCATTTCTCTTTTGGCAAGGAATGAAATGTGCCTTCTTGAAAAATCTATCAACTACCACAAAAATGGAATCATGATCTCTGTGAGTCCTTGGCAAACCAATTACAAAATCCATGGGAATGTCTTCCCATGGTCTTTCAAGTACAGGTAAAGGCTGATATAAACCACTATTTTGACTCATTCCCTTAGCCATCTGACATACCCTACAACCCTATAGAAGATTTTTCACATCCAGATACAATTGTGGTGAATAATAGTTCTCACTTACTAATGCAACTGTCTTATTTTTTCCAAAATGTTCTACTAATCCTCCACTATGTTTTTCTTTTATCAAGTTCTCCCTCATGGAACTTCTTGAAATGCATAACTAACTTCCTTTGAATAATATGCCATATTGGATTATGTAATCCAACCATTGTGTTATGTCCATGGTCTCTAGGCAAGCTTTCCATGCCTTTGAAAAATTTGGATCTTTTGGATACAAATTCTTGAGTTCTTCAAACCTGACAACTTCAATTCTCATCTGCACCGACAAATTTTGTCTCCTACTCAAGGCATCTGCAACTCTGTTATACTTCCCAAGTTTCTATGCTTCAACAGAAATATATAGCTTTGCAAAAATTCAATCCATTTTAAATGTCTTTGATTCAACTTCACTTGTCTATTCAAATACTATAAGGGTTGATGACCAGTATACAAAACAAATCCCTTAGGCAAAATATAATGTCTCCATTTCTTTAATGCTTGAACAATAGCATGAAATTATTGATCATAAACATAATAATTCCTCCTAGCATCATTGAGTTTTTCACTAAAATATGGAATGGGTCTTCCTTCTTGACTTAATATAGCTCCTATGGCACTACCACTAACATCACAATCTACTTGAAATACTTTGTTAAAATATGGAAGTGATAAAATAGGTTACTTTGTAAAAATTTTCTTCGACAAATAAAAAATCTTTTTTTCCCCTACAATCCACTTAAATTATTTTCTTCCCCTCTCATTGTTTCAGTTAAAGGTGCATATATGCTGCTGAAATTTCTGATGAACTTTCTATAAAAACTAGCCAATCCATGAAATGATCTTACCTCATTAATATTCCTTAGTGTAGGGCATTCTATGATAGCCCTTACATTCTTTGGATCCATCTTAAGACCCTCAATTGAGATCACAAATCCCAGGTACATTAATTCCTTCTTCACAAAGCTACACTTTTCAAATTTATCAACAATTTCTCTTCCCTTAACCTCTCAAATACTCTACAAACATGCATCAAATGTTCCTCCAATGTTTTTTCTAAAAATTAGAATATCATCCAAATATACAATAACAATCACACCCAAAAATTCATTAATTACCTCATTTATGAGCCTCATGAAAGTACTCAATGCATTGGTTAGTCTGAATGGCATCACTAACCACTCATATAGTCCTTCCTTTGTTTTGAATATTGTCTTCCTTTCATCTCCTTCTCATATCCTGATTTGGTGATACCCGCTCTTCAAATCTATCTTTGTGAAGTACTCCACTCTACTTAGGAAGTCCATGACATCATCCATCCTTGGTAAAGAAAATCTATAATTGATTGTGATTTTGTTGATTGCCTTAGAATCGGTACACATCCTCCATTCTCCATCCCTCTTAGGTGCTAGTATTGTAGGTACTGCACATGGACTCTCTTTGATTAGCCCATTTTTCAATAATTCTTGAACTTGTCTATTCAACTCCTCATTTTACGCAAGAGTCATTTTATGGGCTTCATTGTTAGGAAAACTAGCTATTGGTATCAAATCCATTTGATGACTTATGCTTCTCACTAGTGACAACCTTTTAGGTACATTATCTGAAACAATATCTTTGAATTCATCCAATAGATCTACAATTTCTAATGTTAAATCTTCTCCTTCTTTATTTATTTTAGGAATCAAGGCAAAGTACATATGTTTGTGCTTCATTCCATCCAAACAATTTCTACCATCTACCAAAGAAATCCTAGCATTACTAAATACATTTTCCTCTGCTTCTCTCATAGGTTTTAGATTATATATCATTCTATCTTTTGTCAAAGAATAGGTGTTAGACGAACCATTATGGCTACCACACCTATCATACCACCATGACCTTCCCAATAACAAGTGACATACATCCATTGGCATAATATCACATAACAACTCATAATGATAATCTCCAATCTTAAACTTTACCAAACATTATTCATTAACCAAAGCCTTATGATCTTTCTACAACCAAGGAATCCTATAGGGTAAATGCAAAGAGATGGGGGACCAAAAAGTCACCACCATGTCCAAAAGTACAGAAAAATGCAAGCGCGTTATAATGCGCTCACATTTTTCTTTGCATAAAAGAAAGAAAAACTCATTTCTCCTCATAGCTATGACCATTGCAAGCTTAGCAACAAAAAAACTTAGGTGAAAGCATGATCATGTTGAAGAAAATCCTATCCAATCAAGTGTAAGAGAGAAATTGACAAATTCACGATGCCACCTCACCACCAAAGACGTCGTCAAGTGAATTTGGAGGCTCCATCACAAGAAGAAGGTAGGGTTTGATTGATTTTGTTAGTTGGAGAATAATTTTTGAGTTTTGCAATGTTTGATTTGTTTTTATATTGCATTTATAGTTATTAGGGAAAGAGAAAACCTAAATCTAGCTAAGGAGGGTGAAAACAACCCCAAAAACCCTCCAAACCCTCAAAACCCACCTTCACCTCCTTATAATGTAACTGATAGTCAAGAAAACTACCTATGGATAATAGAAGAAAACAAGAAACATCTTCAAACTATTATTCAAACCCTCAACAATCCAAGTGGAACCACTGATCGTAGGAGGGCACTTGCAAAATTACTAGAGGAGATTGTTTCCCACACAAATTTGGTGAGAAAACAAATCACCAAATTCCAAGACTATAGGGAGAGGTGTTGGCAATATTATGCCGACAAGTTGTTATATGAACAAGTCAAGAATGAAAAAATTACAAAATCTAAATTATGTGCACACTTTATTAATCCCAAAACCAGCCAAAGATTAGAAGAAATTTGCAAACAGTTTCCTATACATTGGTGTAGGAATGAAGAAATATCCCAAAACTTTTGGGATAGATGGCACATGGTCTTCGATGAGCGCCCATGCAACAATGATGAGGTACCACAATATTTCTTGAGGAAACTCCACTGTGAGTTCATCCTTAATAAGATTCTAAATTATTTTGACATTCGTGAGTTCCAGGGTAGAGGTGGTGGCTCTGCCCAAGATAGAGTCGAGGCTCAGCGAGATGAAAACTATGTGCCTGTACCCTTGGTGAGGCCAGAATGTAGGTCACTCCCTTTGGCTTCAAAGGAGAGTGTTGAGGTGGAGACATTACATTCATTGACTACTCTCACCCAAACCCTATCACAACATGCTGATGATCTTACCTAGGCCAATGAGGGTGAGAGTAGTAGGCATCATGTGTCCCCACATTTGTGCAATTCATGTGGGAACCTATGTGATTATGGGATGCACGATGCACGACAGGACTCTCAATAGGATGTTGCGACATAGGGGTAGGATATTGTGATGCAGGGGCAGGATCCATTGATGGAGGCATCCATATTGGATGAACTTGTTCTCAGTGACGATCTCTTACAACATACATTTGGTATTGATTCTCAGGTAATTTGTTACAAGTTTCATCTTGATTTAGTATATTGTTATTTGAAATTTGTAATTAATTTTATATGATTATCTATATTATAAGTCAAAAATAATGTATGTAATTGTCTACGCAATAAAACTCCAGGGTCAAAGTCTTCATCTTGCCTCTGTTAGCCATCCATTGGCGGGTTATGAGAGGAGGTAAAGTCAATAGGTATGAAATTTATCAGATAATCGTAATTATTATAGATATGTCAATGGTAATATTATTTTGTGACAATTTGATGATTTCAATAGTCACTGGTACCTCCACAGTTTCCTTGGTCCCCTAGACGCCAATCCACCACTTTTACGGAGGTAAATTTAACCATTTCTAAGCATTATGCATGTTTAAAATAATGTTATTTATTTATTTTGGTTGAATAATCTTGAACTTGATTTTTAGATGTTGAATGTGCAGATGACTCCTCATCTTCATGAGTCCGTACAGATAGGCATTGCTATAGCCATAATTTCTCCAAATCCTTTGACCGAGGTATGCGCCAATAACATGAAAATTTCATAATTTGTATTTCTTGTTTTATCTCATGTCATTTGATGTAATAAATGATATTTATGTTTAGTCAATTTTGCTTCTTGATGCTTCTCACAGGAGGTCACAACTCCAGTCCATCCAAGTATGGACGTAGAGAGAGACAAGATGATGGAGAGTGATCATCAGACGGCAGTAAGTGATCAATTACATATGTGATGTTATATATTTTATACATTTTCTATATTAATGTGCATATATTGTTTGATTGTATTAACAGGTGGAGCTGGATCGACTTTTGTTGAAGAGATCTACTCGACGTTAGAGAGAGGATGAGTCACTGATTGGCTCTACATCTTCACGATCAAGCAAGGGCCACTAATTATTTCATAAAAGTCCATAGGAAACTAGTTTTGGGACATTTTTTGTATGCCTAGATGGCTTTGTATACATACTTTTGTATGAACTACTGATGTATATTTTTGAATATATACCTATATGGCTTTGTTTGGACATGCCTATATGGCTTTGTATATAAACTAGATGTTATGTTCATGACATTATGTATATGACATCATATATTAAATATTTAATATGATGATCAATTATCATTACAGAAATTTGGTTTTACACATGCCAATTGCATTTGCTTGAAAGTTTATAAATCATTTTCAAATAATCCATTTTGTACATATCTTGCAATCATTGCATTCTATGGGATTGTACATTTCTTTGAGGCATCATTTCAAATAGTTCACGCACCTTGTCTATGCCTCCACACTTTCTATACAATTCATGTGCCTTCATGAGGTGACATTTCTTTGGGGCATCATGCTAAACAGTTCACGTACCTTGTCTATGCTTCTACACATTACATACATGTCTACAAGGGCAGCTACAATTACAACATGTGATAAATTTCCTATATCCTTTATGATTTGATGGCTATCCATACATTGTTCCAAACATTCTATTTTGGTGTACAGATAGGGAGGATGTTGGCAAAGGTTGTGGAATTTATCTTTACATGTGCCAATTGCTTTTACTTGTTCAAAAGTTTCTAAAGTCTTTTCAACAAATCTATTTCATGCATATCTTGCAATCATTGCATTCCATGAGACAATATTTCTTTGAGGAATCATGTCAAATAGTTTGAAAATTTGTTGTATATGCTTCCACACTTTGCATACATGTCTTGCAGGGTACTTACAACTATGATATTTCACAAAATTCCTATATCCTTTATGCTTTGATGCAAGATAACTCCATAGTGAAGGGTGGTCGATTTGTTTTGGTGGGGATGAGGGTGTAGGGGTGGGGTGGGGTGTTGCAAGACATAGCATCACTAGGAAAAGGGTCTTTGTTAACCATAGCATTGGTGACAATAACATACCAATTAAACTTTTGTCTAAGATTTAGTAATTATGTCAACCTATATTGTGAAAGAAGAAAGTCATGAAATGGTTCCCATATGGAATAGCATTAGGTCTTTAATTGTCCATTTAGTCATGTACACAATGTCAAAAGTCATATTTCAAAGTTCATAATTAGTGGAATTAGTTTTAAGTGACGAGATTCCATTTCTTTAAGGCATCATGTTAGACTATCCACTTGCCTTCTCTATGCTTCTACATTATACATACATGTCTTCTATGATAGTTACAACTACAACATCTTACAAAATTCCCATATCCTTTATGATTTGATGGATGTCCATGTACTGTGTTCCAAAGATCTTTGTTTGCCACTAGCAGAGAGGATGTAGTCAAAGGTTGTGGATTTTAGCTTTACACCCACCAATTGGTTTTGTTTGAAAGTTTCTAAAACATTATTTACATATCCTGCAACCATACCATTCCATGAGACCACATTTCTTTGAGGCATCATGTCAAACAATTCACTCACCTTGTCTATGCTTCCACATTTTACATACATGTCCTCTAGGGTAGTTGCAACTACAACATTTTTCAAAATTCCAATAGACCACATTTTTTTCAGGCATCATTCAATGTAACTACAACATTTGATAAAATTCTCATATGTATTTTGTAAGAATACATGAGATACTATATATTTCTATATGATTACCCTAATTAGTAAGAATTGATAAGAAAGAAGCATAATGGTAATAATTAGCATTCAAGGATTTCTAATGAAGACCCAAGGTTTGGGTGCCAATGGAAACTCACCAAACCCTCGAATCAATCTTTATTTGAAGAGATTTTATGATTTAGACTAATATAGATGCTTGGGTATCTCATGATCATATTGAGATCTAATCATTGCTTTGTTTCTTATAGGGTTTATTCCCATGCTTCTAATCATAATAATCAAGGTTATGGGACAGTAAGGTTATGGAATAACTCTTCTCATGTCATATGAGGAGATCATGGCCACAATACCATCAAGATGTTGTGAATTTCAACAACAAATTTCTATCTGTCTAAACCCTACCATCATACATACTCAAAAAGGCTTCAATTTCATGCAGTAGAAAGGTGTTAGGAGTGACATTTTGCATTCCATAGCTCATGGGGCCAAACGGACTACACCAACACATCAATGTGGGTGGGTAAATGCCAGGGGAGGTCTTGTTTCATGTGCCAAGTACCCCAATCATTCGGGGCAGTAGGTTACCAGCAAAGTCCCTTAAGATTCCTAAGATGAAAAAACTGCCAAACTTTGACGAAGCAATTCTTAGAGTTCATGGTAGGTGGGAATGTTTCATTTGGACCTATAGGTGCATGTGGAGTCCATATACAATAACCTCTCTTAGTTTTGTTCAACTATTGTCTATTTGACCATGCCAGAATCAAACACATTCTTGTAAAATGCTTCAGTTCCATGCAGTGGAAATGTTGCTATGTGCAATATTTTTTGTTTTTCTCATCGTTGGGCCAAACCAAGTGTGCCAACATGTTCGTGTGGGCAAGTAAATTCTAGGGGAGGTCTCATTTTGTGTGCCAAGTATCTCAGTCATTCCGGGCTGCAAGCTACCGGCAAACACGAAAGGTGCCAAGTGTCGGTAGCTTGCAGGCCAGAACGACTAGGATGCTTGGAACATGAAACGAAAACTTCGTTACCATTTACCCACCCACCTAGACTTTTTGGTGCAGTCATTTCTCCCCCAAGAACTATGGAATGCAAAATTTTAGTGTTAGCAACTTTCTCCTTTGTTTATAGATTATAGCCCTGAGCAACTGGGATGCTTGACACATAAAACGAGACCTTCCATACTATTCACTCACCCACTCCAATGTATTGGCATAGTTGGTTTGGCCCCATGATGAGCAGAACAAAAAATATGGCACCTCGCAACCTTTCCATTGCATGAAATTGAAGCATTTTGTAAGAATGTGTTTGATTTCAGCACCCTCAAATGGACAGGACTTGAACAAAACTGAGAGAGGTTATTGTAGATGGATCCCACATGTAGCTATAGGTTAAAACAAAACATTCCTAGCTACCATGAATTCTGAGAACTGCTCCATCAAAGTTTGGCAGTTAATTCATCTTAGGGATCTTAAGGGACTTTACCGGTAGCCTGCTGCCCTGAACGATTTGGGCACTTGGCACATGAAATGAGACCTCCCCTAGCATTTACCTATTCACACCAATGTGTTGGTACAGTTCGTTCAACCCCACAAACTATGGAATGCAAAATGTCACTCCTAGCATCTTTCTACTGCATGAAACTAAAGCATTTTGCAAGAATGCTTTTGCTTTCGGCACGGTCAAATGGACTGGAGTTGACCAAAACCAAGAGAGGTTATTGTGGATGGACTCCACATGTACCTGTAGGTCCAAACAAAATGTTCCCAGCTACCACAAATTTTGAGAACTACTCCGTCAAACTTTGGTAGTTTTTGTGTTTTAGGGATCTTAAAGGACTTTGTCGGTAGCCTGCTGCTCCAAATGTGTGGGCACTTGGCACATGAAATGAGACCTCCCCTAGCATTTACCTACCCACCCTGAGATGTTGGCATAGTTCGTACAGCCCCACAAGCTATGGAATGCAAAATGTCACTCCTAGCACCTTTCTATTGCATGAAGCTGAAGCATTTTGCAAGAATGCATTTGATTTCGGCACGGTCAAATGGATTAAAGTTGATCAAAATTGAGAGAGGTTATTGTGGACAAACCCCACATGCACCTGTCCAAATGAAACATTCCCATCTACCACAGATTCTGAGAACTGCTCCGTCAAAGTTTGGTAGCTTTTGCGTCTTAGGGATCTTAAGGGACTTTGCCAGTAGCTTGCCGCCTTGAATGACTAGGGTGCTTGGTACACGAAATGAGACCTCCCCTAGCATTTACCTGCCCACCCTGATGCATTGGTGAAGTCCGTTTAACCCCACAAGCTATGGAATGCAAAATGTCACTCCTAGCACCTTTCCACTACATGAAACTAAAGCATTTTGCAAGAATGCATTTGATTTCAACACGGTCAAATAGACTGGAGTTGACCAAAACTAAGAGAGGTTATTGTGGATGGACCCTACATGCACATGTAGGTCCAAATGAAACATTCCTAGCTACCATGAGTTCTAAGAAAACATCTGTCAAAGTTTGGTAGTTTTTCTGTCTTAGGGATCTTAAGGAACTTTGTCGGTAGCCTACTGCCATGAATGATTGAGGCACTTAACATCATATTTTGTGATCAACATCAACATCATGAGGACACTGAAGAAATCTTTAACACGTGAAGACACTGAGAACACTAAAGACATGGAGGATAAATAAGCATGAAGACATGAACAAACTCTTGTCATGAGGAAGAACCACAACCCAATCCAACAAGTGTCTTTATATCACAAAACCCAACAACATATCCTGAAAGCATAATGGTATCATCAAACAATAGAGAACCAATAGACCTACATAATTATGCATTCCTTACTTTCAAGCAAATGAAATTGGCACGTGTAAAACCTAATTCAAGTAAAGATAATTGATTATCATAGTAAATATTTAATATAAACTGTCATATACATAATGTGATGAACATAACATCTAGTTTACATACAAAGCCATATAGGCATGTCCAAACAAAGCCATACAAGCATATATACAAAAATATACATCCGTAAGATCAAAAGTATGTACATACAAAGCCATCTAGGCATACAAAAAATGTCCCAAAAACTAGTTTCCTATGGACTTTGATGAAATAATTGGCGGTCCTTGCTTGACCATGAAGATGGAGAGCCAATTTGTGACTCATCCTCTCTCTGCCGTCAAGTAGACCTCTTCAACAATTCAAGTTCATGCAGTTCCACCTGTTAATACAATTGAACAATATGCCATTTACTATAGAAAATGTACATGAAATACATAACATCACATATGTAATCGATCACTTACCACCATCTGATGATCACTCTCCATCATCTTGTCTACTGGATCAGTTACCGCCATCTGATGATCACTCTCCATGATCACTTACCGCCATCTGATGATCACATATGTAAAGGACAATGGTAAGAGAAGAAAGCCTATCGGATGTATACTAGAGGGAAGCAATTCATACTACTGTTTATATATAAAACAAAGTACAAGTAACCATCTAGGAAATTTTTATGCATACTTACAAATTAATCCAACGAACCATCTGGGTCTTCTCTACTCTTTATTGTGTCAAGTATTGCTTCATGGTTAGACTCACGTACCTTCCACAAGGTCTTGTTCAAAGGTCTACCTCAATATTGTATCAAATGAACATTGGTTGCCACGACAAGGTTCGAGTAATGAAGAATCTTCTGATGCATGTCAAAGTCCTCAAACAACCAAACGTTAACACTTGGATGTGGGTACCTTCTAAGCCATGTTCTAGTAACAATCATTGAGCCTGTAGGGTATTTGATGTTTTCTCCATCTGTAACTGGGGCCTCCAATTTATTTTTGGCCTCAACACAATGACACAAGTAATAATTTGTTCGCTCTTCATTATCTTCATCTGCAATAACTACATAAACATGCCCTACAATGATATGTACAGAAAATTAGATGAAATTAATCAACATTACAAAAATACTACAAAGTTAGATAACATTAGTATTTATTTTGAAACCTATGCAAGTAGATATATTACCT
Organism: Cunninghamia lanceolata; assembly: GCA_027924645.1. NCBI lineage: Eukaryota > Viridiplantae > Streptophyta > Pinopsida > Cupressales > Cupressaceae > Cunninghamia > Cunninghamia lanceolata. The sequence goes on from BSBN01000246.1 coordinate 2,115,919, forward strand.
AGTTGAACTAGATTAGATATGTGGTCAAAGTCAACTGATGATTCCATCTCTATCAGTTCTAGTGCCATCGGGGGTCAATACATGTTAAGTGGGCTAAGATAACTTAACTACCATTCATCAACCCACTCCTTTGACTCGCACTCATTCCAGGCTTGAATTGTACATGAAGAACAAAAGCATGACATCTTCTGCGCATGGATACTCCATGAACCTGCAATTGAGATTTTGAAAGAGTGTAGCTCACTTGGACCTGTCAGTGTACAATAGTCCTCATATGGTACAATGTTAGTATCATCTATCAACCAAAAAAATCTACAAATTGAAGACTTACCTTCATTACCTAGACCCATCAAAGCATTACACCATTGGACGATTGATTTTGCATCTATCAAGTTTGCATTGTCTTTATACATTAACTCTTCTCATGCTATGGCTCTTTTGATACATGCTTCTGCACCATCATGCTCCCCCTTTCCATGCCCGGCCTCACAAAAGTTCCACATATGTTTAACACCTATAATATTATGCCTCTTGCTCAGCCAATAGAAATTCCATGAGTTCTCAAATTGTGATGTACAGTTATTTGATCATATGATATGTTGACTGAATGATATGCCCCTTCTAGCCAAATTATTGCAGAACACCTGAAAGCAACCTTGCACAAACTCCATGGAATGTGTGCAACCATTGCTTATATAAAAATGATACTCCCTTATGATCTTTCTATCATCCTCTATACTATCATTCACATGAATGAATACGATGTGCACAAATATAGAAACCTGTGTCAAGTTGTAATATTGGGATTGCACCTCACATTGTGGCTATAGGCTGCAGTTCTCTGCAAAGCTGACAACTGAAACAATGCTACCAATTGGAAATGTGTCCTTGCATAACTTGAATTACAAGTCCAACCATCAAGCTCTACGGGCATGTCTTACATACTCATACACTATATTGTCATGAAATATAGACATAAACTGATACAATAGAATATTTTGAATAACATATTCACATCTCTTTGCTTCTTTACCATTTTTTGTATCATATGCCACTATTTTATACTTTATTCATAAGGTTGTAAGAGGATTATTTTAGAGATTTTTTAATACAGACAAAAGGTGAAAGTTTGAAGAAGATTGACCAAGTGCTCATAAAGGATTGTCATGACATAACTGATTTATTCAAAAGGATAGTCATATTCATGAAATTTGGATTGAGTTTGATTCCATTTGAGGTGGTGTGATGGAGTTTAATTATGTTCAATAAGTTTCACCTACGATTGTCCTAACACTGCAAACCATTGAAATACACATGAAGGAAATCTAAATTACTGAAATACATAGTGTGCAATTCACAAGAGTAGTCCTAGGGGTAGCCATCTAGGGTTATTGTGATTAGATAATTACAGAATGATGAAGCCAATATGACATGATGGATTATATGAATCATGAAGACAATGATGGAGATCCATGGAGAAAACCAAGGAGGACAAGATAAGACATGAAATTTGTGAAGTTTCCAATGGCAACAACTTAACCACCTAGCTATCCTTAACTAATCCATGATTACCAATGGATGTATTTTAGCTTCTATTGACTAAAAGTGACTTATTTATGATAAATATAATGCTCAAAATTATTTCTTGCAGGTCTAAGAAGTTCCAGGAACAAGTGGACAATAGCTAGAGCTATCTTGGAAACATGAATATTTGGAGACATACCTAGGACTGTCATAAAAATCATTAAACTAATCTCTATAATTTAGGGTATTGAAAGGTATATAGTCGATCAAGGTAACCAACATCATGTGCTAACAAAGGACGATTAGGAAATTTTGAAATATTGTTGTGTCATGTGCATACAAATCATCATGAATAGGTGCATAAGGAATGTCCTAGCCCAAGACAATAAAGAGGTCTCCACATCCTCCAACCTTCTCCAAGAGAATTCATAATATGAAACATGCGTGGAGAAGTTATCAAAAGGACACCTAACAGTTATGTCTAAATGATCAATAGAGACAAGTAGGATTGTCATAATAGGGGGCATAGGATAGTCTAAGATTAAAGCCATTGCATGGTTCTATTGAATGAATTGAATTATGCATATTAAGGAATAAATCCTTATATATCATCCTAGGGAAAAAATTAAGAGTCTTCCAAAATCAATTTTGGCTCCATTGATCATGAATATGAGTATGACAAACAATTGTTCACTAAAATTATTTTATGAAGTATTTGATATTGTTTTTCTCTTGTATAGCTGAAAATAGGTGAAATGAAGGCATGAAGGGCCGAAACAAGGTGGAAACATGAGGAATTTGGAGTCTCTTTGACTGAACTAACTAATACCTAGACACATATATATCTTAGAACATAAAGACATAAAGAACATAAGAACATATATATGTGAATTAAAATGGACATAAGTTGAACATACATTATAATTTGATATTGCAGTTGACCAATTCTCCAAAATATGGCTTCAAAATCCTCAAATTCTTCTTTTTCGCAAGTTTGATTATGAATTCTATATAATTCTAGAATAGGATTAGTGAAATTTATGGAAAAAACAAACATATATCATCAAATTCAATCTATATATCAATGGTAATTAGCTTTGAAACAATATCATACATGAAACATGAAACTTTCAATTTAAATAGTCAAATTTTATCCAAAAACATGCAAAATTAGTTCTTCTATGTTGAAAAAACAAAAAAGGTGGTGGATTGATATAAAAATGATTCTCAATAAGTCAAACAACATAAAAACCATTTTCTTGTCTGATATACTGCATGAAAAGTAGGAATAATAGTCATGTGGGGTCTGAAACATGGATCCCACATGCTTTTTTACCATTTTTCATGCTTCCCATAATGTGCTCGCATTATAACATGAGCGTGTTCTGGGAAGCATGAAAACATAAAGGTTCATGCATGCAAAAATCATAACCTTCTCAATGTAACTATGCATGTAGTTCATCAAATAGGTAATCAAGTGATGGTCCAAGAGTATCCCTAGACTCAAATATCTATATGGTTCGTGAAATAGAACTTGTTTATACTAGGAGGGACAAATGTAACCTTGTATATACATGGGAGAGTCCCTCTCTCTCTCTCTCTCTTTATTTCTCTATCCTATATATAGAGAGGGACTGGGAGACATGGAGAGATAGAGAGGGACATGGACATGGATAGGGAGAGAGCCCAAGGACATCCAGAAAGAGCTGGAGAGATAGAGATAGAGTTAGAGAAAGGAAAAAATATAGAAAGAGGGGCAAATAGAGAGATAGAGAGGGATAGGTGGAGATAGAGACGGGGAGATGGAGAGATAGGGATTGAGATAGACAAAGGGGTTGTTGGCAAGAGACATTGCTAGGATTCATAAGTGTTGTCATTGATGGCAACAAAGTATATCCCACTCATCTGCAATACATAAATCACTCATACTGGAAGTCAGATTGAAGATAGGTTGGTCTGGTAGTCAAGAACAGAGCATATGATAGGGTCCAATAGCTGGGTCTGAAACTCTCTGATGGTGAAACCTAGCATGTTGTGGATTTGGATGAGTAATAAGGAGTATCTGAACTATTGTATTCTAGAGATTTAGCCTTTGGTGACAAAGCATGTGAAAGATATGAGCATATGAGTATCAGACTCCAATTAGACAGCGAAGACAGAGGAAGAACTGGCCAATAGGGTATCAGACCTCAATTCAGATGTGTAGAAGGTGTTGATCAAGTAACTTGAGGTGTTATATGATTTTGGTCGACATAGGTAATGATTTCTATGCCTAAGTTTTTGGTGCGCATCATCAAACAAGTATGGATTCAGCTGACAGAACAGTAACTTGAAAATATCCTAAGTGTTCTTGTTGCCAACTAGAAAGTTGTTGGAAATACTTGATGCGGATATATACCTGATGGATTCAAGCTTGTGAAGGTGTGGAAGTGATAGAATGATTGATTAAGTGTGAAGAAAGCAAAGATAAGTGCAAACGTAGTAATCCAAACTCAGAATGTGATAGAAAAGTAATACGAAGCAGAGGAAGGATGAAATGTGCTAGATTGGTATACTGTGCCTAACTGGAACTGAATTCTTGCATATGCAGATGATGTTCATTAGTTCAAACACTTTTTTATCACCTATAAGATTTTGTAGACAATGAGTCTCTTGTAGGCAGTGAGCCTTTTGTGAGTAGTGTGCTCAGGCAATGAGCCCTAATTGGTAAGTGCCATTTTGTACTTCTTTATTCTTTTAATAGAGAATCCAATCTTGGGTTAATCACTCGTGGTTTTTCCCTTAATCAGGTTTCCACATAAAAATCCTTATGTTATGTGTGTTGATTTCATTTCAGCTCTTATGGTTGCTTATGCTTTCATGTTTTGATATATCACTAAATGATAAGATAAGAAAAGGAAGTCAAAGTAAGAAAGTTTTGAGATAACTGATTCACCCCCCCCTCTTAGTTATCTGCCTTGTTTCCAATAATTGGTATCAGAGCTAAGGTCCTTAGAAAAAGCCTAATAGCTTGAGGAGGATCTAGGAATTTCAATGGATGCATATGGTATGAAAGAACAACTACAGTCTGTCTTAGAAGATCTTGATCAATCCCAGTCTGAAGTCAATAATTTGAAAGAGCACCTTAAGGAGGCTGATGATTTCATCAATGAGCTAAAAGAAAAACTCAATAATTCCATGAAAAAGAGAAAGGAACTACTTCAAAAGTTAGCAGATTAGAATGAAGCCAATAATACTAATGAGAGCCTGAATGAGAAAACAAAGCTATGTGAAAAGCTGTCAAAAGAAGTTGTTATGCTAAGACATGAAATGGAATCAGGGGTTATGAAATTTACCCAAGAAATTGAAGAAAAGAGAAAGAGTGAAGATAACTTAAAACAATCCCTCAAGGAGAAAACAAAAGATTGCTACAAAATGGATAGAATAATTAGACATCTTCAGTCTGATCTTGGAGAAGCCAGATATAATGAAGAACAACTTGAGAGACAGATTAACACTCTTAAACAAGATCTTGAAACTACAAATGAATACAAAGAAAAATTCAAGATAAGCTTAGCCAAACTTGAATTACTACTTGAAAGTCAAAAGAGGGTAGATGATAAGCATGGCTTGGGATATGAGAAAGGTGAAAGCTCTAGATCTAGTCAAAAGAATTTCGGGTCATGAAGAAAAAGAAATAGGCCTAGAAGACCTCTAGTAAGACAACCTAATGCTCAAATCTATCCATCCTTCAATGGAAGCTACTTCAACTGCAACAAATTTGGTCATAAAGTAACTTAGTATAGGAGCAGAATGAATCAGAATAATCCATCCTTCTCTGGTCAATGTTTTAATTGAAAAAGGTATGGTCACAAATCTCATGAATGCAGAAATATGCAAATAAACAATTCTTTCAATGGTAGATGCTTTACATGCAATAGAATGGGGCATATGGCTAATTAGTGTAGATCAAGAGGATATCAATCAAATAAGAAAGGAAATGTTGTGTGTTACAATTGCAATAAATCCGGTCATATAGCTAGATTCTGTAAGAGCAAAAATAATGATGGAAAAGGTCCGGTGAAACATGATCAGAAGCAAGACAAATGCAAAGGTCAATTGAATATGGATGAGATTCAGAAGGAGGTGAACAAGACTTGGGTAAAGAAGAGTGTGATGAATATTGGTGATGGGTCCGCATAAAAATCTAGTATTGATAATCCTTCCAGAATTTAAAAAGTGAGCTCTAGCTCAGGGGGAGCTGCAAAGAAGATCAAATTCCCCCAGCCAATAAGTGCCTGAATTTGACACATTGAGTAAGAATCAGAGGTTATGGATTAAAGAGCTCTTGGAGGTTCATCTAAAAATCATTTAGTTAAAAATTGAGAAATCTGCATATTAATTTGAAGAAGTTTTGAGTAGATCCGGTTCCACCAGCAATCTGGTAAAAATAGAATTACTAAAACAGATCTGGTATGATCTGAAAATGCAATTTTATGGTCTACGGATTTAGAGGCATGTTTTGAAAGGCTAAAGTTATGTTGTCAACTCACTTGGATAATGATTTGAAGAGCCACACGGTGATTCATAAAAATTCACTCAAAACAGGGTAACCAGATGACTTAAAGTGTGCATTTATTGCAATGAGGAATTAGGTTTTTGTGCAAGGATAAAAGGTTCTTCATTCATCATTTACAACACTTTGTATTCATGAAGAAGAGAGAAGAGCTCTGAGAAGAGATCATCTAGAATATTCAAGTTAAAGTTGAAGATTGAAATCAAGCAGAAATTTGCTCCGGTAGTCGCTTCAAACCCTAAGGTGTAAAAAGGTATTTCCCTTCTACAAACTCTCTCTGAATTTCATTGCAAGAGTGGCTACTCCCATGGTTGTGAATTTCACTGAGAGGCTGAGACCAAAATTCAAGAAACATCCTCATAAATCTATTGAAGTTGATCCCTTGAGGGCTTTTTCCCATATCCCATACGGTCTTCTACATGTAGAAGATATTAGGGTTTACATTCACGCAAACATTGAAAACCTTGGAGACTTAGAATTGATGGAAATATATCATAAACAGTTAAAAAGTGAGAATTTTGATCTCAAACCAGAATTCAAGGCTCTAAAAGATAACCTCTTTACACATTGCATACATTTCCCGTCTTTTGTAGAGGATGAATGGGTCTGGTATGTCTTGAGTAGGATGCATGATAACTTTATGTGGTTAATGAGTCCATTTAAGATAACCAAAGATGCCATCAAGGCTATAACCGGATTGTACTCAACTAGTGGGTTGCCTACACTCAAATCTGTATAAAATCAAACCGTAACAGAAGCCACCAGATCAAAATATGATAAGAGGGCAATGACTATAGATGATATTATTGATCCAGATGTCAAGTTTGCATCAATCGTAATTGGTTACATGATTTACCACTCAAGTAGGGAAAATTTTGTATCCAATACAATAATCTATACTACATATAAGATGTTGAAAGAAAATGTAGATTATGATTTGTGTGAGCTTCTATTAAATCAACTAATGGAGAATCTACAGAAGATTAAGAAAGATAAGAAAAATTCCTTCAAGTATGGCAATTTGGTGTTGTGCCTATTCTTCTATTACGTGAATGAGTTACGAGGATCAAATGGTCTAATCTGGGCAAATGATAGACCTGTTGCAATTCAAATTAGAGATTATTTGTATGGACTTGGTGATGCACAAGCCTAAAAGACAACTCTCTGGGGTTACTTCAAGAATTTCTAGAGCATGATGCATGCAAGAGAAAGAATACCAAAATCAATAGTGGAGAAATACAAAGACACAGTTTGGTTCATGGTTGACACAGACCAATGCCTAATGGAGGCAGTTGAGCCAAGAACAGTATGGGTAATGCCCATGGGTTATGAAGTTGATGAAAACATATTGGAGGTACATGTTCAACACTTGCTAAGCCAACCCAAGGACACTAAAGTAGAGAGGTTTGGCACCTTTGATGAGGTAAACATAAAAATACATGTTGAATTAAGGAAGCTTGAGTCAAAAAGAAAAGTGAGGAGGGAGGTTGAAGAACTTGCTAAGAAGTTTGGCATAACAAAGGAGATAGCAGATGCAAATAGAGAAAGAATAGAGAAATTTGAAAAGGAAAGGGAAGGAGAAAAGAAAGAAAGCATTCCGGTGGAAGCCTCTACCTAGACAAGATCTTCTAGGAGTTCTGCCCCTGTCACTCCTGAAAGCTTAGAAACTACTAAACCAGAAGCTAAACCATCTGTTAAAGGAGAAAAGAGAAAGAAGTCTAAGGCCACAAGAACATATGTGAGCCTTAAGGATGATGAAGAGATAAAATCAGATGTGGAGGTCAGAGATTTGAAGAAAGCCAAGAATAAACCTTCCAAGAATGAAAGGAATGAGGAGGAGCAGAAGATAGAAGAGTTTGTTGAGAGACCCACTCTCTCCATTGAAGACATCATTAAAGCAGTCACTGTGGATGGAAACCTGTAGCTAGTAATAGAATTCTATGATGAGTACAATAATGCAGATAAGAAAATTCTTGAGGAAGTAACAATAATGTACCTAAACATCTATAACAAAGCTTTCATTGAAATAATTTCCTTGATTCCTAAAAGCTTAGAAGAAGTTTTGGAGTTAAGAAAAGTAACTGTAAAAGCAAAAGACTTGGAGATCTAGGAATAGATAGTGATAAAATTATGTCCAACCATCACTCAAAAACAAATGGACATGGTTTTCAAGGATGTCAAAGAAGAATTCTAGAGCAAGTCCAGAATGAATAAACTCATGCTTGGAGAAACTGACCAAATGGCTGATGAGACAAAAGAAATTCTCTGGAGTGCCTTGAAAAGGTTCAATCTTCCCATTATAGAGGAAGCAAATGAAGAGCCTTCTAACATGGATATTATAGGATTAAAGAAAATTGATGAAGAACAATCTGAGCCCTTAGACTCCTCTATTCTGGAAGAGGAAGTGCAGAAAGAAGAGACAAATAATGTTGATGGCAACAAGCAAATCAGTCCAGATGCCCCCAAAGGAAAGGAAGTTGAGACTGCAAGAGATACTGTAGAAGTAGTGCAAAGTTTCTTGGACAAGGATGTTGTGGAATTAGATGAACCAGAGTTGATTCAAGGGCCACTAAATCTAGACTCTCTCTAGTTCAGATAATGAAGATAGCATCTTTTGCTCAGGCCAAAGCCAAAGGAAAACTCCTGAAATCTCATATGGAGGACAGTGAGCTACTAAGTATTGCATCCGGAGTGTTGGAGAAGATAATGCCCACATATCAGAAGGATCCATCTGCCTCTCCATCCGATAATTTGAAGAACTTAGTTAATTCTATCAATACACTTTTTGAGTCTTTAGAAAAATTTCGCAAAAACTAAGGTTCGGAAAGAGTTCTTGGGAAAAAGATTCAGTGAGGTACAAGGGCTAATTGATAATGATAGAAAAACCCTAGATATTGGCATAAAGAGCATTGAAAACACTTTTAAGGATGATGGAGACATATATAAACTTTGTTTATCCTGGCCTAAAGTTGTAGAGGACATTGAGAAGAAAATGAAAGAACAAGAAGGAAAATTGACAAAGCTATCTTAGAATTTTGATCCTCTTACTATCTCTCTGGTAAAACAAGAATGCCAACCAGTTGTTATAACAAATGAAATAAAGAAACTCGTTAAGGAGAAGAAGAATATAATGGATAGAATGGGTGAACTCAGAGGGATAATCATCCCTAAGTTAGAGTTAATGCATGATGCCTTAGTAGATACTCTAAGTACAGCCCGGACCAGTGATCCAACAGATTTGAAGAGGGCAAAAGCATATGCATTTTTGTTGAGTGGACAAATCTCCATTTTGGATAGGATAAAGAGAAGTTGGGCCACAGAGCTTGTACAGCTGAAGACTACATTTGTAGATATACTTAAGTATATGTAAGTTTATCTTATGGACTGTATGTACATATGCGGCCTTATATAATACGTTTTGTACATTTTTAGTTTGTGGATCCCACCCTTTGCCACTGATGTCAAAGGGGGGGTGAAGAGTAATGAAAAATGAGGAATCTAGCATTAAGGGAGCACCGATAAGTAGTATGGAGAGATGGAGCACAAGCAAAGGGGGAGTTACAACGACACTTAGTCATTTTTCACTAAGTGTTGCCATCAATGCCAAAGGGGGAGATTGTTGGCAAGAGACACTGCTAGGATTCATAAGTGTTGTCATTGATGGCAACAAAGTATATCCCACTCATTTGTAGTACATAAATCAATCATACCGAAAGTTAGATTGAAGATAGGTTGGTCTGGTAGTCAAGAACAAAGCATATGATAGGGTCTGACAGTTGGATCCGAAACTCTCTGATGGTGAAACCCAGCATGTTGCAGATTTGGATGAGTAATAAGGAGTATCTGAATTATAGTATTCTAGAGATTTAGCCTCCGGTGACAAAGCATGTGAAAGATATGAGCATCTGAGTATCAAACTTTAGTTAGACAGTGTAAATAGAGGAAGAACTAGCCAACAGGATATCAAACCTCAATCCGGATGTGCAGAAGGTGTTGATCAAGTAACTTGAGGTGTTATATGATTTTGGCTGACATAGGTAATAATTTCTATGCCTAAGTTTTTGGTGCGCATCATCAAACAAGTATGGATTCAGCCAACAGAATAGTAACTTGTAAATATCCTAAGTGTTCTTGTTGCTGACTATAAATTTGTTAGAAATGCTTGATGTAGATATATATACACGATGGATTCAAGCTTGTGAAGGTGTGCAAGTGATAGAATGATTGATTAAGTGCGAAGAAAAGAAGAGACAAGTGCAAAGGTAGTAATCCAAGCTCAAAATGTGACAGAAAAGTAATACCAAGTAGAGGAAGGATGAAATGTGCTAGATCGGTAGACTGTGCCTAATCGAAACTGAATTCTTGCATATGTAGATGATATTCATTAGTTCAAATACTTTGTTATCACCTGTAAGATTTTGTAGACAATGAGTCTCTTGTAGGCAGTGAGCCTTTTGTGAGCAGTGTGCTCGGGCAGTGAGCCCTAACTAGCAAGTGCCATTTTGTACTTCTTTATTCTTTTAACATAGAATACAATCTTGGGTTAATCACCCATGGTTTTTCCCTTAATAGGGTTTCCACGTAAAAATCCTTGTGTTATGTGTGTTGATTTCATTTCAGCTCTTATGGTTGCTTATGCTTTCATGTTTTGATATATCATTGAATGATAAGATAATAAAAGGAAGTAAAAGTAAGAAAGTTTTGAGATAACTGTTTCACCCTCCCTCTCAGTTATCTTCCTTGTTTCCAAAATTGGTATCAGAGCTAAGTTCCTTAGAAAAAGCCTAACAGCTTGAGGAGGATCTAGGAATTTCAATGGATGCATATGGTATGAAAGAACAACTACAGTCTGTCTTAGAAGATCTTGATCAATCCTAGTCTGAAGTCAATAATTTGAAAGAGCGACTTAAGGAGGCTGATGATTTCATCAATGAGCTGAAAGAAAAACTCAGTAATTCCATGAAAAAGTGAAAGGAACTACTTTAGAAGTTAGCAAATCAAAATGGAGCCAATAATACTGATGAGAACCTGAATGAGAAAACAAAGCTATGTGAAAAGCTGTCAAAAGTTGTTATGCTAAGACATGAAATGGAATCAGGGGTTATGAAATTTACCCAAGAAATTGAAGAAAAGAGAAAGAGTGAAGATAACTTAAAACAATCCCTCAAGGAGAAAACAAAAGATTGCTACAAAATGGATAGAATAATTAGACATCTTGAGTCTGATCTTGGAGAAGCCAGATATAATGAAGAACAACTTGAGAGACATATTGACACTCTTAAACAAGATCTTGAAACTACAAATGAATACAAAGAAAAATTTAAGATAAGCTCAGCCAAACTTGAATTACTAATTGAAAGTCAAAAGAGGGTAGATGATAAGCATGGCTTGGGATATGAGAAAGGTGAAATCTTTGGATCTGGTCAAAAGAATTTCAGGTCATGAAGAAAAAGAAATAGGCCTAGTAGACCTCTGGTAAGACAACCTAATGCTCAAATCTATCCATCCTTCAATGGAAGCTGCTTCAACTACAACAAATTTGGTCATAAAGCAACTTAGTACAGGAGCATAATGAATTAGAATAATCCATCCTTCTCTGGTCAATGTTTTAATTGCAAAAGGTATGGTTACAAATCTCATGAATGCAGAAATATGTAAATAAACATATCTTTCAATGGTAGATGCTTTACATGCAATAGAATGGGGCATATGGCTAATCAGTGCAGATCAAGAGGATATCAATCAAATAAGCAAGGAAATGTTGTTTGTTACAATTGCAATAAATCCGGTCATATAGCTAGATTCTGCAGGAGTAGAAATAATGATGGAAAAGGTCTGATGAAACATGATCAGAAACAAGACAAAGCCAAAGGTAAATTGAATGCAGATGAGATTCAGAAGGAGATGAGGAAGACTTGGGTAAAGAAGAGTGTGATGAATATTGGTGATGGGTCTGCATCGAAATCTGGTGCTGATAATCCTTCCAAAAATGAAAAAGTGAGCTCTAGCTCAGGGGGGCTATAGAGAAGATCAAATTCCCCCAGCCAGTTAGTAAGTGCTTGAATTCAGCACATTAGGTAAGAATCAGAGGTTGCAGATTAAAGAGCTTTTGGAGGTTCATCTAAAAATCATTTAGTTAAAATTTAAGAAATCCGCATATTGATTTGAAGAAGTTATGACTAGATCCGGTTCCAGTAGCTATCCGGTAAAAACACAATTACTCAAACAGATCCAGTATAATCTGAAAATGCAATTTTAACGTCTACGGATTTAGAGGCATGTCTTGAAAGGCTAAAGTTATGTTGTCAACTCACTTGGATAATGATTTGAAGATCCACACAATGATTCATAAAAATTCACTCAAATCAAGGTAACCAGATGACTTAAAGTGTGCATTTATTGCAATGAGGAATTAGGTTTTTGTGCAAGGATAAAAGGTTCTTCATTTGTCATTTACAACACTTTGCATTCATGGAGAAGAGAGAAAATCTCTAAGAAGAGATCATATAGAGTATTCAAGTTAAATTTGAAGATTGAAATCAAGTAGAAATTCGCTCTGGTAGTTGCTTCAAACCCTAAGGTGTAAAAAGGTATTTCCCTTCTGGTGGTGCCTGCATAAGCAATCAGGTTTTAAGCATTTAAATATGCAGGCCCCTTCCTAAAAATCCAAAAATTTCTATCTCTTTTGACCTCTGCAGTGCTAAAAAATGCAAAAAATCAGTCATATGCATGTGTCTTTGTATATACAAAGGTGTTTGTATATACATACAAGTCAAAATGTGCATTGGCGGGTCAAAAATCCCAATTGGCCTTTGAAAAAGTGAGTTGTATGCATTTTACATGCATATTGGGCTTGAAATGATGCATATACAAAGTGGGAATCTTTCACAGATTCTTGGGAATATTCTCGCTTTGTATATTGGGTTGCATGTGGAGGTGCATTGAAAAATATACAAGGGTGTGCTAATATACATTTGCTACAGTGGCGAGGCAGAGATGCAATTGGTGGGGCCCGTGGATATGCAAAGCAGAATATACATCGGCTATATACATTCGAAAATGTGCAAAGGAATGATGTACAGTGACTGATATACAAATGGTGGGGCCCGCGGATAGGACATACAAAGGTGAATGTATATGTGATATACATTCGAAATATACAATCGAATATACAAGGAGGAAATATGCATTCCAGACCCGAAGAAGAAATAAAATGCAATGAATAAATATTTCAGGTCCATAGGTTGTATAAGGTGCTTGTATATGCTGATATACAAGCCAATATGCAATGAAGGAGATACAAGCCGGACTTCAAAAGGAGGTACATTCTGATGAATAAAATTTTCAGGTCCGCCTTGTATGTTGAGCAGTTGCATGTATATGCATCTTGCATATACAAAGATTTAAAAAGGGATTTGTATATGCATTCAAACATGCATATACAAGGGGGAAAAGGCCAGCGATAGAATCATGGGATGCCTACGTGGCACATTTTCAATGGCCGACGACTTTTCAACATTTTTGAGTGCTGTGGATCTCAGCAATGGGAAGTAGATCGACGACCATGTCTTGGACCTGCAGTGAAGGTTTTTTCCTAAGTGTTTGAAGTCATTTTTTGAGTGGGAAAACAACAGAGGCACGCTGTTATTGTATTTCAAGGAGTCTACAGGTAGATGAAGCATTGATGGCAGATTGTGTAGGGAAGTATGGGTGAGGTGACATGTGAAATACCAGGCTTATGAAGAGAACCTTCATGCGGTGACCCAGATCCTGATTCCGTCTGCTCCTTTCTCCTTGTCCCTCTGTTGCATTAACTATTTTGAGTGCCAATCTAATCATGCATTGTATCTGGCAAATTTTTTATTTGCCTTATAATTAATGTGTTGAGTACACTTCCTTGTTGTATAAGGAGGACTGTATTACTCATTTTTAGTTGTTGAGGACTTGGGCTTTTTTGTGTAAATAATGAAGAATAGGGCATGATCCTGGGTTGTTTTATCTCATTTTGGAGTTTATGAGTTGCATCATGAATGTATTTTGCACGTATGTTCAGTTTCATGTTGATATAGATGAAATATGCTCTTATGCATGTGTTTATCTGTTTGTCTCCTTCACTACATGTATTTCCTTCTTTTGAATCTGGTTGCTAAGGGTTTCTCAGATTCTAGGGTATAAGTTTCTATATCACATGCTTCATCTCTGACTTCCATTCAAGGAGTAGATTAAATTGTTTTAGGTTAAGCATGGAGAAGGTTGTTTGTCAGCAGGGATATCTGTAAGTAGAGGCAGCTAAATACCCATTCTTGGGTGATGTTTGTAAGGCAAGCATCAATCCAACCCCTTGAAACTTGAATGCTAGTTGTAAACCATCTATTGCATACATCTAGTTGACTCCTTGCCCTAAGATAGGCACCGGTCTGCTCCTGGGTTAGTAATTATGACCTAAAACCCCTTGTCTTGCATCCAAATCATCATATCCATCTTTCCATAACTTCCACCTGTTAGTTGCAGGAGTAGGATTAGGACCCCTACATACTCTCATCCACAACCAGACACATATGTCCAAGAATATTGCCAACCTTGTGATGTATCATTCACATCTTGGTCCACACATGAGAGTATTCTGCCTATTGCTGTCAAGCTAAATCTTCTTGTCATTGAGCTAGTCAATGTTACATCTTTATCAAATAGGGACACCCCCCTTGGTGCGGCAGAACCAGAAGTGAAGGGGAGGAAGCTCACACAACCTCCCGTAATCTGTTGGCTAAATCTGCCCGTGCATTGGAACTGGCAAACCCTCTACTGATTCAGAGAAAATAACCAACAGATTTTGGCGACTCTGCTAGGGAGTTAATGAAAACGAATAGTATCTGTGTGCCCATCCGAGTCACCAACAGATTTTGGCGACTCTGCTGGGGATGATTTGATGAAAATAGAATTTATTTTTATCCATCCGAGTCACCAAACAGATTTTGGTGACTCTGCTGGGGAGTGATATCTGGATCTTTCATGTGAATGATGGTGCTTTGCTGGTGGAATGAACTCAGAAACATATTTGATGAGATTTCAGTTGTTTGAAAATTTTTTCCTCTCTGGAGAGGTGGCAACTCTACATAAGATTTAAGTGCACATGAAAGGTTGATGTATGTTGTTGTGATAAAAGAATGTTCTGTTTAGATTACAGCATCTGGATGAGAAAAGGTACCTAGCTCCTTCCCATTTATATTTGTTGTTTTATTGCATAAGTTAGATGCCGAGGGGAAGCCTTAGGTCTTATGTAGATATATGATGTCTAAGAGTGAAGTTTATATGAATCGAAGTATGTATTCACCCATACTCAGTCAAGAGGGGGATGAAATGTTGAATAAAAGAATAGAAGAGATAAAGAATAGGTTGATATCCTTAGAAGCCCGGCAGGCTCAGTTAAATAGTAGTAACCCTATTGTGTCTGCCAGTTAGAATGGTAACCCTCTTGTCAGTGCTTTTGATCCTTTGTATGACCAATTAGATTTTTCATGGGTTGATTATCAAGTTGAAAGTATGCCTGCTAAAATTTACAATCAGATGCCCAGATTTAATTGACACAGTGTGTGTGATGGGGGTGCACATATCCAAAAAATTTACAGTTTTATGGAAAGACATTCATTTAGAGATGAGGATATGCGGATGAGGTTTTTTGTTAGATCCTTTGATGCAAAAGCTAGAGATTGGTATTTGAGCTTTCCAAAGAGATCCTTTGCCTATTGGGATGAACTTGTTAACTGTTTCAAAGAAGAATTTGCAAGAGAACCTACTGATCTTGTTGCAAGATTAATAGAAATCAGAAAACAAGATAAAGAGCCCTGTATTGATTTTAGTCATAGATTTGCAGTAGCCCTTTCACTAATCCCTAAAGTCTTCAGACTTGATATTTCAGCCCATGTTTGTTGGCAAGAGACACATTGGAGCTTCATGATTGTTGTCATTGATGGCAACAAAGGTTAACCCACACATCTGCAGGACATGATGAGTCTCTACCGAAAGGCAGATTGCAGAGTGTTGTGATCCGGTAAGCAAGAACAGAGCATGTGGCGAGGTCTGACAGTCAGGTCCGGATCTCTCAGAGGATGTATCTTGGTGAAGTGCGGATTTGGGAAAGCCAAGAGGACTACCTTGACTGATAGATTCCAAGGATTTAGCCTCTGATGATAGATGAAGAAAAAGATATGAATACTTGAGTGTCAGGTTCCTGATTAGTAGTGTGGACAGAGGAAGAACTGACTGGCAGAACATCAGACATTATTCTGGATGTGTTACTGATACTGGTAAAGGTTCTCAAGGCATAAGTTATGATTGGCCGACATGATTGATGACTTCTACAAGTATATCCTTGATCTACATTACTTGGTAAGCAAGGATTCAGTCGACAGATCAAAGTTCATGGAAAATATTGACTATTCCAGATGCTGACTATAAAGGTGATGAAATCACTTGTGCAGATATATATACAAGATGGATTTAGTTGTGAGAGGTGTCGTGGTTGTGGTGAAGTGCGAAGAAAAGGAGTAGAGCAGAGTGAAACCATTATGGCATGTCTGGTATGTGAAAGGACAATAGAACTAAGGAAGAGAAAGTGCAGTAGATTAGTGTACTGAGTTTAACCGGAACTGAACTCTAGCATATGTAGATGCTCCTTATCAGTTCAAGTATTGTATTACACTCTTTATAAATTGTAGATAGTGAGTCTCTTGTAGGCAGTGGGCCTCTTGTGAGCAGTGTGCTCGGGCAGTAAGCCCTAATTGGCAAGTGCCATTTTGTAATTCTATTCTTCTAACGGAGAATACAATCTTGGGTTAATCACCCCGTGGTTTTCTCCCTTAACAGGGTTTCCACATTAAAAATATTGTGTCATGTGTATTTCCATTTCATGGTTATGTTTGCTTGTTTGAATTGATGCTGCACTAATTATTAAGACATTCAGAAAGCTGAAATAATTAAGATAACTGATTCACCCCCCCTCTTAGTTATCAACAGTGTTGGCATATATTTTGAAGCTTTTGAGGAGGGCTCTAGTGCATTGTTAAGGGAATTCAAGATAACAAGTATGCAGATGGCATACAAGTTTGTAGAAAATATAGAAAAAATGAGAAATGAGCACATGCAGAATTCCCTATCCACAGGTTTTGGTATGAATAATGGTTATAAGGCTGCAAATGACCAAGTGATTATGGCATCATGTGAAGATAAAAATGAGAATGAAAATACATCAGTTGAGCATGTCAGTAGAAGGATCAATGATAACCCCTGTTGCAAGGTTGAGGTTTCTGGTTCTAAAAATAAAGATGAGGTTATGGATAGAAATGAACATTTGTTTGAATGGATTTGTGGAGATGATTGTGAGTATTGTGCTTAGGATAGAGAAGAAATAAGCAAACAGAGCAGCAATTCCATGTTTGAATCATTGCCTTTTATTTAGACACATGGAAATGATGAAGAGCAGTCAGAAATTGAAACAAGTGCTAATGATGAGCATGATTTTTCTTTGTTTGATTATAGTTCTATTTATAACATACAGGCTGATACTCCTCCACAGAGTGAATTCATTGATAATGAAAATGCATGTTCTGCTGCCCATGAACCAGCGACATACCACGATGAAGTTGAAACACCTGGATCACCCATTTTTGACAAATATTATGATGAGGATCTTTTTGAGTCTGGTGAAAGTCTAGGCACTACTGTTGATTTGGATTTTGTTTCTCATCCTGATGAAAGAGAGGCCAACATACATCATGAAGGTTATTGCAAAGAGATGCCAGAGCTTGATCTTTTCTAGCATGGTGCAGCTGATGGTTGTGTACATGATGTGCACAACTGTGAATCTAAAAGTTTTTTCTTTGATATGCCAGCTTGTGATAAGATGAGCCCTGATGTTCCTAGCTGCATGATGGACTTTGAGTGTTTTCAGTTTTCAATCCAGCTAGGAGATCATTTTGCAATGCATAATGCTGATACAAATGATGACAAGTGCTATATGCCATATGAATATGCATTGTTTGATAAATATGACACCCACATGTCACATGATGCTGAAGGTTGTTTGCATAGGGGTGACGGTGACAAGCTAAATCAGAGGGTTGAATATGCAGACAATAAGATTTGTTTGTGGGTAGGTCATGGCAGTATCTCCAGGCTTGATACAAGGTGTTTGATAAGGGGAGATATAGGTTTTTCTTTTCTTGGTGGCCCTAGGCCATCTAGTGTGTTTGGTGATGCAATTCAGTGTAACTTCATGACTCTATGCCCAATGGATAAGGGACTAGTCTGCATCCCAAAGTTTTAAGATTCTCGCCATGCCTGCAAGAGGCATGCGTCCCCAGACAGAGCCACTGGTGGTGCCTGCATAAGCAATTAGGTTTTAAGCATTTAAATATGCAAGCCCCTTCCCCAAAATCCAAAAAGTTCTATCTCTTTTGACCTCTGCAGTGCTAAAAAATGCCAAAAATTAGTCATATGCATCTGTCTTTGTATATACAAAGGTGTTTGTATATACATACAGGTCAAAATGTGCATTGGCAGGTCAAAAATCCCAATCGGCCTTTGAAAAAGTGAGTTGTATACATTTTACATGCATATCGGGCTTGAAATGATGCATATACAAAGGGGGAATCTTCATAGATTCCTAGGAATATTTTTGATTTGTATATCGGGTTGCATGTGGAGGTGCATTGAAAAATATACAAGGGCGTGCTAATATACATTTGCTACAGTGGCGAGATAAAGATGCAATTGGTGGGGCCCGCGGATATGCAAAGCAGAATATACATCGGCTATATACATTCGAAAATGTGCAAAGGAATGATGTACAGTGACTGATATACAAATGGTGGGGCCCACGGATAGGACATACAAAGGTGAATGTATATGTGATATACATTCGAAATATACACTCAAATATACAAGGAGGAAATATGCATTCCGGAACCGAAGAAGAAATAAAATGCGCAGTGAATAAATATTTTAGGTCCTTAGG
This sequence comes from Cunninghamia lanceolata, assembly GCA_027924645.1. Taxonomy (NCBI): domain Eukaryota; kingdom Viridiplantae; phylum Streptophyta; class Pinopsida; order Cupressales; family Cupressaceae; genus Cunninghamia; species Cunninghamia lanceolata. The sequence continues at coordinate 2,135,010 of BSBN01000246.1, forward strand.
TTGTATAAGGCACTTGTATATGCTGATATACAAGCCAATATGCAATGAAGGAGATACAAACTAGACTTCAAAAGGAGGTACATTCTGATGCATAAAAGTTTTAGGTCCGCCTTGTATGTTGAGCAGTTGCGTGTATATGCATCCTGCATATACAAAGATTTAAAAAGGGATTTGTATATGCATTTGAACATGCATATACAAGGGGGAAAAGGCTAGCGATAGAATCATGGGATGCCTACATGGCATGTTTTCACTAGCCGATGACTTTTCAACATTTTTGAGTGCCGTGGATCTCAGTGACGGGAAGTAGATCGACGACCATGTTTTGGACCCGTAGTGAAGGTTTTTTCCTGAGTGTTTGAAGTCATTTTTTGAGTGGGAAAACAACAGACGCACGCTGTTACTGCATTTCAAGGAGGCTGCGGGTAGATGAAGCATTGATGGCAGATTGTGCAGGGAATTATGGGTGAGGTGACAAGTGAACTACCAGGCTTACAAAGAGAACCTTCATGCAGCGGCCCAGATCCTGATTCCATCGGCTCCTTTCTCCTTGTCCCTCTACTGCATTAACTATTTTGAGTGCCAATCTAATCATGCATTGTATCTGGCAAATTTTTGATTTGCCTTGTAATTAATGTGTTGAGTACACTTCCTTGTTGTATAAGGAGGACTGTGTTACTCATTTTTAGTTGTTGAAGACTTGGGCATTTTTGTGTAAATAATGAAGAACAGGGCATGATCCTGGGTTGTTTTATCTCATTCTGGAGTTTATGAGTTGCATCATGAATGTATTTTGCACGTATGTTCAGTTTCATGTTGATATAGATGAAAAATGCTCTTATGCATGTGTTTATTTGTTTGTCTCCTTCACTGCATGCATTTCCTTCTTTTGAATCTAGCTGCTAAGGGTTTCTCAGATTCTAGGGTATAAGTTTTTGCATCACATGCTTCATCTCTGACTTCCATTCAAGGAGTGGATTAAATTGTTTTAGGTTAATCATGGAGAAGGTTGTTTGTCACCGGGGATATTTGTAAGTAGGGGCAACTAAATACCCATTCTTGGTTGATGTTTGTAAGGCAAGCATCAATCCAACCCCTTGAAACTTGAATGCTAGTTGTAAACCACCTGTTGCATACGTCTAGTTGACTCCTTGCCCTGAGATAGGCACCGGTCTGCTCCTGGGTTAGTAATTATGACCCAAAACCCCTTGTCTTGCATCCAAATCATCATATCCATCTTTCCATAACTTCCACCTGTTAGTTGTAGGAGTAGGATTAGGACCCCTACATACTCTCATCCACAACCAGACACATATGTCCAAGAATATTGCCAACCTTGTGATGTATCATCCACATCTTGGTCCACACATGAGAGTATTCTACCTGTTTCTGTCAAGATAAATCTTCATGTCATTGAGCTAGTCAATGTTACATCTTTATCAAATAGGGACACCCCCTTGGTGCGGCAGAACCAAAAGTGAAGGGGAGGCAGCTCACACAACCTCTTATAATCTGTTGGCCAAATTTGCCTGTGCATTAGAACTGGCAAACAATCTACCGATTTAGAGAAAATAACCAACACCTTCTACAAAATCTCTCTGAATTTCATTGCTAGAATGGCTACTCCCATGGTTGTGAATGTCACTGAGAGACTGAACCAAAATTCAAGAAACATCCTCATAAATCTATTGAAGTTGATCCCTTCGGGGTGTTTTTCTATATCCCGTACGATGTTCTGCATGTAGAATATATTAGGGTTTACATTCATGCAAACATTGAAAACCTTGGAGACATAGAATTGATGGAAATATATCATAAATAGTTAAGAAGTGAGAATTTTGATCTCAAACCAGAATTCAAGGCTCTAAAAGACTAGCACTTTGCACATTGCATACATTTCTCATCTTTTGTAGAGGGCGAATGGGTCCAGTATGTCTTGAGTAGGATGCATGATAACTTTATGTGGTTAATGAGTCCATTTAAGATAACCAAATATGCCATCAAGGCTATAACTGGATTGCACTCAACTGGTGGGTTGCCTGCACTCAAATCTATAAAAATCAAACCATAACAGAAGCCACTGGATCAAAATATGACAAGAGGGCAATGACTATAGATGATATTACTGATCCAGATGTCAAGTTTGCATCAATCATAATTGGTTACATGATTTACCACTCAAGTAGGGAAAATTTTGTATCTGGTACAGTAATCTATACTGCATATCAGATGCTGAAAGAAAATGCAGATTATGATTTGTGTGAGCTTCTATTAAATCAACTAATGGAGAATCTGCCGAAGATTAAGAAAGATAAGAAAAATTCCTTCATGTATTGCAATCTAGTGTTGTTCCTGTGCTTCTATTACATGAATGAGATACCGGGATCAAAAGGTCTAATCTGGGCAAATGATAGACTTGTTGCAATTGAAATCAGAGATTATTTGTATGGACTTGGTGATGCACACGCCCGAAAGACAACTCTCTGGGGTTACTTCAAGAATTTCTAGAGCATGATGCATGCAAGAGAAAGAATACCAAAATCAATAGTGGAGAAATACAAAGACACAGTTTGGTTCATGGTTGACACAGACCAATGCCTAATGGAGGTAGTTGAGCTAAGAACTGTATGGGTAATGCCCATGGGTTATGAAGTTGATGAAAACATATTGGAGGTACATGTTCAAAACTTTCTAAGCTAACCCAAGGACACTGAAGTAGAAAGGTTTGGCACCTTTGATGAGATAAACATAAAAATACATGTTGAATTAAGGAAGCCTAAGTCAAAAAGAAAAGTGAGGACAAAAGTTGAAGAACTTGCTAAGAAGTTTGGCATAACAAAGGAGGCAGTAGATGCAAATAGAGAAAGAATAGAGAAAATTGAAAAGGAAAGGGAAGGAGCAAAGAAAGAAAGTGTTCTGTGGAAGCCTTTACCCAGACAAGGTCTTCCAGGAGTTCTGCCCCTGTCACTCCTGAAAGCTCAAAAACTGCTAAACCAGAAGCCAAACCATCTATTAAAGGAGAAAAGAGAAAGAAATCTAAGGCCACAAGAACATATGTGAGCCTTAAGGATGATGAAGAGATAGAATCATATGGGGAGGTCATAGATTTGAAGAAAGCCAAGAACAAACCTTCCAAGAATGAAAGGAATGATTTAGAGCAGAAGACAGAAGAGTTTGTTGAGAGACCCACTCTCTCCATTGAAGACATCATTAAAGCAGTCACTATGGATGGAAACCTATAGCCGGTAACATAATTCTATGATGAATACAATGATACAGACAAGAAAATTCTTGAGGAAGCAATAGTAAGGTACCTAAACATCTATAACAAAGATTTCATTGAAATAATTTCGTTGATTCCTAAAGGCTTAGAAGAAGTTTTGGAGTTAAGAAAAGTAAGTGCAAAAGAAAAAGACTTGGAGATCCAGGAACAAATAGTGATACAATTATGTCCAACCATCACTCAAAAACAAATGGACATGGTTTTCAAGGATGTCAAAGAAGAATTCCGGAGCAAGTCCAGAATGAATAAACTCATGCTTGGAGAAACTAACCAAATAATTGATGAGACAAAAGAAATTCTCTGGAGTGCCTTGAAAATGTTCAATCTTCCCATTGTAGAGGAAGCAAATGAAGAGCCTTTTGACATGGATGTTGAAGGATTAAAGAAAATTGATGAAGAGCAATCTGAGCCCTTAGACTCCTCTGTTTTGGAAGAGGAAGTGCAGAAAGAAGAGACAAATATTGTTGATGGCAACAAGCAAATCAGTCTGGATGCCCCAAAAGGAAAGGAAGTTGATACTGCAAGAGACACTATAGAAGAAGTGCAAAGTTTCTTAGACACGGAAGTTGTGGAATTAGATGAACTAGAGTTGATTCAAGGGCCACTAAATTTGGACTCCATCTAGTTTAGATAATGAAGATAGCATCTTTTGCTCAGGCCAAAGCCAAAGGAAAACTCCTAAAATCTCATATGGAGGATAGTGAGCTACTAAGTATTGCATCCGAAGTGCTAGAGAAGATAATGCCCACATATCAGAAGGATCCATCTACCTCTCCATCCTGTAATTTGAAGAACTTAGTTAATTATGTCAGTACACTTTTTGAGTCTTCAGAGAAATCAATAGAATCTAAGGTTCGAAAAGAGTTCTTGGGAAAATGATTTAGTGAGGTACAAGTGCTAATTGATAATGATAGAAAAAACCTAGATATTGGCATAAAGAACATTGAAAACTCTCTTAAGGATGGTGGAGACATATATAAATTTTGTTTATCCTAGCCTAAAGTTACAGAGGACATTGAGAAGAAAATGAAAGAACAAGAAGGAAAATTGACAAATCTATCTCAAAATTTTGATCCTCTTACTATCTCTCTGGTAAAACAAGAATGGCAAGCAGTTGTTATAACAAATGAAATAAAGAAACTGGTTAAGGAGAAGAAGAATATAATGGATAGAATGGGTGAACTTAGAGGGATAATAATCCCAAAGTTAGAGTTAATGCATGATGCTTTAGCAGATGCTCTAAGTACAATCCAGACCAGTGATCCAATAGATTTGAAGAGGGCAGAAGCATATGCATTTTTGTTGAGTGGACACATCTCCATTTTGGATAGGATGAAGAGAAGTTGGTCCACAAAGCTTTTACAGCTGAAGACTACATTTACAAATATACTTAAGTATATGTAAGTTTATCTTATGGACTGTATGTACATATGCGGCCTTGTATACTAATTTTTGCACATTTTTAGATTGTGGATCCCACCCTTTGCAATTGATGTCAAAGGAGGAGTGAAGAGCAGTGAAAAATGAGGAATCTAGCATTAAGGGAGCACCAATAAGTAGTATGGAGAGATGGAGCACAAGAAAAGGGGGAGTTATAGTGACAGTCATTTTTCACTAAGTGTTGCCATCAATGCCAAAGGGAGAGATTGTTGGCAAGAGACACTGCTAGGATTCATAAGTGTTGTCATTGATGGAAACAAAGTATATCCCACTCATCTGCAGTACATAAATCACTCATATTGGAAGTTAGATTGAAGATAGGTTGGTCTAGTAGTCAAGAATAGAGCATATGATAGGGTCTGATAGTTGGGTCTGAAACTCTCTAATGGTGAAACCTAGCATGTTGCAGATTTGGATGACTAATAAGGAGTATCTGAACTATTGTATTCTAGAGATTTAGCCTCTGGTGACAAAGCATATGAAAGATATGAGCATCTGAGTATCAGACTCCAGTTAGATAGTGTAGACAGAGGAAGAACTAGCTAACAGGGTATCAGACCTCAATCTGGATGTGTAGAAGGTGTTGATCAAGTAACTTGAGGTGTTATATGATTTTGGCTGACATAGGTAATGATTTCTATACCTAAGTTTTTGGTGCGCATCATCAAACAAGTATGGATTCAGCTGACAGAATAGTAATTTGCAAATATCTTAAGTGTTCTTGTTGCCGACTAGAAAGTTGTTGGAAATACTTGATGTTGATATATATACCTGATGGATTCAAGCTTGTGAAGGTGTGCAAGTGATAGAATAATTGATTAAATGTGAATAAAAGCAGGGACAAGCGCAAAGGCAGTAACCCAAGCTCAGAATGTGATAGAAAAGTAATACTAAGCAGAGGAAGGATGAAATGTGCTAGATCGGTATACTGTGCCTAACCGGAACTGAATTCTTGCATATGCGGATGTTGTTCATTAGTTCAAACACTTTATTATCATCTGTAAGCTTTTGTAGATGGTGAGTCTCTTGTAGGTAGTGAGCCTTTTGTGGGTAGTGAGCCTTTTGTGGGCAGTGTGATCGGGCAATGAGCCCTAACTAGCAAGTGCCATTTTGTATTTCTTTATTCTTTTAACAGAGAATACATTCTTGGGTTAATCACCCATGATTTTTCCTGTATCAGAGTTTCCACGTAAAAATCCTTGTGTTATGTGTGTTGATTTCATTTTATCTCTTATGGTTGCTTATGCTTTCATGTTTTGATATATCACTAAATGGTAAGATAAGAAAAAGAAGTAAAAGTAAGAAAGTTTTGAGATAATTGATTCACCCCCTCTCTTAGTTATCTGCCTTGTTTCCAATAGGGGTCTATAGAGGGAGAAAGATAGAGATACATATATAGAGAGAGAGGGGAGATATAGGGAGATAGATCTAGCAAGGGAGAGATAGATAGGGAAATACATAGAGAGAGGTAGAGAGGAATATATTAAGAGATAGGGTTATGTGGAGAGAGAGAGAGAGAGAGAGAGAGAGAGAGAGAGAGAGAGAGAGAGAGAGAGAGAGAGAGAGAGATAGAGAGAGGAGCAGAGATGTAGTGAGGGGTAGATTAAGAGATAGGGATCCATATGTCTAGAGAGATAGAGATAGGGAAATAGATCAAGAGATATAACTTCTAGAGACATAGGGAGATAGATTTAAGGTAGAGGGATTGGGAGAGTGATAGAGAGAGGGAGTGAGATAGTGAGGGAGGGAGAGACAGAAAGGTAGAGTTAGAGAGAGGGGATCTAAAGAGAGATCAAGATAGAGAGACAAGGAGAGAGAGATAGAGAGGTAGGTATAGTTAGAGGGATAGAGGAGATAGAGATATCTTTCCTAGGCTTAGTCTCCTCTATATCTCCCTATTCTCCTCTCTACCTAAACCATAAACTTTAACCTCTAAACCTTAACCCCTATCACCTAAACCATAACCCTAACCCTAAATAATGCCCCTAACCCCTAACTCCTAACCCCTAAAAACAAGCAACCCTAAACCCCTAAACCCATAACCCCTAAACCACAAAACCTGGAAGCAACCCTAAAACTCTATCTCCTTATCTTTCCCAATCTCTATTGGTCCCCTTGCTCCATCTCTCTCTAAACCCTAAACCCTAACCCCTAAAATTGAGAAACCATAAACCCCTAACCCCTAAACCCTAAACCCTAACCCCTAAACCCTAAGCCCTAAACTCAAGCATCACTAAACCCCTAAAGCCTAAATAATTTCCCTAAACCCTAAACCCTATTTACTTGAGCAACCCTAAACTCATGTAAACCTTAAATAATACCCCTGACCCCTAAACTTGAGTAACTAGGCTAAACACCTAAACACATAGTTCAATAGGGGATGATGGAGGATCAATGGGAAATGGATGTAGAATTCTTGGATCTTGATTAAATCATTATACTCATTAGGATGTGATTTGATAGGATCCAATTTATTTGTTTGATTGTCTATTTTTTCTTGGGGAACAAGTGTCTCATCATGGGATATTGATGGATAATGAATAGGACTAACATGAGATGATGGATAGGGATAATGGGATGATGGATAGGAGTGATGTGGGTTACCTTCTCATGGATAAGATCTTGATCATAGATAATATCTTGATCATAGGGAGGATAAGCATGGATAGCACGATATTAGATATGGATAGGGTAAGTGGGGATGCATTGATATTTATTGAATTGGGGAGTAAGAGGTGGTGATGGGGGTTCACTAGGAGATGTTGGAGGATTAATGATGGGATCAATGTACAAAGGGGTTGACCATGAGATGGTAAGGGAATCGAGATGGGATTAGATGGGATGTTTGGATTTTGATTAGGATGGGTGGTTGGTGTTTCCACATTATTTGGACTAGGCTCTTAATGTATAGCTATTGCGTTTCTTAGATGGATGTAATGGGTTCTTAGATTTAGGATCAATAATCTTTGACTGTTTAACAACATGGCTACATGATGGGGTTTGACTTGGACTTATGGTAGGAGACTCTTCAAAGAAATGGATAGTCATAGGAGTGGATGATGGTGTTGGAGTGGTATACATGTTATTAGGAGGTTCTTTGTTAGGCTCAAGGATAGGAATTTGAGTACATGATGTTCTTAGATTCCTTTCTAATAGTCCTTGGGTCACATCCTTCATGGATTCATGGGTTGATGGACTAGGATATGCATATAGTTGATGGTTAATGATGGAAGATGTTGTGGGGTAAGAATTAGGATCAAGTGAATGGATATAGGAGGTCTGGATGGATTAGGATTCGGAGTGTTAGAGGGGGATGAAATTGGATCAGTGGATTTGGATGGCTCCATATCTTTTCTTTTATTTTGGATTTTGTAAAGACTATTTGGGGAAAAATTTTCAAGCATTCATGGGTTGATGGATTAGAGCTTAGAATGTTTGATGATGGATTAGATATTGAGTTATATGGTGGATAGATGATAGGGATTGATGTATTAGGTATTAAGAAAGAGTAAATGCTTTATTTATTCAATCATTTGCAGATACAAAACAATGTATATAAACTCTGAAGGAGTTGACAGTTAGGTGGTTATACTGAACTAAATGGTTAGATGAAACTGAACCAACCAAACTTGACCAAATAATGTAATACAATAATGTATTACACTAACATTCCCCCCCTTATTACATTGTTCCTGCAATAGTACCAAGGGACCCCCCCTTAATGCTAAAATACTCAACAAAGCTAATTACATAGTATTAATACATATTTTATAGAAGATCTTCTCCCAAAGAACAAATCTTAAACCAAGTGGGGCTCCATCATGCTATCTCATCTACCCTCAGAAAGGCGTAGCTTCAAGATGTTTTCTTGAGCTCTTTAGTCCCAAGCTCTGAAATCATAGAGTCTTGAATTATTCGATAATGAACCCTAAGAGATACGACAAATCTCTACCATTGTGTAGTTATTGTGAAAGGGTATAATTCAAGATCATATACTCTTTGAATCTCTCTGGACAACAATCCATATTGATGTCAACACCAAATCCCAAACCTATCTCCAAAAATAAATCTTCACAAAACATACATTCTTCAAATTCGTCAGCATCAATAAAGAAAAGTAAAACAACCAAAACCAAAAATGCTTCTCATGCAAAGCATCATCTCAAAGTGAGAAGCTAACTTGAGATGATGGAAAATCCTCCATCCTCCAATGCCACTAGCCTCCAATATGACCCTATTACACTTTAACCAACTGATGTCTTAGATGAGTCTTTGGAGGCCTCATCAGGAATAGAGAAGATAGCCTTGAAAGCATAAGCTAATTTTGACATGTGTGCATTCATGATGATAATGTCAGTTTGAACCAATGACAAACCCATACACTAATCAACCTTATACCTCCATAAAAACCCCTTTATCTTCATGAATAACTAGAAAGAAGATTTTCTTTCCTCCCTCAAGAAAGATATCTAAAACTTAGACAATGTTCAGTGGATATAAAATGACTAGAATACCTCTTTTTTCACACATTTATATGCAAGGTTTATTGAATACTTACCCAACATCAACTCGGTATACACGTCTAGGATACATGCTAGATCTCTCCAAAACTTACATAATCATAGCTAACATCACCAGTCAGAGTAACTAATTTTCCTTCACCCACAGCAATGAAGATTAGACAACATATATAAGCACTCCTTTGAAATGATCTAGAGCTTCAAACTAGTTCAGCTACAATTGCTTCACATGTCACTTAATCATAGGTTGACATCATTGTAAAATGTTCTTTGGAGATATCTAATACCAAGGATGCCTTAGAAACTCTTCACAACGTTAACACAAATACCTCCTTGATTTTTTTTTATGCCTCCTTGTTTTCCTTTTCAACACATCTTTTGTCTTCACACACAACACTATCAACATTTTTAAATAGTTCCAAAATTTTATGAAATGCTTCCTACACTTGCAAACCATAACTGACATTTCTCATGCCATTTCCATTCACTAATGTGGCACTTACAGAAGCAGAAAGATTAATTAAAAAGTAACAGTTGTTCTCAATGCTGTGGGTCATATTTAAAACCATTCTTCTTCAAGGTAGTCCAACTTATTTCACTAGTATGTATATCTTGGAATTTTTAATTGAAGATGATGTAATGAATTAAAATAAACAAAAATAGGTGGCAACTCTACATTCTTCTCAGCAAATCTCTAATGCCACCATTACCATTCTCTCCAGGTAGTAATGAATATGAAGATGACAATGATTTAGAAAATGGAATTGACAACAATTTGATCTACAACACATTATTATTTGAATACAATCTTCAATGCTATTCTATGTCTTCAAAACTGGAAGCAGAATTCAACTCACAGGCATAGACGATCTCTGTGTCTTCAAACAAATCGATTACCATTTTCTTTGACTAAATGTATTTGCTTTTCCCCACATGATTTTTTTATACACCATAAACCTTTTTACAAGACTATACTTCTGTTTAAAATATATAACTAACAAATCTTTCACATGAAAACAATGAATGGTTCTCCATCGCATTGCCTTGGATCATGGCTGCTTCACACAGACTTCAATCCCTTCACATGGCTTCACACAGAGATTGCACCAAGATAGGATCAAATGAGTGCTCTGATACCATATTAAGAAAGAGTAAATGCTTTATTTATTTGATCATTTGTAGATACAAAACAATGTATATAAACTCTGAGGGAGTTGACAGTTAGGTGGTTATACCAAACTAAATGGTTAGATGAAACTGAACCAACCAAACTTGACCGAACAATGTAATACAATAATGTACTACGCTAACATTAGGAGATGGGTGGACTAACTCATTAAGATTAAGAGGATTGGAGGGAAATTATAAAATAATTCCCCTTTAAGCCTAACCCCTAAACCCTAAACCTCTCTCTCTCTCTCTCCCAAAACCCCTATTTAACCTAAATAATACCCCTAAAATCTAACCCCTAAACCATAAACCTGAGAAACCCTAAACCCCTAAACTCTAAATAATTCCACTAAACCCTAAACTTAAGAAACCATAACCTCATAAACCTAACCAACCCTCTCTCTCTCTCCAAAACAAGAAAACTAGGACTCTCTCTCTCTCTCTCTCTCTCTCTCTCTCTCCTTATCACCCTATCTCTCCCCTCTCTCCCTCTTCCTCCCTCTCTTCTCACATGTTGACAAAGAATATGGAAACAAGAAAACTAGGACATGCAAAGAGGGACGAGGATATAAATTGAGATGATGAAATGGAAACAAGATAATTTATGAAATTTCATTGTATGGGAAGAATGATGAGGAGAGGTAGTGAGGGGAGGGAAGCAGAGAGTGAGAGAGAGGATAGGAGGTAGAGACAAGAGGGAAGCAGAGAGTGGGAGAGGATTGTAGGAGGTAGACAGGGGAATGAAGAAGAGAGAGAGGGTAGGAGGTAGATAGGGGAGGGAAGCAGAGACTGAGAGAGAGGACCTAGGAGGTAGACATGGGACATAAGTAGAAAGTGAGATAGAGGGTAAGAGGTAGAGAGGTGGGGGAGAAGAGAGTGAGAGAGAAGGTAGGAGGTAGAGAGGTGAGGGAAGCAAAGACTCAGAAAGAGGGTAGGAGGTAGATAGAGGAGGGAAGTAGAGAGTGAAAGAGAGGGTAGAAGGTAGAGAGGGGAGGGAAGAAGAGAGTGAGAGGGAAGGTAGGAGGTAGAGAGGGGAGGGAAGCAAAGAATCAGAGAGAGGGTAGGACACAGAGAGAGGAGGGAAGTAGAGAGTGAGAGAGATGATAGGAAGTGTAGTTGCCCTTGTAGACATGTATGTAAAGTGTGGAAGCATAGACAAGGCATGTCAATTGTATGACGTAACAACTCAAAGAGATGTTCTATAATAGAATGCAATGATTGCAAGATATGCAAAAAATGGATTGGTTGAAAAGGCTTTAGAAACTTTCAAGCAAATGCAATTGACATGTGTAAAGCCAATTTTGCTCAACATAACATGAGCGCATTATAATGTGCTTGTGTTATGGATTTCACATAACGCGAGCACATTATAACACACTTGCGTTATACTGAGCATGCTTAGACATGTTTTTTTCTAGTTTTTAGCAAAATTCTGAGATAATCTAGAGTGTGCTCCCCATCAGGATGGCATTTTTTCCAATGACAACTTAAAAAATACCACCATAATCTTGATCTCTCATTTAGCTATCTAGCCATATAATTTTTTTCACATTTTGAGTACGTCAAGGGTTTCATCTTGAATTTCTTTTGTTAGTGTGCCCATTTTTTGTCAAAAACCAGTGTCTAGTATTTTTGACTTTTTTTTAACCGTTCATCAAAATTTTAAATAAGTTACATTTTTAGAAACTAGACTCCATTCTACACGTATTCAAATTTTTTATTTATTTTTGATTAGTTTTCAAAAAGTTTAGGGGGGAGCACGCTCAAATTTTTGTTTTTCAGGATGTGTCCACTTCGAAAATTACTAAAAAATCAATTATTCATGAAAATATTATCAGAAAAATTAGGAATAAACTACATAGTGTTAGCCAATTTCTCACTGGAGTGATTATTGAAATACTAAAAAAAAGTTAACATTTTAGGGGGAGCACACCAGATGCTATGTTATGTTTTTTTGAGAAAAACAGGACCAATTTGTGTGCTCCCCCTTTTTGAACCCCTAAATCTCAACCATTTTTGGAAAACAATTAGTAGTTTAGAACCTAGATTTAGAGCACTATGATTCTTGTTTTTGTTCCATCTTCAAATTTTGAGTCTAGCTATCTTAAATTTCTCATCCAACATCAATGTTTCCTGATTTTAGAAAAAAAGTGGCAACTTAAGACCCCATTTTGGTCCCTCATCTTTGTGTACTTACCCTATAGGGATGTGTCCATGTTCTATTCTTTTCAAATCCTACTTTCTGACCATCTCTTTAGAAACTAGATTATCTATACTTCCATCAATAATCACATCATAAAACTTACCTACTAATTTACACCTTGTTTAGAATAGGATCTTTCTTTGTGTTGGTTCTTCTTTTCCCTCTTCTTTTAGCAAGGATCTTTTGATAACAAGATTTTCTCCTCTTTCTACATCTTCTAAATGTTCAGATCTAGCCTCCTCATCAACATGGACAATTCTAGTATTACCCTCTGGTATTTTGTTTGTTACTCCCTAATTTTGTTGATAGTCATATGGTCTATACCCTTCTTCATCTCATCTAAAATAGGTTCCTCTAAATCCTCCTCTTCTAGGTCCTCTTTAAAATCTATGTCTTCCTCTCTGGTCCCCATTATTCTAATTTTGAGGGAAGTATGCATTCTCACCTTTGTTATTTTTATCAGTGCATACATCTTCATTTTTCTTTTGCTCATCTTATTATCCATGACCCCCATATGATCTTCCACTAGTTCTTCCACCACACCTCTTCCTCTTTGTTTGTTCTCAAATTTTTTGTTTAGCTTTTCATCTACCTTCATTGCAAACTGATATGCATCTCCAATAGTTTTCAATCTGACCAGGCTTAATTCTTCTTAGATACTAGGTTTCAATCTATTGATATACATGGCTACCTTCTCTTTATTAGTCTCTATGTGACCTACTTTGATGATAACTTTGTAAAATGCTTTATTGTGCATTCTTTTCTTGTCTTGTTCATGCGTCTTGAACCTTGCATTTTCTTCAAAAGTTCCAGCTCATAATCCACAGGAATAAACCTTCTCTTCAATTTATCCACCATTTTATCCCATCTAGTGATCTTCTCTTTTCCTCTTTGGTTTCTTTCTAATTGCACCTCCTTCCACCGAATTCTAGTATGACCTTTGAGCCTGGTCTTGGAAAAATTGACCCTCTCAGGATCTTCTATTTTTTCATATTCAAAATAGTCTTCCATATAATTGATCCAATCTATCAATTCTTCTAGATTGAGACTATCAGTATATGTAGAGATATCTATCTTAGCCCGTTTCCTAATTTTTATTATGTCCTTCAATAGTCTAACTTGTTTAGGTTCCACTTCTCCCTCATCTTATTTAGATTATTCATCATCATGGGCAACATCGTCTTCATATTCACTTTCATCTCTCCTTCTCAATTCAAACCCACTTCTCAGTTCCTCCTGGATTAAATTAATTTGCCTTTGCAAAGCTCTAAACCCTTCTTTCACAACAACATTTCTACCACCACAGTTTCTTTGTGGAGGCATCTTGTTTTTCTTCCTTCTTCTCTTACACTTAATGTAAAATTTCCTCAATGTGAAGTTGCCTCAAATTGTTGATTCTTCTTTCACCTTCAAACACATTAGCTCAAGGTCCTAGCACAAACAGCCTCACTATTCTGTGATCTCCTTACACACTTAGGATACACTTTCTCTGATACCACTTTCAAAGGGTGTACTCCACCCAAGACACTAAAAAAAACTATAAACTTCAAAACAATGAGAACATGAACTCAGGGGGAAAACATAGTGATTTACATGGGGAAAACACTTTCAGGAGAAAAGCCCTACACTCCAACAAAAGCTCAATATATCATTCAAAAATCTCAATAGGATTACAATATACTTTCAAAGCAAGATTTCATAATAGTATCACCAACTATAGATCTGAAGGAAACTCAACATCTATAATACTCTCACCCACAACCTCCATCTCAAGCACCTGGTATATATGAGCTACAATACATGAAATTGTTAAATGGTAATTAAAAAATCATGAGCTAAAACCACTTAAAAGTGGTGTCCAAATTATCTCCAATTAAATATGCCTTATGATGTGTCAAACCACACACCAACATGTGTAAGTCCCCCTTACAACTCTTTTTTTTGTCTAGTTCATGTTTTTATATTTTCTAATATGGGATGCCCAACTTCTGGAGGCCATAACTTTTGATTCAAGAGGCCAATTAATGAATTTTTTTATGTTTTGGAAATCTTTTGAAGAGATCAAAGAAATCATATAACCTACTACATTGATTGCAATTATTATAGACATTTTTGGGCCCATAACGACCTGTAGGTGCCTCAAAATTGAGTTTGAAACATTTTCAGGTATTTCAAAAAATAGAAACTTTGATATCTTGACATGTAAACATGACCTTGGGTTGAAACTCGCCCAAAATGTTCATTTGGAAATTTTTTATCATTGGAGAAAATTTTAGGCTCATACGTGCTCAAATGCAAACTTACAAAAAATAGAAACCCTGCTATTTTTAGCCTTGCTGGAAACTTTGGATGTCCTCAATCATTCTTCAAAACTAAAATTGAAAGGACATAAAAAAAATTGGGTGATACAAGATTTCTATTACATCTCTAGGTGCTCCTATATCAATTTGTTTCATGGTTTCTAAATGCCAAGTTGATTTTTTCTAACATTTTCAGTTGTAAGTTTGATGGATATTTGATGAGTTTGTGAAGTGTTCATACTAATAGTGATTTATTGATTGTATATTTCTTTGTGTGGTTATCCTAAACACCCATTCCTTTCATTTTGTGAAGAACCTTATTGAACTATGCTAGAAATTAGGTGTTTATGAAGATTCCTTCATGATTTGAAATGAATCCTTTGAAGATTGCACCTTCTTTAAGCTTGATTGTTGATTTCCCATGATCAAATAAGAATGGTTAATGTTTGAAGATTTGTCTATCCATTGTTGAGGCTGAAATGTTAGAAAAAGATTGAATTTTAGTTAGTTTTCTCTCCAACATTTCTCTATATTGCCCTTCTTTTTGTACTTTCTATCAGATCTAGTTAGTTTAGAGTTAGTATAGGACTTTCAATCTTGTATATCACTATTGTAAGGTGTTTATTTCATGAATCCAAGTTAGTATATTGTTGGTTGGAGGTTGAAATGATGCATTTTGTGGAAATATATGTTTGGATTAGTTTGTTAATGCATATTTATATCTAAAACTTATTAGTTTATGTGCATTTAAACCTTGTGTGTTTAATTTTGTCCAGATTTGGGTAAGGCCTCTTGTTGGAATAGAAAAGAACATTAAACAAATAAGTTATCTTGTGAAGGACAAGACTTGGCTAGTAAAGACCTTGGGGTAGTCATTTTCCATTCTTTGGGATTTGATTCCTTTTAGGAGAGATAAGATACTTGGTATTTTATCTAAGTTGTGTGCAAAAGCACCCATCAACAAGACCTAGAGTTTGAGTTTATATGTGCACATAATCAATATATGGGAGATCTTTTTGGTTGAAGGTATAGTGGTGAAATCCAATAAGCTCAACCATTGGCATACATAATGCATACATGATCACAAATAAGAACTATGGGATCAAAGGTCCATATATAATATCTAAATCATTTTGTTGTGCCTCACACAACACACCCCATTTTACCCAAGAGAAATGTGGACCCCCTTTTTCTTTTCCAATGTTTAACTAGAAGTTCCTCTAGTTTGTCAAGATCCTAGTCTTGGTTGGACTTTGGATGGTCAAGATTTTCTTTTGAAGGTTATGTTTCACTACTTGGTTCACTTGATCTTTTGGTTTCTCTCAGGTGTTTGGGGGATGATGCATTTGTGTTCACGGTCTCTTCTTCTTGGGTATCTTGGTTTTGTCTCAAATGGCTTGGTAGCTCCTCCAAGGGGCCTAGTTCAAGTGGTGATCAATTCTTTATTTGTTTACATTTTTTATCCTTAGAATTACATGTTATCATTCAAAAAAATGTGAGTGCACTCCTATTTGACACATTTAGGAATGTGGTATTACAATATAGTTTGATATTATTTCCTTTAAGATGGTTTGAAGGTGTTTTGAAGCCTTGCATTTGTCATGGATAAAGTTATTATAGTTATATATTCCAAGAGGGGACTTATTTAATAGCAAAGTTCTTATTGGAAGTCTTTGAAGGACTTAAACAAGGTTTAGAAATCCTCACTAAGTTGTCATAAACCATCCTAGCTAATCTAGACCCTTAGGTAGTCCTAAGATCATCTAAAAACTATTATAAATCCTAAAAATAGTCCTAAAAAGAGATTTGGCACCAAAAAAATTTAAATTTTGAGGGAGGGAAGGTGATTAGGTAAGAAAAGTGTAAATACAAACTATTTGATCTTACATCTTTAATCTAGACCATAGATAGTGTAGTTAGTTGCACACACTTTAGGATCTATTTTTTTCATGACCCTTCACCTTAAATTTTATGATCTAATTATTCTATTTTGGAAACCCTCCTCTACACATCATGGGTGGCTAACAACTATCAACTTGAAGTTGCCAACTTTAGAACAACTATAAAGACATTTTTTAATGTTCATGAAATTCACTATTTGGGCCCAGATATGTACGGTCATTTGGAGATTTATGACACCTATTTTGGGTGCTTGATATTTTTTTTAATGATGATATTGTCATTCAAGTAGGGAAACTTCTAACTTGTGAGTTTGTATATATATAAGGCCATTCTTTGATTCATTTGTTGTCATAGGTTCATATCTAAATTATTCATCTTTGTTTGTTCTTTAATTTTTAAAAGACAACATGGTGACTATACACAAGTTTGATTTGGGCATGAAAGGTAGGATTTTTAAGGAGTTTGGATTAATCTCATGGTTTTATCAATTGATTATTTGGAAGGGAAACCCTAGTGAACTTCTATAATTTATATGGGTTATATCTTTATTGGTTTGATGTTCAAGCAATTGATATAGTGGTGTGTAGTTAAATGTGTTGAACATAAGGAATACTGAGAGGGGGGTGAATCAGTATTCTATAAAACCATTTCTTCACATACTCTTTTACCCATTTACCAAATTCAATAACATGAAAGAAAAATAAACATAGGAAGAGCAACCATAAAGTCATAACACATAGACACCAGGATTTTTACATGGAAAACCCAAAAAGGGAAAAACCATGGTGAGTGTTAGCTAACAATATATTATAACTGGTTAGAAGATATTACATAGAAATTCTCACTGTAGGTGGACTCACTATCCAAGTGGACTCTCTATCCAAGAGGACTCTCTATCCAAGTGTACTCACTGTCCAAGTGGACTCACTATCCAAGTGGACTCACTGCCCACTGAGAAACAAAGATAGAAGAGAAGAGAGAATGGATCACTACCAATAAAGAACTATTACAAATGCATGTGTTGAATGCTGGAATACAATTCCATTTATAGCTCAAAATATAGTTTCAAAGCTCTTCATAATGACTACTCTATTTCTCTACTTTGCTCACATATACTTTGTTTTGTTGTCCTCTGCACTCTTACTACACTTTTTGGATCACAAAAATGGTGTTATATCTCATACACATGAACTCAATAAGTCATTGCATCACTTAACATCAAAATCCATCAAGTATTTATATCTGCAAAAAGATCTAACTCAAAACTGGGTCGGCTTGCCAGACATGAAACATGTACACAAAAAGTTATACTTTGTCGGCTTGAATTCTCTACATAGAAGGTTATGCAGACCAATGCAATCCTTCAAGAACCTTGATATAGGTATGGACCTATTATAGAACCACTTAGAATGATAATCCAAAAAATATATCTTTATTGCATATCGATCCAACTTGTATGTCAGCTTCATCCTTAATTATACATTTAACCAAATCTACTGTCATACCACAACTTCTAATGCAGACCACATGGGACTCTAAGATTCATATCAAACACTCATTATACATATCCCAACATACCTTCAGAACCATTAGTCATGATATTCTTATGTGGCAAAGTGCAGATCTCTAAACTACTGTCTTTGTCACTGTGAAATACTATTAACCTGAATGTCGATACTTAGGAGCTTGTGGACAATCATTCGGTGAACCTCATACTCTGCAAATATGGAATTAGATACTCCTAACATGTGTTTACAAAACCTCCAAACCACAAATCGAAACAACCAATAGCAGAGAAAGACAAAATAAGATACTCAAGTGTTCTACATTGTTCATGATTGAACTCTGTTAACCCGGATTTAAGAAATTCAAAGTGTAGCTTCTAGAGATTGCTAGGACATGACACTTGGAATATAACATCATAAAAAAACTATATGAAACATACCACAACTGCATACCAGAGTTTACATCTGCAGAGGAATACCATCCAACTTTCTGTCACTAGCTCAGTAAGCTGCCAACACTTAGTCAATTTGACTTAGTCATTCTTTCTAGACCAAAAGTGCTATATAGAATTTGTCTCAAGACTAGTTCCCAATCATATCTGACTATTTCCAATAATGACAACACCATATCACAATCATTTCAGCAATGTCTCTTGACCATGTTGCCAACAATCTCCCCCTTTGGCATTGATGGCAACACTTGTGAAAAATGTTCATACTGTTCCCGCTCACTATGTACATCTAATTTTTCTTCCCCCTCTTAGGTATTTAGACATTTTTCACTATTTTTTCTTCTCCCCCTTTGACATCAATGGAAAATGTGTATATACAATTGACAAAATTTCAAAACTGTTATAGTTGGCCACATAAGTACAAGTGCAATCACATAACTTACTATAAGTGGAAAGGATGTCTGTGTATATTATTTTCAGTTGGGCAATCTCCCCATCCCACCGAGCCTTAACCTTGCTCAAAATATGAATGTTCTCATTCACTTGGAACACCTGTTTCTCTGCTTTATCTACAGTGGTAGGAACTTCAATTATTGCCTTTATCTATACTGCCTCAGCTACTAGACCATTCATAGAATCAATTTTAGAACCTATTATCTCTCTGAGCTGGCACATTCTACTTTTAATGGCCTTTCTGATTCAACAGACTACTTATGTTTGCATGAATACCTTTAATTTATGCTTTGTTGTTGTTAATGGAATCAGATGTTGGATCATATTTTAGGAGTTGAAGTTCCATGGCATTTATTCTCTCCTTAATTTCTTTTGTAGTTTTTGACCATGTTAAACAAAATTTGTATATGTCACTAGCTTCTTTGATGACACTATCTACATTCATAATGCTATTATCCAACAAAATTCTATCTTGAGCTAACTTATTCTTTAGATCAATTAGTCTATTATCATTAATTCATGCTCTAACCTTTTTATCCGTAGCCTTTTCAAAAGACTCAAAATGTGAACTTGCAGAGTTTATTAGCCATTTGAATTGTTCAGTGGAAGGTAGAGATGTGTCCTTCTGTAGTCCAGGCATCAATTTTTCTAAAACACCAGATGCCTTATCAATAAGATCACTATCTTGAATATGGGACTAAAACATTTCTTCTTAACCCTTGGCTTGGAAACTTATCCCTAATTTTATCTTTTGCGGAGGTGACATGGAATCTAAGTTGATTGGCCCTTGTAGCAACTTAGGTATATCCAAAAACTAAGCTTCTTGCTACTTCTCTAAGAATTCTCTGACTGAATCAATAGGATCTTGTGTGGTTGTAGCATTGTCTCTTACCATGTCATGAGATAATTTTTCCTCTTTAGTCTTCTTCAAAGGTTCTTGTTCCATAGATTCTTTCTCATTGGTTTTATGTTCCAATGTAGGGCTATCCTTAGCTTGTTCATCAGCCAGATTTCCTTGATCATCAGTTTCATTTTTCTCTAGAGGGGCTTTTGTATTTTAGAGAGTTTTGTTCTCTTCTTAGACTTACTAAAGGAGTTCTCTATTTGACTCAAGCCCTATTTTGAGCTGACTTCCATAAGAGAAATATCATCACCAACATTTGGTTCTTCCTTGGCATAAATTGTTGGGATGTTAAGCTCTGTTAGGACATCAAGAGTTACTTTTTCTATGTCCTCTACCAATTTCTCTATCTCTAGACATCAAAATGTTGGTCCTTGTCTTTATCTCAAACCTTTTCCCAAGTATCTTGGTGACCTTGTTTTTCTCTTCAATAGTTATATCCAGACACAACTTTATTACTGCATGTTCTCTTAACTCTAAATCCTTTTCCATTGCTACTTCCTTTCTAGCAAACATAATACTCCCAAGCTGTCTAGTAGGTCAGTAATCACTTCAAGGAGAGCCTTGTTGAACATTTCCAAAAATCTAATCACTGTAGTTTCAATCATGTCTTTGTCTGCATCATTGTACTCATCATATAGTTCTGCTATTGGCTTAATATTACTAGGAGCTTCCATAGCACTTAGAGTGTCTTCTAAATTTATTGTGGCCTTTGTTTCTTGGGGATCTGTTTTCCATGACTTTTTCTTACTTATGCCCTTACTGGAGGGCTTGTCCTATTTGCTCCTGGAGACTTCACTAGCCTTAGCCTTCATTTTCTCTACTTCTTCATCTATTTCAGTCTCCTCTTCATCAATTCCAACATACATTCTTTTTCCTTTGGTTTTCTTCTTTTATGCCCTACATCAATGGATTTATTTGCAGGTGCTTTCACACTCACTGAAGGAGTGGGACCAGAGGACTTAGATATAGTTTCAGTAGAGGTTGAACCTCTTATTTTCCTCTTTGGTACTATAGGTTTCTCTAATTTCTTTTCAGGCTCTTCCAGAACCGTTTCCAGTTCATCTTGCTTCTTTTCTCTAGCTTCCCTTGTAGCTTCTGACTTTGCTCTTGCTTATGTAATTTGTTCTTTGGTAAACCCCTTGCTCTGGGCATATTCATCTGCCAAATTTCTAGCCTTCTTTACACTTTCAGGCTTTCTAAATTCAACATGTATTGGGTCATCCCACAATAATGGGTTACAATTTTTGGCCAAACTTGACATTGAAATCAACATTTTGGACTAAATCTTCACTTTCTAATAGCTATAGCTGCTAAACCGTTAGGAATTTGAAGATGATGCGAACTAGTGATTTGTTTTTAAATTATGTTTTGAAGACAAACCAATTATAATTTAGACATAGGCATATTCTGTAAAACATAACTTTTTCTATAGGTATCGAAATTTAATTTTTTTTGTTGAAACAAGGACATCAATACCTAGGGCATAGATATTTTTTAGATTTTTTTTCACTAATTTACTAATTTTCCATGTGTGTAGAACTAAGAACTTGATGTTCAGTGAAAAACCTACATTCACAAGAAATAAAAAATAAATATAATAATCAAATTAAATATATTTAAAATTATACTTTTTGGGAAGCTTATAATAAGGACTACATACTTACAAAACATAAATATTAAATGAATTCATTTGATCCCTCAAAAGGTAAATCAAAAGTGGTTTTTTATTAGCATTTTGATAGGTGTAGAGGATACTCCATTATAGTTATGGTTTAAAACTAGCAGGGTTCTATCCAAGGGGGTTTGATCAAACTCTCTTCAATTAAAATCCTTTAAATGGAACCTTTCAAGGCTTAAATCATTATATTTTCTAAAAATATGTGATTTCAGCAAAAATCATGATGTTCCAGAAAGTGTAACCCATTATTGTGGAAGCACCCTACTTTGACTGAGATTTCCTCATATGTTCCAAATCTTTCTTCAATGGCATCCCTAGGTTTACTCAACATGAGCTCAGCTAAGCCAATTAATACATCCTCAGTTACTTCATATCCCATAGAAGGGACCTATACTTTCCTTGGCTCTACAGCTACCATTACACACCAATCTTTATTCACAATAAAACATATATCATTTTTTTACTTTTCCACTATTATTTTAGGTATCCTTTTCCTAGATTGCATGGCCTTCTAAAATTTTTTGAAGTAGCCCCACAGGGCTTCATTTTGAGCATCATGACTGCCTAAACTATTCAAATGATTTCTAATTTGTATGGTAATAGGTTTGGAATCAAACTAGATCAAATTCTTAATTCTAGGTAATTCTTTCATAAAATAGAAGAACATGCAAATGATCAATGTACCATATTTGAAGGGATATTTTGACTCTTTTGTCTTCTTCAGGTTTTCCATCAACTATTGTCAGAGCAACTCACAGAGGTCATAGTCAATGTTCTTCTTAACCATCTCATATGCAGTGTGGATGGTGGTACCAGAGATAGAGTTCTCTGAGTTGGTGAAATATATCTTATATCCTACCATCCTAGATGCAAATCTCACTGTATGCTCTTCTATAGAGTTCACTGTCAGTGCCCTTTTGTCAAATTGAGCACCAGTTTCCTCTATTATAGTGCTATTCTTCATAGCCTTCAGTACGGGCACATTTCTAGTTGAGTTTAATCTTGTTAAAGCGATTATTGCTTCCTTTGTGATCATGAAGGGCATTTCAAGCCACATAAATTCATCATGAATCCTGCTAAGCACATATTGGACTCATTCGTCCTCTACAAACATTGGGAAGTCTAGATATTGTATGAATTTCTTCTCTGCCAATGCCTTGTATTCTTCCTTCAATTCAAAATCATCATTGTTCAGATGCTTCAGATATAGATCTGTAAGTTTGGAATCATTATGTTCTTCTAGGGAAACATGGATGTATGGCCTAATATCTTCTTCATGCATTACACCATACGAAACTTTTGAGAATGCACCACTAGGGTCTACATCCATTGATTTGAAAAGATGTTTCTTAAATTTAGGTCGGGGCCTTCCTTTGATGTCTATTACTTGTGGGTTCGACATGATTCCACAATAATTCAAACAATTTCACAGAGAAGTTTCAACTATAAATACCTCTTTTCATTAAATTAGGGTTTCTTCACTTTGAATCATTGGAAATCACTAAAGTTGCTTAGTGTTTAGTTTCTGATCTTCTTGAATGCTTGAAAACTTGAATGTAAAGTGATTATTCCTTCAAATGCGAGCCTTTTATCCTTTATTTTCCAAAACCTAATTGCCATAAATGCCAATTTCCAAAAAGTTGTCAAACACTTCACTATTGTTATGTCAGAAAATGTCCCCTTGGGGGCTATTACGTCTTAGGGTTTAGCTCCTGAGTCTTTAGAATGCATTTAGAGCATCTTACATGATAATTTTGACTCCCAATGAGAAAATCCTAAAGTCTTATGGCAAATAGGATCTAGGGGGTGCTATTTTGATGATCCCTGAACAAAAATAGTAGGGTGGACTTGGGCGCTAGCACCCTAGTCCTACCCTATTTTGGGTCTGCCCTAAATTTAAATGTTAGTTTTATGACCACTATTTGGGTCCTATGCCGACATCTCAAGTTTGAATTATGAAATTCTTAGCAGGAATCTTTGTAGTTGCATATATAATCATGTTTAATATTTCATTTGAAATCTATAAGTGAATTAGAAGATGATTGTGAACTTTAGGCATATTTGTGATTTCAAGATATTCATTGTTGCAAAGCAGAGCATTGTTATTGTGTTTGTGATTGTAGATTTGACTTCATCTTCTCATGTGATTGAAAAGCCTTCATTATGTGAGATCTACACTACAAGGTGATATCTATTATGTTTTTAATCATTTATCATTTGGATTTTGCCTCTATCCCACAGGGATATGCACTCTTATCTGACAACGGTGCTTGGAAGACTTGAATGTCTCTCTGGGGCTTGACTGAGGCAAGCCTCTAAGCACTACAACCCCCTCCCACACTCCTTTGTGATTGTAGGTTACAAGTATCAAGTTTCGCGGAGTGGAGTTGCAGAAAGGAGGTTGCAGACAACAAGGATTTGGGATCTGAAAGAAAAAGGACAAAGGTGAATATTTTGGGACTTAGGTGCTAGTACCAGTGTCCATCTTTTCCGGGGTAGAAACAGAAGATATAGTATAGATCAATGTCAAAAGGAGATTTAGATTCTGTGATGAAAACTGTACCTTGGACAAGGGTGCTAGTGTCAATGTCCCCAACTGTTTTGCATTTCAGATTTTGAAAAATAGTAAGTTAACAATCTTTGTCCTTCACCTTAGTCTGAAAGGATTTGTTGTAATTCATTAATTTGCTTACTATTTTGCATATTTGGGGTTTTAAGAGTAATTTAGCATTAAATTGACATATTGTTTGTTAGATCTGAACTTCTACATCATTCCAAGTGGCAACCTAACCTAATAGGTGATTGCTTTCGCTTAGTAGAGATTCAACTTGGTTGATATGCCCTTGAATGTTTACTAGTGAAGGGAGGATTTACCTTTGAAACCTAAACCAAAACATTCCTCCCCTTTTTTAACACCTAAACATTTTGGTGAACCCATGTTTTTGGACTTTTTGTACCTCATTGAGTGTCATTTGATAGATTTGCATTCATTCATTCTATTGCATTCAAAAAATTACAAAAAAAATTGAATTTTTTTTGAAAAATTTCAAAACATTTGCATTCTAGGGTTTGAATTTTCACATAATTTGCATTAATTTAGTTACATTTTATTTAATTTTTAATTTTTGCATTAAATCTGAAATTTATTTTTCATCATACATTTATTGCATTTGAAAAACTACAAAAAATTGAAAAATTTGAAAAATTTGAAAAATTGGCATCTTAGGCTTGCATTTTGGCATAATTTGAATTAATTGGCATTTAATTAAATTTATATCACTTTCATTAGATTTGATTTAAATTACAGAAATTCATCATTTAGTACTCACTTGCATTGCATTTTCATGCTTAAATTGTCAAAAATTGCTTGAAATTGTGCATTTTTCATAAAAACCTTGTTTTGCATTAGCTAGGGTTTGTAGTCAAAATCTTGCTTCAAATTTTACTACCCTTTTAAAAAACTCATTAGGACTGATTTCTAATTGTAGTGTTACATCATAGTGGCTTTCTTGCAAAATTTCATGTCTAGGGTTTGAAAACCTTGCATTTTCACTAGATTTGGCCTTATTGTCTCTCTAGAATTCCATTACAAGCATGTTGTGAGGGATTTTACTGCATTATTTGACTAATATTAGCGATATTATCTTCTACCCCTCCTCAAATTCCTTACAACACCCTCTCTATTAGGCATTTACATTGAAAATGGATAAAAATTTACATATTTTAGGTGTATTTTTGCTAGGTTTTGACTTGCCATCACTCTAGACTTGCATCAAGGGCGTGTTGTGAAGGATATTGTTTCATCATTAGACTATTATTAGACATATTATTTTCTATCCCTTTTGAAATTCTTCACAACAGGTCTCTTCTTTCACTCATTTACATTAAAAAATTATGGAAAAAGTTGAAAAAAACAAACATTTCCAGTGCGTAAACAAGCATATTTTGTGTTGTTTCATTGCATTCAATCTAAAAACTATTGCAAGTATATGCCTAATTAGTGTTGTCCTTTATGTAAACATATATGTGTTGTCATGTGTCAACTATGCTCTTATTTTTTTTCTTTCTTGTAATAAGTGAGATGCTTTGTATTTACTTATGTAAGTGATCTTGATGTTGAGGATATTGAGAAAATTAGCTCCTTCAGTAAAAACAGTGAGTTGTAGTGGAAATAGTGTATTGCATACAAAAGAACAGTCCAGAAGATTGCTCCTCATTTCCTATAGAATGGATATCTTTGTCTATGGATTGGATGTTATTTAGAAGTCTATCTGAAGATATTATATCCCAAGTTTGAGCCTTCAGTATGAAGATTTGAGTGAGTTATGTTCACTAGAGTAAAAACTACATTTCCTATATGATTGGTTGTGACAGGGAGAAAATATTATGCTCCACATTCCTCCACATTGAAGTATTTTGGTCTGCGGTTCTAGAGTTAAGTCTAGAATGATGTTAAGTTCCTTCCAATTCAATGGTTTGTGATTTGGTGGTCCGCAAGCGATCCTTTCCTTATGACAGTGGCTGACAGTGTTGTTCTTGTGCTCTGGTTTGATAAATCTTCTTGATAGAGTGGTTAGAAGTTGTGCAGATGTTTCCTGATGATCTTAATGTGCTTGTGGATATCTCTTGATTGTGTTCCTACTCTTGGATTGGTTCACAAAGTGAAAATTGGATTATGAATGAAGAATGTTCTTAGAAGACCTAGTGTTCTCACCAGTCTTGGCCGACTTGGTTGATTTCACTAATTGCATAGATGCCTTGAAGATTGTGGAAGCATGTTGTGGCATGACAAATTATGTTTGAGTCCTAGCTAAGGCGTGGCATGATCAACATACATATTTACATCTTTCCTTTAGCTAAATTTTGTATTAGGTCCAGACCTATTTCTATGTATTTTTTTGTAATGCCGACCTTAGAGATTGTTTCAACGGTTGATGAATGTATTGCCAACCTTGATGTACATTCCAAGGTTGATGACTTGTATAAAACATGTAATGTAATTGAGAAAAAGTTTATGAGTGTGTGAATATGAAGAGATAAGTGTGAAGGTGTGAAAGAGCAAAGCAAAGAAGCTATAGTGTGCTTCAATGGAACTAAGGTTAGGCATGGAGTAGATGCTATTTAATCAGTTCACCCTTTGGTAGTGAGCCACCCTTTGGTAGTGAGTTGTTCTTTGCAATGAGCAATTTGGGCAGTGAGCCTATGTTTTTTTCATATTGTTATAACTTATATATTTTCTATGGGCTAATACCCACTGTGGTTTTTCCCTTTTAGGGTTTTGCACGTAAAAATCTAGTGTCTACTATGTTGAATGTGTGATTATGATTTAGTCTATGGTTTCAAGCTTTCATGGTTAAATCTAATTATCAGTAATTAAGTAGTTGATAGTTTATGAAGTTAAGTTTTTGTGACAACTGATTCACCCCCCTCTCAGTTGTCCTATGTATTTCAACAATTGGTATCAGAGCAGGTTCTTCAGATGAAAGCCTAACAACTTGAGGAAGATCTAGGATGCCTTTTAAAAAGGAAGCACTACAGTTTGATGAGACAAATTATGCTCTATGGAAGGTACGAATGAAAAGCCATCTCCTTTGTCTTGGTTATAGAGTGTGGAACGCTACAGAATCAAAATATACCATGCCTCCAAATGGTTTGACAACTGAAGATGAAATCAAAGAATATGAGTTGAATATAAAAGCTAGAGATGCCTTGTTAAGTGCTTTGTCTGACACTGAGTTGATAAAAGTCATGGATCTAGAATCTGCAAATGAGGTTTGGGAAAAGTTGAAGAAACTGTATGAAGGAGATGATTCTGTAAAAGAAGCCAAGCTAAAGGGCCTGAAAGCAAAATATGAGAGCTTAAAAATGAATGAAGATAAAAACATTACAACCTTCATGTAAAGGGTTGATGAACTTGTCAATGGAATAAAATGTATGGGAGGTACTATTGGTGATAAGGAAGTTGTGATGAAAATTCTTAGATTACTACCTAAGTCATACAATCACAAAGTAGCTGCAATTGAAGAAGTAATGACTATGAAAACTATTGATAGAGATCAATTACTTGGAAAGCTTATAGCCTTTGAGATGAAAGAGTTTGGTGATGCTCTACCAAAAGTTGAATCTTCTTTCAAAGCTAGTACTTCAGAAAAGATCTTTAGAGCTGAGAAATATAAGGTGGAACTTGATGATGACTTTGATGAAATTGAAGCCAACTTTGTTGACAAATTGCAAAGAGGTTCCGGTATGTTCAAAGGCAAACTACCTTTCAAATGTTTTTGATGTGGTAAAGTAGGTCATTATGCTTCCAGATGTTCTGAAAGAATTGAAAGGAATAGAAAAAGATTTGAGAACATGCCTACAGCTCCAAAGAAATGCTACTATGTTAGATATTTTGATGATGAAGGTGTGACTGATGATGAATCTGATGATGCTAGTACTAGTGTAAATGAATGCTTCTTTATTGCTATTAAAGAAGATCACGTGTCTACTAATCCTGTTAGCTATGTGAAGGAAGTAAAATTGGTGGAAGAAAGTGCTTTGGCTATTTAGGTTGAGAAAGATAAGAATGAATGGATTATTGATAGTGGATGCTAACATCACATGACAGGTGACAAAAGTAAGTTTGTAAGTTTGGAAAAATATGATGGAGGACTATTTAGGTTTGGAGACAATGCAGCTGGTAAGATTTGTGAAAAAAGATCTATTTCATTTGATGGAAAGCATAATACTACCAATGTTGTATATGTGTAGGGTTTGAAGCACAATCTTTTGAGTGTTAGTCAGATGTGTGACAAAGGTTATGATCTAAGATTCAAAGAAAATGGATGCAAGATCATGGAAAGCTCCGGAACTATAATTGCTACTAGCAAGAAGACTAGAGGTAACATCTATCAATTAAGAGGAACTTATGATTACTATTTATTGGCCCAAGTAGATGAGAGTTGGTTGTGGGATAGAAGGTTGTGTCATATAAATTTTGGCAATCTGGTAAAGATAAGTTTAGGTCAGACTATAAGAGATTTGCCAAAACTTGTGAAACCCATCAATACTATTCGTAAGGAATGTCAGGTGGGGAAGCAAACAAGAACAAGTTTCAAGAGTAAAGAGCAATTTTTTGCCAGTTTGCTAGATCTAGTTCATACAGATCTATGTGGTCCTACAAGGATAAGAAGTGTACAAGGTGATAGGTACTTCATATTGCTTATTGATAATTATTCTAGAATGACTGGGGTTACTTTTCTAAGAGACAAATCTGAAGCCCCAGAGAAGTTCAAATCCTTCAAGGCAATGGTTGAAAATGAAATAGAACTGAAAATCAAATGCTTGAGGTCTAATAGAGGAGGTGAATTCACATCAAATGAATTTAACAATTTCTATGAAAATTAAGGAATAAAGAGATAGTTGTCTGCACCTAAACTTCCTCAACAAAATAGAGTTGTGGAAAGGCAAAACATGACAGTTCAAGAAGCTGCCAAAATAATGATGAAGGAAGGAGGCCAGAAGTTTTTTGGAAAGAAGCTATACATACTACTGTCTACATCCAAAACAGAGTTCAAGTGAAAGGTAATGGTACTAAAACTCCCTATGAATTGTGGTATGGAAGAATTCCTATAGTAAAATATTTCAAAGTCTTTGGAAAAAAATGCTATATTAAAAGAGATGAAGATCTAGGAAAGTTTGATGCAAGATGTGATGAAGGAATCTTCCTAGTATCTCTACCAAAAGTAAGGCCTACCAGTGTTACAACAAAAGGCTCAAAAAGACTATTGAGAGTGCAAATTTGAAAGTGGATGAAGGCAAGGAAAGAATATCAGACCTAAGTTGCTATGAACCTGATGAACCTGTGACTATAGTGAATGAAGAAAAAGTTGAGCAAGAAGACAACGAGGGTGAAGAAGAGCCTCCAGAAAGTGTTAAAACTCCTAGGTATGTAAGGATTAATCATTCTGAAGATCAGATTATAGGCGACAAAAACAAAGGTGTGCTAACAAGGAAAAGAGCTATAGAAGAACAAGTGAATTACTGTTTGCTCTCTACAGTTGAACCAAAAACTGTGAATGAAGCCTGCAATGATGAAAATTGGGTAAAGGCAATGGAAGAAGAACTAATGCAGATAGAGAAGAATGAAACTTGGGAATAGTTCCTAGACCTGCTGACAAAAATACTATTGGAACCAAATTGGTTTTCAGGAATAGGTTGAATGAAAATGGAGAAGTTGTAAGGAATAAAGCAAGACTTGTGTACAAAGGATATTCTCAAATTGAAGGAATAGATTTTGAAGAGACTTTTGCTCCAGAAGCTCAGATTGAATCAATCAGAATGTTTCTAGCATTTGCGACCCACAAAGATTTCAAAGTGTATCAGATGGATGTGAAGTCTAAATTTATGAATGGTGAGTTAGAAGAGGAAGTCTACATTGAGCAATTGAAAGGATTTCAACTATCAAATCTAGGTGATATGGTATGTAGGTTGAAGAAAGCATTGTATGGACTAAAGCAATCTCCTAGGGCCTAGTATGCAAGGTTAGATAAGTACTTATTGTAGTTAGGGTTCAGTAAAGGTACTACTGATAGTAATCTCTATTTCAAGATTAATGGTGATCAAATTTTGATTATTGAAGTCTTTGTTGATGGTATCATCTTTGGAGGAAATGAAGGTGTGTATGAAATTTGTTGGTTAAATGTAGAAAGAGTTTGAGATGTCTATGTTTGGTGAAATGAATTTTTTTCCTAGGTCTGCAAAGCAATCAATCAGATAAAGGAATCTTCATATCTCAATCTAAGTGTGTTAAAGAGTTATTGAAGAAGTTTGTGATGGAAGACTCTAAACCAGTATGTACTCCCATGGTGACTAGCTGCAAGTTGATCAAAATAGATGAATCACCTACAACTGATCAAAAAAAGTACAGATCCATGATTGGAGGATTGCTTTATCTAACTCAAACCAGACCTGATATTATGCATGCAGTTTATCTTGTTGCAAGATTTCAAGCTGATCTAAGAGAATCACATGTGATGGCAATAAAGAGAATCCTGAGGTATTTAAAAGGCACTTCAGATAATGGCTTATGGTATCCAAAGGATAATGATTTCACTCTTAGTGCTTATACAAATGCTGATTGGGCTAAAGATATTGATGACAAGAAGAGTACAAGTGGAGGTGCCTTCTTAGGAAATAGATTGGTTTCATGGCTAAGAAAGAAACAAGATTTAATCTCTTTGTCAACTATAGAAATAGAGTATATTGCAGTAACATGTTGTTGTACTCAAGTGTTATGGATGAAGTAGAATTTGAAGGATATAAGAATTGTTTATGAAGATCTAATTGCAATCTTGTGTGACAATACAAGTGCCATAAATATTTCTAAGAATCCAGTGATGCACTAAAGAACAAAGCATATATCTATAAGGTATCACTTTTTAAGAGAGAAGGTGATAGAAAATAAAGTAAAGTTGGAATATTTGTCCAGAAAGGATCATATTGTAGATATCTTCACCAAGCCTCTACCTAAGGATACTTTTGAGTATGTCAGAGGAAAGTTAGGGGTCATCACCCCTCTTGCCTTGAACTAAGATGCATAAGAATGCACCAATCTAGTAGTGTTCAAAGTCTCATTCTTTGATTTGGATTGATGTTGTGAGAGATACCTCTCAAGGGGAGTAGCTAGATATGTTGGTAACAACTCCGTTGGATTTGAGAAGCAAAATGCAAGTATGTGCCTTTTGCCATCGATGTCAAATGGGGAGAGAAACCATGTGAAAAACTTAGGAGGAGAAAGAATACAGATGTGTAAAGAGAAAGGGGGAGAATTTTGTCTTGGTCTTTTCAAATTTTCACATCATATGTTGCCATCAATGACAAAGGGCTAGATTGTTGCAAGTATGTGCCTAATCAGTGTTGTCATTCATGTCAACATATCTGTGTTGTCATTGGTGTCAACTATTCTCTTATTTTGTTGCTTGCTTGTAATAAATGAGATGCTTTGTATTTACTTATGTAAGTGATCTTGATGTTGAGGATATTGAGAAAATTATCCCCTCTAGTAAAAATAGTGAGTTGCAGTTGAAACATTGTATTGCATACAGAAGAACAATCCAGAAGATTGCTCTGTATTTCCTGTAGAATGGATATCTTTGTTTGCAGATTGGAAGTTATTTAGAAGTCTATCTAAAGATATTATATCCTAGGTTTGAGCCTCTGGTATGAATATTTGAGTGAGTTATGTTCACCAGAGTAAAAACTACTTTTTCCTTTATGATTGGTGGTGACAAGGAGAAAATATTATGCTCCACATTCCTCTGCATTGAAGTATTTTGGTATGAGGTTCTAGAGTTAAGTCTAGAATGATGTTAAGTGCCTTCAACTTCAATGGTTCATGATTTGATGGTCCACAAGTGATCCCTTCCTTATGACAGTGGATGACAGTGTTATTCGTGTGCTCCAGTTTGATAAATCTTCCTGACAGAGTGGTTAGAAGTTACGTGGTTGTTTCCTGACGATCTCAATGTGCTTGTAGATATCTCTTGATCATGTTCCTACTCTTGGATTGGTCTGCAAACTGAAAATTGGATTGTGATTGAAGAATGTTCTTAGAAGACCTAGTGTTCTCACTAGTCTTGGCCAACTTGGTTGATTTCACTAATTGCAGAGATGCCTTGAAGATCGTGGAAGCATGTTGTGGCATGAAGAATTGTGTTTGAATCCTAGCTAAGGCGTGGCGTGATCAACATACATCTTTACATCATTCCTTTAGCTAAATTTTGTATTAGGTCCAGACCTATTTCTATGCATGTTTTTGTAATGCCAACCTTAGAGATTGTTCCAATGGTTGATGAATGTATTACCAACCTTGATGTACATTCCAAGGTTGATGGCTTGTATAAAAACTTGTAATGTAATTGTGAAAAAGTGTATGAGTGTTCAAATATGAAGAGATAAGTGTGAAGGTGTGAAAGAGCAGAGTAGAGAAGTTATATTGTGCTTTAATGGAACTAAACTCAGGCATGGAGTAGATACTATTTAATTAGTTCACCCTTTAGCAGTGAGCCACCCTTTGGTAGTGAGCCACCCTTTGGCAGTGAGTCATTCTTTGCAGTGAGCAATTTGAGCAATGAGTCCTGTAGGGAGTGAGCCTCTATTTTTTGGTATTGTTATAACTTATATATTTTCTATGGGCTAACACCCACCGTGGTTTTTCCCTTTAGGGTTTTTCATGTAAAAATCTGGTGTCTACTATTTTGAATGTGTGATTATTATTTAGTCTATGGCTTCAAGCTTTCATGGTTAAATCTGATTATCAGTAATTAAGTGGTTGATGGTTTATAAAGTTAAGTTTTTGTGACAACTGATTCACCCTCCCTCTCAGTTGTCATGTGTATTTCAACAAAAACTTACAATCATCAATTGGGCCTTGTTGTGTTTTACTCTATTCCTCCTATCCATTGTGTTTGTTGTGAACTTGGTGAGTCCTTTTAGCCCTTTCCTTCAAACAAGTGCTTAGGAGTGAAATAGTCACACACCTTAGGTGTATCAAGTAACATAAAACTTTGCATATCTTATATTACTAGATCTTATTGGACATTGATGTTAAAAGACATTTCATTATGTCATCTTCATTTCATCACTCTTTGGTATCTTTACATGTATATATCAAAACCTTGGAGAATTTCTACAAATTTCTTAATATGCATCCTCATGTTCTCACTTATCTACAAGCTATGTATCACAAGGATATCTTTGAATGCTCTTCATTTGAAATCCTTGACTATGTATCTGATTTTGACAACTTCACATCTCTCATGAATACATACCCTTGGGTAGTAGAAGACTTAACTTTACCTACCCTTTTTCATGTCATACCTGGTTCACTTTCATATAATATGATTCTCGGTAGACTGTGGATTCATGCCATGGGGGCAGTTCCATATACCCTTCATAGATCAATAAAGTTTATTTATCAAGACAAGCTTCACACCATACACGCTAATCCTAAATACGATAATTGTTTAAATATTAAAAATAAAAAATAACTTAGCAATCATTCAATTTTAACAACCTACAAGTTGATTCCCCAATGCCTCTTACCACGGATAATGTTGTGCAAGACTCTACACCATCTAATGCACTTTTTGGTGATGATTGGGGTTCATTATATTTTAATCCTTGTAGTATAGGGGAATATAAACTTAATAGCCCTGACACATCAAAAGTTGCATCGATCTCATCCAAGCAATCTTTTGAAACTCCTAAGAAAAACAAAGACTCCTTGGTAGAAAAAAAAGATAACACTCTTACTTATACTACAAATTACGAGACCTATGATGCTTCACCATTTTCTAGGGAAATGACATCCTTCTATGGTTGAGGATTTAAAATCCTTTATAACAACTGTGACTATGTAGGTAATGGATGTGGTGTAAATCAACAAGGGATTTGAGTACTAGAATCTACTTCAAGACATTACTCAAGCGGCATTGGATATAATCCTTTTAAAGAAAAGAAAACCTCTCATTGTCCTAAACTCAATGTTAATGCAATTTCAACAAGACCAAAACAACATGCGAGATATCCTGAAAAGATAACCCACACTCATTGTAGCAAATATTATAGTTGCTCTCAAGGGTGGCCTCTTCCTAGATATCTATGCTCTTAACATTGGATTCTATCATGTAAGTATTTATAACCCTTTACCTTCATGTTGTGTTTCCCCCGTGATGTGTTATGTGTTGTTTTGGCCTCCTAGGATGACCCT
Organism: Cunninghamia lanceolata; assembly: GCA_027924645.1. Taxonomy (NCBI): domain Eukaryota; kingdom Viridiplantae; phylum Streptophyta; class Pinopsida; order Cupressales; family Cupressaceae; genus Cunninghamia; species Cunninghamia lanceolata. The sequence goes on from BSBN01000246.1 coordinate 2,169,574, forward strand.
TGATTCTCTCTGTAGATTAGAAATGCAAATAAGGCGAAAAATACTAAACAAAATGCAATAAAACACCAAGTTATACCTTACAAGAAAATCCAATCCCATCAAGGAGGAAGGAGCCTTTGCACCCAAAACAAGCTCCTTGACAAAGATTACCCTAGACATTGGATTAAAATGTGAAATGCAACTCAAAGTTGTAACTCACTATTCTAAATCAAGAGTGATTTTGACATGGTAACTTTGCATAAACTTGGATGATGAAAATGGCTTGGGAGAGGTTCTATTTATAGATTTTTGGAAGGGATTTTGATCCAAGGGTGGAGATTGATTTGGAAGATCAATGGTGGAGGATGAAAGTGATGTGGAGGGCCTAGATTCAATCTTGAATGAATGGAGGGCTAGGAATAAAAGTGATTCTTTTATTCATTTTGGGAAAAGGGGTTATTTAATGAGCATGGGGGTGAAGGATTATTTTGGAATAAAAGATTCATATGGGGGAATGTAAATGAATTAAAAATTCATTTGGGGAAGACAGAAAATAAATGAGTATGGGGTTGTAAGGACAAATAAATGTGATGTGGGATGTTTTTAAATAAAAAATTGACTTATGTGGATTTAATTCAATTTTTTTATTTGGAGGATGTGGGGAAGGGTGGTAAATAAGGTTTGACCACCCAAATGAAGTGGTTAGGATTAATTAAACAGGGGTTTTATTTAATTAATCCTAGGGCTAGGATGAGGTAGACTAGGGTAGGCAATTAAATAATAGCTATTTAATTGTCTAGGGTAGGGATAGGTTGATTATAGGCTGAATTAATTAGTTAACATGGTTTTAACTAATTAATTGGATTTAGTGAAAAAGGGGAAATTGATTTAATAAATATTACATATTTATTAAATAAATTGGCTAAGGTTTGGACTATTGAATTAGTTCAATTTTGGGGATGGAATGGTGTGAATTTGGAAAATGAAAGGGTTAATTAATTAAATAAAAATTTAATTAATTGGTTAGAAGGGAAATTGATGTGTTTAGGGTTGTATGGAGTCGGTTAGATGGTAGAAGACATTTTTAGGTGTCTACATTTGCCCCTCTTTGACGTGGCATCTGGACCTAAGAGGGAAGTGGCGTCAGGTTAAAGAAAAATATGCCCCAGCTACCAGGTAGGTATGAGATGGATAAGGGATGCCCCCTCGAGAGGTCGGTGAGAAAATAATTTTTTTTTGGGTGAGTTCTCGAAAAGGATGCGACGGGAGTGAAAGTTGGATAGGTGATAGAAAAAGATGATGACAGGAAGAAAAATAGAGAAAAAAGGCTGAGATCTGCACCCTGGAGGGAAAAGGAGGGGGGGTATGACATGGCCCACTATATAAGGCAAAGTGGGCCCTTAGAATGCCATATTTGTACACTTTTGACTTTGGAGAAGAAAGGATGAAGGAGAGATGGCTGACCGCAACCCCCAGTTCCCACGACTTTAACACATCCCTGAGCTGTTCCAAAAGTTTGGCCGAGCACCAGGCACTAGACCCCCGGTAGGGCCTAACCTTGACTTTGTAATTTTCTTGTTTTACGTGCATTTTTTAGGTTTTGGGATTTGGGGTTGGAGCGCGTAGCACCAACGGCAAGGCGGATTAGCACTATCCGCTTGGGTAGGGTTAGAGCAGTTTGTCGCCATTAGCTAGATGTTTTAGTGCTATCACTAGATTAGTGCCATACAAGGAAGAATAGGATGCTGGTGTTTTAACGCCAAATTGGGGTTAAAGTGGCGCTATTCTCTGGAATAGCGCCATCCTAGGAAGTAGCGCTATGATTCATATCAGCACTATCATGTATATTAGCACTATTGACTGGATTAGCACAATTGTGGAAATTGGCGCCATTGGGCAGATTAACGCCAAATGGAATAGTGATGCCATTTGTATAAATGGCGCGATGGATAGCACGCAGTAGCACGATTTTTTGGATTGGCGCAAAGAGTTATGCATAGTGGCGCTATTGTCAGTATTAGCACCATTGGGAGGAAAGTTTAGCACCATTTTAAGAATGGCACCAAGAGTTATCTGTTTTCATGCCATGTGATGCTAACTTGTTAGACACTTAGAAGAAAACAGTTGGTTGAGAAATAGATAGGTTGACATCTAACCATAATGTTGCGTATGCAGGATATAGAGCAATTTATATTACAGTCATGTGAGTGACGAGTTCCATCCATGATGGCTCTTTTTGACAGTTTTGATGATGCAACGCGGGGTCGACTGGCAAGATTGGGGCTTCTAATGGTGTCCTTGATGCCTGTTTTATGAGCTCATAGAGCTCTGATGACAGCGATGGTGGAGCGGTATCGCTCTGAGACCTACAAATTTTTGTTTCCTATGGGAGAGATTACCATCACACTTGAGGATGTTTATCACATCCTCAAGCTGCCTATCTGTTGGTCATGATGTTAGTCATTCACAAACATAGAATAAAAGTTACACAACAACCTTTACTCATCTTGAAAGATATGATGAATTCAAAGAATTCATGATCCCAAGTCTCCGTTGATTAGGTCTTAATCTACTGACGTTACTCAGTGGTTGATGTGCGTTGCTGTTTTCCATTCAGGGGCCTTACGTGTTTCTGCACTGTTCATCATCATCATCTTCAAATATCCTGCTCTGGATGTTCGCTCTGCATAAGCTCCAACAATTCTACCTCTGCACTGTAAATTTAGTCAAATAATGTGCATACAGGCCGATATTTGCATGATTTCTATCATTATCTATGATTCTTTGCATGATATTTTCAGTACTACATGCATTTAACTCAAATATGCTAAGGATCTTCAGTTACCTACGGGATTTCAGCATATTTCACTGTTTCTGCTTGTTATTTATCATGATTTGCAGTTATGGTGATGAATTAATGAAATTGAAAAAAAGGAAAAGGGTTAGAGAGTGAGATTCCCAAAATTACTGGACTTAGATCACTGATTCACACACAAGCTCCCATACTTGCAATGAAAAGAAGAAAAACTAGAAATCATACTTCACCAGGACATTCCACAAATCTGCATGATCTAGTGCAAAGCTTCAAAGGAAAGTTGACAACAACATGTAATGAAATGAAAGCGCTTCCAGTTGAACACAGCATTCACCAGTACATATCCAGAAATCAACAGAAGATTACGTAAAATTTACAATCAGGATGTAATCTGGAACTTCATATTCATTCAGTATGCTCAAGAACAGGTACATTTACAGTGATCTGAAGAAAGAACCTTGACATTTCAACAATTCTATCCTCATTAGTCTCAGTAATCCGATCTCCTAACTTATTCTTTAGTAATTGACTCTTTGCGCCAGATGCGTCTGTGTATTCTAGTGTATTTCTCCCTCTTTTTAAAATGACAAGCCCTGGATGTTATATAGAGCGACTGCCAGAAAACGGTTACAATGATCCAAGGATCAGGATCTTCTCATAACAAACAACGGTCCAGATGAAAAGCACATGCTTCATCAGTTGGCAAATGTACAGCTGGCACAGAATATTCCAGCATCTTCGACTTGATTCGGTCTCCAGCTGGCAAACAGCATATTTGACAATATCCTCCTCATGTCTGGCCCATGTTGACTCCACGCGTAACTTTGTAATTATCAGCTTCAGCAGCATCATCATGATTTCCACGCTCAGCTTCAGCAGCATCATCATGATCTCAATGTTGAGCTTCAGCAGCATCATGATGACTTCCTGCAAATAAACAGACAAACATTAAGTTTGTCATCATGTGGATAAACAACAGGAAGTAAACACTTTATTAAACATACCTCCCCATGTGCAGCTACAGGCAATCAAGCTTTACCTGTGAACAAAATGCACTAAATGCATAAACAGCATAAAAACAACCAGGTCAACCCTCGTTGACCAAAATTCAGGCAGTCGGGCCTTCAAATTTCTATCGCTTCATGTTTTGCCCATTTTCTTGTATATCGGGTTTGGAATATGATGATGATGATCTCAGATTATACAAGGAAATAACTTCCTTTCAACCATCCCTAGAATCCGGCTTTGCATCATCATCATATTTGCATCGGCGAAATTACATATGATCAGGGTGAAAGTTTTACCTTAGGCCGACGGCAACAGTTATACCGACGCCAAACATCATGAGGATGACCAACTCTACATGCCCTCTGTCCGGCCGCAGGATATTGTGAAATATGATGCTCCACGCCTCCGAATGCTCTGAGGAAAAGCACATTAGGATGTTTTGTTTTTGCATATTCGGGAAGGAAAGACATCGTCATCATCATCATGATGAAGACAAACAGGAGGACTTGGAAAAATTATCCTGCCGCCGAGGAATATCATGATGATGTCATCGTCATCATCAGGCTTGGTTAAAATGCAAAGGGATGACGTCATCATCATGTTTCGTGAAGATCAGGAGATAACTGGAATATCGGGTTCCCCCCAAGGAAGATGATCGCGTGGATAAATGCAATATGACCCATTTCGGCCAAGGCTATCCTGCTTGGAAGATCAGGATGATGAACATCATCATCATCATATTGCATTAGGTGATCTAAAACACGATCCTGCTGAAAGTCCTGATGACGTCATCAGGATATCCGGGGCTTGTGTTAGTCTTAAAACATGACGTCATCGTCATCATCATATTGGCGAAATGGATCACGCCTTGGAAAATATCCTGCCGGAGGAGAAAGGTGATGGTGACGTCATCGTCATCATCATATCCGCAAAAGTTTATACTTCTCGGCAGGAGGATATTGCGAAATGTCGGGTAGCGAAAGATCATGATGATGATGATCTTGTCAACAAGACAGGAATGAAAAATCACCCTCCGCTTCGAAAGATAAGGTGATCATCATGATCACGCAAAAGGAGATCAGGAGGATATTACGAAATGCGATCCTGCCTTGAAAGATCCTGATGATGATGATCACCAGGACTTGGTCGTGCGCGCGCAAATTATGCAGACGGCGGGTTTCTTAAGCAAGGTGATGATGATTCATCAGCATGATATTATCACATCGGGTGATTTTAAATATCATGATGCTCGCAATGTTGGAATATCATGATGCTCACGATGTTAGAATATCATGATGCTGATGATGTTAGAATATCATGATGATGATGATGTTTCCGGGGTCGCTTGACGGGAAAAGTTCACTATGACTTAAGATTGACGTCCGGATGTTTCGGGACTGCATGATTTTTTATCAGGTGATAGAGTAAGATCATGATGATGACCTTTGGCGATACAGAAGACCGCCCGACAGGAAAAGTTTGCTACGACTTAAACTTGACGTCCGGATATTTCGACCTCAGGATATTATCGGGGGGCTTTTCAAATATCATGATGATGATGTTCATCATACAGCAATTATCAGGTTTGACCAAAACTTTGACTGCTCATAACTCCTTCATATGGACGAATTTTCGAGTGATGTAAAAGGCAAACCTGCATGGAATTTCAAGCTCTTTCTAACTACGAGGTCATAGAAACAAAATACGAACCTTGACAAACTAACCTGATGATGATGACCTACCTCATCCTGACCTTCATGATGATGATGCACCTGACTTATTTTTACCAAACCGCCAGAAACAGACAACACAAGCCAAAACAAAAGCTGGGTCCCTGTTTTGCCAAGTCAAAATGGGGCGTGTTGTGTAACCACACAACAACTTGCCACCAAAGAAAACAACAAAATTCAAATAATTCAAGTGATGTGATCACATTTATCTATAGTGTTCTAATTCTGTCTAAGTAAAATCATCATGATCTTTAAATGATAAAATTTCATTATGGTGATAAAGCTAACAAAGGATCAGGTGTGTGCAGATGATTAATTATCCTCATCTTGAAAGTAAGTTGAAAACATAAGTAACTGGTGTTAAACTACATAGTTGGAGATCATCCCTCATAGCCAACCTGGATAGAGCCTTGCTGCCAGCAGGTGTCCATAACCCCGGCAAGGTTATCTATACAATCTCCCTAAGTAGAGCCCCACTGCCAGCAGGCGTCCATAGCCCCGGTAGAGTTACTTAGATGGCCTAATTTTATTTCATTTCTGATTTTCCTTTAAAAATTTAAATTTGATATCATCATGTCAGCTCATTTGTACAAGGTGTAGTCACTTGCAGCTTTAGGTTGGAGATTGTATTGGTAGCAAGGGAGTCCCTTTAGATTTTTCACTTAACACCTATACTCATATCTTCAACAAACCCAAGGCTGTTAGGTGTTTCATTGTGTTTGATTCACTTTGGACAAGAAAAAGTACCCTGATGAAAAGACATCATAAACCTGATCATGAACACTTCTCAGAATGAATTACAATCTATATCTAAATCTGATCTCATCACTTGAATCCTAACAATTTAGTTATTTTCTTAGGTGATGAAGTGCATCATCTTGACTTACCAGAACAAAACTCAACCAAAACAACACAAAACAGAAGAAACACTATACAAACAACTAACCTACAAAAAGGAAACAACAGGAACAGAACAAGAAAGCAAAACAAACAAGCAGACTGTACAAACAACTAACCTACAAAATTATATACAAACCACTACTAGGCAAACAAAAACCAGAAAAAGACCTAAGGACACCTGCATTTGCATACTTCTTTTGATTATGCAGGAGCATCAGGGTATTAGTTATGGTTCTCAACCTAGCAAATTTATCTTTATATTCTGAAGAATATTCTGATATTCTGAATTCACTGTATTCAACAGAACAACTCTTGATGATCAGCAACTGGGGAAGCTCACCATGTTCATGATTAATCCATATGCATGTCTTATCTTCTGAATTTCCATAATCAAAATAGTATTCAACATTATTTACTGTGGAAAGGAGAAATACAACCTGGTGTATTTCCGATTTTGTTGGACATGCTTCTTCATTGGCAGTTGGTCTTCCATTTGTCATTATATTTTTACTGCTTGGCTCAGTGCCTGGTCCCTCTTCGAATTGAAGGATGTATGACCTTTGATGTATTAATTCTTCATCTTTATCCAGCCTTATCCCTTCATTCTGGATGTTCAGTTCATCTTCTAGTTCAGGAAACTTCTCAATATTTTCTTCAATTTCCTGCACATCAACATCTAAATAAGTATCTTTATGATCACAACCTGATATACAGAAATTTATCATTTCTAAATCATTTGACTGTAAAGGAGAAACAACTTTCACTTGATGAGGACACTCCCCTGTTTCATTTTCAAAATATTTCTGGAGTGACATCTGATTATGCACAACAACTCCAAAGTCTTCTACATCTTCATCTTTCAGGAATTGTTCATTGAATAATTCACCTTTTCTATCTATTAGAGGATCTGGTTCCTTTACCCTGCAACATTCTTGCATTTGATCATTTAATTCAAAGAAGTCAGGTAATAAATCAGCATTTATTTTCTTCTCTATGACTCCCTGAGTTACCATCATAGGAACTTCATCATCAGGAGTGCATTTAAATTGCTCTACTATCTGTTTACACTTCTCTTTACCATAGAATGACTCCAGGAAAGATGTTTCATCTTCTTTATCAAAAGTATTAGGATCAGAATCAAAAATATTATCCTGATGAGTGATTTCTTCTCTAAAATTTTCACAAGATTCATACCTGCATACTGACTGGTCCTTACTTGTATTAGGAAGTAGAGAACTCCTATCACTCTCACCATAAAATGAATCCAGGAAAGATGTTTCCTCTTCATTACCTTCTGGAACTGATTCAGCTATTGTATTTTCTAGAATCTTTTTCAACATGACCAAGCAAGGATAACAATCTCTCTCTGAATGCTCTTCATCATGTAATCTGCACCAGCTTTCAATCAAGACATCATCAATGGGCAAACCTAATATTTGACTACGCTGTATATTTCTAGACAAGTATAATTCAAAATCCTCAGAATTATCCACTTCAGTGTCTGGACAACTAATAACTTCTGGTGCCGCATCTGCTTGTTGCTCCAGAATTTCTTCATTTTTCTGGTAGATTTCCTCATTTTCTTGGCAAATTTCCACCCTGAACACATCAAGAAAGAATATTAGTCCTTTTAAATATAAATCCAACCTTGTAAGGAAAATTAAGCAATTTATTTCACTGTGTTCTGTAGTCTGGTGTATCCTGCAACAGGTAGATAAACCAAAGTTAGACAAACTGTGAGGGTAAATTTGCCTATTCAAAGTTTCCTGAAATAAAGGAATGTTAATTTGACCATTATTTTCATATACATCCATCAAAATGAGACTCTATTCTTCAATTTTTTAGTATTTTGCAATTTTAAGGAGATCTATCATATCTCAGATTAAAACTTTGAAAGTCCAGAAAATCAAACAAATATTTGATGCTTTGGGCTAGATCTTTGCAAAGGTGCAACCAAAACGTCTCAGGTAAGAGATATTTGCAGACATTTAGCTCAAATGCTGAAATATTTATGCGATATTTGCAGAAAATCCAAAATTCTTTGCTCAGGAACAGGATCTATTTTCGGCCCTCCTTCTAGCGCCAATTTATGTTGCGTTAGAAGCGAGGGGCCTGCATATATGTTTGATGACTGAAGCAATGGTGTCTTTTCCAGTTCTGCCCTCCTTCTGTTGATGAAATCCAGAAATTCTCTGTTCGGCCCTCCTTCTAGCGCCAATTTATGTTGGTCATGATGTTAGTCATTCACAAACATAGAATAAAAGTTACACAACAACCTTTACTCATCTTGAAAGATACGATGAATTCAAAGAATTCATGATCCCAAGTCTCCGTTGATTAGGTCTTAATCTACTGACGTTACTCAGTGGTTGATGTGCGTTGCTGTTTTCCATTCAGGGGCCTTACGTGTTTCTGCACTGTTCATCATCATCATCTTCAAATATCCTGCTCTGGATGTTCGCTCTGCATAAGCTCCAACAATTCTACCTCTGCACTGTAAATTTAGTCAAATAATGTGCATACAGGCCGATATTTGCATGATTTCTATCATTATCTATGATTCTTTGCATGATATTTTCAGTACTACATGCATTTAACTCAAATATGCTAAGGATCTTCAGTTACCTACGGGATTTCAGCATATTTCACTGTTTCTGCTTGTTATTTATCATGATTTGCAGTTATGGTGATGAATTAATGAAATTGAAAAAAAGGAAAAGGGTTAGAGAGTGAGATTCCCAAAATTACTGGACTTAGATCACTGATTCACACACAAGCTCCCATACTTGCAATGAAAAGAAGAAAAACTAGAAATCATACTTCACCAGGACATTCCACAAATCCGCATGATCTAGTGCAAAGCTTCAAAGGAAAGTTGACAACAACATGTAATGAAATGAAAGCGCTTCCAGTTGAACACAGCATTCACCAGTACATATCCAGAAATCAACAGAAGATTACGTAAAATTTACAATCAGGATGTAATCTGGAACTTCATATTCATTCAGTATGCTCAAGAACAGGTACATTTACAGTGATCTGAAGAAAGAACCTTGACATTTCAACAATTCTATCCTCATTAGTCTCAGTAATCCGATCTCCTAACTTATTCTTTAGTAATTGACTCTTTGCGCCAGATGCGTCTGTGTATTCTAGTGTATTTCTCCCTCTTTTTAAAATGACAAGCCCTGGATGTTATATAGAGCGACTGCCAGAAAACGGTTACAATGATCCAAGGATCAGGATCTTCTCATAACAAACAACGGTCCAGATGAAAAGCACATGCTTCATCAGTTGGCAAATGTACAGCTGGCACAGAATATTCCAGCATCTTCGACTTGATTCGGTCTCCAGCTGGCAAACAGCATATTTGACAATATCCTCCTCATGTCTGGCCCATGTTGACTCCACGCGTAACTTTGTAATTATCAGCTTCAGCAGCATCATCATGATTTCCACGCTCAGCTTCAGCAGCATCATCATGATCTCAATGTTGAGCTTCAGCAGCATCATGATGACTTCCTGCAAATAAACAGACAAACATTAAGTTTGTCATCATGTGGATAAACAACAGGAAGTAAACACTTTATTAAACATACCTCCCCATGTGCAGCTACAGGCAATCAAGCTTTACCTGTGAACAAAATGCACTAAATGCATAAACAGCATAAAAACAACCAGGTCAACCCTCGTTGACCAAAATTCAGGCAGTCGGGCCTTCAAATTTCTATCGCTTCAGGTTTTGCCCATTTTCTTGTATATCGGGTTCGGAATATGATGATGATGATCTCAGATTATACAAGGAAATAACTTCCTTTCAACCATCCCTAGAATCCGGCTTTGCATCATCATCATATTTGCATCGGCGAAATTACATATGATCAGGGTGACAGTTTTACCTTAGGCCGACGGCAACAGTTATATCGACGCCAAACATCATGAGGATGACCAACTCTACATGCCCTCTGTCCGGCCGCAGGATATTGTGAAATATGATGCTCCACGCCTCCGAATGCTCTGAGGAAAAGCACATCAGGATGTTTTGTTTTTGCATATTCGGGAAGGAAAGACATCGTCATCATCATCATGATGAAGACAAACAGGAGGACTTGGAAAAATTATCCTGCCGCCGAGGAATATCATGATGACGTCATCGTCATCATCAGGCTTGGTTAAAATGCAAAGGGATGACGTCATCATCATGTTTCGTGAAGATCAGGAGATAACTGGAATATCGGGTTCCCCCCAAGGAAGATGATCGCGTGGATAAATGCAATATGACCCATTTCGGCCAAGGCTATCCTGCTTGGAAGATCAGGATGATGAACATCATCATCATCATATTGCATTAGGTGATCTAAAACACGATCCTGCTGAAAGTCCTGATGACGTCATCAGGATATCCGGGGCTTGTGTTAGTCTTAAAACATGACGTCATCGTCATCATCATATTGGCGAAATGGATCACGCCTTGGAAAATATCCTGCCGGAGGAGAAAGGTGATGGTGACGTCATCGTCATCATCATATCCGCAAAAGTTTATACTTCTCGGCAGGAGGATATTGCGAAATGTCGGGTAGCGAAAGATCATGATGATGATGATCTTGTCAACAAGACAGGAATGAAAAATCACCCTCCGCTTCGAAAGATAAGGTGATCATCATGATCACGCAAAAGGAGATCAGGAGGATATTACGAAATGCGATCCTACCTTGAAAGATCCTGATGATGATGATCACCAGGACTTGGTCGTGCGCGCGCAAATTATGCAGACGGCGGGTTTCTTAAGCAAGGTGATGATGATTCATCAGCATGATATTATCACATCGGGTGATTTTAAATATCATGATGCTCGCAATGTTGGAATATCATGATGCTCACGATGTTAGAATATCATGATGCTGATGATGTTAGAATATCATGATGATGATGATGTTTCCGGGGTCGCTTGACGGGAAAAGTTCACTATGACTTAAGATTGACGTCCGGATGTTTCGGGACTGCATGATTTTTTATCAGGTGATAGAGTAAGATCATGATGATGACCTTTGGCGATACAGAAGACCGCCCGACAGGAAAAGTTTGCTACGACTTAAACTTGACGTCCGGATATTTCGACCTCAGGATATTATCGGGGGGCTTTTCAAATATCATGATGATGATGTTCATCATACAGCAATTATCAGGTTTGACCAAAACTTTGACTGCTCATAACTCCTTCATATGGACGAATTTTTGAGTGATGTAAAAGGCAAACCTGCATGGAATTTCAAGCTCTTTCTAACTACGAGGTCATAGAAACAAAATACGAACCTTGACAAACTAACCTGATGATGATGACCTACCTCATCCTGACCTTCATGATGATGATGCACCTGACTTATTTTTACCAAACCGCCAGAAACAGACAACACAAGCCAAAACAAAAGCTGGGTCCCTGTTTTGCCAAGTCAAAATGGGGCGTGTTGTGTAACCACACAACAACTTGCCACCAAAGAAAACAACAAAATTCAAATAATTCAAGTGATGTGATCACATTTATCTATAGTGTTCTAATTCTGTCTAAGTAAAATCATCATGATCTTTAAATGATAAAATTTCATTATGGTGATAAAGCTAACAAAGGATCAGGTGTGTGCAGATGATTAATTATCCTCATCTTGAAAGTAAGTTGAAAACATAAGTAACTGGTGTTAAACTACATAGTTGGAGATCATCCCTCATAGCCAACCTGGATAGAGCCTTGCTGCCAGCAGGTGTCCATAACCCCGGCAAGGTTATCTATACAATCTCCCTAAGTAGAGCCCCACTGCCAGCAGGCGTCCATAGCCCCGGTAGAGTTACTTAGATGGCCTAATTTTATTTCATTTCTGATTTTCCTTTAAAAATTTAAATTTGATATCATCATGTCAGCTCATTTGTACAAGGTGTAGTCACTTGCAGCTTTAGGTTGGAGATTGTATTGGTAGCAAGGGAGTCCCTTTAGATTTTTCACTTAACACCTATACTCATATCTTCAACAAACCCAAGGCTGTTAGGTGTTTCATTGTGTTTGATTCACTTTGGACAAGAAAAAGTACCCTGATGAAAAGACATCATAAACCTGATCATGAACACTTCTCAGAATGAATTACAATCTATATCTAAATCTGATCTCATCACTTGAATCCTAACAATTTAGTTATTTTCTTAGGTGATGAAGTGCATCATCTTGACTTACCAGAACAAAACTCAACCAAAACAACACAAAACAGAAGAAACACTATACAAACAACTAACCTACAAAAAGGAAACAACAGGAACAGAACAAGAAAGCAAAACAAACAAGCAGACTGTACAAACAACTAACCTACAAAATTATATACAAACCACTACTAGGCAAACAAAAACCAGAAAAAGACCTAAGGACACCTGCATTTGCATACTTCTTTTGATTATGCAGGAGCATCAGGGTATTAGTTATGGTTCTCAACCTAGCAAATTTATCTTTATATTCTGAAGAATATTCTGATATTCTGAATTCACTGTATTCAACAGAACAACTCTTGATGATCAGCAACTGGGGAAGCTCACCATGTTCATGATTAATCCATATGCATGTCTTATCTTCTGAATTTCCATAATCAAAATAGTATTCAACATTATTTACTGTGGAAAGGAGAAATACAACCTGGTGTATTTCCGATTTTGTTGGACATGCTTCTTCATTGGCAGTTGGTCTTCCATTTGTCATTATATTGTTACTGCTTGGCTCAGTGCCTGGTCCCTCTTCGAATTGAAGGATGTATGACCTTTGATGTATTAATTCTTCATCTTTATCCAGCCTTATCCCTTCATTCTGGATGTTCAGTTCATCTTCTAGTTCAGGAAACTTCTCAATATTTTCTTCAATTTCCTGCACATCAACATCTAAATAAGTATCTTTATGATCACAACCTGATATACAGAAATTTATCATTTCTAAATCATTTGACTGTAAAGGAGAAACAACTTTCACTTGATGAGGACACTCCCCTGTTTCATTTTCAAAATATTTCTGGAGTGACATCTGATTATGCACAACAACTCCAAAGTCTTCTACATCTTCATCTTTCAGGAATTGTTCATTGAATAATTCACCTTTTCTATCTATTAGAGGATCTGGTTCCTTTACCCTGCAACATTCTTGCATTTGATCATTTAATTCAAAGAAGTCAGGTAATAAATCAGCATTTATTTTCTTCTCTATGACTCCCTGAGTTACCATCATAGGAACTTCATCATCAGGAGTGCATTTAAATTGCTCTACTATCTGTTTACACTTCTCTTTACCATAGAATGACTCCAGGAAAGATGTTTCATCTTCTTTATCAAAAGTATTAGGATCAGAATCAAAAATATTATCCTGATGAGTGATTTCTTCTCTAAAATTTTCACAAGATTCATACCTGCATACTGACTGGTCCTTACTTGTATTAGGAAGTAGAGAACTCCTATCACTCTCACCATAAAATGAATCCAGGAAAGATGTTTCCTCTTCATTACCTTCTGGAACTGATTCAGCTATTGTATTTTCTAGAATCTTTTTCAACATGACCAAGCAAGGATAACAATCTCTCTCTGAATGCTCTTCATCATGTAATCTGCACCAGCTTTCAATCAAGACATCATCAATGGGCAAACCTAATATTTGACTACGCTGTATATTTCTAGACAAGTATAATTCAAAATCCTCAGAATTATCCACTTCAGTGTCTGGACAACTAATAACTTCTGGTGCCGCATCTGCTTGTTGCTCCAGAATTTCTTCATTTTTCTGGCAGATTTCCTCATTTTCTTGGCAAATTTCCACCCTGAACACATCAAGAAAGAATATTAGTCCTTTTAAATATAAATCCAACCTTGTAAGGAAAATTAAGCAATTTATTTCACTGTGTTCTGTAGTCTGGTGTATCCTGCAACAGGTAGATAAACCAAAGTTAGACAAACTGTGAGGGTAAATTTGCCTATTCAAAGTTTCCTGAAATAAAGGAATGTTAATTTGACCATTATTTTCATATACATCCATCAAAATGAGACTCTATTCTTCAATTTTTTAGTATTTTGCAATTTTAAGGAGATCTATCATATCTCAGATTAAAACTTTGAAAGTCCAGAAAATCAAACAAATATTTGATGCTTTGGGCTAGATCTTTGCAAAGGTGCAACCAAAACGTCTCAGGTAAGAGATATTTGCAGACATTTAGCTCAAATGCTGAAATATTTATGCGATATTTGCAGAAAATCCAAAATTCTTTGCTCAGGAACAGGATCTATTTTCGGCCCTCCTTCTAGCGCCAATTTATGTTGCGTTAGAAGCGAGGGGCCTGCATATATGTTTGATGACTGAAGCAATGGTGTCTTTTCCAGTTCTGCCCTCCTTCTGTTGATGAAATCCAGAAATTCTCTGTTCGGCCCTCCTTCTAGCGCCAATTTATGTTGGTCATGATGTTAGTCATTCACAAACATAGAATAAAAGTTACACAACAACCTTTACTCATCTTGAAAGATACGATGAATTCAAAGAATTCATGATCCCAAGTCTCCGTTGATTAGGTCTTAATCTACTGACGTTACTCAGTGGTTGATGTGCGTTGCTGTTTTCCATTCAGGGGCCTTACGTGTTTCTGCACTGTTCATCATCATCATCTTCAAATATCCTGCTCTGGATGTTCGCTCTGCATAAGCTCCAACAATTCTACCTCTGCACTGTAAATTTAGTCAAATAATGTGCATACAGGCCGATATTTGCATGATTTCTATCATTATCTATGATTCTTTGCATGATATTTTCAGTACTACATGCATTTAACTCAAATATGCTAAGGATCTTCAGTTACCTACGGGATTTCAGCATATTTCACTGTTTCTGCTTGTTATTTATCATGATTTGCAGTTATGGTGATGAATTAATGAAATTGAAAAAAAGGAAAAGGGTTAGAGAGTGAGATTCCCAAAATTACTGGACTTAGATCACTGATTCACACACAAGCTCCCATACTTGCAATGAAAAGAAGAAAAACTAGAAATCATACTTCACCAGGACATTCCACAAATCCGCATGATCTAGTGCAAAGCTTCAAAGGAAAGTTGACAACAACATGTAATGAAATGAAAGCGCTTCCAGTTGAACACAGCATTCACCAGTACATATCCAGAAATCAACAGAAGATTACGTAAAATTTACAATCAGGATGTAATCTGGAACTTCATATTCATTCAGTATGCTCAAGAACAGGTACATTTACAGTGATCTGAAGAAAGAACCTTGACATTTCAACAATTCTATCCTCATTAGTCTCAGTAATCCGATCTCCTAACTTATTCTTTAGTAATTGACTCTTTGCGCCAGATGCGTCTGTGTATTCTAGTGTATTTCTCCCTCTTTTTAAAATGACAAGCCCTGGATGTTATATAGAGCGACTGCCAGAAAACGGTTACAATGATCCAAGGATCAGGATCTTCTCATAACAAACAACGGTCCAGATGAAAAGCACATGCTTCATCAGTTGGCAAATGTACAGCTGGCACAGAATATTCCAGCATCTTCGACTTGATTCGGTCTCCAGCTGGCAAACAGCATATTTGACAATATCCTCCTCATGTCTGGCCCATGTTGACTCCACGCGTAACTTTGTAATTATCAGCTTCAGCAGCATCATCATGATTTCCACGCTCAGCTTCAGCAGCATCATCATGATCTCAATGTTGAGCTTTAGCAGCATCATGATGACTTCCTGCAAATAAACAGACAAACATTAAGTTTGTCATCATGTGGATAAACAACAGGAAGTAAACACTTTATTAAACATACCTCCCCATGTGCAGCTACAGGCAATCAAGCTTTACCTGTGAACAAAATGCACTAAATGCATAAACAGCATAAAAACAACCAGGTCAACCCTCGTTGACCAAAATTCAGGCAGTCGGGCCTTCAAATTTCTATCGCTTCAGGTTTTGCCCATTTTCTTGTATATCGGGTTCGGAATATGATGATGATGATCTCAGATTATACAAGGAAATAACTTCCTTTCAACCATCCCTAGAATCCGGCTTTGCATCATCATCATATTTGCATCGGCGAAATTACATATGATCAGGGTGACAGTTTTACCTTAGGCCGACGGCAACAGTTATACCGACGCCAAACATCATGAGGATGACCAACTCTACATGCCCTCTGTCCGGCCGCAGGATATTGTGAAATATGATGCTCCACGCCTCCGAATGCTCTGAGGAAAAGCACATCAGGATGTTTTGTTTTTGCATATTCGGGAAGGAAAGACATCGTCATCATCATCATGATGAAGACAAACAGGAGGACTTGGAAAAATTATCCTGCCGCCGAGGAATATCATGATGACATCATCGTCATCATCAGGCTTGGTTAAAATGCAAAGGGATGACGTCATCATCATGTTTCGTGAAGATCAGGAGATAACTGGAATATCGGGTTCCCCCCAAGGAAGATGATCGCGTGGATAAATGCAATATGACCCATTTCGGCCAAGGCTATCCTGCTTGGAAGATCAGGATGATGAACATCATCATCATCATATTGCATTAGGTGATCTAAAACACGATCCTGCTGAAAGTCCTGATGACGTCATCAGGATATCCGGGGCTTGTGTTAGTCTTAAAACATGACGTCATCGTCATCATCATATTGGCGAAATGGATCACGCCTTGGAAAATATCCTGCCGGAGGAGAAAGGTGATGGTGACGTCATCGTCATCATCATATCCGCAAAAGTTTATACTTCTCGGCAGGAGGATATTGCGAAATGTCGGGTAGCGAAAGATCATGATGATGATGATCTTGTCAACAAGACAGGAATGAAAAATCACCCTCCGCTTCGAAAGATAAGGTGATCATCATGATCACGCAAAAGGAGATCAGGAGGATATTACGAAATGCGATCCTGCCTTGAAAGATCCTGATGATGATGATCACCAGGACTTGGTCGTGCGCGCGCAAATTATGCAGACGGCGGGTTTCTTAAGCAAGGTGATGATGATTCATCAGCATGATATTATCACATCGGGTGATTTTAAATATCATGATGCTCGCAATGTTGGAATATCATGATGCTCACGATGTTAGAATATCATGATGCTGATGATGTTAGAATATCATGATGATGATGATGTTTCCGGGGTCGCTTGACGGGAAAAGTTCACTATGACTTAAGATTGACGTCCGGATGTTTCGGGACTGCATGATTTTTTATCAGGTGATAGAGTAAGATCATGATGATGACCTTTGGCGATACAGAAGACCGCCCGACAGGAAAAGTTTGCTACGACTTAAACTTGACGTCCGGATATTTCGACCTCAGGATATTATCGGGGGGCTTTTCAAATATCATGATGATGATGTTCATCATACAGCAATTATCAGGTTTGACCAAAACTTTGACTGCTCATAACTCCTTCATATGGACGAATTTTCGAGTGATGTAAAAGGCAAACCTGCATGGAATTTCAAGCTCTTTCTAACTACGAGGTCATAGAAACAAAATACGAACCTTGACAAACTAACCTGATGATGATGACCTACCTCATCCTGACCTTCATGATGATGATGCACCTGACTTATTTTTACCAAACCGCCAGAAACAGACAACACAAGCCAAAACAAAAGCTGGGTCCCTGTTTTGCCAAGTCAAAATGGGGCGTGTTGTGTAACCACACAACAACTTGCCACCAAAGAAAACAACAAAATTCAAATAATTCAAGTGATGTGATCACATTTATCTATAGTGTTCTAATTCTGTCTAAGTAAAATCATCATGATCTTTAAATGATAAAATTTCATTATGGTGATAAAGCTAACAAAGGATCAGGTGTGTGCAGATGATTAATTATCCTCATCTTGAAAGTAAGTTGAAAACATAAGTAACTGGTGTTAAACTACATAGTTGGAGATCATCCCTCATAGCCAACCTGGATAGAGCCTTGCTGCCAGCAGGTGTCCATAACCCCGGCAAGGTTATCTATACAATCTCCCTAAGTAGAGCCCCACTGCCAGCAGGCGTCCATAGCCCCGGTAGAGTTACTTAGATGGCCTAATTTTATTTCATTTCTGATTTTCCTTTAAAAATTTAAATTTGATATCATCATGTCAGCTCATTTGTACAAGGTGTAGTCACTTGCAGCTTTAGGTTGGAGATTGTATTGGTAGCAAGGGAGTCCCTTTAGATTTTTCACTTAACACCTATACTCATATCTTCAACAAACCCAAGGCTGTTAGGTGTTTCATTGTGTTTGATTCACTTTGGACAAGAAAAAGTACCCTGATGAAAAGACATCATAAACCTGATCATGAACACTTCTCAGAATGAATTACAATCTATATCTAAATCTGATCTCATCACTTGAATCCTAACAATTTAGTTATTTTCTTAGGTGATGAAGTGCATCATCTTGACTTACCAGAACAAAACTCAACCAAAACAACACAAAACAGAAGAAACACTATACAAACAACTAACCTACAAAAAGGAAACAACAGGAACAGAACAAGAAAGCAAAACAAACAAGCAGACTGTACAAACAACTAACCTACAAAATTATATACAAACCACTACTAGGCAAACAAAAACCAGAAAAAGACCTAAGGACACCTGCATTTGCATACTTCTTTTGATTATGCAGAAGCATCAGGGTATTAGTTATGGTTCTCAACCTAGCAAATTTATCTTTATATTCTGAAGAATATTCTGATATTCTGAATTCACTGTATTCAACAGAACAACTCTTGATGATCAGCAACTGGGGAAGCTCACCATGTTCATGATTAATCCATATGCATGTCTTATCTTCTGAATTTCCATAATCAAAATAGTATTCAACATTATTTACTGTGGAAAGGAGAAATACAACCTGGTGTATTTCCGATTTTGTTGGACATGCTTCTTCATTGGCAGTTGGTCTTCCATTTGTCATTATATTGTTACTGCTTGGCTCAGTGCCTGGTCCCTCTTCGAATTGAAGGATGTATGACCTTTGATGTATTAATTCTTCATCTTTATCCAGCCTTATCCCTTCATTCTGGATGTTCAGTTCATCTTCTAGTTCAGGAAACTTCTCAATATTTTCTTCAATTTCCTGCACATCAACATCTAAATAAGTATCTTTATGATCACAACCTGATATACAGAAATTTATCATTTCTAAATCATTTGACTGTAAAGGAGAAACAACTTTCACTTGATGAGGACACTCCCCTGTTTCATTTTCAAAATATTTCTGGAGTGACATCTGATTATGCACAACAACTCCAAAGTCTTCTACATCTTCATCTTTCAGGAATTGTTCATTGAATAATTCACCTTTTCTATCTATTAGAGGATCTGGTTCCTTTACCCTGCAACATTCTTGCATTTGATCATTTAATTCAAAGAAGTCAGGTAATAAATCAGCATTTATTTTCTTCTCTATGACTCCCTGAGTTACCATCATAGGAACTTCATCATCAGGAGTGCATTTAAATTGCTCTACTATCTGTTTACACTTCTCTTTACCATAGAATGACTCCAGGAAAGATGTTTCATCTTCTTTATCAAAAGTATTAGGATCAGAATCAAAAATATTATCCTGATGAGTGATTTCTTCTCTAAAATTTTCACAAGATTCATACCTGCATACTGACTGGTCCTTACTTGTATTAGGAAGTAGAGAACTCCTATCACTCTCACCATAAAATGAATCCAGGAAAGATGTTTCCTCTTCATTACCTTCTGGAACTGATTCAGCTATTGTATTTTCTAGAATCTTTTTCAACATGACCAAGCAAGGATAACAATCTCTCTCTGAATGCTCTTCATCATGTAATCTGCACCAGCTTTCAATCAAGACATCATCAATGGGCAAACCTAATATTTGACTACGCTGTATATTTCTAGACAAGTATAATTCAAAATCCTCAGAATTATCCACTTCAGTGTCTGGACAACTAATAACTTCTGGTGCCGCATCTGCTTGTTGCTCCAGAATTTCTTCATTTTTCTGGCAGATTTCCTCATTTTCTTGGCAAATTTCCACCCTGAACACATCAAGAAAGAATATTAGTCCTTTTAAATATAAATCCAACCTTGTAAGGAAAATTAAGCAATTTATTTCACTGTGTTCTGTAGTCTGGTGTATCCTGCAACAGGTAGATAAACCAAAGTTAGACAAACTGTGAGGGTAAATTTGCCTATTCAAAGTTTCCTGAAATAAAGGAATGTTAATTTGACCATTATTTTCATATACATCCATCAAAATGAGACTCTATTCTTCAATTTTTTAGTATTTTGCAATTTTAAGGAGATCTATCATATCTCAGATTAAAACTTTGAAAGTCCAGAAAATCAAACAAATATTTGATGCTTTGGGCTAGATCTTTGCAAAGGTGCAACCAAAACGTCTCAGGTAAGAGATATTTGCAGACATTTAGCTCAAATGCTGAAATATTTATGCGATATTTGCAGAAAATCCAAAATTCTTTGCTCAGGAACAGGATCTATTTTCGGCCCTCCTTCTAGCACCAATTTATGTTGCGTTAGAAGCGAGGGGCCTGCATATATGTTTGATGACTGAAGCAATGGTGTCTTTTCCAGTTCTGCCCTCCTTCTGTTGATGAAATCCAGAAATTCTCTGTTCGGCCCTCCTTCTAGCGCCAATTTATGTTGGTCATGATGTTAGTCATTCACAAACATAGAATAAAAGTTACACAACAACCTTTACTCATCTTGAAAGATACGATGAATTCAAAGAATTCATGATCCCAAGTCTCCGTTGATTAGGTCTTAATCTACTGACGTTACTCAGTGGTTGATGTGCGTTGCTGTTTTCCATTCAGGGGCCTTACGTGTTTCTGCACTGTTCATCATCATCATCTTCAAATATCCTGCTCTGGATGTTCGCTCTGCATAAGCTCCAACAATTCTACCTCTGCACTGTAAATTTAGTCAAATAATGTGCATACAGGCCGATATTTGCATGATTTCTATCATTATCTATGATTCTTTGCATGATATTTTCAGTACTACATGCATTTAACTCAAATATGCTAAGGATCTTCAGTTACCTACGGGATTTCAGCATATTTCACTGTTTCTGCTTGTTATTTATCATGATTTGCAGTTATGGTGATGAATTAATGAAATTGAAAAAAAGGAAAAGGGTTAGAGAGTGAGATTCCCAAAATTACTGGACTTAGATCACTGATTCACACACAAGCTCCCATACTTGCAATGAAAAGAAGAAAAACTAGAAATCATACTTCACCAGGACATTCCACAAATCCGCATGATCTAGTGCAAAGCTTCAAAGGAAAGTTGACAACAACATGTAATGAAATGAAAGCGCTTCCAGTTGAACACAGCATTCACCAGTACATATCCAGAAATCAACAGAAGATTACGTAAAATTTACAATCAGGATGTAATCTGGAACTTCATATTCATTCAGTATGCTCAAGAACAGGTACATTTACAGTGATCTGAAGAAAGAACCTTGACATTTCAACAATTCTATCCTCATTAGTCTCAGTAATCCGATCTCCTAACTTATTCTTTAGTAATTGACTCTTTGCGCCAGATGCGTCTGTGTATTCTAGTGTATTTCTCCCTCTTTTTAAAATGACAAGCCCTGGATGTTATATAGAGCGACTGCCAGAAAACGGTTACAATGATCCAAGGATCAGGATCTTCTCATAACAAACAACGGTCCAGATGAAAAGCACATGCTTCATCAGTTGGCAAATGTACAGCTGGCACAGAATATTCCAGCATCTTCGACTTGATTCGGTCTCCAGCTGGCAAACAGCATATTTGACAATATCCTCCTCATGTCTGGCCCATGTTGACTCCACGCGTAACTTTGTAATTATCAGCTTCAGCAGCATCATCATGATTTCCACGCTCAGCTTCAGCAGCATCATCATGATCTCAATGTTGAGCTTTAGCAGCATCATGATGACTTCCTGCAAATAAACAGACAAACATTAAGTTTGTCATCATGTGGATAAACAACAGGAAGTAAACACTTTATTAAACATACCTCCCCATGTGCAGCTACAGGCAATCAAGCTTTACCTGTGAACAAAATGCACTAAATGCATAAACAGCATAAAAACAACCAGGTCAACCCTCGTTGACCAAAATTCAGGCAGTCGGGCCTTCAAATTTCTATCGCTTCAGGTTTTGCCCATTTTCTTGTATATCGGGTTCGGAATATGATGATGATGATCTCAGATTATACAAGGAAATAACTTCCTTTCAACCATCCCTAGAATCCGGCTTTGCATCATCATCATATTTGCATCGGCGAAATTACATATGATCAGGGTGACAGTTTTACCTTAGGCCGACGGCAACAGTTATACCGACGCCAAACATCATGAGGATGACCAACTCTACATGCCCTCTGTCCGGCCGCAGGATATTGTGAAATATGATGCTCCACGCCTCCGAATGCTCTGAGGAAAAGCACATCAGGATGTTTTGTTTTTGCATATTCGGGAAGGAAAGACATCGTCATCATCATCATGATGAAGACAAACAGGAGGACTTGGAAAAATTATCCTGCCGCCGAGGAATATCATGATGACATCATCGTCATCATCAGGCTTGGTTAAAATGCAAAGGGATGACGTCATCATCATGTTTCGTGAAGATCAGGAGATAACTGGAATATCGGGTTCCCCCCAAGGAAGATGATCGCGTGGATAAATGCAATATGACCCATTTCAGCCAAGGCTATCCTGCTTGGAAGATCAGGATGATGAACATCATCATCATCATATTGCATTAGGTGATCTAAAACACGATCCTGCTGAAAGTCCTGATGACGTCATCAGGATATCCGGGGCTTGTGTTAGTCTTAAAACATGACGTCATCGTCATCATCATATTGGCGAAATGGATCACGCCTTGGAAAATATCCTGCCGGAGGAGAAAGGTGATGGTGACGTCATCGTCATCATCATATCCGCAAAAGTTTATACTTCTCGGCAGGAGGATATTGCGAAATGTCGGGTAGCGAAAGATCATGATGATGATGATCTTGTCAACAAGACAGGAATGAAAAATCACCCTCCGCTTCGAAAGATAAGGTGATCATCATGATCACGCAAAAGGAGATCAGGAGGATATTACGAAATGCGATCCTGCCTTGAAAGATCCTGATGATGATGATCACCAGGACTTGGTCGTGCGCGCGCAAATTATGCAGACGGCGGGTTTCTTAAGCAAGGTGATGATGATTCATCAGCATGATATTATCACATCGGGTGATTTTAAATATCATGATGCTCGCAATGTTGGAATATCATGATGCTCACGATGTTAGAATATCATGATGCTGATGATGTTAGAATATCATGATGATGATGATGTTTCCGGGGTCGCTTGACGGGAAAAGTTCACTATGACTTAAGATTGACGTCCGGATGTTTCGGGACTGCATGATTTTTTATCAGGTGATAGAGTAAGATCATGATGATGACCTTTGGCGATACAGAAGACCGCCCGACAGGAAAAGTTTGCTACGACTTAAACTTGACGTCCGGATATTTCGACCTCAGGATATTATCGGGGGGCTTTTCAAATATCATGATGATGATGTTCATCATACAGCAATTATCAGGTTTGACCAAAACTTTGACTGCTCATAACTCCTTCATATGGACGAATTTTCGAGTGATGTAAAAGGCAAACCTGCATGGAATTTCAAGCTCTTTCTAACTACGAGGTCATAGAAACAAAATACGAACCTTGACAAACTAACCTGATGATGATGACCTACCTCATCCTGACCTTCATGATGATGATGCACCTGACTTATTTTTACCAAACCGCCAGAAACAGACAACACAAGCCAAAACAAAAGCTGGGTCCCTGTTTTGCCAAGTCAAAATGGGGCGTGTTGTGTAACCACACAACAACTTGCCACCAAAGAAAACAACAAAATTCAAATAATTCAAGTGATGTGATCACATTTATCTATAGTGTTCTAATTCTGTCTAAGTAAAATCATCATGATCTTTAAATGATAAAATTTCATTATGGTGATAAAGCTAACAAAGGATCAGGTGTGTGCAGATGATTAATTATCCTCATCTTGAAAGTAAGTTGAAAACATAAGTAACTGGTGTTAAACTACATAGTTGGAGATCATCCCTCATAGCCAACCTGGATAGAGCCTTGCTGCCAGCAGGTGTCCATAACCCCGGCAAGGTTATCTATACAATCTCCCTAAGTAGAGCCCCACTGCCAGCAGGCGTCCATAGCCCCGGTAGAGTTACTTAGATGGCCTAATTTTATTTCATTTCTGATTTTCCTTTAAAAATTTAAATTTGATATCATCATGTCAGCTCATTTGTACAAGGTGTAGTCACTTGCAGCTTTAGGTTGGAGATTGTATTGGTAGCAAGGGAGTCCCTTTAGATTTTTCACTTAACACCTATACTCATATCTTCAACAAACCCAAGGCTGTTAGGTGTTTCATTGTGTTTGATTCACTTTGGACAAGAAAAAGTACCCTGATGAAAAGACATCATAAACCTGATCATGAACACTTCTCAGAATGAATTACAATCTATATCTAAATCTGATCTCATCACTTGAATCCTAACAATTTAGTTATTTTCTTAGGTGATGAAGTGCATCATCTTGACTTACCAGAACAAAACTCAACCAAAACAACACAAAACAGAAGAAACACTATACAAACAACTAACCTACAAAAAGGAAACAACAGGAACAGAACAAGAAAGCAAAACAAACAAGCAGACTGTACAAACAACTAACCTACAAAATTATATACAAACCACTACTAGGCAAACAAAAACCAGAAAAAGACCTAAGGACACCTGCATTTGCATACTTCTTTTGATTATGCAGGAGCATCAGGGTATTAGTTATGGTTCTCAACCTAGCAAATTTATCTTTATATTCTGAAGAATATTCTGATATTCTGAATTCACTGTATTCAACAGAACAACTCTTGATGATCAGCAACTGGGGAAGCTCACCATGTTCATGATTAATCCATATGCATGTCTTATCTTCTGAATTTCCATAATCAAAATAGTATTCAACATTATTTACTGTGGAAAGGAGAAATACAACCTGGTGTATTTCCGATTTTGTTGGACATGCTTCTTCATTGGCAGTTGGTCTTCCATTTGTCATTATATTGTTACTGCTTGGCTCAGTGCCTGGTCCCTCTTCGAATTGAAGGATGTATGACCTTTGATGTATTAATTCTTCATCTTTATCCAGCCTTATCCCTTCATTCTGGATGTTCAGTTCATCTTCTAGTTCAGGAAACTTCTCAATATTTTCTTCAATTTCCTGCACATCAACATCTAAATAAGTATCTTTATGATCACAACCTGATATACAGAAATTTATCATTTCTAAATCATTTGACTGTAAAGGAGAAACAACTTTCACTTGATGAGGACACTCCCCTGTTTCATTTTCAAAATATTTCTGGAGTGACATCTGATTATGCACAACAACTCCAAAGTCTTCTACATCTTCATCTTTCAGGAATTGTTCATTGAATAATTCACCTTGTCTATCTATTAGAGGATCTGGTTCCTTTACCCTGCAACATTCTTGCATTTGATCATTTAATTCAAAGAAGTCAGGTAATAAATCAGCATTTATTTTCTTCTCTATGACTCCCTGAGTTACCATCATAGGAACTTCATCATCAGGAGTGCATTTAAATTGCTCTACTATCTGTTTACACTTCTCTTTACCATAGAATGACTCCAGGAAAGATGTTTCATCTTCTTTATCAAAAGTATTAGGATCAGAATCAAAAATATTATCCTGATGAGTGATT
The DNA here is from genome assembly GCA_027924645.1 of Cunninghamia lanceolata. Taxonomy (NCBI): domain Eukaryota; kingdom Viridiplantae; phylum Streptophyta; class Pinopsida; order Cupressales; family Cupressaceae; genus Cunninghamia; species Cunninghamia lanceolata. The sequence goes on from BSBN01000246.1 coordinate 2,195,869, forward strand.
TCTTCTCTAAAATTTTCACAAGATTCATACCTGCATACTGACTGGTCCTTACTTGTATTAGGAAGTAGAGAACTCCTATCACTCTCACCATAAAATGAATCCAGGAAAGATGTTTCCTCTTCATTACCTTCTGGAACTGATTCAGCTATTGTATTTTCTAGAATCTTTTTCAACATGACCAAGCAAGGATAACAATCTCTCTCTGAATGCTCTTCATCATGTAATCTGCACCAGCTTTCAATCAAGACATCATCAATGGGCAAACCTAATATTTGACTACGCTGTATATTTCTAGACAAGTATAATTCAAAATCCTCAGAATTATCCACTTCAGTGTCTGGACAACTAATAACTTCTGGTGCCGCATCTGCTTGTTGCTCCAGAATTTCTTCATTTTTCTGGCAGATTTCCTCATTTTCTTGGCAAATTTCCACCCTGAACACATCAAGAAAGAATATTAGTCCTTTTAAATATAAATCCAACCTTGTAAGGAAAATTAAGCAATTTATTTCACTGTGTTCTGTAGTCTGGTGTATCCTGCAACAGGTAGATAAACCAAAGTTAGACAAACTGTGAGGGTAAATTTGCCTATTCAAAGTTTCCTGAAATAAAGGAATGTTAATTTGACCATTATTTTCATATACATCCATCAAAATGAGACTCTATTCTTCAATTTTTTAGTATTTTGCAATTTTAAGGAGATCTATCATATCTCAGATTAAAACTTTGAAAGTCCAGAAAATCAAACAAATATTTGATGCTTTGGGCTAGATCTTTGCAAAGGTGCAACCAAAACGTCTCAGGTAAGAGATATTTGCAGACATTTAGCTCAAATGCTGAAATATTTATGCGATATTTGCAGAAAATCCAAAATTCTTTGCTCAGGAACAGGATCTATTTTCGGCCCTCCTTCTAGCACCAATTTATGTTGCGTTAGAAGCGAGGGGCCTGCATATATGTTTGATGACTGAAGCAATGGTGTCTTTTCCAGTTCTGCCCTCCTTCTGTTGATGAAATCCAGAAATTCTCTGTTCGGCCCTCCTTCTAGCGCCAATTTATGTTGGTCATGATGTTAGTCATTCACAAACATAGAATAAAAGTTACACAACAACCTTTACTCATCTTGAAAGATACGATGAATTCAAAGAATTCATGATCCCAAGTCTCCGTTGATTAGGTCTTAATCTACTGACGTTACTCAGTGGTTGATGTGCGTTGCTGTTTTCCATTCAGGGGCCTTACGTGTTTCTGCACTGTTCATCATCATCATCTTCAAATATCCTGCTCTGGATGTTCGCTCTGCATAAGCTCCAACAATTCTACCTCTGCACTGTAAATTTAGTCAAATAATGTGCATACAGGCCGATATTTGCATGATTTCTATCATTATCTATGATTCTTTGCATGATATTTTCAGTACTACATGCATTTAACTCAAATATGCTAAGGATCTTCAGTTACCTACGGGATTTCAGCATATTTCACTGTTTCTGCTTGTTATTTATCATGATTTGCAGTTATGGTGATGAATTAATGAAATTGAAAAAAAGGAAAAGGGTTAGAGAGTGAGATTCCCAAAATTACTGGACTTAGATCACTGATTCACACACAAGCTCCCATACTTGCAATGAAAAGAAGAAAAACTAGAAATCATACTTCACCAGGACATTCCACAAATCCGCATGATCTAGTGCAAAGCTTCAAAGGAAAGTTGACAACAACATGTAATGAAATGAAAGCGCTTCCAGTTGAACACAGCATTCACCAGTACATATCCAGAAATCAACAGAAGATTACGTAAAATTTACAATCAGGATGTAATCTGGAACTTCATATTCATTCAGTATGCTCAAGAACAGGTACATTTACAGTGATCTGAAGAAAGAACCTTGACATTTCAACAATTCTATCCTCATTAGTCTCAGTAATCCGATCTCCTAACTTATTCTTTAGTAATTGACTCTTTGCGCCAGATGCGTCTGTGTATTCTAGTGTATTTCTCCCTCTTTTTAAAATGACAAGCCCTGGATGTTATATAGAGCGACTGCCAGAAAACGGTTACAATGATCCAAGGATCAGGATCTTCTCATAACAAACAACGGTCCAGATGAAAAGCACATGCTTCATCAGTTGGCAAATGTACAGCTGGCACAGAATATTCCAGCATCTTCGACTTGATTCGGTCTCCAGCTGGCAAACAGCATATTTGACAATATCCTCCTCATGTCTGGCCCATGTTGACTCCACGCGTAACTTTGTAATTATCAGCTTCAGCAGCATCATCATGATTTCCACGCTCAGCTTCAGCAGCATCATCATGATCTCAATGTTGAGCTTCAGCAGCATCATGATGACTTCCTGCAAATAAACAGACAAACATTAAGTTTGTCATCATGTGGATAAACAACAGGAAGTAAACACTTTATTAAACATACCTCCCCATGTGCAGCTACAGGCAATCAAGCTTTACCTGTGAACAAAATGCACTAAATGCATAAACAGCATAAAAACAACCAGGTCAACCCTCGTTGACCAAAATTCAGGCAGTCGGGCCTTCAAATTTCTATCGCTTCAGGTTTTGCCCATTTTCTTGTATATCGGGTTCGGAATATGATGATGATGATCTCAGATTATACAAGGAAATAACTTCCTTTCAACCATCCCTAGAATCCGGCTTTGCATCATCATCATATTTGCATCGGCGAAATTACATATGATCAGGGTGACAGTTTTACCTTAGGCCGACGGCAACAGTTATACCGACGCCAAACATCATGAGGATGACCAACTCTACATGCCCTCTGTCCGGCCGCAGGATATTGTGAAATATGATGCTCCACGCCTCCGAATGCTCTGAGGAAAAGCACATCAGGATGTTTTGTTTTTGCATATTCGGGAAGGAAAGACATCGTCATCATCATCATGATGAAGACAAACAGGAGGACTTGGAAAAATTATCCTGCCGCCGAGGAATATCATGATGACATCATCGTCATCATCAGGCTTGGTTAAAATGCAAAGGGATGACGTCATCATCATGTTTCGTGAAGATCAGGAGATAACTGGAATATCGGGTTCCCCCCAAGGAAGATGATCGCGTGGATAAATGCAATATGACCCATTTCGGCCAAGGCTATCCTGCTTGGAAGATCAGGATGATGAACATCATCATCATCATATTGCATTAGGTGATCTAAAACACGATCCTGCTGAAAGTCCTGATGACGTCATCAGGATATCCGGGGCTTGTGTTAGTCTTAAAACATGACGTCATCGTCATCATCATATTGGCGAAATGGATCACGCCTTGGAAAATATCCTGCCGGAGGAGAAAGGTGATGGTGACGTCATCGTCATCATCATATCCGCAAAAGTTTATACTTCTCGGCAGGAGGATATTGCGAAATGTCGGGTAGCGAAAGATCATGATGATGATGATCTTGTCAACAAGACAGGAATGAAAAATCACCCTCCGCTTCGAAAGATAAGGTGATCATCATGATCACGCAAAAGGAGATCAGGAGGATATTACGAAATGCGATCCTGCCTTGAAAGATCCTGATGATGATGATCACCAGGACTTGGTCGTGCGCGCGCAAATTATGCAGACGACGGGTTTCTTAAGCAAGGTGATGATGATTCATCAGCATGATATTATCACATCGGGTGATTTTAAATATCATGATGCTCGCAATGTTGGAATATCATGATGCTCACGATGTTAGAATATCATGATGCTGATGATGTTAGAATATCATGATGATGATGATGTTTCCGGGGTCGCTTGACGGGAAAAGTTCACTATGACTTAAGATTGACGTCCGATGTTTCGGGACTGCATGATTTTCTATCAGGTGATAGAGTAAGATCATGATGATGACCTTTGGCGATACAGAAGACCGCCCGACAGGAAAAGTTTGCTACGACTTAAACTTGACGTCCGGATATTTCGACCTCAGGATATTATCGGGGGGCTTTTCAAATATCATGATGATGATGTTCATCATACAGCAATTATCAGGTTTGACCAAAACTTTGACTGCTCATAACTCCTTCATATGGACGAATTTTCGAGTGATGTAAAAGGCAAACCTGCATGGAATTTCAAGCTCTTTCTAACTACGAGGTCATAGAAACAAAATACGAACCTTGACAAACTAACCTGATGATGATGACCTACCTCATCCTGACCTTCATGATGATGATGCACCTGACTTATTTTTACCAAACCGCCAGAAACAGACAACACAAGCCAAAACAAAAGCTGGGTCCCTGTTTTGCCAAGTCAAAATGGGGCGTGTTGTGTAACCACACAACAACTTGCCACCAAAGAAAACAACAAAATTCAAATAATTCAAGTGATGTGATCACATTTATCTATAGTGTTCTAATTCTGTCTAAGTAAAATCATCATGATCTTTAAATGATAAAATTTCATTATGGTGATAAAGCTAACAAAGGATCAGGTGTGTGCAGATGATTAATTATCCTCATCTTGAAAGTAAGTTGAAAACATAAGTAACTGGTGTTAAACTACATAGTTGGAGATCATCCCTCATAGCCAACCTGGATAGAGCCTTGCTGCCAGCAGGTGTCCATAACCCCGGCAAGGTTATCTATACAATCTCCCTAAGTAGAGCCCCACTGCCAGCAGGCGTCCATAGCCCCGGTAGAGTTACTTAGATGGCCTAATTTTATTTCATTTCTGATTTTCCTTTAAAAATTTAAATTTGATATCATCATGTCAGCTCATTTGTACAAGGTGTAGTCACTTGCAGCTTTAGGTTGGAGATTGTATTGGTAGCAAGGGAGTCCCTTTAGATTTTTCACTTAACACCTATACTCATATCTTCAACAAACCCAAGGCTGTTAGGTGTTTCATTGTGTTTGATTCACTTTGGACAAGAAAAAGTACCCTGATGAAAAGACATCATAAACCTGATCATGAACACTTCTCAGAATGAATTACAATCTATATCTAAATCTGATCTCATCACTTGAATCCTAACAATTTAGTTATTTTCTTAGGTGATGAAGTGCATCATCTTGACTTACCAGAACAAAACTCAACCAAAACAACACAAAACAGAAGAAACACTATACAAACAACTAACCTACAAAAAGGAAACAACAGGAACAGAACAAGAAAGCAAAACAAACAAGCAGACTGTACAAACAACTAACCTACAAAATTATATACAAACCACTACTAGGCAAACAAAAACCAGAAAAAGACCTAAGGACACCTGCATTTGCATACTTCTTTTGATTATGCAGGAGCATCAGGGTATTAGTTATGGTTCTCAACCTAGCAAATTTATCTTTATATTCTGAAGAATATTCTGATATTCTGAATTCACTGTATTCAACAGAACAACTCTTGATGATCAGCAACTGGGGAAGCTCACCATGTTCATGATTAATCCATATGCATGTCTTATCTTCTGAATTTCCATAATCAAAATAGTATTCAACATTATTTACTGTGGAAAGGAGAAATACAACCTGGTGTATTTCCGATTTTGTTGGACATGCTTCTTCATTGGCAGTTGGTCTTCCATTTGTCATTATATTTTTACTGCTTGGCTCAGTGCCTGGTCCCTCTTCGAATTGAAGGATGTATGACCTTTGATGTATTAATTCTTCATCTTTATCCAGCCTTATCCCTTCATTCTGGATGTTCAGTTCATCTTCTAGTTTAGGAAACTTCTCAATATTTTCTTCAATTTCCTGCACATCAACATCTAAATAAGTATCTTTATGATCACAACCTGATATACAGAAATTTATCATTTCTAAATCATTTGACTGTAAAGGAGAAACAACTTTCACTTGATGAGGACACTCCCCTGTTTCATTTTCAAAATATTTCTGGAGTGACATCTGATTATGCACAACAACTCCAAAGTCTTCTACATCTTCATCTTTCAGGAATTGTTCATTGAATAATTCACCTTTTCTATCTATTAGAGGATCTGGTTCCTTTACCCTGCAACATTCTTGCATTTGATCATTTAATTCAAAGAAGTCAGGTAATAAATCAGCATTTATTTTCTTCTCTATGACTCCCTGAGTTACCATCATAGGAACTTCATCATCAGGAGTGCATTTAAATTGCTCTACTATCTGTTTACACTTCTCTTTACCATAGAATGACTCCAGGAAAGATGTTTCATCTTCTTTATCAAAAGTATTAGGATCAGAATCAAAAATATTATCCTGATGAGTGATTTCTTCTCTAAAATTTTCACAAGATTCATACCTGCATACTGACTGGTCCTTACTTGTATTAGGAAGTAGAGAACTCCTATCACTCTCACCATAAAATGAATCCAGGAAAGATGTTTCCTCTTCATTACCTTCTGGAACTGATTCAGCTATTGTATTTTCTAGAATCTTTTTCAACATGACCAAGCAAGGATAACAATCTCTCTCTGAATGCTCTTCATCATGTAATCTGCACCAGCTTTCAATCAAGACATCATCAATGGGCAAACCTAATATTTGACTACGCTGTATATTTCTAGACAAGTATAATTCAAAATCCTCAGAATTATCCACTTCAGTGTCTGGACAACTAATAACTTCTGGTGCCGCATCTGCTTGTTGCTCCAGAATTTCTTCATTTTTCTGGCAGATTTCCTCATTTTCTTGGCAAATTTCCACCCTGAACACATCAAGAAAGAATATTAGTCCTTTTAAATATAAATCCAACCTTGTAAGGAAAATTAAGCAATTTATTTCACTGTGTTCTGTAGTCTGGTGTATCCTGCAACAGGTAGATAAACCAAAGTTAGACAAACTGTGAGGGTAAATTTGCCTATTCAAAGTTTCCTGAAATAAAGGAATGTTAATTTGACCATTATTTTCATATACATCCATCAAAATGAGACTCTATTCTTCAATTTTTTAGTATTTTGCAATTTTAAGGAGATCTATCATATCTCAGATTAAAACTTTGAAAGTCCAGAAAATCAAACAAATATTTGATGCTTTGGGCTAGATCTTTGCAAAGGTGCAACCAAAACGTCTCAGGTAAGAGATATTTGCAGACATTTAGCTCAAATGCTGAAATATTTATGCGATATTTGCAGAAAATCCAAAATTCTTTGCTCAGGAACAGGATCTATTTTCGGCCCTCCTTCTAGCGCCAATTTATGTTGCGTTAGAAGCGAGGGGCCTGCATATATGTTTGATGACTGAAGCAATGGTGTCTTTTCCAGTTCTGCCCTCCTTCTGTTGATGAAATCCAGAAATTCTCTGTTCGGCCCTCCTTCTAGCGCCAATTTATGTTGGTCATGATGTTAGTCATTCACAAACATAGAATAAAAGTTACACAACAACCTTTACTCATCTTGAAAGATACGATGAATTCAAAGAATTCATGATCCCAAGTCTCCGTTGATTAGGTCTTAATCTACTGACGTTACTCAGTGGTTGATGTGCGTTGCTGTTTTCCATTCAGGGGCCTTACGTGTTTCTGCACTGTTCATCATCATCATCTTCAAATATCCTGCTCTGGATGTTCGCTCTGCATAAGCTCCAACAATTCTACCTCTGCACTGTAAATTTAGTCAAATAATGTGCATACAGGCCGATATTTGCATGATTTCTATCATTATCTATGATTCTTTGCATGATATTTTCAGTACTACATGCATTTAACTCAAATATGCTAAGGATCTTCAGTTACCTACGGGATTTCAGCATATTTCACTGTTTCTGCTTGTTATTTATCATGATTTGCAGTTATGGTGATGAATTAATGAAATTGAAAAAAAGGAAAAGGGTTAGAGAGTGAGATTCCCAAAATTACTGGACTTAGATCACTGATTCACACACAAGCTCCCATACTTGCAATGAAAAGAAGAAAAACTAGAAATCATACTTCACCAGGACATTCCACAAATCCGCATGATCTAGTGCAAAGCTTCAAAGGAAAGTTGACAACAACATGTAATGAAATGAAAGCGCTTCCAGTTGAACACAGCATTCACCAGTACATATCCAGAAATCAACAGAAGATTACGTAAAATTTACAATCAGGATGTAATCTGGAACTTCATATTCATTCAGTATGCTCAAGAACAGGTACATTTACAGTGATCTGAAGAAAGAACCTTGACATTTCAACAATTCTATCCTCATTAGTCTCAGTAATCCGATCTCCTAACTTATTCTTTAGTAATTGACTCTTTGCGCCAGATGCGTCTGTGTATTCTAGTGTATTTCTCCCTCTTTTTAAAATGACAAGCCCTGGATGTTATATAGAGCGACTGCCAGAAAACGGTTACAATGATCCAAGGATCAGGATCTTCTCATAACAAACAACGGTCCAGATGAAAAGCACATGCTTCATCAGTTGGCAAATGTACAGCTGGCACAGAATATTCTAGCATCTTCGACTTGATTCGGTCTCCAGCTGGCAAACAGCATATTTGACAATATCCTCCTCATGTCTGGCCCATGTTGACTCCACGCGTAACTTTGTAATTATCAGCTTCAGCAGCATCATCATGATTTCCACGCTCAGCTTCAGCAGCATCATCATGATCTCAATGTTGAGCTTCAGCAGCATCATGATGACTTCCTGCAAATAAACAGACAAACATTAAGTTTGTCATCACGTGGATAAACAACAGGAAGTAAACACTTTATTAAACATACCTCCCCATGTGCAGCTACAGGCAATCAAGCTTTACCTGTGAACAAAATGCACTAAATGCATAAACAGCATAAAAACAACCAGGTCAACCCTCGTTGACCAAAATTCAGGCAGTCGGGCCTTCAAATTTCTATCGCTTCATGTTTTGCCCATTTTCTTGTATATCGGGTTCGGAATATGATGATGATGATCTCAGATTATACAAGGAAATAACTTCCTTTCAACCATCCCTAGAATCTGGCTTTGCATCATCATCATATTTGCATCGGCGAAATTACATATGATCAGGGTGACAGTTTTACCTTAGGCCGACGGCAACAGTTATACCGACGCCAAACATCATGAGGATGACCAACTCTACATGCCCTCTGTCCGGCCGCAGGATATTGTGAAATATGATGCTCCACGCCTCCGAATGCTCTGAGGAAAAGCACATCAGGATGTTTTGTTTTTGCATATTCGGGAAGGAAAGACATCGTCATCATCATCATGATGAAGACAAACAGGAGGACTTGGAAAAATTATCCTGCCGCCGAGGAATATCATGATGACGTCATCGTCATCATCAGGCTTGGTTAAAATGCAAAGGGATGACGTCATCATCATGTTTCGTGAAGATCAGGAGATAACTGGAATATCGGGTTCCCCCCAAGGAAGATGATCGCGTGGATAAATGCAATATGACCCATTTCGGCCAAGGCTATCCTGCTTGGAAGATCAGGATGATGAACATCATCATCATCATATTGCATTAGGTGATCTAAAACACGATCCTGCTGAAAGTCCTGATGACGTCATCAGGATATCCGGGGCTTGTGTTAGTCTTAAAACATGACGTCATCGTCATCATCATATTGGCGAAATGGATCACGCCTTGGAAAATATCCTGCCAGAGGAGAAAGGTGATGGTGACGTCATCGTCATCATCATATCCGCAAAAGTTTATACTTCTCGGCAGGAGGATATTGCGAAATGTCGGGTAGCGAAAGATCATGATGATGATGATCTTGTCAACAAGACAGGAATGAAAACTCACCCTCCGCTTCGAAAGATAAGGTGATCATCATGATCACGCAAAAGGAGATCAGGAGGATATTACGAAATGCGATCCTGCCTTGAAAGATCCTGATGATGATGATCACCAGGACTTGGTCGTGCGCGCGCAAATTATGCAGACAGCGGGTTTCTTAAGCAAGGTGATGATGATTCATCAGCATGATATTATCACATCGGGTGATTTTAAATATCATGATGCTCGCAATGTTGGAATATCATGATGCTCGCGATGTTAGAATATCATGATGCTGATGATGTTAGAATATCATGATGATGATGATGTTTCCGGGGTCGCTTGACGGGAAAAGTTCACTATGACTTAAGATTGACGTCCGGATGTTTTGGGACTGCATGATTTTTTATCAGGTGATAGAGTAAGATCATGATGATGACCTTTGGCGATACTGAAGACCGCCCGACAGGAAAAGTTTGCTACGACTTAAACTTGACGTCCGGATATTTCGACCTCAGGATATTATCGGGGGGCTTTTCAAATATCATGATGATGATGTTCATCATACAGCAATTATCAGGTTTGACCAAAACTTTGACTGCTCATAACTCCTTCATATGGACGAATTTTTGAGTGATGTAAAAGGCAAACCTGCATGGAATTTCAAGCTCTTTCTAACTACGAGGTCATAGAAACAAAATACGAACCTTGACAAACTAACCTGATGATGATGACCTACCTCATCCTGACCTTCATGATGATGATGCACCTGACTTATTTTTACCAAACTGCCAGAAATAGACAACACAAGCCAAAACAAAAGCTGGGTCCCTGTTTTGCCAAGTCAAAATGGGGCGTGTTGTGTAACCACACAACACTATCTGGGGCCGGCGTGTTAGATATGACACGAGGAGAGGGCGGAGTGCATTAGTCAGGGTGTTTAGTGCGAATTGTCTTGTTCTCTCTCCAAATGGGAGGGAGATGGACTATGAGGGGACTCTGGCTGCGGGTGCAGATCCATTTGCCTTATTCCTTTGTGCGTTGATTGGAGGGGTTGTGATGCCTAACAGGCGAGGCAGGGGTTTTCTAGTTGGCTGGGGGGTGATAGAGGGGATGGTGACACATGAGATCGTCTATGCATGGGGACTGGCTATGCTAGGGCAGTTATATCATGAGATGCATATAGTTGCCTACCTCAATGATAGAGCATTATTGGTTGGAGTTACTCTGCTTCATGTATGGATTTGGGAGCACATCCCAATTACCAGGCCGATATGCAAGTATTATTGATGGCAGTTTGAGGCCTTTGTGTTTTTATATCAGGATGCAGAGTACACATATACTAGGCAGGTGCGGCATTGGAGGAGGATGCTAGATGATGTGATTAGTGTGACCTAGCGACCATACATCAGTGTAGAGCCATGGCCAGATGATGACCTTCATCTCCCTTTTGCATTTTAGCAGTGGTACCTGATGGGTCAAGGAGACCATATGATATATGTGTATCTCCCTTTGTGGGTTATGCGGCAGTTTGGTTTGGTACAAGACACTTCGTAGCAGATGCTGATATTTGTGCGAACACCTCAAGATGCGGCCTATTGGCCTGTAGCCATACAACCACAGGTCGCCCTAGCAGATTTTGCAGCTCTACAGCTAGTGCCGTGGGATTGGAGGAGCACAGTGAGGGATGCAGGGACCACGGCTGCCTATGATATATGGTGGCATATGCATCAGCCTACTCGGTTGATAGATCTAGCAGAGGAGGTAGTAGGTTCAGGGGGTGATGATTCAAATGGTGGAGATGACTCAGATGGGGAGGATCACGTGGAGGAGGGGGAGTTGATCATTAAGGACTTCCTCGTGGAGGTTGGCGACGATGGAGAGGAGAGAGTGGTTGGTAGGGATGGCCATTCGATAGATGTGCTGGTAGTGGTGGCAGCAGGGCAGGGGCAGGTGGGGCAGCAGGTACCTGCACAGCAGGTTCCTGTTGAGCAAGTACAGGTTGGAGTAGGGTAACAACCTAGAGGGCATCGCTGGTGTGGAGGGCAGCTGAGGGTGGATAGGGGTGATCTACCCCAACCATAGGTAGTGTAGCAGTAGGCGGTTAGGGGAGGGCAGTAGGCAGGTCCCTCAGGGACAGCTGGAGAGGTCGAGGGTGAGAGGTTTACACCTCGTCAGAGGCGACAGGATGAGGAGGAGGAGATGGAGACCCTGAGAGCACAGGTGGCGAGCCTACAAGAAGCATTGGAGGGCTGGGATGCAGAGTTGGTGCAATTGCGGGGGGCATTGGCTTTATTAGATGGGGCTGATGGACAGGTGCCTACGTTGTAGGCACAGTTGGCCCAGGCACAGGGTGATATAGAGGTGTTGATCAGAGAGCAGGATATAACGCTTGGTAGGGCACAGCAGGCAGAGACTGCATTAGGTAGTCTACAGGCTTCAGGTGGTGGACTTGCCCAGTTTTGACAGGGATGCAGGCTCAGTTGGCTCAGGCATAGACATAGACCTATTAGCTGCAGGCACAGTTGAGTCAGGCACAGAGGCAACTAATGCAGGTACAGGGGGATTTGACAGAGGCGAGAGAATGGGTGGAGTACTATCAGGGCTTGTATTATGCAGCCGTGCCAGCAGCGCAGCATGCCTCGAGCTATAGCCAGGTCAGTAGATCAGGGGCCTCTAGGTCTCACATATCAAGATCTATTCAGTCCATTCAGCAGATGATGCCTTCTCCCTAACACGTGCCTCAACAGGGTCCATAGGTGTAGGTATAGCCACAGTCGTAGCCACAATGGCCGACAAGATCATAGCCTCGACCAGGGTCAAGGTCCCCCACTCCTTCGAAGAGAGGATCGTCTATGTGATAGTCATATCATGCTAGCCTTTGGAGGCATTTTGTATCAGGACACTTTATTTTTTGTATACATATATAAGCACATTTTTTGTAGTGATTTTATATGCTGTGATGCATTCTGGTGGTTTATGATGCTATGATTATGATGTTCTATGATGATGCTTATGTGATGGATGCAGTATTTCCTTATGGATGTGTTATGTTTATGTGATGATGTTTTTGATTTTATGGATGTATTTAAGATGGAAATGTATGTTTATATATGAAAATATGCATATGCAGTTAGATGTTTATTAAATGCATTTATTATGATGATGTAATGTGACTAAGTGGTTTATGAGATGATGTGAAATGTGATGTATAATGTGCAATTAAATGATTCTACAATGAACCCAATTATTATGTAGACTATCAGCTATTAATGGTGAACCTTAATGAAATGATATGTAATTTAACTTAAATGATTTAGAATGAACCTAAATGACATGTATTTTAAATGGATTAAAATGAACCTGAATGATGTGCAATTTAAGTGATCTAAATGAATCTAATTGATATGCAATTAAAATGGGTTAAATGCACCTAATTGATATGCAATTAAAATGGATTAAAATGAATCTAATTGATATGCAATTAAAATGGATTAAATGCACCTAATTAATATGCAATTAAAATGGATTAAAATGAATCTAATTGATATGCAATTAAAATGGATTAAAATGAATCTTAATATGAGATGCAAATAAAATGGATGAACCTAATTGATATGCAACTTAAGTGATCTAATATGAACCTAATTGATATGCAATTAAAATGGATGAACCTAATTGATATGCAACTTAAGTGATCTAATATGAACCTAATTGATATGCAATTAAAATGGATTAAAATGAATCTAATTGATATGCAACTTAAGTGATCTAAATGAACCTAATTGATATGCAACTTAAGTGATCTAAATGAATCTAATTGATATGCAATTAAAATGGATATGTAAAATGAGATGCACTGATTATGATATGAGGCGATACATAGGATGCATGCTAGGTGATAGGTGGGATGATCAGGTCTTGATACACATGATATTCTTTGGTTTGACCCAGAGTGGTGAGGCTGTGGGAGGGGGGATTAGGTGGGGAAAGAATAGGGGTGGGAGCATCTTAGAGGATGGCAGTGGGGAGATGAGAGGATTGTTAGGTCATAAGACACCACGTCATTGAGGGGAGATTTGGTTTGGTTCAAGATGTGTTAAGTGGAGATATGGTGGGGAAATGGGGTTGGTGAGGGAATCAGATTGGGGGGGTGGTACTAAAGTGATGATCAAATCTAGGCCAAGATGGGATAGTTGACTGAGTGATTAGGATGATGATTTTGAGCTAGTAACAGTAGTTGTAAAAGATGAATTGAGAGCATTTCTTAGTTTAACGTAGCAATGTAGGATACAGTTCACAAAGGTATGAAATGACCTAGGTGATGATGTATACCCTGCGATTGCATGGACTAGACCCACAGACAATAGGTTGATTTCATGCATGCCCAAGGTAGTATAATCTTGCCTAGTCAAGGAAGGAGACTCATAGCGATGAGTGTGAATAATGCATGTAAGGTTTTGATGCCTGTATATGCAAATAGGACACATCATGCTAGAACTGACCCAGACTTTGAGATATGAATACTATTCTTGGAGTAATGAAACCAACCCACAAGCACATCATGCAGAAACAATGACTATGTCTACTCCAAGTGCTATCCACTACTTAACATGATATAATGAGATCAAGGTAGCTTTGGAGATGACTTAGAGTGAGACAAAAAAAGATAAAAATAATAATCAAAAAGAGCAACGAAAAGATACAAATAACCATTGTGTGCTCTTGCCAAGAGACGCGATGATAGAATGGTAGATTTTTTGTCCATTGTAGGAAAGATATATCCTAGGACGTAGATCCGTTGGTGTTGATTGGAGAATCTTTGGAAGATGGGCAAAAGAACAATTTGGCCATGTGTAGGATTATGGTTGATATGTTGATTGATGATTTTTTGTGTTAGGGAGCATGTTTCAAGCGTATACGTAGCGTGTGTATTATTTATGAGGTCCAAAAAGCTCAGTGAATGGGGACCATCCAAATGGGTTGGATGGGTGCATCTTATATACCTGAGTATTGGAAACATCCTTCGTATTCCAGACTACCTACATACCCTGTGTCCATAGGATCAAGGTACTTTTTAGATGCGAGTGAAATGAGTATGTAGTTCTAGCATGAGTTGATGATGTGGGAATGGTTCGGGATGGGTGTGATGTGATGAAGATTGATTGTGTGTTGGATGATTGTGATGAGATGTGTTGTTTTTTGGATTTTCTGTATTTTCTATTATTTTTGTATTTTATGATTTTGTGATGTTTTTGGGTTTTTTGATTTTGCATGTACAAAGGGAGCTTACAAGAATCCTCGTTCAATAAGTTGGGCTTGGGATGGGATAGGATCGTTTGGGCGATAGGACTTGATGTTTCAGAATTCCAAGCCATGGGATGCATGAGATGTGGAGTGATGTGAAGGAAAGAGGACTTATTATAGGGTAGAACCGGCCACTACACATGGCACCTGAAACAGGTTTTCACCATGGTACTTATCCAAGGCGTCACTGAAGTGATTTTCACAATTGGAAGTTTTTTATTACACTCTAATTTTTCTTGATTTTTTGATTTTTTGTTTTTGGTGTTTTTGATTTTTTTGATTTTTTGACTTGGGGTACCAGATGGGTTATGCATAGAATTTCTTGAGATGTAAGATGTTCATCAGCTCATCTAGAGGCTGCCCCTCAGGTGTTGCAAGCTAATAAGCTCCTGACCCATAATCGGTCATGATGACATAAAGTCCTAGCCAGTTAGGTTCAAACTTTCCTTGCCTATGACACTCTTGCAGGTTCTTTTGATTCTCCATTAGGACAAGGTCACCTACCTCAAATTTTATGTTTCTGATCCTTTTGTTGTAGCTTCTTCTGAGGTGGTTTTGGTATGCCTGTAGGTGATTCAATGCATTCAGGTGTTTCTCATCCAGTAGTTCCAGCTGATGCAACCTTGCGACGCGGTAGTCCTCATTAGAGATAATGTTTTGCAAGGACACTTGAAGAGATGGGAGCTCAACCTCTATAGGTAAAATGGCTTTAGATCCGAATACTAGTAAGAATGGGGTGGCTCTCGTAGGAGTGTGAATGCTTGTGCAGTAGGCCCATAGGGCGTGGTTGAGTTGGAGGTGCCAGTCATGGCCAGCTGCATTGACTATCTTCTTGAGAATGCGGAGGATGGTTTTGTTAGAAGCCTCTGCTTGACTGTTTCCTTGGGGGTAATACGGTGTGGAGAAGTGATGTTTGATGTTGAATTTTTCACACAGGGTGCGAACTTCTTGGTTTTTGAAGGGCTTTCCATTATTGGTGACAATGGAATGGGGGATACCATATCGCAGATGATATAGTGGAGGATAAATTTTGAGATTTGGATACCTGTGGTGAAGGTGAGTGGTATTGCTTCCACCCACTTTGTGAAGTATTCAGTAGCAGTGATAATGAACTTATGGCCATTGGAGGATGGAGGATGTATTTTCCCTACGAGGTCAAGTCCCCACTATGAGAAAGGCCATGGTGTTGTGATTAGTTACAGTTCTTGTGCTAGTGCATGGATGAGATCGCCATGTTGTTGACATGGGAGGCATTTCTTGGTAAACCTATGAGAATCTTGTTCCATTGTGGGCCAATAATATTCGGTCCTGAGGATCTTTTTGGAAAGAGTGGGTCTACTTGAATGCACCCCATAGATGCCTATGTGTACCTCTTCCAAGGCTACTTCAGCTTCCCTAGAGTCTAAACATCGTAGAAGCGTACCATCAAGACTCCTTTTGTATAATGTATCGCCTATAAGGATGAATCAGGAGGTTCGACGAATGAATGATTTTCTTTGTGAGGTGGATAGATTAGGGGGGAGGATGTTGTCATGGAGGTATAAGTATGTTTCTTGGTACCACGGGGACAAGGGACCAACGAATTCGCACACTAGTTCGGATTGAGGAACATCGTATGCCGAGATGGGGAGTTTTTCGATCAGGAACTCACATTTCTTGCTATCCTTCTTCATGTCTACCAGAGATCCAATAGTTGCCATGGCGTCTGCTACTTTGTTATTGAGTCTTGGGATTTGCTCGAAATGGATTTCTTCGAAGTAGTCTTTGAAATCATCAACCATCTTCTTATAGGGAAAGAGCTTGTCATCCTTGGTTTTGTATTCATTATTGACTTGTCTGATGACCAGTTGAGAGTCGCCATACACAATTAGCTTTTTGATTTTCCATTGGATGGCCATGCGGAGACCTATGATGAGGGCCTCATACTTTGCTACGTTGTTGGTGCATGGAAATGTGATCTTGAAGGATTTAGGGATTGTGTCGCCTTGAGGGGTAACAAACAGGATGCCTACCCCCGAGCCTCTGTGAGTGTATGATCCATCAAAATACATCTTCCATGTGTCTATGGCTGGTGTGATTGTCAAGATGGCTTCGTTAGGAAACTCTACTATTGTAGGATGTTCTGTCGGAATAGGTGCCTCAGCCAGCTGATCTGATATAACTTGCCCTTTGATGGCCTTTCTGATGCAGGAGCATCCAGTGGTGTAAGGGCAATCTTGCATCACCCAAAAAGAAGTTAATTCAAAATCATTGTAGTTGTTTTCATTTCTTTCCATAATTAGTGTTTTTGGTTCCATAATATCCAGAATAATAATGTAGGACTTTCAGTTTTTCCAAAACTGCTAAAAATAGCGACCTACCTATTTTGGAAAGTGTCCCTGCTATTTTTTAGAAAGTTTGCATTTGGGCACGTAATGAAGCAAAAACTTCTAGAAAGTTACATAATAGAAATATAAGACCTTTGGCAAAGGAATCAGGAAAAGACCATTGTGAGTTGAAAGATATTAAAGTTTTTGTTTTCCGAAAAGCCCCTGAAAATTTTTGGAATGAGATATGAGGCACTAAAACTTCTCATAACATCTCAAAAAGTTGACAGAAATATGTTTACAAATTTTGGTGTGATAGTTCACATCGTGAGCTTTCCGGTGCTTAAAATGGTTTGTCAATCGGACATCCGAATCAAAAGTTATGCTTCCTAGAAGTTGACCTACTTTTGGAGGGAATTGCAAATTTTGAAATTCAGCTGGAGGCCGCCAAAAAGTGCTATTTATGACTATTTTTGGAACCCTGGATGGTAGTAGAGTGAAGGGGGCTAGTGTAGAGTCAAGAATAGGTGGGAAAACAAAAACCCTAGCTGATATGGGGTTATAGAAGGCTGAATATTCTAGAGTCTTGAGGTTGGGAAAGCTGTAATGTGGTCCAACTAGTAGAGGATTCATCCTCTGATTGTAATTGAGCTTCTGTAATGTAATGAGTTGCCCAGTTCAATAAAATAAAGTTCTATTTGCTGTGTTCAATATTTGTTATTGTGTGTTTTGTGATTTACCCCCTTCATCAAGTGGTATCAGAGCCAAGTTCCTGAGTGTGTAGATAGATCGCCAACCGTGAGGCAGTTTGCACTAGGACCTGAGGTTGTGGGTTTGTTGCGGAGACCAAGATGCCTCCATGAAGAAATTATGTTGGGAGGAATGCTTTGACAGAAGAGGGTTTTATAGCCCTACAAAGGAAAATTGATGCATTGCAAGAGGAGCTACGAAGAGGGTTTGAGCCGAGGACGAGAGAAGAAAGTGAAGGTGAAGATGAAGAAGAGCTATCTGAGGAAGAACAAGAAGTGGTCAGAGATCCTGCAGAAGTTAGGTTGTTGAGGGCCATTTCAAAGATCGGAAAGAGGCCCAAGATCGAAGTTTCTACATATTCTAGAGATTTGAATCTAGAACAACTTATTGATTGGATCAATGACATGGAGGAGTATTTTGAGTATGAAGATGTGGAGGACCCAGATCGGGTTAAGTTTGCAAAAACAAAGTTGAAGGGCCACACCAATATTTGGTGGAAGGAGGTCCAATTAGAGAGGAACAAAACAGGAAAGGGAAAGATCACCAGATGGGATTGGATGGTGGAGAAACTAAAGAAGTAGTTCATTCCTGTGGACTATGAGATGGAGTTGCTGAAGAAGCTGCAAGGATTGAAGCAAGGTAATAAGTCTGTTAAGGAGTATACAGAAGAGTTTTATAAAATTACTATCAGGATAGACCATACAGAGCCCAACAAGGAGAAGGTAGCCCGTTACATTAATGGGTTGAGGCCGAGTATTCAAGAGGAGTTGAGCCTAGTCAGAATGACCACCATAGAAGATGCGTACCAGTTTTCCCTGAAGGTGGAAGAGAAGCTGAATAAAAGATTTGACAGAAAGCAAAGGGGAAGAGGTCAAGGCAGAAGGACTGGTGGAAGACCCTATGGGGGCCGAAATGAGGATGCAAAAAAAAGTGAAGAAGCTGGCACCAGTCGAAATCAGAGAGGTGATAATACCTACCGCCTTCGTGACCAGAACAATGGTGAGCAAAGAGGAAGAGGAAGAGGTAGACCTGGGCAAGGACCTAGAAGAGGAGGTTTCAGAGGAACCGATTTCCAATGTGGAGAAGAAGGGCATCAAGCATATGAGTGTCTGCAACATCAAGGAAGGACAAATAGAAGACCTAAAGGTAATGCACGAGTTGCACATGTAGATGAAGATGCACATTCTGAGCATTCTGAAGATGCTGAAAGGAGAGAAACCCTAGTTGTTAGAAGAACCTTGCTGAATGAGGAGAAAGAACCCAATCAGAGGAAGAGTTTATTTCGCACAAGGTGCAAATGTGAGGGTAAGTGTTGTGATATTATTATTGACAGTGGAAGCACTGATAATCTTGTTTCAGAGGAGATGGTTGACAAGTTGAAGTTGACAAGAAGAAAGCATCCGCATCCATATCAGATTGCATGGTTGCAGAAGGACCATAGAGCTTTGGTCAATGAGTAGTGCTTGGTGAAGTTCAAGATTGGTGACTACCATGATGAGGTGATGTGTGATATCATACCGATGGATGCATGTCATATGCTATTGGGGAGGCCGTGGCAGTATGATAGGAGTGCTGTCCATGATGGCCGTGCAAACACATATTCCCTAACAAAGGATGGAGTTCATCATAAGTTGAAGCCCTTGAAGGAGGTGGAAGAAAAGGTATGTAGTACTACCAAAATTTGTTTGGTAGATGGTAAGAAATTTTTGGAGGGTATGAAGCATGAGTGTCATTGCTTTGCATTGATTTCTAAGATTAGTCAAGAGAAATGTGAAGATGTACTAGCAGAAGTTCTTGTTGGAAGAGTTCCAGGACATTATCTTTGATAATATACTAGAAGGTTTACCACAAGTAAGAAAGATAAGTCATCAAATGGTTTTGATACCATGAGCCAGTTTGCCAAACAAGGCAGCCCATAGAATGACCCCTGCAGAGAATGAAGAGTTGAATAGACAAGTTCATGAGTTGTTGAGAAAGGGACTGATAAGGGAGAGCCTAAGTCCATGTGCAGTACCTACAGTACTAGCACCAAAGAAGAATGGAGAATGGAGGATGTGTACAGACTCTCAAGCCATCAATAAGATAATGATCAAGTATAGATTTCCATTGCCAAGAATGGATGACATCATGGATTGTTTGAGTGGAGCCAAGTACTTCATGAAGATTGACCTGAAAAGTGGGTATCACTAGATCTGTATCAGAGAAGGAGATGAACAGAAGACAACATTCAAGACAAAAGAAGGTTTGTATAAGTGGTTAGTCATGCCATTTGGGCTAACCAATGCACCGAGCACATTCATGCGGCTCATGAATGAGGTACTGAAAGAATTTTTGGGAAGTTTTGTTATTGTTTATTTAGATGATATTTTGATTTTTAGTAAGACTTGGGATGAGCATCTAATGCATATCAGAAGAGTTCTAGAGAAGTTGAGGGAAGAGAAGTTGCTGATTAATCTGAAGAAATGTAGTTTTGCAAAGAAGGAGTTGGTATACCTGGGATTTGTTGTCTTAGAGGAAGGTCTTAAGATGGACCCAGAAAAAGTAAGGGCTATCATTGGATGGCCTACACCAAGGAGTGCAACGGAGGTAAGATCTTTTCATGGTTTGGCAAGTTTTTATAGAAAGTTTATCAGGAATTTCAGTACCATTTGTGCACCCCTAACTAAAACAATGAGAGGGGATAGAAAAGAATTTAGATGGACTAAAGGAGCTGACAAGAGCTTTGATACATTGAAGCAGAGAGTTGTAGAACAACATATTTTGGCACTTCCAGATTTCAATAAGGTATTTCAGGTAGATTGTGATGCTAGTGGTAGTGGTATAGGAGCTGTTTTGAGCCAAGAAGGTAAGCCCATTGCCTATTTTAGTGAGAAGCTTAATGATGCCAAGAAAAAGTATTATGTTTATGATCAGGAATTTTATACAATAGTTTAGGCTTTGAAGAAATGGAGACATTATTTGTTTCCAAAAGAGTTTGTTTTATATACTAATCATCAGGCTTTGTAGTATATTAATAGTCAAAGGAAGTTGAACCAAAGGCACTTAAAATAGGTTGAGTTTTTACAGAGTTATACCTTTGTTTTGAAGCACATGAGTGGGAAGTCCAACAGAGTTGCAGATGCTTTGAGCAGAAGGCAAAATTTGTTGACAGAAATGAAGATAGAGGTTGTTGGGTTCGATGAGCTCAAAAGTTTGTATCCTAAAGATCTAGATTTTGTCTAGAGCCTGTTACTTTGGATAGGACAAAATGGTTGGATTTCATAATCCAAGATGGCATGTTATTTAGAGGAAGCCAGTTGTGCATTCTGAGGAGTTCTATGAGAGAGAACCTGATTAAGGAGAAGCATAGTGGAGGATTAGCTGGACACTTTGGTCAAGATAAGACCATTTCTATTGTTGGTGAAAATGATTATTGGCCACAGCTGTAGCAGGATGTGAGGAAGTTTGTATAGAGTTGCAGAGTATGTCAGATGGCAAAAGGAACAAGTCAAAATACAGGATTGTATCAACCATTACCTGTACTAGAGAAGCCATGGGATGATATTAGTATGGATTTTGTTCTTGGTTTACCAAGGACACAGAGTGGGCATGATTCTATTTTTGTGGTGGTCGACAGATTCTCAAAGATGGCACATTTTATTCCTTGTAAGAAGACTAATGATGCTGTTCATATTGCAGAGTTATTTTTCAAGGAAGTGGTGAGACTACATGGTCTACCAAAGAGCATAGTTTCAGATCGAGATACCAAGTTTGTTGGTTATTTCTGGAGGACACTGTGGAAGAAGTTAAAGATAGATTTGAAGTTTAGTTTTGCACACCATCCACAGACTGATGGACAAACTAAAGTGGTGAATAGGAGTTTGGGTAACCTGCTACGATGCTTAGTAGGAGATAAGCCCAAGGGATGGGATTTGATTTTACCACAGGCAGAATTTGCTTACAACAATTCTATCAATAGGAGTTCTGGTAAATCACCATTCTAGATTGTATATGGCAATAGCCCAAGAAATGCTTCTGAGTTAAGGAAGCTGGACAATGGAGAAAAGACAAGTGTTGAAGCTGAAGACTTTGCAGAACATCTGAAGAATTTGCATGAAGAGGTGAGAAAGCACATTAATAAAATAAATATTTAGTACAAGGCTAAGGTAGATTAGAAGAGGAGATATAAGGAATTCCAGGTAGGAAATGAAGTCATGGTTCACTTGAGAAAAGAAAGGTTCCCAATTGGAACATACAATAAGTTGAAAATGAAGAAATTTGGACCATGTAGAATCCTAAAGAAGCATGATTCAGGAAATGCATATGAGGTAGAGCTGCCGAGTGGGATCAATATTTCTCCTATTTTCAACATTGTTGATTTATCAGAATATCATAAAGGTGGAATAGAGGATGGACCAACAGAAGTGCAGTGGAGTATTTCGGCATCTACTTCAATGGAGGAGATAGAAGAGATCTTGGATAGCCATGTGGGAAGAAGTACTCGGAACAAGCAATATGAAGAATATCTGGTAAAATGGAAAGGAAGACCTGTTGAAGATTCTTCTTGGTTGTCTAAGGTAAAGGTTGACCGTTTGGGTTTTCCTCACACAAACATATGAGACGTGACAGGGTCACTTCTCAAATTACCCTGGGTGTCTGATGCAGGAGCATCCAGTGGTGTAAGGGCAATCTTGCATCACCCAAAAAGAAGTTAATTCAAAATCATTGTATTTGTTTTTATTTCTTTCCATAATTAGTGTTTTTGGTTCCATAATATCCAGAATAATAATGTAGGACTTTCAGTTTTTCCAAAACTGCTAAAAATAGCAACCTACCTATTTTGGAAAGTGTACCTGCTATTTTTAGAAAGTTTACATTTGAGCATGTAACGAAGAAAAAACTTCCAAAAATTTACATAATAGAAATATAAGACCTTTGGCGAAGGAATCAGGAAAAGACCATTTGTGAGTTGAAAGATATTAAAGTTTTTGTTTTTCGAAAAGCCCCTGAAAATTTTTGGAACGAGATATGAGGCACTAAAACTTCCCATAACGTCCTGAAAAGTTGACATAAATCCATTTACAAATTTTGGCATGATAGTTCACATCGCGAGCTTTTCGGCGCTTAAAACGGTTCGTCAATCAGACATCTAGATCAAAAGTTATGCTTCCTGGAAGTTGACGTACTTTTGGAGGGAATTGCAAATTTTGAAATTCAGCTGGAGACCGCCAAAAAGTGCTATTTATGACTATTTTTGGAACCCTGGGTGGTAGTAGAGTGAAGGGGGCTAGTGTAGAATCAACAATAGGTGGGAAAATAGAAACCCTAGCTAATTTGGGGTTACAGAAGGCTGAAGATTCTAGAGTCTTGAGGTTGGGAAAGCTGTAATGTGTTGCAGCCAGTAGAGGATTCATCCTCTGATTGTAATTGACCTTCTGTAATGTAATGAGTTGCCCAGTTTAATAAAAGAAAGTTCTATTTGCTGTGTTCAATATCTTTTATTGTGTGTTTTGTGATTTACCCCCTTCATCACTTTCTCTCAGTGTATTCTATATCAAACTTCGTGAGAATCATGACCCATTTAGCCATTCTGCCAGTAAGAGTAGCTCTGTTTAGGAGGTACTTCAATGGGTCGATCTTAGCAATGAGCTCAGTCTTGTGATTGAACATGTAGTGTCTCAACTTTTGTGACGTAAAGACAAGGGCTAGACATGCTCGTTTAATTTGTGTGTAATTGAGCTCATATGAGATCAAGGTGCGACTGATATAGTAAATGGCTCTTTCTTTCCCGTGCTCATCAAGTTGTGCTAGCAAGGCTCCGATAGCTATCTCTATTGTGGAGATGTAAAGCAGGAGGAGTTCACCTTGCCTTGGTGGAGTTAGTATAGGAGGATTAGCCAGGTATTCTTTTAGTTGGTCAAAAGTGTCCTGACACTGGGTGTTCCAGATGAAAGCTATGTCTTTTCAGAGTAGATGCTGGAATGGTTGGCACTTATCAGCAAGTTGGGCAATGAATCGTCAGATAGACTAGAGTTTTCCTTACAGGCTTCACACCTATTTCAGTGTTTTTGGAGGCAGCATCTCGGTGATGGCCTTGACCTTTATAGGATCAACTTCGATTCCCCTTCTCAAGACTATGTATCCTAGAAGTTTGCTTGAGGTGATGCCGAAGACACATTTCTTTGGATTCAAACGGACATTGTATTGCTCCAACCTATCGAAGATCTTGGCCAGCACATCTAATTGTTCTTCTCTGGTCTTTGATTTCCCTAGAAAATCATCCACATAGTTTCCATGACATGGTGGAAGAGGTCACGGAAGATGACGGTCATAGCTCTTTGATAGGTGGCTCCTGCATTCTTCAGGCTCAATGGCATTACCACCTAGCAGTATGTTCCCCATGGACATATGAAGGTTGTTTTATGCTGATCCTCTTCAGCGATTTTAATCTGGTTGTATCCTAAGAAACCATCCATGAGGGATAATATTTCATATCCTGCCGTGAGATCCACTATCATGTCGATGTTTGGTAGTGGGAAGTCATCTTTGGGGCAGGCCTTGTTGAGATCCCTGAAATCAGTACAACAGCGGATTTGGCCATCCAGTTTAGCAACTGGTACAAGGTTTGAAACCCATTTAGGATAATCGATTGGGCGAATGAACCCAACATCCAGTAATTTCTTTAGCTCTGCTTCGACGAGGAGAGCCACCTGAGGATTCATTTTTCTGAGCTTCTGTTTAACTGGTTTCGCGTCGGGGCGTACTGCAAGGTGATGGACCACCAAAGCGGGATCTAACCCTGGCATGTCCACATAGTTCCACACAAAATTGTGATTTCTGCATGTGAAGAAGGACAAGAAGTTCTCTTGTTCTAGTATACTGAGAGATTCTGCTTTGTATGTGATTTTCAGCTCTTCCTCTATCCCCAGATTCATTTCCTGAGCTGGTTCGACCAAGATGGGTCATTTGTCTGGATAGACTTTGTCTATCTCAGGGAGGCCCATGCTTCCATCTCCTGGTGCCTCGTGGAGGTTTTCATGAGGAGATATGTCTTTTGTTTTTACTATTTTGGGATCTGATACTGCCGTAGAATGGTTTTCACCATCAGATCCATTTTTTATTCTTGTGTTTTTGTGACTAGAAGTAGGGGTTGTCTCCGCAAAATAGGCATCCAAGTGGAGTTCCATTATGTATCATGCTCAATGATCTCCAAAAGGAAAGTGATCTCTTACCCCCATCATTTCGGTGATCGCCTCATCGTTAGGTGCGATGTCGAAGATAGGAGGTCCCCGTTGGTCCCAATCAATGAGGTCGGGGTAAACTAGTGGTAGGTCATTGGAGGGTGAAGCGAGAGTGGTGATTGAGTAGATGGTACAAATGGATGAGTCAAAGAAGTCGGAAAAGTGACTAAAGGAGTCTTGAAGGCCCATTTCATTAACATTGTTGACATCTAAGGAGACCATAGCGACCTCGGCTAAGATACATTCGCCAGTAGTAAGGATGCGTTGTGGTTGTCCATACCCTAACCCTTGAGTATAGGGGTTTCTTGTTTCTTGCAACGGTTCTATGATTGCATGCTCATGAAGGCCAATATCGCCTTGTCCTTTATAGCCTATGCTTTTGACAATTTCAGAACCTTTGCCGTAGATTTCTATTGGGATTGTGGGGGCTTCTTGCTTAGGCTCTTCATCCTTGTAAAGCCAAGACGAGATATCTTCGAGTACATCCTGATCTAGGAGATGCCTCTTCTCGAAGATGGGCGAGGGTTTGCACTTGATGATGACTGTATTGGCTACCTCTGTTTTTGGGATACCGAATGTCTTAGGATTGGGTAATGTGCCCACACAAAAGGTGCCATGTAGGTCATATTCCCCACATCCCATGTCGGATAGTTTGATATGGACCTCGGGTGGTGGAGTTGCTTGGGATGAAGTGGAGGCAATGTTTGCGGGGTCGACATATGAGTTTGATGCTATTGGATTGGCTTCAGTGGTAGCTTTATTATATGGGTAGAATGTTTGGTTGTGGCCTTCCAAAAAACTGCAGTATTGGAAGGGGCGAGGGTCGGCATAGACTGTGACTTCTGTGCCGTTGTGAGGGAATTTGATGCATTGATGGAAGGTGGATGGGACGGCTTGCATGGCATGAACCATGGTCTGCTGAGAAGGATGTTGTAGGGGAGGTCAAGATCAAGAACCTGACATTTAGTTTCCAATATTTTTTGTCCCACTTGTATGGGAAGCTTAATAGTACCTTGAGAGAGCCGTTCAGTGTCATCATAGCCTTTGATCGTGATGCACTCGCTGGTGTCGACAACCACATCAGAGTACCCCAAGTGTTTTAGTAGTTTCAAAGTGCATATGTTGAGGCTAGAGCCACCATCTATTAAGACTCTTTAATGGTGTGTTTGTGGATGTGGACTTCGATGTGTAGGGCGTCGTTATGTATGTGGTCGGAGGCGGGTAGGTCCTTTTCTGAGAAGGTGAGATGCTGGGGTGCGGCGATGTGTCCTACCATGGCTTGGAATTGAGTTACATTCAAGTTGGCAAGGACTCGTGTTTGCAAGAGTACTTTATCGAGGACGTCCTTATGAAGGGGAGATGTGTGGAGCAGCTCAAGGATGGAGATTTGTGCAGGTGTCTTTCCTAGGTGTTCTAGGAGGTTATACTGGTGGGTAGGTGATGCATGTGTAGTTAGACGAGGAGGTAAGGATGCAGGTGTTTATTCAGTGGGAGGGGCTGTGCAGATGGATACACGGCCACGGTGGGTTGTAACAATGCAATCAGGTGCTTGTGCCTGAATGGTGACTGTATTGACATGATGGGATGATGCTTCTATACATCCTATGATAGAGTCGTAAGATGCAGGTGGTGGGGCAACATTGTATGCTTGGTTGGACGAGGAGGCTTTGTTATGATTAGGTAGGGCATCCTTGTAAGCTCCTAGGTTGGCATTTGGTGATGGTTGGGCACTGTGATCGAGACTGACTAGATTTTGTTCGATAAGGTCTTGGATACAATGTTTTAGTTGCATGCAGTTAGTTGTTTTATGACCCGCAACATGGTGGTATTCACAGTAGTCATTCTCATTGTACCACACAACTTTTAGTTCATTCTCTTGACAGGGTCTAACGGGTGGGAGCATGATAAAATTTTGCTTGAGACATCTATCAAGGATGTCTTCGACAGGTTCCCCTAAGGGTGTGAATTGTCTACGTGGTTTACGTGGTTTAGTTGGGCCCCTCTGGTTATTTACATTTGTTGCATACATATGCGCAGGTGTTTGGTTTTGTATATGTTGGATGGCTTCAACATCCATGATGCCATCATTTAGATTGTTCTTGTTCTTCCCCCAATAACGTGATTTGTCGTTTGATTGCATGTTGGCATTGTTGTTTGTATTGGGGGTGTTGTCATTGGATTTGTAGTTGTTGTTATTGTTGTTGGATTTGTGGTCGTACAGTTTGATGGAGCCCTTGGAAATGAGGGCTTGTTTGATGGTGGTGCCTTTGTCGATGACTTCTTCAAAGGTAGATGCACAAAGTATTTGTAGATGAAACCCTAATTCCTGATTGAGGTTAGCCACGAACATGGTGACGATTTGTTTTTTAGGAATGGGCCATGGGAGTTTGCTTGCTAAGCCTCTCCACCTTTGCAAGAAGGAAGTGAAGGCTTCTCCATTCTTTTGTTTGGTGTTGCAGAGGTCTGTCATAGACATTTCGTGCTCAAAATTGTAGGAGAAATGGTTCACAAATTTCTCCGCAAGCTCAGGGAAAGTCCTAATACCTGGGGGAAGATGTGCGAACCATTCAATGGCTTGACCACCAAGGCTTCTTGGGAACAGTCTCATTAGATAGGTGTCGTTATTAGAGACTTCTAAGAAAGCGATGTAGAACTCCCTAAGGTGGTCTCTAGGGTCTCCCTTTCCCTTGTATTTGTCGAATTTAGGTGTCTCAAAGTTCTTGGGGAAAGGGGGCATGTACAATGTGCGATCAAATGGGTAGGGGCAAATGTCCTCAAAGGAATAGTGCTTTATCTTGCCCCCAGTTTGTAGGTCATCTACCTTTTGGATTAAGCCTTGTAGGATGGTTGTGAGATCCTGTGGCTGTTGTATGTACATCTGTTGGTTGGTGAGATGTTGGAGATGGGGTGGGATTTGATATTGGGGATGTGTTTGATTGAGGTGTTGGTATTGCGTGTTGGTGTTTTGGTTGATTGGTGCCTAATGTTGTTGATATGCGTAGAGTTGTTGGAAGACATGTGGTGATATTTGGGGATTGGGATTATGTTGATTTATGGGATTATGTGGGTAGTTGACATTAGATGGATTGACGTTGGGTATGAGGACATTGGATTGGTTACGAGGTGTTTGTGAGAATAATTGTCATAGGTATGCAATGGTTTGAGGGTTGGGTGGAGGCACACTCGTGGAGGTACTTGCTTGCGTGATGTTGCCTTGTATGCCCATGGTGATTTGTGAAGCGGAAGGGTTTATGGTAGTTGTGGTAGTAGAGGTGATGACGGGTTGGGAGATAGTAGGGATGGCAGTACATGTGGGAATTGTAGATGTGGTAGCAGTTGAGGTTGTGGAGGTGGTAGATATGGTAGGTGTTGATGTTTGAGAGTTGGTGGGTTGGGTATGTGATGTAGATGCTTGGGTATTTGAGGGGGTAGGGATGATTGTAGAGGTGGATGGTTGTGATGATGCCGTGATGGGGGGAGTTGAGCACCAATTTTTAGAAGATGCTCAAGATATCTACTTGGGTCCAACCTTAAGATTTTATCAAGTAGGTCCATGTTATCAGCGTCTTGTGTGAAGCTCAAGACATCTAGGTCATCTTGGGAAATGATAGGGATGTTTTGTGTTGGTGGTGGTGGGGGTGGTGATGGTTGTGTTTGTCATAAGTAACTGAAGGGATTTTCATTGGGACCATATGGGGGGAGGTAAGAGTATGTAGGTGGGTTGTGTGTTTGATAGATGGGTATGTTGTTACTATTGGTATTAGGCATGCTAAATTGCCAATGTTCTGCCATTTCTTTCTTCTTTTTGCTTTGTGATCTCATGATGGGCATGCACATATATGGAGTTGATTTCTAGAAGTAGAGTGAGATGGGGATGGAGACCTTAGAGAATTAGATTGATTGTGTTGGATTCAAATATGGATGTAGTAATGAGATGGAGTAGAAGAGAGGATGTGGTGGAAGATCGATATGTCTGTCTAAAAGGTTTTAACCTTAGGGTGATATAGATGGGTGATATTGATTTTCTACACAATTTTTGGACCAAAAGATAGGTGATGGATGACGTTTGTTTTGAAGAGATTTTGTTGATATTTTATTTTGATGTGGATGATTTTGATAGTCAACAAATTGAGCTTAGGTAGGACCTAGATTTGTGGTTGCACAAATGGATGTTTTTATTTGTTTGGGGTAGAGTAATGACCTTACGCAAAGAGGGGTAATTATTTCACTTGGAAGGTAGACTATTGACTTTCCAAGTAAGATGTGATTGGAAAGATGAAATCTAGATCTAACTTTAGCTCAAAAGGATGACGGATTTTGATGATGTCTTGATTTTGGGAGGTTTTTGGGGATTTTTGGGAATGATTTTCTTATGACAAGGATTTTGTTTTTTTGGTCCAAAAGGTATGTGAATAAGATGAGGTGGATATGAAAATGAGGTAGGTTTGATGTAGCAAAGGGGTCCAATAATGGTAGTGCTTAATTCTCTAAGGTCAAAGAGAAGGTGTGATTTTGGAAAATTTTTGAAGAAAATGGATGTATGGTTTATCAGATTTTTGGGATGTGACTATGGATTATGGCAGAGTAGATGGTGAAGCTCACAAATGGATAGGTCTTTATTTAAGGCAAATCAATCTGATAATAGCACCAATCCACAGGTGAAATAGAGCCATAATCAGATAGATATGGTGCTAAAACAAGACAGTGTTTGTCAACGTCCTAAAAAGATAGATTTTTTATTGCAATTTTGGATTTTCTTTGTTTGGAATGTGATCAAATGATTTGGTTTGTCTCTTGGCAAAGTTGTTTACAAACAATTCAAGCACAATAATCACACAATAATCAAGATTTTGCTTTTGTTTTGTAAAAAGATGTGTGATTTTATTTAACAAGCACTTTAAACAACCTAAGGTGAGAATGTGACAGTATTTGTTGAATCCCCTAGCTGCGCCTATTCAAAGCAGGTAGCTCTAGGATCTTGGTAGCATTGGCTCCTCCTTACAATTGCACACACTTCTCATGCATACCAAGATCCAGGTTTCTTATAAGGCCCTTCCCTCACCAAACCTTTAGATTATCCCTGCTACCTCGGCTAAGAACCGCATGAATCAGGGCCGCTTCAAAGGTTTCCCTTCTACGCCAACAAATAGAAGGATTTTGGCTTGCTAAACAATGGTTCGTAGTAAGGGCATCCGTTCAGGTGGTTATACATGCGGCAGCACTACTCTCCATTATGGAGTCTCCCAGCCTCCAAGGGTTACGCCTTGCAGGGTTTTGGGGGAGGTTGGCTATCGGTATAACACAACAACACCTGTCGCTTGAGACTTTCAGCCCAAATGCCTTATTTTATATAGCATCTTGGAAGATCTTGGCTTTAGCTTGATGCCGCTTGGGTCGTTCCCACCTTTCGAAGCAGGGTGGCAGGCCCTCTAAGGTTTATAAAAGCAATACAATCATGAAAACACTTTTGATCGCCAAGTTCATTCAAAGATGCGAGGGGAGAGCATATGTATCTTCTATGATTGCATCACACTAAGCATGGTTTATTTTTAGATCTTTGGATTAAATGGGGTGTGAATAATGCAAGTTTCATGAGAAGCTTTTGATTCCCAAGGTCACTAAAATGGTGCGAGGGAAGAGCATACACTTTTTCACTCCACAAGCAAAAAGAGCACAAGACACCTCACATAATTAAAAAATGATTTTCTTGTTTATATGTGTGAAAGATGCAAGTTGTTGCTCTTTTTAACCAAAATGCTTTTGATTTATGCAAGTTGTGGTTCTTTTTAAAGCCCAAATTGAAGTGTTTTGGATTGTTGTTGTTGGCACACAATGTAAATTTTAGGACACCAAATTTAAATGTTTGGGCACACACACACACACACACACAAGTTTGCTTATTCAATTTTAATTGCACCAAATTGAAATGCTTGACTAACTAACATGCAAAAAAAAGTTTCATTTTAAGTTGCAAAAATTGAAGTGTTTGCTAACTAGAAATCAAACCACCCTGTAAAAAAGCTTGTTAGTACCTGCAACATGACCTACAACAAAATTGTCAATACCTGCATAGACAGAAAAGCAAGTTTTCAGAATAGCACTAAAACAGATATACGATAGCGCCACTGCAGGCAGAACAACCCGACTTACACAAATGGCACTAATTAAAACTATCACGCTAATTAAAGACTATGAAGGTGACAGAACACCATATAGAATTACTCTATTACAATAAAAGCGCTAATAACATTTTTAGTGCTAATACATCATGTGGAAGGTGACAAAACAGAAGATAGCGCTGATATAGGTATATGAAAGCGCCACTGTGCAACTTTCTAGAGAGCCTATTTATCCTGAGGATAGTGCCGACCTGAGAGATAGCGCTAAAACGGCACTGAACGTGTTTGACCTGCAAAAAAGTGATTTTTTCTACACAACACAAAGGGTCAGACAGGAAAATTGAGGTCTTGTTAGCCTTGTTAGTCTAAGTAAATGAAAAACAAGATAAAACAAAGCCAATCACGTATGTTTAGACCTCCCATAAAAATTTTGACATAATCTCCCCTTGTAGTTTCAATATTTCTGTAAAAACTAAGAGCACATGAACACTAAAAATGGCAGGAAGATCGTGAGAAAAAGAAATGTGAGTGAGTGAGTGAATAGAAACGTGCTGTGCAGAAATAGTGCCAAAATAGGAAATGGCGCCAAAGGGAGCTAATGATGGCGTCGCTGTGCAGGTACGATGGCGCCAGACCTGTAAAAGCACGTATCTTACAACAAAAACTCACAACACAAGTTAGATTTAGACCTTATGGGTCCCACCGGGCGTGCCAATGTAGATTAGAAATGCAAATAAGGCAAAAAATACTAAACAAAATGCAATAAACACCAAGTTATACCTTACAAGCAAATCCAATCCCATCAAGGGAGGAAGGAGCCTTTGCACCCAAAACAAGCTCCTTGACAAAAATTACCCTAGACAATGGATTAAAATATGAAATGCTACTCAAACTTGCAACTCACTATTCTAGCTCAAGAGTGATTTTGACATGGTAACTTTGTATAAACTTGGATGATGAAAATGGCTTGGTGGAGGTTCTATTTATAGATTTTTGGAAGGGATTTTGATCCAAGGGTGGAGATTGATTTGGAAGATCAATGGTGGAGGATGAAAGTGATGTGGAGGGTCTAGATTCAATCTTGAATGAATGGAGGGCTAGGAATAAAAGTAATTCTTTTATTCATTTTGGGAAAAGGGGTTATTTAATGAGCATGGGGGTGAAGGATTATTTTGGAATAAAAGATTCATATGAGGGAATGTAAATGAATTAAAAATTTATTTGGGGAAGAGAGGAAATAAATGAGTATGGGGTTGTAAGGAGAAATAAATGTGATGCGGGATGTTTTTAAATAAAAAATTGACTTATGTGGATTTAATTCAATTTTTTTATTTGGAGGATGTGAGGAAGGGTGTTAAATAAGGTTTGACCACCCAAATGAAGGGGTTATGATTAATTAAACAGGGGTTTTATTTAATTAATCCTAGGGCTAGGATGAGGTAGACTAGGGTAGGATATTAAATAATAGCTATTTAATTGTCTAGGGTAGGGATAGATTAATTATAGGCTGAATTAATTAGTTAACATGGTTTTAACTAATTAATTGGATTTAGTGAAAATGGGGAAATTGATTTAATAAATATTACATATTTATTAAATAAATTGGCTAAGGTTTGGACTATTGAATTAGTTCAATTTTGGGGATAGAATGGTGTGAATTTGGAAAATGAAAGGGTTAATTAATTAAATAAAAATTTAATTAATTGGTTAGAAGGGAAATTGATGTGTTTAGGGTTGTATGGAGTCAGTTAGATGGTAGAAGACATTTTTAGGTGTCTACACTCTCGTAAGTTCAAGGATATCAAGAGACCACCTCTGTTGTGACTCTTCTTCTATTTGTATCATCATTCTTCTATATTTATTCTCCTCTATTTTCATTGTTGTGTGTTGTGTCTTGTGGACATAGCGTTGCAGTTGTTGACTTGGGGGTACCCTCCCATGTGACTGTCCCTAAGGTACTTGTTTCTCCTCTCTTGATTTATTGTTTACCTTCCTCTAGTGGTTATATCTAGCTGGCAGATGATGAAAAACATATAGTACTGATATGGACCTAGTGTCCCTTCGGTGAGAAATAAAAAAATGGACCTAGTCCATACATGACGATGGGGTTGATATATATTATCCAACGCTTGGCTAGTAGAATCACTTTGTGTGAGCTCTAAATGTTGTCTTATTGTACATACAAAACATAATAATACTATTGCTTTGTGCACTTTGTCTATCTTAGATATTGCTTTCCTTGACTCTCTATGTGAATGATTACATGCATTTTTGTTTATCATGATTATATAGATGCTAACACCTTTTATTGTAGAAAATTTTGTGTTTGTGGGAACATTTGGTGATCGTAAAGTACATGTCACCTTTGGGGGGCATGGGCTTTGCAAGAGCTCGTGTTCCCTTGTGTGTTTTCTCTCTACCTTAATGTGCTTGATATCAGTATTAGCATATATAAGGTAAGCTATGTGATTTAGATGCTAGCAAAGTGTGTTTGTAAAGCTTGAAATCTATTGCAATCATTTAAGCCCTCTATGGAGGTAGGGATGGTGTATTTCTCAAGGAGATTGCACATCCTATCATTTTTTAAAAAGTCCTCCAAGTAGGCAGGGAGCAGATCTGAGACTATCCTAACCCTTAAGCATGTCTTCGGTGATTTTTGTGGCGAAGCGCAATCTTCAGTGTGTGTCTGTAATGTGCCTAAGATGGCTATGAACCTAGAAATAGGTTTCTTCCATCGCTTGTCTACCAATTTTTCTCCATGTCTTCCATGTGTGTGTGTATGGCATGTTTGTTCCCAAGCATAGTTTCAAGACCGGTGACGATGAGCTCCTCTTATGCTTTGGGATTTGTGTTGTGTGTTTGTTCTCAAGTGTAGTTTCAAGACTGGTGGTGATGAGCTCCTCCTACACTTTGAGATTTGTTTGGCATGTTTGTTTCCCCTTATACAGTTTGAAGACCGGTGTGATGAGCTCCTCTTGCATTTGGGTTGTGTATTTACATTCCTTGCACTTGCATTTTGAATTTCATATATGAGAAAATGAAAAAGAAAATAATCACTACATTCACTGTGTTTTATATGTCTTCAATTCTGTATTCTCCATGTTTTACATGACTGTAACTATCTTCTCTGTGTTTTGCGTGCATGTTACTATCTTTAATGTGTTTGGCATGTCTTCACTATGCTTGGCATGTTGGTTGTGTTT
The DNA here is from genome assembly GCA_027924645.1 of Cunninghamia lanceolata. Classification (NCBI taxonomy): domain Eukaryota; kingdom Viridiplantae; phylum Streptophyta; class Pinopsida; order Cupressales; family Cupressaceae; genus Cunninghamia; species Cunninghamia lanceolata. The sequence goes on from BSBN01000246.1 coordinate 2,230,448, forward strand.
GTTGAATGTACTTTAATGCATGTATTGACCTTGCGTTTATACATACATTAAAGTGGGGGCTAAATGTTATGTCAGAAAATGTCCCCTTGGGGGCTTTTCCCTCTTAAGGTTTTGCTCTCGGGTCTTTAGAATGCATTTAGAACATCTTGCATGATAATTTTGACCCTCGATGAGAAAACCATGAAGTCTTATGGCAAATAGGACCTAGGGGGTGCTATTTGATGATACTTGAAAAAAAATAGTAGGGTGGACTTGGGCGTTAGCACCCTAGTGCTACCCTATTTTGGGTTTAGCCTAAATTTAAATTTTTGTTTTATGACCATTATTTAGGTCCTATGTTGACATCTCAATTTTGAATTATGAAATTCTTAGTAGGAATCTTTGTAGTTGCATATATAAGCATGTTTAGTGTTTCATTTGAAATCTAGAAGCGAATTAGAAGATGATTGTAAACTTTAGGCATATTTGTGATTTCAAGATATTCATTGTTGCAAAGCAGAGAATTGTTATTGTGTTTGTGATTGTAGATTTGACCTCATCTTCTCATGTGATTGAAGAGCCTTCATTATGTGAGATCTACACTACAAGGTGACATCTATTATGTTTTTGATCATTTATCATTTGGATTTTTCCTCTATCCCGCAGGGATATGCACTCTTATCTAACAACAGTTTTTGAAAGACTTGAATGTGTCTCTAGGGCTTGACCAAAGCAAGCCTCTAAACACCACAACTCCCTCCCATGCTCCTTTGTGATTGCAGGTTATAGGTACTAAGTTTCATGGAGTGGAGTTATAGAAAGGAGGTTGTAGACAAAAAGGATTTGAGATCTAAAAGAAAAAGGACAAAGGCAAAAATTTCAAAACTTGGGCATTAGTGCCAGCATCCTCCATCTTTTACAGGGTAGAAATGGAAGATATAGTGTAGATCAGTGTTGGAAGGAGATTCAGATTCCATGACAAAAATTGCACCTTGGACAGGGGCACTAGTGCTAGTGTCCTCGATTGTTCTGCATTTTGGATTTCAAATAATAGTGAGTTAACAATCTTTATACTTCACCTTAGTCTAAAAGAATTTGTCGTAATTCATTAATTTTCTTATTGTTTTGCATAGTTGGGGTTTTGAGAGTAATTGAGTATTAAATTGAGATATTGTTTGTTACATCTAAACTTTTGTGTTGTTCCAAGTGGTAGCCCAACCTAATAAGTGATTGCTCTTGCTTAGTGGAGATTCAACTCGGTTGATATGCCCTTGAATGTTTAGTGGTGAAGGGAGGATTTTCCTTTGAAACCTAAACCAAAACATTCCCCCCCTTTTTTAACCCCTAAACAACTGTCAAGCACAATCGATGAAGATCGCTCCACAATGCTTCACATTAGATCTTTTCTACCAATAACTTCTTTAAAAGATTCATCAAATAGATCATTAACTCATATTCTCGTGTTGGATCTTAGCACCAACTATCTAACTAGGGGATCAAAATTTTCAATGAAAGCTCCCCTAAGCCAGAGTCCCCAATTTACTTCCTAGAGGAAGTATCTGCACCAGAGGCTGGTGTGGATCCAACCTTGACCTCATTTATATCCTTCTTAATCCAAATTTTCTCATTTCCTTCTTGGTTTCTACCGAATCAACCTTGTTCTTTTCTTTATCTTCCCTCTGCTTTGTTTTCCTCTTTTTTGTAGGATTATTTCTTTTCACATTCTTGCTTCTATAGAATTTTGCAATGTGTTTAGGTTTATTTGCAATTGTAGCAAACAGCATTCCTCTGTCCTTGGTTCCTTCAATTGATTGGATTAATTCTTGATCTCCATTGGTTATCCATATGCCCAAATCTATTGCATGTAAAGCATTTTCCATTGAAAGATTGAGTATTCCTTCCATTGTTGAAACCATTCTTTATCTGACTTCTACATTCATTTGCTCTATGACCTATTTTCTTGCAATTGAAACACTAACTAGAGAATGATGGGACATTTTGATTCATTCTACTCCTACACTGAGTAGCTTTATGACCAAACTTATTGCAATTAAAACAATAGCCATTAAAAAATGGGTACCTTTGAGCATTTGGTTGTCTGACCGAAGGTATTCTAGGTCTGTTTCTTTGATTCTAGACCTAGTTGCCCTTGTCTTTCTTCATCTTAATGTTAACTTGTCCTGATTTAGAACTTTCTCCTCTTTCAAATCCCAAACCTTTCTTATCATCTGGACTTTTCTAACTGTCAATCAAATCATTAATCTTTGCAGAGCTTACTTTGAACTTTTCTTTGTAACTATTAGCTATTTCCAGATCATGTTTTAGAATCACATCTTTTTCTAGCTTTTCACATTCCTCAGACTTTCCTTTCACAACTTGATTTAAATGCTCCTCAACATTTGCTTTCTCTTCAATTAGTATTGATAAACTATTTATGGTTTCATTTGTTGCTTTCAATTGTTCACTTAGATCTTTGTTCCTTTCCTTGGATTTCTTGACTTGATCCCTTAGCTTCAGGATACATTCATTAGCTTCCCTAACATTCTTCTTCAAATCCTAGATATCTACTTTAGACTTATCAAGATCTTCAAGAGCAATTTTTAGTTCTTCATTGTTGACATATATGCAATCATCAATTGTAACACTACCTGGATAAATTGCTTCTAGAGGAGTAAGATATCTTCTATTTACCATGTGTTCACTTTCCCAAATCTTCCTCAAGATGTTAGACTTCTTCTAAGGAACCTTGCTCTGATACCAATTGTTGAACACAAGGAATACTTAGAGGGGGGGTGAATCAGTATTCTATAAAACCATTTCTTCACATACTCTTTTACCCATTTACCAAATTCAATAGCATGAAAGAAAAATAAACATAGGAAGAGCAACCATAAATTCATAACACAGACATTAGGATTTTTATGTGGAAAACCCAAAAAGGAAAAAACCACGGTGAGTGTTAGCTCATAATATATTATAACCGGTTACAAGATATTACATAGAAATGATCACTGTAGGTGGACTTACTATCCAAGTGGACTCACTACCCACTGAGAAAGAAAGATAGAAGAGAAGAAAGAATGGCTCACTGCCAATAAATAACTGTTACAAATGCATCTATTGAATGCTGTAATATAGTTCCATTGATAGCTCAAAATATAGTTTCAAAGCTCTTCATAATGACTACTATGTTTCTTTGCTCTACTCACATATACTCTATTCTATTGTCCTCTGCACTCTTACTGCACTTTTTGGATCACAAAAATGGCTTTTGATTACATACACATGAACTCAAGAAGTCATTGCATCACTTAACATTGAAATCCATCAAGTATTTTATCCACAACAAAATCTAACTCAAAACTGGGTCAGCTTGCCAGAAATGAAACGTGTACACAAAGAGTTATAGTTTGTCGGCTTAAATTCTCTACATAGAAAGTTATGTGAACCAATACAATCCTTCAAGAACCTTCATATAGGTGTGGACCTATTATAGAACCACTTAAAATGATGATCCAAACAATATATCTTTATCACATATCGATCCAACTTGTATGTCAGCTTCATCATTAAGTATACACTTAACCAAATCTACTGTCATACCACAACTTCTAATGTGCATGACATGGGACTCTAAGATTCATATCAAACATTCATTATGCATCATTCAACATACCTTTAGAACCACGAGTCATGATATTCTTATGAAGAAAAGTGCAGATCTCTGAACTACTATCTTTGTCACTATGAAATATTGTCAACCTGAATGCTGATACCTAGGAGCTTGTGGATGATCATCTGGTGAACCTCATACTCTACTAATCTGGAATTAGATACTCCTAACATCTATTTACAACACTTCCAAACCACAAATCGAAACAACCGATAGCAGCGAAATGAGGAGTAAGATACTCAAGTGTTCTGCACTATTCATGATTGAACTTGATTAACCTGGACTTAAGTAATTCAAAGTTTAGATTCTAGAGATTGCTAGGACATGAGACTTGGAATATAAAACCATCAAAAAACTATATGCAACATACTAGAACTGCATACTAGAGTTTGCATCTGTGGAGGAATACCATCCAACTTTTTGTCACTAGCTTAGTAAGTTGTCAACATAGTCAATTTGACTAAGTCATTCTATTTGGACCAAAAGTGTTGTACACAATTTGTCTCAAGACCTGTTCCCAATCATATCTGACTATTTCCATCAATGACAACACCATATCACAATCATATCAACAGTGTCTCTTGACCATGTTTTCAACAAAATGTACTTATTATGTCAAAGATCTGATGCCTCTTTTGTTCTTTCTGATGTAGAAAAACTTATATTAATTGAGGAGGAGATTAGAATTACATAAGAGCCTTATTGCTTGATTTGAAGGAGATTTAACTATTTTAAGTTCTATTTGAATGCAAAATTTGATTTCCCAGAGGGTAACTCACCAAATATAATGAGAAGGTACAATTTGGCCTAAAGGATTATACATCTATAAGATCTATTATTTTGTTATCATGGAATCTATTCAAGATGACTATCTTTGTCACTTAAAGCCTTGTCCTAGGGGTTTAGTGAATGTCTTTGGATGCATGAGGGAGTAGTGAGTATGGAGAATTTGAAGGGTTAAGCTCTAAATCATACTAAGTTTTTTTTGTGCCAAAACCTTGAGCCAACCAATACATCATGTGTAGCAAATCTTTTTTTATGCTTATGTATAGGCCAAGATCCTTGATTGTAGTCAATGACAATCATTCAAGCCATAAGGAAATTTATTTTAGATCAATCAATATTCATCATTGGATGTGGGGATGGTTGTACAAAGAGAGAAAATTGTTACATAACCACTCTAAGGCCTATATACCAATAGGGATAGTGATGAGGATATGACTATTACATAACCTAGATAAATTTCATGCACAATAGAGAGAGATAATATAATAAAATGGTTTGGATTCAACACCTAGATTAGTCATGAATAAAATATGTTGTCACCACACATTGGTGAGGTAAATATTAGATCTCTCTATCATACGAAAAGGGACTACTCCCAAAAGGTCTATCATAGTGTCTAGTTGTTGTCATAACTCTCATATGAAAAAATATGAACATCATACATCATACCATAAAACCATCATTTTGGAGTATTTACATCAATAAGGGATTCTTATTATAGGTAGAGGAAGGATACAGGGGGTCAAAGAGAGTAAAGAGTCATGAAGGTTCTAGTACTATCAAGGCACAAACAATTAACATGAGACATTCCAATTAATGGAAAGATAGTCATTAAACAAGGGACCATGAAGCCACTCAAGGAATACCAATGGAATTTCAACATAAATAATCTATCTTCAAAGAATCAAATAGCCTAGATGGCTATCATTTTATTCTAATTTTTCCACAAGACAGGTAATGCCCTGACAAATCAATAAAATTGTCATGGCAATTGAAGATAGTCAAAAATAGCACATACATGGTCATCTTATCCTTATCAATCTAAGGATAGTTGAAAATAGTTAAAATAAATTCATAAGGTTTGAAGGACTACCATAAAGTATCCATCAAACTTCTAGAGCCACAATATAGTCATCATACACAAGTAAATAGTCAACAATACTAAGGTCTATCATAAGGTTAAATGGGACAACCATTTCATCCCCAACATTGATATCCACCTCCTAGAGTTGTCATGAAGACATACAAGGCTATTGTAAGCTTAAATTAAACTATTACAAGGACATTAAGGGCATTGAATGATCAAAATATGGCCATATCATATCATGAAATTTAAGCACTAAAATATCATTATGCCATGAATGACTAAGGAGCACTCCTCTCATTCAAACTTAGTCACATGTTACTAAAACCCTATCAAAAGATTTAAAATACTATTATGAACAAAAAAATGATTATTGTGAATCAAATTAGGGACTACACTTCACCCATGTATTCATGAATACTAGTCATAAAGTTACAAATTTAGTCATAAAAATTACAAGGTTTATCTAATAGTCATTGGGATAATCATAGCACTTACTCTTTTTATCCACCTAGAAGGTAGTCATAAGCACCTAAGTATTATCATTACAAGGAGAAGGTAATCATATAGAAAACAAAAAAGGGTTGTCACTTGAGAAAGAGAGTTGTCATGCAATGATAGTCATCGTCACCCTCATAAGACTACCATATACCTATCATGCTAGGTCATCCAAAATTGTCATGTCATGTTGTCATGAAAGAAAGGAATACTATCATGCCCTTAAGGATAGTTACATATCCACAAACACTTTTATATTGTCTTCCCTCACAAGGACTACCATGTCAATTATAATAAAGAACTATCCTAAGCACTAAAGACTCTCATAAACCACCTAAATCATTAGTGAATAGTCAATAAAAAATATTTCTAAAGCTGTCAAAGACTATCATATCCTAAGGTTGTCCTAGTAGTCAAAACTATCTTGCATGCATTTAAATGGTAAATAATCTTGCTAAGGGCTACCTAGCGACAATCCTAGAAGGGTGGTTTGATAAGAACGTGGCATGGGGAAGAATTAAAACTATCATTAATCTTAAGATCCAATGCATGAGATTCTTGAGGGAACATCTACATTGAGGTCATGAGATGAAGTAGCCAAATTGGGTGGGGTTGCCTATGGAAACACCCAATTTGGGTAAAGATGAGATATTAGTTTATATTTGATATAGATAGAGGATGGGATGAGAATGAAAGTGTTATATTTTGAGAATGTTCTTTTCAAGTTTATATTTATAAGTTGTAGTTGTGAGAAATTTGATACTTCTTATATGCCTTGGTTGTAGGAGGAGTTGACCAATAGAGTATCTTGATCTCCTTTAAGGATTGGAGGTTTTGTCCTCAAAAAAATGATGTTGATCCACTTTGAAACTTCATAATCCTAGAGAATAATGATCTTGATTACATTACCTAAAAAAAGAGGCTTCATCATGAAAATTACTTGGTGTAGAAAGAGTCAACCTTACAAAAGGATGAAAGTCATTGAAGCCTATTGTTGGTTGAAGATCACATCTATGTTGTTGGACTATTTAATAGCCATGCCTGCTTCATCAAAATAGAAGGATTATTTGAGGTAGAAAGTTGTCACACTACTACAAGAGAGTTGTCACGTTGCTAAAAGTGGAGGTGGCGATCTTAATGTTGCAATTAGATGTTTTGATGCACAAGAAATGCATGGAGATGGAGAAACACCTTGAAACTTATCTTACTATCACATAGGTGATGTAGAATATTGTTCATGAAGTTATGTTAAGGAAAAGTTAAAGTTACCTTCAAACTTATGCCAACCAACTTTCTCAAAGTTGATCTAATCACAAGAGAAGGATATATTCCAACAATGGACCCTTGTAACAAAAAATAAATGCAATTAATTTAGGACCCCACGATGGATTTAATCTTGGCCATTGATATGTAACCAAAATTAAATAGTTTTTCTCAATCTTTTAGAATTGTTTGCACTATATGCACAATGAAGAGATATTGTAAGGGTTGGAGACTTAATTTTATAATAAGATTATTTAATTTTGCCTTTATTTTTTGTTATGTTGTAAATTGTACTTTTTCTTAGGTTAGCGCAATTTCACTTAGTTTAGCTCCTCCCTTTTAGTGTCCCTCAACCCATTTCATTATTGGACCTACCTAAAGCCTGATTGACGTTTACCTTATTGAGGAAATGTCACATTTTAGAGTAATTAATCAAAAAACCTGCAAAGAAATGATGGACTCCAGACATTCAGGGAACCCTTAAGCCTCATTTGAAGTGAAATTTGGGGGTTGGACTTGGGAACCTGTGCCCTAGTCCTACCCTAAATCTTAGGATTCCAAATTTTATTTTTGTGTTAGATTTTGTCATGTGTTTGAAGATTGTGAGTTCAAATTTTTCTTTCCATGCGATGTCAGCATTTTATTTCAATTTATTTCATTTCTAAGGTTAGGTATTTAAAGAGAATTCAAAATCATTTTAGCACACACAACTCACTTGCAAGCTGACTACACCAAAATTCTGCTACAAGTGCTATTGAATATCTATAAAGTGTTGAAGCTCATTGAAGAATTAGATCTTTGCTATCATGGAGATATGTTTTGAAGATTAGGAATCAAGATCTTGAGTCTATCTTGCTCTTCCTAGGGTTTGTGAAGCCTTTTGTATGATCAGGCGAAGGGTTGAGGCATCCAAGTTGAGTTTTGGAATCCTCCATGGATATGGTTGCCTCGCCTTCTTGTTCTACAAGTCTTCATTGATGTCATCTCCTTGAGGTGAAGTTATTGTTTCCTTGAGTAAAACATTGTGTGGATCTATCCTTGATGCTAGAATCATTGAGGATCTTGCATTTGTTTATGATTACACATTTGGTTTATGAGCACACACATCTACATACTTTGACATTGGCTATTGTTGAGGTAGAAATACAAAAGATGGGATTTGACTAAGACAAACCCCTATATAGCCACAACCTTCCTTCTCCTTCTTTTGTTTGTGCAAGTCTTTCTCAACTTGAGATCTAGGATTTGGTACCCTTTACCGAGATACAGTCACCTGGTGCAGACAGTTCTGTTACTGAAAAACTTATAGGACTTTAGGGTGGGCATCATAGTCTTTCAGGCCTCCAAATTTTAGGTGCACAGTCACTATAGTCTCCCATCTATATTTCTATATTCATCATGTAGGTCATTATTCCTAGAATTAGTTTGTTCTTGCATAGCTTGTAACTAGGGGTTAATTGGATAAAGCTTGTTAGGGCTTATGAAAATTCTAGTTGAGACATCTTTTCATGTGTAATAATAGAGGAATATGATACTTGTAGATTAACAATTTCATAGTGCTTGAGCTCGGTTCATATTCTGAATGTTAGTGCATGAAAAGAGAGGTTTGACCTAGTTGAGCATGCTAATCATTCTCTCTTTTTCACACTGAACATTTTTGTGGACCCATGTTTAAAAAATTTGCATCCTTTAACATTACATCTAATTGTATTTTTTTTTCTAAATCAGATTTAGATTGTAAATCTTCTTTCATGAAAAGTACATGCATTGCATTTTGATTGATATATCTATCTTTTCATTGAAAGACCATAAAATTGAAAAAATGTTACTTGCAATAGTGATATCTTGTTTCATTCTTGAAAACTATATGATATTTTGTTTTACATTAAGTTTTGGATACACTAGATTATGTAGAAATGTAATATTTTTTTTACAAGACTTTAATGCATATGATGAGGTGTCTAGTTGTGATGGCTTTAATATGTTAGATGAAGCCTAAGATGGATTTATCTCTATTGAGTATTTCACTACGACTCCTAAACCATTGTTATTTCAAAGATTAGTAAATACAATTTATGTTCCTAAATTTCAAGAAGAACCTGTGAAACCAAAGATAGTGGTAAACCTATGTTTCGATGTGCCTAAACATAGACAAAACCAATGCTCATTGTAAGAGGTTTTCCAACTTCTTCTCAACCTCCTGATAACATCTATAACTATGCTAAACAGATAAGAAGTCAAGATCAACCATATCAAGATGGATCACAACATTACAACCATAATGTGGTTGCTCATACATAAAATACATAGAATAATAAACAAAGTAAACATCAATCAAACATTTTGATTGTTGCAAGTATGTGCATTTGGTGTTGTCATTGATGTCAACAAGCTTGTGTTGTTATTGGTGTCAACTGTATGAGTAAGAAGTGGTGCAAGAGTATGAGTAGTTGGTGTTGAGTGGATGTTGTCTCTGATGTTGAGGAAATACTAAAGTTGGTGATAATATGATGCTTCTGGTGCTTGTCTTCCAAGTGCTTTAGAGAAAATTTGAATAATAAAGGAAACAATGTGTTGTAAAGATGTTCTATGTTGCAAAATAGTATTTTGATTTTGCTCTGCATTTCCTATATATTAAAGATCTATTCATGCGGTTTACATATGTTGTTTTGAGGTGTTTATAGATGCTACATTCAGGATTTGACATGCTATATTGCTGTGTAGAGGGAGGTGTGTTCACCAGTATGAAGACTATGATTTGAAGAGGTGTCTGGGAGAAATGTCTTTGCTCCACATTTCTTCGCAAAGTGGTTTTAGGTCTTGCGGTTCTAGAAATGTGCTTATAAGGTTCATATATTTCTTTTGTTGAATTTGTTCATGGTTTTTTGCTTCAAAAGTTGATTTCTAGAGATATAGTGCATGGCAGAGATAGTTAAGTATACTAGATAAATAGGATAAGGCTGTGCGGCAGGTGAAAGTTAATGTGGAGAAATTTGTTGGATTTCAAGATGTTTTAGAATGTTTATTGAATACTCTAGATTATGTTAAAGCTTGGTATATGGTCTGCAATGTTGTATTTTGTCTTCAGGAAGAGTTTACTTAAAAGTTCATTATGTTAACATAGGTTTGGACCACATTAGGTGTTTACACTAATTACGGAGTTGCTTCGGTGATTGTGAAAGCGTGGAATGGTGTGATTGGATGAATTTAGGTCTGAGCTAAGGTGTGTTGTGGTTTTCCTTCATTCCTTTCCACCACAAGAATGTTTTGGGTCTGACCTAATTTGAATTTGCAAAATTAAAGTGCTTTGTTGACCTTGGAGAATGCTTTCAAGGTTGAAGACAATATAAATAAGTATCAAGGGATCACGAAAGGGAGTGTGCATGATGTATGTGATGTGAATAATAGTGTGGTGAATGTGTGGTGCAGTAAAAGGTCTCATGTGTTAGACTACTAGATGCAGTGAGCAGAAGGTCTCTACAATTCTTCAATATGACTATGAAGGTGTTGATGGTGTTGTGGTGGAATTCTTTGTTGCATTGAGATAGTCTTCTCTATCTTCTTCTCTATTCTGGTAGTGAGCCTTTAGTAGTGAGCCTTTCTTTCGAGTAGTGTGCCCTTTAATAGTGAGCCTTCTAGCAGTGAGCTTATTATTTTTTGGTGTTGATATTACTTTATACTGTGAGAGCTAATCCTTACCATTGTTTTTCCCTTCTTGGGTTTTCCACGTAAATCTAGTGTTCTCTTGTGTTTGATGCTGATTTGATTCAGTTTATGTTACTTGCTTTCATGCTTGATCATCATAATAGTTTCATAATTAATTGAATTGATGTGGATCTAAATGTGTTTGAGTGTTTTGGCATTAAAAGTTACAACTAATTCACCTCCCCTCTCAGTTGTCTTATGCATTCAACACTGATATCTTTACCAACTTCTCAACCTATGTTTCCTTAACCACCTCATTTAACACATAGAGTTGGTCAAGATTATGATCTTTTTGAGCAGCTTCATGCTACTCCTCCTAAGATCTCTCTTTGGAAACTCATATAAACATCACATAAATACCACAGAATGCTCTAGGAAGCTTTACAAAAGGTGATTGTACCACCTATTGTTAAGCCTAATGATGTAGCAACTGTATTAGATTGTATGCACGTGACAAAAACAAACATTCTATTTCAACAACATGAGTTACCATCAATGGAAGTTTAGAAACAATATGATCCTCTTATAATATTTATCATGATAAGCACAAATTTGATAAAGTGAGTTATGGTTGACAATGGATCAACTCTTAATGTTTATGGTGTTAATTTACTACATAAAATCAACATTGATACAAATTTGATTAAACTGGATAAGCTTAATGTTCACAGCTTTGATAATGTTGGTAAATAATCCATGGGTACCATAACTTTACCAATAAAAGTTGGACCCATGACATTATCTACCCTTTTTCATGTAATGCTCGGTGCACTTTCATATAATATGATTCTTGGTAGACCATGGATTCATACTATGGGGGTAGTTCCATCCACCCTTCATTGATCAATAAAGTTTATTTATGCAAATAAACTTCAAACCATCGAAGCTGATCCTGAATTGGATAGTTGTTTACATATTGAAATGTAAAAACAAGTTATCAATCATAAGATTCTAAATAATTTAAAAGTTGATTCATCAACACATCTTGCCATAGATAATGTTGTGCAAGATTCTCAACCATCGTCGAATGCATTTCTTGGTGATGATTGGGGTTCATTAAATTTTACTCCTACCTTTATAAGGGGGTATAAACTTAGTAACACTAAAACATTAAAACTTGTGTCGATATCATCTAAACAATCTGTGGAAACACCTAAAGAACCTAAAGTTTCTTTAGTCAACAATGAGGACAACACTCTTACTTACACTAAAGAATATGTGACCTATGAGGCTCCACCATCTTCCCAAGAGATGGCATCCCTTTATGGTCGAGGATTTAAAATCCTTTATAAAAACTGCAACTATATAGGTAATGTTTGTGGTGTAATTCAACAAGGAATCATAGTACCTTTACAAGTTGCTAGAAATAACTACATGACTGGTATTGGATACTGCTCTTTGAAGCCCACTAAAGCTTACAAATGTTCTAATCTTAATGTTAACACTATATCAACACTCAATCTGATATATCCTAAGATGATAGACATAGATTGTTCATCAGGAGATATCCTATTGGATAATTTTTCTATAGATGAAGCATTAATTGAATTTATGGGAGCTTATGACAATTTTCCCTGTTATCATCATAATCATGGGTATCCCTATTATATAAATGTCGATGCATAATTTTGGAACACTACTTGCTCAATAAATGCTACTCTAACACCTAACCAAGAATCTAATAACCCATCACAATGACCTAGCCTCCTAGACAACAATACTTTACTTAATGGAAAGACTGTTCATGCCTTGATGGAGAAGGATAACCCTGAAAAATTTATCCCTATAGGAGATTGTTTAAACAAAGAAGAAAAAGAAGAAATGACAAAACTTTTGGCTGATTTTGCTAAATTATTTGCTTGGAATTATTCAAACATGCCTAGCATTGATTCTAAAATTGTAACACATAATATTGTGTTACAACCCAATGCTAAGCTGGTTAAACAAAAAAGTCATAAAATGAATCCTAAGGTCACATTATTAGTCAATATAGAAAATCTTTTACAAGTTGGTTTTATCTGCCCTATTGACTATTCACCTTGGATTTCAAATATTGTGGTTGTTGCTAAACCTGACAATCGTGTTCGAATTTGCACCAACTTTAGATATTTAAATCTTGCTTCTTTGAACAATGATTTCCCTCTCCCAAACTTTGATATGATTGTTGATTCAATAGCTGGTCATAAATTACTTTCCTTCATGGATGGTTTTTTGGGTTATAATCAATTCTTTATCAACCCTCAAGATCAATACAACACAATTTTTATCATCCTGTGGGGAACATTTTATTGGGTGGTCATGCTACTTGGAATAAAGAATGCTGGAGCAACTTATCAATGTGTCATGACACTTATGTTTCATTATTACATGCATAACATCTTAGAGGATTACGTTGATGACATTCTTACAAAGTCTATTAGTCACCAGGATCACATCACAATTCTTCATCAAATCTTTGAGCAAATACACATATACAACATGCTCTTAAATCCCTATAAATGCATCTTTAGCATAGATAGTGGTAAACTATTAGGATTTATAGTTTTGCATTGAGGTATTGAAGTAGACACAAAGAAAATTGATGTGATCATTAACATGCCACCTCCTTGAAATATATCTCAACTTCGTAGTTTACAAGGGAAGATATAGTCCATCCATTGATTTGTATCACAACTCGTGGATAGGACTCACCCTTTTACTCAATTACTAAAGAAAGAATCAAAATCTCAATGGAATTCAAATTGTCAAAAATCCTTCAAAGACTAAAAAAATACTTATCTAATCCTCTTGTCTTACAACCAGCAACTGCAGAAAAGCCCTTTATTATTTATACATCAGCATCTATTAATGCTCTCGCAACATTATTAGCACAACATGATGTCGAAGGCCAAGAATGTGTTGTATATTATATAAGCCAAACTTTGCTCGATTATGAAGTGCGATTAACTATCATAGAGAAACAATGCTTAGCTCTTGTCTTTGCAAGACAAAAATTAAGACACTATCTCCTAAATGTTGAGATTCATGTCATGGTAAAATTTGATCCTTTGAAGCATCCCTTTGCTAAAATGGATCTCTCAGGTTGCCTAGCTAAATGGGTTATGTTGTTAATGGTATTTGATCTCAAGTTTATCTCTCAAAAGGTGATAAAAGGATAAGAAATAGATGATCATTTATATGAAGCACCTTCACCTTTCACTATTCAAAACAATGAAGATTTTCCTGATGGCCAAATCTTAGCCTTAGATAAAGATGATAAATGGGAATTATATTTTGATGGTTCAAGATGTAGAACCGGCTTCAGTGCTAGTATAATACTAGTACCTCCTTAAGGTAAGTTGATTCCTCTTTCTTACCATTTAAACTTCTCATGCACGAACAACATAATTGAGTACGAAGCTCTCATTGCAGGACTTCATGTTGCTTTTTCTCTAAATATTAAACACATCACTATTTATGGTGATTCACAATTAATCATAAGACAAGTTACTGGATCTTATCAAGCAAAGCAAGATAAACTATCTCAATATCATGATCTTGCCTTGTTATTAAAATAAATTTCATCCTTTACAATTGACACAATTCCAAGGAAAGACAATCGACATGCGGATGCAATGGAAAGCGCAACTTCCCTTATATCCCATGAAGATTCCCTTGAAGAATATCAATTCATCATTCATAATCTCAAATCACCAGCGATAGCTGAGGCCCCACCTTTGGATATTGACTTATGGTGTAACACGAATTCTGATGAATGGTACTCCCACATATTCCAATATTTGCATGATGGTACCCTTCCTAATTTAACATCTAAAAACACAAGAGTTCGCATACGCAAACTTGCAACACTCTATATTATCTTGTCTAATGTGTTGCATCGAAGAAGCTACAATGGTGTTCTTTTCCAGTGTCTTAATAAATCAGAAATCCCAATTACACTAGAAGAGGCTCTCTGGTGCCTGTGGAGGGTATTTTGGAGGAAAATATTTGGTACAAAAATTATTGTGTATGGGGTTCTATTGGAAAAGCATAGAACAAGATTCCTTTGTGTTTGTCAAGAAGTGCTCACAATGTCAACAACATAGTCATTTAATTCAAGCTCCTGCCTAGGAACTTCGAGCCTAGATTTCACCTTGGTCATTTTCTGTATGGAGCTTGGATCTAATCAGAAAGATATCTCCTCCTTCCTCTAAAGGACACAATTTCATTATTACCACCACTGATTACTGTTAACCTTTTTTCCCTCTGCTCAAAGCTAAACAATTAACATAGTATTTTCCTTAGAAATCCCTTTGAAAAGGTCCCTATAAAGCAAAGCACCAAAATTTCCATAAGCCTTGCCTAAAAAACCTTACCATTATAAAGAGCTTGAAAAAATAGGTAGGTTTGCTTTTTACAACACCCTGAAATTCAATCAAACGAAGAAGTTATGCATGATCAAAGTTTTAGTCAACAGACAGTTCAAATGTGCATTTTTGGTGGGCTTGCAAATTTCCATCGGCCTTTAAAAATGATCACCACGGAACATGCCACATGTTAGTGGCAGGGAGTAGCCCCTAAAAGTTTCAATATTACCGCGAAAGACGCCACGTGTCGGCCTCTGCCAGAGTTTCATCGCAGTTTCTAAAAGTTTCTGAGAGTGGTGCAGGAGGGACCACGTGGAGGCACCCAAGAGACACACAAAAAGTAACTTGAGCCCCATGGATGGAGACAGGTGGCAGCCTCCACTTATGTTTCTAAAAGTTTCACGGCCTCTGCCCAAGTTTCGACAGCCCCTTTTATAAAGTTTCTCAGTACGCAGAAGCTGACAAGTGTCAGCAGTGGAGAGTCCCTGTATTGTTTATCAGAGTCACGCAGAACTTGCCACATGTCGCTTTCCACTGAGGCCCCTTTAATGTTTCTAAGATGGGGTGGAACGCTCCGCGTGTCCCTTTTAGTTGCTGCAGAAGCTGACGCATGTCAGCTTCCACGTGAGTTTCTATTTTTTTCGGTGCTAAGCTAAGAGAAGAGGTGGGCCCCTGTAATGTTTCTAAAGTGAAGCGGAACTCGACACATGTCGGCTTCCACGTGAATCTTAAGTGGGTCTTAAAAGTTCTATCTTGTTTCTCTCTACACGGAAGGCACCAAGTGGCGGGTTCCGCTGAGGTTTCAAAAGGCCCCTTTATATGTTCCAAGGCAACGCGGAGCTTGCCAAGTGTCGCAGTCTGCAGAGTTTTCAAATGACCTTTTTGTGTTTCTCAAGAATGCCACAGAGCTTGCCACTTGTCAACTTCTACATGTATTTCCGCAGAGGAGTCCCTAAACATTTTAAGAGTGTCGCGGACGGCGCCACGTGTCGACTTCCGTGTGAGTTTTTGGGAGGGGCTTCTAAGAGGGAAAAATAGAGGATGGTAAGTCAACGATTGAAGCTTAAGGTGCCTGCGTGGCACAATCTAGTTGGCTGGTGACTTTTTGACAGTTTTGGGGCCGTTGATGTCAGTGGTGGGTTTTTAATCGATGGCCAAGTTTTAAAGCTGTGTCGTGGGTTTTCTTTGCATCCGTAGGCACCGTTTTGAGCGAGAAAACTCTGTGGGCTTTTGGGAGGTTTTGTCACTTTTAAACAGATGAGGATTTTTGGGGTAAGCAACTCGCATTAATGGAAAAATATCCTGCCATCGCTTCATCTCCAGCCTGTTCTCCATGCTTCAGAAGTAGCTTTTAGCATTCAATGCTAGGTTATCCTCCATCATTTCTGAGGATCAGATCGATGACGCGGCTGTTTGCATTGAGGACCCAAAATATCTTCCACCTACCCCCATTCTAGATCTTTTGCGCCATTTGGTAGGTGGACGTCCCTTCAAGAAATATCTTCTATATACAGCTCTCTAGGTGAATTCGGTATTAACTGGGGTTAAAATGTAAAATGCTATATATACATGTAAAGCTGATGTATATGTAGTTGGTAGTTCTTTTGGGCTATTCTTTGTAATGGCTATTGGGCCTCTATAATCAATATAAACTGGTATTTTTGCCTCTCTTTTGTTATTTTTAGCACTGTGTCTGCTTTTCTAGACCTCTCTAGAATTAATACAAGACTGTGTAATGTCCTTCCAGTTGTTGGATTAGTACTATGTCTGTTCAGTTGCTACCAAACACTTTTAAATCTGGTGTATCACTTAGTTCCTTTCAACATTTCATTTCAGTTTCCTTCTACCCCTTTTCCCCTGCAAGCATTAGCACTAGGTTTGGATGTATTTCTCTAAGCTTTAGGCCTAGAAAGAGGAAGCCGGCCTTCTCCAGAGGTCTGATCTCATTTAGCAAGGTGCCACACTTCGAGATCATTCCCATGTTACTCCAGATTGGATGAAGTTTCACAGCTACATGTAAAGGGTGCAAATCTGGATGATAACAGTTTCTGGCATGCCTGATGGGACCAATATGATGAACTTATCATCAAAATACTAAGGGATTTGGTGTTTCTCCCCGCATCATCAGCCTTTGGGGGCAGTACAAATAACACCATGGTGACTCTACTGATCAAATTAGCTAGTTCCAGCAACCCAAGTACCTAAAAATTTTATCAAAGGTCAAGATTTTAGTGATTTACCTAGCCCTTTCAGCTTCCAGAAGCATCTCAATCACCTGGTGACTCCCTCTCTAGTATGCATCTAGTTTCTCCTTGGTTGGAGACCTATTTTTCTCTTATTTTGACATTTTCATGAATATCCAGCATTTAGATGCTATAAAATGGCAAAATTTTATGGGAATTATGGTTGTTCCCCTACCCCTAATCCAAATATAGGCTATTGGCCCCCATATTAGCAATGCTAGGTCCCAAATGCCTCTGATTTTATGTCATACAGCCCTGTTGCTACAGAATATCAACATCCTCATGATGCTTACCTTCCTCCTACCCCTAATGTTGCCCATGAGAATGGTAATGCATTCAATGAGCTCGTGAGCAGTTTCCTAAAGCTTGACATACTTTTGGAAAATAAAAAAAGACAAGTAGGGTACTGTCAGCATCAACGTTTTTATGACCTCAACATCATAAGCTTGTATGATCTTGAGAGGTTGTACCTAAATCTAAAAGGGGAGGCTAATGAATTTATAGAAATGCTAAAACGTGGCTAGTAGAAAGAAGCACAAGGAGAGGTTTTTCAGGAAAGCCTTACTATAAGAATGACACCTATTTAGCCTACTACTAAAGAAGCTCAGAAATTTAACATTCCAAGCTTCAGGCAGGATAATTCATCTGTGCCTCCAAGGCCGCCTCCCAGTTTTAAAATCCCAAGTTTTAGAGGCCCTCAACCTTCACAGGAGCCTATTCCTAGCTTCAGACACATCCATCCTTCAAACCAAAATGAATCTGTGAAGGTGGCTCAAACTTCTCTACCATGGTAGCCTTCTTGGGTCAATCATCCGGATTATAAGATACCAAACCTTGTGAAGGCCAATCCTCTCATGCCAGTTCAAAATCAAGAGGAGGAGCTGTAGTCAAAGGATGGAGGCATAGGGAAAGAAATTTCTAGGGTCGCTTTAGAAATGGATGATGCTGCCCTACTTCATGAGCTACCTGAGTATGTTGAAGAAGGAGAGTATGAGCAGCTGATTGTGGATATGCAGCAACAAGAGGACCTAGAAAATAATGATAACCTGTTATGCATGGAGGCCCAACATGGCAGTGAATTTCCACGCCTTGAAGACTTGGAGGAAGCTCTTTTCTGGGATGAGTGTGCTGTGGTGGAGGCTATTGCTGAATTTACTCAGAAAGTAGATGATGTTGCCTTGTTTGATGTTTTCCCTAGCCACATTGAAAATGAAGATGAAGGTAGGCTGCCAACATACCTAAAAAGATTTGGAGGTAGTGAGCATGATTGTGAGTTGCTGGCATGTGAGGAAGGGTAGGTATATCAGCGTCTTGATGAGGAGGTCTTCTCTTCTAAGCATCTACATGGCTCATTTTCTGAGCCTAAGTTAGAAAATCATGAGCATCTTGTTCATAAGGTGGAGGCAGCTATATCTCTAATTGAGATACAGGGGCTAGAGTATTTAGGTCAGCAAGAAGAGGAAGAATGCAACCATGATGACATTATATCTTCCTTCTTGGGCTCTTTGAAAGAAGAAGGAGAAGGCCATGAGGTACCAAATCAGCTGTTCCATACACAAGAGCAACATGAGGGTCAAATGGAGGACACCACCATGCCAAATGAGGAGTTGGGGTTTTTAGAGCAATAAGAAGAGAAGAAATCAGAATGAGGATATGAAATCAACTCTGTTGATTTGCATGTCATTTCAAGGGGATGCCCAATTAGGCATCTAGCCCAGCTGGAGACATATCAAGAGAAGTCACCACTTGTCATGCTTACCTCTAAGCATGAAGTTGAGCATCAAAATGAGTGGGATCAACCCATTTATTCACCACAAGCTAACAACATCAGCAATCTGTTCAGGTGGATAGGTGAGTTAATCTCCATTTTTGGGGGGGTGTTTTATTAGTTTGTCATATGCCCATTCCCCCCTCATTCCTTTGTAACTGCCCACATGCATGATAAACATTGTAAATTGTTAAGGAAGGGTAGTTACTTTCAAGAACCAGTTAAAGGCTTTGTTTAGAGTCACCTATGGCTGGTTAGTTTAGGATTAGAGTAGGTTTCATTTTTGTTTTAGTTTTCCCTTTCCCTAAGTGCTTCTGCATAGGCTGCATTGTCATTAGGAGAATGCAGGCCTTCCCCCCTTTTTGTGTTTTGAGAGGCAGGTCCTAGTTTCCTAGCATATTTTAAACTTGACTCCATGCCCAATGGATGCTTAAGGCCACTAATCTCATGTTTAGTAGGCAAACATCCCATAGAGGTCACCAAAGATGTTAACCTTTTTTCCCTCTGCTCAGAGCTAAACAGTTAGCATGGTATTTTCCTTGGAAATCCCTTTGAAAAGGTCCCTATAAAGCAAAGTGCCAAAATTTCTAGAAGCCTTGCTTAAAAAACCTTACCATTATAAAGAGCTTGAAAAAATAGGCAGGTTTGCTTTTTACAACACCCTGAAATTCGATCAAACGAAGAAGTTATGCATGATCAAAGTTTCAGTCAACAAACAGTTCAAATGTGCATTTTTGGCGGGCTTGTAAATATCCATCGGCCTTTAAAAATGATCGCCGTAGAACATGCCATGTGTTAGTGGTGGGGAGTAGCCCCTAAAAGTTTTAATATTGCTATGGAAGACGCCACGTGTCGGCTTCCGCCAGAGTTTCATCGCAGTTTCTGAGAGTGGCGCAGAAGGCACCACGTGGAGGCACCCGAGAGACACACAAAAAGTAACTTGAGCCCTGCGGATGGAGACAGGTGGCAGCCTCCGCTTATGTTTCTAAAAATTTCATAGCCTTTGCCCAAGTTTCACGAGCCCCTTTTATAAAGTTTCTCAGTATGCGGAAGCCGACAAGTGTCAGTAGCGGAGAGTCCCTATATTGTTTCTTAGAGTCACGTGGAACTTGCCACGTGTTGCTTTCTACTGAGGCCCCTTTAATGTTTCTAAGATGGGACAGAACATTCTGCGTGTCCCTTTTAGTTGCTACAGAAGCTGACGCGTGTCAGCTTCCACGTGAGTTTCTATTTTTTTTTCGGTGCTAAGCTAAGAGAAGAGGTGGGCCCCTGTAATGTTTCTAAAGTGAAGCGAAACTCGACACATGTCAGCTTCCACGTGAATCTTAAGTGGGTCTTAAAAGTTCTATCTTGTTTCTCTCTGTGCAGAAGGTGCCAAGTGGCGGGTTCCGCTGAGGTTTCAAAAGGCCCCTTTATATGTTCCAAGGCAACGCGGAGCTTGCCAAGTGTCGTAGTCTGTAGAGTTTTCAAATGACCCTTTTGTGTTTCTTAAGAATGCCGCAGAGCTTACCACTTGTCAGCTTCTGCATGTATTTCTGCGGAGGACTCCCTAAATATTTTAAGAGTGTCACGGACGGTGCCACGTGTCAGCTTCTGTGTGAGTTTCTGGGAGGGGCTTCTAAGAGGGAAAAATAGAGAATGGCAAGTTAGTGATTGAAGCTTAAGGTGCCTGCGTGGCACAATCTAGTTGGCTGGTGACTTTTTGATAGTTTTGGGGCTATTGATGTCAGCGGTGGGTTTTTAATCGACGGCCAAGTTTTGAAGCTGCGTTGTGGATTTTCTTTGCATCCGCAGGCACCGTTTTGAGCAGGAAAACTCCGTGGGCTTTTGGGAGGTTTTGCCACTTTTCAACAGATGAGGATTTTTTGGGGCAAGCAGCTCGCATTAATGGCAAAATATCCTGCCACCACTTCATCTCCAGCCTGTTCTCCACGCCTAATTGTCAAGAACTGTCAGAAGCAGCTGTTAGTATTCAATGCTAGGTTATCCTCCATCATTTCTGAGGATTAGATCGATGACGCGGCTGTTTGCATTGAAGACCCAAAATATCTTCAACCTGCCCCCGTTCTAGATCTTTTGCACCATTACTCCTAGCAGGTGGACGTCCCTTCAGAAAATATCTTCTAGATACAACTCTCTGGGTGAATTCGGTACTGACTGGGGTTAAAATGTAAAATGCTATATATACATGTAAAGCTGATGTATATGTAGTTGGTAGTTCTTCTGGGCTATTCTTTGTAATGGCTATTGGGCCTCTATAATCAATATAAACTGGTATTTTTGCCTCTCTTTTGTTATTTTAAGCACTGTGTCTGCTTTTCTGGACCTCTCTAGAATTAATACAAGACTGTGTAATGTCCTTCTAGTTGTGAGATTAGTAATGTGTCTATTCGGTTGCTACCAAACACTTTTAAATCTGGTGTATCACTTAGCTCCTTTCAGCATTTCATTTCAGTTTCCTTCTACCCCTTTTCCCCTGCAAGCGTTAGCACTAGGTTTGGATGTATTTCTCTAAGCTTTAGGCCTAGAAAGAGGAAGCTGGCCTTCTCCGAAGGTCTAATCTCATTTAGCAAGGTCCCACACTTCGAGATCATTCCCATGTTACTCCAGATTGCATGAGGTTTCACAGCTGCATGCAAAGGGTGCAAATCTGGGTGATAACAATTACTTTACGAAGTGGATCAAAGCTATCCTGTTATGATCCATGACTGCTGAGGTAATCTATCGCTTCATACAAGATAGTATAATCTCATGATTTGGCATTCCTTCCTCCTTGGTTTTTGACAATGGTATGCCATTTAAGAATAAGGATGTGAAGAAATTCCTTGAAAAATACCACATTCAACATCACTTCTCTACACCATATTATCCACAATCAAATGGCCAAGCAAAAATTTTGAACAGGATCATTAGACAAACTCTACAAAAAACCGTTAATAAACATCAAAAAGATTGGCACACTCAACTCTCCTATGCACTATGAGCCTATAGGACAAGTGTTTGTACAACTACTAGTACTACACCGTACAACCTTGTATATGGTGCCAAGGTGATAATGCCCTTAGATTTATAAATTCTTTCATTACGGGCTTCCTTAAGGGACATTATTGACGATAACATGGAAAGATAGAAGATATTACAACAACTAGAGATGCTCTATGAATAACATATCAATGCTCTAGACCATCTTAAAGCTCATCAGAAAAGCATCCAACAATTGTGCAATGAACATGTAATCCATTATTTATTTGAAGTTGGAGACTTGGTACTATGAAAATCAACATAATCTAAATGCACCCCCTGGTGAAAAAGGGATGTTTGGCCCTAATTGGCTAGGACCATATGTTATCACTGAAGCTTATAGATCAAAAGCATATAAGTAAGCTGATGAACAAGGTATGCCTCTTAAAGAACCTATTAATGCTACACATTTGCAAAAATTTCATGCTTAAGATCATATGTTAGATATTACTTTATAAAGCAATTAGTTTTTAGTTATTTCAATTTCAACAAGATAGTACATTTTGTCTTAATTTATTTAACATGCTAGCATAAGATCTCTATTAAAAATAATTAATCATTGTTGTATCTAATTAAACCATGTTTTGTTAAGATCACAATTGCATTAATTGGAAATCATACTTTACTCATGTGTAAAATTTTTAATCATTGTTGTATTTACTAAAAAGCCTGCAAAGATTGATTAGCTTAAATCACATTAGCATTAAACACATTTTCACATGATCATCAAAATTTTCACTTGTTGCATTTAATAAATCACATGTGGTACACCATAGCACTAATGGAAAAGCATCATATATATATATATATACATCAGTTTGAATATATAAATCAAAACTGACTATCTCGTACATCAAAATGGGATGTCGTAGTACAATATATGAGATAAATATCAAAGAGTTGAACCTCAATTACTAGACCCCTCAAAACCTGGTGGTGTATGAGTGACAAAAGGTTGCCCATGTGAGGTTATGGACCGTGAGTGACTCCTAGAGGCACTCCGTGACCGTAGACCCCTAAGCTTGCATCTAAGCTCTCCCATCTCCCCCTGAGAATCTATATATAGTTGTTGAAGTCTATCTCTCTAACAATACTCTATCTCTCTCTGACTGTACTCTGTCTCTCTTAGCTCTCACCTGATCTACCTCAATGTGTAGGATCTGAGTCACAGCATAGCCCATCTCGAATGGACGTAGTGCCGCAACCTGATCTCGCTATGTCTAGAGGTCCACCTCCACACACTCTACTCTCTGGATCACCTGATCTAAAGTAACTTCCATATCCACATTGTATCTCATGAAGGGTATGAATATATTTGCATGTCACCCTACTGAGTGTTGTGGCAAATATCTCATCTGCACTAACTACACTATTGTATCGATAGGAACCATATGTTGAATTTTATGATAAACCTAAAATACCAGAATCTTGTACAAGCCAAAGATTAACCTTCTACAGAGAAAAAAAGCACAAGAGAGCATTTGGACAGTAAAAAGGGATGCAATTAATGAAAAATAAAATATTAATTACATGTGACAACTTGATTTTATATTTGCAAGTTAAATAAAACCCTAATATGGCTTAATAATAACCTAAGACTAAAAATAAGCCCTAAGTAAACTTATTAAAGTGTAATTAAATATGTAATTATACCAACACCCCCCATAAATGCAAATTAGGGAGAAATGAAAAGCATGCAACTAATGCAAGAATAGGTCCTGGCTACAAGGACATGTTAGGTACCCATGAACAACAAGAATCTCTCATAAGGTGGAGAAAAGGAGAAAAACCCTATGGGAAAAACCCCTCTCCAAAAGAGAATAAAACATGCAAAAAACATGCAAATAAATATGTACAAGTGATGGAAGAAGGGCTCCAACTAAGACCCCCAAGAACTGAATCCATCATAATAATACAATCATGAGCTCCCCCATAAGAGGGAAAGATAGAGGCAAGAAAATCCTCCAATACTGTAGAATCTCCAGAACAAGAAGAGGATGTGCAAACATGAATGCAAAAGCCAATCCACTTATGGCAAATCACATTTCTTCCCTTAGAAAGAAATAGAACCTGTGAAGTAGGTTGCCTCAAAATGAATGCCTCTAAAGACTGAATGAGTGTCCACATGCCAAAATCTGAAGATGCCACAACAAAGTCAAGAACAACCTATTGAATCCATGAAGGGGATAATGGAAGACAAAATGGAACCTCTGAATTAAGTGCCTCCAAAGACATAATATGACTGACAAGAGTAGTGCCATGACTGTCAGCAAAGAGGGATTGCAAGCCCTCAAGAGTATCATCATCCTGCTCATCCAAGGAAGCATCAATCTTAACAGAAATAGGATGTGGAG
Source organism: Cunninghamia lanceolata (assembly GCA_027924645.1). Taxonomy (NCBI): domain Eukaryota; kingdom Viridiplantae; phylum Streptophyta; class Pinopsida; order Cupressales; family Cupressaceae; genus Cunninghamia; species Cunninghamia lanceolata. The sequence goes on from BSBN01000246.1 coordinate 2,255,168, forward strand.
GAGAAGAATGAAGGACACTATGATGTAAAACTGAATCAGTAGAAAAAATACCAAGATTCAAATACCCAAACTTCTTCTCAGAAGGAATATTCACACAAGAAGTGTGATCAATAGTCAAAGGATCTGAACCATCATCTGGAGAAAAATTAGAAAAGGTATATAACTGAGAGGCATGATTAACCACCCCAGTACCAAGAATCTCTATTGTCTCCAAATCTCTAATGACAACTAGATTAGGTGTGAATTCTATAGTTTTCCATGCACCACTATGAGTAATTGACTAATAGACAAAAAGTAAATTATGTGATAAGGAAGGCACACACAATACATCATGAAAAGTACCCACTCCAATATCAATAAATCCCTTTCTTATCACCTTCATCTAATTATTATTACCCATCAAGATTGCTGGCATATCACAAGGCTCAAAAGTAGAAAACATACACAAAGAGGAAGCCATGTGGTGAGAGGCTCTTGAATCAATAAGCCATTTACCTCATCCGTGAGATGTAGTGGCACAAAGTGCCTTACCTTTGTATTTGTTAGCTCCATTAGCATTACTTGCATGTCCTATCTTAGTGGTTCCTGACTGATGTGATGAATGAGTAGAAGAGAATGAACTAGAAATCAAAGTTGAAGAAGAACCAACACTGAATTTCTTAACAAGATTCTTTAGCTCATCTATCTACTTGCGGTAGCAAACAGTATCATCATGCCCACATTTCTTGCAATGGCTACATGTGGGTAGCTCCTTGGCTTTCTCCTTTTTGCCGGATGAAGATGAACCAAGAGGTGCATGTGATGGTGACTCCTTTCCTTTCTCTTGATGTATGGGTTTCTATTTCTTTTCCTTACCACTTGAAGCCTTTTCATCTTTGGTGCCTTGAATTGAAAGAAGTGCCTGAGGCTTTGTAGACTTCAATGTGCCCATTTGAACTAATTTTGCCTACTCCCTAGTGAGTGATGTAGCAAAGACATCAAGTGAAGGCATTTTGAATTTAGTTTCAAGAGCATCCATGGTAGAATAGAAAGTGGATACAAAAATAGAATAATCTAAACCAAGCTTAGCAAGTATGGACATAATCAACTAGGTGTCCTATTTTTGAATACCACACTGTATGAGCTGCAACCTAAGGGATTTGAGTTTGGTGAAGAAGTCCTAGATGCTATCAAAATCTGTAGGATTCAAACCAATAAGCTCATTCTCCAACTAAAAACTCCTCAAAGTATCCTGCTTGCCAAACAAAAGCTCTAATTGGGCCCATACTGCATTTGGTGTTGTGCAAGAATCAACATGAAAGAGTAGATTAGGTGAAATCAACTACCATAATGTACCAAAGGCCTCATCACACCTGTTAAACCATTTCTTCTTTTCAATAGCCCCTATAGGTTCAATTTCTAAGCCCATAGTCACTCTGTATAACCCTAATTTCTTTAGATGGATCTCTATTGCTTTCTTCCACTCATGATAATTGTATGGGGTTAGAAGAGAAATTTTGGGTTGATCCATGATGTGTGAACAAAAAAAGGATAGGAAACAACAATATATCCCTCACAATGCAAGAATATTCCCCCTTGTGCAAAAACATTTGGCCACTTGCATGCACTTTTTCCAAAAAAAATGAAAAAACAAGATCTTACTTCAATAAAAACAATCAGGTACCTAATGAAATTTTCTAGAAAAATTAAGTGTACCATAGTGTAGAGCATGCAATTAGATTTCTGACACCTATTCGTTTCCAAAATTTGGACACTGTATGCCCAAGTTATAGTCAATTTCGCAAAACTTCTCCAGTAAGGCAAAAAAAGGCCCCCTTTGGCTAAGGGCTTGGTCGCATGGGTGACCTACTACTGGCGCTGGGGGTTGATTGAGGCCCCTGGTCATTGAGAGGATCAAAGCATGGGTGCAAGGCACTGGAGAAGATGGGCAGTGCGGTGGTGGCATAGCAGTGGCATGATAGTGGTGCTTGGAGGTGGTGCCGCTCTAGGGGGGGTGGATCTGGGTGAGCAGCATAATCTGGTGGTGCCACTGGTGGAGAACCCTAGCAGAGGTGGCGGAGTGGGCATGGTGGTGGTGGACCATGCTGGCAGCAAAGTAGAGGCAGTGCCGCTATGTAAATCCACTGGCAACATCCGCTTTAGGGCCTATCTGCGGACATAACAAGGTGTTCGCAAGCAAAGTAGGCCTGCGGGCCAACAACTTCTTTTTTATTTTATTTTTTTAAATTTTGCATGGTGGTCCATATAGAGGCCATATGCCCTATAAAACAAAAAAAATTGCCTTTTTGTGCTTTTGAGGAGAAATTCAACAAATGAGTAGTCATTCCTAAGGTTTTTGATTGTCCTGAGAGCGTTGGTGATGATGATTTTGGTAAAAAATGCTCTGAAACTATTGCCTCCCTCTAGATCTAAAAAAAGTACACTATGAAACCTTGATAGATCTGGACTCATGAGACCAAATTCAACCAAATAAAAGCCAAATTTGCCCTTTTCAACTAATCTAGATCTAATGAGAATGATGATTTTTCTCAAAAAAGCACCCAACAAAAGACTCTATGCGAATTTTTCCCAGATTTGAGGAGGCTGTAGATCCGCTCTAAAACCATGTTGAAGTTTATGATAAACTTGAAACACAAGAATCTTCTACAAGCCAAGATTAACCTTCTATAGAGAAAAAAAACACAATAGAGCAATTTGCACAATAAAATGGATGCAATTAATGAAAAAGAAAATATTAATTACATGTGACAACTTGCTTTTATATTTGTAAGTTAAATAAAACCCTAATATGACTTAATAATAACCTAAGACTAAAAATAAGCCCTATGTAAACTTATTAAAGTATAATTAAATATTTAATTACACCAACACCATACCCACTCTGATATGACTCACAAAGTCGTGTCACACTTGGATACCAACTGGAAAAAGCAACACAAAGATAATAGCAGTAACTCATCATCAATTTATGCATGGCATCATCATAATCAAACCATATATCAACAATAACATGATTCTCACCTGGATCACCATCTTGCCAATCAGGATCACGTACTATTGTCGCTATAGCAGCATCTGTAGCCCCCTGTGTAGCTAGGGGCATAGCACTGCTCACCTCCCCTCGCTTGAAATGACTTGATCTCCTAGTGGTAGTAGGACCTGGGCCATGACCACGAGATCTTAACCTGGGTCTCTCTCTGGTCTCTTTGTCATCGCCCACCTCCTGCTGCACTTGCCATGGCCTCTCTCTGAAAATGTCGCACTAAAAATGGCATATCCTCCTCCTCCTCCTCCCCATCATCATCGATATCATAATATCCATTAAAGTGATTGAAGTAATCCTCATCTCCCAAATCAATAAGCCATTTACCTCATCTGTGAGATGTAGTGGCACAAAGTGCCTTACCTTTGTATTTGTCAGCTCCATTAGCAATACTTGCATTTCCTATCTCAGTAGATCCTGACTGATGTGATGAAGGAATAGAAGAGGATGAACTAGAAATCAACACTGAAAGAGAACCAACACTAAGTTTCTTAACAAGATTCTTTAGCTCATCTATCTACTTGCGGTAGCAAACAGTATCGTCATACCCACATTTCTTGCAATGGCTACATGTGGGTAGCTCCTTGGATTTCTCCTTTTTGCTAGATGAAGATGAACCAGGAGGTGCATGTGATGGTGACTCCTTTCCTTGCTCTTGATGTCTAGGTTTCTATTTCTTTTCCTTACCACTTGAAGCCTTTTCATCTTTGGTGCCTTGATTTGCAAGAAGTGCCCGAGGCTTTGTAGACTTCAATGTGCCCATCTGAACCAATTTTGCCTACTCCCTGGTGAGTGATGTAGCAAAGTCATCAAGTGAAGGCATTTTGAATTTAGTTCCAAGAGCATCCATGGTAGCATAGAAAGTGGATACAAAAATAGAATAATCCGAACCAAGCTTAGCAAGTGTGGACATAATCAACTGGGTGTCCTCTTTTTGAATACCACACTATATGAGCAGCAACCTGAGGGATTTGAGTTTGGTGAAGAAGTCCAAGATACTATCAAAATCTATAGGATTCAGACCAATAAGCTCATTCTCCAACTGAAAACTCCTCAAAGTATCCTGCTTGCCAAACAAAAGCTCTAATTGGGCCTATACTGCATTTGGTGTTGTGCAAGAATCAACATGAAAGAGTGGATTAGGTGAAATCAACTATGATAACATACCAAAGGCCTCATCACACCTATTAAACCATTTCCTCTTTTCAATAGCCCCTATAGGTTCAATTTCTAAGCCCATAGTCACTCTGTATAACCCTAATTTCTTTAGATGGATCTCTATTGCTGTCTTCCACTCATGATAATTGTATGGGGTTAGAAGAGAATTTTTGGGTTGATCCATGATGTGTGAACATAAAAAGGACATGAAGCAACAATATATCCCTCACAATACAAGAATATTCCCCCTTGTGCAAAAACAATTGGCCACTTGCATGCACTTTTTCTAAATAAAACTGAAAAAACAAGATCTTACTTCAAGAAAAACAATCAGGTACCTGATGAAATTTTCTAGAAAAAATAAGTGTACCACAGTGTAGAGCATGGAATCAGATTTCTGACATCTATTTGTTTGCAAAATTTGGACACCGTATGCCCAAGTTATAGTCGATTTCGTAATACTTCTCCGGTAAGGCAAAAAAAGGCCCCCTTTGGCTAAGGGCTTGGTCGCATGGGTGACCTACTACTAGCGCTGGGGGTTGATTGAGGCCCCTGGTCACTGAGAGGACCAAAGCCTATGTGTAAGGCACTAGAGAAGATGGGCAGCGCGGTGGTGGCACAGCAGTGGCACGACAGTGGCGTTTGGAGGTGGTGCCACTCTAGGGGCGGTGGATCTTGGTGAGTGGTGTAATCTGGTGGTGCCACAGGTGGAGAACCCTAGCAGAGGTGGCGGAGTGGGCATGGTGGTGGTGGTCCATGCTGGCAGCAAAGGAGAGGCAGTGCCACTAAGTAAATCCACTGGTAAAATCCGCTTTAGGGCCTGTCTGCGAACATAACAAGGTGTCCGTGGGCAAAGCAGGCCTACGGGCCAAAAACTTCTTTTTAAATTTTTTGCATAGTGGTCCATACAAAGGCCATATGCCCTGTAAAAAAAATTGACTTTTTGTGTTCTTGAGGAGAAATTCAACAAATGAGCAGTCATTCCTAAGGTTTTTGATTGTCTTGAGAGTGTTGGTGATGATGATTTTGGTAAAAAATGCTCTGAAACTGTTGCTCCCCTCTAGATCCAAAAAAAGCACACTATGAAACCTTCATAGATCTGGCCTCATGAGACCAAATTCAACCAAACAAAAGCCAAATTTGCCTTTTTCAGCTACTCTAGATCCAATGAGAATGATGATTTTTCTCAAAAAAGCACCCAACAAAAGACTCTATGTAAATTTTTCCTAGATTTGAGAAGGAGGTTGTAGATCTTCTCTAATACCATGTTGAAGTTTATGATAAACCTGAAACACCAAAATCTTCTACAAGCCAAGATTAACCTTCTATAGAGAAAAAAAACATAACAGAGCAAGTTGCACAATAAAATGGATGTAATTAATGAAAAAGAAAATATTAATTACATGTGACAACTTGCTTTTATATTTGTAAGTTTAATAAAACCCTAATATGACTTAATAATAACCTAAGACTAAAAAAAAGCCCTAAGTAAACTTATTAAAGTGTAATTAAATATTTAATTACACCAACACCATACCCGCTATGACATGACTCACAAAGTCATGTCACGCCTGGGTACCAACTGAAAAAAGCAACACAAAGATAATAGCAATAACTTGTCATCAATATATGCATGGCATCATCATAATCAAACCATATATCAAAAATAACATGATTCTCACCTAGATCACCATCTTGCCAATCAGGATCACGTACTATTGTCTCTATAGCAACATCTGTAGCCGCTTGTGTACCTAGAGGCATAGCACTGCTCACCTCCCCTTACTCAAAATGGCTTGATCTTTGAGTGGTAGTAGGACCTGGGCCATGACCACGAGATGTTAACCTAGATCTCTCTCTGGTCTCCTTGTCATCGCCCACCTCTTGCTACCCTTTCCATGGCCTCTCTCTAAAAATGTAGCATTGAAAATGGCATATCCTCCTCATCATCATCATCATCTATATCATAATATCCATTGAAGTGACTAAACTCATCCTCGTCTCTCGAATCAATAATCCATTTACCTCATATGTGAGATGTAGTGGCACAAAGTGCCTTACCTTTGTATTAGTCAACTCCATTAGCAATACTTGCATGTCCTATCTCAGTAGATCCTGACTGATGTGATGAAGGAGTAGAAGAGGATGAACTAGAAATCAAAGCTGAAGAAGAACCAACACTGAGTTTCTTTAAAAGATTCTTTACATCATCTATATACTTGCGGTAGCAAACAGTATTGTCATGCCCACATTTCTTACAATGGCTACATGTGGGTAGCTCCTTGGATTTCTCCTTTTTGCTGGATTAAGATGAACCAAGAGGTGCATGTGATGGTGACTCATTTCCTTGCTCTTGATGTCTAGGTTTCTATTTCTTTTCCTTACCACTTGAAGCCTTTTCATCTTTGGTGCCTTGATTTGCAAGAAGTGTCTGAGGCTTTGTAGACTTCAATGTGCCTGTCTGAACCAATTTTGCCTACTCCCTAGTGAGTGATGCAGCAAAGTCATCAAGTGAAGACATTTTGAATTTAGTTCCAAGAGCATTCATGGTACCATAGAAAGTGGATACAAAACATAATAATCTAAACCAAGCTTAGAAAGTATGGACATAATCAACTGGGTGTCCTCTTTTTGAATACCACACTGTATGAGCTGCAACCTGAGGGATTTGAGTTTGGTGAAGAAGTCATAGATGCTATCAAAATCTATAGGATTCAGACCAATAAGCTCATTCTCCAACTGAAAACTCCTCAAAGTATCCTGCTTGCCAAACAAAAGCTCTAATTGGGCCTATACTGCATTTGGTGTTGTGCAAGAATCAACATGAAAGAGTGGATTAGGTGAAATCAACTATGATAACATACCAAAGGCCTCATCACACCTATTAAACCATTTCCTCTTTTCAATAGCCCCTATAGGTTTAATTTCTAAGCCCATAGTCACTCTGTATAACCCTAATTTCTTTAGATGGATCTCTATTGCTGTCTTCCACTCATGATAATTGTATGGGGTTAGAAGAGAAATTTTGGGTTGATCCATGATGTGTGAACAAAAAAAGGACAGGAAACAACAATATATCCCTCACAATGCAAGAATATTCCCCCTTGTGCAAAAAAAATTGGTCACTTGCATGCACTTTTTCCAAAAAAAATGAAAAAACAAGATCTTACTTCAAGAAAAACAATCAAGTACCTGATGAAATTTTCTAGAAAAAATAAGTGCACCATAGTGTAGAGCATGGAATCAGATTTCTTACACCTATTTGTTTGCAAAATTTGGACACCGCATGCCCAAGTTATAGTCAATTTCGCAAAACTTCTCCGGTTAGGCAAAAAAAGGCCCCCTTTGGCTAAGGGCTTGGTCGCATGGGTGACCTACTACTGGTGCTGGGGGTTGATTGAGGCCCCTAGTCACTGAGAGGACCAAATCCTGGGTGCAAGCCACTAGAGAAGATGGGCAGCGCGGTGGTGGTGCAGCAGTGGCACAACAGTGGCACTTGGAGGTGGTGCCGCTCTAGGGTTCTCCATCGGTGGTACAACCAGATTATGCCACTCACCCAGATCCAGGTGGCAGAGTGGGTGTGGTGGTGGTGGGCCATGCTGGTAGCAAAGGAGAGACAGCGCCGCTAAGTAAATCCACTGGCAGCATCCGCTTTAGGGCCTGTCTGCGAACATAACAAGGTGTCCGCAGGCAGAGCAGGCCTGTGGGCCAAAAACTTCTTTTTAATTTTTTTTAAAAAATTTTTTTGCATAGTGGTCCATACAGAGGCCATATGCCCTGTAAATAAAAAAAATTGCCTTTTTGTGTTGTTGAGGAGAAATTCAACAAATAAGCAGTTAGTCCTAAGGTTTTTGACTATCCTGAGAGTGTTGGTGATGATGATTTTGGTAAAAAAATGCTCTGAAACTGTTGCTCCCCTCTAGATCCAAAAAAAGCACACTATGAAACCTTCATAGATTTGGCCTCATGAGACCAAATTCAATCAAACAAAAGCCAAATCTGCCTTTTTCAGCTACTCTAGATCTAATGAGAATGATGATTTTTCTCAAAAAAGCACCCAACAAAAGACTCTATGTGAATTTTTCCTAGATTTGAGAAGGAGGTTGTAGATCCGCTCTAATACCATGTTGAAGTTTATGATAAACCTGAAACACCAGAATCTTCTACAAGCCAAGATTAACCTTCTATAGAGAAAAAAACACAACAGAGCAATTTGCACAATAAAATGGATGCAATTAATGAAAAAGAAAATATTTACATGTGACAACTTGCTTTCATATTTGTAAGTTAAAATAAAACCCTAATATGACTTAATAATATCCTAAGACTAAAAATAAGCCCTAAGTAAACTTATTAAAGTGTAATTAAATATATAATTACACCAACACCATACCCGCTATGACATGACTCACAAAGTCGTGTCACGCTTGGGTACCAACTAGAAAAAGCAACACAAAGATAATAGCAGTAACTCATCATCAATATATGCATGGCATCATCATAATCAAACCATATATCAACAATAACATGATTCTCACTTGGATCACCATCTTGCCAATCAGGATCACGTACTATTGTCGCTATAGCAACATTTGTAGCCACCTGTGTAGCTGGGGGCATAGCACTGTACGCCTCCCCTAACTTGAATTGACTTGATCTCCTAGTGGTACTAGGACTTGGGCCATGACCATGAGATCTTAACCTGGGTCTCTCTCTAGTCTCCTTATCATCGCCCACCTCCTGCTGCCCTTGCCATGGCCTCTCTCTGAAAATGTAGCACTGAAAATAGCATATCCTCCTCCTCATCATCATCATCATCTATATCATAATATCCATGGAAGTGACTGAAGTCATCCTCATCTCCCGAATCATCCCTGTGACCCATCCATGGTCGTGGATTGCCTGTGGGATTAACAACAGGGAAAACTAGAGCAAGTTGAGCCATCCCCAACCAAATCATGTATTCTTAGGTACATTTGATGTCATCTACATATGACGCTAGCTCTACATCTACTACACCATAATGATCACTCTCAACCACCTCAGCTATCGTGGGTTGTGGGGCATCATTAGCCCTAGTTGTGTTGCACACTGAGCATGTATAGCTTAGACGCATCCTAGGGACACCCTGCATGCATCCAAACTGTCGCATAACCCTACCAAAGTAGAAGCTGACGACGATGTGATCCTAGTGACCGGATAGTAGTCAATCCCACTGCATCCTCGCTAGCTATCTCTGTTGTCCCATCCATGGCCTGGAGCTACAATATGGTCTCCATGTGATGTCGTCATGCCATAGTCTATCAAACACTACTCTCCAATACAACATGTCACCATATCTCTAGCATCTAATGAGTGGATATGCATGTGTGCATGGATGTGTCCATGTTGGCTCTATGGGAAACCCAATGGCCATGTGCATCTAATATGCTCAAAGATCCATACTTATAGCACGATGCATATACTCAAACTCTGTGCCTGATAGTGAACATAACGACTCAAGTCTCGGTATAAGTGCGCAACCATATTGTGCCCCCATGTGTATACCATTCTCTCCTCCTCCATCATCCTGATAGTGTGAATGAGCCCCCCTATGAAGGTGAGTGCCTCATGCATCTAGTGTAACCACTAACTGGATGGTAGCGATCATGATGCGACAAAGGGTACATCTACACAACCCTACTTTAACCATTGAAGTGTGATATGTCCTCAATCGATTGGCATCATCACATGACCCAGACAGTGAATGTGACTCTTGTAAGTGTACTCCTTGGAGTATTTCTTTATGATCCACATTGCCTGCCCTCAGACTGGAAGTTGTAGGATGCGATACACATCCTCATGTGTAATCATCATCTCTCCTGTAGGTAGATGGAAGGTAGACATATCTGCATCCCATCTCTCCATTAGGGCCATCAACAGGCTACTATGGAATCTCATTGTGGGCTTAGTAAACACCCAACATAGGCCTAAATCCTATAGGAGACCTCTATCTGTGTAAGATAGCATACCTATGTGGCTCTACAACAATGTCATAAGTTGGCCACCAGTATGCTCCCACATCTCAGGGACATCCTATATATCAAACAACCAATTTCAAATCAATTTATACTCATCACAAATCATCTATTCAATCCTAGCAATAAAATTATGCCTTGTCCCTTGGGCCCATGTCCTCTCTGGACTTGGACGCCCTAGGAAGACCTGGGTGCCCTAGCTAGACTTGGGTACCTTAGTCAGGAACCCTTGTCCAGAGGACCTTAAATGGCACGTAAAACAAGAAAAAAGTATAAAAGCAGGAAAGAACTAATGTAAGAAGTGAAGTCAAGAGTCCTACATCATGCTTGACTCACCTGTCTGCTACTAAAGACCGTGGTACATCCATCCTTGGGGCCTTATAGGGACATTGGCTTGGCATGGTGGCTCTCTCTCCTTCTCCTCTTCTCCTATGAAAGTGAAAGTGACAAATGAATAGTGAAAAAGTGAAAACTCCCTTCACTTATAATACATGAATGAGAATTCCTTTTCACTATCTAGGAGCAAAAAGTGCATAACAGTGTTCGATTACCTCTATCTTGGGCTACCAAACTCAGTTTTCTACGCCATTTATTCCATTGGAATTCTAGTTCTACCCTTCATCAAACCTAATGCTTTGTTTCTTGGTGTTGATTACACAAGTAATCCTACCAAAACATTATTTCAACAAGTTCCCCTGAAATCCGTGTGTTTAGATTACCACCTTATTTCTCCTTTTCAGACTAAGTAAGTAGAAACAAGGGAGGGCATATATATCCCATGATTTCCACCCTAATCATGTCTCATCACTCACCCCCTTAGCATTTATGATTGATTTATTTTCTTGTTGTTTGCAGGTTGATTTGATTATTTCTTTGACATATCTTTCTTTGCAAGTTGCTTTGTGATCTTGCAGGATTGTAGATTGGGGGCTTCTTCCTCTCACTTGACAACTCTTGACTTCCTCTACAGTATCCTTTTGGGTAACCTTTTTGTGATTACTATATTTACTTTCCTTTAGTTGCATATGCATGTAGTGTCATATGGCCACTAAAGTGGGGGCTAAATGTTATGTTATAAATCAAGTGCTCCTGCTTAGGTTAGCACAATTTCACTTAATTTAGCTCCTACCTTTTTGTGTCCTTTAACCTCTTTTGTTATTCGACCAACCTAAACCTTGATTGATGTTTACCTTATCAAGGAAATGTCACATTTTGGAGTAATTAACAACAAAATCCAGAAAGAAATGTTGGATTCCAAACATTTAGGGAACCCTTAAGCCTGATTTGAAGTGAAAAATTTGGGGGCCGGACTTGGGTGCCCACACCCTAGTCTTGCCCTAAATATCAGGATTCCAAATTTCATTTTGGTGTCGTCTTTTGTCATGTGTCTTGAGATTTTGAATTCAAAATTTCATTTTTACATGATGTTGGCATTTTATTTTTATTTATTTCATTTCTAAGGTTAGGTATTTAAAGAGAATTCAAAATCATTTTATCACACACAACTCACATACAAGCTTACTACGCCAAAGTTCTGCTACAAGTGCTATTGAAGATCTGCAAAGTGTTGAAGCTCATTGAAGAATTGGATCTTTGCTAACATGGAGATATGTTGTGAAGATTAGGAATTAAGATCTTGAGTATATCTTGCTCTTCCTAGGGTTTGTGAAGCCTTTTCTATGATCAGGAGAAGGGTTGAAGCCTCCAACTTGAGTTTTGGAATCCTCCACAGATATGGCTGCCTCGCCTTCTTGTTCTACAAGTCTTCATTGATGTGATTTCCTTGAGGTCAAGTTGTTGTTTCCTTGACTAAAACATTATGTGGAACCATCCTTAATGCTTGAGTCATTTAAGATCTTGCATTTGTTTATGCTTACACATTTGGTTTATGAGCACACACATCTGCATACTTTGAAATTGGCTATTGTTGAAGTAGAAATACCAAAGATGGGGTTTGATTGAGGAAAACCCCTATATAACCACAACCTTTCTTCTCCTTCTTTTGTTTGTGCAAGTCAGATTTGGGAAGATCCGATGAAGAGAAGTGAAGGAAAACTAGGTATTACAGTCATAATTATCAAGGAAATTATAGATTCATCTTTAGAATATCTACAAGACTTCAGGGTGGGTACCCAAGTCTTTCTTGACTTGAGATATGGGATTTGGGACCCTTTACGGAGATATAGTCACTTGGTGCAGACAGTTCTGTTACTAGAAAACTTACAAGACTTCGGGGTGGGTGCCCTAATATTTCAGGCCTCCCATCTACATTTCTATATTCATCCTATAGGTCACTACTCCCAAAATCAATTTGTTCTTTCATATCTTATAACTAGGGTTTGATTGGGTAAAACTTGTTAGGGCTTATGAAAATTCTGGTTGAAACATATTTTCATGTGTAATAGTAGAGGAATAAGATACTTGTAGCTTAACACTCTCATAGTGCTTGAGCTTGGTTCATATTCCAAATGTTAGTGCATTAAAAGAGAGGTTTGACCTAGTTGAGCATGCTAATCATTCTCTCTTTTTCACACTAAACATTTTCAAGCCATTTTCTTACTTTTTCCTAGGTTTTCCAAATGATGAGTTTGTTTTTTAACTTATTTATGAAAATCTACATGAGAAAGATAGAACTCCACATGTGTTGAAAGATGAATCATATGAAGTTGATGACTTTGTGAGGTTATATGTGAGATTTGCATGTGTAATACAGTGGTTTCATGCATTTTCTCTCATTTTCAAGGCTCCTTAGACTCTTGCACCCCTTTGTATATTTGATTATGTGGATGGTGATCATTTAAAGTTGGTTTACCTAGAGTATTATCATCTCAACAAGGATTATGATGCATTTCATGGAGAACAGGCTCATTTTCCTTCTTTAAACCTAGTTTCTTTTATGTTTCTTTTGTAAATTAAGTAGAATAAGATTAGTTTTAGAAAATAAACTTGCAAATTGTTGATATGATGTTGAAATCTAATATTTATAGGATTGAATTCATTGTTGGTTTCTCAATATAAAGAGATATTTCAATGTAATGAATTTGTTAGATCAGTTTGTATAAGATTTCTAAATCTAAAATGTTCACTAATCATCTTTATGCAACTAACCACCTAATTATTTGAATATCTTCTAAAACACCATAGGCCCCTTGATTTGGAACATCAATACAAAGGTCATTGAGTCACCTTACAGAACGAAGACTTGGTTACATAGACCTTGGGGTTGTAGATCTTCCTCTAGGAGATTGAATACCTTTTAGGAGAGGTGAGGTACACCTAGTATTTCACCTAAGTTGTTGAGTGTGTCAAAACACTAATCAACAAATTTGCATAGTTTAAAGGGAGAACATCACATATTATCAATGAGAGATTGTGAGGCTCACATGATCATGGTTAGGGTCTATGATCCTTACAGATCGAAAGGGGAGGTTCCCAACTTTGGCCTTGGCTATTTCCTCGAAGCATGATGGCAAAAAAGAAGGAGAAGCAGAGGATCGCTGGTTCATTCATGAGGATACCCCAGACCCCAATGATATCTAGGGCAATTCAGAGGATAAGGATCCTCCATTGTCGCCTACTGGGATTGCTCTTGTCGCTTAGTCAGATTCTTATGTTGTTTTAAGTTATTTTTATTTCTCTCTGGGCTTTGCCCATGTGACATTGGACTCTGTGGGGTGACCTTGTGTCCCTCAACTTTTTTTTTGTGAATATGTATTTTATATTTTTATAGTAACAGACATGTATATTCATAAAAAAAGGGGAGGTTCACACCCTATCATAGAAGGATTTTAAAGGTTGTTAGTCCTCGGGAACATGATAACATCAATAGGACACACAACACTATGAATGAAATTACAACATGCAAGCAATGGGGAAAGTGATAAGCACTTGATATTGGTTTGACAAGACCAATGATAATGAAACATGTGGTGAAATCAAATATTAAAGTGATTGGGGCTGAATTAAGGTAGAGACTTAGAAATGCACAAACCCATGAATTTGAAATAATGGCAACTGCCATGAATGACCAATAAAGGGCTTGGCCAAAAGGATGAACAAAATGAATAGGGCTTGAAAATGTGATGGAATTCATGAGCTAAAATGAGTGCTCTTAGATTATTAACATGGGGACATGAATGATTACAAAGGGGTACAAGAGACATGCTTACAACTAAATATTTTAAAGAGGCACATAATTAATTTAGAGTCTTGGATTCAATGACCCCAAGTGTAAATTGGATTTGGGCATGTTGAGGTGTCAACAACTATAAACCTTTTAACTAACCCATGTGTGGGGAAAATATTATTTCTTTGCAACCCATGAAATAATGTGGAAGCACAACACTAGATTCTCAAAATGTATCTATGCTATAGAATCAAAGGTGCTTAAAACTTCCCACAATTTTGAGTTGATGTAAATTTATTCTACTACTAACTCATTCTTAATTAATTGGCAGTTCAATTAAATATATACTTTAGAAATTAATAAAATTCAAAATAAAGTCAAAAAAATTTCACAATAATTTTTATATCATTTCAAAATATTTAACTAATTACAATTTATAAAATTAATTTTTTTAATTATTCAATTAGTAGTTTTAGATATATTATTAGAAAAAATGAAAATACCCATATTGATAGGAATAAGTTAATCTTAATTAATTAAAAAATATAAGGCGGGAGGAGATCAATTAATAGGAGATGTTGTGAGAGCATCTATAGGACCTAAATCATCAACGGGGTCTCCAAGAACATTAAAAATTCTCCTGAGAGTACTTTCATCGACACTAAGTGGACATCCTCTATTAATTACTCTCATTCCTCTCATCAAACCATCTGTAACACTCATAACTACGGCTCTAGTTCATTATTATTGCCTAACAATTGTTGTACCTCACAAGTAACACTTATTGGCTGAAACATTATTATTTGCTAACAATTGTTGTACCTCACAAGTAACACTTATTGGCTAAAACATTATTATTTCCTAACAATTGTTGTACCTCACAAGTAACATTTATTGGCTGACGAGACAAGCCCTATCTAGGCATATTCCCTTGAGGGATAATAAATAACCAATTAAAACCCTTTCAAAAATATTACTCTCATTCCTCTCATCAAACCATCTGGTCTAACATTATTATTTCCTAACAATTGTTGTACCTTATAGGTAACACTTATTGGTTGACGAGTTATATCTAGGCATATTCCCTGGAGGGATAATAAATAACCAATTAAAAACCTTTCAAAAATATTAATTGCAAGAATACCCCATTTGCCAAAAACCAATAAATATATGCAGACTATTATGCTAATGTAATATGGCAACTTGACATGAAATCCTGTTCGACGAGGACCGTTGGAAACCTCTATAATTGGTGTTTATTCTCAAATCCCAATTTACAACAATCTATTACATCCCTAATTATTCGCACCGTTGATCAACGGATTTGTCATCAGGTACAGAAATGATGTAATTCAAACGTAAGATACATGCATCGAATGGAGTTTTCTGCAGAATTCCCTGAAGAGGTGCAGAAAACTGCTATACGGGACGCTTACATTGTCTGTTTATTTGAGCCCCATTTGTGAATTCCATAAAAAAACCCCAGCCTGGCTGCGCGGGAAGCATATTTGAAATCCAGGTTCCAAGGACATACATTGGCCTCGGAAATTGTGAAGTCACATGGGTCTCTGCTTGTGTTTAAGCTTCGTTTGTTTTTTAGTTACAGGCGAGTGTTTTACTGGCGTCCGTTGAGATTTAAATTTTAATATTTGTAGTCGGTAGATGGATTCCTGCGACACCTGGAATGCTGCACTTGCCTCTGAATTCGACCGTTAACAGGCATCTCAACATTCTTACTGTCTATATAATTATATGTTGTTGTCTTACTAGATTAGAGATTTAATGGGGAATTGTATGTGGACACGCTTTGGTAGTGCAGAGGCGCCCGGTAGAGTGTTGAGTGTGATAAGTAGAGGTGATAATTTGTACGACCCATTTCCATATGCACAATCTTACCCTGTGGATGTGCAGTTGGAAAATGTGGCGCCCTGTCGACTATCATCTGGATCAGCTGCAGATCTTCTTGCCAAAATTAGTAACAAGGAGCCCAGTGTGGAAGTTGTCCCTTCTCAGCACAAGGGTATCTGGAAAGTGAAGCTGGTGATAAGTGTGGAGCAGCTTCATGACATCCTTTCTCACCAGTCCAACACAGAGGCCTTGATAGAGAGAATGAGATTGACAGCTTCGGCATCTGCATCTGCATCATCAACGCAGAATCAGCGCAGAGTTTCCTTTTCTTCCTCTTCCTACTGGAAGCCTTCATTGGAGAGCATATCAGAGAATATCCCTCTTGATAACATCAACAATACCACCATTACTGGTAAGCAGACACTCTAATACATTATAAGGCGTTGCACAACAAACTATATATTAGTGTTGTTCAGAGTGAAAGAGAAACCATGGTTTCACTTTCACCCATGGAATCAGATATTTGTAATGTGTGTCCATTGGAAGGGCAAAGGTCATGTTTATGACTTCAGGATCAAAATAGTAACTAAGGGTATGCTTTCAGGTTTTAAACTGTCATTTTTATAAATATGCAACTGGGTATGTTTTCTTTAAAAAAAAATCAAAGCAGATTATAAAGAACGAGCAGCCTCTCTCTGGGGGAGAAATCCCTGTAAATTTGCTGGGTATGTTGGGGTTCAAAAATCAACAGCTCTAGTATGGTTTCCTATATGGGAGGTTTTGGATGTCCTAAATAATAAACTATTTAGGATCATTCACACATTTTTATTGGATTATGTTAATGTTGAGTTATAAATGAATATCTATTTAGGTGGTGTTTTTACATTATTAATTTGTATGATGTTTTGTATTTTTTATAATTCATATTTCATTACAAGAACTCATTTATCATAAAAATGTAAGGCTTGTCCAAAGCTCATTACATCTAGATAAATGAAAAGTCCATTTATAAATCACTATTCATAAAATATGCATCCATAAAAATAAAAATAAAAAATAATAAGATTCAATCCCAATAAAATATCATACACATAGATAAATGTATTTATTCATTTGTTTTTTAGTTAATTTTTTAAAAAAAGTTTATTTCAATAAAATTATAAAAACATCTTTTACCTCAAATTAAATACACCAAAAACAACTAAAAATCCATGTATCTTATAAGTTTAAGGCACAACATAGGCATTTTTAAAATTGATAGTTTTGTGAAATTGTTCACTTCCCCAAAGCTTTGTAGCTTAATTGCTTAAGCACAACTAGTGAGGGTGATGGTATGTTTTTTGATTATACCATCGACCAATGTTTAAATTCTCTAGAAATGCAATAAAAAAACAATGAGGCCAAGATTGTATCAACTTAGACTCGACTTCTATTTATGCTCCCATATTAAATTGTAAAAATGATCAAAAATTTGTTCATCGATCTCTTACAATAAGAACTTAAAAAAAGGTCTTTAATAATTTTGAAGTTTTGTCATGAAAATAAAAGGTTCACAAGATGCTCATTACATATATATAAATAAAAAGTCCATTTACAAACCACTATTCATAAAAGATGAGTCAACAAGAAATTAACTCAAAACCATACAATTCAATCCTAGTAAAACATCATACATATAGATAAATATATTTATCCATTTATTTTTAGTTAAACAATTTTAAAAATATTTATTACAATAAATTTACAAAACATCTTTTAACTCGAATTAATTACACAAAAATAATTCTACAACTAAAAATCTTTGTATCTCATAAGTTTAAGGCACAACATACGCAATCTTTTGTAGATGAATCCAACACATGGTGGGACCCACAATCTGAGGTCCTAACACAACACAATAACCTCTTATTATAAGTACCAAAATCATGCACATGCCTACATGGTAGTTGAATGATGATAAAGATGTTTTTGATAATGACCACATAGGTGTGAATTAACCTCCTCTTAGTAGCTTCATTCTTGGTGCATGTCCTTGTTGTTTTTCCTTCTATTCTCCCCTTTCCTAGTCTTTATTTTGTGTTTCTATTTTTTGCTTTCTTCCAGTCAAGCATTTCAGATCGTCTTCAGTAGGGTCACCCACCCAGGTGACCCATCCTTAAGTTATTGGGTCACTTGGGTAACTGGCCCTAGTAAAAGGAGCAACCTTGCCATTTTTTAATGTGTGAAATAACTTTCATTTATAGCTTTTTTTCTTAATTTTTAGCCTATTTTACCTCACATTTCTCTATGATAACTCATCATCTTCTCCTTTCCTTCCATTCTCAAACATTGTTCAAATCTTATCTTCTCAAAATTGTTTCCAAATTCTTTATTCTTTGGTTTTTATTTTCTTTAGTTTTCTTTAGTTTTCCTCTTAGCCTTTCATCTATTATTAGTAAACTTTCTCAATTCTTTTTAGTTAACTAATTCTTTCATTCTTATCTCTTTATTCCCTCCATCTCATTTATATCTATAAATACCCCTTCATTTTTTTAGTTCTCATATTCACCACACCCCAAAAATGCAAAAAATCCTTAGTCTTGTGCCCTATTGCTATTTTTCCCTACTCCTATCTTGGATATGTCCTATTGTTGCCCAAAATCAAAATAAAAATCTAAGTGTGGCTTTCCCTTAGTCATTTTATTGCATTCCTAGGTTTTCAAATTTTGCCAGAACCTTGGAATGTTTTAGGTTCCAGGAGTTTCCCTGCCCCCAACCTGCTAGTCCTTTGGTCCCTAGTTCCTCCCAAAGCTCGAACCCTAGTCGTGTGCTCTTTTGAGGTTCTAATGTTCATGTGATGATGTAAGCATCAAATTCCCTAAAAAAATTCTAAGTGTGGGGTGTTTTTGGTCATTTTCTTACTTTTGTGGATTTTCTAGCTTTTAGGGGTCTTTAGAATCTTTGCACTTTGTTCCTATGTCCCTATGTTCCCCAAAATACCAAAACCCCACCCTTTGTTCTTTGGTTCTAATGTTCTCCCATTCCCTAGAACCCTGTCTAATAATGGACTCGCATCTTGTTTCTAAAACAACAAACATCCCATTGCACATCACATGTTTCAAAACATGAACTACCAAGGAAAAGGATTAGGCCTTCATGAACAAGAAATATTGGATCTCATCCATCTCAAAACAAACACACAATTACATGGCCTTGGTTATATATCCCAAGAAAAATAATCCATAAATGTTGGTACCACCTTCAAGACTCTTAAGTAAACTTCTTCCAATCCCAGTATAGGTGCCTCTCATCGCACCTCCAAACCATTTGTTGCTATCCCCCTCCCTCATTATATAAATCTAAAAATCATGCCATTATCCCTCCTCCATTTTATTCTATCCATAAATCCAAATGTCTTCTCATCCCTAAATCCCAACCCCTAATACCCCCATCCGCAAATCCCCTTATCCCTTTATCCTTAACTCCCCTAACCCTTACATCCAAAAATCATGTATTCCTAAATCCCTATCCCCCAAAATCCCTAATCATGACCAACAAGCACACACATTGTCTAAAGATGAAGCTACCACCAAACCCATAGGATTCCAAAATAATACTTTGGATGCCTCCACATGTAAAGAAAAATCCACAAAATCCTACAAATTATCATGTTGTAGGGCATCGATACACAAAATTAAAGCTCACACCTCCAAAAGAAAAAATAAAAATAAAAATGATGTGGGTCCCCAAGAAAAGAGTAATAAATCCAAATGGAGCATCCAAATCCCCCTCTAAATCCAAAAATCCCTCTCCCTCATCCCACACCCAATCAAAAAAATCTAAAAATCCTAAGTCCATTTGCATCCCTAAATCCCCAAATCGACATTCCCACAACACCCCATCTTGATCCCCTAATAAAAAAAATCCACTATCCTCATTAATCCCACATCCCCTTACTCCCCACACCCCATAAAATATGTAAACTTCAAAATCCACCATAGTGAGTGTAAATGTTGGTCTTGGTTCTCCTCAACCCCACAACATTTCCCCATACATCTATCCTAACATCCTATCCCTAGCATCCACTATATCACCCCCATCTATCCAAATATTAAAAAAGAAAAATTAAAGAGAAAAAATCATCCAACAATGAAAACCACTTCTAGTGGCACCTTGGGAAAGTACCATGATGAAAACCCCTCATGGGCATCATGCATAATCCCTTGTCTATTTCCACCCTACACTTGGGGGCAAGCCTCGCCTAGCCTATCGCTTTGATTCATTTTCTACACATACTTATTCTATCATCTCCCATCCATCCAATTACCTATATCTCCCTATCTATCCTATTGTCATCCCATCCTCCCTTCCTACTTTTGAGCTTGATAAGGATAGGGATAAAATATCCAAAACATGCTTTAGACACCTCTTGGTGTACATCCCTTCCAAGCATATTCTTCAAACATCCATCCCACCCATGCATCCTAATGCTTTGTCATGAGTGATAAATCTAGAGTGGGGCATCTTTTTCCTATGTGACATAGTCCTTAGAGATCACACCTGAACCTCCTCCATCCACCTATCCTAACTCCTCTATCCATCTTTTGCCCATCCCAATCACCCCATCCAAGTCATCTCATTATCCCTTGTCCACAGACTCAGATTTCCATTGTCATTAGTAACTAGCTATAGGATATGCCAATGGAAACCAATGCAACATCACCTAGAGATCCAATCCCCTTAGTGATCTAAATCTCACAAATATATAAATCTCCCACTAATCCAAATATTTCAAGAAGATACTAATCAATGCATGATGCAGAGTGGGATGCAACGGAGGCTAACTAACAGGAAGGAGTAGCCAACAATACAAACAGCATGATAAAATTCTCTATCGGCTGAACATCATCATCATATTTCCTAGAGACACCAACAGCATCATCACATTTCAACAGCATCATCATATTTCGGATGATCGCAAATATCCTCCTGTCGACTACTATTTACCTCCTCCATTTGTCACCTATCAACATCATCATGATATTTAACGGGCGCAAACATCCTCCGGTTGCACTGTTCATCGGGTGCCAAATACAAGCGGCATCATCATGATATTCAATATCACCTTCGTCAGCAGGATATCCAAATATCCGGTTGCTCCAAATATCCTGATGACGTTGCACTTCAACAACTTGCCTTCGATGCTCCACAGCCTGACGATACAAGCAACAGCATCATGATATTGTTCATCCGGTTCCTCGAAACCTCCTGATGATGCTAATACAACTTCCCGCCTACGCCGATACCTTACCACTTAGTGACAACAGGATAAACTCGCATTGAGGGATTTCTTAATATCCTGATGACGATGACGTCATATCCTGATGACGATGACGTCACACATCATCCTGATGAACTCTTCAACACTTAGCCAAAAAACTTAACTTTCACACCCGCATCCGTTAGCGATATGCGGATGATGAACTTCCCCGAGAGATGATCCTGACTGCGATATATACACTGAGTATATATCCAACTCAAAACATCATGATGCACTTGCAACATGCAAACTTCAACAGCTCCACGACCCGATCCGGATGGCGATGCATTCGCAGATGACGATGCGGCTTGCTCCGGCTGGAAACGCACATGCAGACTCCTGTGTATCCGTCCGCTGCATGTAAACACTCAGATCCGCACAATTACACAAAGACAATATGACGACCGGGCCGGATCACCTTCAACCCAAAATCTAACAACTTATCTTTCTATACCTAGCACATGAGGATGCTAGGCTGATTTACAGCATGCTCCTAACTGATCTCCTGAACAATGCAATGCATAAACAGAAAACACAAATGCAACCTAAGCTATGATACAGGACCATTCCACCGATTTGCAGGATCAACCGGTGGAAGGGTTGAAAATACCCATCAACTTGCAAACGGAAAAGGAAATCAACACAGATACAACTGATCAACTCAAATACTGCAAAAGATGAGATCTTATCCAATTGAGATTCAAATGTCCTGCTTTTACAATTCTACTTCACAATATCTGGACTGATCACCAGTACAGCATATCACCAGTACTACTCTCCTGAACATAACATCTATCAAACTCAATATGAACTATCAATATGAACTGTCTTTATGAACTACCCATATGTCTAAACCCTAACAGATCGAAGGTATATATAACAAATCCTTCGAGTACTACTAACTTCACTTCCCAGCGGCTGGGAGCTTCCAAGCGGCTGGGAGAGAGGACAACTCAGATAACCTTATCCCGATCTCTAACTACCTACACATACTCCTAGGCTGAACTAATACATAGCATCGGTCCAATGGACCTTATTACATGATAAAGTCAAACATACTAAAAATAGCCTACTGCCCTGTCATCATGCGGACAATTCACCTATATCCTGATCATGTTATCCTATATCCTGATCCTGTATGTCATCATGCGGACCTATAACAAACTAACTACCTCAAGGAGGCCAGCTGTTAGGTAGGTGCTTCTGCACCATACTCCCCAAAAGAAAATAACTCATGTCCCATGAGTTAGGATATGGAAGTCTTCCACCTTTACACTTTGCCTGTGCAATGTGCTGCCCTGTGCCAGCTTTGTCTGCTGCTGTCTCTTGGCTGCTCCAAGACTTCTGAACTGTAACTTGCTTTCTGGCAAGTAAATCCTCATGCCTGTCAATGTAGGCTTGTCTCTCACATACCTTGTGTTTGTCAGGTTGCCTGACCAGAACCTCTTGCTGAACTGCCTCTTGAACTTCTGAAATGTTCAACTCTATCTTCCTTTCAATCTTTATAGGACAAGCAATAGTCCCAACTATGACAACATCCTTGTCATGCCTCTCAACTGGTTGCTGTGTACAAACCGGTTTCTGAACCTGCTGCTGACCTCTGTCAGTCACCACTGAAACTTTCTTCAGCTTGTTGTATTTCACAACTCCTCTCCTTGTAGTGTCCTGAACTGCCTTTATGCCTGCTCCTCTAGGCATCTGCACAAATTCCTTCTTTCCCATTAAAATGACTTTGGCTGCCTTCTGTGCTGCAGCTGCTTCCTGTAATGGCATCAACTTAATAGTCTTTCCATCTTTCTGGATGGTGTAGGTATTAGCATACCCATCATACAGTACCCTCCTATCAAATTGCCATGGTCTACCCAACAGTAGGTGACAACATTCCATGGGCAAAATATCACACAAAATTCTATCCTGATATGCTCCAATCTGGAAATCAACATATGCCTGTTCAGAGACAAAAAGTGAATGCCTTTCACTCACCCAAGATGCCTTGTAAGGGTGTGGATGTGGAATCCTTTCCAAATGCAGTTTATCCACCATCTCTTGAGATACCATGTTGTCTGTTGAACCAGTATCAATGACAACCTTACATACTTTACCTTTGCTCTTGCATGTGGTCTTGAAAAGAGCTCTTCTTTGCATCATATCCTTTGATGCCTGCAAACTAATTCTCCTTAACATCAATGATTCTCCACTCTCTGGATATCCAACATTATCAGCCTCCTGATCCTTTTGATGAATGTTTGGACTCTGCACACTTTTCTCTTCTTTCTCTTCTTGCACAAGTTGTACTCTCTTGTCATTAGTTCTATCATTTCTAGATGATGAACCTGTGTTGTCTGGACATTTGAAGGATGGATGACCAAACTCACCACAGGTGTAACATTTCCCTGAAAATGTAGTAGAACTTCTACCACCTCCAAATCTTCCTTTACTACCTTTCCATCCACCTCTGAAATCAGACTGTCCCTGTCCGTTACCAGTATCTTCTTGACTTTCATTGGTTTGCTTTGTTCTATGGGCTGATCCTCTTCCTCTATTGTTTTGTTCTTATTTTCTCTTCAACTTTTCTTCCACTTTCAATGCCAACTGGAAACATTTCTGCACTGTATCTGGATTATGCAGACTTAGATCATCCTGAATATTAAACTTCAACCCATTAAGGTATCTGGCTACCTTCTCTTCTTCACTTTCTTTCACCTTTGTCTTCATACAGAGTTTCATGAACTCTTCTGTATATGAGCTGACATCTAGCTCCTTCTGCTTCAGGTTCTGCTTCCTCTTGTGTAACTGGATACTGTAATCCAAAGGAATATAAGCCTCCTTTACCAATTCCATCATCTTCTTCCATGTGGCAACTCTACGTTTTCCCTCCTGCACTCTATCATCCTGGACAAAGTTCCACCATGTCAAGGCAGCTTCTTTCATCTTTGACTGTGCTATCTTCACTCTCTGCTGTTCTGGTATCTCCTCTGTTACAAAGAAATTGTTCAGACAGTCTATCCATTCCATTACTGAATCAGGGTCCATCTTACCTGTAAACACTGGCAAATCCAGCTTCACATCCATGGTTCTCCTCTCCATGGCCTTGAGGGCGTTCAACAGCGGTCTCTGGTCTGCAGGAACGACCTCCTCGCTCCAATTAGGGATCTCTTCTTCTTCCCTATCATCTTCTCTACCAGAACCTACTCTGCTCCTCAACTTTGCTAACTCATCTTTCAACTCATGATTCTGAGCCTTCACGGCCTTGCTTTCTGCAATCTGTTTCTTCACCAGAACTGCCAACTCAGCGTTGGTCATCCTTGCTGGAACCTCAGATGTTCCTTCTTCGTCTGACATCCTGCTTATCTTTTCCAGAAGATCCTAACCTTTGCTCTGATACCACTATGATGCAGAGTGGGACGCAACGGAGGCTAACTAACAGGAAGGAGTAGCCAACAATACAAACAGCATGATAAAATTCTCTATCGGCTGAACATCATCATCGTATTTCCTAGAGACACCAACAGCATCATCACATTTCAACAGCATCATCATATTTCGGATGATCGCAAATATCCTCCTGTCGACTACTATTTACCTCCTACGTTTGTCGCCTATCAACATCATCATGATATTTAACGGGCGCAAACATCCTCCGGTTGCACTGTTCATCGGGTGCCAAATACAAGCGGCATCATCATGATATTCAATATCACCTTCGTCAGCAGGATATCCAAATATCCGGTTGCTCCAAATATCCTGATGACGTTGCACTTCAACAACTTGCCTTCGATGCTCCACAGCCCGACGATACAAGCAACAGCATCATGATATTGTTCATCCGGTTCCTCGAAACCTCCTGATGATGCTAATACAACTTCCCACCTACGCCGATACCTTACCACTTAGTGACAACAGGATAAACTCGCATTGAGGGATTTCTTAATATCCTGATGACGATGACGTCATATCCTGATGACGATGACGTCACACATCATCCTGATGAACTCTTCAACACTTAGCCAAAAAACTTAACTTTCACACCCGCATCCGTTAGCGATATGCGGATGATGAACTTCCCCGAGAGATGATCCTGACTGCGATATATACACTGAGTATATATCCAACTCAAAACATCATGATGCACTTGCAACATGCAAACTTCAACAGCTCCACGACCCGATCCGGATGGCGATGCATTCGCAGATGACGATGCGGCTTGCTCCGGCTGGAAACGCACATGCAGACTCCTGTGTATCCGTCCGCTGCATGTAAACACTCAGATCCGCACAATTACACAAAGATAATATGACGACCGGGCCGGATCACCTTCAACCCAAAATCTAACAACTTATCTTTCTATACCTAGCACATGAGGATGCTAGGCTGATTTACAGCATGCTCCTAACTGATCTCCTGAACAATGCAATGCATAAACAGAAAACACAAATGCAACCTAAGCTATGATACAGGACCATTCCACCGATTTGCAGGATCAACCGGTGGAAGGGTTGAAAATACCCATCAACTTGCAAACGGAAAAGGAAATCAACACAGATACAACTGATCAACTCAAATACTGCAAAAGATGAGATCTTATCCAATTGAGATTCAAATGTCCTGCTTTTACAATTCTACTTCACAATATCTGGACTGATCACCAGTACAGCATATCACCAGTACTACTCTCCTGAACATAACATCTATCAAACTCAATATGAACTATCAATATGAACTGTCTTTATGAACTACCCATATGTCTAAACCCTAACAGATCGAAGGTATATATAACAAATCCTTCGAGTACTACTAACTTCACTTCCCAGCGGCTGGGAGCTTCCAAGCGGCTGGGAGAGAGGACAACTCAGATAACCTTATCCCGATCTCTAACTGCCTACACATACTCCTAGGCTGAACTAATACATAGCATCGGTCCAATGGACCTTATTACATGATAAAGTCAAACATACTAAAAATAGCCTACTGCCCTGTCATCATGCGGACAATTCACCTATATCCTGATCATGTTATCCTATATCCTGATCCTGTATGTCATCATACGGACCTATAACAAACTAACTGCCTCAAGGAGGCCAGCTGTTAGGTAGGTGCTTCTGCACCAATGCATCACTCGCTAAGTAATCTAGGAAAAACCATCCAGTCACATCCATGGTCTTGTTCATAGCCTCACTACAAGCCTTGATCAAGCATCCATCATCGTCATTGGGATATATCATTCCAAATCCTCATGTTGTTCTTATCATCGACAGCACAATCCAACATCATCAATCCATCAATCTTTAGTTTTTCAACTTGACCAGGAGCAACATCTTGTTTGTCTTTGTATCATTTTGTGCATGCATGCTTTCTTGTGTGTGCATTATCATTTTATCTTGTATTTGCATCAATCCACGTAACCTACTTGCCACAATGATATCATGGCCTTCCATATCATGGTGTTATATGACATAGGGTTGTTGGTGACCTTATCGATTGTCCCATCACAGTATCCACCAATGTTGTCAAACACCTTGTGATATGCTAGGACATCCTTTTATGCACGAGACACAATGCAACTTGGTTCCTTATACATTGGTGCATAACGTCTCATGTCATATAAAATAAGATTTCTCCCATCCAACACAACATAATGCATAAATATCACCTCATCCATTTGCATCCCCCATTCATTCTCCCCTAATCCTTCTATCCAATTATTTATCTTGAGCCATCACCCCTTTCCTCCAATCCCTTGCATCTCATCTCTTCTATCCATCAAATCACTTTTCCCACTCTCATTTTTCTAATCCAGTCATCTTCATCCTTTTGAGAGCATACCCATGTTCTTTGAACCTACCTTCCCTCTCGAGGGGGCATCATCCCTACCATCATTCCTCCTCATCACTCTTGCTTCATGTTGCTAGGGTATAATTATCTCTAATCCTACCATATTATTCTAATCCAATCAACTGTTCTGTTTTAGCATTCTTTAAAATGATGCTGCATTACAACACCATCTCAAAGAGGGGCAAAATGTAGACACCTAAAATCAACCACTCACCTATTCATCTACAACCAAGACATCACTAAACCAATTTCTTCCACATTTAACTAAATAAGTTCACCTATTTAGATAGTTAGTTATCCAACCCCCTTCCAATGGTAATTAAATAATAATTTATTATTAAATCACTATTCATGCACTATTCATTTGTACCATCTCCTAGCATTAATTGAAAAAATTCAATCATTTATTCAATTAATCAATCCTTTTCCATAGTCCAACATTAGATAAATATCTATTTATTTATCGAATATCCTTATCCTTATCTAAAAATTAAACAAATATTCCTATTAATTTAATTCCCTATTTTGTGCACTTTTGATTCAATTGACATGTCTAATCCACTTAATCAACTTAATCAACATGTACAAAGGCATGGCTTTTTGTACATGACTGCATGGGTCTCTTTCGAGATATTTATCCTAAAGAGTTGCTTGGTCTACCTCCTCAGAGAGAATTTGATTTTTCAATCAATATAATTCCACGATCAAATCCCCACTCTGAAGCTCCATATAGGATGACCACAAAAGATCTCATGGATTTAAAACCCTAGCTACATGAACTTCTTTCTAAATGATTGATCTAACCTAGTGTGTCTCCTTATTGAGCACTAGTAGTTTTTTGTTAAAAAGAAGGATGAGACACTATGCCTATGCATAGATTATAGGATTGTTAATAAGGCAACAATCAAAAATAGATATCCCTTGCCACACATTAATGACCTCTTTAATCAAATGCATGGTGCAACTACTTTCTCCAAGATTGATTTTAGAGTAAGGTATCATTAATTGAGAATAATTTAGGATAAATATTCTTAAGACAACTTCTCAAACAAGATATTATCATTCTAAGTTCATAGTATTCCCTTTGGGACTAATGAATGCACCAACAACACTCATTAATCTTATGAATAATATTTTAAAATGCTTCCTAGATAAGTTTGTGCTCATCTTTTTAGATGATTTATTGATATATTCTAGAAATGAGGGAGAACATTGACATCATATGAGGTTGGTAATGTAGTAGCTAAGAGAACATACTTTATATGGAAAACTGTCTAAATGTGCATTCTTTCAGAATAAGGTGTAGTATTTAGGTCATGGCATCTCTATTGAGGGAATCTTTGTTGATTTGGCAAAGATAAGAGTGATTGTGGAATGGCCTACACTGAAAAATGTTCATGAAGTATGAAGTTTGATGGGTTTGTTAGGCTATTAAAGGAAGTTTGTGTTGCACTTTTCAAGAATAGCCAACCCCATCACATCACTTTAAAGAAAGAGAAAATCATTTGTATGGTCAGATAAGTGTGAAGATGCTTTCTAAATCCTAAAGGAGAGGTTAACTTTAGCTCTAATTTCTAGATTGCTAGATATTTAGGGTCACTTTATGGTTGTCATAGAGCATCAAGATGTACTTATGTAGAATGGTTAGTTTGTGGCCTATGAGTCCAAAAACTCTTCCCAAATGAAACAAACTATGCTCCACATAATATAGAACTTGCGGCAATTGTATATGCATTACAAGTTTGGAGACATTACTTACTAAGCAAGCCATTCAAATTAAAAATGGATAATTTGGCACTCAAGTATATTTTCACTAAGCCCAATTTGAATGTTTTTCAAAGGCATTGGTTAGAGTTCTTATTAGAGTATGATTTTGACATCATCTATATTAATGGCAAGGAAAATTGAGTGGTTGATGCTCTTAGCTAGAGATGGAAAATTACTGCAATGGCTACTATTCAAACAACCTTCCACGAATAGGTTCTGAAACATTCTCTAGAAAATGAATTTTATGAGAAATTTAGGAAATTCCTCTAAAAAAATTCATTAGACTATCTATATCATGGGCATCAGTTCAAACCTAGTGGTTTATTGAGGTACCAAAACTAAATGTATGTTCCAGACCAAGGAGGGTTTAGAATATTTAAGCTAAGAGAAACTCACTGTGCTCCTTATTAAGGACACCCAAGAGTAACCAAGTTAATGGCTAATAAAAAACTACTATATTTTTGGAAGGGTCTTGAAAGGGATGCAACTAATATTGTGGCTAGGTGTTTAGAGTGTTAGCAGGTTAAGGTTAAAAACATGCATCTTGCAAGATTACTCTATCCCCATGATGTTCCAGAGTGGAAATGACAACTAATTAGTATAGATATTTTCCAAGGAATTTCAATGTCCAAAAACCATCATGATATATAATCTTGGTAGTAGTAGACAAGCTCATAAAGGTTGCTCACTTTATCTTAAGAGACTTCATTGATGGTGAATAGGTCCTTATAACAAGATTCATCTAGGAGATGTTCAGACTCCATGGAGTCCCATAAAACATTATCTTGGATAGAGATGTGTGGATGACTTCAAGGTTTTTGCAAACCTTGTTTTCAATATTGGGAACTCAATTGAACTTTAGCTCAGATTATCACCTAGACATTGATGGTCAAATTGAAAGGGTGACTCAAGTATTGGAGGATTTACTATAATGAATTGCATGAACCAATAGTACAAATTGGAGGAATAACTACCATTAGTTGATTTTTCTTATAATAATTCCTATCACTCTACTTTGAAAGTGTCTCCTTCTGATGCACTTTATGGTAGAAAATGCATAACACACATTAGTTGGGATAGACTAGAAGATAGGGTGTGCATTGGGTTGGAGATGCTAGTAGAAATGGAAGAGAAAGTTAGATTGATAAGAAAGAGCTTATTCAAAGCCAATGATAGGTAGAAGAGTTATGCAAACCTAAAGAGAATTGCAAGACAATTTATCATATGAGATAAGGAGCTTCTTAGAATCAAACCACAAATGAATTCAATTAAATTTTCCAAACCAGCTAAGTTGCCATCTAGATATGTGGGCCCTTTTGAAGTGCTAGAAGTTATTAACCCAGTTGCTTACAGATTAGCATTGCCTCTTTCTCTTGCTTAATTGTTTAATGTCTTTCATGTGTTGTATTCAAAAAAGTATGTTGCAAAATTTTCTCATGTTCTTGATTGGAACTCCTTACAAGTTCTAGACCTAAGAGTGGTACTGGCAGTGCCTCCTAGAGTGCTCAAGGTTTGAAAGAGCTCTGCTTGTGTAACAAAGAAGTTCAACTTAGTGTAAGGTCTAGTGGGACCAATATCCAAAGGATAGTGCCACATGGGAGGACTATGAGGAATTTTATAAGACTTACCCTCATATTTTTGCATAATAAATGTATACATTTGATGTTTCAAACAAACTTGTATTATCATGTTTAATTCAGCCATTAGGATGATGACTTTTACAAGTGGGAAAGGATGTCACACCCTATTTTTGGTTATCTATTTGGAACATATTAAGTGTGTGAATTTAATATTTATTATTCCATTTTTGTACCACACTACAATGATACAAATGATCTACTTTATTTATCTTGATAGAATATTCAGGATATGACAGTTGAATTATATGTAGGTGATATCTATTTTAATTGTGATTATGATTTTTCCTAACAAACTAACCACTATCTGGTAGGATATGAGGTGTATGTAAGATAACCTTTTCCCCACCCACATAGTGAGGGAGAGTATCATCTAAGAGAGGATGATAGATGGCAAGAAGTTGACATTGAAACCAATTAACTGAGAATCTCACACACCCACATGAGATAGTTATATGACTATATGTTTTAATGCATGATATTTGCATAGGAGCATATTCAGGGTGTGGTCAAAAGGCAATCACAATAGTTTTTTTTATTATTTGATTTAATATTCTAAGAGTCAAATTTTATTATAATTACCATGATAATATTATATAGTTGCTCATAAGCTTAGACTTGTATGAGTCGATCTAATTATTTAATATTATATTATAACATGATCTTATTGCAAATCCACTATTATCAATGGTGGTCTTATGATATTATTATATTCCAATTGTATCCCTACGTGTTGTAACCACTACTAGGAATGGGAGTGTGGAGCCATTAAGGTGTATTTCCTATGGTGGAGGCTAAAAATAGTTGATAGTAGTGGTAAATCAAGAAGGGAGAAGGTGGGCATTTCAAGAGACCATTCTCTCCTTCTTTTGGCTATGGCTAAGATTGTAATAGAGACTCATTCTTATAGATGGATAATGCTAGAATAATTCATCTTTCATAACAAAATAGGAGACTAAATTCCTAGGTAGTGTCATATAAGCTTGCAAAGGAAGATTGAGTTGTGTGAGGAAGAAGTAGTCAAAGGGATAATTTATAGGTAAGTGCATCCCTATTAAAGATATATACAATAATACTATTATGTGTTTAGTCTGTTGAATAAACACCAGCTATATAGCATACTATTTTTGAATACTACTTATATTGATTTGATATTATCTTTATTCAACACTATCTCTAGTTATATCAATTTACTGTTATCTTTGATTTGATATTATCTTTGATAATGCCTACAACTTTGTTACATTTATGGAGTCATTGAGCAATAAATTCATATTATCCATTAGCTACATGACTGAAAGAATGTTATTTTACATGATAGGTTATAGTGGGTTATGGCTTGAAGGTTGTGAGAGGACCATGTAGTCCTTGGCTCACTGTTGTATATTGTAATCTCTATTAATAATCATTCATTAAATCTTCTAACTACAGTATTATCACTACTATTTATGGGTAATTCAATTTGCCTAACTGTAGACATTTTTATTATCTATCTTAAGATCTTTTGATCCTTTGGATGTCATTGTGACCATCTACATAGTTTATCTAGGCATGATATTAACTAATGTTTGTGATAGAACTTAAACCTTGAGTTGGGGAACCTCCATTAATAACTAGATATAAACCAGTGCGATGTCCATTATAACCCTCGTTATTAATAAATTTGAGATGCACAATCAAGGTTGATTACCTTTGCCATCCATGTATAAGTGAATGCATGTTTGTTTTACCACCATGGTCATATTAGAGGTCTAGGAAGTTAATAGTTGTATGAGTCATGGTGTTAGACAGTATATAGTCAACTTGATAGGAGCTATTAAACTTTCCTAAGATTAGTATCATTATTGTGGTCCTTGAATATGATTCTTAATAGGTCTTTCCTTCTATTACAATTCATAACAGTGATCATCTCACCCTTAACAATAAAGTGAATTACCCATTTAGTAGTTGTATATTACTACCTTGCTATGGTAGAATGAAATAATATATTGGATGTTTATATGAGTTATAGATAGGTTGCATGTGACTATATAAATGTCAAGATAACATTGCATTGATCTTAAAGGGTAAAGAGAATCTTGATATTAGTATGCATCTTCATAGAATTACATATGTATAAACTAGTATCAATTGTAGGTACATGATGCATTATCATTAGTGTCAATATCATTATGTGAGCATATTCCCATGCTTATAAACATAGTTATTCTTATGCTTTACATTATTGTATTCATTAAACCATATCAAGGGTAAGAGCATATTAGGAGAATGGAAATCATAGATGTTATTATGCTTTGCATCTTAAGGGTAAGAGCGTACTAGGGGAAAGGAAAATATAGTTACCCTTATGCCTCACATTATTGTAAATTCCTTAAAACCATCTCAAGGATAAGGGCATACTAGGAGGTTGCAATAATAGTTATTTTTATACTTTGTATAGCTAGAACTAACTTTACGATGAGGTATGATTCATGATTATGAAATACTTTACTCTAGAAGGAAGGTTTAGAAGGTTTTTTCATTATCATTTCGCGCTCCTAAATCATTTCAAACGCATTAAGATTATCAGTTTCCCATTTTACCTCCTCTCCTCCCTCGAGTTGTCCATAATCACTACTAAGGAACAACATGCTCTAGACCCTAGTAAATCTAAACTCCCTCTTCACTAGGGGCTCATAATGAGTCTGTATAAATTTAACTTTGCTCTTTGTCCTCCCAAAATCCTCACCCTTGCTAGACTTGAGCCTTCCCCTTCGCCCAAAGCTGCCAAGGAAATTTACAATCTGATGATCATTAATGAAATTACCCCTGATTCCAATGTTAAAACTGGTAAAAAGAAACCCTCAGTGATTCCTAGCTCTGAACCCTCCACTGAGGACCTTATTAGTGCAGGAGCACCTTCTTTATGGTGGATCCAATCTTGGATCATTTGAATTCTATGCATGTCATGTTTTGTTTATGTTTTCAATAAGTCTTTTTAAGCCACATCATGTTTGTAATAAGGATTTTGTATCAATTTGGTCACTAGACTTATGTAGACCATGTTTTGGTCAAGTTTAATGTAATAACACAATGAAAACATGTAGTTTTCTTGTGATAGGAGAAACCCAACAGCTAACTGACTTTCAAAATTAGTTTGTATGGTTGGGAGGGATGTTAACTAATGTTTCAAGCCTTCTATAGGTGAAGGGGAATGTAACTATGAAGCATGAATGAAGATTTGGAGATTTGATGCGCTGAAACACTATTTTTTCTGAGTAATTTCCTGCAACAGTAATTTTGTATGGCTTGTACAGATAGTTGACCACCTGAAACTGATTGGAGATGTTCATGCATTGAGGTAGCTTTCATTTGGGAGTAGTTTTGTGTTTTGAAATGTTGTAGTTTGTGAGCTATTGTTTTTTTTGCAAAGAGTGGTCTAAAAACCTAGAAACTAGGGTTTTGTGAATAAATGGATTGTTATTCCTCTATCCGCTGAAAGCAAGATTCCCATTTTTAGTGTGATGGAGGAATATAATGTATATTTTGTGTTTTTTTGGTTTTGGGTCAAGCACTCAAGGATCCAAGGAGTTTGGCATGAGTTTGACTAGGCATCTCTATGTGACTAGTCATTGAAGCGATAGGAAAAGTGTTGTTATGTGAAAACTATTAGTGGAGTGACCAAATTGATGATTGATCAAGTGTTTGCAGAGGATTATATACCCTTTGATATCACTATTTTGTTCTGAGTAGTTGGATTCAACATAGTTCCTTTGTAAAGGCCTCAAATTAGGCATAATCCCTAAAAACTAGTGTTTGATGTCACAGGGGTCCAAAGTCATAGTATAGTCCTGAAAGTTTGAGGTTTGGGGTATGGACCTAAAGGGTATCCTAATCTATAATGTGTTTTGGAAGTCTTGAAAGTTATCCTTGAATTACCCGCTTTATAGGGCTACAAGCATTAGGTCTCTCAAGCTGACCTAATGGTGCAGACATGTCTTAACCTGATCAGAGCAACCTCTACAAGTATTGGTGGTGTTGTTGAGTCAAGTGAGGCATTGTGGACATGCCCATGTCATATAGAGTCTTGGGTTTGAGTGAGATCCTAATTTGAGGAGGTAACATGCTTGGTTGTGACCTAGAGAGTTTGTGTTGGTTGGCATAGAGTTGAGTCTCCCTAATAGAGAAGTGAATAGCCTTTGTGTGAGGACACATGAGTGTGGTCCTAGGCTAGTTCTCTCTCTTGAGTAGCCTTGTGAATGGGCTTGAGTTGGTTAAGGTTTGGGAAGCCTTATAGAGGAGACCTAAGAATCTAGGTTGTTTGATAGGTTATACCCAAGTATTGTTGGAACCTCTGCATCATATTGGTATCAGAGCCAATATTTGGATTGGAGTAGTGTATGTCAGATGAGGAGATAGAAACTGAGGCTAGCACAATGCCTCCCAAGTCTATGAGCCAAGAAGCCATCAAGAAGATGGTAGAGGAGATGCTTGAAGTAAGGTTGAAAGAAGAGAGGTCCAAGGGTAAGAGTAAAGAGGATGGAAGTGCTTCTGATGCAGAAGAAGAAGAAGAAGAAGAGGTAGAGGAGAGCCCTCAAGAAAAAGATATGTCTGCAGACCAAAAGGCCTTCTTTAATACACTCAAAGGTGCTCATGGAGATAGTGGCAATCCAAAGATGGATGTTCCTACATTCAGTGGGAAACTAGATGGAGATGCCCTCATGGATTGGATTGAAGCCATGTGCAACTATTTTGACTTCAAGGAGTATAGTGATAGCAAGAAAGTCAAGTTTTCTAAGACAAGATTGAGAGGTTCTACCCTAGTTTGGTGGAACTATATGCAACATGAAAGAGAGAAAGTTGGAAAGAACCCTATCACTAAATGGAGTAGAATGGTGGCCATGCTAAGAGACAAGTTCATGCCATCTAATTATGAGTTGTAGACCATTAGGAAGTTTAATCATCTCAGACAAAAGGATATGGATGTGGCTACATATACTAAAGAATTTCATAGATTGAGCATGCGAGTTAATCACAAGGAGGAGGAGAAAGAGATGGTGGCTAGATATCTCAATGGCTTGAGGTATAATATATACAAGATGAATTTAGTATGGTGGTTCCTAAAATAGTGGATGAGTGTTTTCAATTAGCCTCTAGGGCTGAGGAGAAGTTGAAAAGAAAGAGTGATCAAAACACTAGAGGAAGAGGTGGCAGAAATAATAGGGGAAGAGGCAGTTTTGGTAGAGGACAGTCAAGTAGAAATGAAAACCCAAGTCAACAAGAGTCACATTCCAATGTAGACCATAGAGGTGGTGGTTTTAGAGGTTGGAGAAGACCAAATGGCAGAGGTAGAAGTGGTGGTGCAAGTAGAGGACCTAGAGTTTTCACTGGTAGATGCTATGGTTGCAATCAAGTAGGCCATACTATGAGCAAATGCCCTGAGGAGGCAACTAGTTCCCATGATGGTGGAAGAAGGAATCAGCTGTTGAAAGATGATGATTGCCAAAGTGTAAATTCACCCATTGGTAGTGCTACACTAGTCCTTGAAGGAGAGAACATGATTATCAAGAGGACCTTGTTGAAGATGCCATTGAAACAAGAGCCCCCACAAAGGAAGACTCTCTTCGAAACCCAAGGTATAGCATATGGTAAACTTTGTAAAATCATTGTTGATTCAAGTTCTACTAAGAATGTAGTATCTACTGAAATGGTAGAGAAGTGTAAGTTGAAAAGGCTGCCCCATGTTAGTCCTCATAAGATCTCTTGGTTGAATACGAGTCAAAATTACATGGCAGAAGAACAAACTTGGGTTGAGTTTGAGATAGATGATTATAAGGACAAGGACCTATATGAGATTATTCCTATGGATGCTTGTCACCTTCTTCTTGGACATCCATGGCAGTATGATGTGAAGGCACAACATGATGGTGAGAAGAACACATACCTCATCACCAAGAATGGAAGGAAGTTTAGGATGGATCCTATGCAAGAGCAGATTGAGAAAAGTAATGACACCAATGTCATGATGGTTAGTGGCAAAGAGTTCTTACACCTCATGAAGGAGACGGATACCCAAGGGCATGCCTTGGTAATGAAGCCTAAAGATGAATCAGGTCAGCAAGACAAAAGGTAGAAAGAGATTCCTCTAGAAGTACAGTAATTGTTGGATAAGTACCAAGATCTTGTGGTAGAGGATACTCATAACTCCTTACCACCCATGAGAGATATAAGTCATCAAATTGACTTGATCCTAGGCACCACATTGCCTAATAAGGCTGCCTATAAACTGATACCACAACAAAATGAAGAGGTGAGTAGACAAATTTAAGAACTCTTAGAGAAAGGACTGATTAGAAAGAGTCTTAGTCCATGTGCAGTCTCTAGTGTACTTGCTCCAAAAAAAGATGGGAAGTGGAGACTATGTACAGATTCAAGGGCCATAAATAAGATCACAATAAGAATTAGGCAGGGAGATGAATGGAAGACTGCCTTCAAGACAAATGAAGGTCTCTATGAGTGGCTTGTCATGCCATTTGGCCTTAGCAATGCCCCAAGCACATTCATGCGTTTGATGAATGAGGTATTTGTTGAATTCATGGGCAAATTTGTAATTGTTTATCTTGATGACATACTTGTTTTCAGCAGGACAAAAGAAGAACATGTGAAGCATCTTGGACAAGTGATGAAGAAGTTGCATGAGAATAAGTTGATGATCAACTTGGATAAGTGTGAGTTCATGAAAACTAAACTTGTGTACTTAGTTTTGTGATTTCTAATGGTTGTTTGAAGATGGACCCCACAAAGGTTGAGGCTATTCTCAATTAGCCTACTCCTAGGATAGTGGGAGATGTTAGAAGCTTCCATGGCTTGGCAACTTTTTATAGGAAGTTCATTAGAGGATTTAGTCACATAATTGCTCCTATTCTTAACACCATCAAGGGTGGAATGAAGTGCAAATTTCAATGGACAAAGCAAGTGGATGATAGCTTTGAATTGTTAAAGAAGAAAGTGGCTAAATTATCTACATTGGTGCTCCTTGATTTTGACAAAGTTTTTGTAGTGGAAAGTGATGCAAGTCAGCAAGCAATAGGTGCTATTCTTAGTCAAGATGGACATCCAGTGGCTTTTTTTTTAGAGAAGTTGAATGAAGCTAAACAAAGGTATTCTACCTATGACCTAGAGCTTTATGCAATGGTGCAAGCTCTCAAAAAGTGGAGACACTATTTTCTGCCCAAAGAATTCATTCTTTTTATTGATAACCATGCTCTTAGCTTTCTAAATAGTCAAGAAAAGTTGAATCATAGGCATGTTAAGTGGATGGAACAATTGTAGGCCTATACCTTCACTATTAAGCATAAAAAGGGTGTTGCCAACAAAGTGGCAGATGCTTTAAGTAGAAGGATGCTTGTCATACATGAAGTACAGATGGAAAGCATGGGGATAGATTGTTTGAAGGGGTTATATAAGGAGGATGCAGATTTCAAGGCTACTTATGAAGTTTGTTCTAATTTGGCTAACACTTTTCATGGTGAATATTCAGATTTTGTGTTGCAGGAAGGTATCTTATTCAAGGGAAGTTTGCTATGTGTTCCTAAGTGTTCAATGAGGGATAACATCATCAAAGAGAAGCACAATGGAACCTTAGGAGGACACTTTGGGTTGGACAAGACTTTGGAAAAAGTCACTAGATTCTACTATTGGCCAAAAGTACAATCGGATGTAAGGAGATATGTTGCAAGCTGTACCATATGTCAAAAGGCCAAAGGTATGTCTTCTAATGCTGGTTTGTACCAACCCCTTCCTATTCCCAATAGGCCTTGGGAGAGCATTAATATGGATTTTGTACTTGGTCTTCCTAAGACAGTAAGGGGTGTGGATAGTGTTTTTGTCATTGTGGGCAGATTTAGTAAGATGGCTCATTTTGTGCCATGCAAATGCACAAATGATGCATCTCACATTGCTGGTCTCTTTTTCAAAGAAGTGGTTAGAATCCATGGTTTGCCCCTTTCAATTGTCACTGATAGAGACTCCAAGTTTGTTGGTCATTTTTGGAGGACCTTATGGAGAAAATTGGGAACACAATTGTCTTTCTCATCAACCTACCATCCCCAAATTGATGGTTAGACTAAGGTTGTTAATAGGTCCTTAGGAAACCTTCTAAGACGCCTTACCAAGTAGCATGGGTTGGCATGGGACTTGGTTATCAGTCAAGCTGAGTATGCTTACAATGATTCAGTGAATAGAAGCACTGGGAAGAGCCCATTTGAAATTGTTTATGGTTTCCATCCAGGTTACCCACTTGAACTCAAAGACCTACAAGGTTGGGATAGGAGGAGCGCCTTAGGAGAAGATTTTGCTGCCACCATGAAGGTAGTTCATTATCAAGTCAAAGTTTAGTTGGAAAAAATAGTCTCCAAATACAAAGATAGAGTAGATCTCAAAAGGAGAGATGTACAGTTCAAAGAGGGAGA
This sequence comes from Cunninghamia lanceolata, assembly GCA_027924645.1. Classification (NCBI taxonomy): domain Eukaryota; kingdom Viridiplantae; phylum Streptophyta; class Pinopsida; order Cupressales; family Cupressaceae; genus Cunninghamia; species Cunninghamia lanceolata. Next base: position 2,294,345 of record BSBN01000246.1, read on the forward strand.
TTTTGTGATGGCCTATCTAAGGAAGGAAAGGCTACCTAAAGGATAGCCAACTAAGCTTCTGATGAAGAAAATAGGACCATGCAAGGTAGTGCATAAGTTTGGTCCAAATGCCTATGAAATAGAATTGCCATCCGGTCTTGGCATTTCTCCCATATTCAATGTTTCAGACCTCTTTCCATTTAGACCTCCATTGAATGTTGAAGATGGATAAGATGTTGTGATTGAAGATGAAGATTGGGTTAGAGATCTACCTCCAAGTAAGCCTTTACAATTGTAATGCATCGTAGATTCCAAGGTTGTCAAAAAGACAAGGAAGGGTGTGTACAAGGAGTACTTGGTCAAGTGGTAGGATCTTCCTAATTCAGAGGCTACATGGATGAGTGAGGTAGACATTTTGAAGCATGGGAAGACACTCCAATAGTTGGCAACTCAAGGGACTTGAGTTTTTCTTGCAGGGGGAGTATGGTGCAGGAGCACCTTCTCTATGGTGGATCCAATCTTGGATCATTTGAATTCTATGCATGTCATGTTTTATTTATGTTTTCAATAAGGCTTTTTAAGCCACATCATGTTTGTAATAAGGATTTTGTATCAATTTGGTCACTAGACCTATGTAGACCATGTTTTGGTCAAGTTTAATGTAATAACACAATGAAAACATGTAGTTTTCTTAAACCCAACAACTAATTGACTTTCAAAATTAGTTTGTATGGTTGGGAGGGATGTTAACTAATATTTCAATCCTTCTATAGGTGAAGGGGAATGTAACTATGAAGCATGAATGAAGATTTGGAGATTTGATGTGCTGAAACACTATTTTTTCTTAGTAATTTGCTGTAACAGTCATTTTGTACGGCCTGTACAGATAGCTAACCACCAAAAATTGATTGGAGATGTTCATGAATTGAGGTAGCTTTCATTTGGGAGTAGTTTGGTGTTTTGAAGTGTTGTAATTTGTGAAATTTTGTTCTTTTTGCAAAGACTAGTTTGAAAACTTAGAAACTAGGGTTTTGTGAATAAATGGACTATTATTCCACTATCCGCTGAAAGTGAGATTCCCAATTTCAGTGTGATGGAAGAATATAATGTATATTTTGTGTTTTTTTGTGGTTTTGGGTCAAGTACTCAAGGATCCAAGGAGTTTGGCATGAGTTTGACTAGGCATCTCAATGTGACTAGTCATTAAAGTGATAGGAAAAGTGTTGTTATGTGAAAACTGTTAGTGGAGTGACCAAATTGATGATTGATCAAGTGTTTACAGAGGATTACAGACCCTTTGATATCACTTTTTTGTTTTGAGTAGTTGGATTCAACATAGTTCCTTTGTAAAGGTCTCAAATTAGGCCTAATCCCTAAAAACTAGTGTTTGTTGTCACAGGGGTCCAAAGTCAGAGTACAATCCTGAAAGTTTGAGGTTTGGTGTATGGGCCTAAAGGGTATCCTAATCTATAATGTGTTTTGGAAGTCCTTTGGAAGCCTTGAAAGTTATCATTGAATTACCCGCTTTGTAGGGCTACAAGCATTAGGTCTCTCAAGCTGACCTAATAGTGCAGACCTGTCTTAACCTAATCAGAGAAGCCTCTACAAGTATTGGTGGTGTTGTTGAGTCAAGTGAGGCATTATGGACATGCCCATGTCATATGGAGTCTTGGGTTTGAGTGAGATCTTGATTTGAGGAGGTAACATGCTTAGTTGTGACCTAGAGAGTTTGTGTTGGTTGGGGTAGAGTTGAGTCTCCCTAATAGAGAAGTGAATAGCCTTTGTGTGAGGACACATGAGTGTGGTCCTAGGCTAGTTCTCTCTCTTGAGTAGCCTTGTGAATGGGCTTGAGTTGGGTAAGGTTTGGGAAGCCTTATAGAGGAGACCTAAGAATCTAGGTTGTTTGATAGGTTATACCCAAGTATTGTTGGAACCTCTGCATCACTTACCCCTAAATCCTTGGCAGCTACCCCTGTTAAGAGAAAAAATATGCATGCTTCTCCTACTCAAGTTACCCCCTTAAGAACATTCGTGGCGGCACGGTTGATGAAAGGGGCACTGGTAGTGGTACTATGGTTTCTAAGCCCATGATGGTGGAGGAAGTGAGTTCAGAGGAGAAACGTGAGAATATTGATAGTGTAGATGAAGACTACACCATTACTGACAGCAAACCTAGGATCCCATCGACTAGAAGATCTTCCAAGCTAGTTGCTAAGCTGGCCCCCACGCCCCATAAGTTGTTAGCTCTAAAAAAAGATTCCACTAAAGCTATGGTGAGAGAGGATATGCAGAAGACCAAGTATGGTGAGCTTCATGGGGAAGAATAGATTGAAGATGTGAATAAGGAAGACTCGGGGGGTCAGCAGGGTGAGGTAGAGTCGAAGGAGAAAAACCAAAGGATGTTGATTGAATAGCATGGCAATGGTTCTGAAGGTAATAATAAGGTTGACACTGAGGTGGTGGAGACTGATTTCTTGGGTGGTGAATTTTCTGTTAACAAATATATGAAAAGTGATAAGATAGTGGTGGAAGACAAGGGACCCAACAACTTCCCAGAACTCAATGTGCATGGTTCAGACTCAGTTAGTTCTGAGAAAGGGAAGAAAGGTAAAGGTAAAGGTAACCAGAAAAAGGTGTTGAAATCAGTAAGAACAAGGAGATTAAAGACCTGACAGTGAGGGTTAGCAAGCTGGAGCAGAAGTATAGTGCTCTGGCTAAATTCTCTGCTAAGGTGATGTACAGATTAGCCATGACCCTGGTGGTTCTTTAGGAGACGGAGCTGGATGACAAAGGTAAGAAAGGCAAGAAGCTGAAGGAATACTAGGACATTTTCTAGTTTCTGGTTGATGATTGGGACAAAATGTTTAATTAGCCACTGGTGGCTTATTTGTGTCTTCTGTTAGTCTACTATCGAACTACTAGTTCTGTAGTTTTTATATGTTTTGTTCTTTTGGTCTTTTGCTTAATCTCTTATGGTTGTTAAACTGTTATAGTTTTTGGTGCGACTCTTTTGGCTTTACTATTATGGGATCGGCTCCCTCTTTTGCTGCTTATCTAATAAAAAACTTTATGATGAAGAATACCAAGAGATTTGTAAACAATAGTTATTTGTATTATTGGTCATATTATCTACCTTTGGAGGCAAGACTATCTTAGGGTAAGTAATACTGAAAGATTGGAGCTCGATGGCTATATGCCAATCTAAGACCATATTATAATAGAAATTTAGTAGGACCATCTTAGGGTAGGGTATGCTATGAGATTGGTGTCTAAAAGATATTTTATAATCGAACTAGTTATTATTCATCAAGAAGAGTCAAGCAAAAGATAGTAGTGTGTGAACAGATGACCTTAATTTATGCGACTAATAATTGAATGTTTTGGCCAAAGTGATGCAATAGTTGTAAACATCATCAGTTCACTATACTCGTACGATTCATATTAGTCAAAAATTATGGTAGCTAGAGGGTATCTAGAGACTACCTGATTGACTACATGTGATAGGCATTCATATTTTCACTTGGTTCTCAGATTTGGTTCTATTGTAGACATCCCTATCTATTGCCCTCATTGAAGGTCTAAGCCTCTTCCAATAAGAAGATGAGAGGGGGACCACCAAGTCTGTGGTTGGAGATAAAGTGCTTGGATGATGCTCTCCCTCCTATAGCTGAACAACCATATCAATGCTTGCACCCAAATGTGATGATTATGGAAGATGGTCGAACTCAAATTGTAATGAAAGTCAAAACATGTATAATTGATGTACTCAGGCAGATTGGAAGGATAGTAGTCCCAATCTAGATTTGTATCTTATTATTCTTTATTTGTAAGCTTGTATCATGGAAATCTATGTAATAATGTAATGCTGGCATATTTTTATGAAATGTGGAATCTATATGTTTTTTGAAAAAGAAATTCAAAAATTGTAGTATTTGTGAGTTATTTAATTTGTAATTATTCATTAATTTGTTTTGTTTATTGGGTGTCTTTGAATTTTAAATTTTAAAAAGATGAGGTTCAGGTTTGTAATGTAAAAGTAACTTGAGTCAATTTTACAACCCCCAGGTCTAGACCAAACGATTGAGCCATTGAAAGATATAGATAATGGTCACAAGTTTGAACCTTGATTTGTCCACTATTTCCATTAGGAGCAATGTATGTACAACCTAGAGGTTATAAGAACTTACCTTGTGGTGACTAGAGTTGCCTCTCAGGTTGACTCTTAGTTACTAGGATACTAATTCTTGTACATTAGAAAAGAAAACCTAAGCTAATTTTACACCCAAATCAAAAATACAAATCTATAAATCAATAATAAACAAATCAAAATATATAAAATTCAATGCAAAATTATACATTATAAACTAATTATTACATTTACAACACTTAAATCAAAATAGGGGATATGACTCCGTAGTGAGCACACTAACTTCACCTGTCTCAAAATCATATGTGGCAATTTCGATTCACTCCAAAAAATTTCCAGCATGTTACTTGGCAAGGGGCCCCTACTCATAACTAAGGTTCAAGGTCCACATCATCAAATATGATGCCACATCAACATGCTTTTTGTTGAGGTGTCCAAAAAGACCCCAAAAAAGGTAGACCAATAATTTTGCATTAAGTTAAGTTATGTTTTGTTGGTACATTGATGTGGCATCACATGATTCATGGCTTTTTAGATCTAAAGAACACATTTCATTCAATTATAAGTAATTATAGTCAACACTAACAACCTTAAAGTCACAACTACTAGTACTAAACTTTAAAAAATATTTAAAAATATTGTGCCTTAAATCCACAAACACTATCACAACTATTGGAACATGCTCAACTATTGGGTCCTCTTCCTAGGTCCAAATAATAAGAGACAAAAAGGCATGGCTATAAATTTTCACCATTTGCAACTATTCTGCAAGATAGTCGGACGATTTGACGCGGGACACTTTTCGACGAGGACCGTTGGAAGCCTCAGTAATTGTTACGATTTGACGCGGGAAACTTTTCGACGAGGACCGTTGGAAGCCTCAGTAATTGTTGTTTATTCCCATTTCTTAATTTCGAGCAATTCAATTCTATTACATCCCTAATTATTGGCACCATCAATTGAGCAAATGTTATCGAGTATAGAAATGACGTAACTCAAACGTAAGATGTCTGCCACATATGGATTTTTGTGCAAAAAGGATTGGGCACTAAAGTAGCTCAACGAACCAGACAATAGAAGGTGTAGATCATTCTAGGGAGCTTGGAGTGCACGGTAACCGTCCTCTATAGAAGTTATTTGAGCCTCTTTTAGGGAATTTCAAAAGAAGATACCCTCCTCTTCAAGCATATTTGAAATCCAGTTCCCGATGACTTGCACGGGCCTTGGAAATTGTGAAGTCACATGCGTCTCCTCTTGTGTTTAAGCTTAGTTCGTTATTTAGTTTATCAGACCAATTACCAGCAGGTGTGTCGCCCGTTGAGATTTGAATTATAATATATGGATTCGGTAGATGTATTCCTATTTTTTGCTGCAACACATGCAAGGCTCCAACTGCCTCTGAATTCGACCGTTTGCACACATCTCAACGTTATTACTGTCTATATAATTATATGATATTGTCCTACTCTTAGTCTTAGAGATTATAGGTTTAATGGGGAACTGTATGTGGACAAGCTTTGGTAGTGAAGAAGCGCCGGGTAGAATGTTGAGTGTGTTAAGTAGAGGTGATAATATCTACGACCCATTTCCATATGCACAATCTCAGCAAGTCGATGTGCAGTTGGAAAATGTGGCGCCCTGTCGACTATCATCTGGAACGGCAGCGGATCTTCTTGCCAAACTTGGTGACAAAGAGCCCAGTGTGGTAGTTGTCCCTTCTCAGCACAAGGGTATCTGGAAAGTGAAGCTGGTGATAAGTGTGGAGCAGCTTCATGACATCCTTTCCCACCAATCCAACACAGAGGCCTTGATAGAGAGAATGAGTTTGACAGCATCTGCATCCGCATCATCAACGCTAAATCAGCAAAGAACTTCCTTTTCCTTCTCTTCCTACTGGAAGCCTTCATTAGAGTGCATATCAGAGAATATCCCTCTTGAAAACAACACCGCCACCGCTACTACTGGTAAGTAAACGGTCTAATACATTGAGGCGTTGCTCAACAAACTATGTATTGCTCTTGTTCAAAGTGTAATAGAAACCATGGTTTCACTTCCACCCGTGGAATCGGATATTTGGTGTTCATTAGGAGGCCACTAGGATCAAATAGTAGCTAAGGGTGGGTTTCTAAGATTTAGACTTTTTCATTTTTGTAAATATGCAACTGTGTATGTTGGTGGCTCGAAAGGGTTAAAAAATGCACATGGGAAAGCTTCTTCGGCAATTGCAGGGCAGTGTTCAGGAGGTTGGTAAGTGTTAGTGTAGCACACAGAACCCTGCGAGGTTCTTTGGTATGTTTCTAGAGAGCAGTCTCTTGGTAGCACGACTGTAAACAATCAGTACGTTTGACAGTTGTTTTGAATACAATCCATCAGTTAAGCCTTTCTTTTTTTATAGTTGGATGCTTTTGGATTAAATTGTGTGATAGTATTTTCTTTCAAGTTTCTATCACACTACATAATCCATCATTAAAAAAAAACAAGAGAAGTTTCAATAACTGTGGGTGTATTTGTTATTGTGGCTGGTATTGTACTTCATATCTGCCAGTGTGTTTCTTATTTTGACTGGTAGCCTTTAATTCTACCATTTTTATTGCTTATATTTCGATGAATGTGCATAGTTACCAGTTCCTTTTTATTGTAAACCGTATATTTTAATGACTGTACAGACTTAAGAGTCAGAGTTTTAAGAGGTACTACGCGTTCAGAGTGTAAGGGTAACGTTGAACCTTTGTCTCGACTTCGTAGGGGCCGTTTGAGCGAATTGTCTATCCAACCCTCTGTATGCACATTTGACCGTATTTATTAATTAGTTGAAATTCAGAACTGTTCTGAAATTCAACTAATTAATAAATACGGTCAAATGTGCATACAGAGGGTTGGATAGACGTTGCCCCGTTTGAGGTGGAAGAAACGCATAGCAACAAAATACGGGAAGAGCATTTAAAAAGAAGTACCTGCATAAAGTTAATGTTTTTATAAATTATTGGATATGCTTTTAAGATTTTTATTTTAAACATTGAAGTATATAATGGAAGGTTTATAATAAAAATATGGTTAGTTGGTCAATTAATATAGAAGTGACTAATAATTTATTAAATATAAGTGATAATATTAGGAGGTAGCAAAGCTGAGAAACGATTTATTAGGAATGTTATTTAAACAAAAGATTAGGAGCATCTCACTCATCCTACGGATCTTGCATGATCAAAGGGCCAACACCTCATATTGGTGGCAAAGTCATCATAGTAGCCTCAACTGCACCTTACATATGCCTAGATGCCTTGCTCGAGGAGATGCAAAGAAACCCCTTTGCTAGGTAGGAGATAGTGAAAATAGACTCTTACTATGAGTAAGATTTCATTGACAAGGATTAAGAGACGACATAGTCTATAGTGGACAATTAGACAACACTATGTTCATGGTGCATGACACACTCCCTTACTGGTTATGGAGATCTTGCAAATGTCGAAACTTTAGCACTACCTTTTTAGCCTAGGCTTGAAACTACAAAAACATAGGGGTGATAACACTAACTTTCTCTAAGAAAAGAGAAATAAAAATCAATACTTTCAAAAATAAAGTTAACATTATTCCTATCTTTCTAAAGTTGAAACATAATAATAGTAGCTCTATAGAAATCCCAAATTCTAGCAATATAAGAAAGCCACTAATCCTTATCCACCGAAAGGGAGTCGTCCAAGAAAAAGATTTGGATGGAAAGGGAAGAAAAAATAATGAATCAACTACATGGTGTACTATGAATGAGGAAAACCCAAGGTAGATGCTTAAATGCCTTTTCTCTATGGCAGGCTAGGTACTTAGGTTTAGTTAAGCCAATGTGGGTGAGCCTTTCACCTAAAAACAACATCTAATAGACTCGGTACCAAAGGAAATGAACAATTTTTGGCTCAAATCTTGCATGTCAATTTTTGGTATTTTTTAGATTGAAGTGCAAGGGGGTGAATTTAAGACCCAACACTTGTTGATCTTACTAAGAACCAACAAGAAAAAGATAAGATCTATATAAGAAGGCCCAAAGTATAATTTGTCAAAACTGGTGTCAAAGTTCACTTGCTAATGCTTCAACCAAGGTCAAGAGCTCAAGGAGGTTAAAGCCCTCTCTCATAAAGCGTGACATTTGGGATAAACTCCTATATGAAAAGATATAAGGCAAGAGAGAAACATGATGATGTTTCTATTCTAATGTCGGCCATGGGATCCAGTCTATAGAAGAGACTAAATCTCTAATGGTATGAATTCCTCTACCAAAATATTTAAGAGCTTCAATACCATAGGTATGGGCTTACAACAAACAAGGGGAATTAATAATAGGTAAGCACAAAAGACTATGGTCATTAAAAGAAAGTAGTGCTTAAGCCATCTCTAACCCATTTCAAAAAAGGCTCCATAGCCTCAAAAGATTTATAAATTCTCTAAGCAACAACTAAACATTGAATCTTGACTAGAGCATTAGTGTTGAGGAAGCAATGAAAGTCAATGCCTTGCCAATGGTTCTTACTATTAGAAGAACTAAACCTAATGTAGTTCATAAGACTTTATATTTTCTAAGCCTCTAAGCCCTTAATGGCACATAATACCAACATGATACAAAGTGTAAGCACATTAATAATACCCAACCATCCTTTGTCTTAAGGATTTGTACTGAGTGGATATTATGTGCTATTGAGGGATTAGAGGCCTATAAATACAAAGTGTAAGGACATTGATAATACCAAATCTTTCTTTGTCTTAAGGAAAACAAACAAATACCCCAAGAAACATGTGAAAGGAACAAATTTATCTAGAGTTAGCCCACATAAAGTTTGAGATGAGCTTAGTGAACATATGCCAAGAAACTTGGGCAAGGCCCATAGATGTTAATACAAAACTTAAAACATGCTAGCAAGGGAAAGAGGATATCTTCTTTCTAAGTCATTGTAAGACATATTGGTATAGGATGGTGAGTGTGTTTTCAAATGTAAAAGGAATGCCAAGAAATCTGAACGTATTTCCCTTGCCTAACCACTTCCAATTATAGTCCTTAAGCTAATCCAAAAATGAAAAGAGGCTTTGTTGGTAACATTGAGTTTCTCTCCATTGTGAATTTAAGATAAAATGTTTACAAAAAATATTTGGGTGGATGAACAAATTTGGAAGGCAAGAAAGTGGAAGTGGGTGGTGGCCAATCTTTTAAGATAACTAGATATCTAGTTGACTCTAACTAGATATCTAATTGACCGTAGTTCTAAATATTTGGTCGACCCTAACCAAATATCTGGTTGAACTTGAGACTAGACATTTGAGTAGACTCTAATTCCTGAGCTAGATTGGATATTTAGTTTTATTAAATATCTAATATACTAGATATCATATCACAAGTAGATATCTAAAGTATTAGATATTAGGCCCAAATTGGATATTTGGTACAAAAGACAAAATCCTCCACATTGATGACATGGGTCATTTTCACCTTGCAATGATTGAATATCCAATCTAGAACATATATATCATCATCTTGAGTTTTTCTCCTTATAGCCAACATCCTCTCTCAAGAGCCTTCTAGCTATGTTCATTTCATTTTTAATTTACATTTTTCTTTATATGTTAAAATCTAGGGTTTAAAAATAGGTACATATATTTTTAAGTGTATTTTCAAAAACAAACTAGCACACAAAAAAGTTCAAATCCCACCCCAGACTTAGCTAAAGATCTACCCTCAAATTCTCCTAAACGACCACCTCTATTGTGAAGGTGTTGTATAGCTTGCATTGTACAATGTTATTCATTCATGTCGTTCATCTAGGGATGGGGAAAGTAATAGTTGGTTAGGCATCTTTAGAACTTATGAAAAATAGACCCATGTGGAGAATAGGACATCCAAATTAAGGGTGATTTGAAGGTAATGAAGGCCAAAAATGACCAAAAAGTGTGAACTTTTCACTTAAAGTATAAATCCAAAACACTACTAGATATAATATTAACCTAGTGAAAAAATATGAAATTTAAGATTTCATTTCTAGTTTTTAAATGTGTAATTTATTCTAATACCTAAATGATAAGAGCTAGTTAAGTAAAGGATGTACAAAAGTGACATTTTCTTCAACTTTGTTAGAGGCAAACACATGGATGTGTACATTGGGCCTAAAAACTATAAGTAAAAGTATTTTTCAAAATCCTTTTATGGACAAATGCAATTGTTGTTGAGCTTGGGATATATTTTTTAAATGATCTTTTATTGAATATCTTTTTCTTTTAAAATTAATTATTTAATATGACTAAGGTATAATTCTGAAACCCCTCATGTATGCAAACCTTAATTTGACTTAAAATAATCATAGCTGATTACTTTCTAAAAATATGTAGAGCATGATGTATATTTTGGGATCATATAATCTAAAAAATAGATTTCAAAATCAAAATACACATTATGTAAAGATTAAAGTGGATCTTCATAAGTCCTACACTACAAAAGCTTACATAAAATGATCCTTTATGAGTCCTACATTGCATCCTCATTAAAGAATTCCACCCTAGATCCTATACAATTCACTCATATTCTAAATTATATCATTTATGTAGACCAACATTTTAATAATTCTATTACTATTCATACTATTGTAAAATAGGGAAAACAAAGTTACAAATGAAATCTTGTTACTAGAGTATGCAAATATGAAATATTGATCTTATTCCATCATTTGACTAACCATAAAATGAATATGTGAAAGTATAAAAATTAGTGCAAATTATAAGAAATCAGTAAACCATGATATTTGACCACATCCCTCCAACTTTATGCAGAGAAACCCTTTTGGGAAAAGAACTCCACCATCAAAGAGAGAACATGTCTATATTAATCTTTGAATAAAGAGTACATAACCAACAAACTCCTCCCTTCAATCTAATAGCAATGTCGTAGTAGTTGTTGACTTATAAATAATCCAAAAATCCTCTATCCAATGTATACAATATTTAAAGAAGAGTCGAGAGGAAGCTAGGCATGAATTCGTAACACCAAGACCACCCAAAACCATTTTATAGAAAAATCCCAAGTCACCCATGTGCTCTAAATCAATTCATCCATTAAAACAAAACATAACTCCCAGGCATACTTGACCACTCCACTTCATGGGCACACTCTCCCCAAAATAGCACTCTATTATGAGACCACAAAACATGTGGAACCCATCTTTAATAATGAAGATGATCCACTCTCTCTCCTATCACCTAGGAATGGGGAAGTGGTGTTAATGAGCGCTAATCAATTTGAAACTTCTACTATCATACTTGAGTCTTCCTCCATGAATTCTAATACAAATAATTTTCCATGCCAACTAGGAGAATAATAATAAAATAATAATATCTCTCAACTACATGGGTGTCCAAGTACCCATTCCAAGGAAGTAAGAGAAGCAACATTATACATTAGGATTGCAATTAAATATTAACTAACATTTTTCCACTTGATATTATACATTGTAATAACAACAATTATAAATAAATCAGGTATATAATGTAAGGCCCATGGCCTCCCTATGTACCAAAAAACTTATCTATGCTCACTAGTTTTGTTGAACACCCATAATACTGAGAGGGGGGGTGAATTAGTATTCTCTTAAAGCATACACTTATTAAATCATTAATCCATTTACCCATTCAACAACACTAAAGCAAATTAAACATGGAATGAACAAGCAAAAAATGTAAGATATGAACACCAAGATTTTTATGTGGAAAACCCAAAAATCCAATGCGAGTGTTAGCTCACAATATATTATGTAGTAACAATACCAAATTACAAAAGAGGCTCACTGCCTTAGGGCTCACTACCCAAGGCTTACTGTCCAAAAGGACTCGCTGTTCAAAGATGCTCATTGCATATAGGCTCACTACCTAAAGAAAGAAGGAGATAGAAGGGTGGATCATTACCAAAATGAATTGCTAGAATTACATCTACAAATGCATGTTTAAAGCTCCAATGATGCTCAAAAAATTGTCTTAAAACTCTTCATCTTGAATTGTTCTGCTACATTGCTCCTGTTCTTACATGAAAACAAGATCTATGTTCTTCTGCACTTGTCACCTTGACAAAAACACTATCTTTCGCATGTCACACACACACACCTTCATATTCACATATACATAATCCAAACATCGAATTGGATCTCATATATATATCTGCAACACTTAGAATCTTCAGATTAGGTCAGCCTACTAAGATGAAGCGTCTAGCTAATCAACACGTAGCTTGTCAGCCAAATTTATTCACCAAAATACATTGCGAACCTAAATAACATTTGAAACACATTCTCATATGTCGGATCCAACTGTAGAACAACTTAGGATAAAGTTCCAATCAATAGAACTTGCCGCACACAAATCAAACTATCAAGTTGACCTCAAACATAGACTGTCATTGATTTAATCTAATTGTCAGATCATAACTTTTATTGCGGACCACAACACTTTCTCAAATTTAGGTCAAAGACTCTTTAGATATCCCCAATCTTACCTTTAAAACCTTAGAGCATAATATTAAATTGTGGCAAAATGCGGACCATCAGAACACATGCCCTATCATAGTCAAACATTGTCAAGCCAAGTAGCGATACTTGCATGCTCACAAATATCTTTCTAGTAGACTTCGGGCTTTGCAACTTTAGATTTAGAGACTTCATATCTGTGTTTACAACACCGTAAAACCACAACAAAATATTCAACACCACAGGAATGCGGACCAAAACAAATGTGTGTTCTACTTTGTTCAATACTATATTTTGTCATGCCGGACTTAGCCAACTTGAATGTAAGGCATATCCGAAAAGCTTATTTATTAATTATGATGTTGAAAATAATTAATTAGTTATATTTTAGAAATAATTATTTAGACTGTTATTTTATGCTTTTATATTTATAGATTTTATAAAGATTCTTTTATTTTATTCAAGAGATATGGGATTGATATTTATTTAGTAGAGCTAATTTTAGTTTATGAGTATATGGGTGATGGAAATGGAAGTGGAAGAGTCTTCTTGGACATTTCAAGAAAGAAGATGAAAGTTTGGTTTTAAAACAAGATTTCTCTTCTTCTTCAGGAGAGTCATTACCACTAATCCAAAGTTTTGAAATGTGAACAGGAAATTGTTATGCAGATGTTGTATGAGGACACCGATCAAGTTGCAAATGATGTTGCTGGAAGCATTTGGTGAAATATCCCTTCTAAAATTTGTAAGAATTGAACTGTAACTTCTTTGGATTTCACAATCATAGCGAAAATAATAATAATAATTTAATAATGCATAGTAAACTGATATCTCTTTATTTGATTCAATAAAAAATATTTCTGTGTGTTTTACAAATCATCAACGATCCTCAGATCTGAGAGTAATGGTATTTAGATATGCATATAGAGTTCACAGATAGCCTGCTGAGTCAAGAACAGATTAGTCTGGTCTTTTTATTGAATATAAATGTGCTTCAGAATATAGAGATCGACACCTTATCTTCTTGTTCCTTTCTCAGTTTGGGCATAAAGTTGTTGATCCTGACATGCTATGATGCATTTTTAATCGTCGATGGTTTTTTTTATGATAGATCAACAAACTTATGGTTGTAGAAATAATTTCAGATACTTAAACTCTTGGCGCTTTACCAAATGACGTACACAGTTATGAAATGAAAAAAATATAATATTGTCTTTGGAATGGAAAATACCTTGTTAAAACCGTAGGCATACTAAGCATAAAAGGAGCTTTGGCAAGAAATACTATTACAAACTAAGGTATATCCTCCCCATCTTCTCACACCTTATTAAATTGTATAGTGTTATTATCTTTTAATTGTTTAGCGCTATATCGTGATGCCCCGCACAAGCATATGGATTTTAATTAGATTAAAGATTAAAAAAGATCTGAACACTTGTGTAATAACTTCTTAAATTAGTGAACCCAGAATAATCTATGGGAATCAACGTCTCGTAACAAATCTTAACGAATATTGGTTTGCATTAAATTACTAGATCAAAAGCTCAAAATTCCTTGGTTAATTTTCTTCCCAATTATGCAAATATTTCATGCCTTTATTTTGGGCGTTTTCTTTACAACTTAGAAACCCCAAGCTTGCAGCAATATTTCTGTTCGAAGTCAGTTTACAAATGTTGCTCAGACTCAAGCATTGACAGGTGGGGAAAACTGTTGATAAATGGAAAGATTTTATTGCTGTATGTGATCATCATGTCTCAGATACACATTCTCCTTATGAGCTTCCATCACTTCCTCAAATAATGAAAATAACTCTTAATAACTACTTCTCATGCCTGAAAGTCTCTCAATCTAACATGCACATTTTGTGGGGTCGCTAATTACGGCTCTCTACACCATTTCATTGTTAAAGTTTCAAAGGTTTGTTTTATCTTTTTGGTAGAACTTGTTATGTTTTATCCTTTAGGATGTTTTAAAATTACTTAGCGTTTACATTATATCTTTATTGACAATTCACGACAATTTCCTTTGGTAAATGGAATGGGATAAACTGCCCTGTTGTGTTTCCAGACAATTCAAGGTAAGTTTCTTGTTGAATTCCGTATCGAATGGTAAGATCATAAGAGGTAAAAGTATTGGAGTTTTTCTTTCAAAATTAAAGCAACAGGGTCTGATCATACATGCTTATCATTGTATTAACTTCTTAAGTAGCAAAAATGATTTGGGCCTAAGTTTTGCCTATTTAATGGCTTAGTAGTCTTAGAAGTACAAGACGGATAGTAATATGTATTGACTAGTTATGTGTCACTGTCACTATCATTAGAGGGGGATCACTAATGGTATCCTGGGAAAATGTTCATTAATTACTATTATTATAATTTCAATGTTTGTGTTTTATAGTATTGTAGACTTTCCATATTCTTTAGTTTTAGAGGAAACAATAAATAATTTTAGTCAAGATCTTTTGTGTGAATAAATACATGATTTTCATAAGTCAATGTATTTAATGTGTGGTCAACTGTGATCATAATCGTGTGAACTTATGAGTAGGTCTTAATTGTATTGATATTAGTTCTGGTGATATTGTTTTCATAGGCTATGAGAAGTATAATACTTATTTTATACTTTAAATATATAAATATATATTTTCATATGAGTACTCAATGAATATACTTTTGATCTTAAGTGTTACTACCGTTAAGGTATTTAATGTGGTTTTAATATTTAAGGGAAATGAAAACATAATAAATTGTTGAATTTGATAAAAAGTATAATTTAGTATCAAATCTTTTGAACTTATGTAAGCATCTAACTACTTATTTAACATGAGTGTGTTGACTTGTTTGATTAGCTAATGTAAATAATATTTTTTTAAAAGTTTCTTATATATTAATTAGGTTTCTTGTAGATTTGATGTATCTTTTCTCATCTTGTAAGACTCCTTGATCAACGAATTATATCTTGATTAATCCTTATTGAATAGGGTACTTTTATCTCTATAAAACTAGGTTTTCTTTAGTAGTTTATTTGAGGTGATTAATGGTTTCTTCTTTTAAAGCTATCATGATGAATGGTGGGACACTAATCATAATTGAAATGATCATTCTTCTTGGAATGGATCTTGAGTTGTCTTAGTGTTTTGAATACATGTTATCTATTTTTTATTTGTTCAATGTCTGAACTATGAAGTCTCTACGCTACGTGTACGTAGGCAAGACCATCATGGATGAGACCCCAAGACAATAGATCAGCCCCTTAGGGCCTTAGGATTTCTAACTTGTGTAAATTTATACTTCTTTTATGTATTTGGAGGATGTTGTACAAAACTGAGGGTTGGTTGAACATATATCTACTACAAAAATCGTTCCATGATCAGGTACACTATAAGGGTCTTGGTATTGCAAATAAGGTTCTTGATGATAGATTCAAAAGTATAAGAAGACTTGACATTATTGATTTTAATTGTTTACATTTATACATATTGATAAAGTGATATTAGTTTGAAGTACATTTAGAAAAAGATGAAATTTTTTCTGACTAAATCTTGTTCGAAAGCTTCTAGTTTAGTTTAGTTATGAAATTAAATGTTATTTATGTTGTGATTGATAATATTGTATGTATTGGAGGATGGAATTGTTGGTATAATGGGAATTGAAAATGTGAATTTGGTAGTTGTATTATGTTATGGAAGTTTTGTTATTAAGAGAAAATTTATATATAGTTTTCTTTTATCATATTATTGTTTTAATTTATGAGAAGAAATGCAAAGAAAGTTAGTTATTTTTCATATTCTCTTATAGAAGTTCTTTTATGAATAATTCTATTTGTACATGGGAGTTTATGTGCTATATGGGAGCTACGATAAGGGAGTTATAGAAACTTATGCCCCTTTTGGGGAATAATCATGATGATGATGTTGATGTTGAGGGAGTTTGTGATATGGGAGAAAAGAGTTTTCTAAATTATGATTATTTTATCTATAAATTTGTTGAAAAAAATAATTTTATCATGCATTCTCTTCAAAAAAAAGAAAATGCTGTAAACTTTTGTAACAGATTCTTGGAAGGATCTTGGAGCGATAGAGGAAAAATGGCTTAAAATTACAGGGGCTGATCCTAGCCTAGATAATGGAGGTATGAAATTTGTTGATAATTTTCTTTTTCTTGCTTAGATTATTGTTTGATTTATTGATTGGAAATGTTAAAATTTGTTTTTTGTGAATTGATATAAAAATTGAATTATCTTGTTGAGAAAGGAGTGGTGGATTCCTCTTTGGGGGTGATTTTCATGGTGTATGGTACTGGTGTGTGGGAGTTGATGTTGCGCTATGTGAGCTATTGGGAATTGATACTACTCTATGTGAGCTATTGGGAGTTGATGTTTCTCTGTGTGAGCTATTGTGAGTTGATGTTGCTCGGTGTGAGCTATTGGGAGTTGATGTTGCTCTGTGTGACCTATTGGGAATTGTTCTTGCTCTGTGTGAGCTACTAGGAGTTGTTGTTGCTCTATGTGAGCTATTATTTTGTTTTTTGGGAGCTACATGTGATTGGGAGCTACTGATGTGTTAAGGGATCTACATTTGTGAAAATGGCAGTAACTTTCTAAACTTTGATTATTCATAACTACTGAATGCTCATAATTGTATAAGTTTTATGATAAACTCTTTATGTGGTATACGTTGGAGCTCCATGCGGTTTGAGACCACCACATTCCCCTCCTGCCCTTAGGTGGCTCGTTTGAAGTCACATGGTGATTATAATGTTAAGTTTTGTGAGAATATTTAGAATTTGTGTTTGGTTAATTTTCTTTTCATAATTAATCCAAAAAATTTAAAATTTCTTTAGGATATTTGTTTGATTGTCCTTTTGCCTCAAGGATTACTTTATTAAAGTTTTGGTCTTAATATAAATTGATGCTTGGATTTCCACTATTTTATTTGTTCTTATATGAAGTCTTGATTATTAATTTTATTTGAAATTGTTACCTATTGGAAAATTTCTTTATTTTGAGGCTTTATCATTGTTAGTTGCTGGCTTGTGTGGAGTAATGTGAATGGTGTTGATTGCCATACCTAAGAGAGGTCCCTAGCAAGTTGTATAGGGGAGTAGATGGCATGGGGAATGTATATTATTAAATTTTATAAGATCTATTCTGTGGCGTTATAGTTCTATTTGGCACTAATCATCCTAATTCCATTGAAAACATATATAATGTATCAAAATGATATTTGTGATGCTTAAGTGTTAAGAGTAATTTGCAATGAACTTGATTATCAGTAATATTTAGATGATAAAAATATGTTTTATATCGATGGAAAGAATGATGTAACTAATTTTTTTTGAAAAGAAGGGAATTACTGTGTGTCACTAGAAAAGAAAGAAAGATTGTATGGGCTGAGTTGTACTTGGACATCCAAGCTAAGAAAAGAATGAATTGTATTTCCGTGAATGTTCTAGTTAAATCTTGAAAGAAATCTACTATTATTGTTTATGTGTTTAAATTTGTCATGAATGATGAAATTTTATATGAGTATTATTACTATACTGCTTGAATTTGGTGTTGTGATGGAAAGCATAACTGGGAGTTGATGATTAAGGGAATTCTTTTTGGGAGTTTCTTGTTAAGGGAGTTTGGGAGATGATTGTTTTATGGTGATTGGATGTATATTATTTTATGAAATTTATTTTAAGAAAATTGTTCTTTTATGGAGTTGGGAGATCAATGTTATTTGGGAGTGATTGATTAAGGGAGATTGTGGGAGTTGATTGAATAAGGGAGTTGATGTTTATAGAAATTTTGATTTTTATAATGAAGTAAGTGTAATTATTATGTGAGATTAAATTCTTGAGAAAAGATTTGAAATCTGTTAAAATGTTTCTTTTTATTTTCTCGGGGGTGGATTTGATTGGTTGAATCCTATGGTTGGGTGGTGAGCAAATTTGGATAATTATTAATTTTGTGGTTGCAGATGAAGTGAGCTAATATGGATTGATAACTAAATCTATTATTGTGATGTGAAAACTAGTATGGTTGAGTGAATGTAGAAATTCTCTATATTTTCCCCATTTGGTTTCAAGTTTTGTACTATGGCAAAAAGAATATATTTAATCAACTTATGAGAACTAACTTTTGTTGAAAATCTGAAGTCAAGAATATGCATTGCTCTTGATGACTTCTAGGGGGAAGTCCATTCTTGGGGGAAGAACATAAGGCATATCTAGAAAGCTTATTTATTAATTATGAGGTTAAAAATAATTAATTAGTTATATTTTTATAGAAATAATTATTTAGATTGTTATTTTATGCTTTTATATTTATAGATTTTATAAAGATTCTTTTATTTTATTCAAGAGATGGGATTGATATTTATTTAGTGGAGCTAATTTTAGTTTATGAGTATATGGGTGATGGAAATGGAAGTGGAAGAGACTTCTTGGAAGTTTCAAGAAAGAAGATGAAAGTTTGGTTTTAAAAGAGGATTTCTCTTCTTCTTGGAGGAGAGTCGCTACCACTAATCCAAGGTTTTAAAATGTGAATAGGAAATTGTTATGCAGGTGTTGTATGACGACACTGATTAAGTTGCAAATGATGTTGTTGGAAGCATTCAGTGAAATATCCCTTCTAAAATTTGTAATAATTAAACTATAACTTCTTTGTATTTACAATCATAGTGAAAAAAATAATAATAATGCATAGTAAATTGATCTCTTTATTTGATTCAAGAAAAAATATTTTTGTGTTTTTACAAATCATCAATGATCTTCAGATATGAGAGTAATGTTATTTAGATATGCATACAGAGTTCATAGATAGACTACTGAGTCTAGAATAGATTAGTCTGGTCTTTTTATTGATTATAAATGTGCTCCAGAATATAGAGATCGACACCTTATCTTTTTGTTCCCTTCTCAGTTTGGGCATAATGTTGTTGATCCTAACAGGATATGATGTGTTTTTAATCATTGATGGTTTTTCATTATATATCAGCACACTTATGGTTGTAGAAATAATTTCAAATACTAAAAGTCTTGGCACTTTACCAAATGACATACATAGTTATGAAATAAAAAAATATAATATTGTCTTTGGAATGGAAAATACCTTATTAAAACTGTAGGCATACTAAGCATAAAAGGAGCTTTGGTAGGAAATATGTGTTGCAAACCAAGGTATATCCTCCCTAGCTTCTCACACCTTATTAAATTATATAGTGTTATTATCTATTAATTGTTTACACTATATCGTGATGCCCTACACAAGCATATGGATTTTAATTAGACTGAAAACAAAAAAATATATTTGAACACTTGTGTAATAACTTCTTAAATTAGTGAACGTAGAATAATCTCTGGGAATCAACGTCTCATAACAAATGTTAATGAATACTAGTTTGCATTAAATTACTAGATCATAAGCTCAAAATTACTTGGTTAATTTTCTTCCCAATTATGCAAATATTTCATGCCTTTATTTTGGGTGTTTTGTTTACAACTTAGAAACCCCAAGACTACAGCAATATTTCTTTTCAAAGTTAGTTTACAAATGTTGCTCAGACTCAAGCATTGATAGGTGGGGAAAACTGTTGATAAATGGAAAGATTTTATTGTTGTATGTGATCATCATGTCTCAGATACACATTCTCCTTATGAGCTTCCATCACTTCCTCAAATAATGAAGATAACTCTTAATAACTACTCCAGATTCTCGAAAGTCTCTCAATCTAACATGCACATTTTGTGGGGTCGCTAATTACGACTCTCTACACAATTTCATTGTTAAAGTTTCACAGGTTTGTTTTATCTTTTTGGTAGAACTTGATATGTTTTATCCTTTAGGATGTTTTAAAAATATTTAGCGTTTATATTAGATATTTATTGACAATTCATGACAATTTTCTTTCGTAAATGGAATGGGATAAACTGCCCTGCCATGCTGCCAGACAATTCAAGGCAAGTTTCTTGTTGTAGTCCATATCGAATGGTAAGATCATAAGAGGTAAAAGTATTATAGTTTTTCTTTCAAAATTAAAGAAACATGGTCTGATCATACATGCTTATCATTGTATTAACTTCCTAAGTAGCAATAATGATTTGGGCCTAAGTTTTGCCTATTTAATGGCTTAGTAGTCTTAGAAGTACAAGATGGATAGTAATATGTATTGTGTAGTTATCTACACTATCATTAGAGGGAGATCACTATTAGCATAATACATATTACATTATTTACTATTCTACGTAACTACATTTCATAGTTACGTTAGTTACTGTAGTTATCTTATAACTGCCAACTACTATGTCCACTGTGCATAGTATTTATACTCATGTTGTATATGGTTCTATCATCGAATACATTTTCTTCTACTTTCTTATCATTAAATTGTATCAAAGCCAGGCCCAGGCTAGGAGCCCAAAGCACATGAGAGGTGTGGCTTAAGGGGGTGTTGGTGTTGGAAATAAGCCACACCCAGACTGATGATGGACTGGGTTGTAGCAAAGCATGTGTTGAGATATATCCGAGGCATAGTTGATTATGGTCTGGAATATAAGAAGAACAATTAGTTCTTCTTACAGGGATATACAAACTTGGATTATGTAGGATTTGTAGATGACAGGAAGTCAACCTCAGGGTATGTTTTTCATCTCGAATCTGGGCCAATTTCGTGGGTTAGTAAGAAGCAAACTGTTGTTGCTCTTTCATCCACTGAGGCTGAATATTGCACCGCATGAGGAGTTGTGTGCAAAGTGATTTGGTTATGTCGCATTCTGGCAGATATGGACATTCTTGAAGAGAAGTCACCAGTTCTCTATTGCAACAATCAGGGTGTGTTAAAACTTGTGGAGAATCTAGTTTTCCATGAGCACACTAAGCATATTGAGGTCGAGTGTCATTACATTCAGGACCAAGTTTTGAACCACCACATCCAGCTCTAGTACTGCCCTATAGACTCTCAGATAGCAGATATGTTCACCAAATCTCTTGGTAGGATCAAATTTGACCTATTTAGGGGGTACATTTGTGAAAGCAATGTATTAAGGGGGGGAATGTTAGCATAATACATATTACATTGTTTACTATTCTACATAACTACATTTCATAGTTACGTTAGTTACTACAGTTATCCTATAACTTCCAACTGCTATGTCCACATGTTGTATCTGTTTCTATCATCCAATACATTTTCTTCTGCTTACTTATCATTAATCACTAATGTTATTGTGGGAAAACATTTATTAATTACTATTGTTATAATTTTAATGTTTGTGTTTTATAGTATTATAGTTTTTCCATATTCTTTAGTTTTAGAGGAATCAATAAATAATTTTAGTCAAGATCTTTTGTGTGAATAAATACATTATTTTCATAAGTCAATGTATTTAATGTGTGGCCAATTGTGATAATAACTGTTTGAACTTATGAGTAGGTCTTAGTTGTATTGATATTAGTTATGGTGATATTGTTTTCATAGCCTATGAGAAGTATAATACTTATTTTATACTATATATATATATATATATATATATATATATATATATATATATATATATATATATATATATATATATATATATATATATATATATATATATATATATATATATATATATATATATATATATATATATATATATATATATATATATATATATATATATATATATATATGAGTACTCAATGAATATAATTTTGATCTTAAGTGTTATTACTGTTAAGGTATTTAATGTGATTTTATAATTTAAGGGAAATGAAACCATAATAAACTATTGAATTTGGTAAAAAGTATAATTTAGTATCAAATCTTTTGCACTTATGTAATCATCTAACTACTTATTTAACATGAGTGTGTTGAATTGTTTGATTAGCTAATGGAAATAATGTTTTTTAAAAAGTTTCTTATATATTAATTAGGTTTCTTGTAGATTTGATGTATCTTTTCTCATCTTGTAAGACTCCTTGATCAACGAATTATATCTTGATTAATCCTTATTGAATAGGTTACTTTTATTTCTATAAAACTAGGTTTTCTTTAGTAGTTTATTTGAGGTGATTAATGGTTTCTCATTTTAAAGCTATCATGATGAATGGTGGGACACCAATCATAATTGAAATGATCATTCTTCTTGGAATGGATCTTGAGTTGTATTAGTATTTTGATTACATGTTATCTATTGTTGATTTATTCAATGTCTGAACTATGAAGTCTCTACACTACACGTACGTAGGCAAGGCCATCATGGATGAGCCCCTGAGACAATAGGTCAGCCCCTTAGGGCCTTAGGCTTGCTAACTTGTCTAAATTGATATCTCTTTTATGTATTTGATGACCTTGCGGAACTAATTTTTTCATTTAGTGTGCAGATTCTGGTCTGATAACTATGCAGGATATTAGAGTAAATAAAGTTTCTTCTCACTTTGTGAATGGATGACTATTTGGCAATTACTATAAATGTGTATATATTGTATAACTGTATACGAAATGTTTGTAATTAAGTTTCGGTTATGATGTATGATATTATACTTATGTTTGATTTTGAAGAATATTAAGTTACAAAAAGTAAATTTTCACCTGTAATCATATTTCTTTATTTATTTCCTTACCAAATTAATTATTATTGTTAATTTGTTGAGTGGGCATTACATTGAAGGTACACTTCTAGAGATGATCAAAAGTTGAAACTTTGTATTTAAGATCATCTAAGGACTATAGACATCATACCAGAACTGCAAGACCAGATCTTCAATTGCGGACCAACACTGATCAAAATACCATCTCTCTATCAAGTTATCTCTATAATTTGCCAACACTTAGCTAAAATGTTAAAGTCTACTTTGCCAGACCAAAATCTTTGTTCCAACATTGTTCCTTTTCTTGTTGTCATCAATGAAAACACCATCAAATATCATGCTCAACTAAACTAACTTATACCAACAGTGTCTCTATCAATGATGTTTGCCAAGTTGCCAACATTCTCCCTCTTTGGCATTGATGGAAACACTTGATGTGAAAAACTGTTATACTGCCCCCCTTACTCTTTTCACACTGCTTCATGCTTCTCTCCTTGTTTTTTAATTATTTTTCTTTTGTGTTTTTCACATGCTTCATTCTCCCCCTTTAACATCAATGGAAAAGGTGTATGTTATAGAAATATGTACAAATGACCAAAACTTCAAAACTGTTTGTACTATCTGCATATATACAAGTGAAGTCAAATACCTTACTGATTTGTAGGGATAATATCTTATTAGAGTTTCTTTAGTTGCACCACATCTTCATCCCACCTAGCCTTAGCATCGCTCAAAATTAATATATGCGCATTAACCTAGGACACCAACTCTTCTCCCTTCTTCACGGTAGCAGGGGCCTCAATGATTTACTTTGTCTCATCTGTAGCTACTACAAGTTTGGCCATGGATGCAATCTTGAAGCTCATTATCTCCCAAAACTGAATCATCCTGTGTTTTATTACCTCCTTCTAGGTCTGTAACTTATGTATGACATAATGAATGGTCTCAACTTCTACTCTTTGATTGCCAATGGCATCCTTCACCAGATCATAACTTCTAGAGATCTTCATTATTTGGGTTTTCCATTCATCTATTTTCTCTTTTATGTCCTTAGTCTTCTCAGGCCATGTAAAACAAAATTGATATAGTTCACTAGCTTCTTTAATGGTTGTCTATGCATACTCTATGCTTTTATCTAACCAAATTTTGTCTTGAGCAAATTTGTCACTAAGCTCAACTTTAATCTCTTGCTATCAATCTTTGCCCTTACCTTCTTTTCAACAACTTGTTCAAGGGACTCAAAATGAGAGTTGATTGATTTAATAAGTTTCTTCAATTGTGCAGTAGGAGCCAAGGATGTATCTCTCTCTATTCCAGGCATAATCTTTTCAAAAATTGCCGATGCATCTCCAATCAGCTCACTGTCCTCCATATAGGATTTTAATATATCTTCTTGTGATGTGGTCTAAACAATTGTCCCAAGTCTTAGCTTCTATAATGGGGACATTGTGGCAAGTTTAATTGGCCCTTGCAATATCTTAGGTGCAGTCAAAATCTGAGCTTCCTTTTGCTTCTCCAAAAAAACTCTCATAAAGTCAACTAACTCCTCAATAGTGTCATTTTATCTTCAACATGAGACATCTTAGCATGACACCTTTTCGAAGGGTCTTCTTGAATGAGTTCTTGTTCATTTCCTTCTATTTCCAGAGCAAGGTTGTCAATCATTTGTTTGTTAGCTTCTTCTCTATGTTCACCTTGTCCTTCATATTTAATTTCCTTAGATACTACTTTTGCTTCCTCAAATTTATTTTTCTCTTCAGACTCTTTCATCTCTTCATATTGCTCAAAGCTTACCAGAGGAGGTGTTCCACCTTGATCCACACTCTATTCTAGATTCTCATCTTAAACTGTATTAGGCTTATCAATATTTTGTTCCTCTTCATCAATGTCTACCATAGTTGAGATTTGTAGTTCATGTAGCACACTTAGTGTAGTCTCCTCAGTCTGTTTAACCAGTTTCTCAATGTCACCAGACATTAGAGTATTGACTCTTTTCTTTGTTCTAAATTTTTCACCAAGCTTCTTAGTGACTTTGACCTTTTCTTCACTGGTTATATTTAGGGAAAGTTTCAATAAAACATACTCCTTTATCTTAGCATCTTTGGCCATGGCCCCTTCTTTTCTTATTGTCATGATGCTGGAAAGATTATCTGGTAAGTCATCTATGACTTCAATTAGGGATTTATTGAGCATATCCAAAAATCTTACAACTTTTGTTTCAAGTATCATCTTGTCTGCATCTGAGCTTTCATCATATATACTAGCAATAGGTTTCAAATTCCCATGCTGAGCCATTGCATTTACTGTGGCTTCCTAGGATATTGTTGTTTCATCTTCTTTGGTGTCAATCTTCTTCGCTTTCTTCTTCTTGTTGTCCTTAACCTTTCCAAAGAGCTTCTCCTTTCTTATTGTTGTGGTCTCATATGTTTTTGCTTTCTTTGCCTTGATTTCTTCATAAGTCTCTATCTCTTATTCTTCTTCTCCTCCACTGAGGCTCACATACACTCTTTTGGTGGCCTTTGCTTTCTTTCTTTTATGCCTTCTCTCTGCAAGCTCTATCTTTTATTTCTCAACCTTATCTATAGGGAGTGGTTCAAAGCTCTTAGAGGTATCTATAGCATCTAGGAGGAGGCTCTTGTTCTTCTTCTTGAGCTGGAAGTAGGCTTTTCTAGTTTAGATTTCTCTTCTTCCTTCTTCGAAGCCTTTTCTTTTGTAGTCTTCTCTTCTGTAGCCTTTTCTTCTGGAGCTTTAGCTCTATCTTGGTCTATTTTCTCCTTTGTGAGTCCCTTGTTTATAGCATAATCTTCTGCCAACTTTCTTGATTTTATCTGTGATTCTGACTGAGTATGTTCTAGATGCACTTTGAGAGATTTTTCTTCAAAGGTTCCAAACCTTTCCTCTTTTGGGTCCTTAGGTTTTCTTAACATCAAATCAACAAAACTAGTCAATATATCCTCTGTGACTTCATATCCCATTACTGGGATCCACACTATTCTTGGTTCGACTACTTCCATGAGGCATTTGTCTTTGTCTACCATAAACACAATCTCTTTTTCATATTTCTCCACAAGCCTTTTAGGGATCCTAGCCCTAGCCTGCATTTTCTTTTGGAAATTCTTAAAGTAACCCCATAATGTTGCATTTTGTTTATCAACATCTCCTAGACTCTACAGATGATTTCTAATTTGAACTACTACCGAAGAATGATTTAACCAAGCAATGTTACCCATACCTGGTAATGCTTTTAGAAAGTAGAACAATAGGCAGATGATTAGAGTACCATATTTGAAGGGGTACTTAGTGTCCTTTGTCATTTTCAGATTATCCATCAATTGTTTCTATAGAAACTCACACAGGTCAATTTGCATTCTTCTTCACCATCTAAAAGCCTATGTAGATAACCATAGCCAAGATAGAGTTCTCCTTGTTTGAGAAATATACTTTATAACCAATCACCATGGAAGAAAACCTTACCACTGAATCTTCTATGTCATTAACAGTTAGTGCCCTTTTATCAAATTTAGCAGCTGTTAACTCCATCACTATATTATTCTTTACAGCCTTCAAAGTCAAAACTATTTTGGTAGAACACATACCAGTGACCACCTTGATGGCATCCTTAGTAATCATATGCGTCATGTCTAACCACATGAATTTGTCACGTATTCTGCTTAGGGCATACCAAACCCAAGCATCTTTAGAAAAACTAGGAAAATCAATCCATACATCCAGTTTCTTCTCATGCAGCACACTATACTCTTCTTTCAGCTCAAACTTATCATCAATTAGTTTATTCAGGTAAATTTGTCCTAACTTTTTGTGATCATACTCTTCTAGGTTTGCATGTATATATGCCCTAACATCTTTAGTATGCATGATGCCAAACGAGACCTAAAAGAATGCACCATCTGGATCTATTTCTAAGGATTTGAAAGGGTGCTTGAACTTAGGTCAAGGCCTCTCTGCAATCTCAACAACTTGTGGGGTTGACATCTTTCATTGCTTAACAAAGATTTTACAAGAATGAGAATTATAAATATGTTTTGCTTCCAGTTAGGGTTTATTTACACCAAACAATTGAATTCTCTTCATCTTCTCTGCTTAGATCTCCTTGGTTACTTGAGTGTTCGAATGCAATGTGAATTTCTTTTGAATAATATTGCCTATAAACCCTTTTCATCAAAACCCATTTGCCATAAATGCTTGTTTTAAAAAAGTTGTTAGACACTTTCTCTGTCACTCACAATAGATGTAAATTTCTCCGCAATCTTCTGCATT
Organism: Cunninghamia lanceolata; assembly: GCA_027924645.1. Classification (NCBI taxonomy): domain Eukaryota; kingdom Viridiplantae; phylum Streptophyta; class Pinopsida; order Cupressales; family Cupressaceae; genus Cunninghamia; species Cunninghamia lanceolata. The sequence continues at coordinate 2,321,792 of BSBN01000246.1, forward strand.
AATCTATTTTCTACCAAATTTTTCTCCAAAAGTTTTGATATACTATTGTTCAACTCATGTCCTTGTACTGTCTATCAGCACCACTGTTTTGTCTAGGGGAACAATATTTTTCATTGAATCTCCCACTGAGCCATAGCTCCCAATTCACTTCTCGAAGGAAGTATCTGCACCAGAGGCTCGTACGGACTCATTCTTGACTTCATGTACTTCCTTCTTAACCCAAATCATGTTCATCTCCTTCTTAGTCTTTACCAGATTAATCTTTTGTACTAGTTTCCTCATTTCTATCTGATTATCCTTTTTCATGTTCTTTCTTCAGCAAAACCTTGCAATATGTCTAGGTCTATTGCAATTTAAGCACACAATATTTTTCTGACCAGTTCTCCTTCCATCCATTCTTGGCTTGCATTGGTTAGCCTTGTGTCCAAATCTACTACATGCAAACCAATTTCCATTGAAAGATTGAGCATTCCTTCCATTGTTATAGTTGTTCCTTACCTGACTTCTACATTCAATAGCTTTATGACAAATTCTTTTGCATGTAAAGAAGTTGCCTTTGAAGGGTTGAGCATTCCTTCCATCTAGTCATCATATAACTTGAATTGAGTTCTACTACTATGCCTACATTGAGGTTATATTCAGTGCATGGTTTTCACTTGAGATGATAACTATTAATAGTTTGGAGTTCAATCATTCTTTAGGGAATGCATTTTGCAGTCTTACAATTTAACATTAGCATTTTCCTTTCTATTTGTCTAAACACATTTGTTGTTTGCTTTTCTCAAAGAAAGGAGGAAAAGTCCATATGTTTAGCTAAAGGGGACTTAGTACTTTCACCATTCTATGATCTACAAGCACTAGATTGTGCATTCCATAAGAAACTAGGGTTGGTGCTTCTCAACAAATTGTCTAATTGAGTTATTAACATGTGCCACTTAAACTGTAGCTTTCTTCAAAAGTTTGGATAGTGTGTCTTCTATACAATCAAACATCTTGGACTTTCAATGCCTTTTGGGACTATCATATTTTGAAAAAAGGTGACTATCTTTAATGATTTTTCTTTTGTCAATCTCATAAATGAATGGGCAAGATATCATCTTATGAACCATGAATACCATAACACCAGTTTCTCCTTTGCATATGCCACCATGGAAAATTTCTCAACACTGAGGTGAATAAATATGTATCTTAGACACTAGTAACACGCCAAACCAAGTATCTTTAATATCAATGATAAACACACCAACAAACTCCCCCTTTGTCATTGATGGAAAATTCAACACCATCAACCAACTCTCTCCCCCTTTGACATCAATTGACAAATGAGCACATAATCTTACTCCCCCTGTCAAGACTAGGTTATACAAATCATTCTCAAGATGAGCAAGAGACTGTTAAACTATTCTAAGATCAAGACACTAAGCATATCAATACTATATATCAAGTCAACTGTAACTGACCATAGAAAAAGCTATGTAGTACTTGGAGGACACCTCTACAACAGATGTTTCACAATGCAAACAAGAAATTGATACCATTGAATTCAACCAGATGTGTAAACAATGACTTTGTTACAAGAAAGCACACTATCCATTCAAAATACAGAGACACTGTTAAAGCACTAGTACTATCACAATACATGACTATCTCAAGGAAAACATTACTGTCAATAGGATGACAATCACTTTTGCACCAACTAACAACCCTGTCATATAGTTGATATCAAACTCCTTATAAGAAGGAATAAGTAATGAAACACAAAGTACCTTTGCATTTTGCATCAAATACCTTTGACTTTTCAACATATATCAAGTATCAACATCATGAATGCAATATATTTTGGAAAATCCACACCATTGTCACTAGAAAAATCAGATAGGGGACTGCTTACACTCTCTATGTCATGCATACCCACTGTCAGTTCTGTCATTACACTTGCACTATTACCATCATTTTTACCAAACACACATTACACAGTCAAGTACTAAAAACATGCATATAAATCATTGGCAAAGCATCATAGTCTTGACCAATAGTGATTGTGAGCACAGACAAATACTGACCAAGAGAAGCATCATTTCATTATCTATTATCACTTGTCAAAACATCTCACAGTGTTGTAAAACATAGAGATACACTGTCCATGCAAAGTGAATAGCACTATCAAGATGGAACTTGTGATCTACAAGGGCACTTCTATTGTACTGTGACTAAGATCACAATCTAAGCATCAAAGTATTATTTAAAAACCATTGTCCAAAATCCATATCATATTGCAGATAATAAACATGAATGTCTCTAACACTTTAACCATATCATTGTCCATCATCAACAAAAAGCAAATCAACTATGCATTTGCAAGTTCTAACACCACAGATAGTGAATTACAAAAACATGTTGCAAAAATGAATGGATAGCATTACCCCCCTACAAACCATTGTCAATAGTTTGTATATCACAGGCTTCTTCAAGGGCCTCCAGTAGAAGTGTTTTATTTTATAGCTTGATGGTTTCTATGTTGCATGAATCCTATAAAATGAGCTTGCTACTAAGGTAGAGAAGTCTAGGAAGCAATTGAAAGGAAGGAAGAACATATCTAAGAAGATTGTGGAGTCAAGAAGGTAAATATTCTTTCAAAGAACATGTTAAAGTTACTTATTTGCTTTCTGTTACAAAGAGGCAATTTACTTATTACATTGTTGCATTCTATTTGTGCAGACCAAGGTAGGAGATGCAGCAAAGAAGAAGAAGTAATGCAACAATTAGCAATATTAAGCAAGTTTTGATACATTTATTGAGATTTTGAGATGTAAAAACCCATGATGAAATATTTAGGCTTCATTTGTCTAGTTCTTTAATGTTTTGGAGCTGTATAAGTAAAAAATAGAGCATTGTAACTTAGTTTTCTCAATCACAACACTGAGAAAGACACTTTGTAACATTTTTTTCAAAGCAAAGAGACATATTTAATTCTTGTATCTACTATAAGAAGACCTTTTCTCAATAAAATTTTAGTATTTTTCCTTCTTAATAGCTATTTCATTATGTGCAAATGAATGATTGATTATGTTTTTTTGTGTTTTATGTTTAAACCTCAAAAGCATTATCTCATTTTCAGCACTTTTAGGTAGAAATCAATGAACAAAAATAATTAAATAAACTACCAATTGACAGAAATCAAAATATATGACTAAATCAATGACTAAAAATATATTACCAAATTGATCAATCAAAACAACAAATAAATGACTAAAAATGGTTTAGTCATAAATTTGGTCACGTTATAAATGACCAGAAATAAAATACTAATGGTCACGTGACCAAGTTCAGTGAATAAATATGACTAAATCAATGACTAAATTAATGACTAAATATACTACCGAATTGATCAATCAAAACAACCAATAAATGAATGAAAATGGTTTAGTCATAAATTTGGTTGCATTATAAATGACCGACAATAAACTATTAATGGTCACGTGACCAAGCCTAGTCATTTATATGCAATTTTTAGTAGTTTTTTTAGTCGTTTATTGTTGTTTTTGTACTAGTGAATTTGCCTGGTAAGAATGAAGATAAGGAACATGTTTTTCAATTGGACTTTAAGGATTCTAATGTCTGATTAAGAAGACCCTCTGATGAGGAGATAAAATCCTTAACTATTGCTAAAATCACTCAGGTGAAGAGTGACTACAACTTGAGAAGTAAAAAAACTTAAGGGGAAAGTAGTACCATGGGAAATGCAGGTAGCATTTTCATTAAGGAAAAATAAAATGCCCCTAATATTCCCAAGAAAGATGTGGGTACTCAAAGTAAGTCAAAGGAAATAGTGGTGAAATGTAATCCACATCATAATCCACATCCTAGGACTAAAGTGTCAGCTGAAAAGGATAATGTCAAGAAAATCCCTATTGAAAGTAATCATACTAAGGACAAGGGAAGTGCTCCTTAGAATCCTGTTGTAAACTCCGATGTGACTCATATTAGTACTCTGCCCAAGTACATGCCATTGCATATGGCTCATGTGTTTAGCCAGATTAGAGTGATAGTCCCTCTACTAGAAATGGTGAGAATCCTAGAGCGTATGGACATGGCCTTATCTGTGATTGAGGAGGTAGTCCCCAATGTGCTAGGGATAAATAATGAGAACAACAAGAAGTTTGATAAAAAAGGAAAGATATCACAAGAAGTTAAGAAATGGAGTTCCAAAACACTAGAGGTATATTTGGGGACTACTTTGGATAAATTCCCATCCTGGGTAGGCCCTTTCTTTGTCACCCTGATAATAAAGGGTAGGTTTGTTAAGAACTATATGATTGACTCAGGGGCTTCTACTAATATAATGCCACTTGGAGTAATGGAAACACTAGGCTTACAAGTTACTAAGGCTTATGGGAAGTGTTTTTCTATGGACTCTAGGGAAGTCCCTATCATTGGAGTCATGAAGGATGGAAAAAAAGAAGTCTCCTTAGATAATTGATGGTATTGACAAGGGTGATGACCAGGTGTGGTTCTTAGATGTTGATATGGATAATTTCAGAATTGAGGCATTTAAGACTGATCAGAATGATAAGAAAGATTAAAATGTCTAGACTTCCCCTGATAGTGATGGCCTGTGGTCCATGTAATTTGATGGAGCTTGTTCTAGAGAAGATTCCAGAGCTAGGGTTGTGCTTATTTCCCCATCTAGAAAAACATTCAAATCATCTTTTAAATTGAGTTTCGAATGCAATAACGATATTGTTGAGTATGAAGCCTTGCTCCTAGAATTGACAATGGCCATCAACTATGGAGTTAGAAAGGTCAAAGTCCAACAAGATTCTAAATTGGTTGTTTAACAAATAAGATCCAAATATGCTTCTAAGAACCAGAGACTCAAGAAATACAAAAATGTTGTTTGGGACACAATAGAGGAGTTTGATGCTTTCTCCATTGATTGGGTAGAGAGAAGTAGAAATGTAATGGCTGATTTTATATCTAACAATGTAGTCATATTAAAGGATTTAACCCTAGAAGGAATCTTAGAGGTTGAGGTGTTGACTAGACCTTATGTCTCGGATAATGTGTGCCATTGGAAAGTTTTTAGGGATGATCAAGGCCTAGAGACAAGTTCATGAACTATATTGATGAGTAGCAAGGACAGGAAAATTATTTCTAGAATTTTTTTGAGACAGTGGAAAGGAAAGAAACTATATTTGGAAATGAGATTATCCAGCTAAAGACAAACAAAATTCCAAGAGAGTTGGTTCTTTGGAGAGAGTGTTTGATGATAATGACAGAAAAACTACCAAAATATCACTAGTACATCAAAATGATTTGGAGGAGGTAAATCTTGGGACTAAAGCCCAACCAAAATGTGTCTACATAGGTTAGTCATTAAATCCCAAGATTAGGACAATGCTGATTATTTTTCTCATGAAATATAAAAGGGTCTTTGCATGGTCTTATGATGATCTTAAGTCATATAGGGAGGACCTTTTCCAACATGAAATCCCATTGAAACCATATGCAAAACCCTTCAGGAAAAAACAAAAGGCCCATAAACCCCACCTTAAGGCCTAAAAAGTAGCAAGAATTGGCTAGGTTGAGTGAAGGGGTAATTATCATGCCCATCAAGGATTCAAGTTGGGTATATAATTTAGTTTCTGTTAGGAAGAAGAATGAGGATATTAGGCTTTGTGTATATTTTAGAAATCTAAACATTGCACCGTTGTAAGATAATTATCCTTTGTCAAATATGGAGGCCATGTTGCAGAGGGTAATTAGCTATGAGCTCCTATCGATAATGACTGGATTTTCAAGATACAATCAAGTGATGGTCAAGGAGTCTGAATAGTATAAAACTGCATTCACTACTCCATGGGACACCTATGTGTATGTCAGAATGCCTTTTGGATTAACAAATGCAAGGGCCACATTTCAAAGGGCTATGGATGTAGCTTTTTCTCATCTCATTAATGTCATAATGGTGGTTTATGAAGATGATTTGACTACTTATTCAAAAATGGAAGGAGATCACAATGGACATTAAGAACAATTTTTTTAAAGAAGCATAGAGTTTGGCATATCCCTAAATCCCAAGAAGTGTATGTTTTGGGTAGTTGAAGGAAAATTGTTAAGCCATATAGTATCCAAAGATGCGATCAGGATTGATCCTAAGAGAGTTGTAGCCATTGATAGAATACCAATTCCTAAAAATGTAAAAGGAATTCAGTCTTTCTTTGGACATATAAACTTTGTAAGGAGGTTTGTCACTACCTTTGTAAAGAACTATGAAGCCCATTTCGAAAATGTTGAAGAAGGGGAAAATTGTTTCCTAGGGTGATGAAGCCACTCAATTATTTCATGATATTAAATACAACATAAAGATGACACCTATATTGAAATCACTTGACTTTTCTAAACCCTTTAAATTGTTTTCATTTGCATCTTTCCACACTATATCTGCAGTGGTCTTGTAGAAGAATGATGAAGGATATTAGCAGCCAATTGCATTCTTTAGCAAGTCCTTGTAGGCTACAAAACTAAAATATGATATTATGGAAAAATAGACACATGCCTTGTTGAAATCTATGAAGAACTTGAGACCCTACTTGGTGGGGACAACTATAGTAGCATATGTGCCTCTTGTAGTGGTTAAAGATATTTTTGGGTGACAAGAGGTGATTGGGAGAAGATGCAGTCAGATAAACAACATCTAGGAATTCAACATTAATGTCTAGATTACCAAACTAGTCAGAGGACAAGGTCTGGAAAAGTTAATGGCTAAATTTTTTTTTGAGGCAGCCCAAGTGAATGTCATCCAAGGGGACGAAGAAATGGCACTATTGATGAGCAAGATTGCACCCATTATACAGAACTGTGAGGCTCGATAATCCTATGTAACATGGGATCAAACTCAGGCTGTGGGTGACCTACGGTGAGCTTGAATCTCCAAATTATGGGCTGGTTCCCTTAAAATATTCAATTGGATCTATGACTTTGATGTAGAAAAGGGTTAAAAAGGATGTTTCTAAAAATAATAAAAATTGTAAAAGTATGGTGATGCACCTAAAAATGATGAAAACTTGACAATCTAACTCACAATAGATCTCAAAAAAACTATCCACACAAACCACTTTTAGCAAATTGATCACAAAAATGATTCTAAGGAAGGATGGAAAATATTTCTTTTTTGAAGGAAAAGGGGTTTCCCACAACATAAAAGGAAAACTCTCCAATTTGTACAGCCTAAGACCTATAATTTCCAATGCTATCTAACACATGCAAGTACAAATGAGACAATGATTTTAAAGGTTTTGATGTAAAACACAATAAAATCTAATCAAATTAGTCATAAAATTTGCATTAATGGAAAGGTAGGTACTTGATCAAGTTGAAAAATAAAGGAAATAATTGCATAAAAACAAAGTATAGAACATATAACCTACTGTAGTCTCTATAAATATGCAATAATGAGTTACATAACCTACTTTCTCTCTCCAAGTGTAAAGAGCAAAAAAGGCAAGAACTAGAAAAACCTAAGTTTTTCTTACAATATATAGTTTTTCTCTCTCCAAGAGACTTAGAAATATCAACTGTAGTCAACTACCTCTAAAAATAATCTCTCCAAGTTCATCCCCGAGCAAACAATGAAATCTATAAAATTAAGGGCAAACACTGCCCCAAAATGAGCAAAACTAGCTCCAAACTGCTCCTCTCTGTGTTTGACCAAAAGGTTGACCAAAACTCTCCAATTTGTCCCCCAAACCATGTAAAAAGACTCCAAAGTCTTTAGTTAACTCAACTCTTCCATTTTTGCATTATTTCACATGTGTCATTATGTGGGCAAAGAATAAAGTAATTATTCGCATGATTACTCTATTATGACTTTCAATTTGTCTAATCTCCTTGATTTTACAACTTGTGACAAAATAATAAAGTAATCATAATGATATTACTTTATTATTTGTTTACATTTTTTATAGTTGTAAAATCATGCAAGAATGGATAAAAGTAAATTAACACCTAATCTCTCCATCTTGATTTGTACATAATTTGCATGATTACATTATCAATGATGCCAAAAGAAATAGGTCATCATGCATGCAAAAATAAAAAATATTCCTCTCCTTATATCTCCCATGCATCGAATAGGTCGCCTCATGCAAATTACATTATGCATCATCAAAAGAATGATAAATGCATGTATATAACCTTATTACTCCATGCAAAAGGAAAAAACTTTATTGCATTATACATGCATACAAGGTATAACAAAATACCACCTTATCACTCCATAATAGAAAAAATACATAGTGCATCATATGCAAACAAGGTTTAAAATATATCACCTTATCACTCCATGCACCATGCATAATCCTATCAATACCACCTTTGACTTCTCATTGCATTCCTTCATAATACATATCATCATTTACCTTAACCACCTTATTACCCCATGCCTTGAAATGATCTCCCTTGTTGAGTTTAATAACTCATGAATCTTTGCAAAAATTATAAGGCATTCGGCCTTGTTCTTATCTTTATCAATTCACATGGTGGTGAAAGGGAGAAAGGTTTAAGTCCCACCTTATCATAATTATTATTTTTGACTTTGCAAAAACTGATCAAATGAAAAAGCAAAAGATATTCAACCTCACGGGTCTCCTGTGCATTATCATTGGGTCTTTAGACTTTAAAGTCTTGACCACAACATGGATAAGGTAATGATTTTTATTTTTTGAAGTCAAAAAAAGTGAGAAAAGATAGACTGCCGTCGACCAAATGGAAACTTCAAAACCTAAACTTATCATTTAATCTTTTCTTTCACTTAAGCTTTCTGTCTGCAACTTCTTGGTCAACGGATAGGGTTTGAAGCATTCTTTCTTTTCTCTCTGCAACTCTTGGGCTCACTTGGTCAATTCACTCTACATTCTTGACAAACAGAAGGAAGGTGAGTTCATCTATGTAAAGAACTAAGCCATTTTCATGATTTTCTCTAATTGGTTGCTCATTTGGCCATGACAACATGATTTTCTCTGAGCATTCTTTAAGTCCTTTATTTCACTTTCTCACCATTGTTTCCTTATTTCTCTGTATTTCTTCATTTTGGTGAATATCTCCATGCATAAGGGGTTTTAAAGAAATAAAGGCCCGCTGCATGTAGCTTCTCCTCTCTACAAGAACACAAGGTAAGTCTTCATTTGATCTTTACCATCTGAGCTTTTTTTTATTGTATATGTATTACATCTGGCAAGGGTTTAAAAAAAAAGATATGGATCTTTTACATTCTTGAAGGAAAGGTCTTTCTTGGCTACGACCTTACTATATCTTAATTTCTTCGACCTCTGCATAATATGAACATTCAAAATACTTAAGGGTTTAAAAATGTTGACATGGGTTTTCATTTTTTAAAAGAAAACCACCTTCTTCAGCTATGACCATCATCACTGTATCTTCCTCTTGATTTATCTTCTTCTATAAACAAGAAAACTTAAGGTTTTCAAGAAAATATAGTGGGTTTTACATTTTGAAAGAAAACACCATCTTTTCTTGCTACAGCCAGCTATTGTATCTTCTTTTCATCATTCCCTTTCTTCTGCATGCATGAATACATCAAGGGTTTGAAAAAAATGTTGAGGGTTTTTACAAAATACACCATATCTTTGGCTGTAGCCTATGCTGTACATCCTCTATATCTACATTTTTGTGTAAAAAGAATCCTCTGTAAAAATGAGGAAAACCGTAGGGGTTTCAAAACAATGACATGGGTATTTTTTCTTTGAAAAGGACTCGACCTTGGTTATGACCTGTAACTCTTTTCTGTAGCTGCATTTTTTTGTAAAAACCCCATATGGGTTACTATGTATTTAAATCTTTCTTTACCTTTCCTTCGACTGTAACTTTATTATGCAAAAATAGTGATAAGGGTTTCAAAAATTGTCAAATTCTGGTAAAAAATGGGCCTCTCCATTTTGAATATGTAGAAAAAATAAAGATATAAAAAAACCCCTCATTCTTGTTTATTTCTCCCTTTGTATTAGATATATGAAAGAAATTGTATTTTGTGAACACTATATCTTTTCTCTTTTACATCTGATACCTTTGAAATAGTAGCATACTCATGTAGTTTTATCATTCTTATCCTTCTATAAGGAATGGATATTCTAATCTGCTCCTTTGTCTATGCTACCTCCTATAGCTTTATTATTCATGACTGTTCTTTGTATATGGATTGACATAGACATTATAGACTCTATACCTATGATGGGGTTATAGAGTGAGTTTAGAATTTGTATTCTTCTTTAGGTGTTAGACTCTATTACCTCCTGATTGTCTGCATATTATGTAATCTTCATGGAAAGCTGTTATAACTCCATCTTCATCAAGCACTGTTATAGTTTATATGGTTGTTCCTGACATGATAACTAATCTTTATTGGAGCTATGACTGTCTTTGGATCAATACTACTGAACCTAATATACTTCCCTATCTCTCTTTGATAGCTTTATGAGTTCATGATGACATAAAAGCTTGATGGTAAATACTTGCCACTGTCATACATATTGTTCTTTTATGATCACTGCATTGATTGTGATGTTCTTTACTTGTTGTCATGGCTCATGATAAATGTGATTTCTTTTGACATAGAGAGCATGATATCTTATGATGAAATGATATGTTGTTCTTTCAATTCTAAAGCAACACCTAGTCTATTTTAATGTTGCTCCAATACATTGTCTCCTTTTACATTGTTGTACCATTATTCAATTGTTCTATCTATGAAATATATATGAACAACAAATTCATATTTCAACCAAGAAAAGAAGATGGGAAAAGTACCTTCTATGGATGTACTTCTTTTTTTTATCACTAGACTTCTGTCCTTGTACATTGATGTTTCTTGAATAGAATCACTGCTCATTCTGTAGCATGTGTATGATGAAGCATTTGACATGATTATCTAATTTTAACAAGCTCTTTCCTGTAGTAGGCATAGTTTATAGGAGCAACTACTCACTTCACTTTTCTTATGATGACTCCACTCCATTTGATGTGTTGACTATTCCAATACATAACATCTCTTGAACATTGCATTCTGTTTATTGAAATATGATATCCTTCTTGAATGAATAAGAAGGAAGCATGATGGGCTCTACCATTATGGGAGCCACATTTTCTCCACATGCTTAAATGTCTTCAAATCAGCAAAATTACTTTTCCTATACCTTCACAGAGAACAAACAAGTTAGCATAAAATATACCTCTTGAAGTTGATCAATCTTTCTCATGATGATCTAATTTATTGCACATGTCTGATTTTGATCCAACCACATAAAATGCATAATGTTTTCAATTTTTATATGTATGTTGATAAAGTATATGAAGAATCTGCATATCTAGAGCTTCTACAAGGGATTTTCTCTAGTTTTGCAGGTACACTGTCCTGATCAGGAGCAAAAGATGAAGGCATGAAGATCAAGCTGCCAATCAAGAAGATCAATCTATAAAAAGGCAATGATGGATATACATTTTCCTCATATGTTCTTTTCTTTTCTTTTTATCTATAGATGTATAGCTTGCACAATGTTTGCATTGCTCAGTTTAGTCACTCCCATGGCTTGTGTGGGATACATTTAAACATTTATTTAAATATGATCAATTACTTTACCTTATAAAAATGATTTATGTATGTTTACTTTTTTGAATCAAGTGCATAGGATATAATAACTTAATCTAATATGAATCATATGTTCAAAACATGATAATGAAATGATAGTTTATATATACCTTTCCTTCACATTGAATTGTGTTTACTGAATAATTCAGTCACATCATAACTAAAAGATAAAACTAGTTAGATACCTCCTATCATTTATTGACTGTCTGATCTCTTGTCATCAGATAAATTTGAATTGTCAGGATTGTTTGATAGTTTTGATTGGACTATCAGATTATCCTGACAAATGATCTTTGTTATTTTCTTGCCAAGATGTCATACATTTAATTGATTGATCATACACTTAAAAAGTTTCTTTTATTCCTTTTGTGATAACTGCAACTCAGGCCTAACTAAATTAGGTGTGAACATAATTTAGTAAGATTTCTAGCAACCTTTCAAGGGTGTTTTCCTGCTAAACAAAACATAACCAATAGCCTTGTAATTCCATCGGGCATATGAGTGTTATCTTGCCTGAAACTTTGAAAACCGCTTGTAACTCAAACTAATAGAAAACTACAGTAGCAAAACAAAACTGAAATTGAACCTATTCTGACCTGTTTAGGACATGGCCAACAAATGTGCATGTGCACTTCTTGGAAAATAAAATACTGAACTGAAATTGTACTCTACCCTATACTAACCAGCCAAAGGAGTTGGTCAAACAAACCCATTCACTGGCTTTGTAAAATAAATTCCCTTTCTGATTAAGAAAAGGTGTTCTTCAAGGTGATTTATTGCTACTAACAAGATATGATTGATGAGAATGTACTCTACAAAATGCCATAATACTCTCTAAAAAATGAAAACAAAAACACTCACCATCTGAATATGATCATTGATACTGTTGTTATAAGGTGAATAGATGTTCTGGTTCTGCTATTTAAGGGCTACAAGCTCTTCATTGGGTACAATAGTAATTTGTATCTCCTTATTTAGCTCTCTGACAACTATACCCCTGATTAGACACCCTCTTGAAAGGGTGAACTTTCTGCTCATACTCTTGGTTTTTTATTGGTATTTGTTGTCCTATTTTTAGTTACAATTTCAACCTGATTTGAAAAAATTAGCTCATATGAATGAAATGAAGGGATGTCTACGTCTTTGACCTGAACATGCTGATCACATATTGATGATTCATATGATACTAGTTTATCATCAATGTTAGAACAAAAAAACTTCTATGATACCTAAAAACATGCTCTCATATAACTAATAATCTTGCATTGAAACCATATAAATTTCATCCCTCTAGTGCTCAATACTTTTACCTTTCATGATAGCCTGCCATGTCAATTCCTCCTCCATGGTTAATGAATCATCTTCTTCCATTAGGACAGCCAATAACTCATCAAAACTATCAGATCTATGAAGGCTTTTAGGAATAGTTAGTAGAATAGTTGATTCAAGCTCCAAACTCCCAGTGTCTTCATGTTGTTCTGTTATTTCTTCCTGTGGTATGAGCTCTTCATCTAACTCAATAAAACTAGGTAACTAGTCAAACAAAGAAACTAGTTCTTCCTCCTCACGGGTTTTTCTCCAATGAAACTTGGGTATTCTAATTTTTTAGCTCGAGACTTTTGCCTTGTGACCTCTGTATTCTGATTTCATTCATCTTATAAATAACATTAGAAAACTTTTCAAATGAATCAAAATGCAAAGGATTCAGTGTCAATTTTTAATCAATCCCTTCTACACATGTATTATGCTCATTTTTAGATGGGAACACAGTAAAAATAGCAGGAACTTCAGCTGCTGGACTGAAACATGGAATTTTGATTGGTTTGGGCTCTAAAACCTTTTACTCTTATTCACCATACCAACTTGGAATCTTGATTGGTTTAGCTACTACTACCTTCTCCTCTTCCTAATTTTGGATTGGTATGGAAGGGGTAGCCTTAACAAGATTTGGCATTGTATAATCAAGATATTTGGTCCAATAAGGCTTCCATGGTTGCTCGAGACTGCGATGACTTGGTTCATGTACTTGATGTGACTGATACTAAGGACTAATAGATTGATTTTGAATGAAAACAGGCTCCTAATTAAAATCAAAACTTCTGAAACTTGGAATTTGATACTTACTAACCTCATTTTGAATAGGCTGATCTAGAGTAAATGCAGCTATCTGGATCCTGTACCTTTGTATCTGTGCAAGCAAAAACTTCATCTGCTCCTCTTTTTCTACTATCTCCCTCCTAAGAGCTTCTTCAAACTATATCCTTTGTGCCTCTAACTCTTGCTCATAAAGATAAGCTTGATAATCCATCTCTTCCTGTTGCTATTCATACTCTTGTTGCTTCTTGATTTCTTTTATCTACTTATTGATTTCTAGCAATGTGTTATTGAGATCAAGTGACATACTCTTTATGCTTGCAATCTCCTCCTTTGCATACTCTTGAAGCTAATTTGGTTTATGTATAGGCTGCCAATAAGGCTGAATTGTAGTGGGTGGGAGGTAAGCCTATCGAGCATGCTGATATATTGTTGTTGCATAACTGTTTGGGATAAAACCAGAAGCATGGTTGATCTGATACCACTAATAAGATGGTTGATTAGAAGCATTTTCATGATATGATGGATGATATGACATGTTTCCATGAAGGATAGACATGTTTACTCATTCAAAAAGTTAGAAAATAGCTAAAACCTGATCTTGTGAAATTCTTCTCATAGGCTGCAAAAATTTGATCTATTAAAACTAGAAAGATAGAGTCGCTAGGTATTTTGAAAATAACACCTAAAAAAGGCTATATTAATTGTTGATCATACCAAAACAGTAGCAGTAATAAGTTCTTTTTGAACTAAAAATTAGTTCAAAGTCCTGTCAGGCACGCCAAAAATTGTTGACGAGCAGGATTGCACCCGTTATGCAGAGCTGTGAGGCTCAACAATCCTGTGTAACATGGGATCAAACTCAAGCTTTGGGTGACCTATGGTGAGCTTGAACCTCTAGATTGTGGGCTGGTTCCCTAAAAATATTCAATTGGATCTATGACTTTGATGTAGAAAAGGGTTAAAAAGGATCTTTCTAAAAACAACAAAAACTGTAAAAGTATGATGATGCACTTGAAAATGATGAAAACTTGGCAATATAACTCACAATAGATCTCAGAAAATATATCCACACAAACAACTTTCAGCAAATTAATCACAAAAATGATTATAAGGAAGGCTAGAAAATATTTCTTTTTTGAAGGAAAAGGGGTTTCTCACAACATAAGAGGAAAACTCTCCAATTTGCATAGCCTAAGACCTGTAATTTTCAATGCTATCTAACACATGCAAGTACAAATGAGACAATGATTTTAAAGGTTCTGATCTAAAACATAATAAAATCTCATCAAATCACTCATAAAAGTTGCATTAATGGAAAGGTAGGTACTTGATCAAGCTAGAAAATAAAGGAAATAATTGCATAAAAATAAAGTATAGAACATGTAACCTGTTGTAATCTCTATAAATCTTCAATAATGAGTTACAAAACCTTCTTTCTCTCTCCAAGTGTAAAGAGTAAAAAAGGCAAGAACTAGAAAAACCTAAGTTTTTCTTACAATATATAGTTTTGCTCTCTCCAAGAGACTTAGAAAAATTAACTGTAGCCAACTCCCTCTAAAAATTATCTCTCCAAATTCATCCATGAGCAAACAATGAAATCCATAAAATTAAGGGCAAAAATTGCCCCAAAATGAGCAAAAATAGCTCCAAACTGCTCCTCTCTATGTGTTTGACCAAAAGATTGACCAAAACTCTCCAATTTATCCCCCAAACCATGCAAAAAGACTCCAAAGTCTTCAGTTAACTCAACTCTTCCATTTTTGCATGTGTCAATGATGTGGGCAAAGAATAGAGTAATTATTTACATGATTACTCTATTATGAGTTTCAATTTGTCTAATCTCCTTGATTTTACAACTTGTGACAAAATAATAAAGTAATCATACTGATATTACTTTATTATTTGTTTACATTTTTTGTAGTTGTAAAATCATGCAAGAATGGATAAAAATAAAATAACACCTAATCTCTCCATCTTGATTTACATAATTTGCATGATTGCATTATCAATGATGCCAAAAGAAATAGGTCATCATGCATGCAAAAATAAAGAATATTCCTCTCCTTATATCTCCCATGCATCGAATAAGTCATGTCATCCAAATTACATTATGCATCATCAAAAGAATGATAAATGCATGTATATAACCTTATTACTCCATGCAAAAGGAAAAAACTTCATTGCATTATACATGCATACAAGGTATAACAAAATACTACCTTATCACTCCATAATAGAAAAAATACATAGTGCATCATATGCAAACAAGGTTTAAAATATACCACCTTATCACTCCATGCACCATGCATAATCCTATCAATACCACCTTTGACTTCTCATTGCATTCCTTCATTAGGCCTTTAGACTTTAAAGTCTTGACCAAAGCATGGATAAGCTAATGATTTTTATTTTTTTAAGTTAAAAAAGGTGAGAAAAAATAGACCACCATCGACCAGAAGGATACTTCAAACCCTAAACTTATCATTTGATCTTTTCTTTCACTTGAGCATTCTGTCTGTAACTTCATGGATGATGGCTAGGGTTTGAAGCATTCTTACTTTTCTCTCTGCAACTCTCAGGCTCACTCGGTCGATTCACTCTGCATTCTTGACAAACAGAATGAAGGTGAGTTGCTTTGTGTAAAGAACTAAGTCATTTTCATGATTTTCTCTGATTGGTTGCTCATTTGGCCATGACTACATGATTTTCTCTGAGCATTGTTTAAGTCCTTTATTTGACTTTCTCACATGTATTTATTCATTTTTTTTGAATATCTCCATACATAAGGGGATTCAAAGAAACAAAGGCCCACGGCCTATAGCTTCTCCTCTTTGCAATAATACAAGGTAAGTCTTCATTCCGCCTTCACCATCTAAGATTTTTTTTTACTGTATATGTATTACATCTAGCAAGGGTTTAAAAAAAGATATGGGTCTTTTACATTCTTGAAGGAAAGGTTTTTCTTGGCTATGGCCTAGCTATATCTTGATTTCTTTGACCTCTGCATAATATGAACATTCATAAAACTTAAGGGTTTCAAAAATGTTGACATGGATTTTCATTTTTTAAAAGAAAATCACCTTCTTCAGCTATGGCCATCATCACTGTATCTTCCTCTTGATTTATCTTCTTGTACAGACAAGAAAACTTAAGGTTTTCAAGAAAATGCAGTGGGTTTTACATTTTGAAAGAAAACACCATCTTTTCTTGCTGCGACCAGCTATTGTATCTTCTTTTTATCATTCCCTTTCTTCTGTAAGAATGAATACATCAAGGGTTTGAAGAAAATGTTGAGGTTTTTTACAAAAAAACACCATATCTTTGCCTATGGCCTATGCTGTACTTCCTCTATATTTGCATTTTTGTGTAAAAAGAATCCTCTATAAAAATGAGGAAAACCACAGGTGTTTTGAAAAAATGACATGGGTATTTTTTCTTTGGAAAGGACTCCACCTTGGTTACGACCTGTAACTCTTTTCTGTATCTACATTTTTCTGTAAAAACCCCATATGGGTTACTCTATGTTTAAATCTTTCTTTACCTTTCCTTCAACTATAACTTCATTATGCAAAAATGGTGATAAGGGTTTCAAAAATTGTCAAACTTTGGTACAAACTGGGCCTCTGCATTTTGAATGTGCAGAAAAAATAAAGATATACAAAAACCCCTCAATTTTGTTTATTTCTCCCTCTATATTAGATATATGAAATAAGTTATATTTTGTGAACATTGTATCTTTTCTCCATTGCATCTGATACCTTTGAAATAGCAGCATACTCCTATAGTTTTATCATTCTTATCCTTCTGTAAGGCATGAATATTCTGATCTGCTCTTTTCTCTATGCTACCTCTTGTAGCTTTATTATTCATGACTATTCTCTGTATATGGATTAACATAGACACTATAGACTCTACACCTATGATGAGGGTTATAGAGTGAGTTATGAATTCATATTCCTCTTTAGGGGTTAGACTATGTTACCTATTGATTATATACATATCGTGTAATCTTCTTGGAAAGTTGTCATAACTCCATCTTCATCAGGCATTGTTATAGTTTATATGGTTGTTCCTGACATGATAACTGATCTTTATTGGAGTTGTGATTGTCTTTGGATCAAGACTACTAAACCTAATATACTTCCCCATCTCTCTTTGATAGATTTATGAGTTCATGATGACATAAAAGCTTAATGGTATATACTTGCCACTGTCATTCATATTGTTCTTTTATGATCATTGCATTGATTGTGTTGTTCTTTACTTGTTGTCATGGCTCATGATAAGATGTGATTTCTTTTGACATAGAAATCATGATATCTTATGACGAAGTGATACATTGTTCTTTCAATTCTGTAGCAACACCTAGTCTATTTTAATGTTGCTCCAATACATTGTCTCCTTTTACATTGTTGTACCATTATTCAACTGTTCTATCTATGAAGTATATATGAACAACAAATTCATATTTCAACCACAAAAAGAAGATGGGAAAAGTACCTTCTATGGTTTTACTTCATTCTTTTGATCACTGTACTTCTGTTCTTCCACATTGATATTTCTTGAATAGAATCACTGCTCATTTTGTACCATGTGTATAATGAGGCATTTGACATGATTATCTGATTTTAACAAGCTCTTTCATGTAGTGGGTATAGTTTATAGGAGAAACTACTCACTTCACTTTTCTTATGATGACTCCACTCCATTTGATGTGTTGACTATTCCAATACATAACATCTCTTGAATAGTGCATTATGTTTATTGCAATCTGATATCCTTCTTAAATGAATAAGAAGGAAGCATGTTGGGATCTACCCTTGTGGGAGCCACATTTTATCCACATACTTAAATGTCTTCAAATTAGCAATGGTACTTTTTATATACTTGCATAGTGAACAAACACGTTAGCATAAAACATACCTCTTGAAGTTGATTGATCTTTCTCAGGATGATCTGATTTATTGCACATGTCTAATTTTTATCTAGCCACATAAAATGCATAATGTTTGCAATTTTTATATGTATGTTGATAAACCGTATGAAGAATCTTCATATCCAGAGCTTCTAACATGGCTTTTCTCCAAGTTTGCAGGTACACTATCCTGATCAAGAGTAAAAGATGAAGGCATGAAGATCAAGATGCCAATCAAGAAGATCAATCTACATTTTCCTCATATGTTCTTTTCTTTTCCTTTTATCCACAAATGTATAGCTTGCACAATGTTTGCATTGCTTAGTTTTGTCACTCCCATGGCTTGTGTGGGACACATTTAAACATTCTTTAAATATGATCAGTTACTTTACCTTATGCAAATGATTTATGTACATTTACTTTTTTGAATCAAGTGCATAAGATAGAATAACTTAATCTAATATGAAACATATGTTCAAAACATGATAATGAAATGACAATTTATTAATACCTTTCCTTCACACTAAATTGTCATTATTGAATAATTCAATCACATCATAACTGAAAGATAAAACTGGTTAGATACCTCTTGGTATTCATTGACTATCTGATCTCTTATCATCAGATAAATTTCACTTGTCAGGATGGTTTGACAATTCTGATTGGACTGTCAGATTATCTTGACAAATGATCATTGTTATTTTCTTGCCAAGATGTCATACATTCAACTGAATGATCATACACTTAAAATTTTTCTTCTATTCCTTTTGTGATAACTGCAACTCAAGCCTAACTAAATTAAGTGTGAACATAATTTAGTAATAGGTAGATAGATTAGAAAGAACCTGAAGGTACACTAACATCATCTATTATCTGAAATCCATTAATTGTCCTACAGAGTTGACTGACAATTAGAAGAGAACTTTGAAATTGCACTTGAAATTAAATATATAATCATGGAAGGAGATCTATATTGGAGGGATAGAGATGGAGTCCTTTTATTATGCTTAGATGAATATAAAGCATATAAAACCATAAATGAAATGCATGGTGGAGTGTGTGGTGGGCATTTCACTGTGAAAACTACTACTCACAAAGTCCTCATGGTAAGTTATTATTGGCCTACTTTTTTGGCAGATACACTTAAGCTAGTAAGAATGTGTGAAGCTTTGTCAAAGGTTTTTAGGAAATATTAAGTATTATGGAGCAATTCCTCTTAAAACCATGTAGATTGAAGCCCCTTTCCATCAATGGGGTACTAATTTTATTGGTGAAATAAGAGTGTTATGGAGTAAAAACTGGACACATGCCTTTTTACCTCCTAGTTTAGCTCCTAGGTCCTATTTGCTTCATTATACATTCTAATTGATCATCCCGAAGGAAATTTCCTAACACCCATGACATTTTGGACAATTGGGACCTCCTTTAACTTACCCCTGACCTAATTTGGGCCCCTAGACTTGGGTCCCAACTGCCCAAGTCTCCCTTGATTTGTTAAGGCTAATTAATGGCATGTCATCTTGAGTCCTTCTACAATGTTCCTTCTTGTCAACTTTTGTGATTTAAATTCATAAATATTAGCAGGAAAACATATATAAGTAAGTTTATGACTTCATTTTAAACCTAGATGGATATGGTGAAGTTATGATATTGAAGCAAAGAGCATTCAAGGAATTCATTGTGTTATTGTTGCTGATTTTTGTTTGTTGCAGATATGGCATCATCATCCATCTCCTTATGAGTTGAAGAGCTTTCATCCTCCTAAGGACTTCACCTTTGAGGTGACATCATTACTATCTAAATCATTTGAATCATTTCATAATTTGGATTATCTTTAGCCTCTTCCCTACAAGGGCATGCTCTCTCTCTAACAATGATGTTGGGAAAGATTGATTTCTAACATAGGATTTGACTAAGAAAATTCCCTAAACACCACAACCCCCATACCCCTCTCTTGTCATCTTGTGTTTAGGTTACATGTACATATTTTGTGAAAAGTGGAGCTATGGGAAGACAGTGTAGGAATTAGAGTTTCGGGATCCAAAAATAGTTCTGGATTATCTCTCTGAAAATACTTGGGTGGTTGGTACCCTAGTCTATAGGGCTTCTAGGTTTTGGATTTGGTTTCTAAGCATCATTTGTAGGATATTCTCAATTTTGACCTCTGATAGAATCCCACATATGGACTTGGGTAGTTTCCAAATTTATCCTCTGACACCTCATGTTTCAAGAGATAGGTTCCGACATCTTACTGATAATCTCCGTAGTTTTATTTTTTGGATTTATGTTGTTGATCAATTGTTTCAAACTAATTATCTTATAACTAGGGTTTCACTCATACTTTTCCTAGGGTTTGATAAAAGTCTTGGTTGAATCTCATCTTTCCTTGACAAACAAGAGCACAAAAATAGTAGTTGAGTCCTCTTCCATCCTGTAGTGACTTAACCTCAGTTTTCTCCTTGAATGTTGTAGTGAAAGGAGGGTTTGATCTAGTGTACTCACATACATTCATTCTTCATTTGCCATCTCCATTTTACTATTAAAAAATTTGGTGAACCCATAGAAGTGAAAATTTGCATCTTGCTTAGTGTTGAAATCAATCTTTGCATTAATTCATATCATATTTATCATTCTTCATTGAAAAATATTGTATACATTTGAAAATTGAAAAAATAAGCATTCTAGGCTTGCATAAAGGCATAGTTTTACATTATTTTCATTGCACATAATTGGAAGCATTTGAAAATCTAATTTATACATCAGATCTGAGATAAATTATAGAAATCAATCATTATATGATCTCACACCTTACATTTGCATATCTCATTTTCTAGGGTTTTGTTAAAAATTGGCATTTCTCATATAACCTAGTTTTTGCAAAAACCTAGGGTTAGTAGTCAAAATCTTATTTTAGATTTTGCTGATCCTTTAAACACTCATTCAAATATGATTTTGAGTTTTAGTGTTGCTTCATTTTGCATCCCCAAGCATTTAAATTTCAAATTTTGGCAATTACACACTATGTATTTCAATATTAAGGGTTTTACAGACTTTCTTCACATTTCTTTAAACAAAACTTTTAAATCATTCATCTTGCCTTGTTGTATAGCACTATTCACATCATACTTACTTTTTTTGTAGATAAATCAGTATGTTTTGATTCTCAAAAACCCAATTTCCTCAAAATAATGTTGGGAGAGCAACAAATTATCATAATGGATGCTTCTTGTTATTCCTCTTTGGAAGCTTTGTTTGCATACATCATAGATATTGATAATTTCTACAAGTTCACTAATAAGTATCCTCAAGTCCTACAACAAATAGCATACATATATGATATTGAAATTTCCATGAGTTCCACATTTGAAATCCTTTGTTACATATCTGATTTTGAAAGTTTCACAACTCTCATGGGTATCTACCCTTTGATCCTAGAAAATCTCACAAATTTCATGAAGGATCATGAAGAAGGTAATGATGAAGACATTGCCCCTCATCTTACTATATTTTATGATGCCATAATGGACATTATCTCTAAGACATATGAGGCTGGGATAGCCTTGTGTGCCTCATCCAATGATTTGAAACCTTCTTCTAACATAACTCCCCCTTGTGAGGATATTTTGGTGTAAGAAGAAGAAATCATTGAGACATTCCTTAAAAAACACTATACCATTTCTTCATTCCAATGCTCTCCTTAGCCAAGATGAAGCATTGGATGATGAAGACTCTTTTTTTGAATAAATTTTTCAATCTATTGATAATGGAAGTTCCCCTACCGATCTTAAAACTCTTCTTAACTGCATCTTAAATGAAGAAATAGATCACCTACCATTGCTTGAGAAATCAAACACCTTGGATATATCTAATAATGTGGAGAACATAAATGAACATATTGTTCCTAAGGATTAAGGTACATCAACACCACCTCAACTGATTGAAATGGGAATCTATCTAGCTCCTTTCCCACCATCCTTATAGGGTGTTGACACAACAATGGGATAAACTTTCTGGGATGTCCTGATTTTTGCTAAAATAATATATTTTTAGAAAATATAATGATTTAAGCCTTGAAAGGTTCCATTTAAAGGATTTTAATTGAAGAGGGTTTGATCAAACCCCCTTAGATCAAACCCCCTTGGATAGATACCCGCTAGTTTTAAACCATACCTATAATGGATTCTCCTCTATACCTATCAAAATGTTGATAAGAAACCACTTTTGCTTTACCTTTTGGGGGATCAAATGAACTAATTTAAAATTTATACATTTTTCTAAGTATGTAGTCCTTATTATAAGCTTACCAAAAAATATAATTTTAAATATATTTAATTTGATTATTATATTCATTTTTTATTTCTTGTGAATGTAGGTTTTTCAATAAACATTAAGGTCTTTGTTTCATACATATGAAAAAATAGGAAAATATAGAATTTTTTAAAAAAAAATACATGTCCTCTAGGTATTGATGTCCTTATTCCAACAAAAAAAATAAAATTGAGTTTCAATACATACAAAAAAAAGTTATGCTCTTTATAATACACCTATTTATTAAATGTAATTAGTTTAATTTCAAAACTTAATTAAAAAATATTCAATAAAACATTATAAAAACAAATGCATCCTCTAGATATTGTAGTTATAAATCTAAATTTGAAAAAAATAGAATTTTATCCTTCATAGAAAAAAAGTTATGTGGTTTATAGTACACATCATTCTTTAAAAATGACATTTGTTGTTAAAAACGAGTTATCAAAGGAGATAAAATAAGAAATGCAATTTAATTCCAAATTTTTTTTTTAAAATATATTTAGAATCTACATACAAAATGTCACAAATCACTAGTTTGCATCATCTTCAAATTCCTCACGGTTTAGCAACTATAGGTGTTTGAAAGTGAAGATTTAGTTCAAATTGTTCATTTCAATGTCAAGTTTGGCCAAAAAGTGTAACCCAGTATTGTAAGATCACCCTACATATAGAAAGAGAAAAATTTCAAGAAAGAAGCTTTCCATTGCTTGCTCCTATGGTTTCTGAGCTTCATAAATACAGGAAGAGGTACTGGATGACATGATACAAAGGGAAGGAAGATCAAAAGTCAAAGCATTAACAATAAATATAAAGATCAATATCAAAGATACCAAGTAAGTATCTCTAACCCTTCTTATCCACCTTTGATGTAGCATCTCTTGGAGTAGCTCATTTAGGTGGCCCCCTCTTATGTGTTGTGTTTGTTGCAAGTATGTGCATAGTTAGTGTTGTCATTGATATCAACACAATTGTGTTGTCATTGGTGTCAACTCTATGAGAAAGAGGGTGTTGAGTGGATGCTATCTCTGATGATGAGGAAGTGTTGAATATGGTGATGATATGTTTCTGGTGCTTGGTTTTCAAGTGCTTTTGAGAAAATTTGAATAATAGAGGAAATAGTGTGTTATAAAGATGTTCTGTCATATAGAGTGGTGTTCTAGTTTTGCTCCACATTTATTTTATGTTGAAGATCTATTTATGCAGTTTGGATATGTTGATTAGAGGTGTTCTGAGGTGCTATATTCAAAATTTTGCATGTTGGATCGATGTGTAGAGGAAGATGTGTTCACCACTATGTGAACTATGTATTGTAGAGGTGTCTTGGCGAAAGGTTCTTGCTCCTCATTTCTCCACAGTGTGGTTTTAGGTATTGCAGTTTTGGAAATGTGTTTATAAGGTTCATATCTATCTTTAGTTGAAGTTATTCATGATTTTCCACTTTACAAGATGATTTCTTGAGTTACAGTGCATAACAGAGATATTTGAGTATACTAGGTAAACAAGATAAGTTTGTTCGGTAGGTGAAAGTTGTTGTGAAGGAATTTTTTGGATTTCAAGATATTTTTGGAATACTCTAGATTATATTCAAGCATGGTGTGTGGTCCGTGAGTCATCTTTGGTTTTGAGGAAGCGTGTAGATAATTTTATGGTGTTAACATGGGTTCTACTGACCTTGGGTGTTTACACTAATTGTGGAGTTACTCTGATGTTTGTGGAAGTGTGGTGTGGTGTGTATGAGTGGATTTAGGTCCAATATAGGGTGTGATGTGGTCTACCTTTATTTCTTCCTATCGTGGGAATGTTTTGGCATTGACCTAATTTGAATTTGTGAGATTAAGGTGCTTTGCTGACATTGGAGAACATTTTCAAGATTGAAGATGGTATAATAAGTGTTGAATTGTTGAAGGATGGTAAGATGATGTAAATGGAAGAACTCAAACAAGACTAACTTGACACATCACAAATAGGGTTTCAATACAAATGACGCAAATGTGCATTCATGTTCATTCTTGGCAACTTGCTCTTAAAGCCTAAAATATGGGGGCAACAATTCAGACCTTTTTGGTCATAACTTTCATTGTAGACTTGTTATTTAAAATATAAGATCTATTTCAAATACCCTTTTGTCTCTTACTACACATATCTAAAAATGGGCTAGGGTTACTTTGTACAGAATAGGTCAAAAATGGACTGTTACGAAACTGGGAACCCTAGTTAGGATTTGAACTTGTCCTCACAAAAATGGTCATAACTTATTCAAATCTACATAAAAATGATCCAAACAAAAAGCAACTGAAAGAAGAAAAGATTATTCATCTTCCCCAACTAGTTTTAGGTTTGTATTGTACTGTACATGGCCATACTAGCATGTTTTCAGACTGGAAAACACTGTTAGAATAGAGAAGCCTTCACTAAAATGGCCATATCTCACACAAAACTAAATGAAATTTAATAAAACAAAAAGAATTGTAAACTAGAAACAAATATATTTCCATCCATATATTATATTCCTTTATACGAGGCCATACCAAGCCATACAACTTGAAAGAATAATCTGCAATGTTGAGAAAACACAGAAAAAACTTGCTTTCATTCACCAAAAATTACAAAATCAATTTTTCCAATCCTCCACCTGACTTTGGAGGGTTCATACCTTTATTTACAATCAATCTCAACTGATTTGTAATGTTTCTTGATTTGCATGTAACTATTTCTTGATTTTTTGACACCTTTCCAAAGTTACATGACCACTAACATTGACATTTTTGCAATTTTGAACCAATGAACATATAACACCAAAAATGGATCAAAATGATCCCAAATGATCACATATGACCATATTAGACTCAAGCATGCCCTCTCAACCTAAAACCAAGACATAACAACCATTCTTTCTATGGGGCTCCTGATGCCCCTGCATCATACTCCACAGAGAGAAAAGATTCAAGTCCACTTCAATAGAGATCTACAATGTCTTCCATCTTGGACTCCTGTAATATGTGAAGTTATCTTCCATGCTGCCCTACACTTCTTTCAAAATTCCTAATACCTATTTCTTTTTTACCTTTGGTCTCCCTAATGCTTTGCAATGACCCTTCTCTTCCACATGGTAGACAAATTAGAATTCACTTATAAAAGTTGCTCTCCCTTTGACCTTGCTGCATTATTTGCATCTCTGAGCTTTTCTAGCAACATGACTACAACAACTAGGATATTATCATCAAATTGTGCAATTGAAGTATCAAACTCAGATTTCTTGTGTGCTTTGTCTGTGCTGCCTCAAATAAACCCTCTAGACAGTAGATTTCATCTTGGTCATGCAAATATGAATATGTACTAGTTAGGTGAATGCATGCCTCTTGTCATGACAAATTTTTCTTTTCCTCCCTATCAACCTATATATCTACATTCTCTTTTTCATATACATGATCAAAACCAAGATTTGTACTTCCATTTACCTATTCAATGGTCTACTACATGGATTGGCTTTCTTCTCTAACTTCATTGATTGCAAACTCCTTCTTTATGTATGTTGCAGGTCCTTCTTCTATAGAATTTTCCAAGGCTTCATGAAATTGTAGTTCACCTTCCATTTTCAAAGCAGTCATCCTTTGCTTTCTTCTTTTCTAAATAATCTTCTTTATGGGCCACTTGACAATTTTGTTAATGGTGATGTGCCAACTCCACACACTTGTTCCTATACTCTATATTCTTTCTTCAAATTTTTGCATTTGTTCCAAAGCTTGTCTTAGGCCTGTTATCTCTTGCTAAATATTTACTTGTTTTGCCTTCTCATCTTTCTTCTTCATCTCACTTCTCTCTCTTCTCATCACTTGTTTCTTTCTTGGTAACTCCTTACTCTGTAAGTCTGCATGGACTATTCTCCTCAACACTTCCATTGTCCTCTTGCAACAATGTCTCTTTGCTTCTTCTCAATGCTTCTTCTTGTCTTCATGATACCTCACCTTAGGCCCCTTTCTTTTCCCTTGGCCTAGTCTTTTGGTATCCAGGTTCTTCTTTCAACCTGTAAAAAAAAGACAATACACAAACTCCCAAAACTTCCTTGCCCAAATATTTGGGCTTTGATACCAATATGATGTAGAGGGAAGAACTCAAACATGACTAACTTGACACATCCCAAACAAGGTTTCAATACAAATGATGCAAATGTGCATTCCATATCATTATTGGCAACTTGCTCTTAAAGCCTAAAACATGGGGGCAGGAATTCATACCTTTTTGGTTATAACTTTGTAGACCTTCTATTAAAAATAATGTTGGCTCTTACTACACATATCTGAAAATGGGCTAGGGTTACTTTGTATGGAATAGGTCAAAAATGGACTATTATAGAATTGGGAACCCTAGTTAGGATTCAAACATGTCATCACAAAAATGGTCATAACTTATTCCAATCTGCACAAAAAGAAAATGAAAGAAGAAAACATTCTCCATCTTGCCCAACTAGTTGTAGGTCCGTACTATACTATACATGGCTGTAATAGCACATTTTTAGGCTGTAAATTCTAGAAAACATTGTTAGAATAGAGCAACCTTCACCAAAATTACCATATCTCACACAAAACTAAGTGAAATTTAATGAAACAAAAAGCATTGTAAACTAGAAATAAATATCTTTCCATCCATCTATTATATTCCTTGATATGAGGCTGTACCAGGCTGTACAACTTGAAAAAAAGTCAACAATGTTGAGAAAACACAGAAAAAGCTTGCTTTCATTCACCAAAAACTACAAAAATTAGTTTTTCCAATCCTCCATCTAACTTTGGAGGGTGCATACCTATATTTACAATCAATCCCAACTAATTTGAAATGGTTTCTTGATTTGCATGCAACTACTCCTTGATATTTTGACACCTTTCCAAAGTTACATGACCACTAACATTAACAGTTTTGCAATTTTGAACCAATGAACATATAACACCCAAAATGATCCCAAATGATCATATATGACCTTGTTAAACTCAAACACACCCTATCAACCTAGAAACAAGACATAACAACCATTCTTTCTATGGGGCTCTTGATGCTCCTGCATCATAAGATAAGAAAGTATGGTGTGTGAGATGTGAATTATAGAGTTATAGAGTGTGAATTTGTGCAATGTAGTTGGATATTTCATGTGTTAGATTACTAGATGCAGTGAGCAGAAGGTGTCTAAAATTCCTCAGTGAGACTATAGAGGTGATTATGGGATTGTGGTGGACTTCTCTGTTG
Source organism: Cunninghamia lanceolata (assembly GCA_027924645.1). Taxonomy (NCBI): domain Eukaryota; kingdom Viridiplantae; phylum Streptophyta; class Pinopsida; order Cupressales; family Cupressaceae; genus Cunninghamia; species Cunninghamia lanceolata. The sequence continues at coordinate 2,350,015 of BSBN01000246.1, forward strand.
CATTGAGATAGTTTTCTCCTTGTAATAATCTTCTCTATCTTCTTTTCTATACTAGTAGTGAGCCTTTCTTTGTTTTGGGCAGTGAGCCTTCCAATAGTGAGCCCTATTATATTTTAGTGTTGATATTACTTTATATGGTGAGCTAATCCTCACCGTGTTTTTTCCCTTCTTAGGTTTTCCATGTAAATCAAGTGTTATCTTGTATATGATGTTGATTTGATTGAGTTTCTATTATTTGCTTTCATGCTTAATCATCTGAACAGTTTAAGGGATTAATTTAATTAATGTGGATTTGAATGTGTGTGAGGGTTCTGAAGGTTTATGTTACAATTGATTCACCCCCATCTTAGTTGTCTTGTGCATTCAAAAATTGGTATCAAAGCAAGGCTCCTTGGTAGAAAGCTTAACCACTTGAGGTAGATCTAGGATGTCGCACAAAAAGGATGTTCCCCTCTTCGATGGATCAGACTATGCATTCTGGAAAATATAGATGGAAGGTTATATGATTACTCTTGGATATGAAATCTATAAGTCTACTGTGATTGCATATACTAAACCTGAGAATGGACTGAGCAATTCTAATGAGATCAAAGCCTATGAAAACAATGGAAAAGCAAGGTATGCTCTTTTAAGTGGTCTTACTAATTATTATGTAGGAAAAGTGGGAATAGGGTTGGTTTGATGATATGCCTAGATTCTCCTTTCACTACATAATTCAAGGACATTTAACCGAGTGGAATCTCAAATTGTGCAAGAGGATTCACCTATAAGTTGGTTGTCACTTGTAATGATAGGGAAATTTGGAATTTATCGATTAATGTATTAATTTAATGCCCAATTATGCTTAAAATCCTAATGATGCAAAATTGCAAGTAAACAGGTGAATCCTAACAAATGCTCGCATACAAAGATGTTATATTTAGAGTAGATACATACCAAATTTTAGAATTCAAGATGCGGAAAAGTCAGGGGCTAAAGAGCAGGCATCCAAGCCTAGGGTATGAATTTCTTCAGGTATTTTCAAAAGTTGTCTGCTACTATTCACCATTGTCCTAGAGGCTTTCTATTTTAGAGATTTGGAGGGCTTTGAGGCAAGTACCCAAGCCCTTATAGTGCTTTTCTTCTCTAATTTGGAATCTACACAATCTATCACAGACTTCTACAACTCCATTCTGCAAGATATGACACTTGTCACCTACAATCACGAGGAATGTGGTTTGGGGTTGTGGTGTTTACGAGCTTGCCTCAATCAAGCCCCAAAATGGGATTCAACCCTTCCAACACTATTCTTTGATAAAGAATTCATATCCCTATGAGATAGAGGCAAAAACAAATTGATAAATGATTGATTCAACACAAATAAATATTACCTCAGAGGTGTAGATCGCATATAGATTAAAATCCTTGAGCACATGAGAAGATGAAGCTAAATCTACATAACAAACACAATAACAATATTCTACTCTGCAATAATGAATTCTTTGAATGCTCTAAAACCATAAGTTCACAAAAAGTTCATAATCATCTTCTAGTTTACAAATGAAACCTTAAACATTCTTATATATGCATTCTTTCTACAAATTTCATAATTCAAACCTAAGATGACAGGAATGAAACCTTTTAACGGTCACATAACCAAATTTTAAAATTTAGGTCACGACCAAATAGGGCAAGACTAGAGCATGAGCACCCAATCCCTAGGCCTCATTTTAAAGGAAGGATCAAGTTCAACACTATCCCGTTATCCCCATTTGACATGGGTTTTCAGGGATTTTGCATCGGGAGTTAAAATGAACATACATAATGAAAAACAAGGGACCCGTGAGCTAAACTTAGGAGGTAACAGTCCTAGCGGAACATTTTAAGACATAACACTCACTATGAATCAGTAAATGTTATGAATTTGAAAATTGCTAATGAAATTTGGGAAAAGTTAAAAAGTATTTATGAAGGAGATGATAAGGTCAAGCAAGCTAAGATGTAGATTCTGAAGATCATGTTTAAGACCATGCGAATGTCTGAAGATGAAAACATCACAAGTTACTTACAGAAGGTGGATAAAGTTGTCAATAGCATCAAAGGACTTGGAAAAGAACTAGAAGAAAAGAAAGTGGTAATGAATGTACTCAAAACTCTTCCCAAAGGTTACAGTCATAAAATTTCTGCTACTAAAGAATTACAAAATTTGGATCAATTTACCAAAGATCAGTTGTATGGTATTTTAACTACTTTTCAAATGAGAGAATTTGGTACAAGTAGTGCAAAAGTTGAGATTGCCTTTAAGACTGGTAAATCAGAGAAGACTATGGAGTCAGATCAGGAGGATTCTGATGATATGGAAGCTAACTTTGTGAGAAGAATGAAAAAGGGTAAGCTGCTAAGTACAACAAGGTAAGTTGCCTTTCAAGTGTTTCTAGTTGTGGCAAGATAGGTCAGTATGCTTCAAGATGTCTGAAAGAATTTTGAGAAGCCAAAATAGGGAGAACAAAAGTAAGGTGTTTAAAAAAAGATATTATGTTAGAGAAGATGCAAGTATATTTGATGATGAATCTGACTATGAAAATGACGAGGATAGTGAATGTCTATTCATAGCTTTAAAAGATGATACTTTTATGCTAACTCTAAGGAATATGTGAAGGAAAGGGCTCTAGAAGTAAGTATTAATGTTGAAGGCACTTTGATCTCTATTTTTCATACTAAACAAGAAAATAACTACTGGGTCATTGATAGTGCATGCTGAAATCATATGACCAGTGATAAGAGTAAGTTTGTTAAACTTGAAAAATATGATGGAGGACTAGTTATATTTGGTGATGATACATCTACTAAGATATGTGGATGAGGTTCAATCAGTTTTGATGGAAAGCATAATACTGACGATGTTCTTTATGTTAAGGGTTTAAAACATAACTGCTTCAGTGTTGGACAAATGTGTATCAAAGGATACAATCTTGTGTTTTAGGATGGTGCTTGTGAGATCAGAAAAGATTTTGGAACTATGATTGCTGCTGGAAGAAGGATAGATAGAAATGTTTATTAGCTCAAAGGTTGTGATGGTTATTTTTTCATGACTCAGATTAGTGAGAGTTGGCTATAGCATAGAAGATTGTGTCACATCAATTTTGATAGCATAGTAAGAATAAGTTTAGTTCAAGCTATGAGAGATCTGCCAAATATAACAAAGCCTATCAATGCTATTTGTAAGGAATGTCAAGTTGGAAAGAAAGAAAGAAGAAGTTTCAAAGTTAAGGATCAATCTTCTACTAGACTATTGGAATTGATGTATACAAATCTTTGTGGTCCTACCAGAGTAAGGAGTTTTCAAGGTGATAGGTATTTCATGCTACTAATTGATGATTATTCTAGCATGTCATGGGTTACTTTTCTCAAAGAAAAATTAGAAGCCCTAGATAAGTTCAAAGCATTCAAAGAAATGGTTGAGAATGAAATGGATACAAGGATCAAATCTTTGATGTTTGACAGAGGTGGAGAGTTCACCTCCAATGGGTTTAACATGTTTTGTGAGAATCATGGAATAAAGAGGCATTTATCTACCCCTAGGACTCCTCATTAAAATGGAATGGTTGAAAGAAAGAATAGGACTATTCAAGAAGCTAGGAGGATGATAAAAGAGGAAAATATATCATAATTCTACTGGAGAGAAGCAATTCATACTATTGTTTATATACCGAACAGTGTACAAAGACTCCTTTTGAGCTATGGTATGGAAGGATTCCTACTGTCAAATACTTTAGAGTGTTTGGAAGAAAATGCTATATCAGAAGGGATGAAGAAAACATAAGAAAAGTTGATGTAAGGTATGATGAAGGTATCTTCCATGGGTGTTCTACTAAAAGAAAATCTTGCCAATGCTACAACAAGAGGCTAAGAAAGATTGTTGAGATTGCAAATATCAAAGTTTATGAAGATCTATAGAAGAATTTAGAGGTAAATGGATACGAATTAGATGAGTCCTCTTATAGGGAAGAAGAAAAAGCTAAGGAAAAGGAAGTGTAGATTGAAGAGGAAGAATCTTTAGAAAAGATTCCTAAAACTCCCAAGTATGTGTAGAAGCATCATTTTGATGAATAGATCATTGGTGATAAGAGCAAAGGTGTGCTGAAAAAAAGGAAAGTTGCTAAAGAATAGGTAAATCTATCTTTACTTTCTAAAGTTGAACCTAAAACAATGATTGAAGCATGCAAGAATGAGTATTGCATCAAGGCTATGAAAGAAGAACTAATGCAGATTGAAAAGAATCAAACTTGGCAACTTGTACCAAGACCAACAAACAAAAATGTGATTGGAACTAAGTGGGTACTTGGGAACAAATTGAATGAGAATGGAGAAGTGGTAAGAAACAAGACAAGGCTTGTGTATAAAGGCTACTCACAAGTTGAAGGAATAGACAATAAGGAAATATATGCTCTGGTGGCAAGAATGGAGGCCATCAGGATGTTTTTGGATTTTGCAACACATAAGGATTTCAAAGTATATCAAATGGATGTGAAGTCTGCTTTCTTGAATGGTGAATTGGAAGAAGTATACATAAAACAACTGGATGGATTTTAGTTATTAGATAAATCGGATATGGTTTGTAGATTGAAGAAGGCACCATATGGATTGAAGAAAACCCTCAGAGCTTGGTATGCAAGGTTATACAGGCACTTATTATAGCAAGGGTTCAATAAAGGTATCGCAGATAGAAATCTATACATCAAAGTAAAAGAAGATCGAATTCTAATTGTGGAAGTGTATGTGGATGATATAATCTTTGGAGGAAATGAAGGCATGTGTAAGAGTTTTGCAGATGAAATGCAGAAAGATTTTGAAATGTCAATGTTTGGGGAAATGAACTTCTTCCTTGGGTTACAAATCAATCAGATAGATAAATGTATTTTCATTTCACAATCAAAGTATGCCAAGGAAATGCTAAAGAAATTTGGAATGGAAGATTCTAAACCAGTATGTACCCCTATGGTTACTAGTTGCAAGCTAAGAAAGAATGATGAAACTCCTAAGACTGATCAGAGCAGGTATAGATCAATGATTGGAGGTTTTCTATATCTAACTACTACTAGACTGGATATTGTGCATGCAATTTTTCTTGTGGCTAAATTTCAAGAAGATCCTAGAGAGTCACATGTTGCAGTAGTGAAAAGGATATTTAGATATTTAAAGGGAACTTTGGATCATAGTTTGTGGTATCCCAAGGATACTGACTTTACTCTAAGTGCTTGTATAGATGCATATTGGGATGGTTGTGTGGATGACAGGAAAAGTACAAGTGGCAGTGCATTATTTCTTGGATGTAGATTGATGTCATGGCTAAGTTAGAAGCAAGATTTAGTATCTTTATCTACTGTAGAGTAGAATACATTGGTGCATCATCTTGCTACACACAAGTGTTGTGGATGAGGTAAAGCTTGAAGGATATTAGAGTTGTATATGATGAATCGATTCCTATCTTATGTGATAATACAAGTGCTATTAATGTTCCAAAGAATTTGGTGCATCTGCATTCAAGGACAAAACATATCTCAATCTGGTATCACTTTCTAAGAGAGAAGGTTGCAAAAAATGAGGTGAAGCTTGAGTATGTGGCTACAAAGGATCAGATTTCTAACATATTCACTAAGGCTCTTCATAAGGATACTTTTGAGTATCTTCAGGAGAAGTTGGGGATTATTGCCCTTCTTTATTTGTACTAGATGCATCAGGAGATGTATTAGTCTAGTGGATTTCAAGATTCATTCTTTATTCTAGACTGATGTTGGAGGCTACCCCTCAGTGGGAGTAGGTAGTGGTCATGTTGGTTGTTGCAATTAGGGGGAGTAAGTGTTAATGCAAATTATTATGTATTCCTAAGGAGGGGTATGCAAAGTAGTAAATGAAAAAATGTTACAAAGCAGTAGTGAGCAAGTACTGTTAGAATCAAGGCAGACAAATGAGAGGGGGGGTGGGGTGAATCAGTTGTCTCAAAACTTTCTTCGTTTTAATCACTTAAATCCTTCTTATAATTTAGCAGCATAATAATAAATCAATCATGGAAACTTAATGCAACAATTCAAGAGTAGAAACACATTAACACATATGACACCATGATTTTAATGTGGAAAACCCGGTTAAGGGAAAAACCACGGGGTGACTAACCCAAGATTGTATTCTCTCTTAAAAGAATAAGAAGAACAAAATGGCACTTGCCAATTAGGGCTCACTGCTTGAGCACACTTCTCACAAGAGGCACACTGCCTACAAGAGACTCACTATCTACAAAATAATAAATATTACATACTTGATCTGAAGAAGAGCATCTTCACCATGCTTGAGTTAGTTCCATTTAAGCCCAATACTTCTGCTTTGCCTTTTGCTCTACTCCTCTCTACCACACACTCATCTCCACAAGATACCTTTGAAATGACTTCACAACTTCTTATTTATACAAGACATTGACTTAGGGATAATCATCCAAGTCGACACACTTTATAGAGCAAATATAACTTGACTAATTACAAAAGACTTCATGCGGATCAATACACTGTCGGCTACACAGATCTGAGACTTCAATCTTCTTTTAGGAACACACCATGCTTCACAGAACATCTTCAAGATCATCTACAGGATGAGTAGCTCATCCGATCAGCCATACTTAGGAAGAACATCATCATCCGGAAGTAATTCTTCAATTATGAGCTCAATCTTCAATGCAGACCACCAACACAAATTGGACACAATCCAAAGACCTCCACAAGCTTTCCTGAATCACCAAGAACATCCACACTACTTCTGATTTCTAAAATCTTTCTCTCCTTCATCTAGAACCTTAAGAACATAGTCAGTCATCACTATCATATTGGAATAGATGCTTGCGGACCTCTAGACCACGAACCAATTGAGTTGTCAATTCACATTGACTTCCTAAACACTCCACCAAATCCGTAGAACAAGATATTGCATTTTTGGATCTCACCGGACCTATCTATGTCACTCTGTCACCTCTAAACATCTACCAGAACCAGTTTTACTCAAGTGGCCATAACTTCTTCAGATCTTTATGCGGACCTCTCAAATCTTTACTGGATCATCTTAAGACATATATCTACAAACCCTTTGATGCGTATCCTCTGATCTTCATCTGAGATGGGATCTTTAACTTATTGTCTTCACTGTTCTTCTCTATTCCTGATAGGACTAATTTTCTTAATATCCTTAGCATACAACTCATCCAATCCTTATCATCAATGTAATAGGAGTATGTTGACATCAATGACAACACCGGTTAGGCCGATACTTGTAACAATCTCCCCCTTTGTCATTGATGGCAACATATGATGTCAAAAACTATTTTAACCATCAAGACAAAAACTTCTCCTCACTGACTGACATAACTCCCCCTATCAACAACAACCATTCACATGTCTTCTCTTCCTTTACTTCTCCCCCTTTGATCAACAACCATTTTTTTTGTTTTTCACATGTCTTCTCTCCCCCTTTGACATCAATGGTAAAGGGCACATACTTGCATCACTTTAGAATCATACCAACTGCTCCCCCTGAGTGGTAGCTTCCCATTATCAATCTGGACCACAAGATATGACTGTGAGATCCACCAGATTGATGCACATCAGTGCACCTTAATTCAGAACCAGAGGGGTAATAACCCCTAACATCTCCCTGAGATACTCAAAAGAGTCCTTAGGTAGAGGTTTAGTAAAAATATCTGCAATCTGATCCTTAGAAGGCACAAACTCCAATCTGACTTCATTCGTGTTCACTTGCTCTTGCAAAAAGTGAAACTTGATGGATATATGTTTTGTCTTTGAATGCAACATGGGATTTTTTGATATATTTATTGCACTTGAATTATCACAGAAGATTGTGATAGGTTCCTGTTGATCATGATGTTAATCATAAGCAAACATAGAATAAAAATTGCACAACCTTTACTCATCTTGAAAGATACGATGAATTTAGAGAATTCATGATCCCAAGTCTCCATGGATTAGTTCATAACCTACTGACGTTACTCAGTGGTTGATGTGCGTTGTTGTTTTCCATTTTGGGGCCTTACATTCATCAGCAAGATCTGATAAGATGCTACAAAGAAATGTTATTTCACAGTATATTTCTTTAGATGATGTATTTATACTTAAATCTTGGCATGATATTTGTCAATTTGACATGCTTTAACTCAAATATGCTACTGATTTTTAATTATCTTTGAGATATCTACATATTTATTACTATTTGCTTCTGATTGTCAATTATTGCAATTATGATGGTGAATTATTCTAAAATTAAAAGAAACTGAAAAGAATACTTCAAATAATGATGAACCTTTAGTTATTGAACCACATACACATCAGATACAGTTATGAAGAGAAGAGATCAAACCATATGTTCACCAGGACATTCCACAGCTAGATACAGTCGATGCTAACTTCAAAGGAAAGGAATGAAGACAACACATGTGAGCTGATATGCACTCCAAGGGATGCAGCAAATCAAAGCATGTATCAAGAATTCATACACTGATTACTCAAGATTTATGATGGATTGTAATCAAAACAGTCTTCCCATTCATTAAGTATGCAAGAACATATATGTGTACAACAACTTTGAAATAAGCCCTGAATATTTTAGCAAACAAATTTCAATTAAGTTTCAAATATTCAAAATAAAGCATCCCTGCACCTTTTATAGAACAAGGTAAGGGAGTGGTTACACATGATCTATGATCAAGATTTATCTATTAAGATCTACAGTGGATATTCATCCTTGACTTAGTCAACATTTCTCGTGGCACAGGTTGCCAGCTGGCAACCATCTAAATTACTTGTTTTCTCTAAATACCAGATGCTTATGCCTTCTTTGGTATCACATCTTCATCTACTCTTCATCAGGAGCATCATCACTTCCCGTACCTTCATCATCATGATGAACATTACTTTGCATATGGGCCTACATGATTATCCTAACATTTTCATATGCTCCCACCACTCGTTCAACTTCTCCACCATCCTGAGTTTTTGCTTTGGCAACGGCGTGCTTGTGGGCCTGATATTTATTTCAAAGAGCCTCCAATTTGCTCCTCCTATTGCTTGATGTTTCATTGTAATTCTCCACCTTGACCTTGATCCTTATGATCTTGTCCATGGCTTCTTCTGTCAGGTGGATAAGAGGGTCATCAACTATAGGCTGAAAGTTATTATGCAGAGCCTTTACTAAAAAATCTTCATCTTGATTCTCAATATTTCCTTCTATTTTCCCCTCTAGGGCTTCCAAGATCTCTACTTCAAATGACATCATGCCATGCAACTTCATGCTGATGTCTCTTAACTTGCTGTTGCATCTTTTTAATACATCATTTTCAAATCTGATATCTTTATACCAGATATCCATCAGTATGGCAGTATTACTATCCAGTACCTGTTTGTTTATTAGAACTTGGGGATTAATCCTCTTCATTTCATCCAAAGCACTCAAGTCTTTCTCTAATTGGAATGACCTTCTTCTGGGCTCCATTTGTAATTTATCAACCTTCCTTCTGGAGATACTTAGAGAATTCCACCTCTAGAAAGAGGCTTTCACTACTTCTTTTGCTCCACTGAGTGTGGATAACATCCACTTTCTCATTATTACCGATTCGTGCTTCATAAGGTCCAGCTTATTGACCTCTTCCTGAGAAATTGCAATCAATGGGACTGCTTCTGCATTTGAAGTATCATAAGGGTTAATTAACCCTTTTATGTAGGCATGTAGCTAAGCAATGTGCTCCTTATGCTGCTTATTTTTCTCTTTTTCCTTCTTTACCCTTTGGGTCAAAGAATCAATTATATCTTTCCCTCTTGACCTTCTTGGTCTTCATTGGCAAACCCTAATTCAACAGTAGTGATCTAGAATTCTTCCAGGGTGATTTTGCCTTTCTCTTTTTCAACAGGGAAGTGCTATCTGAGCGGTCCTTTTGCTCGTAGCAGGATCTCTTCTTATGGCCGAGGTTAACCTAGCCTTCCTCTTTGGCTTCATGATGGTCTCTGAAAATAAGGTTGACACATCAAACTCTTGAATCTCCAAACCTGACTCTGTGTCTATTTCTTTCTCAAGCCATGGAGGAACTTGGTCTCCAGATCCTTGGCATCCACCATCATCATGCTGATCACCTTGATCTCTAGTAACTACAGATCTATTTTTGATGGAGATGGTGACTTCCTTATTTCTTCCTCATGATGCTCTTCATGAGGGTGATCCTGGGGTACTTCCTCCTATTGAGGAATTTCTTCTTGTGGTGGAGGATCTTGCGATGCATCCACATGATGATCTTGTAATTGGTCCTGTACCTCATCATTTTTTGTTTCATCCCCTTTGGGAATTTCCTCATTATGAGGCACATTTGTATCCGTAAATATCATTGTATCTACCTTAGGCACTTCTACCTGATTTTGGATCACATTCTGATCCACACGTGTAGTATCTATTTCTTGAGTCCTTAGGTCATCCTGACCTAATGTATCCTTTTCACCAGAGGCTTCTTGAGTCCAGGGTACTTCTTCACTTAATATGACCTTTTCATTTCCACCCTTTTCTTGGACTTCAACTATTTTGGGATCATTAGATATATCTTGTTGTTATTGACCCATATCTGTAGTGTGGCCTTCTATTTTTGTCAACTTAATCTCCTTAACATTTTCTGTTCTCTTAGGTGTACCCACTAGATTTTTAGGATGTGTTATATCCTCCTTGTATGTTAAATCTATCACTTCGGGGCTAGTCACCTGATCTACTAGTTTATCAAGCCCTATTTGTTGTGCAATCCTTTATGGGTTGTTTTCCTTTTCCTATTCCACTTGTTTCAGTTCTTCTAACACAACCACCTATACTGAGGGAGTTCCTTGTGGAGTTATGCGGGTGTTAGCAACAAGGGTTTCCATTTGTTGAGAGGTTACATCCTTTACTACCTCATCATCAGATGAGTCAACTGTCTCTTCCAGTGAGACAAGACTACTTTGAATTGGCCTAGAGGCTTCTTTCATTTGTTCTTCAGCTTGTTCAGTCTTAAACTAAACAATGGTGGGAAGTGGCACATTGTGTTTTATTTTACCTCTCATGGATGTTCTTGGTTTCTTAGGTGTGGATACCATCACCTGAGGTGCTTTTCCTTTTCTAATGAGGGGCATTGGGTCTTCCTCTGCAGGCTCTTCATCGAGAGGAACATCCTCTTCCTTTTGTTTTTGTGATGCTTGACCCTCCTCATATGTTTCAGTAGTTTCAATAGCTGGCCTCTGGATCTTTTTAGCCTTTTGTTTATCTATAGGAGGCGATGTTGATGAGGCTGATGCCTGTCCTAATGCGGATGCATCCTTAGCTATTATAATCACTCTTTCAACTATTACCCCTTTAGGTTCATTATCAGTTTTCTTACCTCTAGGGGGTCTCTTACTTTGTTCTTGAGGTGGCATTCTTTCTCCTTTAGATTTCCTCTTTTCAATCAGAAAGTCATCATATTCATTGTCAGGAACCTCCTGCCTCTTCTTCTTATTGTCAACTGTAAGGGCTACACCCTTCTTCTTTAATGCATTTATTTGTTCATTTACCCAAGACTAGGTTAACTGTAGCATCCTGCCTGTAAATTGATCTAATGAGATATCCTCAGGCTGTGTAAGATCAGGTGCTGAGATTGTGTCATTATATATCTTCTTTTCCTCATATTCATCAGCTATTATTTTTCCATCATCCCTCTTTAACTGAGCAGGCACTGGAATACAATCAAAAGTTCTGATTTGGTTGAGAGTTAGCCTTTGCTATTTTCTTCTTCTAGGTTCAGCGTCATCCTCACAATCTATCCAAAAATCCTCTAAGTGCTTCTGATGGATGGGCTTCCCCATGATTTCCTGCATCCTCCCATATGGGTCATATGATCTTGCCAAGGGGAATGGCTGTAACTTCATCATGTCTAGACCAGCTATGGCCTTCTTAATGTTATCAGAATCTTGGCATATATACCAACCCATTGTTACTGGAAACAATACTGGTGGAATCTTATTATTTGCTTTGTAAACATCCAGTATTGTGGATATCAATCTCATGAATTCCATCAGAACAACTGCATCTGTGGGATATCTTGGGAGCATGAGGGGTTGTCCTGCAAAGCCCTCTATTCTGATATAAGAGAATGTGTATTGTATAAACTAGGCCCCATGCTTGTATATGACTTCTTGAGCTTCCATGCTCAATCTTTTAGTCCTATCTTCTTCCATTGTCCTGACCAGATATATAGAAAATGCATCATTCACTAATTTATAATTTAGAAGATAATTTTGTATTTGCAACTGGGGATAATGATCCCAGATGTGGGCATCATTTGCAGTGCCACCAATCTTTCCTTCTGTTGCAAGTGCACTGAATGTACCTTTGTATGCACATGAGTATACCATATATGAAGTCATATGAAATGAACATTCTAGGCCTCCTAGGTTCATGAGCTACTCACTTAGGGCATCACTTATCATTTTGGCCCATAATGGCTTGTTGTCTATATACAGACACATTAGGATAACCCCATACATCCAATCTTTGAAACTCCCAGCATCAGGCTGGCCTGCCACTCTACTAAGTAGGGCTATCATATATTGGTATTCATCATCAAAGTCAAACTTGTACATATGCACTGGTAGTTTGGCAGCTGTAGTATAAGGACTATTCTGTGCCCTCCATTGATACATTCTCTTCCTAGCAGCTTTCTTGTTGTGTATATATTTGGTTTCTAGTTTCTTCAAATCCATGCTGACAACCTTCTTTCCCAATGGTAAATTGAAAGTGGCTGCAATCACCCTGATGGACAAATCTACATACACTCGACCATGCTTTTCCACTTTCCTTGTTTGTGGATTGTAGTTTTTGGCACATTCAATAATCAATTCTGGAGTCTCCATAGAATAGGGAAATCTAGTTATGTTCCACATTCCTGACACGAAAATGGCATCCAATAGGGTATTATTCTTGTCATCATGCATTCTAGATGACCAAGTGGCCAAATCAGTGCTTCCCTGGTGTGTATCTGTGATAATTCCATATTTGAACTGTACACCTTTAGGCTGAGCAAACATTGGTTTAAGAAATTCAACATCATATTTTCTCAACCTCTACTCTGCCATGGTTTACCACAATAAATAGGACTAGTCTTACCATACAATACTTCACATACATGCATACAACATTATATCTTCACGGCATGATGCACATTATATTAATTAATCATCACTTCATCATGATATGCATAACATATATCTTTAAACCAGCAAAAGCATACTACCTAGACATGTAGAAAACGATAGGAGGAGGGTTTTAATTACTTACTTAATAGCGTTTAACTCCTTGATTATGCTGATGATTATATGAAAGAGATTTAGATACCAGTGATAATCACGTGTCATGTTCTACTGTAAGCCGTGTGTGTCCACAGGTAGGTCATATGAGGGTTTGAAAACTCTGTGCTCTGTTAAAACTGGTTTTATCACAAGGTAAGTGTAAAATGATGGTGTAAATTCACTTTATCCTCCTTATTAGGGCAATTTTAGGGCAACATAGGGTTTATTCAATCTTAACCATTGATCTCCTGTCATTAATTCATGGATGCTGCCAAGTGTCTGGATTGCATTCGCAATCGGCAGGAATCCACTAACTACATTTATGGCATTTAATGTTGTGTGGCAAGAGGAGCGGGGTGATCTTTGAAAGATTGGGTGATATTCTGGATATCGGGTCATGTTTAAAATGTCAGGTGATAATAAGAAATATCAGGATGACATCATCAGGATAATGACTTAGTTTATCATTGTCGCACTATGATGTCATCATCATGTTATGTAGAAAGGGTCACTATTGGAAATATACCTCCGTGAGGTAAAAAGGATTATGACATCATCATGATATTAGCAATTTTCTTATCTCATCAGGATTATGTGATGTCATCATGATATTGGCTTTAGGGTGATATTCGAGAGATAGGGTGATATTCAGAATATCAGGTGATATTGGGAATATGACCCCCGCAAAATATATGACGTTGTTCGACAGGTAAATGCTTCTATCACCTAAAATTGACGTCCAGATCTCCGGATAAATGATTTATCAGGTGATAAAATTGGATCGGGGTGATCTTTCATAAGATGACTGATGTTAAGAAATATGACCCCCCCTCGGAATATCAAGTTTGACAAGGACTTTGACTCACCATAACTCTCGTTCCCTAAGGAATATCAAGGTGAACCAAAAGGCAAACCTACATGAAATTTTGTACTCTATCTAACTATGAGGTTATTGACATGAAATATGAACTTTGAAAAACTGACCTCATCATGATGACTTACCCAGTCCCCTTATGTAGGATCATCTGCATGACTTGCTTTTACCAGACCGCTAGCAAGCAGAAAACACAAGCCAAGCCAAGCAAAAAAGTTGGGTCCCTATTTTGTCAAGTCAAAATGGGGCATGTTGTGCAACCACACAATAGTTCCTCATACTCCACTCTGATGTCTCTTAACCTTTGCTTCATCCACAATACTTGAGTGCAACTACCTGCTACAATATATATTCTACTTCTGCAGTGGATAGAGATATTGCCTCTTATTTCTTGTTTAACCAAGAAACTAATCTTTTCTCCAAAAAGAATGCTCCACCACTAGTACTCTTCCGGTCATCCACATCTCCTGCCCAATCCGCATCTGTATAAGCATGAAGAGAGAAATTATGATCTCTAGGATACCACAAACCATACTCAACTATCCCTTTTAGATATCTAAGAATCCTCTTGATTGCCATGACATGAGATTCTCTAGGATCAGCTTGGAATCTAGCAACAAGACCAACAACATTCATAATGTTAGGTCTAGTTTGAGTGAGATACAATAATCCTCCAATCATTGACCTATACTTTTTCTAATCAGTCTTAGGAGAGTCATCATCTTTGCTCAATTTACATCCAGTTACCATAGGAGTACTCATTAGTTTTGAGTCTTCCATCCCAAATTTCTTCAACAATTCTCACATATTTGGTCTGTGAAATGAAGATTCCTTTCTTTGTTTGAATTATTTGCAGACCCAAGAAGAAATTCATTTCCCCAAACATGGACATCTCAAATTCACTTATCATTTGATTTACAAAAGTTTTGGACATACTATCTCTTCCTCCAAAAATGATATCATCAATAAACACTTCAACAATTAAGATATTTTCATGATCAATTTTGAAGTACAAATTACTATCAGCAGTACCTTTGTTGAAACCAATTTTCAAAAGATGCTTATCTAATCTTTCATATGAGGCTCTTGGGGCTTGTTTGAGTCCATACAGTGCTTTCTCCAACTTGTAGACCATATCACCATGATCAGACAATTGAAATCCATTCGGTTACTCAATGTAAACTTCTTCTTCCAAGTCGTCATTTAGGAAGGCAGACTTGACATCCATCTGATATACTTTGAAGTCCTTAAAGGTAGCAAAGGCAAGAAATAATCTGACTACTTCAATTCTTTCCACTGAAGAAAAAGTTTCTTCAAAATCAACTCCTTCTACTTGAGAGTAACCCTTGCAAACCAAACTGGATTTGTTTCTGACTACTTCACCATCTTCATTCAGTTTATTCTGGAAGACCCATTTGGTTCCAATCACATTGTTGTTTTTAGGTCTGGGAACAAGATCCCAATTGTAATTTTTCTCAATTTGCATCAGCTCTTCCTCCATTGCTTTAGTCCAGCATTCATCATTGCAAGCTTCATTCACTAACTTTGGTTCAATCTTTGAAATAATTAGACAATACTTTTTTGAGTCTTAAGCAATCTTTCTTCTTGTTTGAACACCTTTGCTTTTATCACCTATGATCTGATCTTCAAAGTGATTCAATCTTACATACCTAGGAATTTTGAGAGTTTTTTTTACTTCTAATTCTTGAACAGGTTCATTCAGACTTATCTCTTCTTCCCAATTCACCGGATCAGTCTGAATCTGGATTTCAAAAGGGGCTTGGACTTCTTGGAACAAAACATCATTCTGATCATCTTCATCATACTCATAAAACCTTGAGGGTTTTTCAATACCTACATCAATCTTCACATTTGTACTTTCTATAATCTTTCTCAATCTCTTGTTATAACACCGACATGCTTTGAGCAGAATAACCCAAGAATATTCCTTCATCACTTCTAGCATCAAATTTGCCAATATCTTCATCTCTTTTGATGTAACATTTTTGACCAAAGACTCTGAAATACTTCACAGTGGGAGTGATGCCAAACCAGAGTTCATAAGGGGTCTTACCAATATTACTTTTGATTTGTACTCGATTAAGAGTATAGACTACAGTGCTTGCAACTTCTCTCCAGTAGATCAGAAGAATATTTTCTTCCATCATCATAGTTCTAGATGCTTCCTGGATGGTCTGGTTCTTTCTCTCCACTACTCCATTCTGATGTGGAGTCCTTGGAGCAGACAACTATCTTTTTATCCCATGTTTTTCACATAATTATATGAACTCACCAGATGTGAATTCTCCACCTCTATTAGACCTTAGACATTTTATGTTCAATCCAGTTTCATTCTCTACCATAGCCTTGAATATTTTGAATTTCTCAAAAGCCTCAGATTTCTCTTTCAGAAAAGTTACCCACATCATCTAGGAGTGGTCATCAATTAATAACATGAAGTATCTATCACCTTGCACACTCTTGATTCTTGTCGGACCACATAGATCAATATGAACTAAGTCTAATAATCTAGTAAAAGATTGTTCCTTACTTTTGAATGAGACTCTACTCTGCTTACCCAACTAACATTCTTTGCACAAACTATTAGTAGGTTTCACCAGTCTTGGAAGAAGTCTTATAGCCTAAGTGTTGCTTATCTTGATGATATTATCAAAATTCACATGACACATTCTCCTATGCCACGACCAACTCTGATCAATTTACACAAATAAACAACTTTTACTAGTACCAACCAAGTGGAAGATATTACCTTTTGTTTGAGTACCGGATGCAATCTCTGTCTCGAAACTTTTAAAGATCTTACATTTTCTATTTTTGAATCAGAGATCATAGCCTTTGTCCACCAACTCTCCAACACTAAGAAGATTGTGATTTAGACCTTCAACATATAGTACATTACTGGTTTTCTTCTTTCCATCAAAAGAAATAGTTCCTCTACCTCTGATTTTGCTAGCAGAATTATCACCAAATTTTACCACTCCTTCATATCTTTCCAAATCTATGAACTTATTTTTATCACTTGTCATATGGTGGGAGCATCCACTGTCAATAACCCAATCATCATTTTCTTCAACTTGGGCAGCCAGAGCTCTTTCTACCATTTTATGATTGACAGATTTAGAGGGCATTAGATCTTCTTCCTTGATGGAAATAAACACCCAGTCACTTCCAGATTTGTTTCCTATCTCTGATTCATCATCTGTTACTCCTTCATCATCATCATCTTCATGAACATAGTAACATTTCTTTTAGAATCTTGATTTATTTGGATTACCTCTTAAAAATCTTTCTGGACACCTTGAGGCAAAATGACCAATCTTATTGTAGTTGAAACATTTAAAAGGCAATTTCCCTTTATACTTATCGGATCCTCTTGGCAGTCTTTTTACAATAAGGGCTTCAAGTTGGGCAGCTTCTGCTTCATCTTCTTCTAGATCTTTTCTTGTTTTTTCATACCATGATAGTTTCTTTGAAGAGTTCTCTCCCAGATCAAAATTTTGTTTTTCTTTTACAGAGGTACTAGCTTTGAATGCAGATTCAGTCTTGGGGGGGCATCTCCAAACTTGGTCAATTCAAATGCAGCTAATTTACCAACCAATTGATTTCTTGTGATATTTGAAAAAGATCTAAATTCTTCAATAGTAGTAACCTTGTACTTGTAAGAATCAGGAAGGGATCTAAGAACTTTGGAAACAATCTCATCTTCATCCAAGATTCCACCAGCACATCTAATGCCACAAACAAGCTCATTTACCCTTGGCATAAATTTAGTGATATTTTCATCATCTCTCATCTTCAGGTTTTCAAATTTTCCTTTTAGACTCTGTAACTTGGTACATTTAACATACTTGTCTCCTTCATGCAGAAGTTTTAGTTTTTGCCAAATCTCATATGTAGTTTTTAGATCAATAACATTTGTCAGCTCTGAAGCAAATAAGGCACTTAGAAGAGCTTCTTTAGTCCACAGATTATTTTTAGCATCTCTGATTTCATCTATGGTATTTGGACCATTCTATAGAGGAACATACTTCTTTGAAGCCATGATCAAATACTGCATTCCCATAGATTGCAAGTGACATTCCATGTGACTTTTCCAAAGAGTAAAATTAGTTCTATCAAACCTCAGACTATCCTTCTTGTAGGATGACATCCTAGATCTCTTCAAGTGACTAAGCTTTTTTAGAGGAACTTAGCTCTGTACCAATTGATAGAATCAAGGCAAATGTAATTTCCCCTCTTTGATGGATGTGAGTGGTTATGAGATTAGCCCATCATGGCGACCCTCGTGGGCTAGTTCAGTGGATAGAGGGTCTTTTTTCTGTCATTCTTTTGCCAGTTCGGGACATTGGACATCATCAGTGCTCAATTGGTATCATGTTGTGGCTTCTATTCTTGGCTTTGGTCATGTTTGGAGGCACTTACTATTTTTAGAAGGTCGTATGCTGAGGGGTTGCTATTTCAGGCAGTGCACTAGTCGATTGGACTTCCATAGTTATTTGGTGACTTGGTGGATTGTTTTCATGGGGAGTTCATATTTTTTTTCATGGAGTTAATTAATAAGTGTTATATTATAACTTATGTTATAATTACACTTTATATCTAATAAGGGGGCCCATGAGGCCAATACCTTCATTAAGTGTCACTTAAATGAATTTATTTTATATTTGGCACATAAACCAAAGTTTGAGAGGAAACAATAAAAAAACAAATATAATTGGAATTATGCATTTGAAAAGAAATAAATTGAATTTCCAATGGTTATATATAATTCTCTTCACAAAGTTGGCCTCATTATTTTTATTTGAGCATTTGATATTTGGTGAAATTGGTCTGAGAGCTTGGCGTTGGAGAATTCAAGGGTTTGGGCTTGGAGATTGAGGAATCTTCAGGTTTAATGGCAATCTAAAGTGGTGCAAGATCCACTAAAGTTGCTGGGTTAATCAAGAAGGAATTGATGGAATGAGATTAAGAATGTTTGATTGGCTGAAATTGAAGATTTTAAAGATTCCATGATTGTTTAAAGGCTGCTACAGTAACCCGTACGGCTGCTACAGTATTCCATACCACTGCTACAGTAATCCGTACGGCTGCTATAGTATTCTGTACCGCTGCTATAGTGCAAGAAATTGATTTTCAGGAGGGTCTGATATAAAAAATTTTAAATCTGAATTATGACAGCAATTTTGGTTTTTCAGGTGTGGATGTGCAACCTTCATAATTGTTAGTACATCTATTACCTAGTTGAGCAATCTCTAGCTTTGGATTGCAAATTTAAATCATAGTTTCTTTTAAATTATTGTTGCAATTTGAATTTCTTGTGCATGTCTTTCAAAACCCAAAAAATACAAAAAAAAACACATATTTCAAACAAAACAAAAAAAATCTTTTCCAAGGCACATTCTTGCAACAGATCTGTATTTTGGCTTGAGAGGTATCAGGCTTCTTATAGTGGTATCAGAGCGGTTTCCTGCCATCCTGTTGGGAAATCAAAAAATATTCAGTTGCATGTCAGTGTTTTCAGCTGCATGTTGGTATTTAGTACTTGCATGTCTGTTTGGAGACAGCCCATATGCTTGCATGTCATGTTTTGAGGTTGCATGTTAAGTGATTAGCACTTGCATGTCCAGTGAGTAGTTATTTCATGAACAGAAGGGACTATTTGTATACCAGGGGTATAGGTCCTTAGAGACCACCAGTAGTTCCAGAAGGTCAAACAGTATCAGGAATATTGGGTATACATAGATCTAGCTCTGGAAGCAATAGATCTCAGTCCACCAGTGGTAACAGTCATATAGGGAACATGAGTGACAGGAGAGAAACCAGTCCTCCTAGAAATGGTGGAGGTGATAATGGGGCAGAAGAATTCAGAGATCTTTTAAGAGGTTTGCATGATAATCAGCAAGGCATGTCACAGGCTATCCAGCAGCTCACTACTGTTGTCCAGCAATTGGCACTTCCCAAAAGGCAGAATCATGACTTAGATGAGCATGGCAGTGTTGTGGGATCTCCTAGAGTTAGGAGGACACCAACCCGCACTTATGAGAGGCCTACAAGGCCTACCTTCCTCAGAAATGAACCTAAATATGCACCTTTAGAAGAAGAAGAAGAGGCTACATTTGGTGATAACGTCATAGTGATGCATGATGAGTGGGATGCTTTACCTCCGCATGTGAAAGAGCATTTGAATTTTGACAGGTTTATGACATAGAGGAGGGAGTACAATAGGCCTAGACAGGATAGAAGGCCAAGGCAACCCCAAAACAATGACTTGAAGAGTGCAACCAACAAACTCACTCTTCCAACATTTGATGGTAGTGGCAGGATGACAGCTAGAGCTTGGATCAGCAAGCTTGATACCTTCCTATCTCTTCGACCTCCAATGTCAGAACCTGATGCTATTAAGTTTGCAGTTCTTCATTTGGATGGTATCGCTTATGAGTGGTGGCACCATGGAATGGTGACACTACAACATGATCTTATCACTACCTATCAGGAGTTTGTTGATAGGCTGATTGAACATTTTGATACGAAGGATCCTGAATTGTTCTTCAGAGACTTGGCTCAATTGAGACAGATGGGCAATTTGGAGTCATATATTAGTGAGTTTCAGAGGTTGTCAGTGATGGTTACAGGGATCTCTGAGAGGAGGCTTGTTCTCTTGTTTGTGGAGGGTCTATTTGAGCCTATGAGAGGTTGGATCAAAGCATTAGATCCACACACACTCCAAGAAGCTATGAGGAAAGCTAGAAGTATGGAGTTTTCTACTCCTAAAAACAAACTTGTCTCTAAACCATCTACTTCAACAAGTGGCTTCAAAACAGCTCCAAAGAGACCATTGAATTTTGACCCAAGTAAGAGAGGAGTAGCACCTTTGAGTATAGAAACAATGGATGATTTGAGGAAGAAAAGGCTTTGTTTCTATTGTAAGGGACCCTATGATGCCAATCATGAATGTCCCTTAAGGCCTAAAGATAAAAACAGGCAAATGGAATGGTATTATGAGGATGAAGACCTTGCTGATGTAACTGATCAGCAAGCTGATATGATGGACCAGCAAAGAGATGATGAGGTTCCAGAGGTTGAAAGTGAGGAACATGAAGTTGAAATTGAAGGGGAAATAAGTCTACAGAATGCCTACCTTTCCAGTATGCAAAAAGGGGGGTCCTTTAGAGTACGTGGAGTCTTGGCAGGACAGCGGGTTGTTTCTTTGCTTGACACAGGTGCTACACATAATTTCATAGATACACGTCTAGTTGAGAGACTTGGTATTCAGACTCAGGAGTTTGAGGGGACTCAGGTAAAGGTTGCCGATGGTAATACTCTCAAGTGTGAGAGAATGATCTCTAGTTTGCGTATGCGTGTGAACAATTATGAGTTCACTGCTGATTTTTATGTTGTCAACATGGGGGAAGCAGATGTGGTTCTTGGGATGACATGGTTACATTCTATAGGAGAATTCACATTCAATCTTCAGGAGATGGAGATGAGATTTGTGGTTGATGGAAGAACACATGTGCTTAAGGCCATCAGGGAAGGCAATTTGAAGATAATCACATGTAGACGGATGGAGAGGTTAATTAGTCAGGATATGGTGGAGTGGGCAGTAGAGTGTCGGTTGATGCCCACGCATGATGAGCAACATAAACCAGTTTACCATCCAGATGTTCAGGAGCTTCGTACTAAACACTCCAAAGTGTTTAGTGATATACCCCCGGGTAGACCTCCTGACAGGGGAATAGAGCACATCATTGAGCTTGAGGAGGGCACTAAGCCCATTATGATTACTCCATACAGGCATCCCAAATGGCTCATGGATGAAATTGAAAAAACTATTAAGGAGTTGTTGGCTATGGGGCACATCCGACCAAGTAAGTCTCCTTTTGCTTCTTCAGTTGTTTTGGTTAATAAGAAGGATGGCTCTCTCAGGATGTGTATCGACTACAGGATGTTGAATAAAAAGACTATTAAGAACAGGTATCCGATTCCACGTATAGATGAGCTTATTGAAGAGCTACATGGAGCTCGATACTTTTCCAAGATAGATTTGAGGACAGGGTACCATCAGATTAGAGTTCGCGAGTAGGACATTGAGAAGACGGATTTTAGATGTCACTGTGGGCATTTTGAGTTCTTGGTTATGCCATTTGGGCTAACCAATGCACCAGCTACTTTTCAGTCCACAATGAATAGGGTCTTCCATTCCCAGCTCCAAAAATTTGTACTGGTGTTTTTTGATGATATACTGATATACAGTAAATCTTGGGAAGAACACATGGCTCATCTCGATACTATTCTGAGCATACTTGATAGGGAGTCCTTATATGCCAAGGAATCCAAGTGTGCACTAGGTTTTTCCGATCTTCTGTATCTGGGTCATATTATCAGCGCTGAGGGTGTTCGCATGGATCCGGAGAAGGTCAGTGCTATTGTTGATTGGCCTACACCAGAGAATTTGACTCAGCTCCGTGCTTTTTTTGGTCTTTGTCCTTTCTACCGCAGATTTGTCAGTGGGTTCTCACGTCATGCAGCCCCACTCACGGATTTGACCAAGAAAGGTGCTTTCTTGTGGACTCCTCAAGCACAAGAGTGTTTTGAGAAGTTCAAGCAGCTTATGACATCATGCCCAGTTCTTGCTTTGCCTGACTTTACTACATTGTTTGAGTTGCATTGTGATGCTTCTGGTGAGGGCATAGGAGCTGTGTTGATGCAGGATCGACATCCTATATCTTTTGAGAGCAGGAAGCTTAGGGGTCCTGAGTTGGGTTACAGTATATATGACAAGGAAATGCTGGCCATAATGCACGCATTGGCCAAGTTTAGACAGTATCTTGTTGGGAGTAGGTTCTGTGTAAGAACTGATCACAACAGCTTACGACATTTCCTTGGACAGAGGGACTTGAACGAAAGACAACAAAAGTGGGTTAGCAAACTCCAGTCTTATGATTTTGACATTTCATATGTCAAGGGCACTCAGAATATAGTTGTTGATGCATTGTCTCGTCGTCCCCACTTGAGCCCTATAGCAGTGGTTTCAGAGGATTGGCATCATTTGATTACTGCAGAGTACGCCAAGGACCTTTGTGCTTCTGGCGTCGTGGATGGGACTGTTCAGGACAGCAGATACACCATTGTAAATGATCTCATCATTTATAAAGGGTGGATATTTTTGGTCCCAGGTTCAGCTATGAAGAGCATAGTATTGCAGACTTTCCACAATTCACCTATGGCAGGTCACCCCAGATTTTATAAGACATATAGACAGATACGGGAGAGGTTTACTTGGAAAGGGCTTAAGGCAGATGTTCTTCAGTATGTGAGGGAGTGCACTATTTGTCTGCAGAACAAACGAGAGCACATGTTACCTATAGGGTTACTTCAGCCACTTCCTATTCCTTATCAGAAGTGGGACAGTTTAACTATGGATTTTATTGTGGGCTTGCCGAAAGCCCAAGGTAGAGATTGTATTTATGTGGTGGTAGATTGTTTGACGAAGTATGCTCATTTCTTTCCAATCAACACTACATATTCAGCTAGTCAAGTAGCGGACTTATTCTTTTGGGAGGTATTTCATTTGCATGGATTGCCCCGTACTATTGTGAGCGACAGGGATAGCAGGTTTATGAGCCATTTTTGGCAGGAGTTATTCAGGTTGTGTGGCACTGAGCTTACACCTAGTACGAGTTACCACCCACAGACTGACGGGCAGATGGAGATAGTCAATAAATGGGTGGAAGGATACCTCTGAAATTATGTGTCAGGGCAGCAGCGTGTGTGGGTGAAGTGGATTCACCTATGTGAGTATTGTTATAACTCTACCCACCACATGACCATACAGATGACACCATTCAGAGCTCTTTATGGCTATGACCCCCCCAATTTCTTGGACTTACTATTTAGTGATAGCAGAGTGCCGAGTGCTGGGGATCTTCTTCAGGAGAACCAAGACATCATAAGGGCATTACGTGAAAATATTCACAGGGCACAGAATTAGCAAAAATAGTATGTCGATCAGAGACGGGTTGAGAGGTCTTTTGAAGTAGGAGATATGGTGTACCTCATGCTGCAACCTTATAGACAGTCTTCACTTCAGCAAGGGGGAGCTAAGAAGCTCAAGCCACATTTTTATGGATCCTTCAGAGTTGTTCGGCGTATAGTAGAGGTGGCTTATGAGCTTGATTTGCTAGCAGACAGTAGGGTGCACAACGTATTTCATGTGTCACGCCTCAAGAAGGCGTTAGGGAAACATCTTGTGCCTTCTCCTGCTTTACCACCCCTAGATGATGAGGGGAAGTTAGTGCTGATTCCTGAGACCATTCTGGCTTTTCGTGAGAGGCATCTTCATAGGAAAGTTGTAAGGGAATATTTGATTAAGTGGAAGGATTTGCCGGACGAGGATGCGACTTGGGAGTCAGAGGAGATCTTACAGCATCCTGCTTTGCGATTGCTTGAGGACAAGCAATCTCAGGGAGGGTGGACTATAATGTCCCCTCTCTGATGGATGTGAGTGGTTATGAGATTAGCCCATCATGGCGACCCTCGTGGGCTAGTTCAGTGGATAGAGGGTCTTTTTTCTGTCATTCTTTTGCCAGTTCGGGACATTGGACATCATTAGTGCTTAGTTGGTATCATGTTGTGGCTTCTATTCTTGGCTTTGGTCATGTTTGGAGGCACTTACTATTTTTAGAAGGTTGTATGCTGAGGGGTTGCTATTTCAGGCAGGGCACTAGTCGATTGGACTTCCATAGTTATTTGGTGACTTGGTGGATTATTTTCATAGGGAGTTCATATTTCTTTTCATGGAGTTAATTAATAAGTGTTATATTATAACTTATGTTATAATTACACTTTATATCTAATAAGGGGGCCCATGAGGCCAATACCCTCATTAAGTGTCACTTAAATGAATTTATTTTATATTTGGCACATAAACCAAAGTTTGAGAGAAAACAATAAAAAAACAAATATAATTGGAATTATGCATTTGAAAAGAAATAAATTGAATTTCCAATGGTTATATATAATTCTCTTCACAAAGTTGGCCTCATTATTTTTATTTGAGCATTTGATATTTGGTGAAATTGGTCTGAGAGCTTGGCATTGGAGAATTCAAGGGTTTGGTCTTGGAGATTGAGGAATCTTCAGGTTTAATGGCAATCTGAAGTGGTGCAAGATCCACTAAAGTTGTTGGGTTAATCAAGAAGGAAT
Source organism: Cunninghamia lanceolata (assembly GCA_027924645.1). Taxonomy (NCBI): domain Eukaryota; kingdom Viridiplantae; phylum Streptophyta; class Pinopsida; order Cupressales; family Cupressaceae; genus Cunninghamia; species Cunninghamia lanceolata. Next base: position 2,375,479 of record BSBN01000246.1, read on the forward strand.
TGATGGAATGAGATTAAAAATGTTTGATTGGCTAAAATTGAAGATTTTAAAGATTCCATGATTGTTTAAAGGCTGCTACAGTAACCCGTACGGCTGCTACAGTATTTCGTACCACTGCTATAGTAATCCGTATGGCTACTACAGTATTCCGTACCGCTGCTACAGTATTCCATACCACTGCTACAGTGCAAGAAATCAATTTTCAGGAGGGTCTGATGTAAAAAATTGTAGATCTGAATTATGACAGCAATTTTGATTTTTCAGGTGTGGATGTGCAACCTTCACAATTGTTAGTACATCTATTACCTAGTTGAGCAATCTCTAGCTTTGGATTGCAAATTTAAATCATAGTTTCTTTTAAATTATTGTTGCAATTTCAATTTCCTGTGCATGTCTTTCAAAACCCAAAAAATACAAAAAAAAACACATATTTCAAACAAAACAAAAAAATATTTTCTAAGGCACATTCTTGCAGCAGATCTGTATTTTGGCTTGAGAGGCATCAGGGTTCTTACAGCAAACAACTGAGAGGGGGGGTGAATCAGTTGTCTCAAAACATTCTTCCTTTTAATCACTTAAATCCTTCTTATAATTCAACAGCATAATAATAAATCAATCATGGAAACTTAATACAATAATTCAAGAGTAGAAACACATTAACACATATGACACCAAGATTTTAACGTGGAAAACTTGGTTAAGGGAAAAACCACGGGGTGACTAACCCAAGATTGTATTCTTTATTAAAAGAATAAGAAGAACAAAATGGCACTTGCCAATTAGGGCTCACTGCCTGAGCACACTTCTCACAAGAGGCACACTGCCTACAAGAGACTCACTATCTACAGAATAATAAATCTTACATACTTGAACTGAAGAATAGCATCTTTACCATGCTTGAGTTAGTTCCATTTAAGTCCAATACTCCTGCTCTGCCTTTCACTCTGCTCCTCTCTACCACACATTCATCTCCACAAGATACCTTTGAAATGACTTCACAACTTCTTATTTATACAAGAGATCAACTTAGGGATAATCATCCAAGTCAGCACACTTTACAGAGCAAATATAACTTGACTAATTACAAAAGACTTCATGCGGATCAATACACTATCAGCTACATAGATCTGAGACTTCAATCTTGTTTTAGGAACACACCATGCTTCACAGAACATCTTCAAGATCATCCGCAAGATGAGTAGCTCATCTAGTCGGCCAGACTTAGGAAGAACATCATCATCCAGAAGTAATTCTTCAATTACAAGCTCAATCTTTAATGCAGACCACCAACATGAACTAGACACAATCCAAAGACCTCCACAAGCTTGCCTGAATCACCAAGAACATCCACTCTACTTCTTACTGAAATCTTTCTCTCCTTCATCTGGAACCTCAAGAACATAGTCAGCCATCACTGTCATATTGGAATAAATACTTGCAGACCTCTAGACCATGAACCAATTGAGTTGTTAATTCACTTTAACTTCCTAAACACTCCACCAAATCCGTAGAACAAGATATTGCATTTTCAAATCTCACCATGTAGTGCCCCTCCGTTCCCACCTTGGATGTACAGGTGAACCTATCAAGGCCATGAATATGAAGGTAAAATAACAGGAATAATTAAGGTAAGGTAAATAATTGATGTTGTACAATATAGATAGATGTTTCATCCATGTGTGGTTTCATATGATAGTTAATGTGTTTTATTGATAATCTCTATTGCGACACTGATAATGTAGGCTTTGACATTGTTTTGCATTCCCATGATTAAGATGTCTATCATACTACAATTGTTATATGTTAGAAAGGATCTCATGGACTGATTCTGTTAGATTTATTTGTTATGATGGTACTTCTGAGACTTATTCAATTTCATGCACCTATATGTTCAGTGCATGGTTCTATTTAGATAATGAGGTAGATTCAATTTGGTTATGATTACGTGTTATCTAATCTAGATTAATATGATGTGGAGAGGACGATGTCGCAACACTTACTTGCGAGTTCCCTACGATGTTGTGATTCCTTTTTCACCTAGTGTCAGCTTTTGTGCATCTATACATGCTTGACTGTGTCATTTGTTGCAGGATACAGGTACCTGGCATCGACTCCACCTGAATTAATAGGTCTGAGCGTGCCCTGAACCCAATGGATAAGTTGTTTTGGAGATAACTTAAGGTCCCACATCCCAAGTCATTATCCTCAATCAGGATGCATGACATGTCTAGTTCAACCTATTAGTTCTGTCAGTATGTCAGGTGTTGCAATTGATTTATATTTGATGGGAATGAGCTTTGTTTCTTTTATTATGAGAAGAAATAGGCATTAGATGTTTTTTTTTTAATGTAATATTCTTTGAGCCAAACCCTTAGATCTTTTGAACGATAATCTTTATCATGCTAGCTACAGGTTTGAAACAATATTTGTATTTGTGAGTTTAAATATAATGCTAGTCCAAGATCTTTGAATTTCATTGTATTGTTCTATTATGGCTAATTTTTGTTATAGAAATAGTCTATTGCTTATTTATTATTTCTGAAAAACACTATCTTCTTATCTTATTTATGAGATTCTCTTGATTTATTATCACCTGCTCCATAAAAGATATCAATAGAAGTTATATCTATATTCGTCATTGATTTGAGTGGTGCATGTATTCTTGTATATATGGTATAGAGTTAAAAAAGTACCACTGCATACTTGTTCATAAATAGTATGCATGCAACAGCCTTTTCATTATTGCAGCATTGTTCTTAATAATGAAGTAACGTATCTTCTATTTGTTATTAATAAATCTTATCTTTTTTTTTATTATGAGCTTTTGAGATAAACTTAGAAGATATGTTTTATTTAGTAATAAGGGAGATCTCATCAATTTCCTTCTTCAAAGATTTTAATTAGAATATTCTTTATTAGAAACTATATTATCTTTAGAATCATATTAAATTATAATCCTTTTTGAATTATTTTCATATTTGAACAAGAATTTTATACTCTCTATTTAAAGAAAAGTAAGAGAATAAATTATTTTATAGAGAGATTCTTAAACTTGCTTCGATTAAATGGTGATATTACATTTATTGAAACATACAAATAATATTTATATTAGAATAGAAATTAGAGGAAAAATAAAATAGATTAAGTATTAAATTATAGTATGAAGGTGTTAGGGAGAGGAAAATAATTGGAAATATTTATTTTTTTAATGATCTTAGACTTAGTTTTTAAGTAGTATTTTATATTATAATTGATTGATTTATTTTAATTGTTTTTACCTTGCTATGGAATAGATATATTAAAGGGTTAAGATCTCTCTCTCTCTCTCTCTCTCTCAGTAAATCTATATGCATGTAGTTGTGAAAGTAAACGGAATAGAACTTTATCACACGACTTGTCTTTCAGTCACTTGATGATTGCATAGGAAAACTAGTGGAATGAGGTAATGTTTTACTTGATTTTGGTTAGCAGTGAACCTATCGTTTGTATGGAAAATGTGTTTTAATTGGATTGATAGTTGGCATTATGTTTTAATGCATTAGTAAGGTGACAATAAGGGTTTATGTGTGTGTGTTAAAGATAAAATGCATATTGTGGAATATCTTACTAACAACTATCAATTGGGCTTTCGGTTAAGATAGGCATGTTTATAAATTACGCATTTATTAGTTATTGAATGATGGTTTCTTAAACATAATTATAATGGTTTTGTTAGTAGAAATATGATATATGGGTTTGGATTATAAAGGTTGTAATTAACATTTAATTTATAAATATTTGTAATTAATATTATCTATGCATTGTTTAGCTTGACGGTTATATGTAATTGATGATTGATATAATAGATAGAATTAATATTAATTGAACTAGACCTAGGTTTTATGAAATTCTTGGTGGAGATATAACTTGAATCCAGTTGCTAATTTGATTAAATGGAATTGCTCTAGTAAGAAGAATTTATGTTGTCAATGAGTTGATTAGTTGAAATTGCTTATTGCAAGCAAAATTTTCATGTGAGTTGGTCTATGTCTAAATTGTCAAGTTTAGGTTCTAGAGGCATAAGGTAATATGATTCGATGGCATGTATTCTATTCATAGGTGCGTTGAAATGAAGATGTTGTAAGAACATGATGTCTTTTGTCTATGTATGTGGGTCTTGGTAAACAATAATGTGAGATGATGTACATACTGTGTTGTGAATATATTATGATGGGATTAAATCTCCTTCACGTATGTTTTGATATCGAGCTTGTGTTTAGTATTGTAATGGGGAGATCTTGGAAATCGTAATGAGAAACTATTTTGTTCATGGTTGAGATTTGCGAGCAAGATGACCCATACCTTGCTCTGGATATGTGTTGTTATGGTTATTGTGATTGATCAATTGAAAGATTTGGGACAATGATGTATAGGTTGGTCATTGTGATTATGTTTTGTATGCAAGAAGGTAAATGCCTTGCATTGTTTATATACACTTATCAGTATGATAGTGATTGTCCTGCTTGATGGTTAGGGTTTCTAGATGTAGGTAGGGGAGTGGCTTTCAATGTGGGGCCGGCGTCCAAAGTGGCTGTTAGGATAACCCATTGAAAGTTGTTAATTAAGTGAAAACCTAAAAATGAACTGGGGGAAAAAGGGTAAATTACACATTAACAAGATAATTGGATTTCCTCTCCCATGCCTGTAGTGCTCGTTTAGACTAAGGATGGGTAGAGAAGGCCTGGTTGGCAAGATCAACTTCCTTGTTCGCACGAAAGGAAAGTTGATACCACATGTGTCACCCTATGGGGCCGACGCCTAGTGAGAGGCTATCAGGATAACTATAGATGGGGGCCGGCGCCTAGTGAGAGGCTGTCAGGATAACCCATGTCAGGACCATGCGATGACACTCTTCCTACTGCAGCCTAGCATTCCCTAGTTGTACTCTCCCCATTCATCGTGTGTTGCCTCTGGAAGTGATATTGAGTTGCTTGTGATGTTGTCATGTGTTGTGATGGAGTCATGTTGAGTCCTTGTTCCTGTTAGGTAATTGTCTACCTAGCTATTTAATGTTTTGGGACCTTATGTTATCTCCTAGCATGGGGGTGGACCTTAGAGTTCCACATGGTCGGGTGGATGTGCTTTATCTCCATTGGTTTTTCCTTGCCGTTGTTCGTGTGCAAGAAGGTTGTAACTCCTGTAGCAGATTCAGATCTTGTACCAGTTTATAAAGATAGTTATTTATGCTCATGTACTATCCTGTGTATCAGATTATTCATAATGTATGTAATCCAATGTAATCAAAGGTTGATGATGTAAACAATGTAATGTTGTATCCTCGTGTGTAAGGAAAAATTATAGTTGTACTTGTCTTGGATGATTATTTATCTAATGTCATGGAAATGTATATGGTTATTCATTTAATGCAATAGATACAGAATGTATTATTGTTGTCAGTTGATACATGATGTGTGAGAGAACACGATAATAGTTTTGTCAGTAATGCAGCCATGGAACCCTGGGAGAACATTACTTAGTATAGATATGTTAAATGTTACTTCACTATCTCTATAAAAAAAAAGTGTCCTATTATATAGTGTTATTGTGTTGTTCTCTAGAGTTTCATGGCGGGGCATTACACACCGGACCTATCTGTGTCACTCTATCACCTTTGAATATCTGCCAGAACTAGTTTTACTCAAGTGGCTATAACTTCTTTAGATCTTTATGCGGACCTCTCAAATATTTATTGGATCATCTTAAGACATATATCTACAAACCCTTTGATGCACATCTTCTAATCTTCATCTTAGCTGGGATCTTTACCTTACTGTCTTCACTGTTCTTCTTTGTTCCTGATAGGACTAATTTTCTCAATATCCTCAGCATACAACTCATCCAATCCTTATCATCAATGCAACAAGAGTATGTTGACATCAATCAAAACACCAGTTAGGCCCATACTTGCAATAGGTACAAGTATGAGTAATGTCAAAAGAGGAGAATGAGAGAGAGTGTTGTGTCACCCTTTTCCATTGATGTTAAAGGGGGGAGAGAACAATGTGAAAAAGGAAAGAGTCAGTTGAGAAAAAGAGAAAGGAAAAGAGTTGGTTTGAAGCAGAGTTTTTAAGGATGCTATTGTGTTGATGGTTTTTGACATCATGTGTTGCTATCAATGACAAAGGGGGAGATTGTTGCAAGTATGTGCAGTTAGTGTTGTCATTGATGTCAACAAGCTTGTGTTGTCATTGGTGTCAACTATATGAGAAAGATGGTGTTGATTCTATGCTATCTATGATGATGAGGAAGTGTTGAAGATTGTGATGATATGTTTCTGGTGCTTGGTTTCCAAGTGCTTTTGACAAAATTTGAATAATAGAGGAAATAGTGTGTTATAAAGATGTTCTAGCATTCAAAGTGGTGTTCTGGGTTTGCTTTACATTTCTTTTATATTGAAGATCTATTTATGTAGTTTGGATATGTTGATTAGAGGTGTTAAGAGGTGTTACACTCAGAATTTGGCATTTTGGATCGATGCGCGGAGGAAAATGTGTTCACCAGTATGTGACTGTGTATTGTAGAGGTGTTTGAGAGAAAGGTTTGCTCCACATTTCTCTGTAGAGTGGTTTCAGTTCTTACAATTCTTGAAATGTATTTATAAGGTTCATATTTATCTTCAGTTGAAGTTATTCGTGATTTGGTACTCCACAAGATGGTTTCTTGAGTTATAGTGCATAACAGAGATATTTGGGCATACTGGGTAAACATGAAAATTTTGTTTAGTATGTGAAAGTTGATGGAGAAGAATTTGTTGGATTTGAGGATATTTTTGGAATACTATAGATCATATTCAAGCATGGTGTGTGGTCTATGAGTTTTCTTTGGTTTTAAGGAATCATGTACATAATTGTTTATGATGTTAACGCAGATTCAACCAACCTTGGGTGTTTACTCTAATTGCAAAGTTACTATTGTATTTGTGGAAGCGTGGTGTGGCATGTATGAGTGGATTTAGGTGCATCCTAACGTGTCTTGTGCTCCACCTTCATTCCTTCCAACTGCAGGAATGTTTTGGTGCTGACCTAATTTGAATTTGTGAGATTAAGGTGCTTTATTGACCTTGGAGAATGTTTTCAAAATTGAAGATTCTATAAATAAGAGTTGAGTTGTTGAGGGATGGTAAGATAAGAGAGTATGGTGGGTGAGATATGAATTATAGAGTTATAGAGTATGAATTTATGGAGTTTAGTGCAAGATTTCATGTGTTAGATTATTGGATGCAGTGAGTAGAAGGTGTCTACAATTCCTCAATGGAACTGCAGAGGTGATGATGGTGTTGTAGTGGATTCTCTATTGCATTGAGATAGTTTTCTCCTTGTAACAATCTTCTCTATCTTCTTTTCTATTCTGGCAGTGAGCCTTTCTTTCTTTTGGGCAGTGAGCCCTCTGACAAAGATCCTTTTGGTAGTGAGCCCTATTGTATTTTGGTGTTGATATTACTTTATATTGTGAGCTAATCCTAACCATGGTTTTCCCTTCTTGGGTATTCCACATAAATATGGTGTTCTCTTGTGTATGATGTTGATTTGAATTAGATTCTCTTATTTACTTTCATGCTTAATCATCATAACAATTTAAGGGATTAATTGAATTTATTTGGATCTGAATGTTTGTGAGGGTTTTGAAGTTAAGTTACAACTGATTCACCCCACCTCTTAGTTGTGTTGTGCATTCAACAATGTTCCACTATGTTGTGTTAAATGTTGTTTAGGTCTCTTTAGATGACCCTTGATACTCTTGTAAGGTCAAGGATACAAGGAGACCACCTTCATTGTGAACATTCTTCTATTTTCTCTATTCTTCTACTTGCCCGTCCTCTTTTTTATTGATGTGTGTTGTGCCTTGGGGGCATAACATCATGGAGGATGTCTTGGGGGCATCTTCATGTGTTGTAAACCCAAGTCACTCTTGTCTCCTCTCTCATGTTTATTGTTTACATTCTTAAGTGACTCTACCTAGTTGGTGGATGATGAAAATAAACAAATATTGATAAGGACTATGTGTCCCTTTAGGAAGAAAGCAAAATTGGACCTACTCCATATATGAAGATGGGGTTGATATATATCTGATGCTTGACTAGTAGAATCACTTTGTGTTGTGATTAATATTGTGATATTTATTGTAAAATACCTTTACAATACTCTAAATCTGCTTCAATACACTTTGGATTGTTTTATATCTCACCTTGTAGCTACACTCAGTCTTGAGATACTTGCAGAATAACCTAATAGCTATACTCGATTCTGAACATAATGTGATATGATGAATTGATTTGGTTATTATCTTAGAGTAACATTTTCTAACCAAAGCTTATATCTTGTTGATTATCTTAGCAAATGATATCGATGTGTTTGTGGAAACACTTAGCAATCGTGACACATGTCACTTTTGGGGCATGAGCTTTGCAAAAGCTCTTGTTCCCTTGTGTGTTTTGACTCTACCTCAATGTGCTTGATACTGGCAAGTATGATCAACCACCTTTAGGTGGGGACATACATAATGGTATCTGCTTGATTACTTTTACACTAACAAAGTGTGTTTGAAAGCCCTCATCATGAGGTGAGATGGTGTATCTCTTGAGCTAGTGCACATATTTTTTAAAGCAAAAATCCACAATCATGAGCTGAGATGGCGTATCTCTTGATCTAGTGTGTATCCTTTTAAATAAATCCCTCATCGCAAGGTGGGATGGTGTATCTCTTGATCTAGTGCACATCCTTTTATACAAGGTCCTCATCATGAGGTAGCGATGGATCTTGAGTTATTCACCCTTAAGCATGTCTTTGGTAGTTGTAGTACCATAGCTCAACCGTCAGGTGTGTTTGGCATGTCTTAAATAGTGGAGTGTAGTGACAAGCTCCTTCCTATCACCCATGTTTGTTGTGTATAAGACGTATAGTGTGTCTATGGCATACTATGTAGCACTCATGTATTCCATGTGTTTGTCATGTGTTTTACGTGTCTTCTTCGCATGTCTTATGTGTTTGTGACATGGTCTAAAGTTGTGTGGTGATGAGTCCCTCCACATGCCATACATGTTGTGTGTGTCTTTACATGTGTTTTATGTTTACTTTAGTTAACATTTTATATATATGGATATTTAATTGCTTAATCATGTCTTCTCCATGTATTACATACTTCACTATCTTCTCCATATATTGCATGATTCCTTACTATATTCATTGTGTCTTATGTTACTGTTAGATGTTTTCTTATGTTTTCCTAAGCTTGGGAGCTAGTAATAGTCTTCAAACTTAAGGTGTGTTTGATGTGTTTGATATTACTTGACCATACTTTAATGCATGTGTCTAGGGTAAAATTGGATTTGTTAATGTTCTTGATTTTAGATGTTTAAATCTGCCTCTCCACTATACATTCAAGGATCTAGGGTTGAGTGACGAGCATTATCACACCCTAGGTCACTTACAGATGTAGGGAAACTTAGATTAGGGAACTTAATTATCAATTTATCTTCTCTTATGCCTAATTGACCATTAAAACCCTAATTATGCAAATACGACAACAAATTGATGAATAACAAAAAAAGGTTTTGTAGACAGGAATAAAATACCAAATCACAGAGTACCTATTTTCAGGGTTTCGAAGCAGAACAGTTGGGGACACTGGAGCAGGTGCCCAAGTCCAAGGTACCAATTTCTTCACAGAATCCAGACCTCCTTCCGACACTGATCAGCCTTGTAACTTCTATTTCTCAAAACTCAGATGTGGAGGACACTAAAGCGAGCGCCCAAGTCCTAGAAGTGCTCCTATGTCCTACTTTTCTTCAGATCCCAAATCCTTGATGCTTGCCAATCCTTCCTGAAACTCCACTTTTCCCAAATACAACACCTATAACCTACAATCACAAGACTTGGTTTGGGGGTTGTGGTCTTTAGAGGCTTTCCTTAGTCAAGTCTTGGAGGACACTTAAGTCTCTAAACACTATTGTCAAGTAAAGAGTGTGTGCCCTTGTGAGGTAGAGGCAAAATCCAAAGGAATCAATGATGAAAACACAATGTTATGCCACCTTGTAGTGAAGCTCTCATGGGAGGAAGATACTCTTCATTCCATGAGGAAATTGATACTCAAATCTGCAAATATCAACACATAAAACACAAAAGTCTTCTCTTGCAACACAATGAAAGCCTTGAATCACCTAGAGAACACTTGAACATCACAATCTCCATCTAGTTTACAAATGAATGCCTAAACATGCTTATATATGCAACTACAAGCACTCCTGGCAAGATTTTAAAAATCAAAACTTACTGTGTCAGGCAAAAGGACCAAATAACAGTCACAAACTGACACTCAGAAATTGGGGCTACCCCAAAATAGGGTAGGACTAGGGTGCGGGCACCCAAGTCCCCCCCTATTTTGGGTAGGGTATAGCTCAAAGGGTCCACCTGGGTCCAATTTGCCATGAAACCTAGGTCTTATTCCATTGGGATGCCAAAATATGAACTAAGATGTCCTAAATGCATGCACAAGACTTAGGAGCTAAACCTTATGAGGGAAAAGCCCCTAAGGGGACATTTTCTGACGTTACTTTTAGCCCCCACTTTAACGTATGTATAAATGCGAGGTCAATACATGCATTAAAGTAAGGTCACAAACATAGAAAACATGCCAAGCATGGAGAAGACACACCAATCACATAGAAGACAATAATAGGCATGCAAAACATGGAGAAGACAGTTACAGTCACGCAAAACATGAAGAAGATAGTCAATGCATAAAAGACACATTAATCCATGGAAGAAAGAAATGATATCTTTTCTTTTCTTTCTCTCATATATATGAAATGCAAATGCAAGTAATAGAAAATAAACAAACCTCCCATAATATAGGGCGTGGGTCTCTGTATATATGGGGCAACACACATGCAAGACATGCAAAACCTCCCAAAATGTTGGAAGCACTACTCAAGGGAGCTAGTCTCTACATATGGGGCAACAAACACGCCACACAAAACAAGCACGCAAAAACACACACACTTGAAGACACGAAGAAACATGGTAGACAAGCGATGGAGTGTACCTATTTCTAGGTCCAACACCATCTCAAGCACATTACAGACATACATCGACAATTGGGCTTCTCCACAAGAATCACTGAAAACACGCTTAAGGGTTGAGTTAGTCACAGAACCGCTCCTCGCCTCCATAGAGGGCTTAAGAAAAAGGATATGCTCAATATCCCACCTCTGTAGAGGGCTTACATGATTGATTGATTGATTGCAAACAAACTCAAGATGCACGATGCACTACTCTGGGGTGCAAGTCTCTACATCTGAGGTCAAACACATTGCTAACATCTATAACATACAGCTTACCTTATATATGCCGCCACCATAAGGTGGTTGATATCAGTTATTGATATCAAGCACACTAAGGTAGGAAGAAAACACATAAGGGAACACTGAGTTTCACAAAGCCCATGCCCCTAGAGATGACTTGTACTTTACGATCACCAAATGTTCCCACAAACACATCCTTGTAAGAAACATGTTAGTGTCTACAAGATCATGATAAACAACAACATCAATGCATATGATTAACCACATAGAGAGCTAAGATTATACAACAAATTTGGAGTTCAAGGATAACCATGGGGCTATATCATGAAGCTCTTCAAATTGATACTGCCAAGGCCAGATTCAAAGACAAAGAAAGGTGCATAGATCAGTAGTATTGTTAAGGTTTGTAAATGCAATAGAAACATCATAAAATTCACTACGTGGAAAGCACGAGTGCTTCCACTATCTAGGCATCAGATAAGATATACAACCCCATCGTCATATTAGGAACTAAGTCCATTTTTTGATTGCTCTCGAAAGGGGCACTAGGTCCACATCAGTATAAATTTTTTTCGTCATCCACCCACTATGTGGAAACACTAGAGGAAGGGAAACAATAAATAAGAGAGGGGAAACAAGTGTCTTAGGGACAGTCATGTAGGAGGGTGCCCCTAGGTCACCAACCAGGATGCTATGTCGGTAAGACACAACACACAACAATGAAATCAGAGAGAGCAATTTAGAAGAATGATGATACAAATAGGTCACAAGAGAGGCGGCCTCCTGGTATCTCAAACCTTACGGGAGAATTTGAGGTCATCCCAAGAGGCCTAAACAACATATAACACATCATGTACGAAGCACACCACAAGAGAGATAAAGGGTTAGAGATACTTACTTGTAGGCCCCTTCTGGGCTAGTTGTTATTGCGAATCTTGATCTTTATCTTAATGGTTAAGGCATTATCACTTCTTATGTTCAGGAGTGTGCAAGGGTAATTATGTAGAAAAGGTGTCTCTTAATGATGGTTGAGAGGGAATGTATCCATTGTCTATGTCATCCATAGGAGCACTTGAAATGCCATTTAAATGAGCATGTGGAGGCATCCAAAAGATACCCATTTCAGTCCTTCTATAAGGAGTTGGAATGGCTTGAGTAAGAGGGATAGCTTGTTCTTCCATAGCATGTAGGATTTCATTACTTTCCAAAGTATGTGATGGTTCATGATCTATTTTCTTGTTTAGAATGTAATTGAGAAATTCTTGAACATCAATTGGCAAATTATCATTAGATTTAAGCAAATGGTCACAAAGAGAATCTACATCATCCAAAGCTTCATGCAGTTTAGGGAGAGCAAGAAGGGATGGAAGAGTAGTGTGGAGGAATGTATCAATGATATCTTTTTCTTGTGCCAATATATCCTCACCAAGTGGGGTTATATTGGGACAAGTCTCTTTGTTTGATAGATCACCCGTTGCTATTTCATTATCATAGGGCTCAGAGAGGATTTGCATTATATCATCATGAAACAAAGGGAGAGTGGGAGTAAATTTTTCACCACTACTTTTGCTAGGATTGTTTTCAGCTATAAGACTTTTTAGATTCTCCATGATTGAAGGGAAAACATCTGCAGTCTCGAGAAAGTTGTCAAAATGGGTTGTTGATCGAAGAATATCACATGTAGTACTATTGGTTATATCAATGCCATAGATGTATGTGGTTTGATGCAAGACTTGAAGATATTTGTTGGTGAATTTGTAAAACTTGTCATAGTTCACAATGTACTCATATAAGTCTTCTAAAGATGTACCCGTAGAAGAATCAATGAATGCAAAAGTATATGCAAAAATGCTTGATTTTTGTACTTTTTCAATGCCAATGAATAAAACAAAGGATGTTGTAAGGATTTTGATCAAGGGAAGAAAGTTATATGTCTGATATCAGTCCAAAACAGAAAAATTATCCTTCTCAACACACTCTTGATGTGATTTCAAGATAATGCCAAGTCAAATATAGTGCAAATATGTCAAAATAGGCACTTTTTTCACCAAATTTCAATGTAAAAGAGCATAACAAAGGGTGTTGTGAGGAAAATGATTATGGAAAGAAAATAATATCAGTAATAACAGCCACTTGATATAAAAATATCCAACACAATATGCTTTTAGTGCCATTTAAGGTAAAAGCCTAGTGAAAATATAGCAAAAATAGGCTATTTTTCATGGTTTTTCAACTCCTAGACCTAGAAAGAGGTGTTTTGCAATGAATTTCAGGAAGTAAAGAAAATAATATCAATAATATCAGTCACACCAATCCATAAAATTGATCACAACACACTTGGAGTGCAAACTAGGTGAAACCCTAGGGCAAAAATAGCCAAAATGTGTAGTTTTTTGCAAAGTTTTCACTACAAGAGCCCGATAAAAGGGGGTTGTGAAGTTTTTTATTAAGGAAAAAAATTATTACCCTAATAATATAAAATTAATGCCAAGATACCTTTCACAACATGCCTATAGTGCAAGTTTGGAGAGTCGATAAGGCCAAATTTAGTGAAAATCATTGTTTTTGAAGCCCTAGGTTTGAGATCTTGGGACAAAATGCTATGTGAATGTTTTGAAGTCTGATTTATGATGAAAATGACTTAATATAAGATCTGAAAATGATTTTCAATCTTGAATATGCAAAATACCCATGCAAATTTAATGAAAATGCATCAAAATTGCTAGTTTTTGTTGAAATTTTCTATGCAAAATTGCAAATATTTTAAATCTAAATGCAAATTTACACTAAAATGCAAGACTATAGACAAATGCAAATTTTAATGAGCCTCTAAAATTAGTAGAAAAATTTGAGAAAAATATTTTTCCTTCTAACCCTAGATTTTGGAATTACTACGTTATATCAAAATTGTCAAAATTTCCAAAAAAACCTAGCAAATTAATAATGAAAATGCAATGCAAATTTCTGAATTTTTGGATTTTTCTATAGTTTATATCATATCTGATGCAAAAATCATGAATTAGGAAAATTTAGGAAGAATTGATGCAAGTTAGTAAGCCAAACAATGCAAAATTTTTGAATTTTTTCAATTTTTCAATTTTTTTGAATTTTTCTCAATGCAATAAAATGAATGACTATATGAATGAATGAAATCAATCCAAATCTGAAGAAACACACTCAAAAAGTTTTAATTTAAGTCCAAAAACATGGGTTCACCAAAATGTTTAGGGGAAAATTGGATTTGTTAATGTTCTTGATTTTAGATGTTTAAATATGCCCCTCCACTATACATTTAAGGATCTAGGGTCAAGTGACGAGCACTATCATACCCTAGGTCACTTGCAGATGTAGGGAAACTTGGATTAAGGAATTTAATTATCAATTTTCCTTCTCTTATGCCCAATTGACCATTAAAACCCTAATTATGCAAATACGGCAACAAATTGATGAATAAAAGAAAAAGCTCTTGCAGACAGGGGTAAAATACGAAATCACAGAGTACCTATTTTTAGGGTTCTGAAGCGGAACAGTCGGGGACACTGGAGTGAGTTCCCAAGTCCAAGGTGCAAGTTTCTTTGTTGTTACATCCCCTTTTTGGATTCAATATTACTATTTACTTTTTCTTAAATAGTACAGTCATGTGAATATGTTTAACATCACAGAAAATGATGATATGACTAGAAAAGATTAATTTAATGAAATCATGGATTTTTACTTGATTATGATCAATCTGATGTTATGAATTAAGATGTCTTTTCGATATGAAAATAAAATGATTTGATGTAAATGTGTTTTGATCAGAACATTGGTATTCTGACCACAAATTGTATGTGAGATTGTTAATGACAGGAATAGATGGAACATGTTCACCAAGAAGCAAGAAGAAGAGAAAGTATCTTCGAGAAAGAGAGAATAAACTCGAGAATAACTAATGGGTGTTTGCCACTGAAAACAAACATTAGGTAGATAAACCTAGTTGCCTTGAGATAAGTATTGATTTTGGGTTAAGTCAATTTTGGATGAGAATGTCAAGGTTTATAAGAATAGGTCATTCTTCCTTTCGTAGTTGTTGTAATGAGTATGGGTAATTGACATCTGTGTCATAATACTCTGAGTCATGTCACCAAGTTGTGCATAAAGTCGACCCCAAACCTTGTATTGTGTTTACACTCCAATCGTCATCATCGTCATAAAACTCTACGAGCATATTATGTAAATGTTTAATTAAAGATCTCGTGGGATGTAGAATTATTTCTATTATGGGTTATCATCATATAATAAAAGGTTTAAATAAATGTTTTAAATCTTTGAGACCATCGAGTAAAATACCATGGGTCATGTGGTAAGGGTAATATACAAAATAATATATAGTTATATTTAAATAATCATTAAGGAACAATTGTTATATTCTTTAATAGTGTTAGTAATTGGGCAGTAGCTCAAAGGGTTCACTCAATTCGCTATTGATGATGTTTTTTATTCCAAAACATTTTATTTATTCTCGAGCTTCAAACTTTAATGATTAGTCATCAGCTCAACCATTATTCCAAGTCATGTATTTGATCTAAACTCAAAAATCCGTTATAGTGTGGCATCATGTCCAAAACTAAAACTGTCACCTCGCAAATTGTTAGCTACACCTTGTGGATCAGCTGTGAAGTTAGTGGAAGACTAAACCAATTCTGTGTTAGTGGTCACGGGAAGGAGGTAGATGGATAGCCATGCTTGGTAGTTAGAAAGTTGATAGGGCGCGGATTAGTTAGGGAGAAGTTAGTTTTCTTTTTGGGACTGTCATAAAGAGAAATAAGAAAAAGATGGTTTGGGGAGATATAGAATGGGGGGAAGAGAAGCTGACAGGAGGCCGAGTGTAAAGAGTACGTGATCGGGTGAGGAGTGAATGAGCTTTGGACCAATTTTTAAACAGTCACCAGAGTTTTCCTTCAGGTTCCATCTCTTCTCTCTTACCACGCTATCATGATTAAACTGGTATGTCATAATAGGAATGGCTCCATCATGTAATAAGAAGGAATGTAGTGTTTTATTGATGATGTAATGTGTGGTTTGGTTATGCACATAAAGACTTGTGATTTACACTTATTTTAAAACAAAAACAAAGCTATTTCCTTGACCAACACAACAGTCTTAAACTTCACAGTAGTAACATACTTGTTTCCCCAGAGCATCTAACGATAGTCGACTAAAACTGTCTAGTTGTGTCTACTTATCATTAGAAATAAATGAGGTATGTGGTGAGCACATTGTAGTTTGAGTCTTGGTCAATTGTTAGCAAGGAAGATATCTCCAGCTGCAATTGTCTAATGTGTGTCGAAGTTAGAAGCATCACTGGTTGGCCTGTCGAATATATAAATATTTGGTCTTTTTATATCCAAAAGCAACTAGTGTGATGAAAGACTTAAAGAATGTGTACCATTGACAAAATGGGAAACAATGGCGTGGAATGTATGTCATAGGTTGTGTAACTACTCAGTCTTCCACAAGTTAAGAATCTATATTAGCTGGTCGAACTTAGAGTTATTCCTTTCATGCTACGAAAGATAACCAGTTTTAGATCATCTTTTATAATGAATATAATTTTTCTACTCTAATACCATTTATGCTGATGTGTCATCAAAAGAGGGTGTAGAATCGTTATTTGGTCTAAAACTGTCAAACATGTTAAGTAATGAAGTTTTAGAGCAGACACAATGGGTCAATAGTTAAGTGTTTACTTACAAACTTACATGCATTCTTCTTCCAAATAGAAACAATGAGTTAGGATTGTTAAATGCTTAGTATGATATAAAGATTAAGCTATGTCAAGGATTTGATAGGTTGAAGAAAACTTGTAGAAGTACTAAAACTTTAGTTCCAAATCTTCGATTACTAGAACTCGATAACTGATAAACCATTCTTGAGCTTAATTTGTTGGTTTAGTGTCCTCTCTAGACTGTATAATTTTAAGCAGAGGACTAACTTAAAGATCAACCGATAAACTAATAGCATTAACCAATTAACTGGTAAGCTAGAATCCCATTCCTTAAACATATGGACAGAAATGGCTCCAAGAGCTAGAAGTGAGAAGTAAACCTAACTGCCATGCATTAAAACATGATGAGTTGAAACACCAAGAGGTTATCATGGTTGTTATATTATACATATACATATGCAACTGTAGGATTGTGATTAATTCAAGTTGAGTTGGGGTGGGTGAACTTACTACTTGCGTTGACACAATGCTAAATATATTCAAATCCTTTGGCCAAGGTAGTGCACCTACCTCTAGTGCATTGATTTTTCACAGTGACTGGATGACATAGCTTGTGGAGTGGTCATCCTTGACTAGAGGATATCTAGGGGATTGCATGAAAACAAGTTACGTAGGTCACAACACTAGTACTCAGATGGCTAACACCATTGGTTATCCTAAGTCTATCCTCTTTGAGTAGGGTAGGGCCACTTCCGGGTAGGAAGGAGTGCGAGATACCAATGGTCTATGGTTGGAGGTTAAGCTCCTTGAAGATACTTTCTCTTCTATATTCTAGAGGCTTGCTGAGACTTGAATTTGGATGGTCGACAATCGAGATGCAGTGACTTTGGTAAGTCTCTATTTTGAAAAAGTTCTTAATAAATTTAATCATCATATTATTTATTGTTACAGATGGATAGACCCCTTTGTGTAACTTATAATTTCATGATTATTAATTAGTTGATGAATGAACTTCTTTGTTTTAAAATGAAAAATAATTTATCATTTTCTACTTTTAAACTTTAAAAAAAAATTACCTTTGGTTGAACGTAGTTTTTAGGGTGAAAACTAAATTGGGTGTTACATATGGTATCAGAGCTAACCAGGTTCAGCACTAGGGCTGATGAGTCCACTAAACTAATTAAGAATCAATATTATGTGGGTAGCTAGTGATTTGATTTACTGTGCTAGTATGGTACATCTCAAGAAAACTGCAAGGAAGTCCTTCGCTGGTAAGGAACATTATGTGCAAGCTAAGTAGAGACGTCTTGCAATGATTAAGGCTATTGAGAAAATGAATGATGAAAATGACATTTGGCTAGATGATATGGAAACTTTTACCAATTCTCTTTCATGACTCAAACGAATGAAAAGAGAACTCCTAGAGACATCTAGGATGGAAGCTCAAATTATGGTCAATTCCCGCCCTATTAGTGTAGCAATGATCACTAGGGATTTCTGTATACCACCTAGAGCTGAAATCATTGTACTATCACCCAATAGCGAATCTAAGGGTTATACACCCTGTGAATATGTGTCAGACAATGAATCTAAAGGTTACACTCCTCTTGTAAATACTGAGTGAAACATGAAATGTGTCTATCCTTAAAAGAATCTACATACTGTTGTGCAAAATATAATAAAGACAATTTTACTTGAGAATAACTATGATTATGAGCAATTGATATGTTTTGATAATATTCTAAATGATAAATCATAGAACTGATTAGTACTTGCTAAAACAGGTGAGAAAACAAATAAACATGGATCAATTAGAGTTTAATGAGAGAGAAGATCTGGAAGGTCACAACTCTCATGCTAACTCCACTGATAAATTGGACAGAATTCTTAATATGCTTGCTGACACCAAGGAAACGTTGGGAAAATTGGAAAAGAAAGTGAATGAAACCAAGAATACAGAGGATGAAAATGAGTATTCTAATAATGCGAGTAAAAGTAGGCAACGAGGTCATGGCAAGTCAAGTGAGAAACAAGAGAATAGTGAATCTCAAAAAGAAGACAAAAGATAAACTTGGACTGGAATTATCGAAGGATATGAAAAAGATTAATCCTCCCAAATTTAATGGAACAAAAACTGGAGATGTAGCAGAAGAATGGCTAACAGAAATGGAGAAGTACTTTAAAATCAGAAATTATTCTGAGATTACAAAGGTAGTGTGGGGAGCATATCAGCGGTCTGGAGAAGCATCCACCTGGTGGATGACCAAAAAGATGGAGCTAGATTTAAGCCCCTTGAAGGTGACATGGAATGAATTTGTGGAACCCTTTCAAAGAAGGTGGCTACCACAGCTTTACTTTGATCAAAAGCTAACAAATTTCCAAAATCTTAGGCAAGGTGATTTGTCCGTGGTTGAGTATGCAGAAAAATTCACTAGATTGTTGAAGTATGTTCCTCAGTATCAAAAGGATGGAAGATTTCAGATAAGCAAATTCATTATGGGGCTCAATCTTCAGATTGGCGGAGAGGTGGAGGTGCATGGTCCGAACACAATGGACCAGGTGTATGAGAAAATAATTAAGCAGGAACAGAAGAACAAATCTATTTATGCTTATCTTGAAAAGAAGCGTAAGAGATTTGATAAGAACTTCAATGATCAGACATATAAAAACAAGAATGATAAAGGATATGGAAATAGGAGGTATGATAAAGGAAATTAGAAAAATAAAGGGGGATTTGGTAATGAGCGAAGAAATGAAGACTTTAAGAAAAATGACAATTTTAAGAGGAATGATGATGCTATGAGTAGACCATCTGAGAAGAGAGGACCAAATGGAGGTTGTTTTTCATGTGGTGGAGATCATTATGCCAACCGTTGTCCTAATAAAAAGCAGAATGGGCAGCATAGGAACATGGTACTTCCTTCGCAGTAGGAAGCGTTTCAGCAGAGGATTCATGCCACCCTTGACAATCGAAAAGCTAAGTATCAGATTACTCCCATTGAGATGACAGGTACTTTGTTTAGAGTCCCTGTTTCTATTCTAATTGATACTGGTGCAACTGAAAATTTTGTGTCATCTAGAGTCTTAAGTAAATTTCCTAGAAGAGCTGGTTTTATGTCAAAACCATGGACAGTTGAATATGCAAATCACTCAAAGGCTCAAGTAGAGCAATGTTTGTTCGAAGCTAAGATTGATATTTCAAACTTTTCCACCGAGGTAAATTTATATGTGGCACCTTTAGGGTCCTATGACATCATTTTAGGAATGAATTGGTTGTGGAGACATAGGGCCAAGGTGGATAATTTTTATAAAACAATTGAATGTTTTGATGATAAAGGAAACAGAGTTAATTTTCAGGGTATTCAAAGGGAAATAAAGATCAGGTCTATTTCATCAAAACAATTAAAACGGGCTAGGTGTAAGGGATGTCAACATTTTGCAGTCAAAATGGACCTAGTAGAGGAAGCTTTAGAGAAGTAAACTTATGAGGCAAAATACCCTTATCTTCATAATTTTAGAGATGTAATTCCTGAGGAACTACCAAGCTTGCCTCCAAAAAGAACCTTTGACTCTTCCATATATATTAAACCAGGATCTGAGCTAGTATCTAAAGCTCCGTACAAAATGACCACTATTGAACTTATGGAATTGAAGGCTCAACTGTAGGAGCTACTAACTAAAGGTCTAATTAGGCCAAGTGTATCATGATGGAGAGCTCCGGTTATTTTCTTCAAGAAGAAAGATGGAACCCTTAGACTATGTATAGATTATCGGATGCTAAATAAGGCAATGATAAAGAATAAGTATCCACTGCCATGTATTGATGATTTATTCGACCAAATGCATGGTGCAACAATATTTTCTAAGATAGTTTTGAGATCTGGATACCATCAGTTGAGGTTAAAAGATGAAGATATTCACAAGACTGCATTTAGAACAAGATATGGTCATTATGAGTTTACTATGTTACCATTTGGGTTGACTAATGCACCAGCCGCTTTCATGAATCTCATGAATAGTGTTTTCAGAGACTACCTTGATAAATTTGTCCTAGTTTTCATAGATGATATTCTGATATATTCCAAAAAATGAGGTGGAGCATAGACATCTTCAAATTGTTTTGCAATGTTTAAGAGAACACAAATTGTATGTGAAACTCTCAAAATGTACCTTCTTTCAGAATGAAGTGTAGTATTTAGGGCATACTATATCAATAGAAGGGATATCAGTTGATCCAGCCAAAATAAAGGCTATTATGGAATAGCCTGTACCTTCCAATATTTCATAAGTATGAAGTTTTATGGGTTTGGTTAGGTATTACAGGAAATTTGTTCTGAATTTTTTAAGTATTGCTAGCCCAATCTCTTCTTTGCAGAGAAAAGGAAAGTAGTTTGTATGGACAGGTGAATGTCAAAAGGCATTTGATTTATTAAAATAAAAGTTAACATCACCAATTATGAAAGTTCTTGATCTTGAAGGGCAATTTGAGGTTATTACCGATGCCTTTGGAGAAGGGTTGGGAGGCATGCTTATGCAAAATGGGTGTGTAATAGCCTATGAATCAAGAAAATTGAAAAACTATGAGCAAAATTATGCTCCTCATGATTTAGAACTAGCGGTAGTGATTCTCGTCCTTCAAATGTTGGTTAGAACTAATATCAGATTACGACTTTGAGATTGCTCATCATATTTGTTGGGAAAGACTTTTATACTAAAAATAGATCATCAAAGTCTTTGTTACATATTTACACAACCTCATCTCAATGAAAGACAAAGGAGGTGGTTAGAACTAATATCAGATTATGACTTTGAGATTGCTTACATAAAAGGTAAAGAAAATTGAGTAGCTAATGCTTTAAGCAGAAGAAGGCACATAGCTTCTATAATCTCTATTCATGCTAATTTTAAAGATCTAGTATTGCAAAGTTTACCTGGAGATGAATATTATGAGAAGGTGAAGCAAGCTCTGCAAATAAACCTTAAAGATCCAAGATATGATGGATTCCATTTTGAGTCAGACGGATTAATGAGATTTAAGGGAAGAATCTATGTTCCTAATTCTGTAGAACTAAGAAACCTTATATGGAAGGAAGTTCATTGTGCACCTTATTCTGGACACCCAAGAGTAACAAAACTTTTAGCTGATGTCAAACCGCTATACTTCTAGAAAGGAATGAAAAGTGACATTGCAAGGTTTGTGGCAAGTTACTTGGAATGTCAGAGAGTGAAGGCAGAACACCAACACCATGCTGGATTGTTATACCCACATGATATTCTAGAATGGAAATGGCAGGTTGTTAGTATGGATTTTGTTCAAGGCTTACCAATGTCCAAGAATAGACATGATGCAATTTTGATTGTAGTAGATAAACTTACCAAAGTAGCACACTTCATGCCCAGAAATTTGACAGATGGAGCTCATATTTTAGCCTGTAAGTTTTTTCAAGAAATATTTAGATTGCATGGGGTACATGAAAAGATTATATCTGATAGAGATGCTCGAATAACCTCCCAGTTTTGGCAAACTTTATTTTCAGCACTAGGGACTAAACTCAATGTGAGCACTGCTTATCATCCTGAAACTAATGGACAAATAGAAAGGGTTAACCAGGTCCTAGAGGATCTATTAAGAATGTATTGCATGGACCAGCAATACAGATGGGAGGAATATTTACCTCTTGTTGAATTTGCCTATAATAATTCCTATCATTCTGCCATTAAGATGGCATCGTTTGAAGCATTATATGTAAGGAAATGCAGAACTCCTATAAACTGGGACAAGCTGGAAGATAGGATAAGCATTGGACTAGAAATGCTAGCAGATATGGAGGAAAAAGTGAAAATGATTAGGAAAAGGTTGGCAGAAGCCAACGACAGGCAAAAAAGTTATGCAGATCGCAAAGTGGTGCCTAGACAATTTTCTATTGGAGAGAAAGTTCTTTTGCGAGTGAAACCTCATAAAATCTCAATCAAGTTTGGTAAATCATCAAAGTTGGCTCCCCGATATGTCAGACCTTTTGAAGTTCTTGAGATTATCAATCCAGTGGCCTACAAAATTGCTCTACCTCCAGCCTTGTCTAAAATGCATAATGTTTTTCATGTTTCTTACCTAAAGAAATATTTTTTAGGTAATGACCACATTCTTAAATGGAATTCTTTACAGATACAAGAACCAGGAGTGGTTGTGATCGAGCCACTCAAGGTACTCAAAATGCATAAACTCTATTTGCGTAATCAAGAGGTTTTACAATGCATAATTTAGTGGGACCAATATGGCAAGGATATCACCACTTGGGAAGACTATAATGACATCCACCAACGATTTCCTTATCTTTTCAAAAACATTAATGTTAAACTATAAAAGCTTGTTTTTATGTTAAAAATTTTGCTTGATAAACTCAATCATCGGGGATGATGATTCTATAAGGGAAAGACATGTTACATCCCCTTTTTGGATTTAGCATTATTATTTACTTTTTCTTAAATAGTACATTCATGTGAATATGTTTAACATCATAGAAAATGATGATATGATTAGAAAAGATTAATTTTATGAAATCATGGATTTTTACTTGATTATGATCAATTTGATGTTATGAATTAAAATATCTTTTCGATATGAAAATAAAATGATTTGATGAAAATTTGTTTTGATCAGGACATTGGTACTCTGACCACAAATTGTATGTGAGATTGTTAATGATAGGAATAGATAAAACATGTTCACCAAGAAGCAAGAAGAAGAGAAAGTATCTTTGAGAAAGAGAATAGAATCTGGAATAACTAATGGGTGTTTGCCACTGAAAATGAACATCAGGTAGATAAACCTAGTTGCCTTGAGATAAGTATTGATTTTGGGTTAAGTCAATTTTGGATGAAAATGTCAAGGTTTATAAGAATAGGTCATTCTTCCTTTTGTAGTTGTCGTAATGAGTATGGGTAATCAACATCTGTGTTGTAATACTCTGAGTCATGTCACCAAATATGGACGACTGATATATATTTATATATATATATGTATACACTTGAGAATGAGTTGTATGTTGTGTCTTGTTTAGTGGTTCGGTGTAAAATTTGAAAGTTGTGCGTAAAGTCGACCCCAAACCTCGTATTGTGTTTACACTCCAATTGTCGTCATCGTCATAAAGCTCTACAAGCATATGATGTAAACGTTTAATTACAGATCTCGTGGGATGTAGAATTATTTCTATTATGGGTTATCGTCATATAATTAAAGGTTTAAATAAATGTTTTAAATCTTTGAGACTGTCGAGTGAAATACCATGGGTCATGTGGTAAGGGTAATATACAAAATCATATATAGTTATATTTAAATAATCATTAAGGAACAATTGTTATATTCTTTAATAGTTTTAGTCATCAGGCAGTAGCTCTAAGGGTTCACTCAGGTCGCTATTGATGATGTCTTTTATTCCAAAATATTTTATTTATTCTTGAGCTTCAAACTTTAATGATTGGTTGTCAGCTCAGCCATTATTCCAAGTCATGTATTTGATCTAAACTCAAAAATCTATTAGAGTAGTGTGGAATCATATCCAAAACTGAAACTGTCACCTTGCAAATTGTTAGATCCACTTTCCAGAATAGTTGCAAAGTTAGTGGAAGACTAAACCAATTCTGTGTTGGTGGTCACAGGAAGGAGGTAGATGGATAGCCATGCTTGGTAGTTACTAAGTTGATAGGGCACAAATTAGTTAGGGAGAAGTTAGTTTTCTTTTTGGGACTGTCATAAAGAGCAATAAGAAAAGGACGATTTGGGGAGATATAGAACAGGGGGAAGAGAAGCTGACAGGAGGCTAAGTGTAAAGAGTATGTGATCAGGTGAGGAGTGAATGAGCTTTGGACCAGTTTTTAAATAGTCACCAGAGTTTTCCTTCAGGTTCCATCTCTTCTCTCTTACCACGTTGTCATGATTAAACTGGTATGTCATAATAGGAATGGATCCATCATGTAATAAGAAGGAATGTAGTGTTGTACTAATGATATAATGTGCGGTTTGGTTATGTACTTAAAGACTTGTAATTTACACTTCTTTTAAAATGAAAACAAAGCTTTTTCCTTGAGGAACACCATAGTCTTAAACTTCACAGTAGTAACATACTTGTTTCCCTAGAGCAACTTATGATAGTCGACTAAAACTATGTAGCTGTGTCCACTTATCATTAGAAATAAATGGGATATGTGGTATTGTAGTTTGAGTCTTGGTCAATTATTAGCAAGGAAGATATCTCTAGCTATAGTTGTCTAATGTGTGTCAAAGTTAGAAGTGTCACTGGTTGGCCTATCAACTATATAAATATTTGGTCTTGTTATATCCAAAAGCAACTAGTGTGTTGAAAGACTTAAAGAATGTGTAACATCGAAAAAATGGGAAACAATGGTGTGGAATGTATGTCGTAGGTCATGTAACTACTCAGTCTTCCACAAGATAAGAATCTATATTAGCTAGTCGAACTTAGAGTTATTCCTTTCATGTTGCAAAAGATAACCAGTTTTAGATCATCTTTTATAATGAATATAATTCTTCTACTTTAATACTATTTATGCTGATGTGTCATCAAAAGAGGGTATAGAATCGTTATTGGGTCTAAAACTGTCGAACGTGTTAAGTAATGAAGTTTTGGAATAGACACAATGGGTCAATAGTTAAGTGTTTACTTACAAACTTACATGCATTCTTCTTCCAAATAGAAACAAGAAGTTAGGATTGTTAAATGCTTAGTATGATATAAAGATTAAGCTATGTCAAGGATTTGATAGGTCAAAGAAGACTTGTAGAAGTACTAAAATTTTATTTCCAGATCTTCGATTACTAGAACTCGATAACTGATAAACCACTCTTGAGCTTAATTTGTTGGTTTAGTGTTCTCTCTAGACTGGATAATTTTAAGCAGAGGACCAACTTAAAGATCAACTGATAAACTAATAGCATTAACTGATTAACCAGTAAGCTAGAATCCCATTCCTTTAACATATGGATAGAAATGTCTCCAAGAGCCAGAAGTGAGAAGTAAACCTAACTGCCATCCATTAAAGCATGATGATTTAAAATACCAAGAGGTTATCATGGTTGTTATATTATACATATACATATGCAACTGTAGGATTGCAATTAATTCAAGTTGAGTTGGGGTGGGTGAACTTACTACTTGTGTTGACACAATGCTAAATATATTCAAATCCTTTGGCCAAGGTAGTGCACCTGCCTCTAGTGCATTGATAGTTCACCATGACTGGATGGCGTAGCTTGTGGAGTGGTCATGCTTGACTAGAGGGTATCTAGGGGATTACATGATAACATGTTACGTAGTCACTACACCAGTACTCAGATGGCTAACACCATTGGTTATCCTAAGTCTATCCTCTTCGAGTAGGATAGGGCCACTTCCAGGTAGGAAGGAGTGCAAGAGACCGATGGTCTGTGGTTTGAGGTTAAGCTCCTTGAAGATACTTTCTCTTCTATATTCTAGAGGCTTACCGAAACTTGAATTTGGATGGTCGACAATCAAGATGCAGTGACTTTGGTAAGTCTCTATTTTGAAAAAGTTTTTAATAACTTTAATCATCATATTGTTTATTGTTGTAGATGGATAGACCCCTTTGTGTGACTTATAATTTCATGAATATTAATTGTCAATGAATGAACTTCTTTGTTTTAAAATGAAAAATAATTTATCATTTTCTACTTTTAAACTTAAAAAAAAAGTTACCTTTGGTTGAATGTAGTTTTTAGGGTGAAAACTAAGTTGGGTGTTACATTCACGAAATCTAGACCTCCTTCTGACAGTAATCAGACCTATAACTTTTGTTTCCAAAAACTCAAATGCAAAGAACACTATAGCGAGTGCCCAAGTCTTGGAAGTGCTCTTATGTCCTACTTTTCTTAAAATTCTGAATCCTTGATGCCTACCAATCCTTCTTGTAACTCCACTTTTCCCAAATATGACACATGTAACTTGTAATCACAAGACTTGGTTTGGGGGTTGTGGCATTTAGAGGCTTGCCTCAGTCAAGTCCCGGAGGACACTTAAGTCTCCAAACACCATTGTCAGGTAAAGAGTGCATGCCCTTGTGAGGCAGAAGTAAAAACCAAAGGAATCAATGATTGAAATACAATGTTATGTCACCTTGTAGTGAACCTCTCATGGGAGGAAGATGCTCTTCCTTCCATGAGGAAATTGATGTTCAAATCTATAAATATCAACACACAAAACACACAAGTCTGCTCTTGCAACATAATGAAAGTTTTGAATCACCTTGAGAATACGTGAACATCACAACTGCCATCTAGTTCACAAATGAATGCCTAGACATGCTTATATATGCAAATACAAGCACTCCCACCAAGATTTTAAAAATCAAAACTTACCGTGTTGGCAAAAGGACCAAATAACAGTCACAAATAGACACCCAGAAATTAGGTCTACCCCAAAATAGGGTAGGACTAGGGCTTAGGTGCCCAAGTCCTCCCCTCTATTTTGGGTAGGGTACAGATGAAGGGGTCCACCTAGGTCCAATATGCCATGGAACCTAGGTCTCATTCCATCAGGATGCCAAAATATGAACTAAGATGTCCTAAATGCATGCACAAGACCCAGGAGCTAAACCTTACGAGGGAAAAGCCCCCAAGGGGACATTTTTTGATGTTACAACATGTACGGATGATAAGATCATACACACATTAAAGTGAGGGCTAGATGTTATGGAGTAAAATGTAGACACATGCCTTTTTACCTCCCAGTTTAGCTCCTAGGTCCTATTTGCTTTATTATACTTTTGAATTGATCATCTCGAAGGAAATTGCTTAACACCCATGACATTTGGACCATTGGGGCCTCCTTTAATTTATCCTTGACCTAATTTGGACCCTTAGACTTGGGCTCCAACTGTCCAAGTCTCCCCTGATTGGTCAAGGCTAAGTAATGGCATGTTGGCTTGGGCCCTTCTAAAATTTTCCTCCTTGTTAGATTTTGTGATTTAAATTCATAAATGTTAGCGGGAAAGAATATATAAGTAATTTTATGACTTCATTTGAAACCTAGATGGGTATTGCAAACTTATGATATTGGAGCAAAGAGAATTCAAGGCATTCATTGTGTTATTGTTGTAGATTTGTGTTTGTTTTTGTGTGTTTGTTGCAGATATGGCATCATCATCCATCTCCTTATGAGTTGAAGAGATTTCATCCTCCTAAAGACTTCGTCTTTGAGGTGAAATCAATACTATTTGAATCATTTCATCATTTGGATTATTGTTAGCTTCTACTATGCAAGGGAACACTCTCTCTCTAATAATGATGTTCAAAAAGCTTGAATGCTAACCCAAGATTTGACTGTGGCAAATCTCTAAACACCACAACCCCCAAACCCCTCTCTTTTCATCTTGTGTGCAAGTTATAGGTACAGGTTTTAGGAAAAGTGGAGCTATAGGAAAATAGTACAGAAATTAGAGTTTTAGGATCTAAAAATAGTTCTAGATTATCTCTGTGAAAATACCTGGGTGTTCGGCACCCTAGTCTATAGGGCTTCAAGGTTCTGGATCTAGTTTATGAGCATCATTTACAACATATTCTTAGTTTTGACCTTTGGCAAAATCCCACTTCTGGACTTGGACGGTTGTCGAATTTGTCCTCCGACACCTTAACTTTTGGGAGACAGGTTCTAATATCTTACTGATCATCTCTATACTTTTAGTTTCTAGATTTCTATTGTCAATCATATGTTTCAAGATGATTATGTCATAACTAGGGTTTGATAAAAGGCTTGGTAGAATCTCATCTTTCCTTGACAAAAAAGAGCACAAAATCAGTAGCTAAGTCCTCCTCCATTGTGTAGTGACTTAAGCTTGATTTTGTCCTTGAATGTTGTAGTGAAAGGATGGTTTGATCTAGTGTACTCACATGCATTCTTCATCCCCCTTCTCCATTTCACTATTAAACAAATAGAAAAAATCAAGTGGAGGATACAAATGGATCATAGTGGCCACTGATTATTTCACTAAATGGATTGAATCTATTCCCACAAGGAAATCAATGAGAAAGGTGGTTATTGATTTCATCTTGAGTAATATTGTCACTAGATTTGGAGTACTGGTTAGGGTGATTATGGACAATGCAATGTGCTTCTATTCTGAAAAATTTGATGATTTTTGCAATACTTATCGCATAACTATGTCATACTCATCACCTTACCATCCACAAAGGAATGGCCAGGTAGAATCTAGTAATAAGAGTCTATTGAGGATTATCAGAAGAATGTTGGAAAAGAACAAGAAGGCCTAGGACTCAAAGCTTAGGTTAGCATTATGGTTAGATAGGGTTACCATAAGAAAGACTATTGGTAAGTCTCCATTTGAATTAGTTTATGGATTTGATGCAAGGCTTCTAATGCATAACCTACTTCTAGTACACAAGTTTATTCAAGAGCATGATGACAAAATACTGAAACCTATGTAAATTAGACTAAACTAGTTGATTAAATTGGATAAAACTAGGAGATTAGCACAAAAGGTCAATTTGAAAAGACAACATCAGACTAAATTCTTGTTTGATAAAAGAGCTACTGAGAGGAAATTTAGAGTTGATGACTTGGTTCTTCTTTGAAATACAAGATCTTAGGATGAGGGAAACCATGGTAAACTTGAGTCTCTTTGGTTAGGTTAATATGTCATCTCTGAATTACATAGGCATGATTCATATTTTCTACAAATCTTAAGTCGAGAAATTTAGGAATTACCAATGCATGGACAATTTTTGAAAAAATATTTTTCCTAAGAAAAAATTATTTCTGTGCACATTTGTACATTTTGTATATATGGTTTGCCTTGTATTTCCTTGTTCTATGTTTGGTGTTTGTTTTGGTTAGGTTTGCCTTCATTGGAGATTTTTGGTTTATTGCATTATTTTGTCAAACTATCATCCCCAACTAGAGCCACTGTTAGCACTGGTTAAGTCTTAGGGTTTTTGGTGTGTTTGCCTAAGTTAAATATCATTCCCCAAAACCCTAAACTTTCCATGCCTTTTTAATGCCTTTATCATTCTATTCCATCGGTGACTTCCCTAGCCAGTCATCCAAGGACTTCAAGTTGTGATTATCCCCTATATTATTGTTAAAATATTGACTACTTGTGTTAGGAGGACCGGTGATTCCCCATTTTCTATCAATTGGGTTTTTCCTTTGGAAATCTGAACTAATTAGTAAGTGCCAAGCATCTGTTCTCCATTTAACCTATCACATAGCGCGTCTTTGTTGATGCCTTCTTTTTAATTTCTTGTGGTGATACACTAGCACAACACTTATTGTAATATGTTGTTCCTTAAATGTGCCCAAGCCTTGATGATTCATAAGTTAAGCTAATGTTGACAGGTGGTCACATCTTGCAACACAAGAGATTCGTCTGTGGGTCCTTAGTCCAAAAGCTACCACGTGCTATGATTTTATTAGCATCAAGTTTAAAGAAGCACATTAGGCATATATTTTTTATTTGAAGAAATTTAAAATTACATAGGTTTGTGGTAGTACCACCTATCCCCCGGTCCAAGTCAAGATATATGGCAGTGACTTAATCTTCTTCACTAATGTGATCCAATGGTTTGCACTTCGTGCAAGGCTTTGAAGCAATTTATAATGTGTGAATGCATGGATGCACCATGAAGACATGTGTCCTCTCCCTATGGATGATCAATGATGGTGTTTTAATTGAAGGATCTGATAGCTTATGTATTGCACATTTCACCGACAAAGTTTGTAATGAAGGTTTGCACTATATTTTTAATGTGTGCTAACCATTGTTTTCTCCCAGAGTTGATCGATGGCATAGATTCAAACAAAGTGATAGTTCGTAGTGTGCAAGCTAGGCTAATTCTCATTTGAGATTTTAATGTAGAAGTTGAAGGGATTTTATGGCTTTTCTCTTCTAAGTTGATTATCATTTGTAAAATATCAAATTTCTTAAATCCACCAATGCAATTGATGGTTTAGATTGGATGATAATTCAAGTTGTCCTGAATTCAAAGAAGTGAAGAATTGGTATGTAATTGAGTCCTCCTTTGTTAGTTGAAGAAACCAGTTGGGTGTTTTGTGAATGAAATTTGAGGAAATTGATTATCTTCCTGCAATTAAGAGTAAATTCCACTCAAGTGTTCTTGTTCAAAATTTACTTTTCTTTTAATTCACCATTGGTCCAAAAGGGGTTCAGGGCATTCTCTTAAAAGAGACCTAACCCAGGAGGAAAATGAGCCTTCTTCATCACTTTCAAAGAAGGGTAAACTGACATAGGATGTAGGGGAGGTCACAAGTAAGATGTATGACTTCTAAGTACACATCAGGGATGCAATTCTACCTATGGGAGGATGGGAATTATTTGAATTTGGCTACTACCACTGTGATAAAGAGAAACTAGTTTCACACTAGTGGGATCTCGACTTGGGTAGGTTAGTAGTCCCAAGTGTGTTTGTGAACTATGATCTAGTCAGGGCTATCAATCAAGAGTATAATTCAATAAATCAAAGGTTGTCTAATAGTAAGAGTGAATTTCTCTTTTAGTTGGATAGGGATTTGATAATTAGGGTTTTCAATCTTTCCCCTATTGCAAAAAAGAGAATTGACATTGAAGAGTTGAAAAGATATTATAGGAAAAACAAATATTCTTACATAACTTATAATCTTCCTCTACATAGAAAGAGGAGTTTAGGAAAGAATGTAGGCTTCAATAACAAAGATGAAGAGCCCTTAATAATTGATATATTTGAGGACTAGTTTGTCATGACATATATGGCTCTATGTTAGGATATAGGCATGGATTTTGACTATTAGATCCTAGACTACATGTTAGTCATGATTTGCGCTATTCAGGATAAGTTCAAATTTAGAAGGTATGAATTTGCTTCTTACCTAGACAAGGAACTTCATAATGATCTGGTATCAGGTAAAAGGGTAGGGCATGCTCCTACTTTCAAAATATATTCATTTTTGTGTCATATTTTATTATCTTGTAACAGTGCTACCTATTTGGTATCTTTCACAATGCATATCAGATTACTAGGCTGGAATATGCCTAGATTGTCAAACAAGATCATGGATTTTCTTAATCCTTTTGAGAGAATGCCTGATTATGTTTGGGACTAGAATTAGGGAGACCTATTTTTATATTCCGATGCCATGATCATTAGAGTGTATGGGGAAAATGTGAAACCCCATTTGTTTCTAGTAAAGGTGCCAAACAAAATTGCATTTTTAGAAATTGTATGGCAACTCGATAAATTTTCCAAGTATCATTTGAGAGGAAACAAGAAGGGGTCATTTCTCCCTATACCTATTAAGTTTCTTGGTTTCCATATTCATTCTCAAGAAGCTTTTGAGGTTTGTGGAACCAAATTGTTAGTTTATAGATTGCCTTATGTGGATCACATGAATTTTGATCCTGAACATATCATAGACAAGATTAGAAGAGAGAAATAGAAGGTTGGTTTTAAACACTGCATTGAAATTAATAGGATGACCTGATTAGAAATGGCATGCCCATGGAAGATTTATTTCAAAGACAATAGAGTTATGGGTTGGTTCTCGTGGGAGAGAGGCAAAGGTTGTTAGCAGATAAATCATATCTAGTAGCCTTCCCATGGATTGTTGATCCGATTATCAAGATGAAGATGCTATTAGATCATGTAGGCCAATTGAAGGTTGTCCCAAAGAAGAAGCCTATTGAGTTAGGGTCTCTTGAGAAGAAACATGATATAAAAGAAAGGGTAGATGAAACTCTTGCCCCTGAAATTGAAGAAAGCAGAAAGGATGCTTGGGAACCCCTCCTTATAGAAATTGTAATGGAGAAACCATTGGTTGACTATGCTTTATCAGAGGAGGTGTGTGATAATTAGAATGATTTGGAGGATATCCAATAGGTGGTAAGTTTTCCTAAGAGGGATGAAACTTTAATCCCACCTTCAACCATAACTCTAATGAGTAAACAAGAAAGCAACGCTGAAACATAGGATGTAAGAACTTTAGCTTGTTAGGATTTCTTGTATGATGATAATTTTATCAAGACTAAATAATTCAAAGCCTTCCTATTATGAAGAAGTTAGAAGCCTTTATGGATAACATGAATGAAGAACAAGGTAAGGTGGATGACAAGGAAAAAAATGAAATAGATAAGAAAGTTATGGAAGAGGTGGATATGGATGTAGGTAAAATTACTCTTGATGAAGCCAAGAAATTGGTAAACGACAGTAGTATTTTATTATTAGAAGGATGGGATATCTCCTCTACTATTGTTATAGACACAATTAGAAGACATGAAGATTTTGATGCGGAGGATTTGATGAAGGAGCAAGCCAAGCAAGCCTTTGGGGTAGGATTTAGTGCAAAGGATGTGAATGAGCTCACTGCTCATCTCATTGTGAGAAGATAGACATATACTATAGCCCCACATGCTGCATCATTGGTAGTGGCTACTACAAAGTTTAGTGAGGCAGTAGAAAAGAAGGTCCATGTAGAGGTAAATCAATTGAGAGAGGATAACTAGAGGTAAATATAGGAGTGCAACAGATTGAAACTCCTTGTGCCTCCAATGGGAATTGAAGTGTCTTCCCCTATCTCTGCGTCCATCCCAATGAGCTCATCAGGACATGGAATTGATGCAGCAATTATCAGTGACCTCAAGGCTAAATTGTAATAGAGTACTAGAAGAGAAGATAAATTAAGGAAGGAATTGAAAATGGAGAAAATTTCATTGATTATGGGTTTTTTAGAGCATCAAATAAATAAGGTCTTGAAGAATTTTGATGATGTCTGGGTGTGTTATGGAAATTTGAGAAGAGCATCTAATTTTTACTTGTAAAATATATCCATGCTAAAGGAGATTCTGAATGACTGGTTCCCATGAATTACATCGATGACCCACATCTATAGCAGAGCTATCATGGAACCATATCTATTAGTTGATGTGGTTAGAACTTATCAAGTCATGAACTTGTTGAATGATAGAAGAGCTATCATGGAACCTTTTCTACTTCACGTTTCTCCCTTTGAAGCTTCATAGCATATGTTCTGAGGCATTAATGGAGGTATCCTTAGCCTTAATCTAACATTCATGTAATAGGGTGCCTACTATTACACTTAGGGCACACAACTTAGAGGGGGGGTGAATTAGTTGTGCAAAACCTTCTTTCAATTAAACACTTGAGTCCTCTTTACAATTCAGCAGTATAATAATAAATCAATCATGGAAACACAATGCAACAAATTAAGAGTAAAAACACATCAACACATGAGACACCAAGATTTTGACGTTGAAAACCCAGTTAAGAGAAAAACTACAGGTTGATTAACCCAAGATTGTATTCTATATTAGAAGAATAGAAAGAACAAAATGGCACATGCCAATTAGGGCTCACTACCCAAGCACATTGCTCACAAGAGGTTCACTACCTACAAGAGACACATTGTCTACAAAGAAATAAGTATCACCTACTTGAACTGGAAAAATAGCATCTTCACCATGCTTGAATCAGTTCCATTTAAGCCCAATACTTCTGCTCTGCCTTTCGCTCTCCTCCTTGCTACCACACACTCATCTCCACAAGGACTCCTTCAAACTATATTCATAATCCCTTATTTATACAAGGCAACAACTTAGGAATGATCATCTAAGTCTGCAAACATCCATAAGATCATCCGCAAGATGCATAACTCATCCGGTCGGCCTGTCTCAGGAAGAACACTATCATCCGGAAGTTACTCTTCAATTGCAAGCTCCAACTTCAATGCAGACCACCAACATGAACTGGACACGATCCAAAGACCTCCACAAGCTTGCCTAAATCACCAAGAACATCCACACTTCTTCTGCTTACTGAAATCCTCCTCTCCTTCATCCAAAACCTCAAGAACACAGTCTGTCATTACTGTCACAAAGGAATAGATGCTTGCGGACCTTCAAACCATGAACCAATCGATTTGATATAGTAAAAAGACTTCCTCAGCACTACCTCAAATCTGCAGAACAGGAAAATTCATTTCCAAATCTCGTCGGACCTTTCTTGTTACACTCTGTCACCTTTGAACACCTACCAGAACTAGTTTTACTTGAGCAGTGTCAACTTCTTCATATCTTCATGTGGACCTCTAAAGTCTCTATCGGATCACCTAAAGATGCATATCTACAAACCCTTTAATCCGCATCCTCTGATCCTCATCTTATCTTGGACTTTTGCCTTACTGTCATCACTGTTCTTCACTGTTCTTGATTGAGACTAGTTTTCTCAATATCCTCAGCTCACGGCTAATCCAAACCTCATCATTAATGCAATAGGTGTATGTTGACATCAATGAAAACACCAGTTAGGCCCATACTTGCAACAATCTCCCCCTTTGTCATTGATGGCAACATAGGGTGTGAAAAAATGTTTTAACCATCAAGTCAAGAACTTCTTCTTACTGTCACAGCTTCCCCTATCAGCAACAACCATACACATGTCTTCTATCCCTTTATTGCTCCCCATTTGATCAGCAACCACTTGTTTTTCACATGTCTTCTCTCCCCCTTTGACATCACTGGCAAAGGGCACATACTTGCAATTCCAACACTTTAGAATCATACCTGCTGCTCCCCCTAAATAGTAGCTCCCATCAATCCAGATTACAAGATATGACTGTGATATCCACTAGACTGATGCACCTCAGTGCACCTTAGTTCATCACCGGAGGGGCAATAACCCCCAACTTCTCCCTGAGATACTCAAAAGAGTCCTTAGGTAGAGGTTTAGTAAAGATGTCTATAACTTGATCCTTGGAAGGCACAAACTCCAATCTGACTTCATTCTTGTTCACTTGCTCTCTCTAAAAGTGAAATTTGATGGATATATGTTTAGTCTTTGAATATAACACCGAATTCTTGGATATATTTATTGCACTTGAATTATCACAGAAGATTGTGATAGGTTCCTCATACTCCACTTTGATATCTCTTAGCATCTACTTCATCCACAGAACTTGAGTGCAACTACCTACTGTTGCAATATATTCAGCTTCAGTTGTAGACAGAGATATTGCCTCTTATTTCTTGCTTAGCCAAGAAACCAATCTCTTCCCCAAAAATAATGCTCCACCACTGGTACTCTTCCGGTCATCCACATCTCCTACCCAATTAGCATCTGTATATGCATGAAGAGAGAAATCATGATCTCTAGGATACCACAGACCATACTCAACTATCCCTTTTAGATATCTAAAACTCCTCTTGATTTCCATGACATGGGATTCTCTAGGATCAGCTTGGAATCTAACAACAAGACAAACAACTTGCATAATGTCTGGTCTAGTTTGAGTGAGATACAACAATCCTCCAATCATTGATCTGTACTTTGTCTGGTCTACCTTAGGAGAGTCATCATCTTTGCTCAACTTACATCTAGTTGCCATGGGAGTATTCATTGGTTTTGAGTCTTCCATCCCAAATTTCTTCAACAATTCTTTCACATATTTGGTTTGGAAAATGAAGATTCCTTTCTTTGTTTGAGTGATTTGAAGACCCAAGAAGAAATTCATTTCACCAAGCATGGACATCTCAAATTCACTTTTCATTTGATTTGCAAAAGTTTTACACATACTATCTCTTCCTCCAAAAATGATATCATCAACAAACACTTCAACAATTAGGATGTTTTCATGACCAATTTTGAAATACAAGTTACTATCAGTAGTACCTTTGTTGAAACCAATCTTCAAAAGGTGCTTATCCAATCTTTCATACCAGGCTCTTAGGGCTTGCTTCAGTCCATACAGTGCTTTCTTCAATTTGTAGACCATATCATCATGATCAGACAATTGAAATCCATCTAGTTGCTCAATGTATACTTCTTATTCCAAGTCACCATTTAGGAAGGCAGACTTGACATCTATTTGATATACCTTGAAATCTTTGAAAGCAACAAAAGAAAGAAATAATTTGATTGCTTTAATTCTTTCCACCGGAGTAAAAGTTTCTTCAAAATCAACTCCTTCTATTTGAGAGTAACCCTTATAGACCAATCTAGCTTTGTTTCTGATTACTTCACCAACTTCATTTAGTTTGTTCCAGAAGACCCATTTGGTTCCAATCACATTTTTGTTTCTAGGTTTGGGAACAAGATCCCAAGTGTGATTTTTTTCAATTTGTATCAACTCTTCATCCATTGCTTTAGTCCAGTTTTCATCGTTGCAAGCTTCATTCACTGTCTTAGGTTTAATTTTTGAAATCAGACAATACTCATCTAAGTTTTGAGCAAATTTCCTTCTTGGTTGTACACCTTTGCTTTTATCACCTATGATCTGATCTTCAGAGTGATTCATTCTTACATACCTAGGCACTTTGAGAGTTACTTGCATTTCTACTTCTTGATCAGGCTCATTTAAACTTATCTCTTCAAACTGATTTATCAGATCAAACTAGATCTGAATCTCAAAAGAGGCTTGGGCTCCTTGAGTCAGAACACCATTCTGATCATCTTCATCATATTCATAGAATCTTGAGGGTTTTTCAATTCCTTCATCAACCTTCACATTTGTACTTTCTATCATCTTTCTCAGTCTCTTGTTATAACACCGGTATGCTTTTCTTTGAGTAGAGTAACCCAAGAATATTCCTTCATCACTTCTAGCATCAAACTTTCCTAGATCTTCATCTCTTTTGATGTAACATTTGCTTCCAAAGACTCTAAAATACATCATAGTAGGAGTGATGCCAAACCAAAGTTCATAAGGAGTCTTATTGGTATTGTTTCTGATTTGAACTCGATTGAGAGTATAGATTGCAGTGCTGACGACTTCTCTCTAATAGATCTGAGGAACATTTGCTTCCATCATCATTGTCCTAGATACTTCCTGGATGGTCTGGTTCTTTCTCTCAACTACGTTCTGCTATGGGGTCCTAGGAGCAGACAACTGTCTCTTGATTCCATGCTTCTCACAGAACTCTATGAACTCACCAGATGTGAATTCTCCACCTCTATCAGACATTAGACACTTCAATTTTAATCTGGTTTCATTCTCTACCATAGCCTTGAATATTTTGAATTTCTCAAGAGCTTCTGATTTCTCTTTTAGAAATGTTACCCACATCATCTGAGAATAGTCATCAATTAGTAGCATGAAGTATCTATCACCTTGAATAGTCCTAATTCTTGTCGGACCACAAAGATCAGTATGAACTAAGTCCAATAATCCAGTAGAAGACAGTTCCTTACTTTTGAATGTGACTCTACTTAGCTTACCTAACTGACATTCTTTGTACAAGCTGTTAGAAGGTTTCACCAATTTTGGAAGATCTCTTACAGCCTGAGTATTGCTTATCTTGATGATATTATCAAAATTCACATGACACATCATCCTCTGCCACAACCAACTCTGATCAATTTGAACAAATAAGCAACTTTTACCAGTACCAACCAAGAGAAAGATATTACCTTTAGTTTTAGTACCAGATGCAATCTCTGTTCTAGAACTTTCAAAGATCTTGCATTTTCCATTCTTAAACCAGAGATCATGGCCTTTGTCCACCAACTATCCAACACTGAGAAGATTGTGCTTCAAACCTTCAACATATAGTGCATTACCAGTTTTGTTCCTTCCATCAAGAGAAATAGTTCCTCTACCTCTGATTCTACTAGCAGAATTATCACCAAACTTTACCACTCCTTCATAACTTTTCAAATCTATGAAATTATTTTTGTCACCTGTCATATGGTGATAGTAACCACTATCAATATCCCAATCATCCTTTTCTTCAACTTGGGTAGCCAAAGCTCTTTCCACAATCTTATGATTGACAGCTATAGAGGACATTGGATCTTCTTCCTTGATGGCAATGAACACCCATTCATTTCCAGATTTGTTTCCTATCTCTGATTCATCATCTGTTACTCCTTCATTATCATCATCTTCATGTACATAATAATAGTTCTTTTGGAACCTTGGCTTGTTAGGGTTTTGCCTTGAAAACCTTTCTGGACACCTTGAGGTAAAATGACCAATCTTATAATAGTTAAAACACTTAAAAGGTAATTTTCCTTCATACTTACCGGATCCTCTTGGTAGCCTCTTTGCAATAAGAGCTTCAAGTTGAGCAGTTTCTACTTCTTCTTTCTCCAGATCTTTTCTTGCTTTTTCATACCATGATAGCTTCCATGATGAATTCTCTCCCGGATCAAACCTTTGTTTACCTTTAATAGAGGCATTGGCTTTGAATGTAGATTCAGTCTTGGGGGGTCATCTCCAAACTCTGTCATTTCAAATGCAACCAATTTTCTAGCCAATTGATCTCTTGTGACAGTTGTATGGGCTCTGAATTCTTCAATGGCAGTAGCCTTGATTTTGTAAGAAGCAGGAAGGGATCTGAGAATTTTGCCAACAATATCATCTTCATCCAAGACTCCACCAGCATTTCTAATTCCACAAACAAGCTCATTTACTCTAGGCATAAAAGTAGTGATGTTTTCATCTTCTCTCATCTTTAGATTTTCAAATTTTCCTTTTAGACTTTGTAACCCTGCACTTTTGACATACTTGTCTCCTTCATGCAGAAGTTCCAATTTCTGCCAAATATCAAAAGCAGTTGGTAGGTCAGTAACATTTGAGAGCTCTGTATCAGATAATGTGCTTAGAAGAGCTTCTGTAGTCCACAAATTATTTTCAGCATATGTGATTTTATTTTGGGTTTTTGGACCACCCTGTGGAGGTACATACTGTGTTGTAACCATGGTCCAATACACCACTCCCATACATCTCAAGTGACACTTCATGTGACCTTTCCATAGATTAAAATTGGTTCCATCAAACTTTAGACTATCCTTCTTGTGAGACAACATCCTGGATCTCCTCAAGCAGTTAAGCTCTTTTAGAGGAACTTAGCTCTAATACCAATTGTTAGACTTAGGACACATAAGTGAGACGGGGGGTGAATAAGTTGTACAAAACCTTCTTTCAATTAAACACTTGATTCCTCTTTGCAATTTAGCAGTATAAAAATAAATCAATCATGGAAACACAATGCAACAAATTAAGAGCAGAAACACATCAACACATGAGACACCCAGATTTTGACGTGGAAAACCTAGTTAAGGGAAAAGCCACGGGGTGATTAACCCAAGATTGTATTCTTTGTTAGAAGAATAGAAAGAACAAAATGGCACATGCCAATTAGGGCTCACTGCCTAAGCACACTGCTCACAAGAGGCTCACTGCCTACAAGAGACACACTGTCTACAAAGAAATAAGTATCACCTACTTGAACTGGAAAAATAGCATCTTCACCATGCTTGAATCAGTACCATTTAAGACCAATACTTTTGCTCTGCCTTTCACTCTCCTCCTTGCTACCACACACTCATCTCCACAAGGACTCCTTCAAACTAACTTTGTAATCCCTTTTTTATACAAGGCATCAACTGAGGAATGATCATCTAAGTTGGAAAACATCCATAAGATCATCCGCAAGATGCATAACTCATCTAGTCGGCCTGTCCCAAAAAGAACACTATCATCCGGAAGTTACTCTTCAATTGCAAGCTCCAACTTCAATGCAGACCACCAACATGAACTGGACATGATCCAAAGACCTCCACAAGCTTGCCTGAATGACCAAGAACATCCACACTTCTTCTACTTACTGAAATCCTTCTCTCCTTCATCCAAAACCTCAAGAACACAGTCTATCATTACTGTCACAAAGGAATAGATGCTTGCGGACCTTCAAACCATGAACCAATCAAGTTGATACACCAAAAAGACTTCCTCAGCACTACCTCAAATCCACAAAACAGGAAAATTCATTTATGGATCTCACCAGACCTTTCTTGTTACACTCTCTCACCTTTGAACACCTTCCAGTACCGGTTTTACTTGAACAGCCTCAACTTCTTCATATCTTCATGCAGACCTCTGAAATCTCTACCGGATCACCTAAAGATGCATATCTACAAACCCTTTAATCCGTATCCTCTGATCCTCATCCTGTCTTGGACTTTTGCCTTACTGTCATCATTGTTCTTTACTGTTCTTAATTGAGACTAATTTTCTCAATATCCTCAGCTCACGACTCATCCAAACCTTATCAATAATGCAACAGGAGTATGTTGACATTAATGACAACACCAGTTAGGCCCATACTTGCAACACCTACAACATTTCTCATAAAAAATTTAAACTTGCACCGTTGATCTAAATTTGTTCCTATGAAATCCACAGCCATCATTCACCTGCTAGATTTGAAAATATGGGTCATCATTGTTGAAAAGTCTTTGACCAATAAGAACAAGCCAATTCAAATGTCCTTTCTTCACTGATCACATCACCTTTTGTCTGAACTGGACATGTGGCACCATGTTGCGGCATCACAGTCAGAAATGGCCCACCATATACCTACCCTACGTGAGTGTGATAAAGCATCCATGCGTGCCCTTTTAATTTTCTTTTCACTTTATTACTAAGATGAGGCTACATGTCACCATATGGAGACCGCATGGTGAATATTCCATTATAGAAAGATTCCCTTGCGAGCTTGCGTAACCGTCAAATTTAAGCTTTCCTACAGATTCACTTCTTAGATTGACACTTGGCGACATATGATTCATCAATTTGGATCTTTGATAAAGGGGCTATAAGCCTAGATTCCTTAATAGGTGTCACCTTGTCATAGTCATGTAGAGGGATGATGACATCATCAATGATATGTTGTAATGATGTGAAATACTTTTACACACGCTTTATAACCCTTACAAAGACTTAGGACATAGATTTAAATTTTCATGGGCTATAAAGGGTAAACCTAGGACATGGGGCTAGTCACTTAATGAACATAAAGGCTTCAAGTCATAACTTAAGTGACTGGGGACTTACTATAGGTAGCCAACATGAAATTGGAATATAAAGTGCACAAGACTTAGGGTCTTACATTTAAAATATTTTAAGGGTAAAGACTTGCAATTTTATGGACCTAAAACCCTAAACCTATACAGGTACCACCATTGGCTTCGACTTGGAACATGCAAACTTTCAGGTTGCAGCGAGAACCACTGGACTTTTGGGAGTAGACCAAACAAGACTAAAAGGAATGGACTATACAAGAATATACATTATTTACAACCCATATACATCCTATCTTGCAGTGTGCATAGAGAAGAACTTACTTATGAAAAGTAAGGTTTCAAGACTTGTCCATGCACATGCAACTCCTAAAATTCACCATGAAGTCCTTCGAGAAAATAGGAATCCTCTCCATGAGTATTACTTATCAGATAAGGACCCACCCATAATGCTTCAAATTTTCCATGTTTGCCCTTATCCTGATTCTTGGCATTCTACACAAGAACTAATTCATTCAACTAAAATTTTCTTGTTGTAGTCCTCTTGTCAAACAAATATTTCACTTTTTGTTGTTTCTTCATATTGGTCTTCTGCACTTCTCTTCTAGCTTCATCTAGTGCAATAAACTAATTCACTCTCCCAATCATGGGATCTTCCATATCCTCATCACTTTCTTGTATAAATTTGTGCACTGGTAGGAAATTATTCACTGGCAATTTGGTCTCCATACCATATAATAATTTAAAGGGAGACTTACCAGTTACCCTTTTTACTGTTACCCTATTTGCCCATAGTGCCAACTTCAATTTGGAGTCCCATGTTTTTTTGTTGTTATCAATGATTCTCTTAATTATCTTCATGAGACTTTTATTACTAGATTCTGCTTGACCATTTATTTGAGGATGATATGGTGATGCATGAGATAAACTAAATCCATAACTATTGTAGAAATCCACAAACTCACCAGGCCTGAAACACATTGCATTGTCTATAACCAATCTCACTAGTACTCCAAATTTGATTATTATATGTTCTAAGATAAAGTCAAGCACAACCGTACTTGTGGCTTTCTTGGTTGGAATAGCTTCAATCCACTTGGTGAAGTAATCTATAGCAACCAATATCCAACTGTGTCCTCCACTTGACTTTTCTACTATTTCTTCTATAAAGTCAATTCCTCATTGATGGAAAGGAGCCTCCACTATTATAGTCTTAAGAGGTAATGCACCCGCATACTTAAGTTTTCCAAAAAATCTTCGGCAAGAATCACATTTCCTCACCATCTTATGTGCATCAGAGAAAAGTGTTGGCCACTAGTATTCTACTCTAAGGACCTTAAGTGTAGTAGTCCTAGCTGTATAATGTCCATCACACATCCCTTCATGCATATCCGTTAAAATATTCATGGCTTGATTTTCATCCACACATTTGACAAACACACCATATGGATTCTTCCAATACAACTCACTTTGGAGAATAACATATTTGACATCATGTAGTTTTAATGTTATCTTTTAGCTGTCACTTAAATGGATAGGAGAATTCAGATTTTGTAAATAATACACAATGTCTTTGTACTATTCTGATTTGTGCATTTCACAAGCTTGGTCCTAAACTACATTCACTTGACATGCCTCCAAGTTTGATTCTATCATTAATTTAGCCAAACCTTGTCCCCTTACCAACTTGGTAATCTGAATCTCAATGTTGAACTCTTAGAGTTTATTTATGCATCTGCATCACGTTCTAGTCACTTCATGTTGAGTGAATATGTCCTTAACAGTCATATGTAGCACATATGCTACAATCTGAGCTCTAACCAGATAGGGTTTGAAATTCTTGACAACCCTAACCAAAGCATAGGTCTGCTTCTCTATAATATTATGTTTCAGCTCTATTTCCTGCAAAGACTTACTAAAAAAGGCAATTGGTTGTTCAAATCCATCATCATTTTATTGTAACAAGCATGTAACAATTGTATATAATGAAGAAAATTAAAATAATTAGAAGGGTTTAGAAAAATCAGGAGATTTTAAAACAGGGGCAGTCTTGATAGCCTCCTTGATACTTTAAAATTATTGAATTGCTTCACTTTCCTATGCTATAGACTCATCCTTTTTTAACATCTTAGATATAGCCTTGGTAATCTCTACAAAATTGGGAATAGATCTTTTGACAAAGTTAATATGTGTAAAGAATGACTGGATGCCTTTAACTATCTTGGGTATCTGGATTTTATCAATTGTTGCAACCCTCTCTGGATCAATCCTAACTCCATCCTTAGACACTATGTGCCCCAAAAGTTTTCCCTCAGTTACTCCAAATGTTGGTAGGTGGCGACTAATTAGGAAAGTACTATACACTAGTCATAAAGAGACTACATATAAAAAAACCCTATTTTTGAAACTGACATAAAAAAACCTATTTTTTGTAACTGACAAAAAAGATTGATAAAAGCGGCTAAGGGTTAGGGTTTTGATTGATATTGTATTATAGGATTTGCAATGGTATTGAGTTGTAGGGAATGCTGGTTGTAATTAGTTTGATTTACTGGATGATAATATTGGACTCTCTGTTTGGTGGATGTAGCTCGAGTTTGGGTGAACCAAGTTAAAACTTGTCTCTTGCTATTATTAATTCTGTGTATTTCCATTCCTTTGTTTAATCTTTGTTTGCATTTAATTGATATCTTTTGTCGACTAACCCTAACAAGTGGTATCAGAGTGGATTGTGATTATCATCTACAGGAAGGTCT
Source organism: Cunninghamia lanceolata (assembly GCA_027924645.1). Lineage (NCBI taxonomy): Eukaryota > Viridiplantae > Streptophyta > Pinopsida > Cupressales > Cupressaceae > Cunninghamia > Cunninghamia lanceolata. The sequence goes on from BSBN01000246.1 coordinate 2,420,136, forward strand.
CACGGTTGAGTGGGAGCAATGGCAGATGAGGGTAAATTGAAAGTCAATAAATTCAATGGGCAGAACTATCAGTTATGGAAGATGTAGATGGAGGATTACCTCTATCAAAAGGATTTATGGATGCCGTTGGAAGGAGTAGCCAAGAAACTGGCAACAATATTTGATGAGGATTGGAATCTTCTTGACAGAAAAGTACTGGGAACCATTCGGTTGTGCCTGGCACCATTGGTGGCAAAGCGAAGATAATAGATGGTCTGATGAAATCTTTGGCTAAATTGTATGAAAAACCCTCAGCCTCAAATAAGGTATTTCTCATGAAGCATTTGTTTAATCTGAAAATGATTGAAGGTGGATCTGTGAAAGATCATTTAAATGAATTTAATATGATTGTCAGTCAATTGACTTCTATAAATGTAAAATTGGATGAAGAAGTTAGAGCTCTCTTGATATTATGTTCCTTGCCTGAAAGCTGGAATAGTTTGGTAATGACAATTAGTAACTTTGTTTCTGGTTCAAATACCCTGAAATTTGATGATGTTGTTGGTGTTATTTTGAGTGAGGAAATTCATAGGAAAAGCTTAGGTGGATCCACATTAGGCAGTGTTTTAAATGTAGAAAGCAGGGGCAGATCAAAGGAGAGAGGTAAAGGTTCTAGAGGTCATGGGAAGTCACAAGGAAAATCAAAGGATAAGAGATCCCAAACCAGAGGATAGAAGGATTGTTGGTACTGTGGGAAACTAGGTCATTTGAAGAAAGATTGCTGGTCTCAAAAAAATAAAGGAGACAAACAAGAAGGAAATAAGGAGGAAAATGTGGTAAGTAATAAATCTAAAGATGATACTTTGATTCTTTCCCTAGATAATGTTAGATTTAGGGCACACAACTGAGAGGGGGGTGAATCAGTTGTATAAAACTTTCTCTCTTTCATATACTTAACTCCATATTGTTAATTTAGCAGCATAATAGAAGATCAACCATGAAAGCACAATGTAACAAATCAAGAGCAGGAACACATCAACACATGAGACACCAAGATTTTGACATGGAAAACCTGGTTAAGGGAAAAACCATGGGGTGATTAACCCAAGATAATATTCTCTGTTAAAAGAATAGAAAGAACAAAGATGGCACATGCCAATTAAGGCTCACTGCCTGAGCACACTGCTCACAAGAGGCTCACTGCCTACAAGAGACACACTGTCTACAAAAGAGTAAGTATCATATACTTGAACTAGTAAATAGCATCTTCACCATGCTTGAGTCAGTTCCATTTAAGCCCAGACCTTCAGCTCTGCCTTTCACTCTTTCCTTCGCTACCACACACTCCTATTTACAAGCATACTTTGAAATGACTTTGCAATCCCTTATTTATACATGACATCGACTTAGGAACAATCATCTAAGTTGGCAAACACCTACAAGATCATTCGCAGGACGTGTAAAACATCTGGTCAGCCAGTCTCAAGAAGAACACCAATAATCAGTGGTAATTCTTTAAATGCAAACTCTTACTTCAATGCGGACCACCAACATGAATTGGTTGTGATCCAACAATCATTATAACCTTCCCTAAATCACCAAGAACATCCACACTTCATCATCCTACTGGAATTCTTCTCTCCTTCATTTGGAGCTTCAAGAACACAGTCTGTCATCACTTGTCACAAATGAATAGGCTCTTCCGGAACTTCAAACCATGAACCAATCTGTTTGATACTTCACAGGGATATCCTCAACACTCCCTCAGATCCGCAGAATGGGATAATGCATTACCGGACCTCACCAGACCTATCTGTGTCACTCTGTCACCTTAGAACACCTGCCAGAGCTAGTTCTACTTAAACGGCCATAACTTCTACAGATCTTCATGCAGACCTCTGAAAATTTAAATGGAGAATCTCAAGACTTATATCTACAAACTCCTTAAACTGCATCCTCTGATCCTCAACCTATTGGGGACTTTTGCCTTCTTGTCGTCACTATTCTTCACTGTTCCTGATTGAGACTTATTTTCTTAATATCCTCAGCACATAGCTCATCTAATCCTTCTCATTAATGCAACATGAGTATATTGACATCAATGACAACATCAGATAGGCCCATACTTGCAACAATCTCCCCCTTTGTCATTAATGGCAACATATGACGTGAAAAACCATTAAGACAGGAGCTTCTCCTTACTGTCACAACTCCCCCTGTCAATAGCAACCATTCATATGTCTTCTCTTCCTTTACTGCTCCCCCTTTGATCAGCAACCACTTGTTTTTCACATGTCTTCTCTCCCCCTTTGACATCAATGGCAAAGGGCTCATACTTGCAATTTCACCACCTCAGACTCACACCTGCTGCTCCCCCTGAGTAGCAGCTCCCCAACATCAATCTGGATCACAAGATGTGACTGTGATACTCACCAGACTGATGCACATCAGTGCACCTTAGTTTATTACCGGAGGGGCAATAACCCTTAACTTCTCCCTGAGATACTCAAAAGAGTCCTTAGGTAAACGTTTAGTAAAGATATCTAGAATTTGATCCTTTGAGGGCACATACTCGAATCTGACTACATCCTTGCTCGCTTGCTCTCTTAGAAAGTGAAACTTGCTAGATATATACTTAGTCTTAGAATGCAACACTAGATTCTTAGAAATACTTATTGCACTTGAATTTTCACATAAAATTGTGATAGGCTCTTCATATTCTACTTGAATATCTCTTAGCATCTACTTCATCCATAGAATTTGAGTGCAACTACTTGTTGTTGCAATGTATTCTGCTTCAGTTGTAGATAGGGATATTGTATCTTGTTTCTTTCTTAGCCTAGACACCAATCTTTTTCCCAAAAAGAAAGCTCCTCCACTTGTACTCTTCCTATCATCTACATCTCCTACCCAATCTGCATCTGTATATGCATGAAGAGAAAAATTATGATCTCTAGGATACCATAGACCATACTCAACTGTTCCTTTTAAGTACCTAAAAATTCTTTTGATTGCCATGACATGAGATTCTCTAGGATCAGCCTGGAATCTTGCCACAAAACCAACAGCCTGCATTATATCTGGTCTAGTTTGAGTGAGATACAATAATCCTCCAATCATTGATCTGTACTTTGTTTAATCTATCTTAGGAGAGTCATCATCTTTGGTCAACTTACATCCGGTTGCCATGGGAGTGTTCATTGGCTTTGAATCTTCCATTCCAAATTTCCTCAACAATTCTTTCACATATTTGGTTTGAGAAATAAAGATTCCTTTCTTTGTCTGAGTAATTTGCAGACCCAGGAAGAAATTCATTTCACCGAGCATTGACATCTCAAACTCATTTTTCATTTAATTTGCAAAGGTTTTACACATACTGTCTCTTCCTCCAAATATGATATCATCAACAAATACTTCAACAATTAAGATGTTTTCATGATCAATTTTGAAATATAGGTTACTGTCAGCAATACCTTTGTTGAAACCAATCTTCAAAAGATGTTTGTCTAGTCTTTCATACCAGGCTCTAGGGGCTTGCTTTAGTCCATACAATGCCTTCTTCAATTTGCAGACCATATCACCATGCTCAGATAATTGAAAACTATCTGGTTATTCAATGTACACTTCTTCTTCTAAGTCACCATTCAAGAAGGTAGACTTGACATCCATTTGATACACCTTGAAATCCTTGAAGGCAGTAAATGCAAGAAATAGTCTAACGGCTTCAATTCTTGCCACCGGAGCAAAGGTTTCTTCAAAATCAATCCCTTCTATTTGAGAGTAGCCTTTGCAGACTAATCTGGCTTTATTTTTGATTACTTCACCAACTTAATTTAGTTTGTTCTGAAAGACCCATTTGTTTCCAATCACATTCTTATTTCTAGGTCTGGGAACAAGATGTCAAGTGTGATTTTTCTCAATTTGTATCAACTCTTCCTCCATTGCTTTGGTCTAGTTTTCATCATTGCAGGCTTCATTTATTGTCTTAGGTTCAATCTTTGAGATCAGACAATATTCATCTGAATTTTGAGCAATTTTCCTTCTAGTTTGCACACCTTTGTTTTTGTCACCTATGATCTGATCTTCAGAGTGGTTTAGTCTTACATACCTTGGAACTTTGGGAGTTTCTTGCACTTTTGCTTCTGGTTGAGGCTCATTCAGACCTATCTCTCCTTCCTGATTTACCGAATCAGTCTGAATCTGACTTTCAGGAGAGGATTGAGCTCCTTGGACTAGAACACCATTCTGATCATCTTCATCATACTCATAAAACCTTGAGGGTTTCTCTATTCCCTCATCAACCTTCACATTTGTGCTTTCTATCATCTTTCTTAGTCTCTTGTTATAACACCGGTATGCCTTGCTTTGAGTGGAGTAACCCAAGAATATTCCTTCATCACTTCTAGCATCAAACTTGCCTAAATCTTCATCTCTTTTGATGTAACACTTGCTACCAAAGACTCTAAAATATCTTACAGTAGGAGTAATACCAAACCAGAGTTCATAAGGGGTCTTACCGATATTGCTTCTGATTTGAACTCGATTAAGAGTATAGACTGCAGTGCTGACAGCTTCTCTCCAATAGATCTGAGTAACATTTGCTTCCATCATCATAGTCCTAGATGCTTCCTGGATGGTCTGGTTCTTTCTCTCCACTACTCCATTCTACTGTGGAGTCCTCAAAGCAGACAACTGTCTCTTAATTCCATGTTTCTCACATAATTCTATGAACTCACCGGATGTGAATTCTCCACCTCTATCAGACCTTAGACATTTCAACTTTATTCCTATTTCATTCTCTACCATAGCCTTGAATTTTTTGAATTTCTCAAGAGCTTCTAATTTCTCCTTTAGAAAGGTTACCCACATCATCCAGGAATAGTCATCTATTAGCAGCATGAAGTATCTATCACCTTGAATACTTCTGGTTCTTGCCGGACCACAAAGATCAGTGTGAACTAAGTCCAATAGTCCGGTAGAAGACAGTTCCTTACTTTTGAATGTGACTCTGCTCATCTTACCCAACTGACATTCCTTGCACAAGTTGTTAGTAGGTTTCACCAATTTTGGAAGATCTCTTATAGCCTGAGTATTGCTTATCTTGATGATATTATCAAAATTCACATGACACATCCTTCTATGCCATAACCAACTTTGATCAACTTGAACAAATAAGTAGCTTTTACCAGTACCAACCAAGTGGAAGATATTACCTTTAATTTGAGTACCGGATGCAATCTCTGTTCCAGATCTTTCAAGGATTTTCTATTTTCCATCTTGAATCGGAGATCATAGCCTTTGTCCACCAACTGTCCAACACTGAGAAGATTGTGCTTCAAACCTTCAACATACAGTACATTACTAGTTTTGTTTCTTCCATTAAAAGAAATAGTTCCTCTTCCTTTGATTCTACTAGCAGAATTATCACCAAACTTCACTACTCCTCCTTCATACCTTTCCAAATCTATGAACTTATTCTTGTCACCTGTCATGTGGTGAGAGCAACCACTGTTAATGACCCAATCATTCTTTTTTTCAACTTGGACAGCCAGAGCTCTTTCTACAACCTTATGATTGATAGATACAGAGGATATTGGTTCTTCTTCCTTGATGGCAATAAACACCCATTCATTTCTAGATTTGTTTCCTGTCTCTGATTTATCATCTGTTACTCCTTCATTATCATCTTCTTCATGAACATAGTAACAATTCTTTTGGAACTTTGATCTGTTAGGATTTGGCTTTGAGAATCTTTCCAGACACTTTGAGGGAAAATGACCAATCTTATTGCAGTTAAAACATTTAAAAGGCAATTTTCCTTCATACTTATTGGATCCTCTTGGCAGTCTCTTTGCAATGAGGACTTCAAGTTGAGCAGTTTCTACTTCTTCTTCCAGGTCTTTTCTTGCTTTTCCATACCATGACAAATTCCTTGATGAGTTCTCTCCCAGATCAAATCCTTCTTTACCTTTTACAGAGGCACTGGCTTTGAATGCAGATTCAGTTTTGGGGGGATCATCTCCAAATTTGGTCATTTCAAAAGCAGCCAGCTTGCTAGCCAATTGGTCTCTTGTGACAGTTGCATGGGATCTGAATTCATCAATGGCAGCAACCTTGATTTTGTAAGAGGCAGGAAGGCATCTGAGAATCTTACCAACAATCTAATTTTCAACCAAGACTCCACCATAATTTCTAATTCCATAAACCAGCTCATTCACTCTTGGCATAAAAGAGGTAATGTTTTCATCATCTCTCATCTTCAGTTTTTTAAATTTCCCTTTTAGACTTTGTAACCTTACACATTTAACATACTCATCTCCTTCATGCAGAAGTTCCAGTTTAATCTAGATCTCATAGGCAGTTGGTAGGTCAATAACATTTGATAGCTCTGAGTCAGTTAATGCACTTAGAAGAGCCTCTTTGGTCCGTAGATTATTTTCAGCATCTGTGATTTCATTTAGGGTTGTCGGACCACCTTTGGGAGGTACATAAGCTTTTGTAACCATGGACCAGTAGGCAAATCCCATACACTATAAGTGACATTTCATGTGACCTTTCCAAAGAGTAAAGTTGGTCCCATCAAACTTCGGACTATCCTTCTTGTATGATGACATCCTGGATCTCCTCAAGTGGTTAAACTCCTTTCAGAGGAACTTGGCTCTGATACCAATTGTTAGATTTAGGGCACACAACTAAGAGGGGGGGTGAATTAGTTGTATAAAACTTTCTCTCTTTCATATACTTAATTCCATATTATTAATTTAGTAGCATAATAGAAGATCAACCATGAAAGTACAATGTAACAAATCAAGAGCAGGAACACATCAACACATGAGACACCAAGATTTTGACATGGAAAACCTGGTTAAGGGAAAAACCATGGGGTGATTAACCCAAGATAATATTCTCTATTAAAAGAATAGAAAGAACAAAGATGGCACATGCCAATTAAGGCTCACTGCCTGAGCACACTGCTCACAAGAGGCTCACTGCCTACAAGAGACACACTGTCTACAAAAGAGTAAGTATCATATACTTGAACTAGTAAATAACATCTTCACCATGCTTGAGTCAGTTCCATTTAAGCCCAGACCTTCAGCTCTACCTTTCACTCTTTCCTTCGCTACCACACACTCCTATTTACAAGCATACTTTGAAATGACTTTGTAATCCCTTATTTATACATGACATCGACTTAGGAACAATTATCTAAGTCGGCAAACACCTACAAGATCATTCACAGGACGTGTAAAACATCAGGTCGGCCAGTCTCAAGAAGAACACCAATAACCGGTGGTAATTCTTTAAATGCAAACTCTTACTTCAATGCAGACCACCAACATGAACTAGACATGATCTAATGATCATCATAACCTTCCCTGAATCACCAAGAACATCTGCACTTCATCATCCTACTAGAATTCTTCTCTCCTTCATCCGGAGCTTCAAGAACACAGTCTGTCATCACTTGTCACAAATGAATAGTCTCTTTTGGAACTTCAAACCACAGACCAATCTATTTGATACTTCACAGGGACATCCTCAACACTCCCTCAGATCCACAGAATGGGATAATGCATTACCAGACCTCATCGGACCTATCTGTGTCACTCTGTCACCGGAACACCTGCCAGAGCTGGTTCTACTTGAACGACCATAACTTATACAGATCTTCATACGGACCTATGAAAACTTGAATGGAGAATCTCAAGACTTATATCTACAAACCCTTTAAACCGTATCCTCTAATCCTCAACCTATTGGGGATTTTTGCCTTCTTGTCGTCACTGTTCTTCACTGTTCCTGATTGAGACTTATTTTCTCAATATCCTCAGCACACAGCTCATCTAATCCTTCTCATTAATGCAACATGAGTATGTTGACATCAATGACAACACTGGATAGGCCCATACATGCAACAGATAATGTTGATGATTCATGGGTTTTAGATTCAGGGGCCTCATTTCATGCTACGCCCCATAGAAGTTATTTTCTTGATTATGTCCAAGGGGATTTTGGGCTAGTTTATTTGGGAGATAACGAACCCTGTCAGATTGTTGGAAAGGGAAGAATCAAGATTAAGTTGTAGAATGGGAATCATTGGCTATGATAAGAAGTAATGCACATTCCAAGGCTTAGTAAGAATTTAATTTTAGCAGGGTAGCTAGCTGAAGAAGGTTGCATTATTACATTTACTGATAAAAATTGGAAGGTTTCAAAAGGTGCCTTAATAGTTGCAAAAGGTGTGAAAGTAGGCACCTTATATCTTTGTATAGGTCATACTATTCCTTCTACTTTAGTTGTTGCAGAGAAAAAACAAATAGGTTAAGGAACAGTTGCTACAGGTTCGTAGGAAGAGGCTGAAACAATTGCTGCAGGTTTTGAGACAACACTGTGGCAAAATAGACTTGGGGATATGAGTGAAAAAGGTATGAAGGTACTTCATTCTAAGAAAGTTTTACCAAGTCTGAAATGTATTAATATGGACTTCTGTGAAAGTTGTGTGTATGGTAAACAAAAAAGAGTTAGTTTTGTCAAGGATGGGAAGCAAAAGAAAAAGGAAAAGTTGGAGCTTGTGCATACAGATGTATGGGGACCAGCTCAAGTATCTTCTCTCAGTGGCTCTCAAAATTATGTTACATACATAGATGATGCAACTAGGAAGGTATAGATTTATTTCCTTAGGCAGAAATCTGCTATATTTGAAACATTTAAGAAATGAAGAAGCTTGGTTGAGAATGAGACAGGTAAAAGATTAAAATGTCTCATATCTAACAACGGTGGTGAGTATTGCAGAAAAGAATTTGAGGATTATTGTTCCTTTAATGGAATTCGTAGGCAGAAAATGGTTGCAAGGACTCCATAGGAAAATAGAGTGGCTGAACGATGAATAGGACAATAATGGTGCATGCAAGGACCATGAGATTGCATGCTGGGTTGCCTTTAAACATGTGGGCAGAGGCTGTTAACACTACTGTATATTTAATTAACAGAGGTCCTTCAATTCCTTTGGGCTGTGGTATTCCAGAGGAAGCATGGACAGGTAAGAAGGTGAGTTATTCTTTTCTCAAAACCTTCGGATGTGAAGCATTTACACATGTAGATTCTAAAAATAGAACCAAGCTAGATGAAAAATAAAAAAAGTGTACCTTTTTTGGATATGGCATTGATGAGTTTGGTTATAGGCTTTGGGATTTTGAAAATCAAAAAATTGTGAGAAGCAGGGATGTTATATTCAATGAGAAGGTGTTGTACAAAGATTAGTTGCAGTAGCATGAGAAGAAAGAAAAAGATTATATGGCGCTGGATGATACTCCAAATAGTGATGTTCCAGTGGTTCCTCATGCTCCACAACAACAACTAGAAATACCACAAACTCCAGTGAATGTTAGATAGTCAATAACAATAAGTAGACCTCTTGAAAGGTTTTCTCCCTCTTTGTATTCTATTTTGTTAACAGATGCTAGTGAACCAGAAATGTATGATGAAGCTATGCAGGTGGATACACAGGTTCAGTGGGAGCTTGCAATGAAAGAAGAAATGGACTCCTTACTGAAAAATTAGACTTGGGAATTATGTAAGTTACCTACAGGTAAAAAGGTTTTACCAAACAAATGGGTTTATAGGGTGAAAGAAGAAGATAGAGGTAAGAAAATATTTAAGGCCAGGTTAGTTGTAAAAGGATTTGCATAGAAAAAGGGCATTGATTTTGATGAGATATTTTCTCTGGTTGTCAACATGACTTCTATTCATACTATTTTAAGTATTGTGGCTACTAAAGATTTGCATTTGAAATAGTCAGATGTGTAAACTACCTTTCTCCATGGTGATTTGGAGGAGGAGATGTACATGGAAGAGCCCCAAGGATTTGAGGTCAAAGGTAAGGAGAAATTGGTGTGCAGATTGAAGAAGAGTTTGTATGGCCTGAAACAAGCACCTCAACAATGATATTTGAAATTTGATAGTTTTATGGTTGATGACATGCTTCTAGCTGGGTCTAACATGGATCAAATAAGAGAGTTAAAACAGCAGTTAGCACAGTCATTTGATATGAAGGATTTGGGGGCAGCAAAACAAATCCTTGGTATGAAAATTTGTAGAGATAGGAAGAAAAAAAAATTGACTCTATCTCAGGCTGCTTATGTTGAAAAGGTGTTGTAGAGATTCCATATGGAAAATCTAAAAGCTATCAGCACACCTTTGCCTAGTCATTTGAAATTGACTAAGGAGATGTGTCCAAAGACACCAGAGGAGGAAGAAAAAATGTCCAAGGTACCATATGCTTCAGCTATAGGAAGTTTAATGTATGCCATGGTATGCACGAGACCGGATATTACACATGTCGTAGGATTTGTTAGCAGGTATATGAGTGATCCTGGATTGGAGCATTGGAATGTGGTAAAATGGATTCTCAAATATTTGAGAGGCACATCTAATAAACACTTATGTTTTGGGGGCTCTAATACAGATTTAACAGGTTATGTAGACTCAGATTTGGAAGGTGATATTGATACCAAGCAGAGGACTATAGGTTATGTCTTTACTGTAGGTGGGACAATAGTGAGTTGGATCTCACGGTTGCAAAAGGTGGTTACTTTATCCACCACAGAGGCAGAGTATGTAGCTACAACAAAGGCAAGCAAGGAGATAATATGGCTACAATCTTTCATGGATGAATTGGGTAAACAATAGGCTAACAGTTATTTGTATACAGACAGTCAGAGTGCCATACATCTTGCAAAGAATTCTGCCTTGCATTCAAAGACCAAACACATACAGTTGAGGTATCACTTTATTTAGTCGATGTTGGATAATGGATAGTTAAGGTTGGAAAAGATACATACAGATGAAAATCCAATGAATATGTTTACAAAGGCAGTGACAAGGGAGAATTTGAGCTCCTCTTTAGCTTTGGTTGGTCTTCTAGGCTGAAAACAACAAAAATAGAATAGGAGAGTCTAGGGTGCTTATTTCCAGTGGGAGCTGCACGTGCAGTGGTGTCGTCCAGGACTAGTCTCCAAGTGGGAGATTGTTTGGTGTGGAGCCTGATTAGTCTCCAAGTGGGAGATTGTTGGTAGGTGGTGACTGATTAGGAAAGTATTGTACACTAGCCATGTATCCTCGCCAAGGTTCGGAGCTGGGTCAGACCCTGAGCGGGGATTTAGGGGCGACAGCCTCGGAGAAGTAGGGGTTCGGGGGCGCAGCCCCCAAATTTTTTTTTTAGAGCCTACATAAAATAAAAAACCTTATTTTTGTAACTGACATAAAAAACCTATTTTTTGTAACCGACAAAAAAGCTTGATAAAAGTGGCTAAGGGTTAGGGTTTTGATTGATATTGTATTGTAGCATTTGTGGTAGTATTGAGTTGTAGGGAATGCTGGTTGTAATCGGTTTGATTTATTGGATAATAATATTGGACTCTCTATTTGGTGGATGTAGCCCGAGTTTGGGTGAACCACGTTAAAACTTGTCTCTTGCTGTTATTAATTCTGTGTATTTCCATTCCTCTGTTTAATCTTTATTTACATGTAATTGATATCTTCTGTCGACTAACCCTAACACCAAATGCACACTTCTTAGAGTTCAAGGAGATGCCATATTCTAGTGCCCTAATAAAAATCTGTTCTAGATGCATACATTGTTGCTCTTCCTTCATTGAATACATAGTTAAATCATCCTAATATACAACCAAAATTGAATCAATTAATCATGCAAAAGCAACATCCATTACTCTTTGAAAAGTGTCACCTGCATTTGTCATTCCAAAATGGCATCCTTACATATACATATGTTTCCCATGGAGTTGTGAAGGCAGTCTTATATTGTTTTGATTCTCTCACCTTCACTTGATTATATCCTGAAAATCCATGCATCATGGCTAGGAGTTCACACCCTATCACCTTTTGCAACATAGCTTCCATATTAGGCAAGGGGTAATTATCCTTCAATGAAGACATATTCAAATTTCTAAAGTCTACACACAATCTTATATCTCCATTCTTCTTTCTCATTGGGATGAGATTTGACATCCAAGTAGAGTATCTTATGGGTTCAATGATTCCAACATCCCTAAGCTTCATAAGTTCCTCTTGCATTTTTAGAGGTCAAGTGGGATTAATAGGTCTTTGCCTCTATCTGAATGGCATAGCTCCGGGCTTAAGGGCAATTTCATGCTGAAATAAGTCTTCTCTATATGATTTCAGGTATTGGTGTAGGACACTATAGCATGACTTAGTCAAATTACTTGTTCCTAGTCATAATTTTGGGTTGTAATGGTCTCATTAACAGAGACATGGGGTTTTGGGTTTAAAATTAATATAATAAAGCCATTTTCATGGCATAACTTGTAGTGGGGGTCATAATTTATGATTTTTAGTTATTTTCCCCAAGCCCACATATGCAGTGGGATTGCTATTTTTGGGACAACAGTTTTATTTCCTTTTTGAATAGCTTTTCTACAATGGAAGTGGATGTAAATCATGGTTTCTATCTTTGTAATGGGGTAATGCATTGAAATATGCATAGTATGGTTGACTGAAGAGATCATGCATTTTTTTAGGAGAATAATAATAGAAAAGTTCACTGTTTTCTACAATTCTTTTGGACTATTTTCTCACTGTTTTTATGCCTGGTACTGGACCATAAGACATAGTCATGTGCTCAAATGCATTGAAATTGAAAGCATATGGAGTAACCTTGCATTTGAGTCTGATAGTTAGTCTTGACATTTGGGTTGAGCCATTTTTTAAAATGTTTTGTTGTTGCTGCATTTTTACCATTTTTTGTTGTTTATTCACTTCCCGTATAGCCATACAATGCTGTCATGTACCCAAATGCATAGGGTGGAGCAATATAATGAGTTAACTTTCATTTAAATCTAGTTGGGCTAATTTTCATTGTTGTAGAAGGATCTTGTAAATGTTTTTCTAATTTTCCTCTTTTAGCTAGGTCTTTTGAGGGTTTTAGAGGGATTTGAAGAATTGATGGGTATCTAATCCATTCCACCTGTACCAAAGCCCAAAAATGGATGGATTGAATCTTATTAGGATGGGTTCAACTGACTCTTATGTTGCAGAAGTAGGGCATGGCTGGAGTGAGTTGATTGGTGCAATCTAGGTCCAATATCTCCATGTATTTGGCACTTGTAAGCTTGGAGAAGGAGGGTTCAAGTGGGACAGTACCTTGGATTGACCCAAGAGGCCCAAAATTTGCATAGACACACCTTTCCTAGAATTATTAATGCATTAGATAAGAGTGCAAAGGCCATGAACAAGTTTAGAGTCATTGTAGTGTGTGGAAGAGGCCTAATTAGCCCTGTTGCAGCAGGGGACAATCATGTTTTGGGGCTTGTATTTTAAAGGAACCTCCATTGCATGTTGGATATGTCATGAATCATCAAAATGGGTATCTAAAAATAATATTCTTTCATGGGTTTGATCTGTCCCTTGCAAGTTATGCTCTGAAAACCTCTTCATAAGGGCTATAAGCCAAAGATGCCACTTGTGAAGAACAATATAAAGATTGTGTTACCAAGTTCCTTGGTGAATTCCATAGGTGCCTATTCATCATATTGAGTTGGCCTAGGTGTAGCTAATGGTTAGAATTTTTTTAAAACATCTACTCTTCATTTTGTTGCATTGTTCACTCTTGGCAGCCATGATACTTAAGGAAACAAAACAGTCACATTAGGACAGTCTACTAGTTGGTCTCTTGGGTCTTCTTGATGTGCCTTGGTTAGATATAAATCAAGCATTTTGAAGAATATTTCTATTTGTTTTGAAGGTGTTGGTGAATTTCCCATGCACTCTTCTTATGTTGAATTACTTTCCAAGCCTTGAAATGATCATGGGAGTAGGAAGGCAACCAGAATCATACTACTCCAATCAAGATAAAAGTCCTATGAATAGTGACAGTATTCCCTACTCGGCATCAATTGGTATCAGGGCCAAAGGCATATTCTTGTTTGGGAAGAAAGAAGGAAATTGAAGTGAGAAGAAAAGATAGTGCAAGATGCCTCCAAGAGCCAGTCCAATCCTCACTAGAGAACTGAGAATAATGAAGGAATCTCAAGAAGGAGTCCTAGCTAGACTTGCAGCCATTGAAGTAAACCTAAGAAGAGGTGGGGTCATTGAGGAAGACAGTGACCAAGAGAATGAGGGTGAGAATATAGGCCCTTAAGAGGGATTCAATGTGGAAGAGATGGATATAGATGATAGAAGGTTTCTGAAGATGATGCAGACTATGAAAGGAGAGGGCACTGATGTAAAAATGGAGTTGCCCATGTATGAAGGAAATATGAACAATGAGAAAGTTCTAGATTGGATTGATGCCTTGGATAACTACTTTGAGTACAAGGAGATGCCAGAAGTGTAGAAGGTCAAATTGGCCAAGACCAAGTTGAAGGGGCCAGCATTGACATGGAGGAACTATGTTCAATCAGAGAGATTGAGGCAAGGAAAAGCAAAGATCAGTTCATGGGAACGGATGATGTCCAAAGTAAAGAATCAATTTCTTCCTAAGGATTATGCAATCCAAAGTTTTAGAAAGTTACAAAATTTAAAACAAAAAGACATGGATGTTATATGCTATACTAAAGAATTCCACAAGTTGACCATGAGGACAAGACACAGTGAGGATGAAGTTGAGAAGATTGCTAGGTACATCACTGGGGTTAGGTTCAATATTCAAGATGAAATCAATCTAGCCACCCCTAGAAATGTGGAAGAATGCTTCCAATCGGAAATGAGGGCAGAAGAAAAGATAAAAAGGAGACAAGAGCAATAGACTAGGGGAAGAGGAAGAAGTTTCAGAGGAAGAGGGAACTTTGGTGCAAGAGGATAGTACTAGAGACAACAAGGAGAATCAGGTGGCAGCAATAAGGAGAATCAAGAGACAAGAAGTCAGTCAAGTGAAAGAGACAGTTTTAGAGGTAGGAGATCAAACTGTAGAGGAAGGTTTGTTGGCCAAGGAAGAGGGTCAAACACTTTCTCAGGCAAATGTTACAACTATCATTAGTTTGGGCATCCTGTATTCAAATGTTTAGAGAAGAAAGCATCAAGTTCTCAAGGAGGTGAACGAAGGACTCAAATAGTACACGAAGAAGATAATGAAAGTATTAATTCACCATTGCAACCTGCTGCTCCTAAGAGGGGTGATGCATTAATGTTCAAGAGGATACTCCTCAAGGTACCAGTAGCCAAGGAGCCTTCACAGAGGAAGTCATTGTTCAAAAAAACATGCAAATCACATGGCAAAGTGTGCAAGGTAGTTATTGATTCAGGCTCCATTGATAATCTAGTCTCTTTGGAAATGGTAGAGAAGCTACATTTGAAGAAGATTCCTCACTCCACGCCTCACAAGGTGTCATGGTTGAATAAGGGGCAACAAGTATTAGTAAATGAACAGGCATGGGTGGAGTTCAACATTGGTGGTTACAAGGATAAGATGCTTTATGACATCATCCCCATGGATGTTTGTCACATACTACTAGGAAGACCCTAGCAACATGATAGAAAGAGCAAACATGATGGTCAAAAGAACACTTATGTGATAGAAAAGGATGGAGTCTCATTTGAATTAACACCTCTTCCTGAAGAAGAGTCTGATAAGAAGATTGGGTCCAACATCATGATGGTAGGAGAGAAGGAGTTTTTACAAACAATGAAAGAGGAAGGACAAGGATTTCCAGTAGTGATCAGACCTAAGACTAAGTCTGATGCAACAACAAGTAAGGTGGAAGACATACCTAGTGAAGTTTAGGCTTTGCTAGACAAATACAAGGACATAGTGGTAGATGAGCTGCCAAGTTCACTACCTCCCATGAGAGACATCATCCATCATATAGAATTGATACCTAGTGCCAGTTTGCCTAACAAGGTTGCATACAAGCTTACTCCATAGTATAATGAAGAAATCCAAACACAAATCCAAGAATTGTTGGATAAAGGACTCATCAGAGAAAGTTTAAGTCCATGTACTATTCCTACATTCTTAGTACCCAAGAAAAGTGGAGAGTGGAGGATGTGCACTAACTCAAGGGCAATCAAGAAAATCACAATCAGGTATAGATTTTCCATACCTAGAATAGAGGATATAATGGATTGTTTGGTGGGGTGCATGTTATTTTTCTAAAATTGATCTCAAAAGTGGATATCACCAGATTAGGATAAGGGAAGGAGATGAATGGAAAACTACCTTCAAGACCAATGAGGACTAAATGAATGGATGGTAATACTCTTTGGTTTGTCTAATGCTCCTAGCATATTTATGAGACTAATGAATAAGGTCCTGAAGCCTTTTATTGGAAATTTTGTTGTTGTTTATTTGGATGATATTCTTATGTTTAGTGAGACAAAGGATGAGCACTTGTAGCATCTTGACATGGTTTTCCAGAGGTTACATGAGGAGAAGCTGATGATAAACCTCAAAAACTCTAAATTTATGAAGCACTATGGAAGTCTTGGAGGACACTTTGGCATAGACAAAACACTTGATCAGGTAAGAAGGTTTTATTTTTGTCCTAAGATGCATACTGACATCAAAAATTTTGTTGAGTCTTGTGGAATTTGTCAGAGAGCCAAGGGCTCTAGTTCCAATGTAGGCTTATATCAGCCTCTTCCAATTCCTAGTAGACCTTGGGAGCATCTTAGCATGGATTATGTTTTAGGCCTACCCAAAACTCAGAGGGGAGTTGTTAGTGTTTTTGTAGTTGTGGACAGATTGAGCAAGATGGCACATTTGATTCCATGCAAATGCACTAGCAATGTTCTTCAAGGAGATTGTTAGAATTCATGGGCTACCCCTCACCATTGTCTCAGATAGAGATTCCAAGTTTATAGGTCATTTTTGGAGGACCTTATGGAAGAAACTAGGCACAAATCAAACTTTCAGCTCTGCCTATCATCCACAAAGAGATGAGCAGACTAAAGTAGTGAATAGATCATTGGGGAATCTACTTAGATGTCTTACAAAGGAACATGGACAGCAATGGGATCTTGTCATCCCACAAGTAGAGTATGCTTACATTGACTCCATTAATAGGAGCATAGGTAAGAGCCCTTTTGAAGTTGTATATGGATTGAATCCAAGAGGTATCTTTGAGTTAAGATATTTAAAAGGAGTAGAGAAGAGAAGTGCTGAAGGAGAGTAGTTTTCTATGGCCATGAAAGACATTCATGATCAAGTTAGAGTACAACTCAAGAAGAATATTGAAAACCACATGAAGCATGTCGATTTGAAGAGGAGAAATGTTCAGCTGAAAGTGGGAGATTTAGTACTTTCTCATCTCAAGAAAGAGAGGTTACGTAAGGGTAGATATACTAAGTTGCTGATGAAGAAGATTAGGCCATGTAAGGTGGTCCACAAGTTTGGTGAGAATGCATATGAGATAGAACTCCCTCATGGAGTTGCTATCTCACCTATCTTTAATATAACTGACTTATATCCTTTCAAGAAATCATTGGATTCAGATATAGGTGTTCATGAAAGTCATGATGTTGATTAGATTCAAGATCTTCCTCCTGCTGCACTAGTCAAACTTGAAGCCATTCTAGATACCAAAGAAGTCAAGAGGACAAGACATAAGGTCTATAATGAGTACTTGGTGTAGTGGAAAGGTCTTCCTCATGAAGATGCCACTTGGATGACAGTTGAGGACATTGAGAAACATGGTACTACTATGACTAATATGATTTCAGGAGGTGCCTGAAATTCTTTCTCCTGGGGTGTATGGTGTAGGACACTATAGCATGACTTAGTCAAATTACTTGTTCCTAGTCATAATTTTTGGTTGTAATGGTATCATTAATAGATACATGGGGTTTTGAGTTTAAAATTAATATAATAAATCTATTTTCATGGCATTACTTGTAGTGGGGTCATAATTTATGATATTGAGTTATTTTTCCCAAGCCCACATATGTAGTGGGACTGCTATTTTTGGGACAACAGTTTTATTTCCTTTTTGCATGGATTTTCCATGATGGAAGTGGATGTAAATCCTAGTTTCTATCTTTGTAATGGGGTAATGCATTAAAATATGCATAGTGTGGTTGAATGAAGAGATCATGCATTTTTTTAAGAGAAGAATAATAGATAAGTTCACTGTTTTCTTCAATTCTTTTGGAATGTTTTCTTACTATTTTTATGCCTATTACTAGACTGTATGACATAATCATGTGCTCAAATGAATGAAAATTGAAAGCATATGGAGTAACCTTCCATTTAAGTCTGATAGGTAGTCTTGACATTTGGGTTGAGCCATTTTTTAAAATGTTTTGTTGTTGCTGCATTTTTACTATTCTTTTGTTGTTTATTCACTTCCCCTACAGTCGTACAATATTTTCATGGACCCAAATGCATAGGGTGGAGTAATGTACTAAGTTAGCTTTCATTTTAATCTATTTGGGATAATTTTCATTGCCGTAGAAGGATCTTGTAAATGTTTTTTTGGTTTTGCTCTTTTAGCTAGGGTTTTTTAGGGTTTTAGAGGGATTTGAAGAATCGATGGGTATCTAATCCATTCCACCTCTACCAAAGCCCAAAAATGGATGGATTGACTCTTATTAGGATGGGTTCAACTAAATCTTGTGTTGCAGAAGTAGGGCATGGCTGGAGTGAGTTCATTGGTGCAATCTAGGCCCAATATCTCCATGTATTGGGCACTTGTAAGCTTCGAGGAGGGTTCAAGTGGGACAGTAGCTTGGATTGACCCAAGAGGTCCAAAATTTGTATAGAAAAACCTTTCCTAGCATGATTAATGCATTAGATAAGAGTGTAAAGGCCAAGAAACAGTTTAGAGTCATTGTAGTGTGTGGAAGAGGCCTAATTAGGCCTGTTGTAGCAGGGGACAACCCTATTTTGGGGCATGTGTTGTAAAGGAACCTCCATTGCATGTTGGATATGTCATGAATCATCAAAATGGGTATCTAAAAACAATATTCTTTCATGGGTTTGATCTTTCACTTGCAAGTTATGCTCTGAAAACCTCTTCATAAGGGCTACAAGCCAAAGATGCTAATTGTGAAGAACAATATAAATATTGTGTTACTAGGTTCCTTGGTGAATTCCATAGGTGTCTATTCATCATATTGACTTGGCCTAGGTGTAGTTGAGGGTTAGAATTTTTATTAAAACATCTACTATTCATTTTGTTGCATTGTTCACTGTTGGCAACCATGATACTTAAGGAAACAAAATAGTCACATTAGGACAGTCTACTAGTTGGTCTCTTGGGTCTTCTTGATTTGCCTTGGTTAGATATAAATAAATCATTTTGAAGAAGATTTCTATTTGTTCTAAAGGTGTTGGTGAATTTCCCATGCACTTTTCTTATGTTGAATTACTTTCCAAGCCTTGAAATGATCATGGGATTAAGAAGGTAGCCAGAATCATACTGCTTCAATCAAGATAACAGTCCTATGAATAGTGATAGTATTCCGTGCTCTGCATCAGGTCTTCATATGAACAAGAAAAGACATGTTTGTATTTCCTTAGTAAGGCTATTAACATTGCCCTAATATGTGGTTTCAAGTGTTTACCTATGTAGATTTTCTTTGGAATATTTTGAGTACCCAAATTTATTTCCTCCAGATCTTCCATGTGAGGGGAAGAAGTATTGGCAACCAGATGATCTTTGTTATCAAAATCTCTTTCTAAATCCACTAACCCCCTTGGAATCTTATTGGTCTTGAGTTGTATCACTTCTTTTCAAAAAAGGGTTTCTTTCCTATCTACAACTTCAACAAAGTTCTGGAGATCTATTTCCTGATTCTCATACTTATCAATAAAATGTAGAAACTTTATTAAGTCCTTATCATCCTCAAAAACCTGCCAACTACATATGTTATCTGGCATAGCTAGTCTGATTTTGATCTCAACATTTGTAATATCAGACAATGTAACATCATCTCGCCTAATGGCTACATTAGCCAAGAAATCTGCAATAACATTCTTTGATCTTTCTACCCAATTTATTAAGAATGCATCAAACAACTCAATAGTATCCCAAGTAACATGTTTATATTGTTTTAACCTCTTATTCTTTGAAGCATATTTTTCTCTTACTTGGGAAACTATTAGTTTTGAATCTCCAAACATTCTTAACACTTTAATGCCATGCCTAAGTGCAACGTTCAATCCCAGCAACAAGGCTTTATATTCTGTAATATTATTTGTGCAAGCAAATTTCACCAAAAAGGAGAACTTGAGGATCTTACCTGTTGAAGACAAAAACACCACTCCTGCCCCAGAGCCCTCTTTTAAGAAGAAACCATCAAAGTACATGGTCCACAAGCCATTATTACCTTTCTATTTTTCAATCTCTTCATCAATAGGTTCCTTCTTCTTTTCATCTTGATCACATGACATAACCTTGAAATTCTCACAATCAGTGTCCGCAAAGAAAATCTGATCTTCTAGTTCTTAGTCTTCAACTGTATCTAGTGCTCTTTCTTCTTTAATCAACTTGACATCCTTACCATTCATGTGAATCATAGCATATGACAAATCTAGTTGCATGCTTCCTCCAATCAATGCTGCCCACCTCCTAGACAATAACATACCATATTGAGGCTTGATATCAACTACTGTCACATTCATTGTATAGGTTTTTTTCTAGATAGGTTGCAAACATGAAGTCCACATTTTTCATAATCCTTATAACTAGCACTTTCGTAGCATCCATAGCATATCATTTTCCACATCCCTTATCTATATTCAATCCAACTTGTTGCATAACAACCAAAGGCACGATATTTGTTGAAGCATCTGAATCAAGCATGCAGTTCCTAATCACCTTCCCATTAACAATAAGGGACACATAAAATGGTTCTACATGGGAAGGGCATTTTGTCACTATTATTCCCAAATAGACTTCAGGAATTTCCTCTTCATCAACACTGATTTCCTGGATATTGTTCTGATCCTTAGAAGTGTGATATGTCTACATCATACCCCTAAAATCAAGGCCAATGTCTTATTTATGTATTCCTCTATTTTCATTAGTTCCATCAATGGAACTCAGACTTTCATCTATGACAAAGTTTGAGTTATGTCTAATGAGGCACAATTTTGTATAACAATTGTAGCTTGACCCACATTCTTACTCTTCTCATGAGTCTGTCCAACCTTGGCTTTTGTGGTTTTTTTTACTATCATCTATGACATGTGAACCCTTAGCCTTTTCTTCATTCTGAGAAACCTTACCCTCTGAATACTTATCATTTTGATTCAATTTCTCTTTTAAATCTCTCTTACTGTTATTACTTTGCTTTTTTTGTGATTTAAGGTCTCTTTGTTTATGTTGAGGCTTCTTTAAAAAATGCTTCTTGGTTGGCTTGAGTCACCTGCTTGAGCTTTACTTCTGAGGTTATAATTGCTCTTAACTTGGGCTACTGTAGCAGATGTAAGATCTCTGATCTCTTCATTAGAAGGCTTTTTTAAATTAACCAAAGTAGCATGTGAATCTTGGGCACAAACCTGTTGATCCTCATCTTCTTCATCTGAAAAGATTTGGTAATAGATTACATTGTCATAGCACCTTCTTTCGTTCACATCTATTTCTACATTTGCCTCATCAGAAGAGGAATCATCTCCATTTGCAAAAATCATATTAACACTGTCATCTTCAATACAATGAGGTTCATTACACACATCACAAGCATTAGCATCATTATAGAAGGATTGGGCAATCATACATTGTGATTGTGAATGAGGCATTTGGCATATTATACACCATGGAGTGTCTTCCACAATATTGACATTCTTCTTTAGGGGTTAGGAGTTTCTTTAACATTATGAGATCTTTGATTAGTTTTGTTATTCATAATAGGCTTACCATTATGCCAATTTGTGTTGTATGGCATATCATGCAATTGGGGTCTCTTTTCTTGCCTCTTATAAATCTGCTTCTCAGGACCTAGCCCCTTTTTCATTTTTAGCAAGCTTCTAACTTAGATCCTTGAAAGTAATTATCAATTTATTGAACGTATATTTAGATGTGGAGCCTTTAGTATGGACATTTTGAGTTCTATTGTTTGGATTTTGTAAGATTCTCACATCATCCCTTCTATTTCCTTTACCTGAAGCCTTCCTATTATTTTCTACATTAGTCGCAATCCTGAAAGCATCCATGAGGATGGCCCAACTTTTATCCCTGAGGCTAGCCAGACTTTTAGCATCAAAATTATAAATGACATTTAGGAAATCCTTTAGATGGTCTTCACCTGACACAACATTGTTTCTTGAAAATTTTGGCAATTCACCTCTAATATCATTATCAATAGGGTTTGGGTATCCAAGAATGCCAGTGAATTCTAACTGTCTAAATCTATCTAATTGCATGGGTCTTCTACCAAATTGGTTGGCATTAGCATTAATATTTCAATTTCTCACATTATTCAGTGGTAATCTATTATTATTTGCATTTTGTCTTTGATTATTTTGTGGATTCTGGTTCACATATTGATTAAACCCTTGATTATTCCCAAGGATATTTTTGTCATTTTGTTGATTTTGAACCTCATTTGCATGTCTGTTTCCTAGCATATTTGCATTATTGAGAGTGGGAGCTGAATTCTGATGAGCAATTCTCAAAGCTTCCACCTTTTGTTTCATATCATCTCTTATTTTCAGGGCTTGTAAGTAATCAAGTTTTGCCCTGAGATTCCTAATTTCTTTATCTAATTTTTCTTCTCTTGGCATAGAAGAAGATGGTCTCATGGGGTTGTCCATATCTCTTGGATATTTTGTATCTTCAAATCTATTAGGGGGATCTAGAAAAGGATGTTCTTGAAACACATCAGACCCTAACCTCAACCCATCACTTTGCTACTTTTCATAAATTTCCTGAATATTAGCCTCTGAAGCTGAAAAGTGTTGTTGTTGTCCAAGAGACCTAACATTATTCTAAGAGTCATCATTATTCCTAGGACTTGGTGAACCTTCATGACCGGGTTGAGTAGTTCCTTTCTTTCAATACATTTTCCTTCGTAATTCTTGGAACAAAGGGTTTTCTAGGGATCTTCTCCCCTGCTTACAACCTCTATTTTTACCAGCTGGGAGATTTTTCTTAGAGTTGCCACCCACTAATGGGATTTAAACTTAAGTTTGAAGTTCCTTTTCAACTCCCTAGTAGAGTCACCAAATCTGTTGGTGTTCCCATCTAATTTTTTGTGTTCCCCTAAAAAGTAGCCATCTTTTATCCATAGGGACCTTAGGTCAGTCGCCAACAAATAGGAGACTAAATCTCTGTCTCCTCTACACTTCAGGCTCTATAGAACCTAGGGGGTGTCCCTTACTTAATACCCATATGGTAAATCCGGAATGTAACTAGGTATTGACATTTTAATAGATAAATCCTCTACCATGCAGACCAAACTTGTGAGATAAATACAAAGGGGCTAGCTTTGGACTTTATTTTAGGTGTGGACCAGAGGATTTGAAACCTAAATTCTACTCCTATAATCCTCAGATTTAAGACTTTGAGTTTATTTGATTTAATGTATTTTGCTACCAGATTAGGGTTTAATTCATAAACTTAATCCAAGCCTTTGATTGGTGCCTATCCAAGGGTATGGAGTCCAACTTAAAACATGAAAATGACTTTCCATAAACCAAGAAAATATATAGATTTTAGAGGGTTTTTTACTTTTTGCCTTGCAGAGAACTCCCAAGATTAAGTATTCATGTTAACTCTACTTACAAATATCCTTGTTATCACACATATTTCCCCATATTTGACTTAGAGCATTTTAATATGTTCCTTAAATAGAAGCAAGAAATCAAACATGCAATGCAATAGATATGCACCCCATAACTTAGAAAACTCTTAGTTACTTTGTTCCAAAGAAAGATGCAAATAACAAATGGAGACAATTAACAGAAATACATGCACACAACATCACTCATATAATTTGATCTGAGACTAATAAATAGCTGATGAAAAACACATACACATATTAAAATAGAACTCACAACACCATGGAGAGAGAAACCAGTCAAAATTTTGTATTACTTCCACTCAAAGTCCCAATCCTCCAACCTTACAAAGTGAAGCTACCAGTTCTTTTATAAACACAAGAATATGGTACTTAGCATTTAATACATTTGGTTGGTTAGATGAGTTCACATTACAAAGCATTGCCTCAGGGGCATTGGAGCATTAATTACATTGAGCATAGAGAAAAGACATAAAATAATTTTATCACATGTATAATAGATTGGAAGAGCCCGACCACATCTAAGGGAGAAGGTAGCTGCTTGTTCACTTCAGGCACACGCAACCATACTTCTCTTGTTGCAAATATGTGCCTAATCGGTGTTGTCATTGATGTCAACATATCCCTGTTGCCATTGGTGTTAATTGTATCCTATTTTGTTGTTTGTTTAGAAGCCTGGAATGTTGAGGATATTGAGAAAATTAATTAAGATCAATGTATGTTGACCATATGGCTGTGTAGAGGATTGCCTGAAGTAGTTCTAGTTAATTTTTGAGAGGTTCACATGAATATTTGAAGAAGATATGGCCATCTAAATTGAACTCAGTTTTACTATGTTCAGAAGAGATAGAGTGACAGTTAATTGGTCCAGATTGCTCCGCATTGAAATATTATGGTCTATGGTTCTAGAGGCATGTTTGGGAAGTCGGTGTGTATCATCAACTCAAGTGGTTCATGGTTTGGAGCTCCAAAAGAAATCATTCTAGTGTGACAGTCATGGTAGATAGTGTTCTTGAGGTTTTGGAAGAAGATGCAAGTGATTCTGATGATTTGGAGGAGTACGGATGTCTTTGTTGAATTCAATGTGCTTGTGGGGGTCTCTAGATTGTGCGCCTACTGTGTTGGAGGTCCGCATTGAAGATTTAGCTCGTTGTTGAGGATTTCTTCCTTGGTGTTACTACTCTTCCCAGTCTTGGCCAATCGGATGATTCAAGTGTGTTGTGGGTAATCTAAGAGCAATTCTATGGAGCGTGGTGTATTGATCAAGGAAGATTTGAGTCTCAGTTATACTTGGCTGATAGGCTAGTGATTTACATTTAGTCAAATGCTTGTAGTGCCAACCTTGATGTTTATTCCAAGGTTGATGAAGCATATAAAGGCATGTAGTTGAGTCATGGAAAATCATACTTGTGTGAAATAATAAAATCCTAAGAAAGGATCAGAGGTAGAGTAAAGAAGAGGAGGAGTAGAGGAACAAGAACAATAAAGGATGAAGTGATAGTGGAGATGTATTTGGGAGAAGAGAAGAAGTTTTGTGAGCATTCAATCAGACTGAACCAAGCATGTTGAAGATGCTATTTCTTAGTTAAATCTTTTTGTACTAAACATAATTTTTTGTAGGCAGTAAGCCTCTTTGAGCAGTGAGCTCTAGGCAGTGTGCCCGAAGGCAAGTGCCTTCCCATTTCTTTCAAGTACTTTTAACAGGGTACGAATCTTGTGGGTTAACCCCCACCGTGGCTTTCCCTTAACTGGGTTTCCACCTTAAAATCTTGGTGACAATTGTGTTCATGGTGTTTTTTCTCATAGATTATTGATTCATGCTTTAATGTTTATATCATTAATCTATTTGTAAGTTGTAAAAGAAGAAAAGGTTAAATTTGTGGGACAACTAATTCATCCCTCCCCTCTAAGTTGTCTAACCTAATTCCAACAAATGGTATCAGAGCCAGTTCCTCTAAAAGAAGCTTGACCGCTTGAGGAGATCTAAGATGTCGACTTACAAGAAGAAAAGTCTAAGATTTGATGAAACAAATTGCTTGCTTTGGAAGGTGAGCATGCGACGTCATTTGGAATGTATGGGTGATGCCTTTTAGTTGATAACAAAGAATGAGTTGAAGATTCCAAAGAATGGTCCTACAACTCTTGACAAACTGAAGGATGCTGAATACAATATTCAAGCTAAAGAAGCATTATTGAGTGCCCTAAATGATACAAAATTGACAAATGTCCTAGAATTCAAAACTACTCATGAAATATGGAGTAAGTTGGAAACTCTATATGAAGGTGATAATCATGTCAAATGTGCCAAGCTACAGAGCCTGAAGGGTAAATACAAAAGGTTTCTGATGAGTGAAGATGAAAACATTACTTCCTACATGTAGAAGATAAATGAACTTTTGACTGGTATCAAGTGTGCTAGTGGAGTATTGGATGAATCAGAGATTGTTGCCAAAGTGTTCAAATCCTTACCTCTGGCATACAAGCATAAAGTTGCTTCCATTGAAGAAATTAGAACTATGACAATTGTTACAAGGGATCAGTTGGTTGGTAAGCTTTCAACATTTGAAATGAGTGAGTTTGGTGATTTTCGTCCTAAATCTGAATCTGCATTTAAGGCCAGTATTCATGGAAAACAAAGATATGATCTGGGTGAAAGCTCTTCAAGAAGATCAAATAGATTTGACAAGACAAGGAAGGATCTTGAAGATGATGAAACTAAGTTTGATGAACTTGCAGCCCTTTTTTCCAAAAGATTGGCAAGAGTATCTGGTAAGTATAAAGGAAAGTTGCCATTCAAATGTTTTGCTTGTAATAAGATTGGTCATTTTGCCTTAAGGTGTCTGGAGACGGGCTCAAGGCCAAACCCTAAAAAACCTAGAGTTCAGAAGAAATAATATTATGTCCAAGAAGGTAGTGAAGAAGGAGTCATAGATGATGAATCTGATCATGGAGGTTCCACTGAAAATGAATGGGTATTCATTTCTATCAAAGAAGAAGATTTGATGCCTACTGAATCTACTAGCTATGCAAATGTTGAAAGTGCCTTGGCTACTCAGGTTGTAGAAAAAGATGAAGGGGTAATTGATAGTGGATTTTTTCATCATATGACTGGTGATAAAAGTAATTTGTAAGCTTTGAAGAATATGAAGGTGGAATTGAGAAATTTGGAGACAATTCAGCTGGTAGAATCCATGGCAGAGGATTCACTTCTTTTAATGGTAAGAATAATACTAATGATGTTCTGTATGTGGAAGGATTCACGCATAATCTTCTTAGCATTGGATAGTTGGTTGACAAGGGTTATGATCTCTGATTCAAGGATGGAAAATGTAGAATCTTGGAAAGCTCCATAATTGAAATTGCATCTAGTACTTAGACTAGAGGTAACATCTTTGATTTAAGTAGTTCTGGAAAAAGTTGTTTGATTACTTAGATTGATTAGAGCTGGTTATGGCATAGGAGAATTTGTCATGTGAATTTTGATAACATTGTCAAGATAAGTTCTACTCAGGCTGCGAGAGATCTTCCAAAACTTGTGAAACCTATTGATAGCATGTGTAGAGAATGTCAATTGGGTAAACAGAACAAAATTTGATTCAAGAGTAAAGAACAGTTTTCAAGTGGATGGTTGGAACTTGTGCATACTGATTATTCCTAGATGATGTGGGTAATCTTCTTGAAAGAAAAATCAGAAGCTTTTGACAAGTTCACGGTGTTTAAGGTTATGGTGAAAAATGAGATTGGTGAAAAGATAGTGTCTGAGATCCAACAGAGGTGGAGAGTTTACATCCGGTGACTTTGATACATTCTGTGAAAAGAATGGAATAGCAAGATAGTTATCTACTCCTAGGACTCCTCAGTAGAATGGAGTTGTGGAAAGAAAGAACCAGACCATTCGAGAACCTGCCAGGACCATGATGATGGAAGTAAATGTTCTGCAAGTCTATTGGAGAGAAGCTGTGAGTACTGTTGTCTATACTCTTAACTGGGTACAGATCAAAGGCAATTTTGGTAAGACACCTTATGAATTATGGTTTGGTCATCCTCCTACTATGAAATATTTAAGTGTTTTTGGTAGTAAATGCTATATCAAAAGAGATGATGATCTAGGGAAGTTTAATAGAAAAAGTGATGAAGGAATATTCTAAGGTTACTCTACTCAAAGCAAGGCATATCGATGCTTTAACAACAGATTGAAAAAGATTGTTGAAATTGCTAATGTTAGAGTTGATGAGAGCAAAGGGAAATCTTTCAAGTCTTGTGGATATGATTCAAATGATCAAGATGAAATTCAAAATCAAGGAAGGCAAGTTCAAACTTAGACTCAGATCCAGATTAATCTAGAATATCCATTAACTCAAGAAGTTAGTGCAGATGTTGAGGAACAAGCTCAAGAA
The DNA here is from genome assembly GCA_027924645.1 of Cunninghamia lanceolata. NCBI lineage: Eukaryota > Viridiplantae > Streptophyta > Pinopsida > Cupressales > Cupressaceae > Cunninghamia > Cunninghamia lanceolata. The sequence continues at coordinate 2,448,230 of BSBN01000246.1, forward strand.
TCAGAAGTTCAAACAAATCCAAAAATTCCTAGGTATGTAAGGTTGAATCATTCTAAATATCAGATTATAGGAGATAGAAACAAATGTGTTCAAACTAGAAGAAGAATTGTTCAAGATCAAGAGGAGATTTGTTTGATTTCAAAGATTGAACCAAAATCAGTAGGTAAAGCGTGCAATGATGAATATTGTGTAAAATCAATGGAAGACGAATCAATACAAATTGAAAAGAATCACAATTGGGTTCTGCTTCCTAGACCTGAAGAAAAAAATCTGATTAGCACTAAATGGGTCTTCTAGAATAAACTAAATGAGGATGGTGAAGTTGTGAGAAACAAATAAAGGTTGGTGTGTAAAGGATACTCTCAAGTGGAAGGAATTGATTTTGATCAAACTTTTGCTCCAGTGGCAAGAATAAAGGCAGTAAGATTATTTCTTGCCTTTGTTGCTTATAAATATTTCAAGGTCTATCGGATGGATGTCAAATCAACATTCTTGAATGGAGAATTGGAAGAAGAAGTCTACATTGAGTAACCGGAAGGATTTCAATTATCTGATCAAAGAAATATGGTCTGCAGGTTGAGAAAAGCATTGTATGGACTCAAACAAGCCCCAAGAGACTGGTATGCAAGATTAGATAAGTATTTACTAAAGCTAGGATATAGCAAAGACACTACTAACAATAATCTTTACTTCAAGATTGATCATGAGCATATTCTGATTGTTGAGTATTTGTTGATGATATCATTTTTGGTAGAAATGAGAGTATGTACAAAACATTTGTTGATCAGATGTAGAGTGAATTTGAGATGTCCATGTTTGGTGAAATGAATTTTTTCTTAGGTCTACAAATCATTCAGTTAGATAAAGGTATCTTCATATTCTCAATCTAAGTATGTGAGAGAATTGTTGAAAAAGTTTGGAATGGAAGAATCAAAGCTAGTGATTATACCCATGGTAGCTAGATGTAAGTTGAGTAAAGATGATGATTCCCCTAAGCCAAATCAGAAAAGGTATAGATGAATGATTGGAGGACTGCTCTATCTGACTCAGACTAGACTTTATATCATGAATGTAGTAGGACATGTTGCTAGATTTCAAGTTGATCCTAGAGAATCCCATATTGTAGTAGTCAAAATTTTTTTTAGATATCTCAAAGGGACACTTGATTATGGCTTACAGTATCCTAAGAATAATAAATTCACTCTTCATGCTTACATGGATGCTGATTGGGTAGGAGATGTGGATGACAAGAAAAGTACTAGTGGTGGTGCATTCTTCTTGGGAAGGAGATTGGTCTCTTGGATGAGAAAAAAGAAAGAGACAATATCTCTATCTACTGCAGAGGCAAAATATATAGCAGCAACAAACAATTGTACTCAAGTTATGTGGATGAAGCAAATGTTGAAAGACATCAAAATTATGTTTGAGGAGCATGTTACAATCTTCTGTGATAATTCAAGTGCAATAAGCATCTCAAATAATCCTATGTTGCATTCAAAGACAAAACATATATCAATCAAGTTTCACTTCTTGAGAGAGAAGGTTAATGAGAATGAAGTTAGATTGGAGTTTGTTTCTTTAGATGATTAGATTGTGGATATTTTCACTAAGCCTCTACCCAAGGATACTTTTGAGTATCTTAGAGAGAAGTTAGTGGTTATTAACCCTCCTAATCAAAACTAAGATGCACAAGGGTGCATCAATCTGGTGGAATTCACAGTCATATCTTGTGATCTAGAATGATGTCAAGGAGATACTACTTAGGGGGAGTAGTCAATATGCCAACTTTGAGATCAGTCTAAAACAAAAAGGGGGAGAAAAGGTTGCAAATATGTGCCCTTTACCATTGATGTCAAAGGGGGAGAGAAGTCATGTGAAAAACTAGTTTCTAATAAAAGGGGGAGCTGTAAAGAAAAATGGTTGCAGGTGTGATAAGAGAAAGAGGGAGAAGTTCTTGTCTTGATGGTTGAATTAGTTTTTCACATCATATGTTGTGATCAATGACAAAGGGGGAGATTGTTGCAAATATGTGCCTAATCAGTGTTGTCATTGATGCCAACATATCCCTATTGTCATTGGTGTAAAGTGTATCCTATTTTGTTGTCTATTTAGAAGACTGGAATGTTGAGGATATTGAGAAAATTAATGAAGATCAATGTATGCAGACCATATAGCTACATAGAGGATTGTCTGAAGTAGCTCTAGTTAAGTTTTGAGAGGTCCACACGAAGATTTGAAGAAGATATGGCCATTTGAATTAAACCGGGTTTTACTGTGTTTAGAAGAGACAGAGTGACAGTAAATTGGTCCGTATTGCTCCGCATTGAAATTATATGATCTGTAATTCTAGAGGCATGTTTGGGAAGTTAGTGTGTATCATCAACTCAAGTGGTTCATGGTTTGGAGGTCCACAAGAAATCTTCCGAGTGTGACAGTCATGGAAGACAATGTTCTTGAGGTTCCGGAAGAAGATGCAAGTGATTCTGATGATTTGGAGGAGTGCGGATGTCTTTGTTAAATTCAATATGCTTATGGAGGTCTCTGGATTGTGCACCTACTGTGTTAGAGGTCCACATTGAAGATTGAGCTTGTTGTTGAAGATTTCTTCCTTGGTGTTACCTTTCTTCCCAATCTTGGCTGACTAGATGATTCAAGTGTGTTGCAGATGATCTAAGAGCAATTCTATGGAGCATGGCAAATTGATCAAGGAAGATTTGAGTCCCAGTCATGTTTGGTTGACAACCTAGTGATTCACATTAAGTCAGATGCTTGTAGTGTCGACCTTGATATTTATTCCAAGGTTGATGAAGCATATAAAGGATGTAGTTGAGTCATGGAAAATCATCCTTGTGTGAAATAATAAAATCCTAAGAAAGGATCCAAGGTAGAATAGAGAAGAGGAGGAGCAAAGGAACAAGAACAGTAAAGAATGAAGTGATAGTGAAGAAGTATTTGGGAGAAGAGAAGAAGTTTTGTGAGCATTCAGTGAGACTGAACCAGTCATGTTGAAGATGCTATTTCTCAATTAAATTTTTCTGTACTAAACATAAATTTCCATAGGTAGTGAGCCTCTTTGAGTAGTGAGCTCTAGGCAGTGCGTCCAAAGGCAAGTGCCTTCCCATTTCTTTCAAGTACTTTTAACAGGGTACGAATCTTGTGGGTTAACCAACACTGTGGTTTTCCCTTAACTGGGTTTCCACGTTAAAAATCTTGGTGTTAAGTGTGTTCATGGTGTTTTTGCTCATATGTTATTGATTTGTGATTTAATGTTTATATCATTAATCTATTTGTAAGTTGTGAAAGAAGAAAAGGTTAAATTTGTGGGACAACTGATTCACCCCCCACTCTTAGTTGTCCAGCCTAATTCCAACATCTTTGTCCATTCAGCTTATGATTTCTCTGATGGCCATTGGAATGACATCAACTTTGATATTTTGTCATTATGTCCTATGTACCTTGCATCCATAAGGATCTTTGCTTCCTTGTAGAACAGTTCAAAATTTATTTCCAATACATGTAGCTTGTCTAAAGTTGAACTCAAAATTTTCATGTTGTAGTCCCCATCAATACAATAGGTAGATATAAGTTGGCCAACAATACCATCAAAGTCAACTCTCCACATGTCAAGACTTTTCACTTGCCCATCACCCTCCAATATACTAGGCATTATTTTCTTATCTATCTTTTCAAGAAATTGCTTCTTCTCATTTAACACTTTGTCTAGCTTCAACTGAAAAGCTATGACCTCTTCAAGTATAACCAGCATATCAAGTGTTAGCTTCATCTCAGGTGGTGCTTCTACATCAAATCTTGGGCATCGGTGCAGGTCTCTTAATTCACTAGTTCTTGGTAGCTACATTCTCTTCATTGTCTTAAGGCTTTCCTTGTCCTATTCATGCTTATCAAGGGCTACTTTTAGATTTGAATAAGATCTCACTGTCTCATCCACCCTTGCCAGGTCCTTTGTCACTCTATGATTGATCAAGTTAGTGACGATCTCCTTAAATGAATTTTTCTTTTCTCAGTTTAATCTTTTCACCTCCTCCTTCAATTCCCTAATATTTGCTAATAGGGGCTTTGTGTCAGCAGGAAATACTTCTGTTGTTGGTATCACTGGTGGAGTACTACAAGTGCTAGCCCCTAGCAACAGTAGCTCTTTACATTATTGAGCTCTACAATGGCTTGTACATATTGTAGTAACAACTCATCATGATCCTTTTGCAGTTTATTGGTCACTTCCTCAACAAATTGTGTAGTTTGCACATTGAGGCTTGCATCTTGGGGAGTAGGGGTGTTGGATACTCTCTAAATTATGACATCTCTTGTCAACTCCCCCAATCCAATCCTAGTCTTATTATTATTTGGGGCCAAAGCCCATATTGTCAAAGTCTCAAGCCTAGGATTAAAGGCTACACTAGAGAGAGCCTTCTCAACCTTCTCATCAGTCATTTCTAAATCCTCTCTAGTGATAGTGTCAAATGCAATTGCATCTAACAAGGTCCAATGTGGGAGGAGCAGGACATTACTTTTGGCCACCAATGCGCTCCCCTTCTCTAGAGTCATTCTACTGATAGATTGATTTACTTTTGTCAACACCCTTTGGGTGATGGCCTCATATTCTAATGGGTCAGGCCCACTCTTGGCTTCCTCAATTCTCTTCTGAAAATACTCACTTCTTACATTCAAGACATAACTCCTATTACACGCCATCACCCTGATATCTTCTGTATCCACAGTTTGGCTTGTTATTGTTCTCATTGATTTTCTATCAGGGGAAGAATATGGCCTTATTCTATTAGGTGAATTCACCTAATGCGAAGCTTCCTGCACCTGTTCTTCTACTTCTTCTTGTAGGTCTACTACCTCAATCTCTTCCTTAGCTTCTAAATCAATAATTTTTGCCTTTTTGGCAGGGGAAGGGTCATGTGATTCCCTTTTACAACATATCCCCCTCTTGAGCTGTTAGGCTGGTAAGAAGGTCTTTCCTCACCTACAGGAGCACTAGCAATTAGCTTCTCTACAAGATCAAACATCATTTGAATTCATTTTATTGCATCCTGTACCTATGGAAAGACACCCAGGTAGGCAACATTCAGGTTTCTCCTCATTATTTCTCCTACCATAGTTGTGTCCCACTTGATTCTCAAGGTATGGACAACATTCATTGTGAAGCAATTCTTAACAGTGTCCTCATCAATGTTGATATGATGAATGTATCTAGGTCTCTGCTTATTAAATCTTACTTTGTCAATAGAGCCCTTAGATTCAAACATCCTGGGCTGTTCCTAATACATCCTGTAACACTGAGGCATTGAATCAATCTGATCCAAACCTCCTTTGTCAGATATCAAGAAATTACTGAATCTGAGGGAAGTGGGAAGGAACGAACCCTTCTTATGTCTTCTCAGATGTTATCTGTCTCACTCATTCAGCTACCTAATAATCTCAAGGAATGCAATTCTCTTTGGTACATACTTAGGAAAAATATGGGGAGGAGTTTCACACCCATAAATTCTTATACAAGTGGTGTGTTCATGATAGAACCAATCACCCCAGTTATGATCAATCCCTAAATAAGGGGTCATGTCCAAAGGCCTCAAAAAATCTAATACATCTGTGTGGAACCTTTCTCCTTCTGGCTCTAAGAAACTAAGAAATCTTCTCACAAAATATTCCTAAAAGATTACATAATATAAATCAACACAATACATGTCCACTATACATGTCCACATTTGCACTGGCAACATATTTCCTTGTGCATCTTCCATCCTAACATGTAAATTCTGATGCCACATTTTTGACAAGGTAAACAATATAATATAACACAACATAGAATACCATGTGAATTCAACATGGACATCCATAATAAACAATTTTCTCTTATGTGCCATCATCTATTTTTGCATTTTTTCTGCCACATAGGAAGCATAATCATATGGCTCCCTTGTCTCTAGGTCTGGAATATTTACTACCATCATCATCAGAGAGACTGACATCCTATCTGAAGCATCCCGCCTAAGTACTTGGCACAAACTGTGGTAGGTTTTCACAAAGTAGTGCATGAATAAGGAGCTTTGAAAAGCCTCCTTCTCACTATCTAATATTTTAACTAATTTTCCATCTATTCCCCTCGGTCTATGTTTAGCCAGGTTGAAGTCCCTATATGCATGTTTGGCAGTCTTATAATTCTCCTTCAAAGTATCAAGGTTGATCGGCTTATTGGCTACAGGGTTCAAGATGACCACACTAGTGATGTATGCCTTTTTAAACTTGATTATTAATGTACCATTACCTTCCAAGACCGATCTAGTCTAAGGATCCTACCTTTGTGCAATTGCCCTCACTAAATCAGGGTTCAAGAATACATTAGGGTAGATTAACTTGGCCAAGCCAAAGCTCAAAGCATTGCAGATTGGGACTTTAAAGTCCATTCTATGATACCAGTGTTTAAAAAGAACCCAACCTAGCACAAGCAAATAGGCATCCCTACAGTTGTAGTAGAACTCTAAGAACTTATCATCTGGTCTGTCGTGACCATGCAAATTAAGAGCATGCCTAGTAGAGCCTAGTAATTGGACCATAAGATCCTCATCTAAATTGTGCTTTGAGGTAGAGGCTTAACTGACTTGACTCATTCTCTTAGACTATGTATATCAAACTAGGGCTTCTTAGCTTCAACAATTGTCTACCCTTCCAATCAAGAAATCAACTTAAAATACACTAAGCACAGTCAAATAGAGTGAACTTACTAATTTTTTATGCCTGTAGAAGCTTGAAATTCCTTGTTTTGCTCGCCTAAAAACTTGTTGCACGTCTAGACTCTATTTGTGCTTGAGGAAATGATGTAAAAAGCCCTTATTTTCTCCTTTTGAAGATTCATAGAATAGATTCTGAGGTATTAATGGAGGTAGCCTCAGCCTTAATCTCACATTCATGTAATAGGGCACGTACAATGTTTCTCATAAAAAAATTAAACTTGCGCCATTGATCTGAATTTGTCCTTGTGAAATCCACAGCCACCATTCACCTGCAAGATTTGAAAATCTAGGTCATCATCGTTGAAAAGTCTTTGACCAATAAGTATAAGCCAAGTTAGATGTATATTCTTCGCTGACCACATCACCTTTTTTTTAAACTAAACACATGGCACCATTTCACAGCCTCACAACCAGAAATGGCCCACGACTTACCTACCCTGCACGGGTGTGATAAATCCTCCATGTGTCCTCTTTTCATTTTTTTTCACTTTATTACTAAGATGAGGCCATGTGTCACCATCTCGTGGTCACACAATGAATATTCCTTTCTGGCAAGATTCCTTTACAATCTTGCACAACCATCAGATTTAAGCTTTTCTGCAGATTCAATTCTTAGATTGACACTTGGCAACATATGATTCATTGATTTGGGATCTTTGATAAAGGGGATGTAAGCCCAAATTCCTTGACAGGTGTCACCTTGTCGTAGCGCATAGAGGGATGATGACATCATCAATGATGCACTACAATGCTATGAAATACTTTTACACACTAAATAACGCTTACGAAGTCTTAGGACATAGGTTTAAATTTTCATAGGCTATAAAGTGTAAACCTAGGACATGGGGCCAATCGCCTAATGAACATAAAGGCTTTGAGTCATAACTTAAGTGACTGGGGACTTACTATAGGTAGTCACTAGGAAATTAGAATATAAAGTGCACAAGACTTAGGGTCTTAGGTTAAAAAGATTTTAAGGGTAAAGATTTGCAATTTTATGGACCTAAAACCCTAAACCCATATAGGTACCACCAGAAACTAAGACCTTTGCTGAAGCCAGCAAGGATGATGGATGGATAAAACCCATCGAAGAAGAATTGGATTAGATTGAGAAGAATCAATCATGGGAATTGGTTCCCAGACCAACAAAAAAGAATACAAATAGGAACAAAATGGTTGTTATGGAACAAATTGAATGAAGAAGGTGAAGTTGTAAGGAACAAAGAAAGACTAGTATGCAGAGGATACACTCAAGTAGAAGACATTGATTTTGAGGAGACTTTTGCTCCAGTAGCAAGGATGGAGGCAATCAGAATGTTCATTTCTCTTTCTGCTCATAAGAACTTCAAAGTATATTAGATGGATGTTAAGTCAACATTTTTGAATGGTGACCTAGAAGAAGAAGTATACATTAAAGAACCAGATGGTTTCTAGTTATCAGAAGATCCAAAAATGGTGTGCAAACTCAAAAAGGATTTGTATGGCCTCAAGCAAGCTCCTAGGGTTTTCTATGCAAGCTTAGACAAGTACTTACTTCAGTAGGTCTTTAAAAAGGGTACTACATATAGTAATCTCTATATAAAGGAAGAAGGAGACATGATTTTGATATTTACAATATATGTTGATGACATCATTTTTGGCAGAGATGATCATATGTGTAAAAGGTTTGCAGAGGAGATGCAAAAAGTGTTTGAGATGTCCATTATTAGTGAAATGTCTTTCTTACTTGGGCTTTAAGTTTTCCCAGCTAGATGGTGGTATCTTTATTTCTCAAGCTAACTATGTCAAATAATTGTTGAAGAAGTTTGGTATGGAGGATTCAAAACTAGTGAGTACTCCCATGGTCACTGGATGTCACTTGAGCAAAGATGATGAGTCTGTGTAGGTGGATCAGACTACCTATAGGTCTATGATTGGAGCATTGTTCTACTTGACTACTTCTAGACCTGACATTATGCACTTAGTATGTGTGGTTACCAGATATCAAGCCAATCCTAAGAAAACACATGAGAAGGTAGTGAAAAGGATATTTAGATATTTGAAAGGAACTTCAGACTATGGTTTATGGTATCCAAAAGGTAATGAGTTTGATTTGAGTACATACACTGATGCTGATTGGGATTGTTGTGTTGATGATAGAAGAAGTACAAGTGGTGGTGCTTTCTTTCTATCAAGCAGATTGGTTTCATGGCAATGAAAGAAGCAAGATTCAGTGCCTTATGTGGATCACATGAATTTTGATCCTAAACATGTCATAGACAAGATTAGAAGAGAGAAATAGAAGGTTGGTTTTGAACACTACATTGAAATTAATAGGATGACTTAATTAGAAATGCAATACCCATGGAAGATTTATTTCAAAGAAGGTAGACTTATGGGTTGGCTCTCATGGGAGAAAGGCAAAGGTTGTTAGTAGATAAATCATATCTAGGAGCCTTCCCATGGATTGTTGATCCTATTATCAAGATGAAAATGCCATTAGATCATGTAGGTCAATTGAAGTTTGTCCCAAAGAAGAACCCTGTTGATTCAAGGTCTCCTAAGAATAAACATGATATAAAAGAAAGGGTAGATGAAACTCGTACCCCTGAAATTGAAGAAAATAGAAAGGATGCTTGGGAACCCCTCCTTATAGAAACTGTAATGGAGAAACCACTAGTCAACTATGCTTTATTAGAGGAGGAGGGTGATAATTAGAATGACATGGAGGATATCCAACAGGTGGTAAGTTTTCCTAATAGGGATGAAATTTTAATCCCACCTTCAACCAGAACTCTTATGAGTAAACAGGAAAGCAATGCTAAAACATAGGATGTAAGAACTTTAGCTTCTCAAGATTTCTTGTATGATGATAATTTTATCAAGACTAAATAATTCAAAGCCTTCCTATTACAAAGAAGTTAGAAGCCTTTATGGATAACATGAATGAAGAACAAGGTAAGGTGGATGACAAGGAACAAAATGAAATAGATAAGAAAGTTATGGTAGAGGTGGATATGGATGTAGGTAAAATTACTCCTGATGAAGCCAAGAAATTGGTAAAGGACAATAGTATTTTATTATTAGAAGGATGGGATATCTCCTCTGCTATTGTTATAGACACAATTAGAAGACATGAAGATTTTGATGGGGAGGATTTTATAAAGGAGCAAGCTAAGTAAGCCTTTGGGGTAGGATTTAGTGCAAATCGTGAGGCCTTGGTAATTTGGGCCATGGCCCCAGTGATGATAAGCCCAGGGTTGCAAAGGATGTGAATGACCTCACTCCTTAGCCAATTGTGAGAAGACAGATGTATACTATAGCGCCACAAGATGCATCATTGGTAGTGGCTACTACAAAGTTTAGTGAGGCAGTAGAAAAGAAGCTCCATGTAGAGGTAAATCAATTAAGAGAGGATAACTTGAGGTTAATGTAGGAATGCAATAGATTGAAACTCCTTGTGCCTCCAATGGGAATTGAAGTGTCTTCCCCTATCTCTACATCCATCACAATGAGCTCATCAGGACATGGAATTGATGCAGCAATTATCAGTGACTCCAGGCTAAATTGTAATAGAGTACTAGACGAGAAGATAAATTAAGGAAGGAACTGAAAATGGAGAAAATTTCATTAATCAAGGGTTTTTTAGAGAATCAAATAAGTAAGGTCATGAATAATTTTGATGATGTATGGGTGTGTTATGGAAATTTGAGAAGAGCATCTAATTTTTACTTGCAAAATAAATACATGCTAAAGGAGATTCTAAATGACTGGTTCCCATGAATTGCATTGATGACCCACATCTATAGCAGAGCTATCATGGAACTGTTGGATCTAGGGCATACAACTGAGAGGGGGGGGGGTGAATCAATTGTATAAAACTTCTTCTTCTTTCAAACACTTAATTCTCTGTTGTTAGTTAGCAGCATATCAAATAATCATCCATGGAAGCATAATACATAAACACAAGAGCAGATAAGCATCAACACATTGAACACCAAGATTTTGACGTGGAAAACCCGGTTAAGGGAAAAACCACGGGGTGATTAACCCAAGAATTATTCTCTGTTAGAAGAATAAAGAAAAATGAATGGCACATGCCAATAAGGGCTCACTGCCCGAGCACACTGCTCACAAAGAGGCCCACTGCCTACAAGGAGACACACTGTCTACAAAGTGATAAAAATCATAGTCTTGAACTGGAGAATGACATCTCTACCATGTCCGGATCAGTTCCAATTAAGCCCAAAAAATCTCTGCTCTGCCTTTCACACGTTTCTTCGCTATGCCACACTCATCCACACTCCACACTTTGAAATGAGCTCACAAACCGTTATTTATACAAGACATCGACTTAGGAACAAACATCTAAGTCGGCAAACAACCATAGGAGTATCCGCAAGATGAATAACACATCCGGTCGGCCATCTCAAGAACATTCGCAGGATGAACAACTCATCCGGTCGGCAACACAGAGCAAGAACTTCATCTGGAAGAATAACTTCAATTCCGGGCTCTACCATCAATGCGGACCAACAACACAACCTAAACATGATTCAAGAACCTTCACAAGCCTGTCTGAATGTCCGGATACATCCGCACTTCCTCTACTTACTGGGATCTCTTGTCTTCCTCATTCAGAACTTCAAGAACACAGTCTGTCGCCACTGTCATAATGCAAGAGGTACTTCCGGACCTCCAAATCATACACAAATCAGGATGACACATCACAAGGACATCCCAAACACTCCGTCCAATCCGCAGATTAGGATAATACAATTCCGGACCTCACCGGACCTTTTTGTGATCCTCTGTCACCTCTGGATACTTGCCGGAACCAGTTCTATACCGACAGCCACAACTCCTTCAGATCTTCATGCGGACCTCTGAAATCTTAACTGAAGCATCTCAAGACTCATATCTACTAACCCTTTAATCCGCATCCTCCGGTTCTCATCCTATACAGTACATTTGCCTTCTTCTCATCACTGTTCTTCACTGTTCCTGACTGAGGCTAATTTTCTCAATATCCTCAGCACATAGCTCATCAAATCCTTCTTGTCAATGCAATATGAGTATGTTGACATCATAGACAACACTGGCTCACCTCATACTTGCAACAATCTCCCCCTTTGTCATTGATGGCAACATATGATGTGAAAAACCATTAAGACAAGAACTTCAACTTTTCATATGTCTTCTCTTCCTTTACTGCTCCCCTTTGATCAATGTCTTCTCTTCCTTTACTGCTCCCCCTTTGATCATCGACCACTTGTTTTTTCACATGTCTTCTCTCCCCCTTTGACATCAATGGCAAAGGGCTCATACTTGCAATTCTCATACATCAGAATCATACCAGCTGCTCCCCCTTAGTTGCAGCTCCCCATTAGTCCGGATCACAAGATATGACTGTGATAGCCACCGGACTGATGCACATCAGTGCATCTTAGTTCATCACCGGAGGGGCCATGACCCCTAACTTCTCCCGGAGATATTCAAAAGAGTCTTTGGGAAGAGGTTTTGTAAAGATATCTGCAATCTGATCCTTGGAGGGAACATACTCCAATCTGACTTCTTCCTTGTTTACTTGTTCTCTCAAAAAGTGAAATTTAATAGATATGTGCTTAGTCTTAGAATGCAATACCGGATTCTTGGAGATACTAATTGCACTTGAATTATCACAGAAAATTGTGATAGGCTCCTCATATTCAACTTTGATGTCTCTTAGCATCTGCTTCATCCATAAGATTTGAGTGCAACTACCTGCTGCTGCAATGTATTCTGCTTCAGTTGTAGACAGAGATATTGCATCTTGTTTCTTGCTTAGCCAAGAAACCAATCTCTTCCCTAAAAAGAATGCTCCACCACTAGTGCTCTTCCGGTCATCCACATCTCCTGCCCAATCTGCATCTGTGTAAGCATGAAGAGAGAAGTCCGGATCTCTAGGGTACCATAGACCATACTCAATTGTTCCTTTCAAGTACCTAAAAATTCTTTTGATTGCCATAACATGAGATTCTCTAGGATCAGCCTGGAATCTTGCCACAAGACCAACAGCCTGCATTATATCTGGTCTAGTTTGAGTGAGATACAACAATCCACCAATCATTGATCTATACTTTGTCTGATCTGCCTTTGGAGAATCATCATCTTTGCTTAACTTACATCCGGTTGCCATAGGAGTGTTCATTGGCTTTGAGTCTTCCATACCAAATTTCCTTAACAATTCTTTCACATATTTGGTCTGAGAAATGAAGATCCCTTCTTTTGTTTGAGTAATTTGCAGACCCAAGAAGAAATTCATTTCACCAAGCATAGACATTTCAAACTCACTTTTCATCTGATTTGCAAAAGTTTTGCACATACTATCTCTTCCTCCAAAAATGATATCATCCACAAACACTTCAACAATCAGAATGTTTTCATGATCAATTTTGAAATATAAGTTACTGTCAGCAGTACCTTTGTTGAATCCAATCTACACAAGATGCTTATCCAACCTTTCATACCATGCTCTTGGGGCTTGCTTCAATCCATACAAAGCTTTTTTTAACTTGCAGACCATATCATCATTATCAGACAATTGAAATCCATCCGGTTGTTCAATGTAGACTTCTTCTTCCAGATCACCATTTAGGAAGGCAGACTTGACATCCATCTGATATACCTTGAAGTCTTTGAAGGCAGCAAATGCAAGAAGTAATCTGACTGCTTCAATTCTTGCCACCGGAGCAAAAGTCTCTTCAAAGTCAATTCCTTCTATTTGAGAGTAGCCTTTGCAGACCAATCTAGCTTTGTTTCTGATTACTTCACCAGCTTCATTTAGTTTGTTCCGGAAGACCCACTTGGTTCCAATTACATTCCTGTCTCTAGGTCTGGGAACAAGATCCCAAGTATTATTTTTCTCAATTTGCATCAATTCATCTTCCATTGCTTTGGTCCAGTTTTCATCATTGCAGGCTTCATTTACTGTTTTAGGTTCAATCTTTGAAATTAGACAGCATTCATCCTGACTTTGAGCAATATTCCTTCTAGTTTGTACACCTTTGCTTCTCTCACCTATGATCTGATCTTCAGAGTGGTTCAGTCTTACATACCTTGGAATTTTGGGAGTATCCAGCACTGCTGTTTCTTGATCAGACTCATTCAGACCTATCTCTTCTTCCTGATTTACCGGATCAGGTTGACTCTGTCTCACCGGAGAGGATTGAGGTCCTTGAACACTGTCTTGGTCATCTTCATCAAACTCATAAAATCTTGAAGGCTTCTCAATTCCTTCATCAACTTTCACATTGGTGCTTTCTATCATCTTCCTCAATCTCTTATTGTAACACCGGTATGCTTTGCTTTGAGTGGAGTAGCCCAAGAAAATTCCCTCATCACTTCTAGCATCAAACTTTCCTAGATCTTCATCTCTTTTAATATAACACTTGCTACCAAATACTCTAAAATATTTCACAGTAGGAGTGATGCCAAACCAAAGTTCATAGGGGGTCTTACCGGTGTTGTTTCTGATTTGAACTCGATTTAGAGTGTAGACTGCGGTGCTGATAGCTTCTTTCCAAAACATTTGAGGAACATTTGCTTCCAACATCATTGTCCTAGCAGCTTCCTGGATGGTCCGGTTCTTTCTCTCAACTACTCCATTCTGCTGTGGAGTCTTAGGAGCAGACAACTGTCTCCTTATACCCTGTTTCTCACAAAAGTCAATGAATTCTCCAGATGTAAATTCACCACCTCTATCAGACCTTAGACACTTTAGTTTCAATCCAGTTTGATTCTCTACCATAGCTTTGAAGATTTTGAACTTCTCAAAAGCTTCTGATTTTTCTTTTAGAAAGGTAACCCACATCATCCGGGAATGATCATCAATTAACAACATGAAATATCTATCACCTTGCAGACTCTTGATTCTTGTCGGACCACATAGATCAGTATGTACTAATTCCAACAATCCGGTAGAAGACTGGTCTTTGCTTTTGAAGGAGACTCTGCTTTGTTTACCTAACTGACATTCTTTACACACACTATTTGTAGGTTTCATCAATTTTGGAAGATCTCTCACAGCCTGAGTATTGCTTATCTTGATGATGTTATCAAAATTTACATGACACATTCTTCTATGCCATAACCAACTCTGATCAATTTGAACAAACAAGCAACTTTTATTTGAACCAACCAGATGAAAGATATTACCTTTTGTCTGAGTACCGGATGCAATTTCAGTTCCGGAGCTTGTAAAGATTCTGCATTTTCCATTCTTGAACCGGAGATCATAGCCTTTGTCCACTAACTGACCAACACTGAGAAGATTGTGCTTCAATCCTTCAACATATAGTACATTACCTGTTTTGCTTTTACCATCAAAGGAAATAGTTCCCCTACCTCTGATTCTACCAGCAGAATTGTCACCAAACTTTACCATTCCTCCTTCATATCTTTCTAAGTCTAAGAACTTATTCTTGTCACCAGTCATATGGTGAGAACATCCACTGTCAATAACCCAATCATCCTTTTCTTCTACTTGAGCAGCCAAGGCTTTTTCAACAACTTTGTGATTGACAGATTCAGAGAGTATTGAATCTTCTTCCTTGATGGCTATAAACACCCACTCATTTCCAGATTTGCTTCCTAGTTCTGATTCATCATCTGTTACTCCTTCATTGTCATCTTCTTCATGAACATAATAGCAATTCTTTTGAAACCTTTGTCTGTGAGTATTAGATCTTGCAGATCTCTCTGGACATCTTGAGGCAAAATGACCAATCTTATTGCAGTTGAAACACTTAAAGGGTAGTTTTCCTTCATACTTACCGGATCCTCTTGGCAGTCTCTTTGCAATGAGGGCTTCAAGTTGAGCTGTTTCTGCTTCTTCTTCTTCCATGTCTCTTCTTGCTTGATCATACCATGACATTTTCCTTGATGAGTTTTCACCCGGATCAAATCTCTGTTTGCCTTTCACATAGGCACTGGCTTTGAAAGCAGATTCAGTCTTGGGAGGATCATCTCCAAACTCGGTCATTTCAAATGCAGCTAGTTTGCCAGCCAGTTGTTCTCTTGTGACAGTTGTGTGGGCTCTGAATTCATCAATGGCAGCAACTTTGATTTTGTAGGCAGCAGGAAGGGATCTTAGGATTTTGCAGACAATCTCATTTTCATCTAAAGTTCCACCAGCATTTCTGATTCCACATACCAGCTCATTTACTCTTGGCATAAAGGTAGTGATGTTTTCATCATCTCTCATTTTCAATCTTTCAAATTTCCCTTTCAGACTTTGCAACCTTGCACTTTTGACAAACTCATCTCCTTCATACAGAAGTTCTAGTTTAGTTAGGATCTCATATGCAGTTGGTAGGTCAATGACATTCGAGAGATCTGAGTCATTCAATGCGCTTAGAAGAGCTTCCTTGGTCCGCAGATTGTTTTCAGCTTCTGTGATTTCATTCAGAGTTGTCGGACCACCTTGTGGGGGTACATATGGTTTTGAAATCATAGCCAAGTATGCTTTTCCCATACATTCCAAGTGGCACTTCATGCGACCTTTCCAAAGAGTGAAGTTGGTTCCATCGAACTTCGGACTATCCTTCTTGTATGACGACATCCTGGATCTCCTCAAGCGGTTAAGCTCCTATCAGAGGAACTTGGCTCTGATACCAATTGTTGGATCTAGGGCATACAACTGAGAGGGGGGGGGGTGAATCAGTTGTATAAAACTTCTTCTTCTTTCAAACACTTAATTCTCTGTTGTTAGTTAGCAGCATATCAAATAATCATCCATGGAAGCATAATACATAAACACAAGAGCAGATAAGCATCAACACATTGAACACCAAGATTTTGACGTGGAAAACCCAGTTAAGGGAAAAACCACGGGGTGATTAACCCAAGAATTATTCTCTGTTAGAAGAATAAAGAAAAATGAATGGCACATGCCAATAAGGACTCACTGCCCGAGCACACTGCTCACAAAGAGGCCCACTGCCTACAAGGAGACACACTGTCTACAAAGTGATAAAAATCACAGTCTTGAACTGGAGAATGACATCTCTACCATGTCCGGATCAGTTCCAATTAAGCCCAAAAAATCTCTGCTCTGCCTTTCACACGTTTCTTCGCTATGCCACACTCATCGACACTCCACACTTTGAAATGAGCTCACAAACCGTTATTTATACAAGACATCGACTTAGGAACAAACATCTAAGTCGGCAAACAACCATAGGAGTATCCGCAAGATGAATAACACATCCGGTCGGCCATCTCAAGAACATTCGCAGGATGAACAACTCATCCGGTCGGCTACACAGAGCAAGAACTTCATCCGGAAGAATAACTTCAATTCTGGGCTCTACCATCAATGCGGACCAACAACACAACCTAAACATGATTCAAGAACCTTCACAAGCCTGTCTGAATGTCCGGATACATCCGCACTTCCTCTACTTACTGGGATCTCTTGTCTTCCTCATTCGAAACTTCAAGAACACAGTCTGTCGCCACTGTCATAATGCAAGAGGTACTTCCGGACCTCCAAATCATACACAAATCAGGATGACACATCACAAGGACATCCCAAACACTCCGTCCAATCCGCAGATTAGGATAATACAATTCCAGACCTCACCGGACCTTTTTGTGATCCTCTGTCACCTCTGGATACTTGCCGGAACCAGTTCTATACCGACAGCGACAACTCCTTCAGATCTTCATGCGGACCTCTGAAATCTTAACTGAAGCATCTCAAGACTCATATCTACTAACCCTTTAATCCGCATCCTCCGGTTCTCATCCTATACAGTACATTTGCCTTCTTCTCATCACTGTTCTTCACTGTTCCTGACTGAGGCTAATTTTCTCAATATCCTCAGCACATAGCTCATCAAATCCTTCTTGTTAATGCAATATGAGTATGTTGACATCAATGACAACACTGGCTCACCTCATACTTGCAACAGGAACCATATCTATTAGTTGATGTGGTTAGAACATATCAAGTCATGAACTTGTTGAATGATAGAAGAGCTATCATGGAACCTTTTCTACTTAACTTTTCTTCGTTTGAAGCCTCATAGCATATGTTCTAAGGCATTAATGGAGGTATCCTTGGCCTTAATCTGACATTCATGTAATAGGATGCCTACAACATTTCACATAAAAAATTTAAACCTGCACCGTTGATCTGAATTTGTCCTTGTGAAATCCATGGCCACCATTCACTCGCTATATTTGAAAATCTGCGTCATCATTGTTGAAAAGTCTTCAACCAATAAGAACAAGCCATGTCAAATGTACATTCTTCACTGACCACATCTCCTTTTGTCTGACTTGGAAATGTGGCACCATTTTGTGGCATCGTAGTCAGAAATGGCCCACCATATACCTACCCTATGTGAGTGTGATAAAGCATCCATGTGTCCCCTTTTATTTTTCTTTTCACTTTATTACTCAGATGAGGCTACATGTCTCCATATAGAGATCGCGTGGTGAATATTCTATTCTAGTAAGATTCCCTTGTGAGCTTTCGTAACCGTCAAATTTAAGCTTTCCTATAGATTCACTTCTTCGATTGACACTTGGTAGCATATGATTCGTCAATTTGGGATCTTTGATAAAGGGACTATAAGCCCTGATTCCTTGATAGGTGTCACCTTGTTGTAGTCACGTAGAGGGATAATGACATCATCAATGATGTGTTGCAATGTTGTGAAATACTTTTACACATGCTTTATAACCCTTATGAAGACTTAGGACATAGATTTAAATTTTCATGGGCTATAAAGGGTAAACCTAGGACATGGGTCCGGTCACCTAATGAACATAAAGGCTTCAAGTCATAAATTAAGTGACTGAGGACTTACTATAGGTAGGCAACTAGAAATTAGAATATAAAGCATACAAGACATAGGGTCTTAGGGTCATATTGGTCTTCTACACTTCTCTTCTAGCTTCATCCAGTGCAATCAAGTAATTCACTCTCCTAGCCATGGGATCTTCCATATCCTCATCACTTTCTCTTATAAATTTGTACACTGGTAGGAGATTATTCACTGTCAATTTGGCCTCCATACCATATAATAATTTAAAGGGAGACTTGCCAGTTCCCCTTTTTACTGTTACCCTATCTGCCCGTAGTACCAACTTCAATTTGGAGTCCCATGGTTTTTTGTTTTTATCAATGATTCTCTTAATTATCTTCATGAGACTTTTATTACTAGATTCTACTTGACCATTTCCTTGAGGATGATATGGTGATACATGAGATAAACTGATTCCATAACTATTGTAGAAATCCACAAACTCACTAGACCTTAAGCACATTGCATTGTCTATAACCAATTTCACTAGTACTCCAAATTTGATTATTATATGTTCTAAGATAAAGTCAAGCACAACTGTACTTGTGGCTTTCTTTGTTGGAATAGCTTCAATCCACTTGGTGAAGTAATCTGTAGCAACCAATATCCAACTATGTCCTCCAATTGATTTTTCTACTATTTCTCCTATAAAGTCAATTCCTCATTGCTGGAAAGGAGCCTCCACTATTATAGTCTTAAGAGGTAATGCACCCGCATACTTAAGTTTTCCAAAAAATCTTTGGTAAGAATCACATTTCCTCACCATCTTATATGCATCAGAGAAAAGTGGTTGCCACCAGTATCCTACTCTGAGGACCTTATGGGAAGTAGTCCTAGCTTTATAATGTCCACCACACATCCCTTCATGCATATCAGTTAAAATATTCATGGCTTGATTTTCATCCACACATTTGAGAAACACACCATCTAGATTCTTCCAAAACAACTCACCTTGGAGAATGACATATTTGACAGCATGTAGTCTTAATGTTCTCTTGTGGCTATCACTTAAATGGACAGGGGAATTTAGATTTTGAAAATAATACACAATGTCTTTGTACCATTCTAATTTATGCATGTCACAAGCTGGGTCCTAAACTACATTCACTTGACATGCCTCCAAGTTTGATTCTATCATTAATTTAGCCAAACCTTGTCCCCTTACCAACTTGTTAATCTGAATCTCAATGTTGAACTCTTGGAGTTTGTTTATGCATCTGCATCGCATTCTAGTCACTTCATGTTGAGTGAATATGTCCTTAATAGTCATATGTGGTACATATGCTACAATCTGAGCTCCAACCAAATAAGGTTTGAAATTCTTGACAACCCTAACCAAAGCATAGGTCTGCTTCTCCATAATATCATATTTCAGCTCTGTTGGAAGAATCATCATTTTCTTGTAACAAGCATGTAACAATTGTATAGAATGACGAAAATGAAAACAATTGGAAGGGTTTAGAAAAATTAGGAGATTTTAAAACAGGGGCATTCTTGATAGCCTCTGTGATACTTTAAAATGATTGAATTTCTTCACTTCCCCACGCTATAGACTCACCCTTTTTTAACATCTTAGATATAGCCTTGGTAATCTCTACAAAATTAGGAATAAATCTTCTGACAAAGTTAATTTGTGCAAAGAATGACTGGATGCCTTTAACTATCTTGGTTATCTAGATTTTATCAATTGTTGTAACCCTCTCTGGATCAATCCTAACTCCATCCTTAGATACTATGTACCCCAAGAGTTTTCCCTTAGTTACTCCAAATGCACAATTCTTAGGGTTCAAGGAGGTGCCATATTCTAGTGCCCTAATAAAAATCTATTCTAGATACCTACATTGCTACTCTTCCTTCATTGAATACGTAGTTAAATCATCCTGATATACAACCAAAATGGAATCAATTAATTGTGCAAAAGAAACATCCATTACTCTTTGAAAAGTGTCACCTGCATTTGTTATTCCAAAATGGCATCCTTACATATACATATGTTTCCCATGGAGTTGTGAAGGCAATCTTATATTGTTTTGATTCTCTCACCTTTACTTGATTATATCTTGAAAATCCATCCATCATGGATAGGTGTTCACACCCTGTCACCTTTTGCAATATAGCTTCCATATTAGGCAAGGGGTAATTATCCTTCAATGAAGACATATTCAAATTTCTATAGTCTACACACAATCTTATATCTCCGTTCTTTCTCACTGGGATGAGATTTGACACCCAAGTAGAGTGTCTTATGGGTTCAATGATTCCAACATCCCTAAGCTTCATAAGTTCCTCTTACGTTTAATTGGAGTGAAAGTGGGATTAATATGTCTCTACCTCTGTTTGAATGGCATCACTCCATGCTTAAGGGTAATTTCATGCTGAAATAAGTCTTCTCTATATGCTTTCAGGTCTTGGTGTAGGACACTATAGCATGACTTAGTCAAATAACTTGTTCCTAGTCATAATTTTGGGTTGTAATGATCTCATTAATAGAGACATGGGGTTTTGGGTTTAAAATTAATATAATAAATCCAGTTTGATGGCATAAATTGTAGTGGAGTTCATAATTTATGATTTTGAGTTATTTTCCCCAAGCCCACATATGTAGTGGGACTGCTATTTTTGGGACAAAAGATTTATTTCCTTTTTGCATAGCTTTTCCACAATGGAAGTGGATGTAAATCATGGTTTATATCTTTGTAATGGGGTAATGCATTGAAATATGCATAGTGTGGTTGAATGAAGAGATCATGCATTTTTTTTAGGAAAAGAATAATAGAAAAGTTCACTATTTTCTGCAATTCTTTTGCACTATTTTCTCACTATTTTTATGCCTGGTACTGGACCGTATGACATAGTCATGTGCTCAAATGCATAGAAATTGAAAGCATATGGAGTAACCTTCCATTTGAGTCTGATAGGTAGTCTTGACATTTAGGTTGAGCCATTTTTTAAAATGTTTTGTTGTTGCTGCATTTTTACTATTTTTTGTTGTTTATTCACTTCCTGTACATCCGTACAGTGCTTTCATGGACCCAAATGCATAGAGTGGAGTAATATACTTAGTTAACTTTCATTTAAATCTAGTTGGGATAATTTTCATTACTGCAGAAGGATCTTGTAAATGTTTTCCTGATTTTGCTCTTTTAGCTAGGGTTTTTGAGGGTTTTAGAGGGATTTGAAGAATTGATGGGTATCTAATTCATTCCACTTCTAGAAAATCTCAAAAATGGATGGATTGACTCTTATTAGGATGGAATAAACTAACTCTTTAGTTGCAAAAGCAGGGTATGGCTGGAGTGAGTTCATTGGTGCAATCTAGGTCCAATATCTCCATGTATTGGGCACTTGTAAGCTTGGAGAAGGAGGGTTCAAGTGGGACAGTAGCTTGGATTGGCCCAAGAAGCCCAAAATTTGCATTGATAGACCTTTGCTAGCATGATTAATGCATTAGAAAAGAGTGTAAAGGCCAAGAACAAGTTTAGAGTCATTGTAGTGTGTGGAAGAGGCCTAATTAGGCCTGTTGTAGCAGGGGACAACCTTATTTTGGGCATTGTGTTGTAAAGGAACCTCCAATTCATGTTGGATATGTCATGAATCATCAAAATGGGTATCTAAAAATAATATTCTTTCATGGGTTTGATCTGTCCCCTGCATGTTATGCTCTAAAAACCTCTTCATAAGGGCTACAAGGCAAAGATGCCAATTGTGAAGAACAATATAACGATTGTGTTACCAAGTTCCTTGGTGAATTCCATAGGTGTCTATTCATCATATTGAGTTGGCCTAGGTGTAGTTGAGTGTTAGATTTTTTTTTAAAACATCTACTTTTCATTTTGTTTCATTGTTCACTCTTGGCAACCATGATACTTAGGGAAACAAAATAGTCACCTTAGTAGAGTCTACTAGTTGGTCTCTTGGGTCTTCTTGATCTATCTTGGTTAGATATAAATCAATCATTTCAAAGAAGATTTCTATTTGTTCTAAAGGTGTTGGTCAATTTCCCATGCACTCTTCTTACGTTGAATTACTTTCCAAGCCTTCAAATGATCATGGGAGTAAGAAGGCAGCTAGAATCATACTGCTTCAATCAAGATAATAGTCCTATGAATAGTTATAGTATTTCCTACTCTGCATCAATTGGTATTAGAGCCAAGGGTATATTATATTTGGGAAGAAAGAAGGAAATTGAAGTGAGAAGAAAGGATAGTGCAAGATGCCTCCAAGAGCTAGTCCAATCCTCAATAGAGAAGTGAGAATAACGAAGGAATCTCAAGAAGGAGTCCTAGCTAGACTTGCAGCCATTGAAGTAAACCTGAGAAGAGGTGGGGTCATTGAGGAAGACAATGACCAAGAGAATGAGGGTAAGAATTCAGGTCCTTAAGAGGGATCCGATGTGGAAGAGATGGATCCAGATGATAGAAGGTTTTTGAAGATGCTGCAGACTGTGAAAGGAGAGGGCACTGATGTAAAAATGGAGTTGCCCATGTATAAAGGAAAGATGAACATTGAGGAAGTACTAGATTGGATTGATGCCTTGGATAACTACTTTGAGTACAAGGAGATGCCAGAAGTACAGAAGGTCAAATTGGCCAAGACCAAGTTAAAGGGGCCAACATTGACATGGAGGAACTATGTTCAATCAGAGAGATTGAGGCAAGGGAAAGCAAAGATCAGTTCATCTGACTGGGTGGTGTCCAAAGTAAAGAAGAAATTTCTTCCTAAGGATTATGCAATCCAAACTTTCAGAAAGTTGCAGAATTTAAAACAAAAAGACATGGATGTTATAGCCTATACTAAAGAATTCCACAAGTTGACCATGAGGACATGACACACTGAAGATGAAGTTGAGAAGATTGCTAGGTACATCAATGGGGTTAAACTTAGTACTCAAGATGAAATCAATCTAGCCACCCCTAGAAATGTGGAAGAATGCTTCCAATAGACTAGGGGCAGAGGAAAAAGTTTCAGATGAAGAGGGAACTTTGGTGCAAGAGGACAGTCCCAGAGACAACAAGGAGAATCAAGTGGCAGCAATAAGGAGAATCAAGAGCCAAGAAGTTAGTCAAGTGCAAGAGATAGTTTTAGATGCAGGAGATCAAACAATAGAGGAAGGTTTGGCGGCCAAGGTAGAGGGTCAAACACTTTCTCAGGCAAATGTTACAACTGTCATTAGTTTGAGCATCCTACATTCAAATGTCTAGAGAAGCAAGCATCAAGTTCTCAAGGAGGTGAACGAAGGACTCAAATAGTACATGAAGAAGATAGTGAAAGTATTAATTCACCATTGCGACCTACTACTCTTAAGAGGGGTGATGCATTAATGTTCAAGAGGACACTCTTCAAGGTACCAACAACCAAGGAGCCTTCACAGAAGAAGTCGTTGTTAAAAAAATGTGGAAATCACATGGCAAAGTGTGCAAGGTAGTTATTGATTTGGGCTCCACTGATAATCTAGTCTCTTTAGAAATGGTAGAGAACCTGCATTTGAAGAAGATTCCTCACTCCACACCTTACAAGGTGTCATGGTTAAATAAGAGGAAACAAGTATTAGTAAATGAACAAGCATGGGTGGAGTTCAACATTGGTGGTTACAAGGATAAGATACTTTGTGACATCATCCCCATGGATGTTTGTCACACACTACTAGGAAGACCCTGACAACATGATAGAAAGAGCAAACATGATGGTCAGAAGAACACTTATGTGATAGAAAAGGATGGAGTCTCATTTGAATTAACACCTCTTCCTAAAGAAGAGTCTGAAAAGCAGATTGGGTCCAATATCATGATGGTAGGAGAGGAGTTTTTAGAAACAATAAAAGAGGAAGGAAAAGGATTTCCAGCAGTGATCAGACCTAAGACTAAGTCTGATGCAACAACAAGTAAGGTGGAAGACATACCTAGTGAAGTTCAAGCTTTGCTGGACAAATACAAGGACATAGTGGTAGATGAGATGCTAAGTTCACTACCTCCCATGGGAGATATTAGCCATCATAAAGACCTGATACGTGGTGCCAGTTTTCCTAACAAGGTTGCATACAAGCTTACTCCATAGTAGAATGAAGAAATAAAAACACAAATCCAAGAATTGTTGGATAAAGGACTCATCAGAGAGTTTATGTCCATGTGATGTTCCTAAAGTCTTAGCACCCAAGAAAAGTGGAGAGTGGAGGATGTGTATTGACTCAAGGGCAATCAACAAAATCACAATCAGGTATAGATTTCCCATACCTAGAATAGAGGACATAATGGATTGGTTGGGGGGTGCATGTTATTTTTCTAAAATTGATCTTAAAAGTGGATATCACCAGGTTAGGATAAGGGAAGGAGATGAATGGAAAACTACCTTCAAGACAAATGCAGAACTATATGAATGGATGGTAATGCCCTTTGGTTTGTCTAATGCTCCTAGCACATTTATGAGACTAATGAATGAGGTCCTGAAGCCTTTTATTGGAAAGTTTGTTGTTGTTTATTTGGATGACATTCTTGTGTTCAGTAAGACAAAGGAGGAGCACTTGCATCATCTTGACATGGTTTTGTAGAGGTTGCATGAGGAGAAGCTGATGATAAACCTTAAAAAGTCTAAATTTATGAAGGAGGAACTAGTATAGTTGGGTTTTGTGTTCTCCAAAGGCACATTGAAGATGGACCCTTCAAAGGTTGATGCTACCTTTTATAGGAGAGGTAAGAAGTTTTCATGGTTTGGCTACCTTTTATAGGAAGTTTATTAAGAATTTCAGCCATATTTGTTCTCCTATTCTTGACACCATTAAGGGAGATAAGAAACGAAAGTTTAAATGGACTGAAGAGGTAGCAAAAAGTTTTGAATACCTGAAGAAGAGAGTGGTACAACAACCCATACTTGCTTTACCTGACTTTAACAAAGTCTTTACAATAGAGTGTGATGCTAGTGGAGCAGCCATAGGTGCAGTCCTGAGCCAAGAAGGTAGGCCAATAGTTTTCTTTAGTGAAAATCTCAATGAGGTCAAGAGGAGGTACTCTTCATATGATTTAGAACTTTATGCATTAGTACAGTCCCTAAGGATATGGAGACATTACCTCTTACCCAAAGAGTTTGTAGTCTACACAGACAATCATGCACTGAGTTTCTTGAACAACCAAGAAAAGTTAAGTCAAAGGCATATCAAGTGGGTGGAGTATTTATAGAGTTATACCTTCACAATCAAACATAAGAAGGGCCAAGCAAACAAGGTAGCTGATGCACTGAGTAGAAGATCAGTCCTAGTGCATGAAATACAACTTTAGAGTGTTGGTTTGGAAGCACTAAAGGACATGTATGTTGTTGATCTAAATTTCAAGGATGCCTACTCAATTTGCCACCAATACCAAGGTACTTTTCATGAAGAATTTTCTGGTTTTATGCTACAAGAAGGATAGTTATTCAAGGGATCTCAGTTATGCATCCCTAGATGCTCTATGAGGACAAATCTCATTAGGGAGAAGTACTGTGGAAGTCTTGGAGGATACTTTGGCATAGATAAAACACTTGATCAAGTAAGAAGGTTTTATTTTTGGCATAACATGCATACTGACATCGAAAAATTTGTTAAGTCTTGTGGAATTTGTCAGAGAGCCAAGGGCTATAGTTCCAATGTAGGCTTATATCAGCCTCTTCCAATTCCTGGTAGACCTTGGGAGCATCTTAGCATGGATTTTATTTTAGGCCTACCCAAAACTCAGAGGGGAGTTGATAGTGTTTTTGTGGTTGTGGACAATTTTAGCAAGATGACACATTTCATTCCATGCAAATGCACTAGTGATGCATCCAACATTGCAAGTTTGTTCTTCAACAAGATTTTTAGAATTCATGGGCTACCCCTCACCATTGTCTCAGATAGAGATTCCAAGTTTATAGGTCATTTTTGGAGGACCTTATGGAAGAAACTAGGCACAAATCTAACTTCCAGCTTTGCATATCATCCACAAACAGATGGGCAGACTGAAGTAGTGAATAGATCATTGGGGAATCTACTTAGATGTCTTACAAAGGAACATGGATAGCAATGGGATCTTGTCATCCCACAAGCAGAGTATGCTTGTAATGACTCCATTAACAGGAGCATAGGTAAGAGCCCTTTTGAAGTTTTATATGTATTGAATCTAAGAGGTATCTTTGTGTTAAGAGATTTAAGAGGAGTAGAGAAGATAATTGCTGAAGGAGAGGAGTTTGCTATGGCCATGAAAGATATTCATGATCAAGTTAGAGAAGAACTCAAGAAGAGTGTTGAAAACTACAAGAAGCATGCCGATTTGAAGAGGAGAAATGTTTAGCTGAAAGTGGGAGATTTAGTACTTGCTCATCTCAGGAAAGAGAGGTTACCTAAGGGTAGATATACTAAGTTGCTGACGAAGAAGATTGGGCCATGTAAGGTGGGCCAAAAGTTTGGTGAGAATGCATATGAGATAGAACTGATGGTGATAGTTTGTCATTGATGTCAAAAGGTATTGAGAGAATTGAGTTGTTGTCCATCTTCTCAAAGTATCATCAGGACTGCAAGACATAGTTTGTCATTTCATAGTTGTTCACTTATGGCAAGAATCAATCAGGAGTTTGGCATCACAAATTTGGATGTTATTGTTGTAGGATGTTCATATTGATCCTTGGAGTTATCAGTTTTGGTTTATGATGTTGATCATTGATCATCATCTTCTTTTATGATCATAGGACTTGTTTGATCAGGTTGATCACAGAAGATATTGATGCTAACTTGTTTATGTTTGGACTTATAATCTTGATCTTCACAAGAGGACTTGTTTGTGTTGAAGTTATATTCTTGGTCTTCACAAATGTGGTCTTCAATCAGAATATCTTCAAGCATGATAAAGTTGCAATGATAAGATTCTATTAGGAGCATGATGATGTTCAATATCCAAGTCAAGAGTTTGAAGCTTATGTTTCAAAAGAGGCTACATATAAAGGGTTCATGAGCATCATGTGAGAGATCAAGTTGTGTCTCAGGTTTTGTAGACACATGTGATAGCTCATGTGTTCTCAGAGTGGTTTGTAGGTTATAACATTATGATGTTGCTTTCCCTCATGTTGTGATGATGCTTCACTCATATCAATTCAAATTATGATCAGAGAAGACCCTGATGGAAATATGGCATACAATGTCATTAAATTAATGATTTTGTAAGAGGTAAATAGTGTGAGAAAAGGAACATACAGAGAAAGTTTGCAGATTCTTGGTGGTCATGCTTTAAAGTCTCATGCTTCAAGGTTGATTAGAATGTTATATTCTCAGTATGCTTGAGTTGAAGTGTGTTTCTGATGGTTTCATTTGGTCTCTTTTGATCACTTGATGTCATTAGCATTATGAGACAATTTAAGGTTATTATGACAAGGGTATGAAGTTATGTTGCATGATAAAGGATATATCTTTGATGACAGTATGTCTTTGCAGATTCTTCAACATTCAGTTTTAACATGGTTTGAAGTAATTGATTATGCTAAGGTATTAAAAACCTATGTTTCTAAGTGTTGTTGAAACTCTAAGCTAAGTTGTTAATGCATATTTTAAGCCGTAATCTAACCGTCAGTGAACTCCTTACTTTATGATCTATTTTCAAAGTGACCCTTGATAGAAGGTTATAACTTATATTATTACTTGCTAAAGGGGTCTAAAACATTGTGAAATCAGCTCCATAGATTGTCTTTACTGGTGATACAAGTCATCATTATGATCAATTGGGCAGTAAATAACAATCAAATGTTACTTTTAAATGAGTTTTGGGTGTGCTTCACAAGATCGATGGATACAATTCAATCCTATACCTTTGCTCCTGTGTCCTGATTTTGATGGTCTCCTGAGTGTCATTT
Source organism: Cunninghamia lanceolata (assembly GCA_027924645.1). Taxonomy (NCBI): domain Eukaryota; kingdom Viridiplantae; phylum Streptophyta; class Pinopsida; order Cupressales; family Cupressaceae; genus Cunninghamia; species Cunninghamia lanceolata. The sequence goes on from BSBN01000246.1 coordinate 2,476,665, forward strand.
GTCTTATGTCACTGTAGTGACTTGCTTTTTTAAAGGCTATATTTAACCAAAAAAAATCAGTTCGAAGAGATTCTAAAAGTAATTTCTTTGTGAAGATTTTCTTTCTTTTTTTTGGGCAGAAAAAACAAAGAAAGTTCGAGTTTTATTATTTTAAAAAGGCTATTATTGGAATTTCTTTTAAGAGTGAATGTAGAAGGACTTAAAAGTTTTTTTTAAGTTCTATTTTTTTTGAAGAAGTTCTTTGCAGAGACAATGGGATTTATTGAAGATAATTTTTTAAATGAGGGAGTTTTCTATTTTCTTTCAGAAGCAGATTAAGATTTCAAAGAAGAAGTTGAAAAGTTTTTTTTATGTAGAGATTTTTTGAGAAGAGGATCTAAAGATATTTTTTGTGAGAAATTTATTAAAGAGAAGATGAAAAGTTTTCTTGGAGGAGATTGATTTTATTTTTATGAAGACGAAATTATTTTTGTAGATAGAGATAATGTTTGAAAGAGATTTTATTCTCTCTAAGTGCAAATTTTTTAATGCAAAGAAGTTTGATTTATTCTTTGTAGATTGACAATTTGGTGAAGAGTTATTTTTACAAATTGAATTTGAAGGGGTTATTGAACAATTAAAAATACACAGAGGAATATTAAAAGATTTTTCTTTGCAGGAAAAAGTTGAATTTGAAAGGTCTTTTTATTTGAAATCCATATATATATACAAATGATGTAAATGGGTTATGAAATAATTTGAAATAGATGTGAATTAATAGGAAAAATTGAAGACAACCTAAATCACACAAATTGAATCAAATCAAGCAGAGATTGACAAAATCATCAAAAAGACAATTGATTGCATCAGGTGAATTAGCATGCAAAGATAATCAAGTGATTGTTTTTATTAAAGATGAAATGTAGAGGAAGACATTGAGAATGTATTGTGAATCAAGTAATTTGATTATATAGAGATCATGAAATTGATAAGTAGATTGAATTGAATATGATTGCAAATTAAGAGAAGACATCTTGAGTAATGGTACAAATCAGATTGAGTGGCAATCACTTCTTGCACACTTTGCAGTTTGTTCTGTATTAGGGGTTGGTGCTCCTTGAAGCTGGTGCTTCTAAATGAATTAAGGGTTGGTGCTCCTTGAAGTTGGTTCTTCTAAATGAATTAGGGGCTGGTGCTCCTTGAAGTTGGTGCTTCTAAACATTGTAATCAGTGAGATTTTTGATAAAGCCAGTGAGGTAGTTTTGGAGTGGTTTTTGTACTCTTGGAGGGTTTTCCACTTGTGAAAATCTTGTGTCATAATGTATATTGATCTTCTCTGTGTGTGTATGATTTACTCATGGGGTTTTTTTCTCTTTCTTCATTCTCAATCATGTACATATGTGTTTGACAAATCAATGATATCTTTCTCTTTGTGTCTTGAAAGTTAAAGTTTACAAAAAGATTTGAAAATTCACACAACACTGATTCAAACCCCCTCTCAATGTTGTCCTTGACTCCTACAATTGGTATAAGAGCACAGGTTCCCTTTTGTAGCCTAATCATCTTGGGTAGATCCTGTGTGTGGAGTACCATGGGAAAGAAGAATAGAAATAAGGTATTGAATAAAGAAGAGATTGATGTCGATAAAAAATAAGCCTTGGTTAAGACTGGCAAAAAGAATAATCCTGCAGTTGAGAATTTTGATAAAAAGGAAGACTTCAATATGAATGTAAAAAGACAAGAGCTTGGTGAAAATTTTGTTGTTGAGATTGATATGGAAGGTGAGCTCGTTTGTTCCCTTGATGAGATCAAAGAACTCAGAATGGAGAACAAAAGGTTAAAGTTGCAACTTTAAGAGGAAAAGGAATCCAAGACAAAAATTCTTTCAAATCTTCAAGATGCAAAAAAATAGATAATAGATTTGAAGGCTCAAATTTGCAGAAGTTAAGAAAATAAAAGAAGATGTCAATAATCAGCTAAAGGTCAAAGAAGTTGATTGTGAAAAGTATGAATCTGAAATAGTTTCTTTAAGAAAGGAGTAAGAAAAGGCTTCCTCTAAGTTGCACAAGAATCTATTGTTTGAAAAGAATACTAAAGAAGGAGAGTGTTCCAAAGTTAGAAATCCTCTTGCTGCTCCTAAGGAAGACAAGAAGATAACAAAGGATAAAGCTCCTGATGATGCAAGAGAAAGAACAAATAGACCTCCACCTATTAGGTAATACCATTCAATAAGGTATAATTATTCTCAGTTTCATGGATATTGTTATTCTTGTCATATCTATGGTCATAGAGCTAGAGATTGTAAGACTTATGCCATAAATAATGTTGAGTGGCATAAGAATAAAAGTCTTTCTAGAATGACAAATAAGAGTTCTAATACAATATGTTACCATTGTAACCAAGTTGGTCACATAGAAAGAGACTGTTGGATGCATGGAAGATATGATTATGGAAGTACTTTTGGCATGTCAAAGAGATATGATTCCTTTACTTCTCTAATTGGTTATAATGTCACATGCTTTAAGTGTCGTAATCTTGGGCATAAGGCACAGTTTTGCAGGAATAGTTTGAAGACATCTAGTGCAGACACATTGAATAAAGAAAATAAAAGGTTTATATAGGTTTGAAAAAGAAAACAAAGTCAAGACAAGAAGGATCCTAAACTTGTGCATCTTGCACAAGTTACATCATTAGATGGATAGCTAAGAGCATGTAGTGAGGGGGAGTTATTCATGTTCTATCAAGTATCCCCAAAAGGTTTCAAGAAGAAGATCATTTGATGTTTGTCAATTTGATGATCTTGTTTTGTTGGTTTTGGATTCATCTTTGATAATGCTTGACAATGATATAGGTGATCAATGGTTTATGGTAATATGTTCAAGGGTTCAAAGCACAAAGAGTTTGATAGTGTTGAGAGATTTGGTTTATAAATAATCCTATTCATATTTTGTTCATAGCATGTTGTTACTGACAATGGTTAAGTTGTTATGATGTTGCAGTTCAATGGGATCTTGTTATTGAAAAGTATTGGTTGTCATGGAAAAGACCTTTAGTTGTTTCAAAGAGCTCTTATCAGATTTGGTTAAATGAAAGAAGTCAATTCATAACACTTTTCTCTACATTTGGTTTTGCAAAGTGGTGTTACAGGAAGTACTTGATGGTGAAATTAGTTTGTTGATGAGTAGTGTTGATGGGCTGATTTATATTATAAAGTCAAGATGCATTAGTTCATGTTTATTACAATATATATCAGAATTGACATTGTTGCAAAGTGTTGTTACAGGAAGAGCTGGATGGTGAAGGTTGTGCAATCTTGATAGGCTGATTTGTATAATGTATTTTGGGTATTCTCAAGAAGTTCTCTTCAAATTTTAGCATGTGTTGGTTGAGGAAGTTAGAAATGAAAGAAGTCAATTGATTTGTTTTTGCATAAGTATTGAAGCTTTCATGTGATTTGGAGATAGTGTTTCACTTGTTTCAATGATGATCTTCCTCACTAATATGTTTCAAACAGAGTTCTTCAAGCTATGACATTGATGGTGATATCTTGTATTTCATTAGAGGAAGTTAAAGGTATGTCTTGAATCAACAATAGCAGATTGTTATCATCATAAATCATTCTTGTTCAAAGGTTAACATAAGTTTATGTCTTCAAGGTGCTCATAATGCAATGTGATTATAATTGTTATGATCATGCTATAACATCTTTCAGTGGAGTTGTTCTCAAGGGGAGTTAATTTAGGCTTTGTCATCAGATGTCAAAAAGGGGGAGAAAGAAAAATTGCATCATAATGTTTTGCCATCAATGACAAAGGGGGAGATTGATGGTGAGAGTTTGTCATTGATGTCAAAAGGTATTGAGAGAATTGAGTTGTTGTGCATCTTCTCAAAGTATCATCAGGACTACATGACATAGTTTGTCATTTCACAGTTGTTCACTTATGGCAAGAATCAATCAAGAGTTTGGCATCACAAATTTTGATGTTATTGTTGCAGGATGTTTATATTGATCCTTGGAGTTATTAGTTTTGGTTTATGATGTTGATCATTGATCATCATCTTCTTTTATGATCAAAGGACTTGTTTGATCAGGTTGATCACATAAGATATTGATGCTAACTTGTTTATGTTCGACTTATATTCTTGATCTTCATAAGAGGACTTGTTTGTGTTGAACTTATATTCTTGATCTTCACATATGTGGTCTTCATTCAGGATATCTTCAAGCATGGCAAAGTTACAATGGTAAGATTCTATCAAGAGCATGATGATGTTCAATATCCAAGTCAAGAGTTTGAAGCTTATGTTTCAAAAGAGGCTGCATATAAAGGGTTCATGAGCATCATGTGAGAGATCAAGTTGTGTAGACACGTGATTGGTCATGTGTTCTCAGAGTGGTTTGCTGGTTATAACCTTATGATGTTGCTTTCCCTCATGTTGTGATGATGCTTCACTCATATCAATTCAAATTATGATCAGAGAAGACCCTGATGGAAATATGGCATAAGATGTCATGAAATTAAAGATTGTGTAAGAGGTAAATGGTGTGAGCAAAGGAACATACAGAGAAAGTTTGTAGATGCTTGGTGGTCATGCTTTAAAGTCTCATGCTTCAAGGTGGATCAGAATGTTATGTTCTTGGTATGCTTGAGTTGAAGTGTGTTTATGATGGTTTCATTTGGTCTCTTTTGATGACTTGATGTCATTAGCATTATGAGACAATTTAAGGTTATTATGACAGGGGTATGAAGTTATGTTTCATGAGAAAGGATATATCATTGATGACAGTATGTCTTTGGAGATTCTTCAACATTCAGTTTTAACATGGTTTGAAGTAATTGATTATGCTAAGGTATTAAAACCCTATGGTTCTAGGTGTTGTTGAAACTCTAAGCTAAGTTGTTAATGCATATTTTAAGTCGTAATCTAACCGTTAGTGAACTCCTTACTTTATGATCTATTTTCAAAGTGACCCTTGATAGAAGGTTATAACTTATATTATTACTTGCTAAAGGGGTCTAAAACATTGTGAAACTAGCCCCATAGATTGTCTTTACCGATGATACAAGTCATCATTATGAGTGAGTGGGTGATAAATAACAATAAAATGTTATTTTTAAATGAGTTTTGGGGGCACTTCACAGAATCGATGGATATAATTCAATCCTGTGACTTTGCTCCTGTGTACTGATTTTGACGGTCTCCCAAGTGTCATCTATCTTATGTAACTGTAGTGACTTGACTTTTTAAAGGCTATATTTAACCATAAAAAAATCAATTCGAAGAGATTCTAAAAGCAATTTCTTTGTGAATATTTTCTTTCTTTTTTTGGGGCAGCAAAAACAAAGAAAGTTGGAGTTTTATTATTTTAAAAAGGCTATTATTGGATTTTTTTTTAAGAGTGAATGTAGAAGGACTTAAAAGTTTTTTTTAAGTTCTATTTTTTTTTAAGAAGTTCTTTGCAGAGAAAATGGGATTTGTTGAAGATAATTTTTGTAATGAGGGAGTTTTCTATATTCTTTCAGAAGCAGATTAAGATTTCAAAGAAGAATTCGAAAAGTTTTTTTTATGTAGAGATTTTTTGAGAAGAGGATCTAAAGATATTTCTTTTGAGAAATTTATTGAAGGGAAGGTGAAAAGTTTTATTGGAGGAGATTGATTTTATTTTTATGAAGATGAAATTGTTTTTGAAATAGAGATAATGTTTGAAAGAGATTTTATTCTCTCTAAGTGCAAATTTTTTATTGTAGAGAAGTTTGATTTATTCTTTGTAGATTGACAATTTGGTGAAGAGCTATTTTCGTAGATTGAATTTGAAGGGCTTATTGAAGAATTGAAAATACACAGAGGAATATTAAAAGATTTTTCTTTGCAGGAAAAAGTTAAATTTGAAAGGTCTTTTTGTTTGAAATCCATATATATATACATATGATGTAAATGGGTTAGTGTGCAGATCAATGATAAAATAATTTGAAATGGATGTGAATTAATATGAAAAATTGAAGACAACCCGAATGACACAGATTGAATCAAATCAAGTAGAGATTGACAAAATCATCAGAAAGACAATTGATTGCATCAGGTGAATTAGCATGCAGAGATAATCAAGTGAATTATTTTTATTGAAGATGAAATGCAGAGGAAGACGTTGAGAATGTATTGTGAAAAAGGTAATTTGATTATACAAAGATCATGAAATTGGTAAGCAGATTGAATTGAATATGATTGCAAATTTAGAGAAGACATGTTGAGTAATGGAACAAATCAGATTGAGTGGCAATCACTTCTTGCACACTTTGCAGTTTGTTCTATATTAGGGGTTGGTGCTCCTTGAAGCTGGTGCTTCTAAATGAATTAGGGGTTGGTGCTCCTTGAATTTGGTGCTTCTAAATGAATTAGGGGTTGGTGCTCCTTGAAGTTGGTGCTTCTCAACATTGTAATCAGTGAGATTTTTGATAAAGACAATGAGGCGGGTTTGGAGTGGTTTTTCTACCGCTGGAGGGTTTTCCACTCGTGCAAATCTTGCATCATAATGTATATTGACCTTCTCCATGTGTGTATGATTTACTCATGACATTTTTTGCTCTTTCTTCATTCTTAATTAGGTGCATATGTGTTTGACAAATCAATGATATCTTTCTCTCTATGTGTTGAAAGTTAAAATTTGCAAAAAGATTTGAAAATTCACACAACATTGATTCAGCCCCCCTCTTTGTGTTGTCCTTGACTACTACAAGAAGTTCCTAGAGTTGCTATCTCACCTATCTTAATATAGCTGACTTATATCCTTTCAAGGGATCTTTGGATGTAGGTATAGGTGTTCATGAAAGTGATGATGCTTATTAGATTCAAGATCTTCCTCCTGCTACACCATTCAAACTTGAAGCCATTCTAGATACCAAAGAAGTGAAGAGGACAAGACATAAGGTATATAATGAGTACTTCGTGAAGTGGCAAAGTCCTCATGAAGATGCCACTTGGATGACAGCTGAGGACATTGAGAAACATGGCACTACTATGACTGATCTAATTTCATGAGGTGCCTAAAATTCTTTCTCCTGGGGTGTATGGTGTAGGACACTATAGCATGACTTAGTCAAATTACTTGTTCCTAGTCATAATTTTTGGTTGTAATGGTCTCATTAATAGAGACATGGGGTTTTGGGTTTAAAATTAATATAATAAAGCCATTTTCGTGGCATTACTTGTAGTCTGGCCATAATTTATGATTTTGAGTTATTTTTCCCAATCCCACATATGTAGTGGGACTACTATTTTTGGGACAACAGTTTTATTTCCATTTTGTATGGCTTTTCCACGATGGAAGTAGATGTAAATCATGGTTTCTATATTTGTAATGGGGTAATGCATTAAAATATGCATAGTGTGGTTGAATGAAGAGATCATGTATTTTTTTAGGAGAAGAATAATAGAAAAGTTCACTATTTTCTTCAATTCTTTTGGACTATTTTCTTACTATTTTTATGCCTGGTATTGGACTGTATGACATAGTCATGTGCTCAAATGCATGAAAATTGAAAGCATATGGAGTAACCTTCCATTTGAGTCTAATAGGTAGTCTTGATATTTGGGTTGAGCCATTTTCTTAAACATTTTGTTGTTGTTGCATTTTTACTATTTTTTTGTTGTTTATACACTTCCCATATACCTGTACAGTGTTGTCGTGGACCCAAATGCATTCGGTGGAGTAATGTACTAAGTTAACTTTCATATCAATCTACTTGGGCTAATTTTCATTGTTGTAGAAGGATCTTGTAAACTTTTTTTTGATTTTGCTCTTTTATCTAGGGTTTTTTAGGGCTTTAGAGGGATTTGAAGAATCAATGGGTATCTAATCCATTCCACCTATACCAAAGCCCAAAAATGGATGAATTGACTCTTATTATAATGGGTTCAACTGACTCTTGTGTTTTAGAAGCAAGGCATGGTTGGAGTGAGTTCATTGGTACAATCCAGGCCCAATATCTCCATGTATTGGGCACTTGTAAGCTTGGAGAAGAAGGGTTCAAGTGGGACAGTAGTTTGGATTGACCCAAGAAGTACAAAATCTGTATAGAGACCCCTTTCCTAGCATGATTAATGCATTAGAGAAAACTACAAAGGCCAAGAACAAGTTTAGAGTCAATTTAGTGTGTGGAAGAGGGCTAATTAGGCCTGTTGTAGCAGGATACAACAATATTTTTGAGCTTGTGTTGTAAAGGAACCTAAATTACATGTTGGATATGTCATGAATCATCAAAATGGGTATCTAAAAACAATATTGTTTCATGGGTTTGATCTTTTCCCTGCAAGTTATGCTTTGAAAACCTCTTTATAAGGGCTATAAGGCAAAGATGCCAATTGTGAAGAAGAATATAAAGATTGTGTTACTAAGTTCCTTGGTGAATTCCATAGGTGTCTATTCATCATATTAAGTTGGCCTAGGTGTAGTTGAGGGTCAGAATTTTTGTTAAAATATCTACTCTTCATTTTTTTGCATTGTTCACTCTTGGCAGCCATGATACTTAAGGAAACAAAATAGTCACATTAGGACATTCTACTAGTTTGTCTCTTGGGTCTTCTTGATTTGCCTTGGTTAGATATAAATCAATCATTTTGAAGAAGATTTCTATTTGTTATGTAGGTGTTGGTCAATTTCCCATGCACTCTTCTTATGTTGAATTACTTTCCAAGCCTTGAAATGATCATGGGACTAATAAGGCAACTAGAATCATACTGCTCCAATCAAGATAATAGTCCTATGAATCATGAAGGTATTCCTTTCTCTACATTAGGTGTTCATATGACCAAGCAAAGACATGTTTGTATTTCCTTAGTAAGGCTATTAAAATTGCCCTAATATGTTTCTAGATATCAGAAGATCCAAACATGGTGTGCAAACTCAAGAAAGACTTGTATGGTCTCAAGCAAGCTCCTAGGGTTTGGTATGCAAGATTAGACAAGTACTTACTTCAGCAGGTCTTTAAAAAGGGTACTGCATATAGTAATCTTTATATAAAGTAAGAAGGAGACATGATTTTGATATTTGCAATATATGTTGAGGATATCATTTTTGGCAAAGATGATCATATGTGTAAAAGGTTTGTAGATGAGATGCAAAAAGTGTTTGAGATGTCCATTATTAGTGAAATGTCTTTCTTACTTGGGCATTAAGTTTTCCCAGCTAGATGGTGGTATCTTTATTTGTCGAGATAACTATGTCAAATAATTGTTGAAGAAGTTTGGTATGGAGGATTGAAAATCAATGAGTACTCCCATGGTCACTAGATGTCACTTGAGAAAAGATGATGAGTCTGTGTAGGTGGATCAGACTATCTATAGGTCTATGATTGGAGCATTATTCTTCTTGACTGCTTGTAGACCTGACATTATGCACTCAGTATGTGTGGTTACAAGATATGAAGCCAATTCTAAGCAAACACATGAGAAGGCAGTGAAAAGGATATTTAGATACTTAAAAGAAACTTCAGACTATGGTTTATGGTATCCAAAAGGTAATGAGTTTGATTTGAGTACATACACTGATGCTGATTGGGATTATTGTGTTGATGATAGAAGAAGTACAAGTGGTGGTGCTTTCTTTCTATTAAGCAGATTTGTTTCATGGTAAAGCAAGAAGCAAGATTCAATGCCTTATGTGGATCATATTAATTTTGATCCTAAACATGTCACAGACAAGATTAGAAGAGAGAAATAGAAGGTTGATTTTAAACACTGTATTGAAATTAATAGGATGACTTAATTAGAAATGCAATGCCCATGGAAGAGTTATTTAAATGAAGCTAGACTTATGGCTTGGCTCTCATGGGAGAGAGGCAAAGGTTGTTAGCAGATAAATCATATCTAAGAGCATTCCCATGGATTGTTGATCCTATTATCAAGATGAAAATGCTATTAGATCTTGTAGGTCAATGGAAGGTTGTCCCAAAGAAGCAGCCTGTTGATTCAAGGTCTCCTAATAATAAACATGATATAAAAGAAAGGGTAGATGAAACTCTTACCCTTGAAATTGAAGAAAGTAGAAAGGATGCTTGGGAACCCCTCATAGAAATTGTAATGGAGAAACCACTGGTTGACTATGCTTTATCAGAGGAGGTGGGTGATAATTAGAATGACTTGGAGGATATCCAACATGTGGTAAGTTTTCCTAACAGGGATGAACCTTTAATCCCACCTTCAACCAAAACTCGAATGAGTAAACAAGAAAGCAATTCTGAAACATAGGATGTAAGAACTTTAGCTTGTTAGGATTTCTTGTATGATGATAATTTTATCAAGAATAAACAATTTAAAGCCTTCCTATTACAAAGAAGTTAGAAGCCTTTATGGATAACATGAATGAAGAACAAGGTAAGGTGGATGACAAGGAAACAAATGAAATAGATAAGAAAGTTATGGTAGAGGTGGATATGGATGTAGGTAAAATTACTCCTGATGAAGCCAAGAAATTGGTAAAGGACAGTAGTATTTTATTATTAGAAGGATGGGATATCTCCTCTGCTATTTTTATAGACACAATTATAAGACATGAAGATTTTGATGAGTAGGATTTGACAAAGGAGCAAGCTGAGTAAGCCTTTGGGGTAGGATTTAGTACAAATCATGAGGCCTTGGATGTTTGGGCCATGGCCCCCAGTGATGATAAGCCCAGGGTTGTAAAGGATGTGAGTGAGCTCACTCCCTAGCTCATTGTGAGAAGACAGATGTATACTATAGCCCCACAAGATGCATCATTGGTAGTGGCTACTAAAAAGTTTAGTGAGGTAGTAGAAAAGAAGCTCCATGTAGAGGTAAATCAATTGAGAGAGGATAACTTGAGGTTAATGTAGGAATGCAACAAATTGAAACTCCTTGTGCCTCCAATGGGAATTGAAGTGTCTTCCCCTATCTCTGCATCCATCCCAATGAGCTCATCAGGACATGGAATTGATGTAGCAATTATCAATGACCTCAAGGCTAAATTGTAATAGAGTACTAGAAGACATGATAAATTAAGGAAGGAATTCAAAATGGAGAAAATTTCATTGATCAAGGGTTTTTTAGAGCATCAAATAAATAAGGTCTTGAAGAATTTTGATGATGTATGGGTGTGTTATGGAAATTTGAGAAGAGCATCTAATTTTTACTTGCAAAATAAATACATGCTAAAGGAGATTCTGAATGATTGGTTCCCATGAATTGCATTGATGACCCACATCTATAGTAGAGCTATCATGGAACCATATGTATTAGTTGATGTGATTAGAACTTATCAAGTGATGAACTTGTTGAATGATAGAAGAGCTATCATGGAACCTTTTCTACTTGACTTTTCTTTGTTTGAAGCCTCATAGAATATGTTCTGAGGCATTAATGGAAGTATCCTTGGCCTTAATCTAACATTCATGTAATAGGATGTCTCCAATGTTTCTCATAAAAAATTTAAACCTACACCATTGATCTAAATTTGTCCTTGTGAAATCCGCAGCCACCATTCACCGGCTAGATTTGAAAATCTGGGTCATCATTGTTGAAAAGTCTTCGACCAATAAGAACAAGCCAAGTCAAATGTACATTCTTCACTAACCACATCATCTTTTGTCTGACTTGGACACATGGCATCATTTTGTGGCGTCGCAGTTAGAAATGGCCCACCATATACCTAGCCTATGTGAGTGTGATAAAGCATCCATGTGTCCCCTTTTAATTTGCTTTTCACTTTATTACTCAGATGAGGCTACATGTCACCATATGGAGACTGCATGGTGAATATTCCATTCTAGTAAGATTCCCTTGTGAGCTTGCACAACCATCAGATTTAAGCTTTCCTATAGATTCACTTCTTAGATTGACACTTGGTGGCATATGATTCATCAATTTGGGATCTTCGATAAAGGGGCTATAAGCCAAGATTGCTTGATAGGTGTCACCTTGTCATAGTCATGTAGAGGGATGATGACATCATTAATGATGTGTTGCAATGCTATGAAATACTTTTACACATGCTTTATAACCCTTACAAAGACTTAGGACATAGATTTAAATTTTCATCAGCTATAAAGGGTAAACCTAGGACATGGGTCTGGTCACCTAATGAACATAAAGGCTTCAAGTCATAAATTATGCAACTGGGGACTTACTATAGGTAGGCAACAAGAAATTAGAATATATAGCACACAAGACTTAGGGTCATAGATTTAAAATATTTTAAGGGTAAGTACTTGGAATTTTATGGACCTAAAACCCTAAACCTATACATGTACCACCATTGGCTCCGACTGGGGACGTGCAAGCTTTTAGGTTGCAATGAGAACCACTAGACTTCTAGGAGTAGACCAAACAAGACTAAAAGGAATGGACTATACAAGAATATACATTATTTACAACCCATATACATCCTATCTTACAGTGTGCATAGAGAAGAACTTACTTATGAAAAGTAAGGTTTCAAGAATTTTCCATGCACATGTAACTCCTAAAATTCACCATGAAGTCCTTGGAGAAAATAGGAATCCTCTCCATGAGTATTACTTATTAGATAAGGGCCCACCCATAATGCTTCATATTTTCCATGTTTGCCCTTATCCTAATTCTTGACATTCCACACAAGAACTAATTCATTCACCTAAACTTTTCTTGCTGTAGTCCTCTTGTCAAACAAATATTTCACTTTTTGTTGTTTCTTCATATTGGTCTTCTACACTTCTCTTCTAGCTTCATCCATTGCAATCAACTAATTCACTCTCCCAGCCATGGGATCTTCCATATCCTCATCACTTTCTCATATAAATTTGTACACTGGTAGGAGATTATTCACTGTCAATTTGGCCTACATACCATATAATAATTTAAAGGGAGACTTGCCAGTTATGCTTTTTACTATTACCCTATCTGCCCACAATGCCAACTTCAATTTGGAGTCCCATGGTTTTTTGTTTTTATCAATGATTCTCTTAATTATCTTCATGAGACTTTTATTGCTAGATTATGCTTGACCATTTCCTTGAGGATGATATGGTGATATCTGAGATAAACTGGTTCCATAACTATTGTAGATATCCACAAACTCACTAGACCTAAAGCACATTGCATTGTCTATAACCAATTTCACTAGTACTCCAAATTTGATTATTATATGTTCTAAGATAAAGTCAAGCACAACTGTACTTGTGGATTTCTTGATTGGAATAGCTTCAATCCACTTGGTGAAGTAATCTATAGGAACCAATATCCAACTGTGTCCTCCACTTGAAGTTTCTACTATTTCTCCTATAAAGCCAATTCCTCATTGCTAGAAAGGAGCCACCACTATTATAGTCTTAAGAGGTAATGCATCCGCATACTTAAGTTTTCCAAAAAATCTTTGGCAAGAATCACATTTCCTCACCATCTTATGTGCATCAGAGAAAAGTGTTGGCCACCAGTATCCTGCTCTGAGGACCTTATGGGCAGTAGTCCTAGCTGTATAATGTCCACCACACATCCCTTCATGCATATCATTTAAAAAATTCATGGCTTGATTTTCATCCACACATTTGAGAAACACACCATCTGGATTCTTCCAATACAACTCACCTTGGAGAATAACATATTTGACATCATGTAGTCTTAATGTTCTCTTTTGGCTGCCACTTAAATGGAAAGGAGAAATTAGATTTTGCAAATAATACACAATGTCTTTGTACCATTCTGATTTATGCAGTTCACAAGCTTGGTCCTAAACTACATTCACTTGACATGCCTCCAAGTTTGATTCTATCATTAATTTAGTCAAACCTTGTCCCCTTACCAACTTGGTAATTTCAATCTCAATGTTGAACTCTTGGAGTTTGTTTATGCATCTGCATCGCATTCTAGTCACTTCATGTTGAGTGAATATGTCCTTAACAGTCATATGTGGTACATATGGTACAATCTGAGATCCAACCAAATAAGGTTTGAAATTCTTGACAACCCTAACCAAAGCATAGGTCTGCTTCTCCATAATATCATATTTCAGCTCTGTTTCCTACAAAGACTTGCTAAAAAAGGCAATTGGCTGTTCAAATCCATCATCATTTTCTTGTAACAAGCATGTAACACTTGTATAGAATGAACAAAATGAAAACAATTGGAAGGGTTTAGAAAAATCAGGAGATTTTAAAACAAGGGCAGTTTTGATAGCCTCCTTGATATTTTAAAATGATTGAATTGCTTCACTTCCCAATGCTATAGACTCACCCTTTTTTAACATCTTAGATATAGCCTTGGTAATCTCTACAAAATTAGGAATAAATCTTCTGACAAAGTTAATTTATGCAAAGAAAGACTGGATGCCTTTAACTATCTTGGCTATCTAGATTTTATCAATTGCTGCAACCCTCTCTAGATCAATCCTAACTCCATCCTTAGACACTATGTACCCCAAGAGTTTTCCCTCAGTTACTCCAAATTCACACTTCTTAGGGTTCAAGGAGATGCCATATTCTAGTGCCCTAATAAAAAACTATTCTAGATGCATACATTGCTGCTCTTCGTTTATTGAATACGTAGTTAAGTCATCCTGATATACAACCAAAATGGAATCAATTAATCATGCAAAAGAAACATCCATTACTCTTTGAAAAGTGTCACCTACATTTGTCATTCAAAAATGGCATCCTTACATATACATATGTTTCCCATGGAGTTGTGAACGTAGTCTTATATTGTTCTGATTCTCTCACCTTTACTTGATTATATCCTGAAAATCCATCCATCATGGATAGGAGTTCACACCCTGTCACCTTTTGCAACATAGCTTCCATATTAGGCAAGGGGTAATTATCCTTCAATGAAGACATATTCAAATTTCTAAAGACTACACACAATCTTATATCTGCATTCTTTTCACTGGGGTGAGATTTGACACCCAAGTAGAGTGTCTTATGGGTTCAATGATACCAACATCCCTAAGCTTCATAAGTTCCTCTTGCATTTTTGGAGCTAAAGTGGGATTAATAGGTCTCTACCTCTGTTTGAATGGCATAGCTCCATGCTTAAGGGAAATTTCATGCTGAAATAAGTCTTCTCTATATGCTTTCATGTCTTGGTGTAGGACACTATAGCATGACTTAGTCAAATAACTTGTTCCTAGTCATAATTTTGGGTTGTAATGGTCTCATTAATAGAGACATGGGGTTTTGGGTTTAAAATTAATATAATAAAGCCATTTTCATGGAAAAACTTGTAGTGGGGTTTATAATTTATGATTTTGAGTTATTTTCCCCAAGCCCACATATGTAGTGGGACTGCTATTTTTGGGACAACAGTTTTATTTCCTTTTTGCATAGCTTTTCCACAATGGAAGTGGATGTAAATCATGGTTTCTATCTTTGTAATGGGGTAATGCATTGAAATATGCATAGTGCGGTTGAATGAAGAGATCATGCATTTTTTTAGGAGAAGATAAATAGAAATGTTCACTGTTTTCTGCAATTCTTTTGCACTATTTTCTCACTATTTTTATGCCTGGTACTGGACTATACGACATAGTCATGTGCTCAAATGCATGGAAATTGAACGCATATGGAGTAACCTTCCATTTGAGTCTAATAGGTAGTCTTGACATTTGGGTTGAGCCATTTTTTAAAATGTTTTGTTGTTGCTGCATTTTTACTATTTTTTGTTGTTTATTCACTTCCTGTACATCCGTATAGTGCTTTCATGGACCCAAATGCATAGAGTGGAGTAATATACTGAGTTCACTTTCATTTAAATCTAGTTGGGATAATTTTCATTAGTGCAGAAGGATCTTGTAAATGTTTTTCTGATTTTGCTCTTTTAGCTAGGGTTTTTGAGGGTTTTAGAGGGATTTGAAGAATTGATGGGTATCTAATCCATTCTACCTCTACAAAAGCCCAAAAATGGATGGATTGAATCTTATTAGGATGGGTTCAACTGACTCTTGTATTTTAGAAGCAAGGCATGGCTGGAGTGAGTTCATTGGTGCAATCTAGGTCCAATATCTCCATGTATTGGGCAATTGTAAGCTTGGAGAAGGAGGGTTCAAGTGGGATAGTAGATTGGATTGACCCAAGAGGCCCAAAATCTGCATAGACACACCATTCCTATCATGATTAATGTATTAGAAAAGAGTACAAAGGCCAAGAACAAGTTTAGAGTCATTGTAGTGTGTGGAAGAGGCCTAATTAGGCCTATTGTAGTAGGGGACAACCTTATTTTAGGGCTTTTGTTGTAAAGGAACCTCCATTGCATGTTGGATATGTCATGAATCATCAAAATGGGTATCTAAAAACAATATTCTTTCATGGGTTTGATCTGTCCCATGCATGTTATGCTCTGAAAACCTCTTCATAAGGGCTACAAAGCAAAGATGCCAATTGTGAAGAACAATATAAAGATTGCATTACCAAGTTCCTTGGTGAATTCCATATGTGTCTATTATCATATTGAGTTGGCCTAGGTGTAGTTGAGGGTCATAATTTTTTTTAAATCATCTACTCTTCATTTTGTTGCATTGTTCACTCTTGGTAGCCATGATACTTAAAGAAATAAAACAGTCACCTTAGGACAGTCTACTAGTTGGTCTCTTGGGTCTGCTTGATCTGTCTTGTTTAGATATAAATCAATCATTTCAAAGAAGATTTCTATTTTTTTTGAAGGTGTTGGTCAATTTCCCATTCACTATTCTTATGTTGAATTACTTTCCAATCTTTCAAATGATCATGGGAGTAAGAAGGCAGCCAGAATCATATTGCTCCAATCAAGATAATAGTCCTACAAATAGTGATAGTATTCCCTACTCTGCATCAATTTGTATTAGAGCCAAGGGCATATTCTATTTGGGAAGAAAGAAGGAAATTGAAGTGAGAAGAAAGGATAGTGCAAGATGCCTCAAAGAGCCAGTCCAATCCTCACTAGAGAAGTGAGAATAATGAAGGAATCTCAAGAAGGATTCCTAGCCAAACTTGCAGCCATTGAAGCAAACCTGAGAAGAGGTGGGGTCATTAAGGAAGACAATGACCAAGAGAATGAGGGTGAGAATGCAGGTCCTTTAGAGGGATCCGATGTGGAAGAGATGGATCCAGATGATAAAAGGTTTTTGAAGATGTTACAGACTATGAAAGGAGAGGGCACTGATGTAAAAATGGAGTTGCCTATGTATAAAGGAAAGATGAACATTGAGGAACTACTAGATTGGATTGATGCTTTGGATAACTACTTTGAGGACAAGGAGATGCCAGAAGTGCAGAAGGTCAAATTAGCCAAGACTAAGTTGAAGGGGCCAACAAAGCCATGGAGGAGCTATGTTCAATCAGAGAGATTGAGGCAAGGAAAAGCAAAGATCAGTTCATCTGACCAGATGGTGTCCAAAGTAAAGAATCAATTTCTTCCTAAGGATTATGCAATCCAAACTTTCAGAAAGTTACAAAATTTAAAACAAAAAGACATGTATGTTATGGCCTATACTAAAGAATTCCACAAGTTGACCATGAGGATAGGACACACTGAAGATGAAGTTGAGAAGATTTCTAGGTACATCAATGGGGTTAGGCTCAATATTCAAGATGAAATCAATCTAGCCACCCTAGAAATGTAGAAGAATGCTTCCAATTGGAAATGAGGGTAGAAGAAAAGATAAAAAGGAGACAAGAGCAATAGACTAGGGGCAGAGCAAGAGGGAACTTTGGTGCAAGAGGACAGTCCTAGAGACAACAAGGAGAATCAAGTGGCAGCAATAAGGAGAATCAAGAGCCAAGAAGTTAGTCAAGTGAAAGATACAGTTTTAGAGGTAGGAGATCAAACAATAGAGGAAGGTTTGGTGGACAAGGTAGAGGGTTAAACACTTTCTCAAGCAAATGTTACAACTGTCATTAGTTTGGGCATCTTGCATTCAAATGTCCAGAGAAGCAAGCATCAATTTCTCAAGGAGGTGAATTAAGGACTCAAATAGTACATGAAGAAGTTAGTGAAAGTATTAATTCACCATTGCAACCTAGTACTCCTAAGAGGGGTGATGCATTAATGTTCAAGACGACACTCCTCAAGGTACTAGCAGCCAAGGAGCCTTCACAGATGAAGTCATTATTAAAAAAAACATGCAAATCACATGGCAAAGTGTGTAAGGTAGTTCTTGACTTAGGCTCCACTAATAATCTAGTCTCTTTAGAAATGGTAGAGAAGCTGCATTTGAAGAAGATTCCTCACTCCACACCTTACAAGGTGTCATGGTTGAATAAGGGGCAACAAATATTAGTAAATGAACAGGCATGGGTGGAGTTCAACATTCTTGGTTAAAAGGATAAGATACTTTGTGACATCATCCCCATGGATGTTTTTCACACACTACTAGGAAGACCCTGACAACATGATAGAAAGAGCAAACATGATGGTCAGAAGAACACTTATGTGATAGAAAAGGATGGAGTCTCATTTGAATTAACACCTCTTCCTGAAGAAGAGTCTGAAAAGAAGATTGGGCCCAACATCATGATGGTAGGAGAGGAGTTTTTAGAAACAATAAAAGAGGAAGGACAAGGATTTCTAGTAGTGATCAGACCTAAGACTAAGTCTGATGCAACAACAAGTAAGGTGGAAGATATACCTAGTGAAGTTCAGGCTTTTTGGAAAAATAAAAGGACATAGTGGTACATGAGCTGCCAAGTTCACTGCCTGCCATGAGAGACATTAGCCATCATATAGACCTGTTAAGTGGTGCCAGCTTTCCTAACAAGGTTGCATACAAGCTTACTCCATAGTAGAATGAAGAAATCAAAACACAAATCCAAGAATTGTTGGATAAAGGACTCATCAGAGAGAGTTTAAGTCCATGTGTTGTTCCTGCATTCTTAGCACCCAAGAAAAGTGGAGAGTGAAGGATGTGTATTGAATCGAGGGCAATCAAGAAAATCATAATCAGGTATAGATTTCCATACCTAGAATAGATGACATAATGGATTGTTTTGGGGGTGCATGTTATTTTTCTAAAATTCATCTCAAAAGTTAATATCACCAGATTAGGATAAGGGAAGTTGATTAATGGAAAACTACCTTCAAGACCAATGCAGGACTATATGAATGGATGGTAATGCCCTTTGGTTTGTCTAATGCTCCTAGCACATTTATGAGAATAATGAATGAGGTTCTAAAGCCTTTTATTGGAAAGTTTTTTGTTGTTTATTTAGATGATATTCTTGTGTTTAGTAAGACAAAGGAGGAGCACTTGCAGCATCTTGACATGGTTTTGCAGATGTTGCATGAGGAGAAGCTGATGATAAACCTTCAAAAGTCTAAATTTATGAAGGAGGAACTAGTATATTTGGGTTTTGTGATATCCAAAGGCACATTGAAGATCTACCCTTCAAAGGTTGATGCCATACTCATTTGGCCAGCTCCAAGATTAGTAGGAGAGGTAAGAAGTTTTCATGGTTTGGCTACCTTTTATAAGAAGTTTATTAAGAATTTCAGCCATATTTGTTCTCCTATTCTTGACACCTTTAAGGGAGATAAGAAAAGAAAGTTTAAATGGACTGAAGAGGCAACAAAAAGTTTTGAATACCTTAAGAAGAGAGTGGCACAACAACCCATATTTGTTTTGCCTAACTTTGACAAAGTCTTTACAATAGAGTGTGATGCTAGTGGAGTAGCCATAGGTGGAGTCCTGAGCTAAGAAGGTAGGCCAATAGCTTTCTTTAGTGAAAAGCTCAATGAGGCCAAGAGGAGGTAATCTTCATATGATTTAGAAGTTTATGCTTTAGTACAATCCCTGAGGAAATGGAGACATTACCTCTTACCCAAAGAGTTTGTAGTCTACACAGACAATCATGTACTGAGTTTCTTGAACAACAAGGAAAAGTTAAGTCAAAGGCATATCAAGTGGGTGGAGTATTTATAGAGTTATACCTTCACAATCAAACATAAGAAGGGCCAAGCAAACAAGGAAGCTGATGCACTGAGTAGAAGATCAGTCCTAGTGCATGAAATACAACTTCAAAGTGCTGGTTTCGAAGCACTAAAGGACATGTATACTATTGATCCAAATTTCAAGGATACCTACTCAATTTGCCACCAATACCAATGTACTTTTCATGAAGAATTTTCTTATTTTATGCTACAAGATGGAGTGTTATTCAAGGGATCTCAATTATGCATCCCTAGATGCTCTATGAGGATAAATCTCATCAGGGAGAAGCACTGTGGAAGTCTTGGTGGACAATTTGGCATAGACAAAACACTTGATCAAGTAAGAAGGTTTTATTTTTTGCCAAAGATGCATACTGACATTAGAAAATTTGTTGAGTCTTGTGGAATTTGTCAAAGAGCCAAGGGCTCTAGTTCCAATGTAGGCTTATATCAGCCTCTTCCAATTCCTAGTAGACCTTGGGAGCATCTTAGTATGGATTTTGTTTTAGGCCTACCCAAAACTTAGAGGGGAGTTGATAGTGTTTTTGTAGTTGTGGATAGATTTAGCAAGATGACACATTTCATTCCATGCAAATGCACTAGTGATGCATCCAACATTGCAAGTTTGTTTTTCAAGGAGATTGTTAGAATTCATGGTCTGCCCCTCACCATTGTCTCAGATAGAGATTCCAATTTTATAGGTCATTTTTGGAGGACCTTATGGAAGAAACTAGGCACAAATCTAACTTCCAGCTCTGCCTATCATCCACAAACAGATGGGCAGAAAGAAGTAGTGAATAGATCATTGGGGAATCTACTTAGATGTCTTAGAAAGGAACATGGATAACAATGGGATCTTGTCATCCCATAGGCAGAGTATGCTTACAATGACTCCATTAATAGGAGCATAGGTAAGAGCCCTTTTGTAGTTGTAAATGGATTGAATCCAAGAGGTATTTTTGAGTTAAGAGATTTAAGAGGAGTAGAGATGATAAGTACTGAAGGAGAGGAGTTTGCTATGGATATGAAAGACATTCATGATCAAGTTAGAGAACAACTCAAGAAGAGTGTTGAAAACTACAAGAAGCATGCCGATTTGAAGAGGAGAAATGTTCAGCTAAAACTGGGAGATTTAGTACTTGCTCATCTCAGGAAAGAGAGGATAATAATGGGATCTTGTCATCCCATAGGCAGAGTATGCTTACAATGACTTCATTAATAGGAGCATAGGTAAGAGCCCTTTTGAAGTTGTATATGGATTGAATCCAAGAGGTATCTTTGAGTTAAGAGATTTAAGAGGAGTAGAGATGATAAGTGCTGAAGGAGAGGAGTTTGTTATGGACATGAAAGACATTCATGATCAAGTTAGAGAACAACTCAAGAAGAGTGTTGAAAACTACAAGAAGCATGCCGATTTGAAGAGGAGAAATGTTCAGCTAAAACTAGAAGATTTAGTACTTGCTCATCTCAGGAAAGAGAGGTTACCTAAGGGTAGATATACTAAGTTGCCGACAAAGAAGATTGGGCCATGTAAGGTGGTCCAAAAGTTTGGTGAGAATGCATATGAGATAGAACTGATGGTAATAGTTTTTCATTGATGTCAAAAGGTATTGGGAGCATTGAGTTGTTGTGCATCTTCTCAAAGTATCATCAAGACTGTAGGACATAGTTTGTCATTTCATAGTTGTTCACTTATGGCAGGAATCAATTAGGAGTTTGGCATCACAAATTTGGATGTTATTGTTACAGGATGTTCATATTGATCCTTGGAGTTATTAGTTTTGGTTTATGATGTTGATCATTGATCATCATCTTCTTTTATGATCATAGGACATGTTTGATCAGGTTGATCACATAAGATATTGATGCTAACTCATTTATGTTGGACTTATATTCTTGATCTTCACAGGAGGACTTGTTTGTGTTGAACTTATATTCTTGATATTCACAGATGTGATCTTCAATCAGGATATCTTCAAGCATGACAAAGTTAAAATGATAAGATTCTATCAGGAGCATCATGATGTTCAATATCCAAGTCAAGAGTTTAAAGCTTATGTTTCAAAAGAGGCTGCATATAAAGGGTTCATGAGCATCATGTGAGAGATCAAGTTGTGTAGACACATGTGATTGGTCATGTGTTCTCAGAGCGGTTTGTAGGTTATAACCTTATGATGTTGCTTTCGCTCATGTTGCGATGATGCTTCACTCATATCAATTCAAATTATGATAAGAGAAGACCCTGATGGAAATATGGCATATAATGTCATTAAATTAAAGATTGTGTAAGAGGTAAATGGTGTGAGAAAAGGAAGATACAGAGAAAGTTTGTAGATGCTTGGTGGTCATGCTTCAAGGTTGATTAGAATGTTATGTTCTTGGTATGCTTGAGTTGAAGCGTGTTTATGATAGTTTCATTTGGTCTGTTTTGGTGACTTGATGCCATTAGCATTATGAGACAATTTAAGGTTATTATGAGAGGGGTATGAAGTTATGTTTCATGACAAAGGATATATCTTTGATGAGAGTATGTCTTTGCAGATTCTTCAACATTTAGTTTTAACATGGTTTGAAGTAATTGATTATGCTAAGGTATTAAAACCCTATGGTTCTAAGTGTTGTTGAAACTCTAAGCTAAGTTGTTAATGCATATTTTAAGCCTAATCTAACTGTCAGTGAACTCCTTACTTTATGATCTATTTTCAAAGTGACCATTGATAGACAGTTATAACTTATATTATTACCTTCTAAAGGGGTCTAAACCATTGTGAAACTGGCCCCATAGATTGTTTTTACTGATGATACAAGTCATCATTATGAGCGAGTGGGCGGTAAATAACAATCAAAGGTTACTTTTAAATGAGTTTTGGGTGCGCTTCACAAGATCGATGGATACAATTCAAACCTGTGCCTTTGCTCCTATGTACTGATTTTGACGGTCTCCCCAGTGTCATCTATCTTATGTAACTGCAGTGACTTGCCTTTTTAAAGTCTATATTTAACCATAAAAAAATTAGTTCGAAGAGATTCTAAAACCAATTTTTTTGTGAAGATTTTCTTTCTTTTTTTGGGCAGCAAAAACAAAGAAAGTTAGAGTTTTATTATTTTAAAAAGGCTATTATTGGAATTTTTTTTAAGATTGAATGTAGAAGAACTTAAAAGTTTTTTTTAAGTTCTATTTTTTTTATGAAGTTCTTTGCAGAGAGAATGAGATTTATTGAAGATACTTTTTTTAATGAGGGAGTTTTCTATTTTATTTCAGAAGTAGATTAAGATTTCAAAGAAGAAGTTGAAAAGTTTTTTTTATGTAGAGATTTTTTGAGAAGAGGATCTGAAGATATTTTTTGTGACAAACTTATTAAAGAGAAGGTGAATAGTTTTATTGGAGGAGATTGATTTTATCTTTGTGAAGATGAAATTGTTTTTGCAGATAGAGATAATGTTTGAAAGAGATTTTATTCTCTCTAAGTGCAAATTTATTATTGTAGAGAAGTTTGATTTTTTCTTTGTAGATAGACAATTTGGTGAAGAGTTATTTTTGCAGATTGAATTTGAAGGGGTTATTGAAGAATTGGAAATACACAGAGGAATATTAAAAGATTTTTCTTTGCAGGAAAAAGTTGAATTTGAAAGGTCTTTTTGTTTGAAATCCATATATATATATACAGATGATGTAAATGGGTTAGTGTACAGATCAATGATGAAATAATTTGAAATGTATGTGAATTAATACGAAAAATTGAAGACAACCTGAATGACACAGATTGAATCAAATCAAGCTGAGATTGACAAAATCATCAGAAAGATAATTGATTGCATTAGGTGAATTAGTATGCAAAGATAATCAGGTGAATTGTTTTTATTGAAGATGAAATGCAGAGGAAGACATTGAGAAGGTATTGTGAATCATGTAATTTGATTATACAGAGATCATGAAATTGATAAGCAGATTGGATTGAATATGATTGCAAATTCAGAGAAGACATGTTGAGTAATGGTCCAAATCAAATTGAGTGGCAATCACTTCTTGCACACTTTGCAGTTTGTTCTGTATTAGGGGTTGGTGCTCCTTGAAGCTGGTGCTTCTAAATGAATTAGGGGTTGTTGCTCCTTGAAGTTGGTTCTTCTAAATGAATTAAGGGTGGTGGTCCTTGAAGTTGGTGCTTCTAAACATTGTAATCAGTGAGATTTTTTATAAAGCCAATGAGGCAGTTTTGGAGTAGTTTTTATACCCTTGGAGGGTTTTCCACTCATGAAAATCTTGTGTCATAATGTATATTGATCTTCTCTATGTGTGTATGATTTACTCATGTGGTTTTGTTCTCTTTCTTCATTCTCAATCATGTCCATATGTGTTTGACAAATCAATGATATCTTTCTCTTTGTGTCTTGAAAGTTAAACTTCGCAAAAAGATTTAAAGATTCACACAATACTGATTCACCCCCCCTCTCAGTGTTGTCCTTGACTCCTACAATTGGTAGAAGAGCACATGTTCCCTTTTGTAGCGTAATCATCTTGGGTAGATCTTGTATGTAGAGTACCATGGGAAAGAAGAATAGAAATAAGGTATTGAATAGAGAAGAGATTGATGCTAATAAAAAAACAAGCCTCAATTAAGACTAGCAGAAAGAATGATCCTAGAGTTAAGAATTTTGATAAAAAGGAAGACTTCAATATGAATGTAAAGAGACAAGAGCTTGGTGAAAATTTTGTTGTTGAGATTGATAATGAAGATGATTATGAGATTGATATGGAAGGTGAGCTCATTTGTCCCCTTGATGAGATCAAAGAACTGAGAATGGAGAATAAAAGGTTAAATTTGCAACTTTAAGAGGAAAAGGAATCCAAGATAAAAATTCTTTCAAATCTTCAAGATGTAGAAAAATAGATAATAGATTTGAAGGCTCAAATTACAGAAGTTAAGAAAATAAAAGAAGATGTCAATAATCAGCTAAAGGTCAAAGAAGTTGATTGTGAAAAGTATGAATCTGAAATAGTCTCTTTAAGAAAGGTGTTAGAAAAGGCTTCCTCTAAGTTGCACAAGAATCTATTATTTAAAAAGAATACTAAAGAAGGAGAGTGTTCCAAAGTCAGAAATCCTCCTGCTACTCCTAAGGAAGACAAGAAGATAACAAAAGATAAAGCTCCTGATGATGCAAGAGAATGAACAAATAGACCTCCACCTGTTAGGCAATACCATTCCATAAGGTATAATTATTCTCAGTTTCAATGATATTGTTATTCTTGTCATATCTATGGTCATAGAGCTAGAGATTGTAAGACTTATGCCATAAATAATGTTGAGTGGCATAAGAACAAAAGTTTTTCTAGAATGACAAATAAGAGTTCTAATACAATATGTTACCATTGTAACCAAGTTGGTCACATAGAAAGAGACTGTTGGATGCATGGAAGATATGATTATGGAATTACTTTTGGCATGTCAAAGAGATATGATTCCCTTACTTCTCTAATTGGTTATAATGTCACATGCTTTAAGTGTCATAATCTTTGGCATAAGGCACAGTTTTGCAGGAATAGTGTGAAGAAATCTAGTGCAGACACCTTGAATAAAGAAAAGAAAAGTTTTATATAGGTTTGGAAAAGAAAACAAAGTCAGGACAAGAAGGATCCTAAACTTGTGCATCTTGCACAAGTTACATCATTAGTTGGATAACTGAGAGCATGAAGTGAGGGGGAGTTATTCATGTTCTATCAAGTATCCCCAAAAGGTTTGAGGAAGAAGATCATTTGATGTTTATCAATTTGATGAGCTTGTTTTGTTGGTTTTGGATTTATCTTTGATAATGTTTGACAATGATATAGGTGATCAGTGGTTTGTAATATGATGTTCAATGGTTCAAAGCACAAAGAGTTTGATAGTGTTGAGAGATTTGGTTTATAAATGATCCTATTCATATTTTGTTCATAGCATGTTGTTACTAACAATGGTTGAGTTGTTATGATGTTGCAGTTCAATGGGATCTTGTTATTGAAAAGTATTGGTTGTCATGGCAAAGAGCTTTAGTTGTTTCAAAGAGCTCTTATCAGATTTGGCTAAATTAAAGAAGTCAATTCATAACACTTTTCTCTGCATTGTGTTTTGCAAAGTGGTGTTATAGGAAGTACTTGATGGTGAAATTAGTTTGTTGATGAATAGTCTTGATGGGCTGATTTATATTATAAAGTCAAGAGGTGTTAGTTCATGTTGATTATAATATATATTAGAATTGACATTGTTGCAAAGTGTTGTTATAGGAAGAGCTTGATGGTGAAGGTTGTGCAATCTTGATAGGCTGATTTGTATAATGGATCTTGGGTATTCTCAAGAAGTTCTCTTCAAACGTTAGCATGTGTTGGTTGAGGAAGTTGAAAATGAAAGAAGTCAACTGATTTGTTTTTTCATAAGTATTGAATCTTATAGGTGATTTGGAGATAGTATTTCACTTGTTTCATTGATGATCTTCCTCACTAATATGTTTCAGATAGAGTTCTTCAAGTTATGACATTGATGGTGATATCTTGTATTTCATTAGAGGAAGTTAAAGGTATGTCTTGAATCAACAATAGCAGATTGTTATCATCATAAATCATTCTTGTTCAAAGGTTAACCAAAGTTTATGTCTTCAAGGTGCTCATAATGCAATGTGATTATAATTGTTATGATCATGCTATAACATCTTTCAGTGGAGTTGTTCTCAGGGGGAGTTAGTTCAAGCTTTGTCATCAGATGTCAAAATGGGGGAGAAAGAAAAATTGCATCATAAAGTTTTTCCATCAATGACAAAGGGGGAGATTGATGGTGATTGTTTGTCATTGATGTCAAAAGGTATTGAGAGAATTTAGTTGTTGTGCATCTTCTCAAAGTATCATCAGGACTGCATGACATAGTTTTTCATTTCACAGTTGTTCACTTATGGCAGGAATCAATCAGGAGTTTGGCATCATAAATTTGGATGTTATTGTTGTAGGATGTTCATATTGATCCTTGGAGTTATCAGTTTTTGTTTATGATGTTGATCATTGATCATCATCTTCTTTTATGATCATAGGACTTGTTTGATTAGGTTGATCACATAAGATATTGATGCTAAGTTGTTTATGTTGGACTTATATTATTGATCGTCATAAGAGGACTTGTTTGTGTTGAACTTATATTCTTGATCTTCACAGATGTGGTCTTCAATCAGGATATCTTCAAGCATGACAAAGTTGCAATGATAAGATTCTATAAGGAGCATCATGATGTTCAATATCCAAGTCAAGAGTTTGAAGCTTATGTTTCAAAAGAGGCTACATATAAAGGGTTCATGAGGATCATGTGAGAGATCAAGTTGTGTAGACACATGTGATTGGTCATGTGTTCACATAACGGTTTGTAGGTTATAACCTTATGATGTTACTTTCCCTCATGTTGTGATGATGCTTCACTCATATCAATTCAAATTATGATCAGAGAAGACCCTGATGGAAATATGGTATAAAATGTCATTAAATTAAAGATTGTGTAAGAGGTAAATGGTGTGAGCAAAGGAACATATAGAGAAAGTTTGCAGATGCTTGATGGTCATGCTTTAAAGTCTCATGCTTCAAGGTTGATCAGAATGTTATGTTCTTGGTATGCTTGAGTTGAAGTGTGTTTATGATGGTTTCATTTGGTCTCTTTTGATGACTTGATGTTATTAGCATTATGAGACAATTTAAGGTTATTATGACAAGGCTATGAAGTTATGTTTCATGACAAAGGATATATCATTGATGACAATATGTCTTTGCAGATTCTTCAACATTCAGTTTTAACATGGTTTGAAGTAATTGATTATGCTAAGGTATTAAAACCCTATGCTTCTAGTTGTTGTTGAAACTCTAAGCTAAGTTGTTAATGCATATTTTAAGCCCTAATCTAACCATCAGTGAACTCCTTTCTTTATGATCTATTTTCAAAGTGACCCTTGATAGAAGGTTATAACTTATATTATTACTTGATAAAGGGGTCTAAAACATTGTGAAACTGGCCCCATAGATTGTCTTTACCAATGATACAAGTCATCATTATGAGCGAGTGGGCGGTAAATAACAATCAAAGGTTACTTTTAAATGAGTTTTGGATGCACTTCACAAGATCGATGGATACAATTCAAACCTATGCCTTTGCTCTTGTGTACTGATTTTGACGCTCTCCCAAGTGTCATCTGTCTTATGTAACTGCAGCGACTTGCCTTTTTAAAGGCTATATTTAACCATAAAAAAAATCAGTTCAAAGAGATTCTAAAAGAAATTTCTTTGTGAAGATTTTCTTTCTTTTTTTTGGGCAGCAAAAACAAAGAAAGTTGGAGTTTTATTATTTAAAAAGGCTATTATTGGAATTTTTTTAAAGAGTGAATGTAGGAGTCAAAAGTTTTTTTTATGTTCTATTTTTTTTGAAGAAGTTCTTTGCAGAGAGAATGGGATTTATTGAAGATAATTTTTTTAATGAGGGAGTTTTCTATTTTCTTTCAGAAGCAGATTAAGATTTCAAAGAAGAAGTTGAAATTTTTTTTTTATGTAGAAATTTTTTGAGAAGAGGATCTGAAGATATTTTTTATGAGAAATTTATTGAAGAGAAGGTGAAAAGTTTTATTGGAGGAGATTGATTTTATTTTTATGAAGATGAATTTGTTTTTGCAAATAGAGATAATGTTTGAAAGAGATTTTATTCTCTCTAAGTGGAAATTTTTTATTGCAGAGAAGTTTGATTTATTCTTTGTACATTGACAATTTGGTGAAGAGTTATTTTTGTAGATTTAATTTGAAGGGGTTATTGAAGAATTGAAAATACACAGAGGAATATTAAAAGATTTTTCTTTGCAGGAAAAAGTTGAATTTGAAAGGTCTTTTTGTTTGAAATCCATATATATATATATATATATATATATATATATATATATATATATATATATATATATATATATATATATATATATATATATATATATATATATATATATATACATATACATATGATGTAAATGGGTTAGTGTGTAGATCAATGATGAAATAATTTGAAATGGATGTGAATTAATACAAAAAATTGAAGATAACCTGAATGACACAAATTTAATCAAATCAAGCAGAGATTGACAAAATCATCAGAAAGACAATTGATTGCATCAGGTGAATTGTTTTTATTGAAGATGAAATGCAGAGGAAGACATTGAGAATGTATTGTGAATTAGGTAATTTGATTATATAGAGATCATGAAATTGAGAAATAGATTGAATTGAATATGATTGCAAATGCAGTGAAGACATGTTGAGTAATGGTACAAATCAGATTTACTGGTAATCACTTCTTGCACACTTTGCAATTTGTTCTGTATTAGGGGTTGGTGCTCCTTGAAGCTGGTGCTTCTAAATGAATTAGGGGTTGGTGCTCCTTGAAGTTTGTGCTTCTAAACATTGTAATTAGTGAGATTTTTTATAAAGCCAGTGAGGTAGTTTTGGAGTGTTTTTTCAAGCGCTGGAGGGTTTTCCTCGTGAAAATCTTGTCTCATAATGTCTATTGATCTTCTTTGTATGTGTATGATTTACTCATGAGGTTTTGTTCTCTTTCTTCATTCTTAATCATGTGCATATGTGTTTGAAAAATCAATGATATCTTTCTCTTTGTGTCTTGAAAGTTAAAGTTTGCAAACAGATTTGAAAATTCGCACAACACTGATTCACCCCCCCTCTCAGTGTTGTCCTTGACTCCTACAAGAACTCCCTCATGGAGTTGCTATCTCACCTATCTTTGATATAGCTGACTTATATCCTTTAAAGGGATCTATGGATCCAGGTATAGGTGTTCATGAAAGTGATGATGCTGATTAGATTCAAGATCTTCCTCTTGCTACACCAGTCAAACTTGAAGCCATTCTAGATACCAAAGAAGTCAAAAGGACAAGACATAAGGTCTATAATGAGTACTTGGTGAAGTGGAAAGGTCTTCCTCATGAAGATACCACTTGGATGATAGCTGAGGACATTGAGAAACATGGCACTACTATGACTGATCTAATTTCAGGAGGTGCCTAAACTTCTTTCTCCTGGGGTGTATGGTGTAGGACACTATAGCATGACTTAGTCAAATTACTTGTTCCTAGTCATTATTTTTGGTTGCAATGGTCTCATTAATAGAGACATGGGGTTTTGGGTTTAAAATTAATATAATAAAGCCATTTTCATGGCATTACTTGTAGTGGGGTCATAATTTATGATTTTGAGTTATTTTTCCCAAGCCCACATATGTAGTGGGACTGTTATTTTTGGGACAACAGTTTTATTTCCATTTTGCATGGCTTTTCCATGATGGAAGTGGATGTAAATCATAGTTTCTATCTTTGTAATTGGGTAATGCATTAAAATATGCATAGTGTGGTTGAATGAAGAGATCATGTATTTTTTTAGGAGAAGAATAATATAAAAGTTCACTATTTTCTTCAATTCTTTTGGACTGTTTTCTTACTATTTTTATGCCTGGTACTAGACTGTACGACATAGTCATGTGCTCAAATGCATGAAAATTGAAAGCATATGGAGTAACCTTCCATTTGAGTCTGATAGGTAGTCTTGACATTTGGGTTGAGCCATTTTCTTAAACATTTTGTTGTTGCTGCATTTTTACTATTTTTTGTTGTTTATCCACTTCCCATAAAACCGTACAGTGTTGTCATGGACCCAAATGCATTCGGTGGAGTAATATCATAAGTGAAATTTCATAATAATCTAGTTGGGCAAATTTTCATTGCTGAAGAAGGATCTTGTAAATGTTTTTTAGATTTTGCTCTTTTAGCTAGGGTTTTTGAGGGTTTTAGAGGGATTTGAAGAATTGACGGGTATCTAATCCATTCCACCTATACCAAAGCCCAAAAATGGATGGATTGACTCTTATTATGATGGTTTCAATTGACTCTTGTTTTCTAGAAGCAAGGCATGGCTGGAGTGAGTTCATTGGTACAATCTAGTCCCAATATCTCCATGTATTGGGCACTTGTAAGCTTGGAGAAGGAGGGTTCAAGTGGGACAGTAGCTTGGATTGACCCAAGGCCCAAAATTTGCATAGACACACCTTTCCTAGCATGAGTAATGCAGTAGAGAAAAGTGCAAAGGCCAAGAACAAGTTCAGAGTCATTGTAGTGTGTGGAAGAGGCCTAATTAGGCTTGTTGTAGTAGAAGACAACCCTATTTTTAGGCTTGTGTTGTAAAGGAACCTCCATTACATGTTGGATATGTCATGAATCATCAAAATGTGTATCTAAAAACAATATTCTTTCATGGGTTTGATCTTTCCCCTACAAATTATGCTCTAAAAACATCTTTATAAGGGCTACAAGACAAAGATGCCAATTGTGAATAACAATATAACGATTGTGTTACTAAGTTCCTTGGTGAATTCCATAGGTGTCTATTCATCATATTGAGTTGGCCTAGGTGTAGTTGAGGGTCAAAAGTTTTGTTAAAATATCTACTCTTCATTTTGTTGCATTGCTCACTCTTGGCAGCCATGATACTTAAGGAAACAAAATAGTCACATTAGGACAGTGTACTAGTTGGTCTCTTTGGTCTTCTTGATTTGCCTTGGTTAGATATAAATCAATCATTTTGAAGAAGATTTCTATTTGTTCTAAAGGTGTTGGTCAATTTTCCATGCACTCTTCTTATGTTGAATTACTTTCCAAGCCTTGAAATGATCATGGGACTAAGAAGGCAGCCAGAATCATACTATTCCAATCAAGATAATAGTCCTATGAATAGTGACAGTATTCGTTGCTCTACATCAGGTCTTCATATGACCAAGCAAAGACATGTTTGTATTTCCTTAGTAAGGATATTAACATTGCCCTGATGTGTTTCTAGATATCAGAAGATCCAAACATGGTGTGCAAAATAAAAAAGGATATGTATGGTCTCAAACAAGCTCCTAGGGTTTGGTATGCAAGATTAGAGAAGTACTTACTTTAGAAGGTCTTTAAAAAGGGTACTACATATAGTAATCTTTATATAAAGGAAGAAGGAGACATGATTTTGATATTTGCAATATATGTTGATGACATCATTTTTTGCGGAGATGATCATATGTGTAAAAGGTTTGCAGAGGAGATGCAAAAAGTGTTTGAGATGTCCATTATTAGTGAAATGTCTTTCTTACTTGGGCTTTAAGTTTTCCCAGCTAGATGGTGGTATCTTTATTTGTCAAGATAACTATGTCAAATAATTGTTGAAGAAGTTTGGTATGGAGGATTCAAAACCAGTGAGTACTCCCATGGTCACTGGATGTCACTTGAGAAAAGATGATGAGTCTGTGTAGGTGGATCAGACTATCTATAGGTCTATGATTGGAGCATTGTTCTACTTGACTGTTGCTAGACCTGACATTATGCACTCAGTATGTGTGGTTACTAGCTATCAAGCCAAGCCTAAGCAAATGTAATACCCCACCATGCAACCCTAGAGTTAATTCAACTAACACACTACAAAGGCAGAAATATTTTTGTTTCTTTTCAGAATTAATGGTACAAAAATATAACATAGTCTGTTATAAAAAGTTAACTAACATCACTAGGGGAAAACATGACCGCATTATTGAAAATAAGCAAAATTCAACCATATACAAAACTCAATTAAATTATATTTAATTACATGATTTAATTACAAATCACTAACATGATCTGCTAATAGCCACGATTGTTCTAAATCTGAAAGAGTACAGACATACGCACAAAGAAGTAATGTCTACCCCATAATGAACTTAGCAGGAGGTTAAGATTTCAATATACATACTTTATCATAGAAAATCAACATCAAAAAGATAATCAAACACTTATTACTTTCCATTACATCAATATAGATAAGTAGGCCATAATCATTTTTCTTTGTACCCATAGAGACAAATAAACCTTAACAATTTTCCTTTACCTCTATAGAGACAAATGACAAGAATTAAATTTCCTTTTACATCCATAGCAATAGAGAACTATGATTAATTTTATTTTACATGGTTAGAGATAAATGACAATAATTAATTAATTTACACCCATAGAGGTAAATAAACATTATTTATTTTCTTTTACATCTAATAGGGATTATTAAGCAATAATTATTCTCCTTCACATTGTTAGGGATAATTAAACATCATTTATTTTTCTATACATTCATAAAGATATTTAACAATAATTTCTTTTCATATGAATCAATAAGGATAGAAGTACTATAATTGTTTTTCTTTAAATCCATAGAGATAATTATACGTTACTTATTTTTCCTATATATGTACCCTTAGAAAAATAATAAACAGTATTTAACCTTCTGAGTACATAAAGGAGATAGAAAACATTAGTCACCTTCCTATTCAACGAAAAGCAAATAAATAAGCAATATCTAAATTGTCAAGTACATCAAAGAGATAAATTATACATCCATTACTACCCTACACATCAATTGAAATAATTAAGCAACATTTAATTTTCTGAGTACATCGAGGAGATAATTATACATTAATTATTTCTTTGAAATATACAGATAACCAAAATAATAACGATAATCATTTTTGCTTTTCAAAAATAGATAGAGGCAACAACCATAAGGTAATTAACCATCAAGGTCAGAGTACATCGAAATGATACAACACTATAATCTCATCGATTCTCCGGAAGGACGCCGGAATGGGACCAAAGGGAGATGCTGTCCACCACCCATCCAAATTGCCATCATTGAGCGCAATGGATGTCCATTCACCCTAGGCACCCCCGAGCTATGGAGAGGGGATCATGGAACCACTTCTGACATGTCCAAAATTCACACAAAGGGTTTCACATGGAACACCAAGCCTTAACGACATAAAGTAAGACCCAACCACATTCAAACCCGACATAGCCAATGAGAGGGATACAGACACCCATGGTCAAACAAAAATACCCCCTAAATACATGAAGCTCTTATTTTACTAAAAATTATTCTAAACACAAGTAAAGAGAAGGAAACATGTTAATTAATATTTTAGTTGCATGTGGATAAAATAAAAAGGGAGCTATCATGTTATATCATAGAGGACAAGGTTTGGCACTTACGTACCAGAAATACACACACAACAATACACATACCTCAAATCTACTAACATACATCAACATACATACCCAAGGGAAGCATAATAATGACAGGAGTCTCACTGAACCCCCTGATATCAACTATTCCTTTTATACAAGGGAACCCCATACAAGGACTATCGATTAAGGGTTGCTATCACCTCGAGGTACAAGAAGATATCCATCTATGCCCTAAACATTACTTCACTAAAACAACTATTCAAAAGAAGGAATAAATTTACAAAACAATCCCATTTGTCCGCTACTAGTAAGGAGGAGCATTTTATTTCTTAAACACCAACCTATGAGAGTATACTAAGATTGGAGATTTTACGACACTCAAAGGCCCCTATACTACCGGGACAATAACCTAGTCTACATTTAATTACAAACATAAATAAAGGTTCCTACTCAATCCTGAATATCCCACCCTTTCTACTACTAAAGAGAAGAGCGCAACAATTATTTCATGGTTTGCATTTAGACCCAATACCAAGCCTCTCAATTAAAATTAATAATAGTTATATCTCTCTGCTAAGTTTGTTTTTCTATAAGCATTATTGGCAATATTGATGGATCGAGAAGGATTTTAAGAGCGCAAGGTAAGGGAAGGGAGTGCGAGGAATACCATATTTCAAGAACCTGTCAGAGGAAGTCAAAAAGCCTCTCAAATGGCGATGCCCTCAGCCTAAATCTTCTGAGCTCTTTGGGCCCTCGAGTAACATCCACAAGGGTCAGTCTCTAATCCACCCAACAAGCAAGATGTCTATAGCAGCAGTGATCCCAATAGGGTGAAAGAAATGACTAGCGCTGCACCGTGAATAGTCTATGGGACGCCAAAGCCATAACTACTGTCTGATGTAGGCTTTGAGTGCACAATAAGTTAAATGTGCATAGCAAGTTCAAATTTGCTGTGCTGCAGCTTCTTTCGGAGGGTGGATAACACAGTGGCATGTATAGTGGCGGCCACTCCCACCAACTCGTGGTCACCCTCTAGTCTTTCACCCTCCATTAACACACCTCCCATACCTCCCATCACCTTCGCCACCCTCCCTACGAGCCACCATCTCTACCTCCTCTTCCATTCAAATCACTGTTTGACTCATGACCTCACCTCCATGTAGCACGCCTCCTTCTTTCTCTCTTATTTATTTATTTTTTTAACTTCCAGTTGTCTTTTTTGATTATCCTTATCAAAATAGTAGAACGAATCCCCCTATCTTTGAGAGTGAGGGTGCAAATGAGACCGGACATTCCCCCTCTGAGGACAGCCACGTGTGGGTCATTGTTCAGAGGAGTGGCGAAATTAACTTGCTCTTGGATAAACGACTTGCGAATTCTTCTACTTCTGGAAGAGCCGTTTGACTTCTTGACGTCGGCCTGGTTTTGCTTTCGATTCCCCTGACCCCCATGGCTCTAGTTTTTTCTTCACGTATTTAGCTTCTTTTTTCTTTGAGTTGTTATTTGGTTTAGACGCATTGCTGGAACATCTGACAGCCATTCTTCCAGACCGACTAATTGCACAACCCCCTTCTCTCCGTAAGCCTCATTCCACCAAAATCAAACCACCTTATCTGCTACTCGATTCCCAAAAAAAATCCCCACCTAATGCCAATGTGTTTGCTATGTACACATGCAACTTTCAAAGCATGTTCGGACATGTTGGCCCCTCCATCCTCCAATTTTTCCATCTGAATATCTTTTGCTGCCATCCAAAATCAATTGCCCCCTGACCATTCCTCCGAAGGGTGAAAATTATATCAGGCTTAAAAAAAAATGACTATATCATAGAAGAATCCCAAGGAAATCTCCATCGAGCCTTGGTTTCCTTTTCAAAGCATTGGTCTAGTAATAAAGAAAGGATTGCCAACTACGAGATGTTTGGGAAGGCATTTGTCTATTGCTGGAGCTCCAACTAACATGTTTAATAAATTTTAATGCCCGTCATGGGGGTTCAAGACTAGACAAGAGCATTTGCTTTTGTGAGATTTATGAGGCAGCATGCTAGTGAAGTTTGGTGGCATCAAGGATGTATTAAGATCAATCAAATCAGCTATAAATAAAGTTTAGCTATGACAAGAGATAAGGTTAAGCTCACTAAAATGACTCTTAGTTTCCTCGACTATTACCTTCAAAATAACCTCCAAATCTATCTCAAACAATATCAAGCAACCTTATCGAAGACATAATTTTTTTTGCCAATCAAACAACATCAAGTATCCTTGTCAAAGTATATAAATCTTTCCCCAAACAGAAAATCCCATGGATTAAAAAGGATCTTGATGGCTGCATGGCCAAATTTAGGCATTATGCTTAAACAATACAACCAATATTTTAAAGAAGATCGGGATCACCAGAGTTGAGATTTTGGACAACCATCCACGTTAAAATATGATTATAATTATACTTATATATTTGGTTTAAATATAATTTTTCTATTACTAAGGTATGTAATAATATTTTAAGGGCACCTTCGAAAGGATAACTGTCATACAAAAATAATTGCTCCACAAACGAGACCAACCATCAAATTAGAGGACGGATCCCAAGTATAGGATTATGATGTCATAAAATTATAATGGCTTATATAATTAATTAACTTGGGCCTAAATTTAGTGGCCACAAAGTGGCGTTTACACGTTTTGCCGTAAAATACAATTTACAAATTAAAAGAGATTGAAACACAAGAAAGGAGGCATACTAAAAGAGAGATTGCCAAAATCTATAATATTAAGATTATATATATATATATATATATATATATATATGCTTGGTCTTTCAATGATTTTATTGATATCACAGTATGTTATAGTATCTTAAGGCAAATATTGAATAAATAGTTGTCTTACGAGAATTTCTTGACAGCCAAGGTCGACTACCTAATAAATGCCATCTTTAAAGCATTAATAGATTTAAATGAAAAGGTGCATATCCCAACTAAGTTAAAATTACCACTAGACTAGCTAATCTAACTATTTTCTCATAACTCCAACCCTATTTTAACTCGCAATCTTAACAAAAGTCACAACATTACGTAAAAAAAATGCAAGGATACAGTCATTAAGCAAATACGAACTCTCATGAAATCATGAAAGGTAAAGGCAACCACCTCCTAGGAGGTGTAAGAGAACAAAAGGATGGAAAGAGACTTCATGCAAGCCATACCCATGCCAAGACACAACACTATACAGTTTGACATGTACGACGCATGGATTTCAAAACTCACAATGATTCCGGTTAGAGGGAAGGAGGATGAACAAGGGCACTAGATTGTCAATTCAAGACTAAAATCGAATGAGATAAGCTATCGACATACCCCAAGAATGAGGGGTCAAACACTCGACCGAAGGGCTAGATACCGTGAGGTGGCCCAAGGGTTTAAGCGGTTCCATGTGTCCTCCTCCACATCCTCCCATTGGTCAATACCTGCATAAGGATATCCTGTACACTCAATTTGGAACATCAAATCTCATAATGAAATCATAGCCAAAGCAACTTTAATAAACTAACTATTAATGAGGATGCATAGCCTAGCTAGGTACATACCATCATATAATTATCTCATACAATAATCAACTCATTTCATCATCTAGTCTAGAACTGTAAAATGAACTGATATGTACCAGTGAAACAAGGGTAGGCCTTACATACTACCCCCTAGGAAGTGACTTACTCTGGGAAGTCATCAAGAGGAGGTCGGAACATTTTCCTGAACTTCTTTGCATTAGACAAGGTAAGTACAAAAGATAACATATGCAATAAAGAACTCTTCACAAGAAAATAAAGCATGTTAACTAAATGTTACAAATGCATAATTCTTTTCACAAAACATGTTCTATGGAATTAAACTCAGCACAACTACTCTCAGGATCATCAATCATCTACACACATGTATCGAGAAAATTCACACATCGTTTAACATGTTTATATAGAAATCATCAAATCATATGCAAATACACCAAGTGTAGAGCTTACACAAATCCCACATTTTCATACATCCACATTACAGGAATTAACTTCACAAGGCTCACATAAAGGTTTAGGGGGATGTCATAGTCTCATCATAGAACCAAGTAACCAATAACCAATGCCAAGTGACCAAAGATCCAAGAACCAGGTAGAATGATGGTCTCAGGGCCATGCGCCTGGGGGCCTCACCATACATTCCCACAATGGCCTACCTCTTGTTTGGATAAGGGGTTTAGCCTCCAAGAGATAGCCAACTTAAGAACAAGATCACTAGGAAGGTAAGTGGATAATGACCAGCCCATACTAGTCCACACCTACTCCCATCCTCATAAGTTTCCCACATCTGCTTCCTTATATACACTCCACCAGAGGTCGCTCCATCGACATGGTGAGAAGAACAACACAACACAAGACCAGCACTAGAAAATAGAAGGAACCTAGCTTACCCAACATAAATATCTAGAAAAGCCAAGAGGAGAAGTCTCCAAAACCCAAATTAGAATAAATAAAAAAATGAATAAATGCACGCAATTTCAATCATTAAAACAACGTAACCATAGGAGTTACGCGAAAAAGGAAGAATCAAAGGTTGTGGCTAATCTACTTTTAGACAAGATAAAATAACATGGCTGGTCCTCACAACCAAGATAGAAAAAGGTCACCAAACAACTGAAAGAAATATTCGCAATCCAAGAAAGTGCACATTACATCACTACATGACTAACATTAATGCACTAATAAGGAAGGAGGGAAACACGGTCACTACATGTGTTATGCAAACACAACCAATGCAATAACATCATGTAGGTAAATGCACCTTCACGTACTCTTACGTGGAATCATGCCCCTCTCAAAGGTAGCACGTTAATAGTAAATAATATCGTGTCCTTCTCAAAGGTACACGTAATCATAATGTAATGTCTCTCAGATGTTACACATCCACTCAAATAAAATACCAAGGATTATAATACACCTGCACAAAGTAGCATGGCCTTGAGCAAATTACATGCCCATACCAAAACATAACCAAGATCTCAAGTTAGATGTCATTAGTACTGTCAAGGAATTAGAGCATGATAGGATAGCACTATTGGCCTTTCAAAGGTCCATTCTCTAAGGAGAAGTAGGGGGTACTCTGGCATAGGAAGGTATGGTTGGTTGGGTAATCCCAATCCAATGCCACAACATGTCACCATAGCTTCCTAAGTTCTTCCTCTCCTCTACTTAACTCCACACATGGAAGGTCTCCAACTCCAAGGTTGGACCTTACAGGGTGTACAACAAGCAGCCACACAAGCATGACTCCACCATAATTGTAGTAATACACTCAACCCATGGATGGATACCCAGTATCACAAGCTCATGAGTACACTAAGCATGTACGGGATAATCACAACACATAGAAAGTATGCATAACATGATATTCACATCCACAAGGTAACACTTAACATAGGTTTTCCTCTATTGTTCATTACATAGTGAAGAACAACTTTCATACACAAGGTCGCATAATTATTTACCATAAGGATATATAAGGAATCTACAAAACCTCATTTAAAATTAACCTTTATGAGGCCTAAAAGAATCCAAGTAAAAGTTTAAGTCCTTACTTTAGTATTTAACCCAAAGATGCCCAACCATTATCTTCACACAAGCATGTGCAACTTGATACCGAATTCACATAAGAACAATGTTATAAAATGCAATTTTCCCATTATGGAAGTGTTTTACAAAAAAAAAATAGTCACCAAACACACAATACACCCATGTATCTTTTCGAGAACATAAATCATTTCTTAGCAATTACCACGCACAAGACTCATTTTTACCCCTATCTTTCTTAATATTTTACAATTAATACAAGGCATATAAGGAAATCACACTCACAATGATATGAACTCATAATGTCAAGGTAAGGTCCATTTCATGCAATCTTTTCTAGTTATCAATCCAATGGAGACAATGCAAACTTCCAAAGATAGCAAGGGTTAGGAATTCAATAAGTATGCCATTCAACATCATGATAAACATACGTCAAGTTCACAAGGCAAGAACAAATCAAAGAGGGATTAAGATGCCACTACTCTCCACAAAATTACACAAGCCCGACGAAGGGTCCATCAAAACCCTCACCACCTAGACCCAATGACTCGAGAGGATAGTCAACCAGGAGGAACACAACTACCACAAAACAACAGCGAAAGACTTCGAGAATCATGTGGCAAGGCCATCATGATGACAACAAGAGGATGGATATTCCTTCAAGGTGAAGGTTAGTTGACAAACCACAACCTCGCTCTCCCATGGCTAGATGAAGTAGGACAAGGGTCAACCTTACTCAACCCACTCCATAACGGCCCAACATCATGCAAACCCAGAGCTCCCAATGTTGAAACATGGGCTCTGATACTAGTGTAATGCCCCACCATGCAACCCTAGAGTTAAGTCAACTAACACACTACAAAGGCAGAAATATTTTTTTTCTTTTTAGAATTAACAGTACAAAAATATAACATAGTCTGTTATAACAAGTTAACTAACATCACTAGGGGAAAACATGACCACATTATTGAAAATAAGCAAAATTCAACCATATACAAAACTCAATTAAATTATATTTAATTACATGATTTAATTACAAATCACTAACATGATTTGCTAATAGCCACGATTGTTCTAAATCCAAAAGAGTACACACATACGAACAAAGAAGTAATGTCTACCCCATAATGAACTCAGCAGGAGGTTAAGATTTCAATATACATACTTTATCATAGAAAATCAACATCAAAAAGATAATCAAACACTTATTACTTTCCATTACATCAATATACATAAGTAGGCCATAATCATTTTTCTTTGCACCCATACAGATAAATAAACCTTAACAATTTTCCTTTACCTCTATAGAG
Organism: Cunninghamia lanceolata; assembly: GCA_027924645.1. Taxonomy (NCBI): domain Eukaryota; kingdom Viridiplantae; phylum Streptophyta; class Pinopsida; order Cupressales; family Cupressaceae; genus Cunninghamia; species Cunninghamia lanceolata. The sequence goes on from BSBN01000246.1 coordinate 2,517,512, forward strand.
ACAAATGACAAGAATTAAATTTCCTTTTACATCCATAGCAATAGAGAACTATGATTAATTTTATTTTACATGGTTAGAGATAAATGACAATAATTAATTAATTTACACCCATAGAGGTAAATAAACATTATTTATTTTCTTTTACATCTAATAGGGATTATTAAGCAATAATTATTCTCCTTCACATTGTTAGGGATAATTAAACATCATTTATTTTTCTATACATTCATAAAGATAATTAACAATAATTGCTTTTCATATGAATCAATAAGGATAAAAGTGCTATAATTGTTTTTCTTTAAATCCATAGAGATAATTATACGTTACTTATTTTTCCTATATATGTACCCTTAGAAAAATAATAAACAGTATTTAACCTTCTGAGTACATCAAGGAGATAGAAAACATTAGTCACCTTCCTGTTCAGCGAAAAGCAAATAAATAAGCAATATTTAAATTGTCGAGTACATCAAAGAGATAAATTATACATCCATTACTACCCTACACATCAATTGAAATAATTAAGCAACATTTAATTTTCTGAGTACATCGAGGAGATAATTATACATTAATTATTTCTCTGAAATATATAGATAACCAAAATAATAACGATAATCATTTTTGCTTTTCAAAAATAGATAGAGGTAACAACCATAAGGTAATTAACCATCGAGGTCAGAGTACATCGAAATGATACAACACTATAATCTAATCGATTCTTCGGAAGGATTGCAGAATGGGACCAAAGGGAGATGCTGCCCACCACCCATCCAAATTGCCATCATTGAGTGCAATGGATGTCCATTCGCCCTAGGCACCCCCGAGCTATGGAGAGAGGGGATCATGGAACCACTTCTGACATGTCCAAAATTCACACAAAGGGTTTCACATGGAACACCAAGCCTTAACCACATAAGTAAGACCCAACCACATTCAAACCTGACACAGCACTATGGGAAGTGACTCGACAAGACTAAATAGCCAATGAGAGGGATATAGACACCCATGGTCAAACAAAAATACCCCCTAAATACATGAAGCTCTTATTTTACTAAAAAATATTCTAAACACAAGTAAAGAGAAGGAAACATGTTAATTAATATTTCGGTTGCATGTGGATAAAATAAAATGGGAGCTATCATGTTATATCATAGAGGACAAGGTTTGGCACCTACGTACCAAAAATACACACACGACAATACACATACCTCAAATATACTAACATACACTAACATACGTACCCAAGGGAAGCATAATAATGACGGGAGTCTCAATAAACCCCCTGATATCAACTATTCCTTTTATACAAGGGAACCCCATACAAGGACTATTGATTGAGGGTTGCTATCACCTCGAGGTACAAGCAGATATCCATCTATGCCCTAAACATTACTTCACTAAAACAACTATTCAAAAGAAGGAATAAATTTACAAAACAATCCCATATGTCTGCTACTAGTAAGGAGGGGCATTTAATTTCTTAAACACCAACCTACGAGAGTATACTAAGATTGGAGATTTTACGACACTAAAAGGCCCCTATACTACCGGGACAATAACCCAGTCTACATTTAATTACAAACATAAATAAAGGTTCCTACTAATCCCAAATATCCCACCCTTTCTGCTACTAAAGAGAAGAGCGCAACAATTATTTCATGGTCCGCATTTAGACCCAACACCAGGGCTCTCAATTAAAATTAATAATAGTTATATCTCTCCACTAAGTTTGTTTTTCTATAAGCGATATTAGCAATATTGATGGATCAAGAAGGATTTTAAGAGCGTAAGGTAAGGGAAGGGAGTGCGAGGAATACTGTATTTCGAGAACATGGCAGAAGAAGTCGAAAAGACTCTCAAATGGTGATGCCCTCAGCCTAAATCTTCTGAGCTCTTTGGGCCCTTGAGTAACATCCACAAGGGTCAGTCTCCAATCCACCCAATAAGCAAGATGTCTATAGCAGCGGTGATCCCAATAGGGTGAAAGAAATGACTAGCACTGCACCGCGAATAGTCTATGGGACGCCAAATCCATAACTGCTATCTGATGTAGGCTTTGAGTGCACAATAAGTGAAATGTGCATAGCAAGTTCAAATTTGCTATGCTGCAGCTTCTTTCAGAGGGTGGATAACACAGTGGCATGTATAGTGGCGGCCACTCCCACCAACTCGTGGTCACCCTCCAGTCTTTCACCCTCCACTAACACACCTCCCGTACCTCCCATCACCTTCACCACCCTCCCTGCGAGCCACCATCTCCGCCTCCTCTTCCATTCAAATCACTATTTGACTCATGACCTCGCCTCCATGCAGCACGCCTCCTTCTTTCTCTCTTATTTTTTTTTCTAACTTCTAGTTGTCTTTTCTAAATATCCTTATCAAAATAGTAGAACAAATCCCCCTATCTTCGAGAGTGAGGGCACAAATGAGACTGGACATTCCCCCTCCGAGGACAGCCACGTGTGGGTCATTGTTCAAAGGAGTGGCGAAATTAACTTGCTCTTAGATAAATGACTTGCGAATTCTTCTACTTCTGGAAGAGCCATACGACTTCTTGATGTCGGTCCAGTTCTGCTTTCGATTCCCCTGACCCCCACAGCTCCAATTTTTTCTTCACGTATTTAGCTTCATTTTTCTTTGAGTTGTTATCTAGTTTAGACGCATTGCTGGAACATCTGACAGCCATTCTCCTAGACCGAATAATTGCACAACCCCCTTCTCTCCGTAAGCCTCATTCCACCAAAAACGAATTGCCTTATCTGCTACTTGATTCCCAAAAAAAATCCCCACCTAATGCCAATGTGTTTGCTATGTACACATGCAACTTTCAAAGCATATTCTGAAACGTTGGCCCCTCCATCCTCCAATTTTTCCATCTGAATATCTTTTGTTGCCATCCAAAATCAATTCCCCCCCCCCCCCCGACCATTCCTCCGAAGGGTGAAAATTATATCGGGCTTAAAAAAAATGACTATATCGTAGAAGAATCCCAAGGAAATCTGCATCGATCCTTGGTTTCCTTTTCAAAGCATTGGTCTAGTAATAAAGAAAGGATTGCCAACTACGAGATGTTTGGGAAGGTGTTTGTCTATTGCTGGAGCTCCAACTAACATGTTTAATAAATTTTAATGCCCGTCATGGGGGTTCAAGACTAGACAAGAGCATTTGCTTTTGTGAGATTTACGAGGCAACATGCTAGTGAAGTTTGGTGGCACCAAGGATGTATTAAGATCAATCAAATCAGCTATAAATAAAGTTTATCTGTGACAAGAGATAAGGTTAAGATCACTAAAATGACTCTTAGTTTCCTCGACTATTACCTTCAAAATAACCTCCAAATCTATCTCAAACAATATCAAGCAACCTTATCGAAGACATAATTTTTTTTGCCAATCAAACAACATCAAGTATCCTCGTCAAAGTATATAAATCTTTCCCCAAAAGGAAAATCCCATGGATTAAAAAGGATCTTGATGGCCGCATGGCCGAATTTAGGCATTATGCTTAAACAATACAACCAATATTTTAAAGAAGATCGATATCACCAGAGTCAAGATTTTGGACAACCATCCATGTTAAAATATGATTATAATTATACTTATATATTTGGTTTAAATATAATTTTGCTATTACTAAGGTATGTAATAATATTTTAAGGGCACCTTCGAAAGGATAACTGTCATACAAAAATAATTGCTCCACAGATGAGACCAACCATCAAATTAGAAGACGGATCCCAAGTATAGGATTATGATGTCATAAAATTATAATGTCTTATATAATTAATTAACTTGGGCCTAAATTTAATGGCCACAAAGTGGCGTTTACACGTTTTGCCATAAAATACAATTTCCAAATTAAAAGAGATTGAAACACAAGAAAAGAGGCATACTAAAAGAGAGATTGCCAAAATCTATAATATTAAGATGATATATATATGTGCTTGGTCTTTCAATGATTTTATTGATATCACAGTATGTTATAGTATCTTAAGGCAATATTGAATAAATAGCTGTCTTACATGAATTGCTTGAAAGCCAAGGTAGACTACCTAATAAATGCCATCTTTAAAGCATTAATAGATTTAAATGAAAAGGTGCATATCCCAACTAAGTTAAAATTACCACTAGACTAGCTAATCTAACTATTTTCTCATAACTCCAACCCTATTTTAACTCACAATCTTAACAAAAGTCACAACATTACATAAAAAAATGCAAGGGTAAAGTCATTAAGCTAATACGAACTCTCATGAAAGCATGAAAGGTAAAGGCAACCACCTCCTAGGAGGTGTAAGAGAACAAAAGGATGGAAAGAGACTTCATGCAAGCCATACCCATGCCAAGACACAACACTATACAGTTTGACATGTACGACACATGGATTTCAAAACTCACAATGATTCCAGTTAGAGGGAAGGAGGATGAACAAGGGCACTAGATTCTTGATTCAAGAGTAAAATTGAATGAGATAATCTATCGACATACCCAAAGAATGAGGGGTCAAATACTCGACCAAAGGGCTAGATACTGTGAGGTGGCCCAAGGGTTTAAGCGGTTCCATGTCTCCTCCTCCACATCGTCCCATTGGTCAATACCTGCATAAGGATATCCTACACACTCAATTTGGAACATCAAATCTCATAATGAAATCATAGCCGAAGCAACTTTCATAAACTAACTGTTAATGAGGATGCATAGCCTAGCTAGGTACATACCATCATATAATTATCTCATACAATAATCAACTCATTTCATCATCTAGTCTAGAACTGTAAAATGAACTGATATGTACCAGTGAAACAAGGGTAGGCCTTACAGCAAACACATGAGAAAGCAGTGAAAAGGATATTTAGATACTCGAAAGAAACTTCAGACTATGGTTTATGGTATCCAAAAGGTAATGAGTTTGATTTGAGTACATACACTGATGCTGATTGGGATTGTTGTGTTGATGATAGAAGAAGTACAAGTGGTGGTGCTTTCTTTCTATTAAGCAGATTGGTTTCATGACAAAGCAAGAAGCAAGATTCAGTGCCTTATGTGGATCACATTAATTTTGATCCTAAACATGTCATAGACAAGATTAGAAGAGAGAAATAGAAGGTTGGTTTTGAACACTGCATTGAAATTAATAGGATGACTTAATTAGAAATGTAATGCCCATGGAAGAGTTATTTCAAAGAAGGTAGACTTATGGCTTGGCTCTCATGGGAGAGAGGCAAAGGTTGTTAGCAGATAAATCATATCTAGGAGCCTTCCCATGGATTGTTGATCCTATTATCAAGATGAAAATGCTATTAGATCTTGTAGGTCAATTGAAGGTTGTCCCAAAGAAGAAGCCTATGGATTCAACGTCTCCTAATAATAAACATGATATAAAAGAAAGGGTAGATGAAACTCTTACCCCTAAAATTGAAGAAAGTAGAAAGGATGCTTGGGAACCCCTCCTTATAGAAATTGTAATGGAGAAACCATTGGTCGACTATGCTTTATCAGAGGAGGTGGGTGATAATTAGAATGACTTGGAGGATATCCAACATGTGGTAAGTTTTCCTAACAGGGATGAACCTTTAATCCCACCTTCAACCAAAACTCTAATGAGTAAACAAGAAAGCAATTCTTAAACGTAGGATGTAAGAACTTTAGCTTGTCAGGATTTCTTGTATGATGATAATTTTATCAAGAATAAACAATTTAAAGCCTTCCTATTACAAAGAAGTTAGAAGCCTTTATGGATAACTTGAATGAAGAACAAGGTAAGTTGGATGACAAGGAAAAAAATGAAATAGATAAGAAAGTTATGGTAGAGGTGGATATGGATGTAGGTAAAATTACTCCTGATGAAGCCAAGAAATTGGTAAAGGACAGTAGTATTTTATTATTATAAGGATGGGATATCTCCTCTGCTATTGTTATAGACATAATTAGAAGACATGAAGATTTTGATGAGGAGGATTTCACAATAGAGCAAGCTGAGTAAGCCTTTGGGGTAGGATTTAGTGCAAATCATGAGGCCTTGGCTGTTTGGGCCATCGCCCTAGTAATGATAAGCCCAGGGTTATAAATGATGTGAGTGAGCTCACTCCTTAGCTCATTGTGAGAAGACAGACGTATACTATAGCCCCACAAGATGCATCATTGGTAGTGGCTACTAAAAAGTTTACTCAGGTAGTAGAAAAGAAGCTCCATGTAGAGGTAAATCAATTGAGGGAGGATAACTTGAAGTTAATGTAGGAATGCAATAGATTGAAACTCCTTGTGCCTCCAATGGGAATTGAAGTCTCTTCCCCTATCTTTGCATCCATCCCAATGAGCTCATCAGGACATGGAATTGATGCATCAATTATCAGTGACCTCAAGGCTAAATTGTAATAGAGTAGTAGAAGAGATGATAAATTAAGGAAGGAATTGAAAATGGAGAAAATTTCATTGATCAAGGGTTTTTTAGAGCATCAAATAAATAAGGTCTTGAAGAATTTTGATGATGTATGGGTGTGTTATGGAAATTTGAGATGAGCATCTAGTTTTTACTTGCAAAATAAATACATGCTAAAGGAGATTCTAAATGACTGGTTCCCATGAATTGCATTAATGACCCACATCTATGGCAAAGCTATCATAGAACCATATCTATGAGTTGATGTGGTTAGAACTTATCAAGTCATGAACTTGTTGAATGATAAAAGAGCTATCATGGAACCTTTTCTACTTGACTTTTCTCCATTTGAAGCCTCATAGCATATGTTCTGAGGCATTAATTGAGGTATCCTTGGCCTTAATCTGACATTCATGTAATAGGATGCCTACAACATTTCTCATAAAAAAATTAAACCTACACCGTTGATCTAAATTTGTCCTTGTGAAATCCACGGCCACCATTCACCCACTAGATTTGGAAATCTCGGTCATCATTGTTGAAAAGTCTTCGACCAATAAGAACAAGCCAAGTCAAATGTACATTCTTCACTGACCACATCACCTTTTGTTTGACTTGGACACATGGCACCATTTTGTGGCGTCGCAGTTAGAAATGGCCCACCATATACCTATCCTATGTGAGTGTGATAAAGCATCCATGTGTCCCCTTTTAATTTGCTTTTTAATTTATACTCAGATGATGCTACATGTCGCCATATGGAGACTGCGTGGTGAATATTCCACTCTAGTAAGATTCTCTTGTGAGCTTATGCAACCGTCAGATTTAAGCTTTCCTATAGATTCACTTCTTAGATTGACACTTGGTGGCATATGATTCATCAATTTGGGATCTTCGATAAAGGGTCTATAAGCCCAGATTCCTTGATAGGTGTCACCTTGTCGTAGTCATGTAGAGGGATGATGATGTCATCAATGATGTGTTACAATGATGTGAAATACTTTTACACATGCTTTATAACCCTTACAAAGACTTAGGACATAGATTTAAATTTTCATGGGCTATAAAGGGTAAACCTAGGACATGGGTCCAGTCACCTAATGAACATAAAGGCTTCAAGTCATAACTTAAGTGACTGGGGACTTACTATAGGTAGGCAACAAGAAATTAGAATATAAAGCACACAAGACTTAGGGTCTTAGGTTTAATATATTTTAAGGGTAAATACTTGCAATTCTATGGACCTAAAAACCTAAACCTATACATGTACCACCATTGGCTCTAACTGGGGACGTGCAAGCTTTCAGGTTGCAGCAAGAACCACTAGACTTCTAGGAGTAGACCAAACAAGACTAAAAGGAATGGACTATATAAGAATATACATTATTTACAACCCATAGACATCCTATCTTACAGTGTGCACAGAGAAGGACTTACTTATGGAAAGTAAGGTTTCAAGAATTGTCCATGCACATATAACTCCTAAAATTCACCATGAAGTCCTTGGAGAAAATAGGAATCCTCTCCATGAGTATTACTTATTAGATAAGGGCCCACCCATAATGCTTCAAATTTTCCATGTTTGCCGTTATCCTGGTTCTTGGCATTCCACACAAGAACTAATTCATTCACCTAAACTTTTCTTGCTGTAGTCCTCTTTTCAAATAAATATTTCACTTTTTGCTGTTTCTTCATATTGGTCTTCTACACTTCTCTTCTAGCTTCATCCAGTGCAATCAACTAATTCACTCTCCTAGCCATGGGATCTTCCATATCCTCATCACTTTCTCATATAAATTTGTACACTGGTAGGGGATTATTCACTGTTAATTTGGCCTCCATACCATATAATAATTTAAAGGGAGACTTGCCAGTTACCCTTTTTACTGTTACCCTATCTGTCCTCAGTGCCAACTTCAATTTGGAGTCCCATGGTTTTTTGTTTTTATCAATGATTCTCTTAATTATCTTCATGAGACTTTTATTACTAGATTCTGCTTGACCATTTCCTTGAGGATGATATGGTGATACATGAGATAACCTAATTCCATAACTATTGTAGAAATCCACAAACTCACCAGACCTAAAGCACATTGCATTGTCGATAACCAATTTCACTAGTACTCCATATTTGAATATTACATGTTCTAAGATAAAGTCAAGCACAACCGTACTTTTGGCTTTCTTTGTTGGAATAGCTTCAATCCACTTGGTGAAGTAATCTTGTGAGGACTGCCCTTTTTACTTCTGTTGTTATGACTATTTACATTACTGTTATTGTTACTTTTTATATTTGTGGGATAGCAGTTCCTGGAATTGTCAAACTATTAAACTTTATTATGATTTCGGAAAAACTAATTGGGTGATGTTTGGATAAGTTTACATTTCAGAAAAAACATTAATTAGGTGATGATGGAAAATTGTAATATGATTTCATTTATGTTAATTAGTACTATGTCATGATAATGCATGTTTTCAAGTTGCTTCGGCTATGATGATTTTATGTGGTTACTGATCTTGTAATTTAGTGTGCAGGAATTACTAATCGAACCACAGAATTCGGAGATCATTCCGCACCTTGTTATTTGTTATTCCCTGTTAAGCCGATCTGGTTCCACGAGGAACCAAGATCTCTTTGTGTTTGATGTAATGATGTAATGTGGTCTTTCATATGGTCGAGTGGGTTAAGTTACCCTCATGTAACATTATTTTATAATTTGTGTTGTAAAAAGGATTGAAATTGAATTTCCTTATTTAATTTAAATTTATGAGGCCTTTTCTTGTGCTTTACCTTGACCAGGGGTGTCTTGTATGGGTTAAAATTGACCCTGGGTTATACCCCATGGGTCCAGGGGCCCATTTGGCATGGGTAACCCTTGAGTAACCTCCATCTAGTCATCTTAACTTCCCCCTGAAGTTAAGTGACGAAAATTGGAGGTAGGAGGGGACATGATGGGTTGTACCAACACCCAACCCATCCCCTCTACATTCCCCAAGATAAGAGATGCCATCCATTATTGAAGGATTGACTTAAAGTCACCCCTTCCATAGTGAGATTCCCCCATGTGCTGTGGGGACACCCATGTGAAGAAGGGAAGAAGGGGCATGGGTCACCTGTCTTCTTCCCCATTAACTCCTTTTATTTCTCCCATGCGTAAGAGGAATCACATGAGGAGAGGAATAAGGAGTACTCTTGGGAAGGGTGAGTGACATAAGCCACCAGGGCAGAATAGTGGTTTTGGAGGAGAGTGAGAAGGTGACAAGTGTCACCTCCCCATTCCTCAAAACTGAAAAGAATTTGGTTATTTGTTTCCAATGTTGGGATGGGAGGGAGTTAGTTGAATTTTGGGGAAACTTTCATTTTGCCTTACCAAAAATAGAAAAGTTAGCTTGTAGGAGAGAGAAGGGAGAGGGAGTTGGTGGCTAAGGTTGGAAGAGAACTCTGTGGGCTCAGCAACAGCTTCATTCCAGGAAGGCTTTGTAAGGTTGGTTTGAATTCTACCTTTGTTTCGTATAGCTGAATATGTAAAGTGTGTGAATTTGTGTTTAGATTTGTTTTCTGTGGGGTTTGTTGTCGGGTTGTTCGACAGAGCTTCTCCCACTTGGGAGAAATGCTCATCAAGTTTGGGGTAGGGGAGGAGAGATCCTCCTCGGGTGCATACCTGTTTCCATCTTTTGGGATGTTGAAAGCCTTGAGGGCATGTATCTGTGTCTGTATCTTTGACTTGAGAGTCATATACAGATTTCTTACAAATTTGTGATCAAACTTGGTTTGAGACCAAGAGAAATTTTATTGGTTAACTTATCTGTCAGGGTGACACTCTGGAGTCGAGTGTGTCCACTCTCCTGCCCCTTATGAAACTCACTGTAGTTGAGTTTCCGTGTTGTGTAAATGACCCACGGGTGTTTGTGTGCTTTGGGATTGTTGTTGTTACTGTTGTGAAGTGGAGTGTTTGAGTTACCCAGGTGTGAGTATGGTCTCCCTAGCTCGGGGGTGACCCACTTGCGGGTCTACGGAAGGGAGGAGAGCTAGATGAGTGGTGTTTTCTTCTTTTTTTGTCTTTGATACGCAGGTTTTCCCTTGGAGCTTCTGGTTGGCTTGGGAGAAGTTATATTTGTGAAGAAACAGTTATTCTTCTTTGTCATGAGAATTAGGCCTGGTTCATTTCTTAAGAGTTGAAGAGAGAGCACCTCTCTTGTTATTGCTCTAATTTATTGTTACCCTGGGGGTGAAGGAAATCACCTCCCTGATCTTGTTAATTAATGGACTTCTACTTGGTTGTCTCAAGCTATCAGTTGTAGACTGTTTGGGTGAAGAAAGTTCATATCTGGGAAGTTAGTTGTTGTATCCATGGTTTAAAATCTGTAATATGAATGTGCTTAAATTTTCAAGTTTGTTGCTTTGTATACCTTTTTAAATAGAAAATTCATTACTTATTTGTAATCTAAACTAAGTTTGTTTATGTAATTAAAAGTTTGGAATTGCTTAACTAGTTGAAATGTTAGTTCTATGGTTCATTGATCTAATGGAAAAGACAATTTTAAATGTTTAAGTTTATTCTCATAAATAGTGGTTTCAGTTAATTTGAAAAGATTAGAGGAAATCTAGCATGTATATATTTCTATGTATTAAGTTAAGCAACTTAAATATTTAATGAAAATGGAATATATATCGCTATATAGAAATATATATATATATATATATATATATATATATATATATATATATATATATATATATATAATAAGTTGTTATATACTTACCATTTTTTTTTACCGAATAAGTGAAACTGAAATATATATATATATATATATATATATATATATATAATTGTTATTTAATTATCATTTATAACAGGTTGAAATTGAGAAAATTATGAAATATATATATATATATATATATATATATATATATATATATATATATATAGATAACAGTTGTTATTAATTATCATTTTGACAGAATAATAGAAACTGACTAAATTGTTTTATTCAGAGACTGAGAGATATATATATAGATATATATATATATATAGAAATATATATATAGAAATATATATATATATATATATAAATATATTATTGATATGTTATATCATCGAAAAGCGCTAAAACTGAATAAATTTCATGACTGTCGAACTCTTGAAAGCGCTGTGTATTCTACACAGTCGAGGCTTATTATAAGATGGGCGGTGGGGAGCGATCCCCACCGCAGACCCCGTTTAAAGTAAAACAGAGGTGTGGGGAGGGGCGGAGCCCCACCCACACCCCACATCGTGGGATGTGGGTGGGGCTCCGCCCCTCCCCACATCCCCCTACGGTTTCAAACCCCGTGGAGCTACGCTCCGCCACATGTAAGCCGCCGCTATATTTCGCGGCCTCCATTCCTCTGTGCGGCCGACCCCTGCCGCCATTACCCTGTCACAGCAAGCATAAATTGTAAAAAAAATAAATGTGTTAGGGCTATTTATCCCTAACATCTAAGCATTGGTTCATTTAAATAACAAAACAAATATATATATATATATATATGTCAGCATAATATATGTCATATATATATACATATATAGATATATATATGGTTCATTTACATAACAAAACAAATATATATATATATATATATATATATATATATATAATGTTTTGAAAGGGAATTGTAAATAAATAATGATATATTTAGTTATATAGTTCTATATGTATATATAATACATATATATATTTATATATATGGTATATATATACATAGAAGAGGTGTCTTGGGCCATTTTATGAGGCCCTCTCTATCATTCATAACAAGGGGATGTGCAAAACTAAGTCAAAAAAAAAAGGGGGTTTCAAATAAGGGAATTATGTTTTCGTCTTAAGTGGAGTACAAATGTAATTAAACAGGGATTTTGTGATATTTTCACAGTAGTTTTTTTATTAAGTGTTGAACACAACAACCAAAGAAGTTATGTTTCCATGATCAGGGTTTTATAAAGTGGAGAGCCTCCTACATGTATTAACAACGGTAAATGCTTTACAATAAGAGTATTAATAATACTGATTAGTAATAATAACAACAGTAATTATAGATAAGAGAAAATAAAATTATACTTTAATGTGAGCATAAAGGAATATACTGTGTTACCCGGGAAGAGTTTCTCGGAAGTTTCACTATCAACGTGGTTCAATAACCGGGAAAATGAAGAGGAAAAATTACACGTCACCTTGCTTAAAAGAACACTGGAAATAAACTTAAGAAGCCATCACAGACATTCCATGTGGCCATTTTAATCCCAACTGTAGTAAACGACCTCATAAGTAAACCTGTAAGAGAGTCCGAAGAAGAAAAACTAACATTGGAAAACACAGAGGAGAAAATGCGCGACATTTCCCACATGGGATAAGAGAACTAAGTTGACAGACCCTTCTGCTAAATCTGCTTAGGAACAAGATTAATTAATACAAACGAAGAGGAGATACTGTGATCAGAGAAGACTAGGAGACCGAGTCCAGCGAAGTAGTAAACCAGTCTATCTGACCTAGACCATCCGGAAGTTAGGTTTAATATCAACAATAGCTGCAGTGATAACCCTGATTGATGTAAATCATGAAGAAAGGCCCGGATATACATAAAGAAAGCATAGAAAACGAAAGAGAGAGAGACCGAAACATAAGCAAACTAAATTATCAGAGAAATAGTTAAGGTAAGTGCGATAAAAATACAATCAAAATTAAGACCCAGAGAAAAGGGAAGAGAGAGCAAACAAACCGCCTCGTTGAGAATGCTAAGTCGTAGGAGGAGTATGTTTCAGGAAGCAAGAGAGGAGACAGACAACCGTGTCTTGCTGAAAATTGACTAAATAGGGAGATCACTAGTCGGTTTAGTCGGAACAAGGCGTCATGGGAAGTTGTTAATCTATCAGCGAACCACGTGTGTAAATGAGTGCTGCGTAATTCCCACTAACGCTGTAAGGTGTTATGATACCGGAAATTGCTGAGGTTTAGATTTAGGAACTTTGGTAATCTCACTCTTGCAATGACGTTAGCGGCGTCGTAGAGATCCTCTTGTTGGTATGCTTGCGTCTGGTTGCACGCAATTGTACTTATATCCCGCCGAAAGCTGTAGTATTTTCGCCATGAGAGAACACCACCGAGCATGCTTACGCATGCGAGGGGGTTTGTAGGACAGTGTGAGAAAAGTTTTTCATATCTCGTGTCATAACCACATAACAGATGTGGCTATGACACGTGTGATGTGTGTTGTGACCACAAGGAAAATGTGGGCATGACATTTGGTATCAGAGCCAAGTTTAAACACTGGGCGTATTTGGGCACGTTATTATTCCGCAACCTTGGCTAATTAGTTTCTACCTTGTTTGTAGGATGCCTCCCCGACGTGTTCGACGAGCACGATCATGCCACACAGCGTCAGTCGAGGTGCACAGCGATTCCTCAGCTGAGGGACTGGCACCCGTAGTTACAGCAGCACCACCTGCACCACCTGTACCACAAGCACTATTAGTACCACAGGCGACACCAGTATTGGCACCCGTAGTTACAGCAACACCACCTGCACCACCTGTACCACAAGCACCATTAGAACCACAGGCGACACCAGTATTGGATATAGGCCCACAGATCTTACAGGCACTACAGACTATGTTAGACAGGTTACCGCCAGTGATTCCTGAGCTGCGTAGAGAGCCTCGTGTTGATCCGCGAGAGGAGCCACATGTCGAGTCACGTATCGAGCCACGTATGGAGCCCCGCGTTGATCCACTAGAGGTGCCACGTGTGGAGCCCTTTGTTGAGAATCCTGACACAACAGTAGAGGAGGTAGGGTCAGCCTCCTGAGCACGGAGCAGGAGTCCTCCGAGACTTTTGAGACAAGAACAGGTTCAGCATGGATTATATGAGGATGGTGTGGAAGAGCCACTTGTGAGACTTAGAGACAGAGGGGACCCCATCAGAGATCTACTGAGGCTCAACCCACCCACTTTCGCAGGTGCTACAGAGGGAGCTGTGGCCGAGGCTTGGCTGATTAGCTTAGACAGGTGTTTCGCATTGCGACCATATGGAAGCAACATGAAAGCACGAGTGGCAGTCCATCTTCTTAGGGATGCAGCAGCCACCTGGTGGCGTACAGAGGAGTGCAAGCGCCGACTATCCGTGGATACACTCACATGGGACATCTTCATTGAAAGCTTCAATGCGCAATATTTGTCTGAACATTATAGACAGCGCACGATCGATGAGTTCCATGATTTACAGCAGAGGGGACTCACCGTTACTCAGTATGAGAGCTGATTTATAGAGCTTTCTCGTTACGCGGAATACCTCCATGACGAGAAAATCTTAATACACAAATTCATCAGAGGGCTAAATCACGGGATAGCAGGACCAGTTCGTATGGCAAATCCCCATACCATGAGCAAGGCTGTTGAAAAGGCCCTTATATCAGAGGAAATTCAGGGACGAGGGCAGAATTCATGCCCGCAGTACCAGGAACGTAATCCCCAACAACAACAAAACTTCCGAAGGCCTCAAAATACAACACAGAGAGGAGGATATAATCCTTCATCATTACCTCCTAGGCCACCACAGTAGCAGCAACATCAGCAAAAATCCAAATTTCAACAGAGGGGACAGGGAGGACAGAACCGTGGATGGCACAGCAGGGTTCACGCAGAGATCAGAGACAGCAGGGTTCATCGGCAGGACCCGCGAGGTCCCAGCAGTCTTACAGAGGCTCACAGGGATCCACTGGACGGACTGGGCAACAACAATCAGGCAAAACACAGTCAGGGCAGTTACAGGTTCGAGGACCATGTTATGTGTGTGGTGGGGCAGGGCATCTGGCTAGAGAGTGCCCGCAGGGATTTACTGCAGGGGGACAGCCCCGATCAGGAGGATCGGAGCAGACCGTAGGTGACGTGGGCAGAACCCACCACATGTTTGCAGCGGTTGATAACCGCCAGGCTGATTTCCAGGCTTCTGTCATCGAGGTAGCAGGTACGATTGGAGACTTTTCCATTTCAATCCTTTTTGACTCAGGAGCTACTGACTCTTTTTTGTCTACATCGTTAGTGGAGCGTTGCAGGCTGGTGGCTTCTAGGCAAGACATTAGGTGGGAAGTTGAGTTGGCCTCAGGGGCCAGGATGTCAGTAGATTCCTTGGTTAGAGATTGTGAGATCACATTGGGGTCATTCACCACAACATGTGACCTTAGGATTATGCCATTAGGATCCTACGGAGTAGTTCTGGGTATGGATTGGCTTGCGGCACATAGAGCCAAGCTTGATTGTCGCTAGAGGACGATTAGCTGTTTAGACGATCATGGTTCATCAGTTGAGATAGTGGGCATTCAAAAGCCCACGGCTGCTCGTATGATATCCGCTCAGCAGCTTAAGCGCTGTATGCGGAAGGGATGTCAAATGTTTGCCATCACGGTCAGTGATAGAGCAGAGGATGAACCTGAGGCTACTTTAGATGATCACCCTATCCTTAGAGAGTTTTCCGATGTATTTCTGCCGGAATTACCAGGTATGCCTCCATGCAGAGAAGTGGACTTCCACATCGACTTAGTGCCAGGTGTAGAACCGATATCCCGTGCACCCTATAGGATGACTACACATGAACTCACTGAACTTAAACTGCAGTTAGAGGAATTACTTGAGAAGGGACACATCCGACCTAGCGTTTCACCATGGGGCGCACCGGTTATCTTTGTAAAGAAGAAGGATGGGTCTCTTCGATTATGCATGGACTACAGGCAGTTGAACAAGGTGACGGTGAAGAACCGTTATCCTCTGCCTAGGATTGACGACCTTTTTGATCAGATGCAGGGAGCCAGAGTGTTCTCAAAAATCGATCTAAAATCTGGGTATCACCAATTGCGCATCACAGAGGCGGATATTCATAAAACTACTTTTCGAACCAGATATGGCCATTATGAATTCACAGTGGTACCTTTCGGGTTGACGAACGCTCCTGCTGTATTCATGAGTCTCATGAATGGAGTGTTCCGCACGTACCTAGATCGGTTCGTGATAATATTCCTAGATGACATTTTGATTTATTCATGGACTGAGGAGGAGCATGTGGAGCACTTGTGTCAAGTTTTGCAGCAATTACGAGAGCAGCAGCTTTATGGCAACTTGGCGAAGTGTGCCTTCTTCAGGACAGAGGTGCAGTATTTGGGACACATTTTATCAGGCGATGGCATCTCCGTAGATCCATCTAAAATTAGAGCAATTCAGGAGTGGCCGGCACCCACTAACGTGACAGAGGTCAGAAGCTTTATGGGGTTAGCCGGGTATTATCGTCGGTTTGTCGAAGGCTTCTCCAGGATAGCACATCCCATTACTTCCCTTCAACGAAAAGGGAAGGGTTTCATCTGGACCGAGCAGTGCGAAAAGGCTTTTGGAGTCCTCAAGGAGTGTCTTAATAGTGCTCCTATTTTAGCGGTCCCAGATCCTACAGAGGAATTTATAGTTTGTATAGATGCATCTTTAGAAGGTTTGGGAGCCGTGCTTATGCAGGGTGGTCGAGCGATCGCATACGAATCGCGGAAACTAAAGACACATGAACTAAACTATCCTACTCACGACTTAGAGCTCGTAGTAGTTGTTCATGCTTTGGTCCGCTGGAGACACTTTCTCCTAGGTCGATGCTTTGAACTCCATTCGGATCATCATAGTTTGCAGTATATTTTTACACAGCCTAATTTGAACGCCCGCCAACGGAGTTGGATGGAATTCCTATGCGAATATGACTTCGATGTCCACTATATCAAAGGGAAGGAGAACATGGTCACTGATGCTTTGAGTCGAAGGCGCCACGAGATCCAGACCTTGACCTTGAAGGTGGACTTGAAGGATCTCATCTTACAGCATCTGCCGGAGGACGAATGGTTTCTTGAAGTGCAGCAGGCATTATTAAATTAGAAGGCCCTTGAGGGCAAATTTACAGGATATTCCCTTGAGTCTGATGGTATACTTCGACATCGGCAGCGCATCTATATACCCCATGTGGGTAATCTTCGCACAATAATCCTATCAGAGGCTCATAGAGCACCCTATGCAGCACACCTAGGAGTGAAGAAGATGCATGCTGACTTATGACAGCTTTATCATTGGGCTGGGATGAGGCGTGACATTGCCGAATTTGTTGCTCGTTGCCTGGAATGTCAGAGGGTCAAGGCCGAACATCAGCATCCAGCGGGATTGTTGTACCCTCACGAAATACCTGAATGGAAATGGGACACCATTTCTATGGATTTTATTGTTGGTCTACCTATGTCATCACGTCGCCATGATGCTATTATGGTGACAGTTGACAAGCTGACCAAAGTGACACATTTTTCACCAATATGCACAACTTACAATGCACCATCAGTGGCAAAGGTGTTTCTTGATCAGATTGTTAGACTTCATGGGGTACCTCACCACATTATATCTGACAGAGACTCCGTATTCACTTCATCATTCTGGAAAGCCTTACATCAGGCGTTAGGCACACAGCTCAACTTCAGTTTAGCATATCATCCGGAAACTGACGGACAGACAGAGAGAGTTAACCAGGTGTTAGAAGACATGCTTTGCATGTATGTGATGGACCATCAGTCCAGATGGGAGGAGTACCTATATCTAGTTGAGTTTGCCTACAATAATGGGCATCACAGCTCATTGGGTATGCCTCCTTTCCAGGCATTATATGGCAGACCATGCAGAACACCTTTGAGTTGGGATCGGATAGAGGACAGAACAGTCATCGGTCCAGAGATAGTTCAGAATATGGAACTGCAAGTCAAACAGATTAGACAAAGGCTTCAGGAAGCACAGGACAGGCAGAAAAAGTATGCCGATGCTAAGAGGACCGACCGAAGCTTCTCTGTGGGGGAAAAAGTATTTTTGAGAGTGCGGCCGCACAAGAGTCCAATCCGTTACGGAAAAGGCTCTAAGCTCGCACCTCGATTTGTAGGACCTTTCGAAATCTTGGAGCGGATAGGACCAGTAGCCTATCATCTAGCCATGCCACCTAGCCTGTCACGTATCCACGATGTATTTCATGTATCAGTTTTACGTCAATATATTTCTGACTTATCTCACGTGTTGGATTGGAGTGCTCTTCAGGTAGAGGCAGACGGACAGCTGGCGTTGGAGCCAATTCGCATATTGGCTCGTCGGACGCTGGCCCTTCGAGGTCGAGAGCTGGACCAGGTTAGAGTCTAGTGGGACCTATATGACGAAGTCACTGCAACATGGGAAGATGCAGAGAGACTGAAGACCCTTTATCCTCACCTTTTTGATGACTTCCAGGAGGAAGTACCATCTTAGGGGGAGAGGATGTGAGGACCGCCCTTTTTACTTCTGTTGTTATGACTATTTACATTACTGTTATTGTTACTTTTTATATTTGTGGGATAGCAGTTCCCGGAATTGTCAAACTATTAAACTTTATTATGATTTCGGAAAAACTAATTGGGTGATGTTTGGATAAGTTTACATTTCAGAAAAAACATTAATTAGGTGATGATGGAAAATTGTAATATGATTTCATTTATGTTAATTAGTACTATGTCATGATAATGCATGTTTTCAAGTTGCTTTGGCTATGATGATTTTATGTGGATACTGATCTTGTAATTTAGTGTGCAGGAATTACTAATCGAACCACAGAATTCGGAGATCATTCCGCACCTTGTTATTTGTTATTCCCTGTTAAGCCGATCTGGTTCCACAAGGAACCAAGATCTCTTTGTGTTTGATGTAATGATGTAATGTGGTCTTTCGTATGGTCGAGTGGGTTAAGTTACCCTCATGTAACATTATTTTATAATTTGTGTTGTAAAAAGGATTGAAATTGAATTTCCTTATTTAATTTAAATTTATGAGGCCTTTTCTTGTGCTTTACCTTGACCAGGGGTGTCTTGTATGGGTTAAAATTGACCCTGGGTTATACCCCATGGGTCCAGGGGCCCATTTGGCATGGGTAACCCTTGAGTAACCTCCATCTAGTCATCTTAACTTCCCCCTGAAGTTAAGTGACGAAAATTGGAGGTAGGAGGGGACATGATGGGTTGCACCAACACCCAACCCATCCCCTCTACATTCCCTAAGATAAGAGATGCCATCCATTATTGAAGGATTGACTTAAAGTCACCCCTTCCATAGTGAGATTCCCCCATGTGCTGTGGGGACACCCATGTGAAGAAGGGAAGAAGGGGCATGGGTCACCTGTCTTCTTCCCCATTAACTCCTTTTATTTCTCCCATGCGTAAGAGGAATCACATGAGGAGAGGAATAAGGAGTACTCTTGGGAAGGGTGAGTGACATAAGCCACCAGGGTAGAATAGTGGTTTTGGGGGAGAGTGAGAAGGTGACAAGTGTCACCTCCCCATTCCTCAAAACTGAAAAGAATTTGGTTATTTGTTTCCAATGTTGGGATGGGAGGGAGTTAGTTGAATTTTGGGGAAACTTTCATTTTTCCTTACCAAAAATAGAAAAGTTAGCTTGTAGGAGAGAGAAGGGAGAGGGAGTTGGTGGCTAAGGTTGGAAGAGAACTCTGTGGGCTCAGCAACAGCTTCATTCCAGGAAGGCTTTGTAAGGTTGGTTTGAATTCTACCTTTGTTTCGTATAGCTGAATATGTAAAGTGTGTGAATTTGTATTTAGATTTGTTTTCTGTGGGGTTTGTTGTCGGGTTGTTCGACAGAGCTTCTCCCACTTGGGAGAAATGCTCATCAAGTTTGGGGTAGGGGAGGAGAGATCCTCCTCGGGTGCATACCTATTTCCATCTTTTGGGATGTTGAAAGCCTTGAGGGCATGTATCTGTGTCTGTATCTTTGACTTGATAGTCATATACAGATTTCTTACAAATTTGTGATCAAACTTGGTTTAAGACCAAGAGAAATTGTATTGGTTAACTTATCTGTCAGGGTGACACTCTGGAGTCGAGTGTGTCCACTCTCCTGCCCCTTATGAAACTCACTGTAGTTGAGTTTCTGTGTTGTGTAAATGACCCACGGGTGTTTGTGTGCTTTGGGATTGTTGTTGTTACTGTTGTGAAGTGGAGTGTTTGAGTTACCCAGGTGTGAGTATGGTCTCCCTATCTCGGGGGTGACCCACTTGCGGGTCTACGGAAGGGAGGAGAGCTAGATGAGTGGTGTTTTCTTCTTTGTTTGTCTTTGATACGCAGGTTTTCCCTTGGAGCTTCTGGTTGGCTTGGGAGAAGTTATATTTGTGAAGAAACAGTTATTCTTCTTTGTCATGAGAATTAGGCCTGGTTCATTTCTTAAGAGTTGAAGAGAGAGCACCTCTCTTGTTATTGCTCTAATTTATTGTTACCCTGGGGGTGAAGGAAATCACCTCCCTGATCTTGTTAATTAATGGACTTCTACTTGGTTGTCTCAAGCTATCAGTTGTAGACTGTTTGGGTGAAGAAAGTTCATATCTAGGAAGTTAGTTGTTGTATCCATGGTTTAAAATCTGTAATATGAATGTGCTTAAATTTTCAAGTTTGTTGCTTTGTATACCTTTTTAAATAGAAAATTCATTACTTATTTGTAATCTAAACTGAGTTTGTTTATGTAATTGAAAGTTTGGAATTGCTTAACTAGTTGAAATGTTAGTTCTATGGTTCATTGATCTAATGGAAAAGACAATTTTAAATGTTTAAGTTTATTCTCATATATAGTGGTTTCAGTTAATTTGAAAAGATTAGAGGAAATCTAGCATGTATATATTTCTATGTATTAAGTTAAGCAACTTAAATATTTAATGAAAATGGAATATATATCGCTATATAGAAAAATATATATATATATATATATATATATATATATAAATATATATATATATATATATATATATATATATATATATATAAATATAATAAGTTGTTATATACTTACCATTTCTTTTTACCGAATAAGTGAAACTGGAATATATATATAATTGTTATTTAATTATCATTTATAACAGGTTGAAATTGAGAAAATTATGAAATATATATATATATATATATATATGTATATATATATATATATGTATATATATATATATGTATATATATATGTATATATATATATATATGTATATATATATATAGATAACAGTTGTTATTAATTATCATTTTGACAGAATAATAGAAACTGACTAAATTGTTTTATTCAGAGACTGAGAGATATATATAGATATATATATATATATAGAAATATATATATATATATATATATAAATATATTATTGATATGTTATATCATCGAAAAGCGCTAAAACTGAATAAATTTCATGACTGTCAAACTTTTGAAAGCGCTGTGTATTCTACACAGTCGAGGCTTATTATAAGATGGGCGGTGGGGAGCGATCCCCACCGCAGACCCCGTTTAAAGTAAAACAGAGGTGTGGGGAGGGGCAGAGCCCCACCCACACCCCACATCGTGGGATGTGGGTGGGGCTCCGCCCCTCCCCACATCCCCCTGCGGTTTCAAACCCCGCGGAGCTATGCTCCGCCACATGTAAGCCGCCGTTGTATTTCGCGGCCTCCGTTCCTCTGTGCGGCCGACCCCTGCCGCCATTACCCTGTCACAGCAAGCATAAAATGTAAAAAAAAAAAATGTGTTAGGGCTATTTAGCCCTAACATCTAAGCATTGGTTCATTTAAATAACAAAACAAAAATATATATATATATCTATATATATATCTATATATATATATATATATGTCGGCATAATATATGTCATATATATATACATATATAGATATATATATGGTTCATTTACATAACAAAACAAAAATATATATATAGATATATATATATATATATATATATATATATATATATATATATATATATATATATATATATATATATATATATGTTGGCATAATATATGTCATATATATATATATATATATATGACATATATTATGCCAACATATATATATATAATGTTTTGAAAGGGAATTGTAAATAAATAACGATATATTTAGTTATATAGTTCTATATGTATATATAATACATATATATATTTATATATATGGTATATATATACATAGAAGAGGTGTCTTGGGCCATTTTATGAGGCCCTCTCTATCATTCATAACAAGGGGATGTGCAAAACTAAGTCAAAAAAAAAGGGGGTTTTAAATAAGGGAATTATGTTTTCGTCTTAAGTGGAGTACAAACGTAATTAAACAGGGATTTTGTGATATTTTCACAGTAGTTTTTTTATTAAGTGTTGAACACAACAACCAAAGAAGTTATGTTTCCATGATCAGGGTTTTATAAAGTGGAGAGCCTCCTACATGTATTAACAACGGTAAATGATTTACAATAAGAGTATTAATAATACTGATTAGTAATAATAACAACAATAATTATAGATAAGAGAAAATAAAATTATACTTTAATGAGAGCATAAAGGAATATACTGTGTTACCCGGGAAGAGTTTCTCGGAAGTTTCACTATCAACGCGGTTCAATAACCGGGAAAAGAAGAGGAAAAATTACACGTCACCTTGCTTAAAAGAACACTGGAAATAAACTTAAGAAGCCATCACAGACATTCCATGTGGCCATTCTAATCCCAACTATAGTAAACGACCTCATAAGTAAACCTGTAAGAGAGTCCGAAGAAGAAAAACTAACATTGGAAAACATAGAGGAGAAAATGCGTGACATTTCCCACATGGGATAAGAGAACTAAGTTGACAGACCCTTCTGCTAAATCTGCTTAAGAACAAGATTAATTAATACAAACGAAGAGGAGATACCGTGATCGGAGAAGACTAGGAGACCGAGTCCAACGAAGTAGTAAACCAGTCTATGTGACCTAGACCATCCAGAAGTTAGGTTTAATATCAACAATAGCTGCAGTGATAACCCTGATTGATGTAAATCATGAAGAAAGGCCCAGATATACATAAAGAAAGCATAAGCAAACTAAATTATCAGAGAAATAGTTAAGGTAAGTGCGATAAAAATACAATCAAAATTAAGACCCAGAGAAAAGGGAAGAGAGAGCAAACAAACCACCTCGTTGAGAATGCTAAGTCGTAGGAGGAGTATGTTTCAGGAAGCAAGAGAGGAGACAGACAACTGTGTCTTGCTGAAAATTGACTAAATAGGGAGATCACTAGTCAGTTTAGTCAGAACAAGGCGTCGTGGGAAGTTGTTAATCTATCAGCGAACCACGTACGTAAATGAGTGCTGCGTAATTCCCACTAACGCCGTAAGGCGTTATCTTGCCGGAAACTGCCGAGGTTTAGATTTAGGAACTTTGGTCATCTCACTCTTGCAATTACATTAGCGGCATCGTAGAGATCCTCTTGTTGGTCTACTTGCGTCTGGTTGCACGCAATTGTACTTATATCCCGCCGAAAGCTGTAGTATTTTCGCCATGAGAGAACACCGCCGAGCATGCTTATGCATGCGAGGGGGTTTGTAGGACAGTGTGAGAAAAGTTTTTCATATCTCGTGTCATAACCACATAACAGATGTGGCTATGACACGTGTGATGTGTGTTGTGACCACAAGGAAAATGTGGGCATGACAAATCTGTAGCAACCAATATCCAACTGTGTCCTCCGCTTGACTTTTCTACTATTTCTCCTATAAAGTCAATTCTTCATTGCTAAAAAGGAGCCTCCACTATTATAGTCTTAAGAGGTAATGCACTCTCATACTTAAGTTTTCCAAAAAAAATTTGGCAAGAACCACATTTCCTCACCATCTTATGTGCATTAGAGAAAAGTGTTGGCCACCCATATCCTACTCTGAGGACCTTATGGGCAGTAGTCCTAGCTGTATAATGTCCACCACACATCCCTTCATGCATATCAGTTAAAATATTCATGGCTTGATTTTCATCCACACATTTGAGAAACACACCATCTGGATTCTTCCAATACAACTCACCTTGGAGAATAACATATTTGACAGCATGTAGTCTTAATGTTCTCTTTTGGCTGTCACTTAAATGGACAGGAGAATTTAGATTTTGCAAATAATACACAATGTCTTTGTACCATTCTGATTTATGCATTTCACAAGCTTGGTCCTAAACTACATTCACATGACATGCCTCCAAGTTTGATTTTATCATTAATTTAGCCAAACCTTGTCCCCTTACCAACTTGGTAATCTGATTCTATCATTAGTTTAATTCTATCACTTCCCCATGCTATAGACTCACCCTTTTTTAACATCTTAGATATAGCCTTGGTAATCTCTACAAAATTAGGAATATATCTTCTGACAAAGTTAATTTGTGCAAAGAATGACTGGATGTCTTTAACTATCTTGGCTATCTAGATTTTATCAATTACTGCAACCCTCTCTAGATCAATCCTAACTCCATCCTTAGGCACTATGTACCCCAAGAGTTTTCCCTCAGTTACTCCAAATGCACACTTCTTAGGGTTCAAGGAGATGCCATATTCTAGTGCCCTAATAAAAATCTATTCTAGATGCATACATTGCTGCTCTTCCTTCATTGAATACATAGTTAAATCATCCTAATATACAACAAAAATGGAATCAATTAATCGTACAAAAGCAACATTCATTACTCTTTGAAAAGTGTCACCTGCATTTGTCATTCCAAAATGGCATCCTTACATATACATATGTTTCCCATGGAGTTGTGAAGGCAGTCTTATATTGTTCTGATTCTCTCACCTTTACTTGATTATATCCTGAAAATCCATCCATCATGGATAGGAGTTCACACCCTGTCACCTTTTGCAACATAGCTTCCATATTAGGCAAGGGGTAATTATCCTTCAATGAAGACATATTCAAATTTCTAAAGTCTACACATAATCTTATATCTCCATTCTTTCTCACTGGGATGAGATTTGACACACAAGTAGAGTGTCTTATGGGTTCAATGATTCCAACATCCCTAAGCTTCATAAGTTCCTCTTGCATTTTTAGAGCTAAAGTGGGATTAATAGGTCTCTACCTCTATTTGAATGGCATATCTCCATGCTTAATGGGAATTTCATGCTGAAATAATTCTTCTATATATGCTTTCAGGTCTTGGTGTAGGACACTATAGCATGACTTAGTCAAATAACTTGTTCCTAGTCATAATTTTGGGTTGTAATGGTCTCATTAATAGAGACATGTGGTTTTGGGTTTAAAATTAATATAATAAACCCATTTCATGGCATTACTTGTAGTGGGGTTCATAATTTATGATTTTGAGTTATTTTCCCCAAGCCCACATATGTAGTGGGACTGCTATTTTTGGGACAACAGTTTTATTTCTTTTTTGCATA
The DNA here is from genome assembly GCA_027924645.1 of Cunninghamia lanceolata. Lineage (NCBI taxonomy): Eukaryota > Viridiplantae > Streptophyta > Pinopsida > Cupressales > Cupressaceae > Cunninghamia > Cunninghamia lanceolata. Next base: position 2,543,163 of record BSBN01000246.1, read on the forward strand.
GCTTTTCCACAATGGAAGTGGATGTAAACCATGGTATCTATCTTTGTAATTGGGTAATGCATTGAAATATGCATAGTGTGGTTGAATGGAGAGATCATGCATTTTTTTTAGGAGAAGAATAATAGAAAAGTTCACTGTTTTATGCAATTCTTTTGCACTATTTTCTCACTATTTTATGCCTGGTACTGGACCATATGACATAGTCATGTGCTCAAATGAATGGAAATTGAAAGCATATGGAGTAACCTTCCGTTTGAGTCTAATAGGTAGTCTTGACATTTTGGTTGAGTCATTTTTAAAAATGTTTTGTTGTTGCTGCATTTTTACTATTTTTTGTTGTTTATTCACTTCCTGTACATCGGTACAGTGCTTTCATGGACCCAAATGCATAGATTGGAGTAATATACTGAGTTAACTTTCATTTAAATCTAGTTGGGATAATTTTCATTACTGTAGAAGGATCTTGTAAATGTTTTTCTGATTTTGCTCTTTTAGCTAGGGTTTTTGAGGGTTTCAGAGGGATTTAAAGAATTGATGGGTATCTAGTCCATTCCTCCTCTACCAAATCCCAAAAATGGATGGATTGACTCTTATTTTGATGGGTTCAACTGACTCTTGTGTCCCAGAAGTAGGGCATGGCTGGAGTGAGTTCATTGGTGCAATCTAGGTCTAATATCTCCATGTATTAGGCACTTGTAAGCTTGGAGAAGGAGGGTTCAAGTGGGACAGTAGCTTGGATTGACCCAAGAGGCCCAAAATCTACATAGAGACACATTTCCTAGAATGATTAATGCATTAAAAAAGAGTGCAAAGGCCAAGAACAAGTTTAGAGTCATTGTAGTGTGTGGAAGAGGCCTAATTAGGCCTGTTGTAGCAGGGGACAACCTTATTTTGGGGCTTGTCTTGTAAAGGAACCTCCATTGTACGTTGGATATATCATGAATCATCAAAATGGGTATCTAAAAATAATATTCTTTCATGGGTTTGATCTGTCCCCTACATGTTATGCTCTGAAAACCTCTTCATAAGGGCTACAAGGCAAAGATGCCAATTGTGAAGAACAATATAAAGATTGTGTAACCAAGTTCCTTAGTGAATTCCACAGGTGTCTATTCATCATATTGAATTGGCCTAGGTGTAGTTGAAGGTCAGATATTTTTTTAAAACATCTACACTTCATTTTGTTGCATTGTTCACTCTTGGCAGCCATGATACTTAAGGAAACAAAATAAGGATAGTCTACTAGTTGGTCTCTTGGGTCTTCTTGATATGTCTTGGTTAGATATAAATCAATCATTTTGAAGAAGATTTCTATTTGTTCTGAAGGTGTTGGTCAATTTCCCATGAACTCTTCTTATGTTGAATTACTTTCCAAGCCTTCAAATGATCATGGGAGTAAGAAGGCAGCCAGAATCATACTGCTCCAATCAAGATAATAGTCCTATGAATAGTGATAGTATTCCCTGCTCTACATCAATTGGTATCAGAGCCAAGGGCATATTCTATTTGGGAAGAAATAAGGAAATTGAAGTGAGAAGAAAGGATAGTGCAAGATGCCTCCAAGAGCCAGTCCAATCCTCAATAGAGAAGTGAGAATAATGAAGGAATCTCAAGGAGTCCTAGCTAGACTTGCAGCCACTGAAGCAAACCTGAGAAGAGGTGGGGTCATTGAGGAAGACAATGACCAAGAGAATGAGGGTAAGAATTCAGGTCCTTAAGAGGGATCCGATGTGGAAGAGATGGATCCAGATGATAGAAGGTTTTTGAAGATGCTGTAAACTGTGAAAGGAGAGGGCACTGATGGAAAAATGGAGTTGCCCATGTATAAAGGAAAGATGAACATTGAGGAACTACTAGATTGGATTGATGCCTTAGATAACTACTTTGAGTACAAGGAGATGCCAGAAGTACAGAAGGTCAAATTGGCTAAGACCAAGTTAAAGGGGCCAACATTAACATGGAGGAACTATGTTCAATCAGAGAGATTGAGGCAAGGAAAAGAAAAGATCAGTTCATCTGACCAAATGGTGTCTAAAGTAAAAAATCAATATCTTCCTAAGGATTATGCAATCCAAACTTTCAAAAAATTGTAGAATTTAAAACAAAAAGACATGGATGTTATGGCCTATACTAAAGAATTCCACAAGTTGACCATGAGGACAGGACACACTAAAGATGAAGTTGAGAAGATTGCTAGGTACATCAATGGGGTTAGGCTCAATATTCAAGATGAAATCAATCTAGCCACCCCTAGAAATGTGGAAAAATGCTTCCGATTGGAAATGAGGGTATAAGAAAAGATAAAAAGGAGACAAGAGCAATAGACTAGGGGCAGAGGAAGAAGTTTCAGAGGAAGAGGGAACTTTGGTGCAAGAGGACAGTCCCAGAGACAACAAGGAGAATCAAGTGGCAACAATAAGGAGAATCAAGAGCCACGAAGTTAGTCAAGTGAAAGAGATAGTTTTAGAGGTAGGAGATCAAACAATAGAGGAAGGTTTGGTGGCCAAGGTAGAGGGTCAAACACTTTCTTAGGTAAATGTTACAACTGTCATTAGTTTGGGCATCTTGCATTCAAATGTACAGAGAAGCAAGCATCAAGTTCACAAGGAGGTGAATGAAGGACTCAAATAGTACATGAAGAAGACAGTGAAAGTATTAATTCACCATTGCAACCTATTATTCCTAAGAGGGGTGATGCATTAATGTTCAAGAGGACACTCTTCAAGGTACCAGCAGCTAAGGAGCCTTCAAAGATGAAGTCATTGTTCAAAAAAACATGCAAATCAAATGGCAAAATGTGCAAGGTAGTTATTGACTTAGGCTCCATTAATAATCTAGTCTCTTTAGAAATGGTAGAGAAGCTGCATTTGAAGAAGATTCCTCACTCCACACCTTACAAGGTGTCATGGTTGAATAAGGGGCAACAAGTATTAGTAAATGAATAGGCATGGGTGGAGTTCAACATTGGTGGTTACAAGGATAAGATACTTTGTGACATAATCCCCATGGATGTTTGTCACACACTACTAGGGAGACCTTGACAACATGATAGAAAGAGAAAACATGATGGTCAGAAGAACACTTATGTGATAGAAAAGGATGGAGTCTCATTTGAATTAACACCTCTTCCTGAAGAAGAGTCTGATAAGTAGATTGGGTCCAACATCATGATGGTAGGTGAGAAGGAGTTTTTAGAAACAATAAAAGAGGAAGGACAAGGATTTCCAATAGTGATCAGACCTAAGACTAAGTCTGATGCAACAACAAGTAAGGTGGAAGACATACCTAGTGAAGTTCAGGCTTTGCTGGACAAATACAAGGACATAGTGTTAGATGAGCTGCCAAGTTCACTGCCTCCCATGAGAGACATTAGCCATCATATAGACCTGATACCTAGTGCTAGTTTGCCTAACAAGGTTGCATACAAGCTTACTCCATAGCAGAATGAAGAAATCAAAACACAAATCCAAGAATTGTTGGATAAAGGACTCATCAGAGAGAGTTTAAGTCCATGTGATGTTCCTACAGTCTTAGCACCCAAGAAAAGTGGAGAGTGGAGGATGTCTACTGACTTAAGGGAAATCGACAAAATCACAATCAAGTATAGATTTCCCATACCTAGAATAGAGGACATAATGGATTGTTTCGGGGTGCATGTTATTTTTCTAAAATTGATCTCAAAAGTGGATATCACCAGATTAGGATAAGGGAAGGAGATGAATGGAAAATTGCCTTCAAGACCAATGTAGGACTATATGAAAGTATGGTAATGCCCTTTGGTTTGTCTAATGCTCCTAGCACATTTATGAGACTAATGAATGAGGTCCTGAAGCCTTTTATTGGAAAGTCTATTGTTGTTTATTTGGATGATATTCTTGTGTTTAGTAAGACAAAGGAGGAGCACTTGCAGCATTTTGACATGGTTTTGCAAAGGTTGCATGAGGAGAAGCTGATGATAAACCTTAAAAAGTCTAAATTTATGGAGGAACTAGTATACTTGGGTTTTGTGATCTCCAAAGGCACATTGAAGATGGACCCTTCAAAGGTTGATGCCATACACATTTGGCTAGCTCCAAGATCGGTAGGATAGCTAAGAAGTTTTCATGGTTTGGCTACCTTTTATAGGAAGTTTATTAAGAATTTCAGCCATATTTGTTCTCCTGTTCTTGACACCATTAAGGGAGATAAGAAAAGAAAGTTTAAATGGATTGAAGAGGCAGAAAAAAGTTTCGAATACCTGAAGAAGAGAGTGGCACAACAACCCATACTTTCTTTACCTGACTTTGAAGAAGTCTTTACAATAGAGTGTGATGCTAGTGGAGTAGCCATAGGTGCAGTCCTGAGCCAAGAAGGTAGGCCAATAGCTTTCTTTAGTGAAAATCTCAATGAGGCCAAGAGGAGGTACTCTTCATATGATTTAGAACTTTATGCATTAGTACAGTCCCTAAGGAAATGGAGACATTCCCTCTTATCCAAAGAGTTTGTACTCTACACAGACAATCATGCATTGAGTTTCTTGAACAACCAAGAAAAGTTAAGTCAAAGGAATATCAAGTGGGTGGAGTATTTATAAAGTTATACCTTCACAATCAAACATAAGAAGGGCCAAGCAAACAAGGTAGATGATGCACTGAGTAGAAGATCAGTCCTAGTGCATGAAATACAACTTCAGAGTGGTGGTTTCAAAGAACTAAAGGACATGTATGCTGTTGATCCAAATTTCAAGGATGTCTACTCAATTTGCCACCAATACCAAGGTACTTTTCATGAAGAATTTTTTGATTTTATGCTACAAGAGGGACTGTTATTCAAGGGATCTTAGTTATGCATCCCTAGATACTCTATGAGGACAAATCTCATCAGGGAGAAGCACTGTAGAAGTCTTGGAGGACACTTTGGCATAGACAAAACACTTTATCAAGTAAGAAGGTTTTATTTTTGGCCTAAGATGCATACTGACATTAGAAAATTTGTTGAGTCTTGTGGAATTTGTTAGAGAGCCAAGGGCTCTAGTTCCAATGCAGGCTTATATCAGCCTCTTCCAATTCCTAGTAGACCTTGGGAGTATCTTAGGATGGATTTTGTTTTAGGCCTACCCAAAACTTAGAGGGGAGTTGATAATGTTTTTGTAGTTGTGGATAGATTTAGCGAGATGGCATATTTCATTCCATGCAAATGCACTAGTGATGCATCCAACATTGCAAGTTTGTTCTTCAAGGAGATTGTTAGAATTCATGGGCTGCCCCTCACCATTGTCTCAGATAGAGATTCCAAGTTTATAGGTCATTTTTGGAGGACCTTATGGAAGAAATTAGGCACAAATTGATGCAGAGGCATCCACACTATAACCTTACAATACAGCATGGACGTCTGCAGCCCATCATCATCATCATCATCATCACCATCATCATCATATTTTGCTTAACACTGTCAGCATCATCATCATATTTCATCTGCCGACCGATATCCTCCTGCAGACAAGCCCTTGCCCGTTCGCATGTCAACAGCATCACCTTATTCGATTATCGACAGCATCATCATGTTTGACCAGCGCGAACATCCTCCTGACGTCCACTGTTCACTTCAGCGACAACTTCCGCCTTCACTATCTTCAGCATCATGATATTCAACATCATGATAATCAACAGGATAAAGAACATCCGGTTCCTCCCATTTATCCTGATGATGACCAACCTTCACTTCTCGCACCGTCCCTTTGATGCTGACGTCACCCGATATCCTGATGACGTATATCCTGATGACGATGACGTCACCCGCAGCTCCTCAATATCCTGCTGCTCTAAAATATCCTGATGACGTATATCCTGATGATGATGACGTCATATCCTGCTGTTGCGAAATATCCTGCTGTTGGCCGAACTTAGCTTTTTCGGCCCGCGATCAACCCGATCTTCAACCTGATGCCGATCCGCTCCTCCTCGGCCCTCCTGATGATGATCACCCCGACGCACATTAACTTCATGCACACAACTGCATCATGCTCTCCTCCACTTATCCGGATGACGATGTCCAACGCGACTGCAGGATATTTGCAGAAATATCCTGATGATGCCGTTTTAACGACTTTTAAACCTTAGCGAAATTTCACTTCGCCGATCCTCCAGGGACGACCCGATCCACTCTCAGGGTGATCTTCCACACTTTCTCAGCTCGACCTAGCACATGCCCATGCTAGGGTCTTCAACACCTCTCGACGGCGATCCTGCACACCTGCATGCGAACAAACAAACTAACACCTACCCTACTGTACATAACCATTCCACCGATCAGACGAATCAACCGGTGGAATGGATCAGTGAATCCATACAGCCACCAAACCAGTAAATCGATCAAGCAATGGAATTCAACAGAGGATGAACACAAACAGGAACACTTTATTTGATTTCAAAAGATGCAAATACAATGATCAGTTTCTCTCTCAGTCTCACTCCCTGCAACCTACCTCGATCGATGATCTATAGTCAACCGATCCTCATGCTTAAATAGATTTTCCTACGAGTACTACTGACCCGACTCCAAGGGGCTGGGAACTCTCCAGGCGGCTGGGAGATCCAACCGGTCCTACAGCATGACAGCTGTTCTAACAAACTACCTAAAAATAGTAAAAGCATGGTCAGCATGATCTTATCATGATCAGCATGACCTTATTACATGCATTTGGTCTTATCAGACCTTCTTGGAAACATAAACAAGACCTAAAACAACTAACTGCCTCATGAAGGCTAGCTGTCAGGTAGGTGCTCCTGCACCATACTCCCCAACAGAAAAGAACTCATGTCCCATGAGTTTAGTATGTGGAAGTCCTCCACCTTTACACTTTGCCTTTGCAATATGCTGAACTGTTCCAGCTTTGTCCTCTGCTGTCTCTTGGCTGCTCCAAGAATTCTGAACTGTAACCTGCTGTCTGGCAAGTAAATCCTCATGCCTGTTAATGTAGGCCTTTTTCTCATATACCCTGTGTTTGTCAGGTTGTCTGACCAGAACCTCTGTCTGAACTGCCTCTTGAACTTCTGCAATGTTCAACTCTATCTTCCTTTCAATCTTTATAGGACAAACAATAGTCCCAACTATGACAACATCCTTGTCATTCCTCTCAACTGATTGCTGTGTGCAAACCTGTTGCTGCACCTACTGCTGACCTCTGTCAGTCACAACTAAAACTTTCTTCAACCTGTTGTCCTGAACAACTTCTTTTCCTGCAGTATCCTTATCTGCCTTTATGCCTGCTCCTCTAGGCATCTGCACAAACTCCTTCTTTCCCATTAAAATGATTTTGGCTGCCCCCTGTGCTGCAGCATCTACCTGCAATGGCATCAACTTCATAGTCTTCCCATCTTTCTTGATGGTATAGGTATTAGCGTACCCATCATACAGTACCCTCCTATCAAATTGCCATGGTCTACCCAACAGTAGGTGACAACATTCCATGGGCAAAATATCACACAAAATTCTATCCTGATATGCTCCAATCTGAAAATCCACATATGCCTGTTCAGAGACAAAAAGTGATTGACTATCACTCACCCAAGATGCCTTGTAAGGGTGTGGGTGTGGAATCCTTTCCAAATTCAGTTTATCCACCATTTCCTGAGATACCATGTTGTCTGTTGAACCAGTATCAATGACAACCTTACATTTTTTACCTTTGCTCTTGCATATGGCCTTGAAAAGAGCTCTTCTTTGTGGGGATTCTTTGTCAGGTACCTTCATGGTAGTCACTGTTCTTCTCATCATCAGAGACTCTCCACTCTCTGGGTATGCATAATTATCAGGCTCCTTATCCTTTTGATAAGTGTTTGAACTCTGCACACTTTGCTCTACTGTCTCTTCTTGTACCAATTGTACTCTCTTGTCAGGTGTTCTATCATTTCTGGATGATGAACCTTTGTTTTCTGGACATTTAAAGGATGGATGACCAAACTCACCACAGGTGTAACATTTTCCTGAAAATGTAGTAGAACCTCTACCACCTCCAAATCTACCTCTATTACCTTTCCATCCACCTCTGAAATCAGACTGTCCCTGTCCTTTACCAGTGTCTTCTTGACCCTCATTGGTTTGCTTTTGTGTAGGGGCTGCTCCTCTTCCCCTCATATTATTTCCTCTTCCTCTCATGGACTTATCATGTCCTCTATTCATCTTTTCTTCAATCCTGATTGCCATTTGGTAACAATCTTCCACATTCTTACGGTTAGCTAAAACTAACTCATCCTGTATGTTAAATATCAAACCAGCCAAGTACCTAGCCACCTTTTCTACCTCATTCTCATGATGACTAGATCTCATACTCAACTTATAAAACTCTTCTGTATAGGCCTTCACATCCCTTTCCTTCTGCTTTAAGAATTGCAGCTTCTTAAACATCTGGATTTCATAATCCCTTGGCAAGAATTTCCCTTTGATCCTTGCTACCATCTTATCCCATGAAGTGATCTTTGACTTCCCTTGTTTCCTTCTCCCAGATTGTACATAATCCCACCATACCAAAGCATGACCTCCTAACTTGGTCTTTGCAATCTTTACCTTCTGATCCTCAGCAACATCTTCACATTCAAAGTGATTATCAAGTGCAGCAATCCAATCCAGCAACTCATCTTCATTCAAACTTCCAGTATACTTGGAAACATCAACCTTTACCTTAGGTTTATCACTCTGCACTGCCTTTAACAATTTTGCTAATCTCTGGTCTTCAGCATCCAGATCTTCAGCTACCTCTTCATACTCTTCAATAGTATCTTCATCTTCTTCAGACTCACTGTCTGCCACTTCCCTCTTTTTGTTCTTTTCCAGGGTTGCAAGCCTGGCTTGAAGTGCTTCAGCAAGCTCCTTCATCTTCCTCATTTCTCTAGCATGTTTCTCCTTCATCTCCTGCAATTCCCTTGCAGTCCCACTACCTTTCGGAGGCATTTTGTCAACCTCTCAATCAACACACAACACACAATCAACTCTACCTCTGCCCTTTCAGTGACAGAATCAACACACAACAGCCCAGATGTTTTGCTGAGCTCTGATACCACTATGATGCAGAGGCATCCACACTATAACCTTACAATACAGCATGGACGTCTGCAGCCCATCATCATCATCATCATCATCACCATCATCATCATATTTTGCTTAACACTGTCAGCATCATCATCATATTTTATCTGCCGACCGATATCCTCCTGCAGACAAGCCCTCGCCCGTTCGCATGTCAACAACATCACCTTATTCGATTATCGACAGCATCATCATGTTTGACCAGCGCGAACATCCTCCTGACGTCCACTGTTCACTTCAACGACAACTTCCGCCTTCACTATCTTCAGCATCATGATATTCAACATCATGATAATCAACAGGATAAAGAACATCCGGTTCCTCCCATTTATCCTGATGATGACCAACCTTCACTTCTCGCACCGTCCCTTTGATGCTGACGTCACCCGATATCCTGATGACATATATCCTGATGATGATGACGTCACCCGCAGCTCCTCAATATCCTGCTGCTCTGAAATATCCTGATGACGTATATCCTGATGATGATGACGTCATATCCTGCTGTTGCGAAATATCCTGCTGTTGGCCGAACTTAGCTTTTTCGGCCCGCGATCAACCCGATCTTCAACCTGATGCTGATCCGCTCCTCCTCGGCCCTCCTGATGATGATCACCCTGACGCACATTAACTTCATGCACACAACTGCATCATGCTCTCCTCCACTTATCCGGATGACGATGTCCAACGCGACTGCAGGATATTTGCAGAAATATCCTGATGATGCCGTTTTAACGACTTTTAAACCTTAGCGAAATTTCACTTCGCCGATCCTCCAGGGACGACCCGATCCACTCTCAGGGTGATCTTCCACACTTTCTCAGCTCGACCTAGCACATGCCCATGCTAGGGTCTTCAACACCTCTCGACGGCGATCCTGCACACCTGCATGCGAACAAACAAACTAACACCTACCCTACTGTACATAACCATTCCACCGATCAGACGAATCAACCGGTGGAATGGATCATTGAATCCATACAGCCACCAAACCAGTAAATCGATCAAGCAATGGAATTCAACAGAGGATGAACACAAACATGAACACTTTATTTGATTTCAAAAGATGCAAATACAATGATCAGTTTCTCTCTCAGTCTCACTCCTTGCAACCTAGCTCGATCGATGATCTATAGTCAACCGATCCTCATGCTTAAATAGATTTTCCTACGAGTACTACTGACCCGACTCCAAGCGGCTGGGAACTCTCCAGGCAGCTGGGAGATCCAACTGGTCCTACAGCATGACAGCTGTTCTAACAAACTACCTAAAAATAGTAAAAGCATGGTCAGCATGATCTTATCATGATCAGCATGACCTTATTACATGCATTTGGTCTTATCAGACCTTCTTGGAAACATAAACAAGACCTAAAACAACTAACTGCCTCATGAAGGCCAGCTGTCAGGTAGGTGCTCCTGCACCACAAATGTAACTTCCGGCTCTACCTATCATCAACAAACAGATGGGCAGACTGAAGTAGTGAATAGATGATTGGGGAATCTACTTAGATGTCTTACAAAGGAAGATGGATAACAATGGGATCTTGTCATCCCACAGGCAGAGTATGCTTACAATGACTCCATTAATAGGAGCATAGGTAAGAGCCCTTTTGAAGTTGTATATGGATTGAATCCAAGAGGTATCTTTGAGTTAAGAGATTTAAGAAGAGTAGAGAAGATAAGTGCTGAAGGAGAGGAGTTTGCTATGGCCATGAAAGACATTCATGATCAAGTTAGAGAACAACTCAAGAAGAGTGTTGAAAACTACAAGAAGCATGCCGATTTGAAGAGGAGAAATGTTTAGCTGAAACTAGGAGATTTAGTACTTGCTCATCTTAGGAAAGAGAGGTTACATAAGGGCAGATATACTAAGTTACTGGCAAAGAAGATTGGGCCATGTAAGGTGGTCCACAAGTTTGGTGAGAATGCATATGAGATAGAACTGATTGTGATAGTTTGTCATTGATGTCAAAAGGTATTGAGAGAATTGAGTTGTTGTGCATCTTCTCAAAGTATCATTAGGACTGCAAGACATAGTTTGTCATTTCACAATTGTTCCCTTATGGTAGGAATCAATCAGGAGTTTGGCATCACAGATTTAGATGTTATTGTTGTAGGATGTTCATATTGATCCTTGGAGTTATCAGTTTTGGTTTATGATGTTGATCATTGATCATCATCTTCTTTTATGATCACAGGACTTGTTTGATCAGGTTGATCACATTAGATATTGATGCTAACTTGTTTATGTTGGACTTATATTCTTGATCTTCACAAGAGGACTTGTTTGTGTTGAACTTATATTCTTGATCTTCACATATGTGGTCTTCAATCAAGATATCTTCAAGCATGACAAAGTTGCAATGATAAGATTCTATTAGGAGCATCATGATGTTCAATATCCAAGTGAAGAGTTTGAAGCTTATGTTTCAAAAGAGGCTGCATATAAAGGGTTCATGAGTATCATGTGAGAGATCAAGTTGTGTAGACACATGTGATTGGTCATGTGTTCTCAGAGTAGTTTGTAGGTTATAATCTTATGATGTTGCTTTCCCTCATGTTGTGATGATGCTTCACTCATATCAATTCAAATTATGATCAGAGAAGACCCTGATGGAAATATTTAATACAATGTCATTAAATTAAAGATTTTGTAAGAGGTAAATGGTGTGAGCAAAGGAACATATAGAGAAAGTTTGCAAATGCTTGGTGGTCATGCTTTAAAGTCTCATGCTTCAAGGTTGATCAGAATGTTATGTTGTTGGTATGCCTGAGTTGAAGTGTGTTTATGATGGTTTCATTTGGTCTCTTTTGATGACTCGATTTCATTAGCATTACGAGACAATTTAAGGTTATTATGACAGGGGTATGAAGTTATGTTTCATGAAAAATGATATATCTTTGATGATAGTATGTCTTTGCAGATTCTTCAACATTCAGTTTTAACATGGTTTTAAGTAATTGATTATGCCAAGGTATTAAAACCCTATGGTTCTAGGTGTTGTTGAAACTCTAAGCTAAGTTGTTAATGCATATTTTAAGCCCTAATCTAACCGTCAGTGAACTCCTTACTTTATGATCTACTCTCAAAGTGACCCTTGATAGAAGGTTATAACTTATATTATTACTTGCTAAATGGGTCTAAAACATTGTGAAACTGGCCCCATAGATTGTCTTTACCGATGATACAAGTCATCGTTATGAGCAAGTGGGCGGTAAATAACAATCAAAGGTTACTTTTAAATGAGTTTTGGGTGTGCTTCACAAGATCGATGGATACAATTCAAACTTGTGCCTTTGCTCCTGTGTACTGATTTTGACGGTCTCCCGAGTGTCATCTGTCTTATGTAACTGTAGTGACTTGCCTTTTTAAAGGCTATATTTAACCATAAAAAAAATCAGTTCGAAGAGATTCTAAAAGTAATTTCTTTGTGAAGATTTTCTTTCTTTTTTTGGCAGGAAAAACAAAGAAAGTTGGAGTTTTATTATTTTAAAAAGGCTATTATTGGAATTTTTTTTTAAGAGTGAATGTAGGACTTAAAAGCTTTTTTTAAGTTCTATTTTTTTTTTTAAGTTCTTTGCAGAGAGAATGGGATTTATTGAAGATAATTTTTATAATGAGGGAGTTTTCTATTTTCTTTCAGAAGCAGATTAAGATTTCAAAGAAGAAGTTGATATTTTTTTTTATGTAGAGATTTTTTGAGAAGAGGATCTGAAGATATTTTTTATGAGAAATTTATTGAAGAGAAGGTGAAAGTTTTATTGGAGGAGATTGATTTTATTTTTATGAAGATGAAATTGTTTTTGCAAACAGAGATAATGTTTGAAAGAGATTTTATTCTCTCTAAGTGCAATTTTTTTATTGCAGAGAAGTTTGATTTATTCTTTGTAGATTGAGAATTTGGTGAAGAGCTGTTTTTGCAGATTGAATTTGAAGGGGTTATTGAAGAATTGAAAATACGCAGAGGAATATTAAAAGATTTTTCTTTGTAGGAAAAAGTTGAATTTGAAAGGTCTTTCTATTTGAAATCCATATATATATATACATATGATGTAAATGGGTTAGTGTGTAGATCAATGATGAAATAATTTGAAATGGATGTGAATTAATACAAAAAATTGAAGACAACCTGAATGACACAGATTGAATCAAATCAAGCAGAGATTGACAAAATCATCAGAAAGACAATTGATTGCATCAGATGAATTAGCATGCAGAGATAATTAGGTGAATTATTTTTATTTAAGATGCAATGCAGAGGAAGAGATTGAGAATGTATTGTGAATCAGGTAATTTGATTAAATAGAGATCATGAAATTGATAAGCAGATTGAATTGAATATGATTGCAAATTCAGAGAAGACATGTTGAGTAATGGTGCAAAGCAGATTGAGTGGCAATCACTTCTTGCACACTTTGCAGTTTGTTCTGTATTAGGGGTTGGTGCTCCTTGAAGCTAGTGCTTCTAAATGAATTAGGGGTTGGTGCTTCTAAATAAATTAGGCATTGGTGCTCCTTGAAGTTGGTGCTTCTAAACATTATAATCAGTGAGATTTTTGATAAAGCCAGTGAGGCAGTTTTGGAGTGGTTTTTCTACCACTGGAGGGTTTTCCACTCGTGCAAATCTTGTGTCATAATGTATATTGATCTTCTCTGTGTGTGTATGATTTACTCATGAGATTTTGTTCTCTTTATACATTCTCAATCATGTGCATATGTGTTTGACAAATCAATGATATCTTTCTCTTTGTGTCTTGAAAGTTAAAGTTTGCAAAAAGATTTGAAAATTCACACAACACTGATTCACCCCCCTCTCAGTGTTGTCCTTGACTCCCACAAGAACTCCCTCATGGAGTTGTATCTCACCTATCTTTAATATAGCTGACTTATATCCTTTCAAGGGATCTTTGGATGTAGGTATAGGTGTTCATGAAAGTGATGGTGCTGATTAGATTCAAGATCTTCCTCCTGTTGCACCAGTCAAACTTGAAGCCATTCTAGATACCGAAGAAATCAAGAGGACAAGACATAAGGTCTTTAATGAGTACTTGGTGAAGTTGCAATGTCTTCCTCATGAAGATGCCACTTGGATGACAGTTGAGGACATTGAGAAACATGGCACTACTATGACTGATCTGATTTTAGGAGGTGCCTGAAATTCTTTCTCCTGGGGTGTATGGTGTAGGGCACTATAGCATGACTTAGTCAAATTAGTTGTTCCTAGTCATAATTTTTGGTTGTAATGGTCTCATTAATAGAGACATGGGTTTTTTGGTTTAAAATTAATATAATAAACCCATTTTCATGGCATTACTTGTGGTGGGGTCATAATTTATGATTTTGAGTTATTTTTCCCAATCCCACATATGTAGTTGGACTGCTATTTTTGGGATAATAGGTTTATTTCCATTTTGCATGGCTTTTCCACGATGGAAGTGGATGTAAATCATGGTTTCTATCTTTGTAATAGGGTAATGCATTAAAATATGCATAGTGTGGTCGAATGAAGAGATCATGTTTTTTTTTAGGAGAAGAATAATAGGAAAGTTCACTATTTTCTTCAATTCTTTTGGACTATTTTCTTACTATTTTTATGTCTGCTACTAGACTATACGACATAGTTATGTGCTAAAATGCATGAAAATTGAAAGCATATGGAGTAACCTTCCATTTGAGTCTGATAGGTAGTCTTGACATATGGGTTGAGCCATTTTCTTAAACATTTTGTTGTTGCTACATTTTTACTATTTTTTTGTTGTTTATCCACTTCCCATACAGCTGGATAGTGTTGTCGTGGACCCAAATGCATTTGGTGGAGTAATGTACTAAGTTAACTTTCATATTAATCTAGTAGGGCTAATTTTCATTGCTGTAGAAGGATCTTGTAAACATTTTTTTGATTTTGCTCTTATAGCTAGGGTTTTTGAGGGATTTGAAGAATCAATGGGTATCTAATCCATTCCACCTCTACCAAAGCCCAAAAATGGATGGATTGACTCTTATTATGATGGGTTCAACTGACTCTTGTGTTACATAAGCAAGGCATGGTAGGAGTGAGTTCATTGGTACAATCTAGGCCCAATATCTCCATGTATTGGGCACTTGTAAGCTTAGAGAAAAGTGCAAAGGCCAAGAACAAGTTTAGAGTCATTGTAGTGTGTGGAAGAGGCCTAACTAGGCCTGTTGTAGCAGGAGACAACCCTATTTTTGGGCTTGTGTTGTAAAGGAACCTCCATTGCATGTTGGATATGTCATGAATATTCAAAATGGGTATCGAAAAAAATATTATTTCATGGGTTTGATCTTTCCCCTACAAGTTATGCTCTGAAAACCTCTTTATAATGGCTACAAGGCAAAGATGCCAATTGTGAAGAACAATACAAGGATTGTGTTACTAAATTCCTTGGTGAATTCTATAGGTGTCTATTCATCATATTGAGTTGGCCTGGGTGTAGTTGAGGGTCATAATTTTTGTTAAAATATCTATGCTTCATTTTGTTGCATTGTTCACTCTTGGCAGCCATGATACTTAAGGAAACAAAATAGTCACATTAGGACAGTCTACTAGTTGGTCTCATGGGTCTTCTTGATTTGGTTTGGTTAGATATAAGTCAATCATTTTGAAGAAGATTTCTATTTGTTCTGAAGGTATTGGTCAATTTCCCATGCACTCTTCTTATGTTGAGTTACTTTCCAAGCCTTGAAATGATTATGGGACTAAGAAGGCAGCCAAAGTCATACTGCTCCAATCAAGATAACAGTCCTATGAATAGTGACAGTGTTCCCTACTCTGCATCAGGTCTTCATATGACCAAGCAAAGACATGTTTTTATTTCCTTAGTAAGGCTATTAACGTGGCCCTGATATGTTGTTTCAAGTGTTTACCTATGTAGATTTTCTTTTGAGCATTTTGTGTACCCAAATTTATTTCCTCTAGATCTTCCATGTGAGGGGAAGAAGTATTGGCAACTAGATGATCTTTGTTATCAAATGGTATTTCTAAAGCCACTAACCCCCTTGGAATCTTATTGGTCTTGAGTTGTATCACTTCTTTTCGAAAAAGGGTTTCTTTCCCATCTACAACTTCAACAAAGTTCTGGAAATCTATTTCCTGATTCTCATACTTATCAATACAATGTATAAACTTTATTGAGTCCTTATCATCCTCAAAAACTTACCAACTACATATGTTATTTGGCATAGCCACTCTGATTTAGATCTCAACATTTGTAATATCAGACAATGTAACATCATCTTGCCTAATGGCTACATTAGCCAAGAAATTTGCAATAACATTCTTTGATCTTTCTACCCAATTTATCGAGAATGCATCAAACAACTCAATAGTATCCCAAACAACATGTTTATATTGTTTTAACCTCTTATTCGTTGAAGCATATTTATCTCTTACTTGGGAAAATATTAGTTCTGAATCTCCAAACACCCTTAACACTTTAATGCCATGCCTAAGAGCAACATTCAATCCCAAAAACAAGGCTTCATATTTTGCAATATTATTTGTGCAAGCAAATTTCACCAAAAAGGAGAACTTGAGGATCTTACTTGTTGAAGACAAAAACACCACTCCTGAACCATCAAAGTACATTGTCCACAAGACATTATGACCTTTCTATTTTTCAATCTCTTCATCAATAGGTTCCTTCTTCTTTTCATCTTGATCACATGACATAACCTTGAAATTCTCACAATCAGTGTCTGCAAAGAAAATCTGATCTTCTAGTTCTTGGTCTTCAAATGTATCTGGTGCTCTTTCTTCTCTAATCAACTCGACATCCTTACCATTCATGTGAATCATAGCATATGACAATTCTAGTTGCATTCTTCCTCCAATCAATGTTGCCCACCTCCTAGACAATAACATACCATATTGAGGCTTGATATCAACTACTGTCACATTCATTGTATAGGTTTTTTCTGGATAGGTTGCAAACATGAAGTCCATATTTTTCATAATCCTTATAACTAGCACTTCCCTAGCATCCATAGCATCTCATTTTCCACATGCCTTATCTATATTCAATCCAACTTGTTGCATAACAACCGAAGGCACGATATTTGTTGAAGCATCTTAATCAAGCATTTTGTTCCTTATCACCTTCCCATTAACAATAAGGGACACATAAAATGGTTCTACATGGGAAGGACATTTTGTCACTGTTGTTCCAAAATAGACTTCAAGAATTTCCTCTTCATCAACACCCATTTCCTGGATATTGTTCTGATCTTTAACAGTGTGATCTATCTACATGATACCCCTATAATTAAGGCCAATACCTTATTTATGTATTCCTCAATTTTCATCAATTCCATCAATGGAACTCAGACTTTCATCTATGACAAAGTTTGAGTTATGTCTAATGAGGCATAATTTTGTATAACAATTGTAGCTTGACCCACATTCTTACTCTTGTCATGAGTCTATCCAACCTTGGCTTTTGTTCTTTTTTGACTATCATCTATGACATGTGAAACCTTAGCCTTTTCTTCGTTCTGAGAAACCTTACCCTCTGAATTCTTATCATTTTGATTCAATTTCTCTTTTGAATCCCTCTTACTATTATTGCTTTATTTTTTTTGCGATTCAAGCTCTCTTTGTTTGTGTTGAGGCTGCTTTACAAAAGTGCTTCTTGGCTAGCCTGAGTCACCTGCTTGAGCTTTACTTCTGAGGTTATAATTGCTCTTAACTTGGGCTACTACAGCAGCTATAAGATCTTTGATCTCTTCATCAGAAGGCCTTTTTAAATTAGCCAAAGCAGCATGTGAATCTTGGGCACAAACCTGCTGATCCTCATCTTCTTCATCTGAAAAGATTTGCTGATAGATTACATTGTTATAGCACCTTCTTTCATTCACATCTATTTCTACATCTACCTCATTAGAAGAGGAATAGTCTCCATTTGTAGAAATTATATTAACACTATCATCTTCAATACAATGACATTCATTACACTCATCACAAGCATTAGCATCATTACAGAAGGATTGGTCAATCATACATTGTGACTGTGAATAAGGCATTTGGCATATTATACAACATGGAGTGTCTTGCACAATATTGACATTCTTCTTCAGGGGTTAGGAGTTTCTTTAACATTATGAGATCTTTGATTAGTTTTGTTTTTAGAATAGGCTTACCATTATGTCAATTTGTGTTGTATGGCATATCATGCAATTGGGGTCTCTTTTCTTGCCTCTGATAAATCTGCTTCTCGGGACGTAGCCCCTTTCCATTTTTAGCAAGCTTGTAACTTAGATCCTTGAAAGAAATTATCAATTTATCGCACTTATCTTTAGATGTGGAGCCATTATTATGGACATTCTGAGTTCTATTGTTTGGATTTTGTAAGATTCTCACATCATCCCTTCTATTTCCTTTACCTGAAGCCTTCCTATTATTTTTTGTATTAGTCACAATCCTGAAAGCATCCCTGAGGATGGCCTGACTTTTATCCCTAAGGCTGGCTAGACTTTTAGCATCACAATTATACATGACATTCAGGAAATCCTTTAGATGGTCTTCACTTGACACAACATTGTTTCTTGAAAATTTTGGTGATTGACCTCTGATATTATTATCAATAGGGTTTGGGTATCTAGGAATGCCAGTGAATTCTAACTATCTAAATCTGTCTAATTGCATGGGTCTTCTACCAAATTGATTGGTATTAGCATTCATGTTTGCATTAGCATTAATATTTCAATTTCTCACATTATTCAGTGGTAATCTATTATTCTTTGTATTTTGTCTTTGATTATTTTGTGGATTCTGGTTCACATGCTAATGAAGCCCTTGATTATCCCCAATGATGTTTTTGTGATTTTGTTGATTTTGAACCTCATTTGCCTGTCTATTTCCTAGCATATTTACATTATTGAGAGTGGGAGCTGAATTCTGATGAGCAATTCTCAAAGCTTCCACCTTTTGTTTCATATCATCTCTTATTTTTAGGGCTTGTAAGTAATCAAGTTTTGACTTGAGATTCCTAATTTCTTCAGCTAATTCCTCTTCTCTTGGCATAGAAGAAGATGGTCTCATGGAGTTGTTCGTATCTCTTGGAGATTCTATATCTTCAAATCTATTACGGGGATCTAGAAAAGGACATTCTTGAAACACATCAAACCCTAACCTCAACCCATCACTTTGTTTCTTTTCATAAATTTCTTGAATATTAGCCTCTGAAGCTGAAAAGTGTTGTTGTTGTCCAGGAGACCTAACATTATTCTGAGAGTCATCATTATTCCTAGGGCTTGGTGAACCTTCATGACCGGGTTGAGTAGTTTCTTTCTTTCAATACATTTTCCTTGGCAATTCTTGGAACAAAGGGTTTTGCAGGGATCTTCTCCCTTGCATACAACCCCTATTTTTACCAGTTGGGAGATTTTGCTCAGAGTTGCCACCCACTAATGGGATTTAAACTTAAGTTCCAAGTTCCTTTTCAACTCCCCAATGGAATCGCCAAATCTGTTGGTGTTCCCATCTAATTTTTTGTGTTCCCCTAAAAAGTAGCCATCTTTTATCCACAGGGACATTAGGTCAGTGGCCAATGAATAGGAGACTGACTCTCTATCTCCTCTGCACTTCAGGCTCTGTAGGACCTAGGGGGTGTCCCTTACTCAATACCCATATGGTAAATCCTGAATGTAACTAGGTATTGACATTTTAATAGATAAATCCTCTATCACACAGACCAAAACTGTGAGATAAATACAAAGGGGCTAGCTTTGGACTTTATTTCAAGTGTGGACTAGAGGATTTGAAACCTAAATTCTATTCCTATAATTCTAAAATTAAGACTTTGAGTTTATTTGATTTAATGTATTTTGCTACCAGATTAGGGTTTGATTCATAAACTTAATCTAATCCTTTGATTGGTGCCTATCCAAGGGTATGGAGTCCAACTTAAAACATGAAAATGACTTTCCATAAACCAACAAAATATATTGATTTCAGAGGGTTTTTTACTTTTTGCCTTGCAGAGAACTCCCAAGATTAAGAATTCCTATTAACTCTACTTAAAAATATCCCTATTATCACACATATTTCCCCATATTTGACTTAGAGCATTTTAATATGTTCTTTAAATAGAAGCAAGAAATAAAACATGCAATGCAATAGATATGCACCCCATAACTCAGTAAACCCTTAGTTACTTTGTTCCAAAGAAAAATGCAAATAACAAATGGAGACAATTAACAGAAATACATGCACACAACATCACTCATATAATTTGATATGAGATTGATAAATAGCTTATGAAAAACACATACACATATTAAAATAGAACTCACAACACCATGGAGAGAACAACTAGTCAAAGTTTTGTATTACTTCCACTCCTCAAAGTCCCAATCCTCCAACCTTACAAAGTGAAGCTACCAGTTCTTTTATAGACACAAGAATGTGGTACTCAACATTTACTACATTTGGTTGGTTAGATGAGTTCACATTACAAAGCACTGCCTTAGGGGCATTGGAGCATTAATTACATTGAGCATAGAGAAAAGATATAAAATAATTTATCACGAGGAGTACAATAGATTGGAGGAGCCTGACCACATGCAAGGGAGAAGGTAGCTGGTCATTCACTTTAGGAAGACTCACCCATACTTCTCTTGTTGCAAATATGTACCTAATCATTTTTGTCATCGATTTCAACATATCCCTATTTCCATTGGTGTTAAATGTATCCTATTTTGTTGTCTGTTTAGAAGACTGGAATGTTGAGGATATTGAGAAAATTAATGAAGATCAATGTATGCAGACCATATGGCTATGTAGAGGATTGTCTGAAGTGGTTCTAGTTAAGTTTTGAGAGGTCCACATGAATATTTGAAGAAGATATGGCCATTTGAATTGAACTTGGTTTTGCTATGTTCAGAAGAGATAGAGTGACAGCTAATTGGTCTAGATTGCTCCACATTGACATATTATGATCTAAGGTTCTAGAGGCATGTTTGGGAAGTCAGTGTGTATCATCAACTCAAGTGATTTGTGGTTTGGAGGTCTGCAAGAAATCATTCTAGTGTGACAGTCATGACAAATAGTGTTCTTGAGGTTCTAGAAGAAGATGCAAGTGATTCTGATGATTTGGAGGAGTGCGGATATCTTTGTTGAATTCAATGTGCTTGTGGGGGTTTTTAGATCATATGCCTACTATGTTGGAGGTTTGCATTGAATATTTAGCTCATTGTTAAAGATTTCTTCCTTGGTGTTACTGTTCTTCCCAATCTTGGCCGACCGGATGATTCAAGTGTGTTGTGTATAATCTAAGAGAAATTCTATGGAGCATGGCATATTGATCAAGGAAGATTTGAGTCCTAGTTATATTTGGATGATAGGCTAGTGATTTACATTCAGTCAAATGCTTGTAGTGCCAACCTTGATGTTTATTCCAACATTGATGAAGCATATAAAGGCATGTAGTTGAGTCATGGAAAATCATCCTTGTGCGAAATAATAAAATCCTAAGAAAGGATCAGAGGTAGAGTAGAGAAGAGGAGGAGCAAAGGAACACGAACAATAAAGGATGAAGTGATAGTGAAGAAGTATTTGGGAGAAGAGAAGAAGTTTTTTGAGTATTCAATGAGACTGAACCAGGCATGTTGAATGTGCTATTTCTCAGTTAAATCTTTCTATACTAAAGATAAATTTCTCTAGGCAGTGAGCCTCTTTAAGTAGTGAGATCTAGGCAGTGTGCCCGAAGGCAAGTGCCTTCCCATTTCTTTCAAGTACTTTTAAAAGGGTACGAATCTTGTGGGTTAACCCCCATCGTGGGTTTCCCTTAACTAGGTATTCACGTTAAAAATCTTGGTTTTAAGTGTGTTCATGGTGTTTTAACTCATAGATTATTGATTCATGCTTTAATGTTTATATCATTAATCTATTTGTAAGTTGTGAAAGAAGAAAAGGTTAAATTTGTGGGACAACTGATTTATCCCCCCTCTTAGTTGTCTGACCTAATTCCAACAAATGGTATCAGATCCAGTTCCTCTAAAAGAAGCTTGACCACTTGAGGAGATCCAAGATGTCAACTTACAAGAAGGAAAGATTAATATTTGATGGAACAAATTACTTGCTTTGGAAGGTGAGCATGTAGTGTCATTTGGAATGTATGGGTAATGCCTTTTGGTTGATAACAAAGAATAAGTACAAGATTCCAAAGAATGGTCCTACAACTCTTGACAAACTGAAGGATGATGAATACAATATTCAATCTAAAGAAGCATTGTTGAATGCCCTGAATGATACAAAAATGACAAATGTCTTGGAATTCAAAACTGCTCATGAAATCCGGAATAAGTTGGAAACTCTGTATGAAGGTGATAATCATGTCAAATGTGCCAAGCTATAGAGACTAAAGGGTAAATACGAAAGGTTACTGATGAGTGAAGATGAAAACATTACTTCCTACATGTAGAAGATAAATGAATTTTTGGCTGGTATCAGGAGTGCTGGTGGAGTATTGGATGAATCAGAGATTGTTGTCAAAGTGCTCAGATCCTTACCTCTAGCATACAAGCATAAAGTTGCTTCCATTGAAGAAATTAGAACTGTGACAACTATTATAATGGATCAATTGGTTGGTAAGCTTTCAGCATTTGAAATGAGTGAGCTTGGTGATTCTCTGCATACGTCTAAATCTGCATTTAAGGCTAGTATTCATGGAAAACAAAGATATGACCTGGGTGAAAGATATTCAAGAAGATCAAAAAAATTTGTAAAGAAATCTTCAACTCAAGTGGTTCATGGTTTGGAGGTCCACAAGAAATCTTCCTACTATGACAATCATGGTAGACAATATTCTTGAGGTTTTGAAAGAAGATGCAAGTGGTTCTGATGATTTGGAGGAGTGTGGATGTCTTTGTTAAATTTAATGTGCTTATGGAGGTCTTTGGATTGTGAACCTACTATGTTGGAAGTCTGCATTGAAGATTGAGCTCATTGTTGAAGATTTCTTCCTTGGTGTTACTGTTCTTCCCAGTCTTGGCCGACTAGATGATTCAAGAGTGTTTTGGATGATCTAAGAGAAATTCTATGGAGAATGGCGTATTGATCAAGGAAGATTTGAGTCCCAATCATGTTTGGATGACAACCTAGTGATTCACATTAAATTAGATGCTTGTAGTGCCGACCTTGATATTTATTCCAAGGTTGATGAAGCATATAAAGGCTATAGTTGAGTCGTGGAAAATCATCCTTGTGTGAAATAATAAAATCCTAAGAAAGGATCAAAGGTAGAGTAGAGAAGAGGAGTAGAGGACCAAGAATAGTAAAGGATGAAGTGATAGTGAAGAAGTATTTGGGAGAAGAGAAAAAGTTTTGTGAGCATTCAGTGAGATTGAACTAGGCATGTTGAAGATGCTATTTCTTAGTTAAATCTTTCTGTACTAAACATAAATTTCTATAGGCAGTGAGCCTCTTTGAGTAGTGAGCTCTAGGAAGTGCACTCGAAGGCAAGTGCCTTCCCATTTCTTTCAAGTACTTTTAATAGGGTACGAATCTTGTGGGTTTACCCACACTGTGGTTTTCCCTTAACTGGGTTTCCATGTTAAAAATATTGGTGTGAACTGTGTTCATGGTGTTTCTGCTCATATGTTATTAATTTGTGCTTTAATGTTTATATCATTAATCTATTTGTAAGTTGTGAAAGAAGAAAAGGTTAAATTTGTGGGACAACTAATTCACCCCCCACTCTTAGTTGTCCAACCTAATTCCAACATCTCTGTCCATTCAACATATGATTTCTCTGATGGCCATTGGAATGACATCAACTTTAATATTTTTTCATTGTGTCCTATGTACCTTGCATCCATCAAGATCTTTGCTTCCTTGCAGAATAGTTCAAAATTTATTTCCAATATATGCAGCTTATCTAAAGTTGAACTCAAAATTTTCAAGTTGTGGTCCCCATCAGTACAATAGGTAAATATAAGCTAGCCAACAATACCATCAAAGTCAGCTCTCCACTTGTCAAGACTTTTCACTTGCCCATCACCCTCCAATATACTAGGCATTATTTTCTTATCTATCTTTTCAAGAAATTGCTTCTTCTCACCCAACACTTTGTCTAGATTCAACTGAAAAGCTATGACCTCTTCAAGTATAACCAACATATCAAGTGTTAGCTTCATCTTGGGTGGTGCTTATGCATAAAATCTTGGGCATCAGTGCAGGTCTCTTAATTCACTAGTTCTTGGCAGCCACACTCTCTTCATTATCTTAAGGCTTTCCTTATCCTTTTCATGCTTATCAAGGGCTGCTTTTAGATTTGAATAAGATCTCCATGTCTCATCCACCCTTGCGAGGACCTTTGTCACTCTATGATTGATCAAGTTAGTGACTATCTCCTGAAATGAATTTTTCTTTTCTCCCTTTAATCTTTTTACCTCCTTCAATTCCCTGATCTCTGCTAATAGGGGCCTTGTGTCAGCAGGAAATGCTTCTGCTATTGGTATCACTGGTGGAGTAGTACAAGTACTAGCCCCTAGCAACAATTGCTCTTTACATTATTGAGCTCTACAATGGCTTGTGCATATTGTAGTAACAACTCGTCATGATCCTTTTACAGTTTATTGGTCACTGCTTCAGTAAATTGTGTAGTTTGCACATTGAGGCTTGCAACTTGGGGAGCAGGGGTGTTGGATACTCTCTAAATTATCACATCTCCTGTCAAATCCCCTAATCTAATCCTAGTCTTATTATTATTTGAGGATAAATCCCATGACAGGTGTCATCATACCTCATCATTTAATCTATTTTTAGATGTCAAAATCTAGGGGTTATGTCCTTGGCTGTCTACAATTAGGGATTCTACAGTTATCAGTTTCCCTAGCTAATCCTAATAGCTTCTACTAATTTGAAGAGATTAATCTGTCTACTTGCTAAATGAATTTAAGGAATGCTGAAAATAGAATTAAACAGGAAGTTTACTAAAAGTAATCTTAAAAATAGTAACATGCATCTATCTATCAATATCAGTAAATACTTGTCACAGCAAAATTTAAAGTAATAAAATAGTTGTACTATCCTTCTACCTTGGTGGTGAGAGTGGGCTCTTGCTCCAGACCCTTGGGGCTGAAGGCTACAGTAGGGAATCATCACAAAAGTAGTTCACAAATAAATTCAACCCAATTCCATTTGCCTTGCATTCATGAAAAATATTGATATCACAGAACTGAGATTACTGACAATTAGAATAATCAATCATTGTATATTTCTTCTGTTGTTTCTATAAGTATATATGAAAATGAGTCATGACATATCACTTATCTTATCTACCAGTTCTTCTATGAGATGACATCCATCTCTTTATTACACTAGCTGCCTAACTATGGAAAATAATCATGCAATAAAAGTAGACTGAGTGGAATAGAACTCCACTCAGAATTCTAAGTTTAAGTCTTAATACATTTGGGCAGCGAGGCCTTGAAAATATGGATATTGAATCAGTTCTATCTGTAACTCATGCAAAAACTTTAAAAAGATAAAAACTCCAGCAGTTTAACTAAAGATGATCCTTCACCACTCAGTGATGATTTGAGTGAAATGAGGGGTATTATGATAACTACTGAGAGTACCTGATTGGTAGCTTATGCTAGAAATATGCCCTACTCTCAGGAGGTACTAGAGATATCTGTCCTTGTCTGCAGCTCTAGAGATATGTCTGTAGCTCTGGAGATACTAATGTGGCCTCCTTTTTTCATCTCCGAGGAGGCTTTCTATTTCCTTCAAAACTTCTGGTGTTGTGGTATTCTGGTATTGTCTCTGGAGATCATTGAAGACTATCTCCAGAGATGCACAAAATTGTTGTTCTTGGCACCTACACCTGTCGATTCAAAAAGAGAGAAGTTTCTACTTTTTTTCCATCAATCCCATGCACACTAGTCACTGAATCAAAAATTATGATCTTAAGTAATCTATGTCAATGAATCATTAACTAGAACGATTTTTCTAGCCTATTCAGGTGTAGACATTAGGAAAGATGGAATCAGGAAGGAGAAAAAGAGAGGTAAAAAGATGTATTTCATGGGTACAACTTGGCACTCATCAGCCCATATTGTCAAAGTCTCAAGCCTAGGATTAAAGGCTGCACTAGAGAGAGCCTTCTCAACCTACTCATCAGTCACTTCTAAATCCTCTCTAGTAATAGTGTCAAATGCAATTGCATCTAACAAGGTCCAATGTGGGAGGAGCAGGACATTACTTTTGGCCACCAATGCCCTCCCCTTCTCTAGAGTCATTCTATTGATAGCTTGATTTACTTTTATCAACACCCTTTGGGTGATGGCCTCATATTTTGATGGGCCAGCCACACTCTTGGCTTCCTCAATTCTCTTCTAAAATTCCTCACTTCTTACATTCAAGACATAACTCCTAAATTCAAGAGTATTGATGAATTCATCATCTTCCATAAATTTATTACACGCCATCACCCTGATATTTTCTGTATCCACAGTTTGGCTTGTCGTTGTTCTCATTGATTTACTATCAGGGGAAGAATATGGCATTATTCTATCAGGGGAATTCACCTAATGGGAAGCTTCCTCCACCTATTCTTCTACTTCTTCTTCTAGGTCTACTACCTCAATCTCTTCCTTAGCTTCTAAATCAATAATTTTTGCCTTTTTGGTAGGGGAAGGGTCATGTGATTCCCTTTTACAGCATATCCCCCTCTTGAGTTGCTAGGATGGTAAGAAGGTCTTTCCTGACTTGCAGGAGCACTAACAATTACCTTCTCTACATGATCAAACATCATTTGAATTCCTTTTATTGAGTCCTATACCTCTGGAAAGGCATTCGGGTAGGAAACATTCAGGATTCTCCTCATTCTTTCTCTTACCATAATTGTGTCCCACTTGATTCTCAAGGTATGGACATCATTTGTTGTGAAGCAATTCTTAATAGTGTCCTCATCAAAGTCGATATGATGAATGTATCTAGGTCCCTACTTATTAACCCTTACTCTGTCAATAAAGCCCTCAGGGTCAAAAATCCTAGGCTGTTCCAAATAAATCTTGTAACACTGAAGCATTGAATCAATTTGATCCAAATCTCCTTTGTCATCTATCAAGA
This sequence comes from Cunninghamia lanceolata, assembly GCA_027924645.1. Classification (NCBI taxonomy): domain Eukaryota; kingdom Viridiplantae; phylum Streptophyta; class Pinopsida; order Cupressales; family Cupressaceae; genus Cunninghamia; species Cunninghamia lanceolata. The sequence goes on from BSBN01000246.1 coordinate 2,570,322, forward strand.
AATTATTGAATCTGAGGGAAGTGGGAAGGAACAAGCCCTTCTTATGTCTTCTCAGATGTTATCTGTCTAACTCATTCAGCTACCTAATAATCTCAAGGAATGCAATTCTCTTTGGTACATACTTAGGCAAAATATGGGGAGGGGTTTCACACCCTAAAATTCTTATATAAGTGGTGTGTTCATGATAGAACCAATCACCCCAGTTATGATCATTCCCTAAATAAGGGGTCCTGTCTAAAGGCGTAAAAAAATCTAATACATCTGTGTGCAACCTTTCTCCTTCTGGCTCTAAGAAACTAAGAACTCTTCTCACAAAATATTCCTCAAAGATTACATAATATAAATCACCATAATGCATGTCCACTATGCATGTCCACATTTGCATTGGCAACATTTTTCCTTGTGCATCTTCCATCCTGACATGTAAATTTTGATGCCACATTTTTGACAAGGTAAATAATATCATTTGACACAACAAAGAATACCAGGTGAATTCAACATGGGCATCCACAGTAAACAATTTGCTCTTAAGTGCCATCATCTATTTCTGCATTTTTTCTGCCACATAGGAAGCATAATCATATGGCTCCCTTGTCTGTAGGTCCAGAATATTTACTACCATCATCATCAGAGATACTAGCATCCTATCTAAAGCATCCCGCCCAAGCTCTTGGCACAAACTGTGGTAGGTTTTCACAAAGTAGTACATGAATAAGGAGCATTGAAAAGGCTCCTCCTCACTGTCTAATATTTTAACTAATTTGCCATCTATTCCCCTTAGTCTATGTTTAGCCAGGTTGAAGTCCCTATATACATGTTTGATAGTCTTATAATTCTCCTTCAAAGCATCAACGTTGATCGGCTTATTGGCTACAGGGTTCAAGATGACCACACTAGATATGTATGCCTTTGTAAACTTGATTATTAATGTACCATTACCTTTCAAGACCGATCTAGTCTGAGGATCATACCTTTGTGCAAATTGCCCTCACTAAATCAGGGTTCAAGAATACATTAGGGTAGATTAACTTTGCCAAACCAAAGCACCAAGCATTGCAGATTGGGACTTTAAACTCCATTCTATGAGGCCAGTGTTTAAAAAGAACCCAACCCAACACAGGCAAACGGGCATCCCTAAAGTTGTAGTAGAAGTCTAAGAACTTATCATCTAGTCTGTCGGGACCATGCAAATTAAGAGCATGCCTAGTAGAGCCTAGGAATTGGACCATAAGATCCTAATCAAAATTGTACTTTGAGGTAGAGGCTTAACCGGGTTGAATTATTCTCTTAAGCTATGTATATCAAACTAGGGCTTCTTATCTTCAACAATTATCTACCCTTCTAATCAACCAATCAACTTAAAATACACTGAGCATAGTCAAACATAGTGAACTTACTAATTTTTATGCCTATAGAAGCTTGAAATTCCTTCTTTTGCTTGCCTAAAAACTTGCTGCACTTCTAGACTCTATTTGTGCTTGAGGAAATGATGCAAAAAGCCCTAATTTTCTCCTTTTGAAGATTCATAGAATAGGTTCTGAGGTATTAATGGAGGTAGCCTCAGCCTTAATCTCACATTCATGTAACAGGGCACGTACAATGTTTCTCATAAAAAATTTAAACTTGCGCCATTGATCTAAATTTGTCCTTGTGAAATCTAGAGCCACCATTCACCCGCAAGATTTGAAAATCTAGGTCATCATCATTGAAATGTCTTCAACCAATAAGAATAAGCCAAGTCAGATTTACATTCTTCGTTGACCACATCACCTTTTGTCTGACCTAGACACATGGCACCATTTCACGGAGTCACAACCGGAAATAGCCCATGAATTACCTACCCTACACGGGTGTGATAAAGCCTCCACATGTCCTCTTTTCATTTTCTTTTCACTTTATTACTAAGATGAGGCCATGTGTCACCATCTTGCAGCCACACGATGAATATTCCTTTCTAGCAAGATTCCCTTGCAAGCTTGCACAACCATCAAAATTAAGCTTTTCTATAGATTCAATTCTTAGATTGACACTTGGCGGCATATGATTCATTGATTTGGCATCTTTGATAAAGGGGATGTAATCCTGAATTCCTTAACAGGTGTCGCCTTGTCGCAGTCACGCAGAGGGATGATGACATCATCAATGATGTGCTGTGATGCTGTGAAATACATTTACACACACTTTATAATGCTTACAAAGTCTTAGGACATAGGTTTAAATTTTCACGGGCTATAAAATATAAACCTAGGACATGGGGCCAATCACCTAATGAACAAAAAGGCTTCAAGTCATAACTTAAGCGACTGAGGACTTACTATAGGCAGTCAATAGGAAATTAGAATATAAAGTGCACAAGACTTAGGGTCTTAGGTTTAAAAGGTTTTAAAGGTAAAGACTTAAAATTTTATGGACCTAAAACCCTAAACCCATATAGGTAACACCAGAACCTAAGACCTTTGCTGAAGCCAGCAAGGATGATGGATGGATAAAACCCATGGAAGAAGAATTGGATCAAATTGAGAAGAATCAGTCATGGGAATTGGTTCCTAGACCAACAAATAAGATTACCAATAGGAACAAAATGGGTGTTCTGGAACAAACTAAATGAAGAAGGTGAAGTTGTAAGGAACAAAGAAAGACTAGTATGCAAATGATACAGACAAGTAGAAGGCATTGATTTTGAGGAGACTTTTGCTCTAGTAGCAAGGATGGAGGCAATCAGAATGTTCATTACTCTTTCTGCTCATAAGAACTTCAAAGTATATTAGATAGATGTTAAGTCAACATTTCTGAATGGTGACCTAGAAGAAGTCTACACTGAACAACCAGATGGTTTCTAGATGTCAGAAGATCCAAACATGGTGTGCAAACTCAAAAAGGATTTATATGGTCTCAAGCAAGCTCCTAGGGTTTGGTATGCAAGATTAGACAAGTACTTACTTCAGCAGGTCTTTAAAAAGGGTACTACATATAGTGATCTTTATATAAAGGAAGGAGACATGATTTGATATTTGCAATATATGTTGATGACATCATTTTTGGTAGAGATGATCATATGTGTAAAAGGTTTGTAGAGGAGATGCAAAAAGTGTTTGAGATGTCCATTATTGGTGAAATATCTTTCTTACTTGGGCTTTAAGGTTTCCCAGCTAGATGGTGGTATCTTTATTTCTCAAGTTAAGTATGTCAAATAATTGTTGAAGAAGTTTCGTATGGAGGATTCAAAACCAATGAGTACTCCCATGGTCACTGGATGTCACTTGAGAAAAGATGATGAGTCTGTGGAGGTGGATCAGATTGTCTATAGGTCTATGATTGGAGCATTGTTCTACTTGACTACTTCTAGACCTGACATTATGCACTCAGTATGTGTGGTTACTTGATATCAAGCCAATCCTAAGCAAACAAATGAGAAGGCAGTGAAAAGGATATTTAGATACTTGAAAGGAACTTCAGACTATGGTTTATGGTATCCAAAAGGTAATGAGTTTTATTTGAGTGCATACACTTATGCTGACTGGGATTGTTGTGTTGATGATAGAAGAAGTACAAGTGGTGGTGCTTTCTTTCTAGGAAGCAGATTGGTTTTACGGCAAAGAAAGAAGCAAGATTCAGTGCCTTATGTGGATCACATGAATTTTGATCCTGAACATGTCATAGACAAGTTTAGAAGAGAGAAATAGAAGGTTGGTTTTAAACATTGCATTGAAATTAATAGGATGACTTAATTAGAAATGGCATGCCCATGGAAGAGTTATTTAAAAGAAGGTAGACTTATGGGTTGGTTCTCATGGGAGAGAGGTAAAGTTTGTTAGCAGATAAATCATATTGAGGAGCCTTCCCATGGATTGTTGATCCTATTATCAAGATGAAAATGCTATTAGATCATGTAGGTCAATTGAAGGTTGTCCCAAAGAAGAAGCCTATTGAGTCAGGGTCTCCTAAGAGGAAACATGATATAAAAGAAAGGGTAGATGAAACTGTTGCCCCTGAAATTGAAGAAAGTAGAAAGGATCCTTGGGAAACCCTCCTTATAGAAACTGTAATGGAGAAACTACTGGTTGACTATGCTTTATCAGAGGAGGTGGGTATTTCTTAGAATGATTTGGAGGATATCTAATAGGTGGTAATTTTTCCTAAGAGGGATGAAGCTTTAATCCCACCTTCAACCAGAACTCTAATGAGTAAACAGGAAAGCAACACTGAAACATAGGATGTAAGAACTTTAGCTTGTTAGGATTTCTTGTATGATGATAATTTTATCAAGACTACATAATATAAAGCCTTCCTATTAAAAATAATTTAGAAGCCTTTATGGATAACATGAATGAAGAACAAGGTAAGGTGGATGACAAGGAAAAAATGAAATAGATAAGAAAGTTATGGAAGAGGTGGCTATGGATGTAGGTAAAATTACTCCTAATGAAGCCAAGAAAATGGTAAAGGATAGTAGTATTTTATTATTAGAAGGATGGGATATCTCTTTTCCTATTGTTATAGACACAATTAGAAGACATGAAGATTTTGATGAGGAGTATTTGACAAAGGAGCAAGCCGAGCAAGCCTTTGGGGTAGCATTTAGTGCAAATCATGAGGCCTTGGCAATTTGGGCAATGGCCCCCAGTGATGATAAGCCCAGGGTTGTAAAGGATGTGAATGAGCTCACTACTTAGCTCATTATGAGAAGATAGACGTATACTATAGCTCCGCAAGATGCATCATTGGTAGTGGATACTACAAATTTTAGTGAGGCAGTAGAAAAGAAGCTCCATGTAGAGGTAAATCAATTGAGAGAGGATAACTTGGGATTAATGTAGGAGTGCAACAGATTTAAACTCCTTTAGCCTCCAATGGGAATTGAAGTGTCTTCCCCTATCTCTATGTCCATCCCAATGAGCTCATTAGGACATGGAATTGATGCAACACTTATCAGTGACCTCAAGGCTAAATTGTAATAAAGTACTAGAAGCAAAGATAAATTAAGGAAGGAATTGAAAATGAAGAAAATTTCATTGATCAAGGGTTTTTTAGAGCATCAAATAAATAAGGTTTTCAAGAATTTTGATGATGTATGGGTGTGTTATGGAAATTTGAGAAGAGCATCTAATTTTTACTTACAAAATAAATCCATGCTAAAGGAGATTTTGAATGATTGGTTCCCATGAATTGCATCAATGACCCACATCTATAGCAGAGCTATGATGGAAGCATATCTATCAATTGATGTGGTTAGAACTTATCAAGTCATGAACTTGTTGAATGATAGAAGAGCTATCATGGAACCTTTTCTACTTGACTTTTCTCCTTTTGAATCTTCATAGCATATGTTCTGAGGCATTAATGGAGGTATCCTCAGCCTTAATGTAACATTTCTGTAACAGGGTGCCTACAGTGTTTCTCATAAAAAATTTAAACCTACACCATTGATCTGAATTTGTCCTTGTGAAATCCATGACCACCATTCACCCGCTAGATTTGAAAATCTGGGTCATCATTGTTGAAAAGTCTTCGATGAATAAGAACAAGCCAAGCCAAATGTACATTCTTCATTGACCACATCACCTTTTGTCTGACCTAAACACGTCGCACCATTTTGCAGCGTCAAAGTCAGAAATGGCCCACCATATACCTACCCTACGTGAGTGTGATAAAGCATCCATGCATCCCCTTTTAATTTGCTTTTCACTTTTTTACTCAGATGAGGCTACATGTCACCATATGGAGACCACATGGTGAATATTCCATTCTAGAAAGATTCCCTTGTGAGCTTGCGTAACCATCAGATTTAAGCTTTCCTACAGATTCACTTCTTAGATTGACACTTGCAACATATGATTCATCAATTTGAGATCTTCGATAAAGGGGCTATAAGCCAAGATTCCTTGATAGGTGTCACCTTGTCATAGTCACGTAGAGGGATGATGACATCATCAATGATGTGTTCCAATGCTATGAAATACTTTTACACACACTTTATAACCCTTATGAAGACTTAGGACAGATTTAAATTTTCATGGGCTATAAAGGGTAAACCTAGGACATGGGGCCAGTCACCTAATGAACATAAAGGCTTCACGTCATAACTTAAGTGACTGTGGACTTACTATAGGTAGCCAATAGGAAATTAGAATATAACGCACACAAGACTTAGGGTCTTAGGTTTAAAATATTTTAAGGGTAAAGACTTGCAATTTTATTGACCTAAAACCCTAAACCTATAAAGGTACCACCATTGGCTCTGACTGGGGATGTGTAAGCTTTCAGGTTGCAGTGAGAACCACTGGACTTTTGGGAGTAGACCAAAAAAGACTAAAAGGAATGGACTATACAATAATTTACATTATTTACAACCCATATACATCCTATCTTACAGTGTGCATAGAGAAGAACTTACTCATGAAAAGTAAGGTTTCAAGAATTGTCCATGCACATGCAACTCCTAAAATTCACCATAAAGTCCTTGGAGAATATAGGAATCCTCTCCATGAGTATTACTTATTAGATAAGGGCCCACCCATAATGCTTCAAACTTTCCATGTTTGCCCTTATCCTGATTCTTTGCATTCCACACAAGAACTAATTCATTCACCTAAACTTTTCTTGTTGTAGTCCTTGTTGGTGTTTTCCCAGACTGGATGCTTATTCCCAGATTTCCCTACAAGGTAGCCATCAGTGATCAACAGGATCTCTGGGCCAGGGGCCAACAATGTAGGAGATAGACTCTATATTTTATCTCCTCTTCTTCTTCAGGCTCTGCAAGACCTAGGGGGTATTCCCTACTCAACATCCATGAGATACGCATACAAGGATTGGGATGCTGTCAGAAAGTAGATAAATCCTCCTGTAAGTAGACCAAAACTAAAAGATAAGAGCAAAGGGGCTAGCTTTGGGCCTATTTGCAGTTGTAGACAGAGGACTGAGGATCCTAAAACTAATTCTAATGTCCTAATGGTTGTTTTAGAGTTTGATTATGATTTTAAGTTTGGATGCAAAGTTGGACATGGTTGTAACACAAACACAAAGCAAGATTGGTGCCTATCCAGGGGCTGGAGTCAATAGACATACACCTGTGAATGATCAGCATGAACAGCTAAAACTAGATTTCTGGGGGATATATATGATACCTGCCTTATAGATATCTCCCAATACAGAGTGTTAAGTTATCTCTACTTATGGCATCCCTACTGCAGTATACCCTTCCCAATGTTCAACCTGAAAATAGTTTAATCTACCCCTTGAGCAGAAGTTAAAAGATCAGACATTCAACATAGGAATTCTATGTTCTAGATTCTCAAATATTGCTTAAATATCTAGACTCAGAAGAAAGATACATGCAATACTGGAGACAGAATTAACAAAACACATGCTAAGATAGCATTTCTCATATAAGATTAATCATGAAATCAGTGGGTTCATGCCAAAACATACAACAAGAGATACATAAACTCACAGGTTTAGTTGTACAGAGCAACCAGATCAGCTTGTTTTGAATTACAGAGCCAAAAATCTTCAACTTTCAACAACCTCTAAAAATGGTAACACAGTCTGCTTATAATAGCCAGAGAGTGTACCACAGCAATTCATTACATGGCTATTTTCAAAAAATCTGCCAGATACAGTCCTCAGAAGGAATGGCGCTCAGAAAATATTAATGCAGCAGACAAAGGGGAGCCTCGAGCCATGCGCCACTATCTGGGGTCTTCATTCAAAAATTGGGTGACCTGACCATGTGTACCATTGTCCACATCCCTGCACCGTCGCCATTAAGGGTCTCAACCACCCGCGGTCACCTGAAAAACTGTCACTGCATTCAAAAAGGAATTCCCACCAAAACGCGTCCTTCGCAGGTTCAAAAATAATGCAAGGGGAAAAATCCCACATGCACGGTGCTGATAGCCTTCCATTACCTTATAAGCCTGATCGCATACACATCAAGTGTCGAGCGCTTTTGCCACGCTCAACACACAAGCCCTCACCAAAAGCCCATCGCTAAGACATATGCCATCGGCTCACCCCACAATTCTCCTGCCGATCTCAAAAGTCTTCCCGACCGCAAACTACACTCCCCAAAGTCTTCGGCGAGACTGCCATCCATCGGGGCAACAAGTAACTCCCTGGCCGATAATATAAGTCACCCCGATAACCTTCAAAACACCCTTTCGTTGGTGTGACCCACGCCGATAACATCACATCGGCCAAACATCTCACATCGGCAGCTCCCAAAAAACCTTCGCCGATAGACAACTGTCTCGCCGAACGCTACTCCATACTCCACTGTCGGTGTGACATACACCATCGGCCAACCCGAAAGTCTCCCCGCCGATATGCCGAGTCACACCGAAGACCACCATCAACTCCATCATCGGCCAGAGAAAAAGTATGCTACAGCGATGTCTCCCGATCGGCAAGAAAAACATCATCGACCAAGCATCTCAAAGTCGACCCGATACTCAATCTCACTCCGATGGCACCTCCCATCGGGGTGACTTCCCTCCATCGGCAAACTGCAAAAGACCTTCGCCGATATGCTAAATCTCGCCGACGAACACTTGACTCACCCCCCATCGGCATGACCAACGTCGTCGGTGGAACCATAAACTTCCCAGCCGATGAAGAATGTTATGCCGATGCCTACAAATAAAACACATCCTCCGTCGGCGAGACTCTTAACTGTTGGCACAACACTTGCCCGTTCACCCGACCACACAGGTCACCCCGATGCCAAACACCAAGCCAACCTGATCACCAAGAAGCCTACGAGGTCACACCGATGGGCAAGAAAACATAGGGTTTAAATGAAGAAACCCTCCAACAAGCAAGCTCAATCTCCAGGCCAAAATGAGCACCAACACTGGCTCCAAATGGGGATGTGCAGGTGAAAACCTACAGCGAGAACCAGATCTCCGGGCAGACTAGGCAAAAAACCAAAAAGCACGAACTGTACAAGGCATTTACACTATATACATGTTTTTACAAATGTGCACAGCGACAAGTCATCTATGCAAAATAGAACTTAAGGAATTGGCCATGCACAGGCAATTCCAGAACTTTACCATCTAGGGCCTGGAGGAAATAAGAATCCTCCCCATGAGCACTATAAATCTGTTATGGGCCCATCCATAAGGGTTTGAATTTACCATGTTTACCCTTGTCCTGATCTTTCGCATTCCATATGAGCACCAGATCATTAACCTGAAACTTCCTTTTTGTAGTTCTCCTGTCAAGCTGATATTTCACATCTTGTTGTCTCTTGAGATTGATCTGGTGGGCTTTCCTTCTGTTTTCATCCAGTGCAACCAGCTGGTTCACCCTTTCTGTCATGGAGTCTTCAATCTCCTCATCATTTTCTTGGATGAATCTATAAACTGGTAGGAGATTGTTTATGGGCAATCTGGCTGATGCACCATATACTAGCTCAAAGGGTGACATTCCAATAGCCTTTTTTACTGTCACTCTGTCAGCCCATATTGCTAACTTTAATTTTGAGTCCCAAGCTCTCTTGTTCTTGTCCAGTATCCTCTTGATAATTTTCATGATGCTTTTATTGCTTGATTCTGTTTGACCATTCCCTTGTGGGTGATATGGTGATGCATATGATAAATTTATCCCATACCTGTTGCAAAAATCAACAAATTCACCTGATCTGAAGCACATAGCATTATCAGTGACTATCTTGAATGGTACTCCAAACCTGATGATAATATTTTCTAGCATGAAATCTGTCGCCACCTTACTTGTAGCTCTCTTAGTTGGAATGGCCTCAATCCATTTGGTAAAGTAATCAGTTGCCACCAAAATCCAACTGTGTCCCCCACTTGATTTGTCTGCAATTTCCCCTATGAACTCAATTCCCCATTGCTGAAATGGAGCATCCACAGTTACAGTTCTGAGGGGTAAAGCACCATCATATTTCAGTTTTCCTGAGAATCTCTGGCAAGGGTCACACTTCCTTACTAACTTTTGTGCATCTGAAAAGAGAGTAGGCCACCAATATCCTGCTCTAAGAATTTTATGAGCTGTTGTTTGGGCAGTATAATGTCCACCACACAATCCTTTATGCATATCAATCAAAACATTGTTAGCCATATCCTCATCCACACATCTCAGCAGCACACCATCAAGGTTTTTCCAGTATAGCTCACTTTGAACAATGACATACCTGATTGCATGTAACTTCAAAGTCCTCTTTTGACTGTCACTGAAATGGGAAGGACAATTCAGATTTTGCAAGTAGTAGATAATATCCTTATACCATTTAGATCTTGATACATCTACACTCTCATTTTGGACTACATTAACTTGGCATGCTTCCAAGTTTGACTGTGCCATCATCTTGGCTAACCCTTGTCCTCTTACCAACTTGGTAACTTGTATGTCTATGTTAAACTCTTGCAGTTTGTTTATCCATCTGCACCTTCTTCCAGTCACCTCCTGCTGAGTGAATATGTCTTTGACTGCTGCATGGGGTACATATGCAATTATATGTGATCCTACCAGGTATGGTCTGAAACTTTTGATGGCTCTGACTAGTGCATATGCCTGTTTTTCCATAATATCATATTTCAACTCAGAAGCTACAAGGACATACTGAAGAAAGCTATGGGCTGTTCAAAACCATCTTCATTTTTCTATAGCAAACATGCAGCAACAGTGTGAAAGGAAGCAAATGAAAACAATTGGAATGGCCTAGAAAAATCGGGAGATTTAAGAACAGGGGCTATTTTGATTGCCTCTTTGATACTCTGAAATGATTCAATTGCTTCACTTTCCCAGTGGACAGTGGCATCCTTCCTCATCATCTTGGAAATGTTCCTTGTGGTTTCTGCAAAGTTGGGAACAAATCTCCTAACAAAATTTATCTGTCCAAAGAAGGACTGAACTCCTTTTACAGTTTTTGGCATTTGAATTCTGTCAATAGCAGCCACTCTCTCTGGATCTATCCTGACTCCATCCTTGGAAACAATATGTCCCAGGAGCTTTCCTTCAACTACCCCAAAGGCACACTTCTTTGGATTTAAAGAAATACCATACTCTAGTGCTCTTATGAAAATCTGCTCCAGATGCAAACAATGCTGCTCTTCTTTCTTTGAGTAAGCAGTCAAGTCATCCTGATATACAGCCAGGATTGAATCAATCAACCCTGCAAAAGCAACATCCATTGCTCTTTGAAATGTAGCACCTGCATTTGTTAGCCCAAACGGCATTCTAACATATACATAAGTTCCCCATGGGGTGGTGAAGGCAGTCTTATACTGTTCTGATTCCTTTACCTTCACCTGATTATAACCTGAAAATCCATCCATCATGGATAAGAGTTCACAACCAGTCACTCTCTGCAACATAGCTTCCATATTAGGCAGTGGATAGTTATCCTTTAAAGAGGATACATTTAAGTTCCTGAAGTCAACACAAAGCCTAATATCACCATTCTTTTTTCTAACTGGGACAAGGTTAGACACCCAAGTTGAATGTCTGATTGGCACAATTATTCCAGCTTCCCTAAGCTTTTTGAGTTCTTCCTGCATCTTTGGAGCTAAGGTAGGATTAATAGGTCTTTGCCTCTGTCTGAATGGCTTAGCTCCCGGCTTCAATGGGATCTCATGCTGGAATAAATCTTCCCTGTAGGCTTTTAGGTCCTCATATGACCAAGCAAAAACATGTTTATACTTTTTCAGTAATGCAATCAACATACTCCTAATGTGTGGTTTGAGCTGTTTACCAATGTATACCTTCTGAGGGGCCTGAGATGTCCCCAAATTTATCTCTTCTAAATCCTTCTTGTTTGTGGGAGATGTCCTTGTGACCAATTTATCTCTACTGTCAAAAGCTCTTTCCAAAGCTACTAATCCTCTAGGGATTTTATTAGTCTTCAATTGAATTATCTCTTTTCCCACAAGAGTTTCTTTTCCATCTATAGTCTCTACAAAAGCTTGGAAATCAATTTCTTGATTCTCATATTCATCTATGCAGTGCAAAAATTTTAACAAGTCCCTATCATCATTAAACACTTGCCAACTGCATATATTTTCTGGTACTGCAGGCCTAATTTTAACTTCTACATTTGTAACATTTGATAGAGTGATGTCATCTGGCCTTATTGCAACATTGGCTAAGAAATTAGCCATAACATTCTTTGACCTCTCTACCCAGTCTATTGAAAATGCATCAAATAGTTCAATGGTATCCCAAACAGCATGCTTGTATTGTTTCAATCTTTTGTTTTTTGAAGCATACTTATCTCTAATTTGGGATACAATCAGCTCAGAATCACCAAATACTCTTAGCATTTTGATTCCATGTTTGAGGGCTATATTTAGGCCTAAAAGCAAAGCCTCATATTCTGCAATGTTGTTTGTGCAAACAAACCTCAGCAAGAAAGAGAATTTGAGGAGCTTACCAGTTGGAGACGGGAAAACAACTCCAGCTCCAGAGCCTTCTTTTGCACAAGCTCCATCAAAAAACATGGTCCACAAACCTTGCTGATCCAATTCTTCAATGCAGACATTTTTCTTTTTATCTTCTCTATCATCTGAGACAACCTTGAAGTTATCACAGTCAGTGTTTACAAAGCATATCTGTTCCTCTGCTTCTTGGTCTTCCACTGTCTCTAATGATCTTTGTTCTCTGATTAGCTTAACATCCCTGCCATTCATTGGAATCATGGCATATGACAGGTCCAGCTGCATACTTCCACCAATTAGTGCTGCCCATCTTCTTGACAACAACATACCATACTGTGGCTTGATGTCAACCACTGTTATATTCATTTTATATCTCTTTTCAGGAAATGCTGCCAGTTTGAAATCTACATCCTTCATGATTCCAATAACCGGTACCTCTCTGGCATCCATAGCATAACATTTTCCACATGCCTTGTCAATTTTCAATCCAGCTTGTTGCATGATGGCCAAAGGCATGACATTTGTAGATGCTCCAGAGTCAAGCATACAATTTTTGATTATTTTTCCATTTATAACCAGGGAAACATAAAATGGTTCCACTTGTGAAGGACACTTTGTCATAGTCACTCCTAAATAAACTTCAGGAGCCTCATCTTCTTCATTACACATGACATGTTTCTCACCCTGCGTCTGAGCATTTTGTTTAGCTTGAAAAGGTACCCCTGAAATTAGGGATATTGTCCTATTCTTGATTTCTTCCACTTTCATGAGTTCCATAAGTGGAACAGAGACTTTTACCTGGGAGAGGCCTTGAGCTATATCAAATGGAGCATAATTTTGTATAACAGTTGTAGCTTGCTCCACAATCTTGTTTTTATCTTGAACTGATTTAGCTTTTACTTTCATAGTTCCCTGATCATCATTCTTGTCTTGGGAACCTTTACCTTGATCTTCAGCCTGAGGGATTCTATTTTCTGGTCCTTGGGATTCATGACCTGTTCTATGTCTGAAATTCTATTTATTATTAACCCACTGCCTTTTTTGTAATTCCATCCCCTTATTACCATGCACTGGCTGTCCTATAGTAACATCTTTTGGCTGATGTGGGCTGCTTACCTGATTTTTACCTCTGAGATTGTAGTTGCTCTTGACTTGAGCAATTGTTGCAGCTGTGAAGGCCCTAATTTCCTCATCAGAAGGTCGTTGTAAGTTACTCAGAAAATTGTGTGAGCTCTGAGCATAGGCATAGTTAACTTCATCATCTTCATCATATGGGAACTGTTGGCAGCCCTGAGTTCCATCATTTGTACCCTCCTCAGCATCATAAAGAGTGTATCCATTGCTTATGGACATCATATTTACATCATCATCTTGCACATAATGTGGCTCATTGCATTCATTACAAGATGTAGTATTATCACATAAGGACTGAGCAATCATACACTGTGACTGTGAATGTGGCATCTGACAAATTATACACCATGGAGCATCATCAACAATATTTATAGTTTTCTTTAGAGGATCGGGAGTTTCTTTGACATGTTGAGCTCTTTGATTTGTGTTGTTACATGGGAATATGTGTTTACCATCATGCCAATTGGTATTATAAGGCATATCATGCAATGATGGCCTCTTTTCCTGCCTTTGATAGACTTGCCTATCAGGACCTATCCCTTTTTCACTTCTAGCTAATCTATAGCTTAGGTCCTTAACAACATTTGCCAATTTGTCTATCTTATCTTCAGGAGTAGATGTATTACCTTGAGTGTTCTGAGGCTTGTTTAGATTCTGCAGAATTTTCACATCATCCCTTCTGTTAGTCTTGCCTGATGCTTTCCTGTTGTTCTCAATATTCACTGCAATTCTGAAAGCATCCCTGAGAGTAGCAGGGCTTTTATCTCTTAATCCATATGCAGTTTTTGCATCAAAGGCATTGATATACAATATTATGCACATTGGTTCATTTGGCCTCATGTGATGTGGCAATTTGTTTAACACTTTAGTAAATCTTGCATTAAAATCTGCGACCTGCTCATTTGACCCTTTAGTGATACTGGTAAACTCATTTACAAAAAAGCTAGGGTCAGTTTTGTCACCATATTGCTCCTTGAACATCCTTTTAAAATCATCCCATGATGAAATACTCCGGTCAGGCAGATTCTTGTACCATTCTCTTGCCTCATCTATTAAGGATTGCATGAATGACTTCATGAAAACATCCTCATGTTCTACCTCAAAGTTATCCATGACATTTGAAAAGCTTTTAGATGATCTTCTCCTGACACAGTGTTGTTTCTTGAAAATTTAGGCACTTGCAGCCTCAGATGCTTGTCAATGGGGTTAGGATACCCAGGAATGCCATCAAACACTAGCTGTCTGAATCTATCTAGCTGCATTGGCTGTCTATTTAACTGATTGACATTAATATTTCTGTTTGCATTCTGGTTTCTTACATTGTTCAGTGGTATCCTAGCATCATTCACATTTTGTCTCTCATCATTATGCTGATGTTGCACTTCATTTCTCTGTTGATGTCTCTGCACATTTGCATTCTCAAGGGTAGGAATTGAATTATTCTGGGCAGTCCTTAAAGCTTGCACTTTCTTCCTCAACTCATCTCTGATTGATATTGCCTGCTGATATTCAAACTCGGCCCTTAAGCTCCTAATTTCATTAGCTAGTTCTTCCTCACTGGGCCTAGAGGAGGATGGTTTTACCATATTCTGATCATCATCTTCATCATCCCTCAGAGACTCGGCCTCTTCAAACCTTTCACTAGGGTCTAGAAATGGGCATTCTTGGAACACCTCTGACCTCATTCTCATGTTACCACCCTATTGCCTCTCATATGCACCCTGAATATCAGCTTCTACATTTGAAAAGTAAGGTACTGTCTTGTCTGAAGACTTGGATTGTCTTGCATATCATCAGTTTTTCTGGGGGAACCCTCACGACTGACTGAGACAGCTCCCTTTCTTCTGTACATCATTCTTCTTGTTACTGGTAACTCTTCAAATAAAGGATTTTGTTGGGATCTTCTCCCCTGCATATAAATTTTACTTTGACTGGTTGGGAGATTACTTCGGAGTCGCCACCTATTACTAGGAACTGTTTTCTTTTATAAATCAGGGTTCTTTCAAAAATAACAATTTTCAAATCACCATCCCCAATAGAGTCACCAATTTCTGTTGGTGACTCGGATGGGTCACAGATATATTACTGGAGATGATTAGATAGTACTTTTACTTCTCAGCCCCCAGCAGAGTCGCCAATTTCTGTTGGTTTTTTCCCAGACTGGATGCTTATTCCCAGATTTCCCTACAAGGTAGCCATCAGTGATCAACAGGATCTCTAGGCTAGGGGCCAACAGTGTAGGAGATAGACTCTATATTTTATCTCCTCTTCTTCTTCAGGCTCTGCAAGACCTAGGGGGGTATTCCCTACTCAACATCCATGAGATACGCATACAAGGATTGGGATGCTGTCAGAAAGCAGATAAATCCTCTTGTAAGTAGACCAAAACTGAAAGATAAGAGCAAAGGGGCTAGCTTTGGGCCTATTTGCAGTTGTAGATAGAGGACTGAGGATCCTAAAACTAATTCTAATGTCCTAATGGTTGTTTTAGAGTTTGATTATGATTTTAAGTTTGGATGCAAAGCTGGACATGGTTGTAACACAAACACAAAGCAAGATTGGTGCCTATCCAGGGCCTGGAGTCAATAGACATACACCTGTGAATGATCAGCATGAACAGCTAAAACTAGATTTCAGGGGGATATATATGATACCTGCCTTACAGATATCTCCCAATACAGAGTGTTAAGTTATCTCTACTTATGGCATCCCTACTGCAGTATACCCTTCCCAATGTTCAACCTAAAAATAGTTTAATCTACCCCTTGAGCAGAAGTTAAAAGATCAGACATTCAACATAGGAATTCTATGTTCTAGAGTCTCAAATATTGCTTAAATATCTAGACTCAAAAGAAAGATACATGCAATACTAGAGATAGAATTAACAAAACACATGCTAAGATAGCATTTCTCATATAAGATTAATCATGAAATTAGTGGGTTCATGCCAAAACATACAACAAGAGATACATAAACTCACAGGTTTAGCTGTATAGAGCAACCAGATCAGCTTGTTTTGAATTACAGAGCCAAAAATCTTCAACTTTCAACAACCTCTAAAAATGGTAACATAGTCTACTTATAATAGCCAGAGAGTGTACCACATCAATTAATTACATGGCTATTTTCAAAAAATCCACCAGATACAGTCCTCAGAAGGAATGGCGCTCAGAAAATATTAATGCAGCAGACAAAGGGGAGCCTCGAGCCATGCGCCACTATCTGGGGTCTTCATTCAAAAATTGGGTGACCTGACCATGTGTACCATTGTCCACATCCCTGCACCGTCACCATTAAGGGTCTCAACCACCCGCGGTCACCTGAAAAACTGTCGCTGCATTCAAAAAGGAATTCCCGCCAAAACGCATCCTTCGCAAGTTCAAAAATAATGCAAGGGGAAAAATCCCACATGCACGGTGCCGATAGCCTTCCATTACCTTATAAGCCTGATCGCATACACATCAAGTGTCGAGTGCTTTTGCCATGCTCGACACACAAGCCCTCACCAAAAGCCCATCGCTAAGACATATGCCATCGGCTCACCCCACAATTCTCCTGCTGATCCCAAAAGTCTTCCCGACCGCAAACTACACTCCCCAAAGTCTTCGGCGAGACTGCCATCCATCGGGGCAACAAGTAACTCCCTGGCCGATAATATAAGTCACCCCGATAACCTTCAAAACACCCTTTCGTCGGTGTGACCCACGCCGATAAAATCACATCGGCCAAACATCTCACATCGGCAGCTCCCAAAAAACCTTCACCGATAGACAACTGTCTCGCCGAACGCTACTCCATACTCCGCTGTCGGTGTGACATACACCATCGGCCAACCTGAAAGTCTCCCCGCCGATACGCCGAGTCACACCGAAGACCACCATCAACTCCATCATCGGCCAGAGAAAAAGTATGCTATAGCGATGTCTCCCGATCGGCAAGAAAAACATCATCAGCCAAGCATCTCAAAGTCGACCCGATACTCAATCTCACTCCGATGGCACCTCCCATCGGGGTGACTTCCCTCCATCGGCAAACTGCAAAAGACCTTCGCCGATATGCTAAATCTCACCGACGAACACTTGACTCACCCCCCATCGGCATGACCAACGCCGTCGATGGAACCATAAACTTCCCAGCCGATGAAGAATGTTACGCCGATGCCTACAAATAAAACACATCCTCCGTCAGCGAGACTCTTAACTATCGGCACAACACTTGCCCATTCACCCGACCACACAGGTCACCCCGATGCCAAACACCAAGCCAACCTGATCGCCAAGAAGCCTACGAGGTCACACCGATGGGAAAGAAAACATAGGGTTTAAATGAAGAAACCCTCCAACAAGCAAGCTCAATCTCTAGGCCAAAATGAGCACCAACAGTCCTCTTGTCAAACAAATATTTCACTTTTTGTTGTTTCTTCAAATTGGTCTTCTACATTTCTCTTCTAGCTTCATCTAGTGCAATCAACTAATTTACTCTCCCAGCAATGGGATCTTCCATATCCTCATAACTTTCTCATATAAATTTGTACACTAGCAGGAGATTTTTCACTGGCAATTTAGCCTCCATACCATATAATAATTTAAAGGGAGACTTGCCAGTTACCCTTTTTACTATTACCCTATCTTCCCACAGTGCCAAATTCAATTTGGAGTCCCATGCTTTTTTGTTGTTATCAATGATTCTCTTAATTATCTTCATGAGACTTTTATTACTAGATTCTTCTTAACCATTTCCTTGAGGATGATATGGTGATGCATGAGATAAACTGATTGCATAACTATTGTAGAAATCCACAAACTCACCAGACCTGAAGCACATTGTATTTTCTATAACCAATTTCACTAGTACTCCAAATTTGGTTATTATATGTTCTCAGATAAAGTCAAGCACAACCGTACTTGTGGCTTTCTTGGTTGGAATAGCTTCAATCTAATTGGTGAAGTAATGTATAGCAACCAATATCCAACTGTGTCCTCCACTTGACTTTTCTAGTATTTCTCCTATAAAGTCAATTCCAAATTGCTGGAAAGGAGCCTCCACTATTATAGTCTTAAGAGGTAATGCACCCGCATACTTAAGTTTTCCAAAAAATCTTTGGCAAGAATCAC
Organism: Cunninghamia lanceolata; assembly: GCA_027924645.1. Taxonomy (NCBI): domain Eukaryota; kingdom Viridiplantae; phylum Streptophyta; class Pinopsida; order Cupressales; family Cupressaceae; genus Cunninghamia; species Cunninghamia lanceolata. Next base: position 2,588,971 of record BSBN01000246.1, read on the forward strand.
ATTTCCTCACCATCTTATGTGCATCAGAGAAAAGTGTTGGCCACCAGTATCCTGCTCTAAGGACCTTATGGGTAGTAGTCCTAGATGTGTAATGTCCACCACACATCCCTTCATGCATATTAGTTAAAATATTCATGGCTTGATTTTCATCCACACATTTGAAAAACACACCATCTAGATTATTCCAATACAACTCACCTTGGAGAATAACATATATTGATAGCATGTAGTTTTAATGTTCTCTTTTGGCTGTCACATAAATGGACAAGAGAATTCAGATTTTGAAAATAATACACAATGTCTTTGTGCCATTCTGATTTATACATTTCACAAGCTTGGTCCTAAACTACATTCATTTGACATGCCTCCAAGTTTGATTCTATCATTAATTTAGCCAAACCTTGTCCCCTTACCAACTTGGTAATCTGAATCTCAATGTTGAACTCTTGGAGTTTGTTTATGCATCTGCATCACATTCTAGTCACTTCATGTTGAGTGAATATGTCCTTAACAGTCATATGTTGTACATATGCTACAATCTGAGTTCCAACCAGATAAGGTTTGAAATTCTTGACAACCATAACCAAAGCATAGGTCTACTTCTCCATAATATCATATTTCAACTCTATTGCCTGCAAAGACTTGCTAAAAAAGGTAATTGGCTATTCAAATCCATCATCATTTTCTTGTAACAAGCATGTAACAATTGTATAGAATGAAGAAAATGAAAACAATTGGAAGGGTTTAGAAAAATTAGGAGATTTTAAAATAGGGGTAGTCTTGATAGCCTCCTTGATACTTTAAAATGATTGAATTGTTTCACTTCCCCATGCTATAGACTCACCCTTTTTTAACATCTTAGATATAGCCTTGGTAATCTCTACAAAATTACGAATGAATCTTTTGACAAAGTTAATCTGTGCAAAAATGACTGAATGCCTTTAACTATCATGGGTATGTAGATTTAATCAATTGCTACCCTCTCTAGATCAATCCTAATTCCATCCTTAGACACTATGTGCCCCAAGAGTTTTCCCTCAGTTACTCCAAATGCACAATTCTTAGGGTTCAAGGAGATGCCATATTCTAGTGCCCTAATAAACATCTGTTCTAGATGCATACATTGCTGCTCTTTCTTCATTGAATACATAGTTAAATCATCTTGATATACAACCAAAATGGAATGAATTAATCATGCAAAAGCAACATCCATTACTCTTTGAAAAAGTGTCACCTGCATTTGTCATTCCACAATGACATCCTTACATATACATATGTTTCTCATGGAGTTGTGAAGGCAGTCTTATATTGTTCTAATTCTATCACCTTCACTTTATTATATCCTAAAAATCCATCCATCATGGATAGGAGTTCACACCCTGTCACCTTTTGCAACATAGCTTCCATATTAGGCAAGGGGTAATTATCCTTCAATGAAGACATATTCAAATTTCTAAAGTCTACATATAATCTTATATCTCCATTCTTCTTTCTCATTGGGATGAGATTTGACACCCAAGTAGAGTTTCTTATGGGTTCAATGATTCCAACATCCCTAAGCTTCATAAGTTCCTCTTGCATTTTTAGAGCTAAAGTGGGATTAATAGATCTCTACCTCTGTCTGAATGGCATAGCTCCAGGCTTAAGGGGAATTTCATGCTGAAATAAGTCTTCTCTATATGCTTTTAGGTCTTGGTGTAGGACACTATAGCGTGACTTAGTCAAATTACATGTTCCTAGTCATAATTTTGGGTTGTAATGGTCTCATTAATAGAGACATGGGGTTTTGGGTTTAAAATTAATATAATAAAGCCATTTTCATGGCATAACTTGTAGTGGGGGTCATAATTTATGATTTTGAGTTATTTTCCCCAAGCCCACATATGTAGTGGGACTGCTATTTTTGGGACAACAGTTTTATTTCCTTTTTGCATAGCTTTTCCACAATGGAAGTGGATGTAAATCATGGTTTCTATATTTGTAATGGGGTAATGCATTGAAATATGCATAGTGTGGTTGAATGAAGAGATCAAGCAATTTTTTTAGGAGAAGAATAATAGAAAAGTTCATTGTTTTCTGTAATTCTTTTAGACTATTTTCTCACTGTTTTTATGCCTAGTACTGGACCATATGACATAGTCATGTGCTCAAATGCATGGAAATTGAAAGCATATGGAGTAACCTTCCATTTGAGTTTGATAGGTAGTCTTGACATTTGGGATGAGCCATTTTTTAAAATGTTTTGTTGTTGCTACATTTTTACTATTTATTGTTGTTTATTCACTTCCTATATAGCCGTACAGTGCTGTCATGGACCCAAATGCATAGGGTGGAGAAATATACTAAGTTAAATTTCATTTAAATCTATCTGGCCTAATTTTCATTGCTATAGAAGGATCTTGTAAATGTTTTTCTGATTTTGCTCCTTTAGCTAGGGTTTTTGAGGGTTTTAGAGGGATTTGAAGAATTGATGGGTATCTAATCCATTCCACCTCTAAAAAGCCCAAAAATGGATGGATTGACTCTTATTAGGATGGGTTCAACTGACTCTTGTGTTGCAGAAGCAGGGCATGGCTAGAGTGAGTTCATTGGTGCAATCTAGGTCCAATATCTCCATGTATTTGGCACTTGTAAGCTTGGAGAAGGAGGGTTCAAGTGGGATAGTAGCTTGGATTGACCTAAGAGGCCCAAAATCTGCATAGACACACCTTTCCTAGCATGATTAATGCATTAGAGAAGAGTGAAAAGGCCAAGAACAAGTTTAGAGTCATTGTAGTGTGTGGAAGAGGCCTAATTAGGCTTGTTGTAGCAGGGGACAACCCTATTTTTGGGCTTGTGTTGTAAAGGAACCTCCATTGGACGTTGGATATGTCATGAATCATCAAAATGGGTATCTAAAAAAAATATTCTTTCATGGGTTTGATCTATCCCCTGCAAGTTATGCTCTGAAAACCTCTTCATAAGGGCTACAAGCGAAATATGCCAATTGTGAAGAACAATATAAAGATTGTGTTACCAAGTTCCTTAGTGAATTCCATAGGTGTCTATTCATCATATTGAGTTGGCCTAGGTGTAGTTGAGGGTCAGATTTTTTTTTAAAACATCTACTCTTGATTTTGTTGCATTGTTCACTCTTGGCAGCCATGATACTTAAGGAAACAAAACAATCACATTAGGACAATCTACTAGTTGGTCTCTTGGGTCTTCTTGATCTGCCTTGTTTAGATATAAATCAATCATTTTGAAGAAGATTTCTATTTTTTCTGAAGGTGTTGGTCAATTTCCCATGCACTCTTCTTATGTTGAATTACTTTCCAAGCCTTGAAATGATCATGGGAGTAAGAATGCAGGCATAATCATACTGCTCCAATCAAGATAACAGTCCTATGAATAGTGACAGTATTCCCTGCTCTGCATCAATTGGTATTAGAGCATAGGGCATATTATATTTGGAAAGAAAGGAGGAAATTGAAGTGAGAAGAAAAGATAGTGCAAGATGCCTCCAAGAGCCAGTCCAATCCTCACTAGAGAAGTGAGGATAATGAAGGAATGTCAAGAAGGAGTCCTAGCCGGACTTGCAAGCATTGAAGAAAACCTGAGAAGAGGTCGGTTCATTGAGGAAGATAGTGACCAATAGAATGAGGGTGAGAATGTAGGCCCTTAAGAGGGATCTGATGTGGAAGAGATGGATCCAGATGCTAGAAGGTTACTGAAGTGCTGTAGATTGTGAAAGGAGAGAGCACTGATGTAAAAATGGAGTTGCCGATGTATGAAGGAAAGATGAACATTGAGGAAGTACTAGATTGGATTGATGCCTTGGATAACTACTTTTAAGTACAAGGAGATGCCAGAAGTGCAGAAGGTCAAATTGGCCAAGACCAAGTTGAAGGGCACAGCATTGGCATGGTAGAACTATATTCAATTAGAGACATTGAGGCAAGGAAAAGTAAAGATTAGTTCATGGGACTGTCCAAAGTAAAGAATCAATTTCTTCCTAAGGATTATTCAATCCAAACTTTCAAAAAGTTGTAGAATTTAAAACAAAAAGACATGGATGTTATAGTCTATACTGAAGAATTCCACAAGTTGACCATGAGGACAAGACACACTGAAGATGAAGTTGAGAAGATTGCTAGGTACATCAATGGGGTTAGGCTCAATATTCAAGATGAAATCAATCTAGCCACCCCTAGAAATGTGGAAGAATGCTTTCAATTGGCAATGAGGGTAGAAGAAAAGATAAAAAGTGATGAGTGCCAAGTTGCACCCATGAAATACACCTTTTTACCTCTCTTTTTCTCTTTCCTGATCCCATCTGTCTTAATGTTTGCACCCAAATAAGCTAGCAAGATAGTTCTAGTTAATGATTAATTGATATAGATTATTTATGATCATAATTTCTGATTTAGTGAGTAATGTTCATGGAATTGATGGAAAAATGTAGAAACTTCTCTATTTTTGAATCAATAGGTGTAGATGCCAGGAATAGTAATTTTGTGCATCTTCGGAGATAGTCTTGAATGATCTCTGGAGACAATACTAGAATACCATGACACCAAAAGTTTTGAAGGAAAGAGAAAGCCTCTCCAGAGCTAAACAAAGAAGGCCACACTAGTATCTCCGGAGCTACAGACATATCTCCTAAGTTGGAGATAGGGACGGATATTTTCGGCACCTCCTGAGAGCAGGGCATATTTCTAGCGTACACTACTGATTAGGCACTCTCAGCAGTGATCATAATACCCCTCATTTCACTCAAATCATCACCTGAGTGGTGAAGGGTCATCTTTAGTTAAACTGGTGGAGTTTTTGTCTTTATAAAGTTTTTGCATGAGTTATGGATAAAACTGATTCAATACCCATGTTTTCAGGGCCTCGCTGCCCAAATGTATTAAGACTCAAACTTAGAATTCTAAGTGGACTTATGTTCCACTCAGTCTACTTTTATTTGCATGATTATTTTCCATAGTTAGACAGCTAGTGTAATGAAGAGATGGATGTCATCTCATAGAAGAACTAGTAGATAAGATAATGGATATGTCATCACTCATTTTCATATATACAGATAGAAACAACAGAAGAGATATACAATGATTGATTTATTCTGATTCTCAATAATCTCAGTGGGGTTATAGCAATATCTTTCATGAATGCAAAGTGAATGGAATTAGGTTGAATTTAGTTGTGATCTTCTTTTGTGCTGATTCCCTACTGTAGCTTTCAGCCCTAAGGGTGTGGAGCAAGGGCCCACTCTCACCACCAAGGTAGAAGGCCAGTACCACTATTTTATTACTTCAAATTTTGATATGAAAAGTATTTACTAATTTTGATAGATAGATGCATGTTACTATTTTTAAGATTGCCTTGAGTAAACTTCCTATTTAATTCTATTTTTAGCATTCCTTAAATTTATTTAGCAAGTAGATAGATTAATCTCTTCAAATTAGTAGAAGTTTTTAGGATTAGCTAGAGAAATTGGTAATTGTAGAATCCTTAATTGTAGATAGCCGAGGACACAACTCCTTGATTTTGACATCTGAAAATAGATTAAATGATGAGGTACAATGACACCTCGTCATTTTTGGCATCGTTACTGGGGATATCTTGTGTTAATTAGGGAAACTTAGTTAAAACAGTTTTTAGGATAGATCTGTATGGTTAGAGCTAGAGATTCAAAAGGAAGATATATAAAGTAGACACCCCAACAAAAAGCCATAGGGGAAAGCAGTGGGGTGGCACAAGATCTTGTTGAGAAGAGAAACCTAGAACCTACTTTGGAAGCTGCACCTCAAAACAATAATCCCTCAGATCCTCCAAATCTTCCACTTGCCGATTATGTCCAGGAATTACAACAAAAGTTTTAGTAGATCCTTTGATAGAACCTAATTTCCTAGAACCTTAGAGAGAAGAACCAATACTAAATATGACAATGATAATCATGAAGAAGAGGAAAATTAGGCTCCAAGAACCTTCTCATATCCTATTGTTTTGGCTACTGGAGACAATGCTCCTATGAAGAATATCTCACTAGTACACTTGCCAAAATTTAGAGGACTTTCTTCTGAGGATCTAGATCAGTTTTTGTTTGAATTCAAAGTATTCTACCAAACTTATGATTATGGATCAGATAACCAAAAACTTAAAGTAGTCCTTTCAACTCTGAAAGATTTTGCGATGAGATGGTTTATTAGTTTACCCCAGAATTCTATCCATTCTTGGGATCAGATGGAAATAGAGTTTTTGGAAAAATACCAAGATTACTGTAGATCGAGTAATAAAAATGAAGAATTGTTTAAAATTAGGTAGGGGGAGGAAGAGACCTTAGAGGACTATGTGGATAGGTTTAATTTCTCCTTAAGAAGGTATGGCAACCTAGTAGATCACTCCTTGGCCAAAACCCTGCTTGTAAAAGGATTGGATAAAGAATCAAAACATGCACTGGATCTAATGGGAAAAGGAAATATCAACAAAATGGCTATACCTACTATAGAAGAACTCTGCAGGAACTATTCTTAAACCCAAAATGGAGTGAGGTCATCCAAAACTTTTAAAGGGAAAAATGAAATAGGACAGTTAATAGAAGAGATTACAAATCTAAAAATAAATATTTTGGTCCAATTAAATACCACATTAGATTGGATTCAAGCAAAAAATAGAACAACAGATCAAAATAGAACAACTGAACCACTCTCCATCTATTGTCCTAGGTGTAGAAACAAGCATTTGTTGAGAGAATGCCCTTTGGACAAATCAGAGATTTATCAGATCTATGATAGGGAACATCCTACCAGTCAATGTAGTCAACTTCCGGCCTTGAAAAGATTGAGTAAGAAGAATGCTGTAATAGAAGAGGAATTGAACTATGTGGGAAAAAAACAAACTGGAAATTTCCCTTATAATCACTATCCAAACTAGCCTTCTTACATGGGTCCTTCTAATTGGGGAAATAATCAGTGGAATCCAACTTGGCATGGGCCTCAAAATAATCCTCCTTGGGGACAACAGGATTGGCCAAGTCAACATTGGCAAAACCAAAATTGGCAAAATCAGCCTTGGGGAAATCAACAGTGGCCACCACAGTTTGGATCACAAATCATGCAACCTCAATGGGGTTCTCAACAGGGATATAATCAACAATACCAGGGACAACCTAGATGTTTCCAACCTCAACAACAAGCTTTACTAACTGGACCCTCCAACACACAAGGTCAATCACAAAATGAACCAATTAGCCAACCACCTTTACCAGCTCAGCCTATACCAAACCCACGGAATAAATAGAGAGCAGCTGTTTACATGATAGAGCAAGAAAATCTGGCTGGAATTAATGCTATATATTCAAATAATCTCTAGCTACGTTTTGGGAAAGCATTCCCTAGACCCTCTCCTCCAACTATAGTTGAAGTAACCAATGATGAAGAACCTAAAAATTCATCCACTCAACCCCCGGAAGAGATTACGAATGAAAAAGTGCTAGAAGAATCCTCCCAAAATATGGAGACCCTGGAAATCCTGTCATAACTATTTTCATCTCCGGGGTGGAAATTTCAAATGTTTTGGTTGATCTGGGAGCAGTAATTAATGTGATGATAGTTCACACAATGAACAGATTAGCTCTATCAGGTATCCAATCCACAACTACAATTCTTCAACTTGCTGAGCAGTCAGTAGTTGTTCCAAAAGGAGTAATCACTGATGTACCAGTTGTGATAGATTCATGGGAATTTCTAGTGGACTTCCTGATATTAGAACCTAAAAACTAGAGAAATGCTTATCCACTGATTTTAGGAAGACCATGGCTGGCTATAGCAACAGCATCTATTGATTGTCGAACCAGAGATATGGTCATTTCTAATGGGATAAATGTGAAGAAAATATCTTTGTATCCTCCAGCTAAACCACCAATACATTATACAGGAAGAGTATGGGTGGATGAACCAGAGAACAATGACAATATTGCCTCATTAGCTATGTTAACCATCAAGGAACATCTGATAGACTTAGAAAAAAACATATACTATGATACAATAGAAGACATCACTTACATCCTAATCAATAAGGATGTGATGGAACTCACCCAAGATTCTAGGAGAGAACTTCTTACTTCTTCTCATTGTACCCTCGCCAACATCATTCCTTGTGGGGAAACCTTTTACAAAGACTTAGCCACTTTTCACATGTTGCTTCCACATTCTTGTCCTCTCAATACCATGACTCCAATGTATGAATTAACTACATCTATGGATCAAATCACAAAATAAGTCATGATTTTACTAGGGAAAACACTTAATATCAATAGTCAGTTAGCAACAAATCTGGAAGAAAAACTTATCCAACTTCTGATTTCCCATTCATCATCTTTTTCTTGGAAATACCAAGATATGAAAGGCATACCTCTTGAGATCTATACCCATCATATATACACTGAGGATATTAAACCTGTCAGACAGCCCCAGAGAAGATTGAATCCTAGTTTAAAGGACATTGTCAAAACTGAAATAGAAAAATTACTTCAAGCAAGGTTTATATATCCAATCTTAGATAGTCAATGGGTCTCACCCCTTGTCATAGTGCCTAAGAAGAATAGGAAATGGAGGGTGTGTATTGATTATACAGAACTAAACAAGGCCACAAAAAAAGACTACTTTCCCTTACCATTCATTGACCAAGTACTAGACAACCTTGCTGGGAGAAAGTATTTTTCTCTTCTAGATGGATTCAGTGGGTATAATCAAATTCAAGTAGCACCTGAAGATCAGGATAAAACCACCTTCATATTCTCTTGGGGAACTTTTTCTTACAAAGTTCTTTCCTTTGGACTATGAAATGCCCCAGCTACATTTCAGAGACTTGTTTTAGCTATTTTTGCTGAACTAGCTAATGAATGCATGGAGGTCTATATGGATGAATTTACTATGTATGGGGATAATTTTGAAGAAGCTCTCACAAACCTTGAGAAAGTACTGAAATGTTGTGAGAAAAATCAATTATCCCTTAACCATGAAAAGTGCTTTATGATGGTGGAGGAAGGAATTGTTTTGGGACACCACATTTCAAAAAAGGGGATCAAAGTGGATCAAAACAAGATAGAAGTGATCACACAGTTGCCTTCACCCAAAAATCAGACAAATGTTAGAAGTTTTTTGGGTCATGTAGGCTACTATAGGAGATTCATAGAAAATTTTAGCAAAATAGCTGCCCCCTGTTTACCCTGCTTAATAAAGACACATACTTTCTATGGACAGAAGAATGTCAATTAGCATTTGAAACCTTGAAAGAGAAGCTTATTGTCACACCAATTTTGAGAGGACCTAATTGGACTTTACCATTTCACATACAGACTGATGCTTCAAATGAGTCCATTGGGGCAGTTTTAGGACAAAAGGAGGAAGGAGAAAGTATGCATGCCACTTATTACATTAGCAAAAACCTTACCTCTGCAGAAAAAAATTACACCACAATTGAAAAAGAATTCTTGGTAGTCATATATGCTATAAACAAATTTAGGCATTATATCACTGGATATAAGATATTTGTACACACTGATCATGCAACCATCAAGTATCTAATGAATAAACTAGTAGTGGGTGGAAGGATCCTCAGGAGGTTATTGCTATTGCAGGAATTTGATATTACCATAGTTGATAATCTAGGAAAATTTAATTTGGTTGTTGATTTTTTGTCAAGATTGCATACAGGAGGAGAAAACCAACGAGTGGAGGACAAGTTCCCAGATGAACATCTTTTTTCTATCTCCTCTACTGCACTTTGGTTTGCTGACATAGCTAATCTTTTAGGTATAGGCTTGTATCCATCTCATTTTACCTCAAAACAAAAAAAATGTTTAGTCAAAGAGAGTTTATCTTGCAAATGGTTGAATGGTTTACTATTTAAATGTGGTCCCGATTTCATACTATGCAGGTGTTTAAAAGATGATGAGAATTTTGATGTGTTGAGAGCATGTCATGATGAACCATCTGGTGGCCATTACTCCTTCCATCGGATAGTCCACAAGATCCTCAGAGCTGGTTACTACTGGCCCTCTCTTCATAAAGATACAAAGAAGTATGTGCAGCACTGTGACCAGTGCCAAAGGATGGGACAACCAACCTTTACCTAGGAGATGTTACTACATCCTCAAGTCATGATGGAACTATTCGAGCAGTGGGGTTTAGACTTTGTAGGACCAATTTCCCCACCATCATCAGGCAAGGAGTACATTCTAGTATGCACAGACTATGTTACAAAATGGGCTGAGGTTCAAGAATTACAATTTGCAAGAGAAGAAAAAGTTGCTGATTTCCTTTATAATAAGATTTTCTTAAGGTTTGGAGCCCCAAGATCAATAGTTTCAGACAGAGGACCTCAGTTTACTTCACAGGTAATCAAAGAATTCATAGATTTATATCAACACAGAAAATCTTCACCTTACCATTCTCAAGTGAATGGGTAGGTAGAAGTAACCAATAGGGAACTTGAAAATATTCTACCAAGGACAGTAGCAATGAACAAAAAAGATTGGGGTAGCAGATTACCTAAAGTAGTTTGGGCTTACAATACCACTTGGAAGTCCATAACAAAGTTCTCACCATATGAATTAGTTTATGGGAAAAAGCCTATTTTGTCTATAGAATTTGAACTCCAGACACTTAAAACTGTATTGGATATTGGTCTACCATTATCTATAGCTCAACAGAATAGAATTCTTGAACTCAATGAGTTGGATGAAATTCGGACAGAGGCCATTCAGCAAATAGAACTGGTTTAGTATTAGAGGAAGAAATGGCATGACCAACACATGAAAAGAAGGACATTTCAAAAAGGTGATTGGGTTCTTCTTTATGATTCTAAATTCAAAGAGTTCAAAGGGAAATTACAAACTCACTGGATGGGTCCTTATCAAATAAAGGAAGTTTTTTAAAATGGAACAGTATTATTGGAACCTATTGATGGAAGCACAGACACATTCCTAGTAAATGATCACTGAATCAGACTCTATAAAAGACCATCTACTAAAGAAGAATTTCTTCGTAATTTGTGTTTTGATATAGGGGATACCTCCTTTGTCACAGTGTTGGATTGAAAAAAAAAAAGGAAGGTTGAAAACTAGCAAATGGCAGCCTTCTAAAAAAAAGGAGGGTTGAAAATCAGCAAATGGCGGCCTTCGAAAAAAATAGAGAAAGATAAAAAACTAGTAAATGGCTATCTTTCTAGACCAAGGGAGTTGAAAACTAGCAAATGGCGGCTCCCTTCTTCAGAACAGTTGAAAACAATCGAGCTATGGAGGTGATCAGGTGCTAGGAGTTAGTTAAATGCACCTCTGGTGCTTCCCAAACTAGGAGCACCTCCGGCGCTTCCCAAACCAGGAGCACCTCCGGCGCTTCCCAAACTAGGAGCACCTCTGGTGCTCTGTCAATAAAGAAGTCAATTTCAGTAATAAGGGAGGGGACCCACCTCTCTAGGCAATAAAGTGGACACATCACATGATGAGGTCATCATGACTCATCCTCTACTTTATCACAAGAATAAAATAAAATATGCACATATTTCATTTGCAGGGGTATTCACAAAGATGACATTGACGTCACCCAAAGAATGTGGATTTTCAAACCACTCAGTGCAATGATTGCAGGTTGCATACCAATGGAGTAGTGGGCATCATCTCAAGCCACCAAAAGCTGCTCATGTGCCATGGCGCATGCAGTCTCATAAAATGACATAGCATCTCTGCCGTGTACATCGCCTTCATCATTAAAAATGATCCAGGTAATTCTATCTTTAATTAACCATTAATAGCAACTATCTTGTCTTTCTATTATTGATTGCCACCACTATGACACGTCCTCCTGTCATCATTTCCTTTTCCAAATTCATGCATGCCACCATATGTGCTCTACTGCCACCTTGCTTCCGAAGTGTCCTATCACTCTATCACATTTATGACTGCCTAGGCACTTTAACTAATCTACAAATCTTCCATAAGCCTAAACTAATAAACATCACAATCCTCATTCGAAGCTCCGAGGTACCCTAAAGAACAGAGCAAATTGAATAGTCCTCCGAAGCCTACAAAGTTAAGAGGAAAGGATAAACTGTAGATTGAGGAGAGTGAGGAATTAAGCACAGAAGGTAGAACCAATTTGGCAATGGGGGTAAAGAAGAAGTCTAAACCAGAGAGTACTACGGGTCTTTTGCAAGATGAAGGTGCAACAAACATTCTAAGAGCTACAGGATGGCTGGACTTTCTAGAAAAATTTGAAGGGTTTTAGGAAGATGTCGTGGATGAATTCCTCAGAAATCTAAGGGACAATCAGAAAGCTATCAAGGGAGTCTAAATCAATCTCTCCTCAGCCACTATCAGTCACATTTTTGGACTTCCTGAACAAGGTGAGAAGTTTTATCACTTGAAAACCTTATACAATGATTTAATTAAGAATTTCTCTATTCGAGGTGAACCTACAATTCAACTGCATTCAAATAAAAATGAAGTAAAAGGAATTCTTAGGTCCACCCTTCCAAACCCTTGGCAATCTGTTAGCACCTGGCTAATTAAATATTTTACTTGTGATGGTTAATTTTCTCTAGTTTTAGGACCAATAATGAAAATGCTGATTTTTCTAAGGCATGGGAATGCATACCCTGAGTTTACCATAAACATTCCCAATTTCCTATATTCTACCATCAGGGCAACTGCAGAAAAATATTAGCAAAATAAGGGTCCCATGAAACATCATGGCCTCATTTTTCTAGTAGTCAAACACCACTTCCTGTCTCAGGCCAATGGGGAGGAATTATGGTAAAACTTTTTTGAACAGAATTTGACACTAGAGATGGCACAACCAGGAGGTGAGAGTTCTTCTACTCACCAAGAAGAAGGAACTAAGCCTTTAGCCTCCTCTATAGCTATTTAAAGAGGAAAGAAGTCCTCACAGGAGGCACCTTCATCTGCAGCCCCTGTTCCTGATAAAAAAAGGAAAGGCAAAGAAATTACAGAGTCTACTCCTAAACAAACCCTATATATGACTTGATCAGTTAGGAGAAAGATGACTTTAACTGAGGAATCTTTCCCTAAGGAATTAATAGAGGAGAGGTTAGGACAAAGAGCAGAGAGATTCTGGGCTGAAGAACCATCTCATGATTCATATGAGATCCCTCTAGTCAGGAATAGAAAACAAAGAGAAGTCTCCCCAGCATCATCTGTTCATATGGGGACAAGTCCAATCTCAAAACCATCATGTCCTCTGGAGATAGAACACAGACAAACTCTTACTATTTCCTCAAATTCTAAGGATGAGAGACCTACTCTGGAGGCCCCTGTCCCACTTCTGCTATGGAGAAGCAAAAGGAAGAGACAACTCTCACAGGCTGAGAAAGATACTACTCTCCTAGCTGAGGTACTCCTAGGTTTTAAAACATATGAGGATAAGGCTGGGCCTTCATCGGTGCCAGTAGAAGCAGAGGAATCCCAATAGGACCCTCAGGATAGGTAGTCAGCAGAAAAAGATGAAACAGGGCAAATGGGTACAATTGACAGTGCAGGGAAGATGGCCATGGAAAACCCTGATGATCTACAAGCAGAAGTAGAAGCAGAAGTAGAAGCAAAAACCTTCTCTCATCCCTCTGATCAAGAGGATGTTGAAATTTCAAAAGAACAACAAATGATAGAAGAAATTGAAAACCTAAAGAGACTACTCTGGGGGAAGAATCTGATTATCACTGACCTCAAGAAGGTCATAATAGAGGTAGAAATGGAACAAAAATAAGTCATTGAAAATCTACAAATAGAACTCCAAAGCAAAAACAAGATCATCCAGGAGAAAGAAGCAGAATTAGAGGCCTAGAAAATTGAGAAAGAAGCAGAATTGGAGGCCCAAAAAATTGAGGCAGTCAAACTATTGGAGGAAAAAGAGAAAGAAGAAGCATAGAGTGTTTCTAAGCTCACCAGGGCTATAGATAATAGCCTCACAATAATGGTAGCATTGATTGAGAAAATACATAGCCAGGATAGACAGTTAACTTGGGCCAACAACAAACTAGATGACTAGGAGGAATATATTCAAAAGTTGGCTAGACCAAGGGCAACCAATGAACAAGAAATCCAAATAGATGCATATGTGGGTCCAATCCCCATTGACATTCCTAAAGCCCTATTCCATTGGGAGAAGTAGTGTACAGAATATGAGGCTTCCAAGCCTATGTTGTAATTACAAAGGGCAGTCACTGCCAAAACAAAAAGAATAGCAACTCTGGAAGGAAAAATCATTGAAATGGCATCCCTTTCTTCAGAAATTCTATCCTGTAGGCCTCCAAGTGCCAGCTATTCTATGTTCTTACAAGAATGAGTACTGCAGAGGAAATTCTCTTTAGTCCTATCTGACCTGGTTGAAGATACAGAGACAGTAGAAGGATTCATGACAGCATATACAAGGAGTAATGATGTGGATAAGAATTTCCTATGTGAATTATACCTGCATGCTTTCTGTGTTAATGATATAACTTTCATTCTTAATCATTTTGTGGGGGAATTCCAGCTTAAAGCATTTATGTCCCTAATGAGAAATCATCAGATCTAGAATAAATAGATGGAAGATCATCTCAAGAAATATTTAGAAATAGATCTCTTCATCAAGAAGGAATGTCCCAATCCCAATGCTTTTAAGATCCAATTCAGGTCCCTTATCTATCACCCTAAGAGTAAGAACAAAATTTTGCCATTATACCTAAAAAGTTTGCAAGAGTGCTCCATCGATTTTGGTCTTTTCATGATTAGTTCAGCAAATCCAGTACTTGCCATAGCAAATAAAAGATGGAATATTTTGACCTCGGTGCAGAAAATGAGAGAGGTGGTCACCCCTGCAAACTTAAGATTATTTATGAGAAAAGCAAAGTTGATATCCAAAATGATGGATAACCATAAGAAGGAATGGATAGGTGGACGGTTCAGGCCCCCTCTCATAATTGAGCCACTTCCTATTTGGGCTGAGCAGATAGAAGATGAGAAATTGTAGGACTGGTTGAAGTAGGTTGATCAATACAGAGACAATGGTGATACCAACTGCACAACTTGGACCACCTATGCATAGGATTATAGCTTGATCGACAAGCTACTTCACTAAAATAAATCTAGATTGTGAGAAGCAGGAGGACCTGCCAAACCTTAGGTATGGGGGGATGAGTAGTGCTAAGTTGTACCCATGAAATACACCTTTTTACCTCTCTTTTTCTCCTTCCTGATCCCATCTCTCTTAACGTCTACACCCAAATAAGTTAGCAAGATAGTTCTAGTTAATGATTAATTGAGATAGATTACTTAAGATCATAATTTCTGATTGAGTGACCAATTTGCATGGAATTGACAGAAAAATGTAGAAACTTCTCTCTTTTTGAATCAACAGGTGTAGATGCCAGGAATAGTAATTTTGTGCATCTCCGGAGATAGTCTTCAATGATCTCTGGAGACAATACCAGAATACCACGACACCAGAAGTTTTGAAGGAAAGATAAAGCCTCTCTAGAGTTGAACAAAGAAGGTCACACTGGTATCTCCAGAGCTACAGACATATCTCTAGAGTTGTAGACAGGGACAGATATTTTTGGCACCTCCTAAGAGCAGGGCATATTTCCAACATAAGCTGTCGATCAGGCACTCTTAGCAGTGATCATAATACCCCTCATTTCACTCAAATCATCACTTGAGTGGTGATGGGTCATCTTTAGTTAAACTGGTGGAGTTTTTATCTTTATAAAGTTTTTGCATAAGTTACGGATAGAATTGATTCAATACCCATATTTTTAGGGCCTTGCTACCCAAATGTATTAAGACTCAAACTTAGAATTTTGAGTGGACTTCTGTTCCACTCAGTCTACTTTTATTTACATGATTATTTTCCATAGTTAGATAGCTAGTGTAATAAAGAGATGGATGTCATCTCATAGAAGAACTGGTAGATAAGATAAGTGATATGTCATCACTCATTTTCATATAGACTGATAGAAACAACAGAAGAGATATACAATGATTGATTTATTCTGATTCTCAATAATCTTAGTGGGGTGATATCAATATCTTTCATGAATACAAAACGAATGGAATGAGGTTGAATTTAGTTGTGATCTTCTTTTGTGCTGATTCCCTACTATAGCCTTCATCCCCAAGGGTGTGGAACAAGGGCCCACTCTCACCACCAAGGTAGAAGGTTAGTACCACTATTTTATTACTTAATATTTTGATATGAAAAGTATTTACTGGTTTTGATAGATAGATGCATGTTACTATTTTTAAGACTGCCTTGAGTAAACTTTTTGATTAATTATGTTTTCAACATTCCTTAAATTCCTTTAGCAATTAGATAGATTAATCTCTTCAAATTAGTAGAAGTTTTTAGGATTAGCTAGAGAAATTGGTAACTATAGAATCCCTAATTGCAAATAGCCGAGGACACAGCCCCTAGATTTTGACATCTGAAAATAGATTAAATGATGAGGTACAATGATACTTTGTCAAAAAGGAGACAAGAGCAATAGACTAGGGGCAGAGGTAGAAGTTTCAGAGGAAGAGGGAACTTTGGTGCAAGAGGATAGTCCTAGAGACAACAAGGAGAATCAAGAGCCAAGAAGTTAGTCAAGTGAAAGAGATAGTTTTAGAGGCAGGAGATCAAACAGTAGAGGAAGGTTTGGTGACCAAGGTAGAGGGTCAAACACTTTCTCAGGAAAATGTTACAACTGTCATTAGTTTGGGCATCCTGCATTCAAATGTCCAGAGAAGCAAGCATCAAGTTCTCAAGGAGGTGAACAAAGGACTCAAATAGTTCATGAAGAAGACAGTGAAAGTATTAATTCACCATTGTAACCTACTGCTCCTAAGAGGGGTCATGCATTAATGTTCAAGAGGATAGTCCTCAAGGTACCAGCAGCCAAGGAGACTTCACAGAGGAAGTCATTGTTCAAAAAAACATGCAAATCACATGGAAAAGTGTGCAAGGTAGCTATTGACTCAGGCTCCACTAATAATCTAGTCTCTTTGGAAATGGTAGAGAAGCTACATTTGAAGAAGATTCCTCACTCCACACCTTACAAGGTGTCATGGTTGAATAAGGAGCAACAAGTACTAGTAAATGAATAGGCATGGGTGGAGTTCAACATTGGTGGTTACAAGGATAAGATACTTGTGACATCATCCCCATGGATGTTTGTCACATACTACTAGGAAGACCCTGACAACATGATAGAAGGAGCAAACATGATGGTCAAAAGAACACTTATGTGATAGAAAAGGATGGAGCCTCATTTGAATTAACACCTCTTCCTAAAGAAGAGTCTGATAAGCAAGTTGGGTCCAACATCATAATGGTAGGAGAGGAGTTTTTGTAAACAATAAAAGAGGAAGGACAAGGATTTCCAGTAGTGATCAGACCTAAGACTAAGTCTGATGTAACAACAAGTAAGGTGGAAGACATACCTAGTGAAGTTCAGGCTTTGCTGGACAAATACAAGGACATAGTGGTAGATGAGCTACCAAGTTCACTACCTCCCATGAGAGACATCAACCATCATATAAACCTGATACCTAGTGCCAGTTTGCCTAACAAGGTTGCATACAAGCTTACTCCATAGCAGAATGAAGAAATCAAAACATAAATCCAAGAATTGTTGGATAAAGGACTCATTAGAGAGAGTTTAAGTACATGTGTTGTTCCTACAATCTTAACACCTAAGAAAAGTGGGGAGTGGAGAATGTGTACTGACTCAAGGGAAATCAAGAAAATCACAATCAAGTATAGATTTCCCATACCTAGAATAGAGGACATAATGGATTGTTTGGGGGGTGCATGTTATTTTTATAATATTGATGTCAAAAGTGGATATCACCAAATTAGGATAAGGGAAGGAGATGAATGGAAAACTACCTTCAAGACCAATGAAGGACTATATGAATGGATGGTAATGCCCTTTGGTTTGTCTAATGCTCCTAGCACATTTATGAGACTAATGAATGAGGTCCTGAAGCCTTTTATTGGAAAGTTTGTTGTTTTTTATTTGGATGATATTCTTGTGTTTAGTAAGACAAAGGAGGAGCACTTGCAGCATCTTGACATGGTTTTATAGAGGTTGCATGAGGAGAAGCTGATGATAAACCTCAAAAAGTTTTAATTTACGGAGGAGGAACTAGTATACTTGGGTTTTGTGATCTCCAAAGGCACATTGAAGATGGAACCTTCAAAGCTTGATGCCATACTCAGTTGGCTAGATCCAAGATCAATAGGAGAGGTAAGAAGTTTTCATGATTTGGCTACCTTTTATAGGAAGTTTATTAAGAATTTTAGCCATATTTGTTCTCCTATTCTTGACACCATTAAGGGAGATAAGAAAAGAAAGTTTCAATTGACTGAAGAGGAGCAAAAAGTTTTGAATACTTGAAGAAGAGAGTGGCACAACAACCCATACTTGCTTTACCTGAATTTGACAAAGTCTTTACGATAGAGTGTGATGCCAGTGCAGTAGCCATAGGTGCAATCCTAAGCCAAGAAGGTAGACCAATAGCTTTCTTTAGTGAAAAGCTCAATGAGGCCAAGAGGAGGTACTCTTCATATGATTTAGAACTTTATGCATTAGTACAGTCCCTGAGGAAATGGAGACATTACCTCTTACCCAAAGAGTTTGTAGTCTACATAGACAATCATGCACTGAGTTTCTTGAATAGCCAAGACAAGTTAAGTCAAAGGCATATCAAGTGGGTGGAGTATTTACAGAATTATACCTTCACAAACAAACATAAGAAGGGCCAAGAAAACAAGGTAGCTAATGCACTGAGTAGAAGATCAGTCCTAGTGCATGAAATACAACTTCAGAGTGTTGGTTTGGAAGCACTAAAGGACATGTATGCTGTTGATCCAAATTTCAAGGATGCCTACTCCATTTTCCACCAATACCAAGGTACTTTTCATGAAGAATTTTCTGATTTTATGCTACAAGAGGGACTATTATTCAAGGGATCTCAGTTATGCATCCCTAGATGCTCTATGAGGACAAATCTCACTAGGGAGAAGCACTGTCGAAGTCTTAGAGAACACTTTGGCATAGACAAAACTCTTGATTAGGTAAGAAGGTTTTATTTTTGGCCTAAGATGCATACTGACATCACAAATTTTGTTGAGTCTTGTGGAATTTGTCAGAGAGCCAAGGGATCTAGTTCTAATGCAGGCTTATATCAACCTCTTCCAACTCCTAGTAGACCTTGGGAGCATCTTAGCATGGATTTTGTTTTAGGCCTACCCAAAACTTAGAGGGGAGTTTATAGTGTTTTTGTAGTTGTGGACAGATTTAGCAAGATGGCACATTTCATTCCATGCAAATGCACTAGTGATGCAACCAACATTGCAAGTTTGTTCTTCAAGGAGATTGTTAGAATTCATGGGCTGCCCCTCACCATTGTCTCAGATAGAGATTCCAAGTTTATAGGTCATTTTTAGAGGACCTTATGGAAGAAACTAGGCACAAATCTAACTTTCAGATTTGCCTATCATCTACAAACAGATGGGCAGACTGAAGTATTGAATAGGTCATTGGGGAATCTACTTAGATGTCTTACAAAGGAACATGGATAGCAATGGGATCTTGTCATCCCACAAGCAAAGTATGCTTACAATGACTCCATTAACAGGGGCATAGATAAGAGCCCTTTTGAAGTTGTATATGGATTTAATCCAAGAGGTATCTTTGAGTTAAGAGATTTAAGAGGAGTAGAAAAGAGAAGTGCTAAAGGAGAGGAGTTTTCTATGGCCATGAAAGACATTCATGATCAAGTTAGAGAACAACTCAAGAAGAGTGTTGAAAACTACAAGAAGCATGCCGATTTGAAGAGGAGAAATGTTCAGCTAAAAGTGGGAGATTTAGTACTTGCTCATCTCATGAAAGAGAGGTTACCTAAGGGCAGATATACTAAGTTGCTAAGGAAGAAGATTGGGCCATGTAAGGTGGTCCACAAGTTTGGTGAGAATGCATATGAGATAGAACCCCCTCATGGAGTTGCTATCTCACCTATCTTTAATATAGCTAACTTATATCCTTTCAAGGGATCTTTGTATGCAGGTATAGGTGTTCATGAAAGTGATGATGTTGATTAGATTCAAGATCTTCCTCCTGCTGCACTAGTCAAACTTGAAGCCATTCTAGATACCAAAGAAGTCAAGAGGACAAGACATAATGTCTATAATGAGTACTTGGTGAAGTGGCAAGGTCTTCCTCATGAAGATTCCACTTGGATGAAATCTGAGGACATTGAGAAACATGGCACTACTATGACTGATCTAATTTCAGGAGGTGCCTGGAATTGTTTCTCCTGGGGTGTATGGTGCAGGACACTATAGCATGACTTAGTCAAATTACTTGTTCCTAGTCATAATTTTTGGTTGTAATGGTCTCATTAATAGAGACATGGAGTTTTGGTTTTAAAATTAATATAGTAAATCCATTTTCATGGCATTACTTGTAGTGGGGTCATATATTATGATTTTGAGTTATTTTTCCCAAGCCCACATATGTAGTGGGATTGCTATTTTTGGGGCAACAGTTTTATTTCCTTTTTGCATGGATTTTCCACGATGGAAGTGGATGTAAATCATGGTTTCTATCTTTGTAATTGGGTAATGCATTAAAATATGCATAGTGTGGTTGAATGAAGAGATCATGCATTTTTTAAGGAGAAGAATAATAGAAAAGTTCACTATTTTCTTCAATTCCTTTGGACTATTTTCTTACTATTTTTATGCCTGATACTGGACCGTATGACATAGTCATGTGCTCCAATGCATGAAAATTGAAAGAATATTGAGTAACCTTCCATTTGAGTCTGATAGGTAGTCTTGACATTTGGGTTGAGCCATTTTTTTAAATGTTTTGTTGTTGCTGCATTTTTACTATTTTTTTGTTGTTTATTCACTTCCCATACAGCTGTACATTGTTGTCATGGACCCAAATACATAGGGCGGAGTAATGTACTAAGTTAACTTTCATATTAATCCAGTTGGGCTAATTTTCATTGTTGTAGAAGGATCTTGTAAACGTTTTTTTGATTTTGCTCTTTTAGCTAGGGTTTTTGAGGGTTTTAGAGGGATTCGAAGAATCGATGGGTATCTAATCCATTCCACCTCTACCAAAGCCCAAAAATGGATGGATTGACTCTTATTATGATGGGTCCAATTGAATCTTGTGCTGTAGCAGTAGGGCATGGCTGGAGTGAGTTCATTGGTGCAATCTAGGCCCAATATCTCTATGTTTTGGGCACTTGTAACCTTGGAGAAAGAGGGTTCAAGTGGGACAATAGCTTGGATTGACCCAAGAGGCCCAAAATCTATATAGACACACCTTTCTTAACATGATTAATGCATTAGAGAAAAGTGCAAAGGCCAAGAACAAGTTTAGAGTCATTGTAGTGTGTGGAAGAGGCCTAATTACGCCTGTTGTAGCAGGGGACAACCTTGTTTGGGGGCTTGTGTTGTAAAGGAACCTCCATTGCATGTTGGATATGTCATGAATCATCAAAATGGGTATCTAAAAACAATATTCTTTCATGGGTTTGATCTTTCTCCTACAATTTATGCTCTGAAAAACTCTTCATAAGGGCTATAAGCCAAAGATACCAATTGTGAAGAATAATATAAAGATTGTGTTACCAATTTCCTTTGTGAATTTCATAGGTGTCTATTCATAATATTGACTTTGCCTAGGTGTAGTTTAGGGTCAAATTTTTTGTTAAAACATCTACTATTCATTTTGTTGCATTGTTCTCTCTTGGCAGCCATGATACTTAAGGAAACAAAATAGTCACATTAGGACAATCTACTAGTTGGTCTCTTGGGTCTTCTTGATCTGCCTTGGTTAGATATAAATCAATCATTTTGAAGAAGATTTCTATTTGTTCTGAAGGTGTTGGTCAATTTCCCATGCACTCTTCTTATGTTGAATTACTTTCCAAGCCTTGAAATGATCATGGGACTAAGAAGGTAGCCAGAATCATACTGCTTCAATCAAGATAACAGTCATATGAATAGGGATAGTATTCCCTGCTCTGCATCAAGTCTTCATATGACCAAGAAAAGACATGTTTATATTTTCTTAGTAAGGCTATTAACATTGCCATGATATGTGGTTTCAAGTGTTTACCTATGTAGATTTTCTTTAGAGCATTTTGTGTACCCAAATTTATTTCCTCCAGATATTCCATGTGAGGGGAAGAAGTATTGGCAACCAGATGATCTTTGTTATCGAATGCTCTTTCTAAAGCCACTAACCCCCTTGGAATCTTATTGTTCTTGAGTTGTGTCACTTCTTTTCAAAAAAGGGTTTCTTTCCTATCTACAACTTCAACAAAGCTCTGGAAATCTATTTCTTGATTCTCATACTTATCAATACAATGTAGAAACTTTATTAAGTCCTTATCATCCTCAAAAACCTGCCAACTACATATGTTATCTGGCATAGCCACTCGAATTTTGATCTCAACATTTGTAATATCAAACAATGTAACATCATCTAGCCTAATGGCTACATTAGCCAAGAAATCTGCAATAACATTCTTTGATCTTTCTACCGAATTTATTAAGAATACATCAAACAACTCAATAGTATCACAAACAACATATTTATATTGTTTTAACCTCTTATTCTTTGAAGCATATTTATCTCTTACTTGGGAAACTATTATTTCTGAATCTCCAAACACCCTTAACACTTTAATGCCATGCATAAGAGCAACATTCAATCCCAGCAACAAGGCTTCATATTCTGCAATATTATTTGTGCAAGCAAATTTCACCAAAAAGGAGAACTTGGGGATCTTACCTATTGAAGGCAAAAACACCACTCCTGCACCAGAGACCCCTTTTGAGAAGAAAAACATCAAAGTACATGGTCCACAAGCCATTATGACCTTTCTATTTTTCAATCTCTTCATCAATAGGTTCCTTCTTCTTTTCATCTTGATCACATGGCATAACCTTGAAATTCTCACAATCAGTGTCCACAAAGAAAATATGATCTTCTAGTTCTTGGTCTTCAACTGTATCTGGTGGTCTTTCTTCTCTAATCATTTTGACATCCTTACCATTCATGTGAATCATAGCATATGACAAATCTAGTTGCATGCTTCCTCCAATCAATGCTGCCACCTCCTAGACAATAACATACCATATTGAGGCTTGATATCAACTATTGTCACATTCATTGTATAGGTTTTTTTCTTGATAGGTTGCAAATATCAAGTCCACATTTTTCATAATCCTTATAACTAGCACTTCCCTAGCATCCATAACATATCATTTTCCACATGCCTTATCTATATTCAATCCAACTTGTTGCATAACAACCAAAGGCACAGTATTTGTTGAAGCATCTGAATCAAGCATGCAGTTCCTAATCACCTTCCCATTAACAATAAGAGACACATAAAATGGTTCTACCTGGGAAGGGCATTTTTTCACTGTTGTTCCCAAATAGAGTTCAGGAATTTCCTCTTCATCAACACCCATTTCCTGGATATTGTTATGATCTTTAGCAGTGTGATCTGTCTACATGATACCCCTAAAATTAAGGCCAATGCCTTATTTATGTATTCCTCAATTTTAATAAGTTCCATCAATAGAACTAAGACTTTCATCTATGACAAAGATTGAGTTATGTCTAATGAGGCATAATTTTGTATAACAATTGTAGCTTGACCCACATTCTTACTCTTCTCATGAGTCTGTCCAACCTTGGCTTTTGTGGTTTTTTGACTATCATCTATGACATGTGAACCCTTAGCCTTTTCTTTATTATGAGAAACCTTACCCTCTGAATTCTTATCATTTTGATACAATTTATCTTTTGAATCCATCTTACTATTATTAATTTGCTTTTTTCGTGATTCAAGGTCTCTTTGTTTGTGTTGAAGCTGCTTTACAAAAATGCTTCTTGGCTGGCCTGAGTCACCCGCTTGAGCTTTACTTCTGAGGTTATAATTGCTCTTAACTTGGGCTACTGCAGCAGCTGTAAGATCTCTGATCTCTTCATTAGAAGGCCTTTTTACATTAACTAAAGTAGCATGTGAATCTTGGGCACAAACCTGCTGATCCTCATCTTCTTCATCTGAAAAGATTTGCTAATAGATTACATTGTTATAACACCTTCTTTCATTCACATCCATTTCTACATTTGCCTCATCAGAAGAGGAATAGTCTCCATTTGCAGAAATCATATTAACACTGTCATCTTCAATACAATGAGGTTCATTACACTCATCACAAGCATTAGCATCATTACAGAAGGATTGGGCAATCATACATTGTGACTGTGAATGAGGCATTTGGCATATTATACATCATGGAGTGTCTTCCACAATATTGACATTCTTCTTCAGGGGTTAGGAGTTTCTTTAACATTATGAGATCTTTGATTAGTTTTGTTATTCAGAATAGGCTTACCATTATGCCAATTTGTGTTGTATGGCATATCATGCAATTGGGGTCTCTTTTCTTGCCTCCAATAAATCTGCTTCTCAGGACCTAGCCCCTTTTCATTTTTAGCAAGCTTGTAACTTAGATCCTTGAAAGAAATTATCAATTTATCAAACTTATCTTTAGATGTGGAGACATTATTATGGTCTGAGTTCTATTGTTTGGATTTTGTAAGATTCTCACATCATCCCTTCTATTTCCTTTACCTGAAGCCTTCCTATTATTTTCTATATTAGTCACAATCCTGAAAGCATCCCTGAGGCTAGCTAAACTTTTAGCATCAAAATTATACATGACATTTAGGAAATCCTTTAGATGGTCTTCACCTGACACAACATTATTTCCTAAAAATTTTGGCAATTGACCTCCAATATCATTATCAATAGGGTTTGGGTATCGAGGAATGCCAGGGAATTCTAACTATCTAAATATGTCTAATTGGGTCTTCTACAAAATTGGTTGGCATTAGCATTTCTGTTTGCATTAGCATTAATATTTCAATTTCTCACATTATTCAATGGTAATCTATTATTATTTGTATTTTGTCTTTGATTATTTTGTGGATTCTAGTTCACATCCTAATTAAGCCCTTAATTATTCCCAAGGATGTTTTTGTCATTTTGTTGATTTTGAACCTCATTTGCCTGTCTGTTTCCTAGCATATTTGCATTATTGAGAGTGGGAACTAAATTTTGATGAGCAATTCTCAAAGCATCCACCTTTTGTTTCATATCATCTCTTATTTTTAGGGCTTGTAAGTAATCAAGTTTTGCCCTGAGATTTTTAATTTCTTCAGCTAATTCCTCTTCTCTTGGCATAGAAGAAGATGGTCTCATGGGGTTGTCTGTATCTCTTGGAGATTTTGTATCTTCAAATCTGTTAGGGGGATCTAGAAAAGGACATTCTTGAAACACATCAGACCCTAAACTTAACCCATCACTTTGCTGCTTTTCATAAATTTCCTGAATATTAGCCTTTGAAGCTAAAAAGTGTTGTTGTCTAGGAGACCTAACATTATTCTGAGAGTCATCATTATTCCTAGGACTTGGTAAACCTTCATGACTGGGTTGAGTAGTTCCTTTCTTTCAATACATTTTCCTTGGCAATTCTTGGAACAAAGGGGTTTGCAGGGATCTTCTCTCCTGTAGACAACCTCTATTTTTATCGGCTAGGAGATTTTTCTCAGAGTCGCCACCCACTAATGGGATTTAAACTTAAGTTCCAAGTTCCTTTTCAACTCCCCCGCGGAGTCACCAAATATGTTGGTGTTCCCATCTAATTTTTTGTGTTCCCCTAAAAAGTAGCCATCTTTTATCCATAGGGACCTTAGGTCAGCGGCCAACGAATAGGAGACTGACTCTCTATCTCCTCTGCATTTTAGGCTCTGTAGGACCTAGGGGGTGTCCATTACTCAACACCCATATGGTAAATCCTGAATATAACTAGGTATTGACATTTTAATAGATAAATCCTCTATCATGCAGACCAAGACTATGAGATAAATACAAAGGGGCTAGCTTTGGACTTTATTTCAGGTGTGGACCAGAGGATTTGAAACCTAAATTCTACTCCTATAATCCTAAAATTTATGACTTTGAGTTTATTTGATTTTATGTATTTTGCTACCAGATTAGGGTTTGATTCATAAACTTAATCCAAGCCTTTGATTGGTTCCTATCCAAGGGTATGGAGTCCAACTTAAAACATGAAAATGACTTTCCATAAACCAAGAAAATATATAGATTTCATAGGGCTTTTTACTTTTTGCGTTGCAGAGAACTCCCAAGATTCAATATTCTTGTTAACTCTACTTACAAATATCCCTGTTATCACACATATTTCCCCATATTTGACTTAGAGCATTTTAATATGTTCCTTAAATAGAATAAAGAAATCAAACATGCAATGCAATAGATATGCACCCCATAACTCAGAAAACCCTTATTTACTTTGTTCCAAAGAAAGATGCAAATAACAAATGGAGACAATTAACAGAAATACATGCACACAACATCACTCATATAATTTGATTTGAGACTGATAAATAGCTTATGAAAAACACATACACATATTAAAATAGAACTCACAACACCATGGAGAGAGAAACCAACCAAAATTTGGTATTACTTCCACTCCTCAAAGTCCCAATCCACCAACCTTCCAAAGTGAAGCTACCAGTTCTTTTATAGACATAAGAACGTGGTACTCAACATTTAATACATTTGGTTGGTTAGATAAGTTCACATTATAAAGCACTGCCTTAGGGGTATTGGAGCATTAATTACATTGAGCATAGAGAAAAGACATAAAATAATTTTATCATGAGGAGTACAATAGATTGGAGGAGCCCGACCACATGCAAGGGAGAAGGTAGCTGCTAGTTCACTTTAGGCACACTCACCCATACTTCTCTTGTTGCAAACATGTGCCTAATTGGTGTTGTCACTGATGTCAACATATCCCTATTACCATTGGTGTTAACTATATCCTATTTTGTTGTCTATTTAGAAGACTAAAGTTTTGAGGATATTGAGAAAATTAATGAAGATCAATGTATGCGGACCATATGACTGTGTAGAGGACTTTTTGAAGTAGCTATACTTAAGTTTTGAGAGGTCTGCATGAATATTTGAAGAAGATATGGCCATTTGAATTGAACTGTGTTTTGCTGTGTTCATAAGAGATAGAGTGACAGTTAATTGGTCCAGATTGCTCCACATTGAAATATTATGATCTATGGCAATAGAGGCATCTTTGGGAAGTTAGTGTGTATCATCAACTCA
Organism: Cunninghamia lanceolata; assembly: GCA_027924645.1. Lineage (NCBI taxonomy): Eukaryota > Viridiplantae > Streptophyta > Pinopsida > Cupressales > Cupressaceae > Cunninghamia > Cunninghamia lanceolata. The sequence continues at coordinate 2,616,245 of BSBN01000246.1, forward strand.
AGTGGTTCATGGTTTGGAGGTCTGCAAGAAATTGTTCTAGTGTGACATTCATGGCAGATAGTGTTCTTGAGGTTCCGGACGAAGATGCAAGTGATTCTAATGATTTGGAGGAGTGCGGATGTCTTTGTTGAATTCAATGTGCTTGTGGGGGTCTCTAGATCATGTGCCTATTGTGTTGGAGGTCCATATTGAATATTTAGCTCATTGTTGAAGATTTCTTTCTTGGTGTTACTTTTCTTCCTAGTCTTGGCCGACCGGATGATTCAAGTGTGTTGTGGATAATCTAAGAGCAATTCTATGGAGCGTGGCGTATTGATCAAGGAAGATTTGAGTCCCACTTATATTTGGCTGATAGGCTAGTGATTTGCATTCAGTCAAATGTTTGTAGTGCCAACCTTGATGTTTATTCCAAGGTTGATGAAGCATATAAAGGCGTGTAGTTAAGTCATGGAAAATCATCCTTGAGTGAAATAATAAAATCCTAAGAAAGGATCAGAGGTAGAGTAGAGAAGAGGAGCAGAGGAACAAGAACAATAAAGGATGAAGTGATAGTGAAGAAGTATTTGGGAGAAGAGAGGAAGTTTTGTGAGCATTCAATGAGACTAAACCAGGCATGTTGAAGATGCTATTTCTCAGTTAAATCTTTCTGTACTAAAGATAAATTTCTATAGGCAGTGAGCCTCCTTGAGTAGTGAGTTCTAGGCAATGCTCCTAAAGGCAAGTGCCTTCCTATTTCTTTTAAGTACTTTTAACAGGGTATGAATCTTGTGGGTTAACCCCCACCATGGGTTTCCCTTAACTAGGTTTCCACATTAAAAATCTTGGTGTCAATTGTGTTCATGGTGTTTTTGCTCATAGATTATTGATTCATGGTTTAATGTTTATATCATTAATCTATTTGTAATTTGTGAAAGAAGAAAAGGTTAAATTTGTGGGACAACTTATTCATCCCCCCCTCTCAGTTGTCTTACCTAATTCCAACAAATGGTATAAGAGCCAGTTCCTCTAAAAGAAACTTGACCACTTGAGAAGATCCAAGATGTCGACTTACAAGAAGGAAAGTCTGAGATTTGATGGAACAAGTTACTTGCTTTGGAAGGTGAGCATGCAGTGTCATTTGGAATCTATGGGTGATTCCTTTTGGTGAATAACAAAGAATGAGTACAAGATTCCAAAGAATGGTCCTACAACCCTTGACGAATTGAAGGATGCTGAATACAATATTCAAGGTAAAGAAGCATTGTTGAGTGACCTAAATGATACAAAAATGACAAATATCCTAGAATTCAAAACTGCTCATGAAATATGGAATAAGATGGAAACTCTATATGAAGGTGATAATCATGTCAAATGTTCCAAGCTACAGAGCCTAAAGGATAAATACAAAAGGTTGCTGATGAGTGAAGATGAAAACATTACTTCCTACATGCAGAAGATAAATGAACTTTTGACTGGTATCAAGAGTGCTAGTGGAGTATTGGATGAATTAGAGATTGTTGCCAAAGTGCTTAGATCCTTACCTTTGGCATACAAGCATAAAGTTGCTTCCATTGAAGAAATTAGAACTGTGACAACTATTACAAGGGATCCGTTGGTTGGTAAGCTTTCATCATTTGAAATGAGTGAGTTTGGTGATTCTCTTCCTAAGTCTGAATTTGCATTTAAGGCTAGTATTCATGGAAAACAAAGATATGATCCGAGTGAAAGCTCTTCAAGAAGATCAAACAAATTCAACAATACAAGGAAGAATCTCAAAGATGATGAAACTAAGTTCAATGAACTTGAAGCCCTTTTTTCCAAAAGATTGGCAAAAGTATTTGGTAAGTATAAAAGAAAGTTGCCATTCAAATGGTTTTCTTGTAATAAGATTGGTTGTTTTGCCTCAAGGTGTCTGGAGACGAGTTCAAGGCCAAACCCTAACAAATCTAGAGTTCAGAAGAAATGCTATTATGTCAAAGAAACTAGTGAAGAAGGGGTCACAGATGATGAATCTGATCATGGAGTTTCCACTGAAAATGATTGGGTATTCATTTCTATCAAAGAAGAAGATCTAATGCCTACTGAATTTGCTAGCTATGCAAATGTGGAAAGTACCTTGGCTACTCAGGTTGTAGAAAAAGATGAATGGGTAATTGACAGTGGATGTTCTCATCATATGACTGGTGATAAAAGTAATTTGTAAGCTTTGAAAAATATGGAGGTGGAATTTTGAAATTTGGAGACAATTCAGCTTGTAGAATCCATGGTAGAGGACCTGGACATCTCTTTTGATGGTAAGAATAATACTAATGATGTTATGTATGTGGAAGGATTGAAGCATAATCTTCTTAGCATTGGATAGTTGGTTGACAAGGGTTATGATCTCTAATTCAAGGATGGAAAATGCAGAATCTTAGAAAGCTCTGAAACTAAAATTGCATCTAGTACTTAGACTAGAGGTAACATCTTTCATTTAAGTAGTTCTAGCAAAAGTTGTTTGATTTCTCAGATTGATTAGACTTGGTTATGGCATAGGAGAATCTGTCATGTGAATTTTGATAACATTGTCAAGATAAGTTCTACTCAAGCTGTGAGAGATCTTCCAAAACTTGTGAAACCTATTGATAGCATGTGTAGAGAATGTCAATTGGGTAAACAGAACAAAATTTGATTCAAGAGTAAAGAATAATTTTCAAGTGGACAGCTGGAACTTGTGCATATTGATCTATGTGGCCCTTCTAGAATTAGGAGTGTGCAAGGAGATAGATATTTTATGTTGTTGATTGATTATTATTCCTGGATGATGTGGGTAACCTTCTTGAAAGAAAAATCAGAAGCTTTTGACAAGTTCAAGTTGTTCAAGGTTATGGTGGAAAATGAGATTGGTGAAAAGATGAAGTGTTTGAGATCCAATAGAGGTGGAAAGTTTACCTCCAATGAGTTTGATACATTCTATGAAAAGAATGGAATAAAAAATAGTTATCTACTCCTAGGACTCCTCAGTAGAATGGAGTTATGGAAAGAAAGAACTAGACCATTCAAGAAGCTGCCTAGACCATGATGATGGAAGCAAATGTTCCTCAAGTCTATTGGAGAGAAGCTATGAGTACTGTTGTCTATACTCTTAACTGGGTACAGATCAAAGGCAATTCTAGTAAGACACCTTATGAATTATGGTTTGGTCATCCTCCTACTTTGAAATATTTTAGAGTTTTTGGTAGTAAATGCTATATCAAAAGAGATGAGGATCTAGGGAAGTTTGATAGAAGAAGTGATGAAGGAATATTTTAGGGTTACTCTACTCAAAGCAAGGCATACCGATGCTTTAACAAGAGATTGAAAAAGATTGTTGAAAGTGCTAATGTCAAAGTTGATGAGAGCAAAGAGAAATCTTTCAAGTCTTGCAGATATGATTCAAATGATCAAGATGAAATTCAAAATCAAGGAAGGCAAGTTCAAACTTAGACTCAGATCCAGATTAATCCAGAATATCCAGTAACTCAAGAAGTTAGTGTAGATGTTGAGGAACAAGCTCAATAATCAGAAGTTCAAACAAATCCCAAAATTCCTAGGTATGTAAGATTGAATCATTCTAAAGATTAGATTATAGGAGATAGAAACAAATGTGTTCAAACTAGAAGAAGAATTGCTCAAGATCAAGAGGAGATTTGTTTGATTTCAAAGATTGAACCAAAATCAGTAGGTGAAGCTTGCAATGATGAATATTGGGTAAAAGAAATGGAAGAGGAATCAATACAAATTGAAAAGAATCACAATTGGGTTATTGTTCTTGGACCTGAAGAAAAAAATGTGACTGGCACTAAATGGGTCTTCTAGAATAAACTAAATGAGGATGGTGAAGTTGTGAGAAACAAAGAAAGGTTGGTGTGTAAAGGATACTCTCAAGTGGAAGGAATTGATTTTGATGAAACCTTTGTTTCGGTGGTAAGAATAGAGGCAGTCAGATTATTTCTTGCATTTGTTGCTTATAAAGATTTCAAGGTCTATCAGATGGATGTCAAATTGACATTCCTGAATGGAGAATTGGAAGAAGAAGTCTACATTGAGCAACCAGAAGGATTTCAATTGTCTGATCAAAGAAATATGGTCTGCAGGTTGAGAAAAGCATTATATGGACTCAAACAAGCCCCAAGAGCCTGGTATGCAAGATTAGATAAGTATTTACTAAAGCTATGATATAGCAAAGGCACTGCTGACAATAATCTTTACTTCAAGATTGATCATGAGCATATTCTAATTGTTGAGGTATTTGTTGATGATATCATTTTTGGTGGAAATGAGAGTATGTGTAAAACATTTACTGATCAGATGCAGAGTGAATTTGAGATGTCCATGTTTGGTGAAATGAATTTCTTCTTAGGTTTGCAAATCATTCAGTCAGATAAAGGTATCTTCATATTCTCAATCTAAGTATGTGAGAGAATTGTTAAAAAGTTTGGAATGGAAGAATCAAAGCTAGTGGGTACACTCATGGTAACTAGATGTAAGTTGAGTGAAGATGATGATTCCCCTAAGGCAAATCAGAAAAGGTATAGATTAATGATTGGAGGACTGCTCTATCTGACTCAGACCAGACCTGATATCATGAATGCAGTAGGACTTGTTGCTAGATTTCAAGTTGATCCTAGAGAATTCCATATTGTAGTAGTTAAAAGAATTTTTAGATATCTCAAAGGGACACTTGATTATGGCTTATGGTATCCCAAGAATAATAATTTCACTCTTCATGCTTACATGGATGTTGATTAGGTAGGAGATGTGGATGACAAGAAAAGTACTGGTGGTGGTGCATTCTTCTTGGGAAGGAGATTGGTCTCTTGGACGAGAAAAAAGCAAGAGGCAATATCTCTATCTACTATAGAGGTAGAATAAATAGCAACAACAAATAATTGTACTCAAGTTCTATGGATGAAGCAAATATTGAAAGACATCAAAATTGTGTTTGAGGAGCCTATTACAATCTTTTGTAATAATTCAAGTGTAATAAGCATCTTAAAGAATCTAGTGTTGCATTCAAAGACAAAGCATATATCAATCAAGTTTCACTTCTTGAGAGAGAAGGTTAATGAGAATGAAGTCAAATTGGAGTTTGTTTCTTCAAAAGATTAGATTGTGGATATTTTCACTAAGCCTCTACCCAAAGATACTTTTGAGTATCTCAGAGAGAAGTTAGGGGTTATTACTCCTCCTGATCAGAACTAAGATGCACTAGGGTGCACCGGTATGGTGGAATTCACAGTCATATCTTGTGATCCAAAATGATGTCAAGGAGATACTACTCAGGGGGAGTAGTCAATATGCAAACTTTGAGATCGGTGTGAAATAAAAAGGGGGAGAAAAGGTTGCAAATATGTGCCCTTTACCATTGATGTCAAAGGGGGAGAGAAGTCATGTGAAAAACTAGTTTCTAATAAAAGGGGGAGCTATAAAGAAAAATGGTTACATGTGTGATAAGAGAAAGGGAGAGAAGTTCTTGTCTTGATGGTTGAATCAATTTTTCACCTCATATGTTGCGATCAATGACAAAGGTAGAGGTTGTTGCAAATATGTGCCTAATCAGTGTTGTCATTGATGCCAACATATCCCTGTTGCCATTGGTGTCAACTGTATCCTATTTTGTTGTCTATTTAGAAGACTGGAATGTTGAGGATATTGAGAAAATTAATGAAGATCAATGTATGCAGACCATATTGCTATGTAGAGGATTGTCTGAAGTAGCTCTAGTTAAGTTTTGAGAGGTCTGCATGAAGATTTGAAGAAGATATGGCCATCTGAATTAAACTAGGTTTTGTTGTGTTCAGAAGAGACAGAGTGATAGTAAATTGGTTTGGATTGCTCCACATTTAAATTATATGATCTGTAGTTCTAGAGGCATGTTTGGGAAGTTAGTGTGTATCATCAACTCAAGTGGTTTGTGGTTTGGAGGTCCACAAGAAATATTCCTAGTGTGATAGTCATGGCAGATAATGTTTTTGAGGTTTCAGAAGAAGATGCAAGTGATTTTGATGATTTGGAGGAGTGCGGATGTCTTTGTTAAATTCAATGTTGTTATGGAGGTCTTTGGATCGTGCACCTACTGTGTTGGAGGTCCGCATTGAAGATTGAGCTCGTTGTTGAAGATTTCTTCCTTGGTGTTACTGTTCTTCCCAGTCTTGGCCAACTAGATGATTCAAGCATGTTGCAGATGATCTAAGAACAATTCTATGGAGCATGGCATATTGATCAAGGAAGATTTGAGTCCCACTCATGTTTGACCGACAACCTAGTGATTCACATTAAGTCAGATGCTTGTAGTGCCGACCTTGATATTTATTCTAAGGCTAATGAAGAATATAAAGGCTGTAGTTGAGTCGTGGAAAATCATCCTTGTGTGAAATAATAAAATCCTAAGAAAGGATCAGAGGCAGAGCAAGGAAAGGGAGGAGTAAAGGAACAATAACAGTAAAGGATGAAGTGATAGTGAAGAAGTATTTGGAGAAGAGAAGAAGTTTTGTGAACATTCAGTGAGATTGAACCAGGCATGTTAAAGATCCTATTTCTCAGTTAAATCCTTCTGTACTAAACATAAATTTATGTAGGTAGTGAGCCTCTTTGAGTAGTGAGCTCTGGGCAGTGCGCTCGAAGGTAAGTGCCTTCCCATTTCTTTCAAGTACTTTTAATAGGGTACGAATCTTGTGGGTTAACTCACACTGTAGTTTTCCCTTAACTAAGTTTCCACATTAAAAATCTTTGTGTCAAGTGTGTTCATGGTGTTTCTACTCATATTTTATTGATTTGTGCTTTAATGTTTATATCATTAATCTATTTGTAAGTTGTGAAAGAAGAAAAGGTTAAATTTGTGGGACAACTGATTCACCCCCCACTCTTAGTTGTCTGGCCTAATTCCAACATCTCTGTCCGTTCAGCATATGATTTCTCTGATGGCCATTGGAATGACATCAACTATGATATTTTGTCATTGTGTCCTATGTACCTTGCATCCATCAGGATCTTTGCTTCCTTGTAGAACAATTCAAAATTTATTTCCAATACATGTAGCTTGTCTAAAGTTGAACTCAAAATTTTCAAGTTGTGGTCCCCATCAGTACAATACGTAGATATAAGCTTGCCAACAATACCATCAAAGTCAGCTCTCCACTTGTCAAGACTTTTGACTTGCCCATCACCCTCCAATATACTAGACATTATTTTCTTATCTATCTTTTCATGAAATTGCTTCTTCTCACCTAACACTTTGTCTAGCTTCAACTGAAAAGCTATGACCTCTTCAAGTATAACTAGCATATCAAGTGTTAGCTTCATTTCAGGTGGTGTTTCTGCATCAAATCTTGGGCATCGGTGTAAGTCTCTTAATTCACTAGTTCTTGGCAGCCACACTCTCTTCATTGTCTTAAGGCTTTCCTTGTCCTGTTCATGCTTATCAAGGGCTACTTTTAGATTTGAATAAGATCTCCATGTCTCATCCACCCTTACCAGGACCTTTATCACTCTATGATTGATCAAGTTAGTGACTATCTCCTTAAATGAATTTTTCTTTTCTCCCTTTAATCTTTTCACCTCCTTCTTCAATTCCCTGATCTCTGCTAACAGGGGCTCTGTGTCAGCAGGAAATGTTTCTGCTGTTGGTATCACTGGTGGAGTACTACAAGTGCTAGCCCCTAGAAACAGTTTCTCTTTACATTATTGAGCTCTACAATGGCTTGTGCATATTGTACTAACAACTCATCATGATCCTTTTGTAGTTTATTAATCACTACCTTAGCAAATTGTGCAGTTTGTACATTGAGGCTTGTAGCTTGTGGAGTAGGGGTGTTGGATACTCTCTAAATTATGACATCTCCTGTCAACTCCCCCAATCCAATCCTAGTCTTATTATTATTTGGGGCCAAAGCCCATATTGTCAAATTCTCAAGCCTAGGATTAAAGGTTGCACTAGAGAGAGCCTTCTCAACCTGCTCATCAGTCACTTCTAAATCCTGTCTGGTGATAGTGTCAAATGCAATCGCATCTAAAAAGGTCCAATGTGGGAGAAGGACATTACTTTTGGCCACCAATGCCCTCCCCTTCTCTAGAGTCATTCTACTGATAGCTTGATTTACTTTTGTCAACACCCTTTAGGTGATGGCCTCATATTCTGATGGGTCAGCCCCACTCTTGGCTTCCTTAATTCTCTTCTGAAAATCCTCACTTCTTACATTCAAGACATAACTCCTAAATTCAAGAGTATTGATGAATTCCTCATCTTCCATAAATTTATTACATGCCATCACCCTGATATCTTCTATATCCACAGTTTGGCTTGTCATTGTTCTCATTGATCTGCTATCAGGGGAAGAATATGACCTTATTCTATCAGGTGAATTCACCTAATGGGAAGCTTCATGCACCTATTCTTCTACTTCTTCTTCCAGGTCTACTACCTCAATCTCTTCCTCAGCTTCTAAATCAATAATTTTTTCCTTTTTGGCAGGGGAAGGGTCATGTGATTCCCTTTTACAACATATCCCCCTCTTGAGCTACTAGGCTAGTAAGAAGGTCTTTCCTCACCTACAGGAGCAGTAGCAATTAGCTGGTCTACATGATCAAACATTATTTGAATTCCTTTTATTGTGTCCTATACCTCTAGAAAGGCACTTGGGTATGCAACATTCAGGATTCTCCTCATTCTTTCTCCTGTCATAATTGTGTCCCACTTGATTCTCAAGGTATGGAGATCATTCATTGTGAAGCAATTCTTAATAGTGTCCTCATCAAAGTTGATATGATGAATGTATCTAGGTCTCTTCTTATTAACCCTTACTTTGTCAATAAATCCCTCAGGGTCAAACATCCTAGGCTGTTCCAAATACATCTTGTAACACTGAAGCATTGAATCAATCCAATCCAAACATCCTTTGTCAGCTATCAAGAAATTATTGAATCTAAGGGAAGTGGCTAGGAATGAGCCCTTCTTATGTCTTCTCAGATTTTATCTATTTGACTCATTCAGCTACCTAATAATCTCAAGGAATACAATTCTCTTTGGTACATACTTAGGCAAAATATGGGGAGGGGTTTCACACCCATAAATTCTTATACAAGTGGTGTGTTCATGATAGAATCAATCACCCTAGTTATGATCAATCCCTAAATAACGGGTCATGTCCAAAGGCCTCAAAAAATCTAATACATCTGTGTGCAACCTTTCTCCTTTTGGCTCTAAGAAACTAAGAAATCTTCTCACAAAATATTCCTCAAAGATTACATAATATAAATTAACACAATGCATGTCCACATTTGCACTGACAACATATTTCCTTGTGCGTCTTCCATCCTGACATATAAATTCTGATGCCACATATTTGACAAGGTAAACAATATCATATGACACAACATAGAATACCATGTGAATTCAACATGGGCATCCACAGTAAACATTCATCTGTTTCTGCATTTTTTCTACCACATAGGAAGCATAATCTTATGGCTCCCTTGTCTCTAGGTCTAGAATATTTACTGCCATCATCATCAGAGAGACTGACATCCTATCTGAAGCATCCAACCTAAGCACTTGGCACAAATTGTGGTAGGTTTACACAAAGTAGTACATGAATAAGGAGCATTGAAAAGGCTCCTCCTCACTGTCTAATATTTTAACTAATTTCCCATCTATTCCCCTCGGTCTATGTTTAGCCAGGTTGAAGTCCCTATATGCATGTTTGATAGTCTTATAATTCTCCTTCAAAGCATCAAGGTTGATTAGCTTATTGGCTACAAGGTTCAAGATGACCACACTAGAGATGTATGCCTTTGTAGACTTGATTAATAATGTACCATTACCTTCTAAGACCGATCTAGTCTAAGGATCATACCTTTGTGCAATTACCCTCACTAAATTAGGGTTCAAGAATACATTAGGGTATATTAACTTGGCCAAACCAAAGCACCAAGCATTGCAGATTGGGACTTTAAAGTCCATTCTATGATGCTAGTGTTTAAGAAGAACCCAACCTAGCATAGGCAAATAGGCATCCCTATAGTTGTAGCAGAAGTCTAAGAACTTATCATCTGGTCTACCGCGACCATGCAAATTAAGAGCATGCCTAGTAGAGCCTAGGAATTGGACCATAAGATCCTCATCTAAATTGTGCTTTGAGGTAGAGGCTTAACTAACTTGACTCATTCTCTTAGAATATGTATATCAAACTAGGGCTTCTTATCTTCAACAATTATCTACCCTTCCAATCAAGCAATCAACTTAAAATACACTGAGCATAGTCAAACAAAGTGAACTTACTAATTTTTTATACCTGTAGAACCTTGAAGTTCCTTCTTTTGGTCGCCTAAAACCTCACTGCACGTCTGGACTCTATTTGTGCTTGAGGAAATGATGCAAAAGCCCTAATTTTCTCCTTTTGAAGCTTCATAGAATAGGTTCTGAGGTATTAATGGAGATAGCCTCGGCCTTAATCTCACATTCATGTAACAAGGCGCATACAATGTTTCTCATAAAAAAAGTAAACCTACGCCGTTGATATGAATTTGTCCTTGTGAAATCCATAGCCACCATTCACCCACAAGATTTGAAAATCTAGGTCATCATTGTTGAAAATTCTTCGACCAATAAGAATAAACCAAGTTAGATGTACATTCTTTGCTGACCACATCACCTTTTGTCTGACCTAGACACGTGGCACCATTTCGTGGCATCACAACTAGAAATGGCCCATGACTTACCTACCCTGCATGGGTGTGATAAAGCCTACACATGTCCTCTTTTCATTTTCTTTTCACTTTATTACTAAGATGAGGCCACGTGTCACCATCTTGTGATCGCGCAGTGAATATTGCTTTCTAGAAAGATTCCCTTGCAAGCTTGCACAACCATCAGATTTAAGCTTTTTGGTAGATTCAATTCTTAGAATGACACTTGGCAGCATATGATTCCTTGATTTGGGATCTTTGATAAAGGGGATGTAAGCCCAAATTCCTTGACAAGTGTCGCCTGGTCGCAGCCACATAGAGGGATGATGACATCATCAATGATGCACTGTGATGTTGTGAAATACTTTTACACACACTTTATAATGCTTACGAAGTCTTAGGACATAGGTTTAAATTTTCACGGGCTATAAAGTGTAAACCTAGGACATGGGGCCAATCACCTAATGAACATAAAGGCTTCAAGTCATGACATAAGTGACTAGGGACTTACTATAGGTAGTCAATAGAAAATTAGAATATAAAGTGCACAAGACTTAGGGTCTTAGGTTTAAAATATTTTAAGGGTAAAGACTTGCAATTTTATGGACCTAAAACCCTAAACCCATATAGGTACCACCAGAACCTAAGACCTTTGTTGAAGCCAGGAAGGATGATGGATGGATAAAACCCATGGAAGAAGAATTGGATCATATTGAGAAGAATCAATCATGGGAATTGGTTCCCAGACCAACAAATAAGAATACCAATAGGAACAAAATGGTTGTTCTGGAACAAACTGAATGAAGAAGGTGAAGTTGTAAGGAGCAAAGAAAGACTAGTATGCAAAGGATACACTCAAGTAGAAGGCATTGATTTTGAGGAGACTTTTGCTCTAGTAGCAAGGATGGAGGCAATCAGAATGTCCATTGCTCTTTCTTCTCATAAGAACTTCCAAGTATATTAGAGGGATGTTAAGTCAACATTTCTGAATGGTGACCTAGAAGAAGAAGTATACATTGAACAACCAGATGGTTTCTAGATATCAGAAGATCCAAACATGGTGTGCAAACTCAAAAAGGATTTGTATGGTCTCAAGCAAGCTCCTAGGGTTTTCTATGCAAGATTAGACAAGTACTTACTTCAGCAGGTCTTTAAAAAGGGTACTACATATAGTAATCTTTATATAAAGGAAGAAAGAGACATGATTTTGATATTTGCAATATATGTTGATGACATCATTTTTGGAGGAGATGATCATATGTGTAAAAGGTTTGCAGAGGAGATGCAAAAAGTGTTTGATATGTCCACTATTGGTGAAATGTCTTTCTTACTTGGCTTTAAGTTTTCCTAGCTAGATGGTGGTATCTTTATTTCTCAAGCTAAGTATGTCAAATAATTGTTGAAGAAGTTTGGTATGGAGGATTCAAAACCTGTGAGTACTCCCATGGATGTCACTTGAGCAAAAGATAATGAGTCTATGGAGGTGGATCAGACTATCTATAGGTCTATGATTGGAGTATTATTCTACTTGATTACTTCTAGAGCTGACATTATGAACTCAGTATGTGTGGTTACCAGATATCAAGCCAATCCTAAGAAAACACATGAGAAGGTAGTGAAAAGGATATTTAGATACTTGAAAGGAACTTCAGACTATGGTTTATGGTATCCAAAAGCTAATGAGTTTGATTTGAGTGCATACACGGATGCTGACTGGGATTGTTGTGTTGATGATAGAAGAAGTACAAGTGGTGGTGCTTTCTTTCTAGGAAGCAAATTGGTTTCATGGAAAATCAAGAAGCAAGATTCAGTATCCATATCAATTACTAATGCAAAGTATATTGGAGTAGTCTCCTATTGTACACAAGTGTTGTGGATGAAGAAAACTCTGAAGGATATCAAGGTATTGTATGATGAGTCTATTCCTATTTTTTGTGACAATACAAGTACTATTAATATTTCCAAGAATCCAATGATGCATTCTAGAACCAAGCATATAGCAATTAGGTATCAATTTTTGATAGTGGAGGTTGCATATATAAGGAAGTGAAGTTGGAATATGTTCCAACAAAGTATCAAATTGCAGATATCTTTACAAAGGCTCTTGCAAAGGAAACCTTTCAGAATCTCTGGTAGAATTTAGGGGTAATTGCCCCTCCTTATTGCTAAAGATGCATAGTGATGCATCTAACTAGGGGGAGTTAATATTATATCCTTGTTTCCTGGACCGATGATGGTTACCTCTCAAAAGGAGCAAGTAGTGGCTATTGATGATAGGGGGAGTTTTTTTGTTGCAAGAAGAAGTTATAACCTAAAGGAAAATATGCAGATGTATGGTTGCTAATGAGCTGATGGTAGTTTCCCTTTGTCCTTGATGTCAAAGGGGGAGAAAGTGCAAGTATGTGTTGCCATCAATGCCAAAGGGGGAGATTATTACACATAGGGTTCCTATGGTTCTATTGTTTGTCGTTGATGTCAACATTTTCACAAGGTTGTCATTAACATGTCAACATTGTTCTGAATGTATAATAGTGTTCATAGTTGGATGTAATGCTCCTAAAGAAGATATATTGAGATGAGAATTAGTTGTCACACTCCTAAGGAAGATACATTGAGATGGGAATTAGAAGTTTATATCATGCGTTGTTCATTGCAAAATTGAGTATGAAGTTATATTCAAATGGGAATTAGAAGCATCAAGAAGACACATTAATATGGGAATTAGAAGCACTAAGATATGGTATTGATATGTTGTATTCTCTCTTGTACTATCCCTAAGAATACATGTGTTAATACAAAGAATATTTAGCCTCTGGAACTTGGTGATAGTCTTTGTTTAAGAATGACCACCTTGGAAGGTTGTCTGGGAAATTACTTAGCATTTCCATAAGATTGGTTTGGGGCCTTTGTAGATTGAAATATAGCTTAATGTAATTACAAATCTTGCATATTCTAAGTTTTATGATGTGCGGACTACCGGAAGTATGTTTTGCAAAAGATAGAGTGAAGAAAGTGTTGGTTCTATGGAGACAATCACTACATGGAAGGAGGATGCTCCACACTCGTCCGTATTTTTAGATTTGGCTATGCGGTTTTGAAGGTATGTTAAGATTCTAGTGAAGATGATAATTAAAGAGATTCAGATCATTTACCCTTCCACTGTGAAAGTTGTGCACAATAGAGTACCGACATATATTTTGGTAGAGTAAGCTAGTGCTGATGGTTTGTTGGAATTCTTTGCATTCCTCACAAATAAACGATTGCCCTTGCAATTTTGAGGACATGTTTCTAGATGTGTATTATAAGCTTCTTTTTAGTTTCAAGGTTCTTGGTGGTCTACAACTTAGTTTTTCAAATGACAACATGTTGCAATTTGTTCTAGATGATAGGATGTTCTTAGAGTTAATGATTGAAGCTGTGTAGTACAATTCTTTGACATGCAATAGAAAATGAGTGTTTGGGGATGTTTTATGATTCATGTGGACTCATTTGGAAAATTTTTGCAAAGATCTTTCTTATTTCCATTACCGTACAAGGTTTTTCATGTTGATGTGGTCGTTATACTTCAAGTCTTAATGTATTTTCCTTAAAACTATCCTATTTCCAAATGAACAGAGTGTGTGGATGTAATTCCTTGGTGGTTGAAGCTGTGAAGGATGTTTTGGACCTTGTTAAGAAAGTGTTGGGTTCTACAAGGCTTGGATCTTCTATTTGTGTAACATGTGGTTTCCTTTATGACCTATATTCTACATGTTTCATATTGTGTGTTGTTTGGCAGACTTGTAAATGTATTTTTCATGTTGTATCTGGCCAACAAGATATGTAATCAATGTAATATCATGTATAAATAGTGAATCAAATTGAGTGAGGAAAGAGTGATTGCAAGTTGATTGAAAAGGATTTCAAGTAGATAAAAAGTAGAATAAATGCATTATTGATGTGTGATTGAAGGAGAAAGAGCAAAAGTTGTTGATGGTGTCTAGATTCATCTTGAAGACATATTTGTGTCAGTGAGCAAGTATAGAGTGTGCCTAACTATTTAGATCTTTAGAAGAAAGTGTAAAGAGGTAGAAGTGCAATAATCAAAAGTGTGAGTTTCAATGTCAGTTTTTAGATAGTAGGAAGACTGTCATACCGTAATATTTTGTAAGTGTGTTCTCATTTTAGGCAGTAGTAGCTTCCTTGGGAGTGACCCTAAAACAAAGTCATTAGGAAGTAGAAGCTTCCTTAGGAGTGACTCTAAATCAAAGTTACTTAGGGAGTAGCAACTTCCTTGGGTTATAGCCCCTAAAACAAAGTTATTATTTGAGCTTCATATATTGTGAGTTAATTCTCACCGTGATTTTTCCCTTCTAGCATTTTTCATGTATATCTAATTTTATCTGTAGATTTGCATTGTATTATTGTTTCATGTTGATATTGTGATGCCTAAGGTTTAATCTGCTCCGAATAAGTTGAAGTTGTTGAAATTGAAAGTTGTTTGAATACTAATTCACCCCCCCTCTTAGTATTCTTGTGTTTCTAACAAGAGGGTCTTGTGACATGGGTTTCATTCCTCTTATCATTAAAGAGATAGGAACAAAAGTAATTAGTGAAGGTTTAGAAACCATAGTATTGGTTATTTTCCTCTAGCTACCAAATAAGTAGTGGGAGGAACTGTTGAATATTAGTGAAATAGATGGGAACTAGGAGGGTCCCTTAGCATGGGTTGATTTCTCATAAATATCATGAAGGTAGGAGGATGAAAATAAGCAACCACTAGAGGAGCCGCAAAATAAGAAGGGACACCAAACAAGAGCACAATCCAACTAGATTTGAACTTTTGATAAAATTTAAATAAAAAGTCATTGCAAAGATGAAGACGCCCAATCAAGGCCATCCAAAAATAATCCATGGAGATGTTTCCATGCATTGAGAGGTTGAAATCTACTATGGTGGATCATAGGCACTACTTCATCATGTGGGAAATTTAGACACTTATGAACTATAGAGGGGATTGCTTTCATAGAAGTGAGAAACAAATGACCAAACATTAATTCAACATGATCTATGGTGGGCATCACAGAGAATGGTATGCCCAAGGTGTTTGGTCCCACATAGATGAGAAGCATGAATAAACCTAGAGCTAATTTAGAGAGGTCATCATGTGTCTATATAAATACTTTTGAGTTTTCATACTAATTTTTATAGAGCTCATTTACATAAAGGAATTCCTCTATCATTATATTTATCATTCTAACATGGTCAATTAGAAGACCCCTAATGGGTTTTCTATGAACTTGAGTAATGTATAGAGGCCCATCATATATGTTCATGGGCACATTGGCAGAGGAAAAAGAAATGACAATTTTGGGAACAAGTTTCTACAAAGGGACTCAACGATGAGTGCCCACCATTCCTATCATTTTTGAGAATGAGGAAATAGATTGATAAATGTTAGTTTCTAGCACTAGAGAAGTAGAAGCAAGGTCATTTAAAATTGGAGAATGATTTGGAAGAGGGTTTGTGTATATTTTAAAGTTTTGATTAAGTAGAGAAAGAGATTTGTTACCTTTATCATTATCACTAAAGACTTTTATCATGTTTCAATCAATGAGGTCTTGTGTAATGTGATTACGATGCAAGAATTGTTCTATATCTTTTCTTAGAACTCTGCGAAATTGATAGAAGGCCTTCAAGTTATAATAAGGTGACAAAGATTTGTTGGTATCTAGAGGAAAAATAGGTAACAACTACAATAAATTGTTATTTAGGATTTCTACAAGATTTAAAAGAGAGACATGGATAAAGGATAAATTACCTATTTCTATTTTGCCTTGATAAGGAGAGGGTCATGGCAGCAAAACAGGGTGTTATGGCCACTACATTATTAACAATTGTTGATGCATTGTTTTTGAAAATGTTTTTGTTCTTTTTGTAATTATTGAAGGAAGAAGATGAAGGTCCAAATTTCATAGTAGGAATTTGTGAGGGTGTATCTCAAACTAGCTAATTGTCTCCTAATTGTCACATAACACTATACAAAGATGAATAAAAGTAGAATATTTCATTAAAAGAATATTATGGACCAAACCATTGGTTGTAGGTTTCCAATACAAACCTGGTACACATCTAAATCAAGTAAGGCATATAAATCTATGAAAAAAATATTGATAGAAAAATATAGTTAGATACTTTCTCTTCAGCATCTTTGCAATAGTACACCAGGGCTGTGAATGTGACCTAGAGCCCAATACTTACCTTAAACTTTTGTAGGAATTGATTTGTGCCAACTATTCAAAAGAAGAGATAGAGTGGTATAGCAATCAGGAAACCCAATCCAACATGATATATTTCAACAATCATACGAATAGTTTTGCTAATGGGTGTGTGCAAGAAGTTGAGTCCACTTTTTGGCCAAAAAGTGGAAGTGTTTTCCCTAATTTTTAGAATTTGTCACATTTGACCTTAAAATTTTAAGCACTTAGCGATGGGATCTTAAAAAAGGTCACTAATCATAAAATGTAGTACTCAGAGTCTAGTTTCCAAATATGTAATTTATTTGAATACCGAAATGATACAAATTGATTTTCAATAGGCATTTCTAAAAACCACTGCTTAAAAGTCACTTTTTTTACTAAACCATGCACATGTACATCATCCATATTTTGACCTAAATAATCATATTTTTCAAAATCCTTTTGGGAAAAGATTTGTAACTCACTTAAGCACAATTTCCATATTTTTTTGTAATTTTTTATTGAACATTTTTTTTGTTAATTTTTTATTGGTCATATTTGGTGTTTTGAAAAATCGTCATGTACATCATGCATAAGATGACCTAAACTTATCATTTTCTAATTTTTTTTTCAAATTCAAATGAATTTTTTGAAGTATGCTTTCATACAATTTGTTTTTCAAAAGAATATTTTAATAAAAAGTTATTAAAATACTAAAAATCCCTGATAATTCAAGTTTATGGACCTATTTCATCATAAATTAATTGAAAAATAGAAAAAATAAAACAATTGTAAAATAAATTACATATTTGGAATTTACACTATCTCATCTATAATGGGTTTTTTTTCATCAAAAAATTCTACAAAAAATGTCTTCAAACATATGCCCAAAGTCACTATTTTCTTGTGACATTAATACATGACCTTGAACTTGCAGGTCAAACCAAGTCCAAAGCCTACATTTGGTTCCCTAAGCCCTTTCCCAAATTAGTTAATAGAACAAAAACCTAGCTTGAAATTCAAATTTTACAAAACGATATCCTGTTTCTAAATAGGGTCCTGTTTAGTTTTTTATAATATTTTAACCCTTTATGAAATGGGATCCTATTTTTAGAAAATAGGATCCTATTTCTACAAAATGAGATCCCATTACTAGAAAATAGGATCCTATTTTTGGCTTGGGACCCTGAAGTGAAACAAAATCTCATTTCATAAAAAGCAGGATCCTGTTTCACTTTTCCCAATTTCACATTTTTGGCTAAGTCCAAAACTTCCATGATAAGTGGACTCAACTTCATGCTTTTACCCTAATAGATAATCTTAAAAAATGAAATCACTATAGAGTGCAGTGAAGGCAAATAGATGAATTTGTGGATCTCCTTTACCAAAATATTTTTGAAACCAGGGTTCCTAAAAAAAAACATGAAACTATGCAACTAGAATTCTAAGCGAGAGGGGACTATAGCTATAACATGGTGAAATGAGGTGTCGCACTAAAGATGTGGAGAGACTAGCAATATACTAATAGAGAGTCCCCACATTTTACAAAAGTTGGTTTACAACAGAATTTGTGGTATGCAGAGGGAAGAAAGTAGTGGCTAAAACAGTAAGGCTTGTTTAGGGTAATGTCATGTATGAGGAGGTTCCAAGGTACCTACCAATAAAAGTAAACTATTATTGTACATATGGGAAAACAAACCCATATCAAGGTTAATGGGGTTCCATATCATTCTAGATAAAGTAGGGTCTACTTGATTGTGCTGCATCGCTGTAGTGACCATATGAGAAGATGTGTGTTTGAGCACTAGAACCATTGGAAGATAAATTTGTTGATTGGTCATATTATATTGGGACTCTTGATCTCCCTCATGGTAGCTTGCTAATAGAGGAACATCATTGCAGATGATATGAGAAATGCTGCATGGAGGAAGTCAAGACTATTTGGTTCATTCATTAATATAGCATGGAGGGCATCAACAATAGGAGCAATGAAATTAGACATGATCTCACTAGTCAAGAATTGGTGGTAGTTCACTAGGTGTTGATCTAAGTGATGCATCTGGGTTTAAGCAGCACTGCCTAATGCACCCTCATGGTTGAAAGATGCTTCCACATCATGGAAGCTTGTTATTGGAGGAGTTTAAAAAGTTTAAAGAGAAGCTAACCTAGTTTTAGTGGGGTCATAGGAGAAGCTTATGAAATTTGGTGCTAATCTAATAGTTGTAGAAGCACGAGATTGAGTCATTTTAGTGTTTTACAAACTTCTTCTTATGATGTTATAAGAATAAATGGATTGTGTTGTGAAGATCATAAAATAAGGTAGGCTTCATAGAACACAATTGAGAGTGATGAGAAGAATGCACAATTTTTTTAAATGTTTAAATGTTTTCAATGCATCAAGTTCACCAAAATGTAGTCTATGAAATTTGATTTAGTAAAGAAAAGCATGCTTCTCCTTACCCAATGATCGCAATGACTACAATAAGAACAACTAGCTTACTTAGGATGAATTTAATCTTCTGCTATCTTAATTGAAGAGTAGATTTTACTATCTATGCCTAACATGTTTCACCCTTATGAAAAACTAAGTTTTCAAATCAAGCCAAATCACTATGCTAATTGAAAGAAATTGAGTTTTTAGAATTGATAATATCAGATTTAACAAGAGATGAATATAACTATAAATAGAGGGTTGAGAGGAACCTATTACAAGAATAAGGAGCTAACTTCTTGGGATGCCAATGCATCATGTGAGCATCTATGCATTGTGCTATAGTCTGCATGACATACAAAATTATAACTTCAATCATTTTTTCTCGAGAGTCATATCTGACTTGCATAGGAATAAGTAATAGCACACTGAGAATAATATTTAGATGATAATAGAAAATAAAATGAAGATATTTAATCTATTTGTTCAACTGAAATAAATAGAACAATAAGATGGAGAATAAATCTATGAAACTTAATGAAGATTAAATGCTTTATTCATTCGATGATCTCTCAGATACAAAACAACAATGTATATAAAAACTGAGGGAATTGTAGTTATTGCAGTTATAAACAACAAACTAAACCAACCGCCAAACAACCTAGTAACCAACAATGTAATACGCTAACATTCCCCCCCTTATTGCATTGTTCCTGCAATAGTACCAAGTGACCCCCCCTTAATGCTAAAATACTCAACAAAGCTGATTACATAATATGAATACATATTTATAGAAGATCTTCTCCCAAAGAACAAATCCTAAGCCAAGCGAGGCTCCATCATGCTACCTCGTCTACCCTCGGAAAGGTGTAGCTTCGAGATGTGTTCTTGAGCTCTTTAGTCCCAAGCTCTCAAATCACAGAGTCTTGAATTATTCGATAATGGACCCTAAGAGATACGACAGATCTCTGCCAAGTTGTCTAGTGACCGCAAAAGGGTATAATTCAAGATCATATACTCTTTGAAGCTCATTGGACAACAATCCATATTGAGCTCAACACCAAACCCCAAACCTATCTCTAAAATAAAATCTTCACAAAACATACATTCTTCAAATTTGTTAGCTCTATCAGCAACAACAAAGAAAAATAAAACCAAACAACCAAAACCAAAAACGCTTCTCATGTAAAGCATCATCTCAAAGCGAGAAGCTAACTTGAGATGATGGAAAATCCTCCATCCTCCAATGCCGCTTGCCTCCAATTTGACCTTGTTACACTTTATCTGTTCAATATCACATTAATCTCTCTAATAACACAAGCATGTGAGTCTTTGAAGGCCCCGTTATGTGTAACAAAGATAGCACTGAAAGACCACGCATAAGTAAATATGATTGAAAAGTCCATTTTAAGGTACTGATAATCAATCCAAGTGAAATAAGATGACAAGAGCCCAGCTATAATCATATTTTGAACTCATAACGTTTTGTAATCACCACTCAAAATTTTCTCCGATTTCACCAACTCGCCTATTTACCATACTTGATTTTCCCAAATGTTGAATGCCTTTATTATTCCCAAGCTTGCTTTCTAACTCCTTCACTCACAAATTCATAAATTCTTATTTAAACTTTGCATCTATAATGCAATAACTTTATTATGTTTCACTTTATAATTCCAATAACACCTTATTTCACAAAATACCTATCCACAACAGCTTTAGTTTCCATCCAATCAACAATAGTCCACACTAAAAAGAAACTTTAGTCTCTGTGAATGGAAGAAATGCTTTTCTTTCAATAGAGATGGCAAGTGAATATAGTGGGCATTATCAATAAAGTACTCAAGTTTGATTTTCACAATGGATGGTAGGAGCCTGGTACACAAATAGACTATTGAATGGTGGGAAGGCAGGGAAATCTTTAGAAGATTGAGGGAAAATCTATGTAAGTAGAGATTACAACACATTACTTCCAACCACCAATCAAAGCAAACTAAAGGCAAATAACAGTCTTTATGAGTGGCAAGAAAATAGGCTTCAAACTATGAACAGTTATACCAAGAATGAACCTTCAAAACAACAAATGACAATATCCTATTTTATTACTTCAAATGGCTTGGGCAACGATAGAAAGAGAAACACTACATTAGGCAGTCTCCAAACTGGGTCACGACCTTCTCCTTTGCACTAGTGAATATCATATAAAAACATTCCTCATACCTGATATGCCAGTCACTTGTTTATCACACAAATCTGAAGCTCACATCCCTCAAACTTAATGAACGACTCCCAAATTGCACAAAATGGCTCCACGTAGACTTCTGAAGCAGTGTTAACAATGGATGTAGAGAACAATGCAACACGCAGTCACAAGAGCAGGAAATGCTATTCGTCTAGGTAGATTTAAATAGAAATTTTCATGCTTATTTTCATCCTTCATGCTCATTCTCCTAGGCAGCCCTTACGCTTCTCTCCAGCCATTCCATACACCAATTTTTTTCTTTCCACACACAGCACGGGTGATCTAATTTGCTCACACCTTTATTCATTTAGTCTCCATGCCACAGGAACTGTGTTCAAACTTGCTACTTCTCCATGATCACTTTGATACCAAATAATGAAGATTAAATTCTTTATTCATTTGATGATCTCTCAAATACAAAAAAATAGCGTATATAAAAACTGAGGGAATTGCAGTTATAAACAATGAACTGAACCAACTGCTAAACAACCTAGTAACCAACAATGTAATACGGTAACAAAACTCACATGTGGCTAGAAATCTTCTCTACAAAAACCTATGAGCTACAAAGAAACAAAGAAAGTCTTGGGGTTGTTTAGTAGCATGCCTTTAGGTCAAGTACCCATGTTGGTCTTCTGACCTCCATGAATAGCCATTATGGTAAAAATGGAGATAAAGTAGGTGTGTGCTCTCAATCTTTAGTGTATCGAAGTAAAATAACAATAATCATAATAGATACTTTATGAATGCTAAAGCTATAATCTATTTAGGCCAAGCAAACTAGTGTGTATGATAGAAAAAAGGGAAATGGATGAACCCATGAAATGCTTCTACATAAAATTGGATTAACACAAATAAAATAATAAAAGAGAGGGAAATGGAACTCAATATCTCAAGAAATGAAGATGAGTACTACATAACCAATCTAAACAAGGCTCAAGTGAGAGATGAACATGAGACAACAATTTCAAAACCTCTACAAAGATGTAAAGAACTTGAAGATTGATCTCATTAAGTTTGAAGAAAATAACATAATGTTGTTGTATGCTATAGAATATCAAGAAAACTATAACAAGATTGTTTTAGAATGCCCCAAAAAATAAGAGAGCCAAGAGAGAGTGGAAGAAGATCACAATAGTTTCCAAGAAGATTCAAAATGCAACAGTTGGAGGGAAGTAAAAGAAATGATAGGTCAAAATGAGCCATTCAGATTTTATATATGTGTTACACAAATCATTCATGCTCCAAGATAGTCACTAGATGGTAGATGGTCATGGGATGCTAGCACATCATGGTGACATCTGCATGTTGTACTTACGTCTAGGTGCCTTTAGTTCTTTAAGCTTTAGAACACCTTAGGACAACAATAAAAATGTGACACCAAAATAGAATATATAAAAACAAGAACAAAGGCCAAAACGTAAACAAACTTATCACTTGTGGGTGGGAAAAGACAAAGGTAAGGGATAAAAATGAGCCTAAAACATGCTAAGGGAATAAACACTAAAGTAAGAAAAAAATGTAGCAAGAAATTACAATGGTATGCAATTTTTGATGTGACAACAATATATATAGAGAAGACTTGAGAGGAAACCACAAGTGGATTCCTAGAACCAAGACCACCCAAAACCATGGTATGTCAAAAAGTCAATGCACCCACATGACAAATCAATGCATCTATGAATAGAAATGTAACTCCCAAGCATCATTGACCACTCCAATTCATGGGCACACTCCCCAAAAATGGTAGTCCAATATGATACTATTAAACATGTGGAACCCATCTAATGATGAAGAAGACACTTCACTCTCTCCTAGCACCTAAGAATAGAAAAGTGGGGTTAATGAACTTTATTCAATTTGTAATCACCACTATCATACTCTACCTTCCTCCTTGAATGCCACTATTGCACAACTACTATTCCAAGTCAATTGTGAGAACAAAAATAAAATATTATCTCTCAAATACATGAGTGTTCAAGTACCCATTCTAAAGAAGTTAGAGATACAACATTATACTTTAGGTTTGCAATTAAATATCACACTATCCTAACACATACAAGATAATTGCATCCTACTTAGTTAACATCTAATTATTGGTTTTATCGAGGCCAAATTTGGTCACATATCTATGAATCCCTTTTAAAATTAAGATGAGATTGAATTTCTTTGCAATGTACATAATTGTTTCTTACGATATGTTTACTATGAGGAATAAATTGTCTTGTTATTTGTTTTATAATTTGAGCATACTACTCAAGTGGAGACAAGAAAACAACATGAAGTAAGAACTCTATAGTATCTTTTAGTTAGGTATAAGAGATATAATTTTTATTTTACTCTAGCATACTTGATTCATTGTAGCTCACATCTACCCTAAAATGTAGATAAAATGTAGAGATAAAAGGTGCCCACTTAGCACTTTTCTCTCTTCCCTCTTCTTTAACACTCAATCTCAGTGCCCTTGATTAAAAAAACATGGTATTGACTATTTTTTACTATTCCATTCACATTTAGCCCCTTTCACACTTAAGCACCCTTACCCTTACCATTTCCTATGATTTTTTCATGGACATTGAGAGATAGTTTTTCTTATTATTTGTTTTATAAATTGAGCATAGTACTTGAGTTGAGATAAGTGTTTTTTAATTAGACATAAGACATATAGTTTTTATTTTACTCTAGAATATTTAATTCATTGTAGCTCACATGTACTCTAAAATGGGGATAAAATGTAGACATAAAAATTACCCACTTAACACTTTTCCCTCTTTTTTAGCACTCAATCTTAGTGCCCTTGATTAAAAAGCATGGCATTGAATTTTTTTTACTATTTGGTAAACATTTAGCCCCTTTCACACTTAACACCTTTCCTCTTACCATTCCATATGATTTCACTACCCTAAACACTACCTCCCCCATGGTCAACTCCCACGATGTTCAAACCTGATTTTTTTTCATTTTGACTTATTGTTCCCCACTTCACTTTGCATGTTTATCCTTGGTTCGCACCCAAATAATCATTAACAACCAATTACCACTTAATAAATAATGTAATTAAAGCAACAAATACAATGCAATAGATAGAAGCACATAAACACCTAGATGTAGTAGTAGCAACATAAAATATGTATTTTCATAGAAAATCCTCATTACTATGGTTGAACACACGCATCTTCACCTAGAATTCACTCATGCATAATCCCAAGGTAAATTCATACATTCTTGTTAAATAAAATTTGGGGTTTTGGATGAGACAAATCCCTAAACATTCATAAGGAACCATCTCATTCCAAAAGGTAGCTTTAGTGTAGGAATACATTTGCAGGATCCCAATGGACATTGTTACATTTGTAGAAGACACTAGCAAAGTTACAAAGGATTCTACCATAGTTGTAGAGGGTGTCCTTGTGGATATATAAGATGTTATCCTAACATATGAATGGCACCACCGTCATACAAAGGCAAATACACAAGGCAATAGAAGAGCAAGCATAAGTTTTTCTATGTAACACAGGGCCTAAGAATATAAAGAATAAAGAAAACCCAAAATCACAATTCCTCCTCTTGAACTCTACCAACTATAGGTCAAAATAGAGTAGTCTTCTTTTTTCCTCCTCTTATAATTTCCTTTATATAGTCAATCTTTACTTCTACTCCTAAAGATAATAATGAAATGAATGTTTAAAGTACTTTTTATGCTTTACATTCACACTAAAAGTTAAACTAAGGATAGTGGAATAAAAGGAAAAAGAAAAACTTAGTTAAACGATTTTCATCCTTTTCATAAACATTATGATCGGCTGATATCTTAAAATGTCAATTGTAATTCGTTATAATTACATTACTGAAATCTAAGCCATTTAAAAAAAAAATCCCACTTCTTTCAGTATATAAGTGGGTATTCATGCATTCTATTCATTGGGGATCTTTTTAGGAGAAAAGTGTAACATGTAAATGTTTTGCATCTTGAATTTCTCCTTTGGGAAAATAAGATGTCAATTGATGCCATTTACGTAAAGGATTTCCTCGTAAGGAATATTAATCTTGATAACGCTACTTCTTTATGTTGTATGTTATGGGTTACAATCACCAGACTGTTGAAGTTAAGGTTACTGACAAAAGAAGTTATAAACAAGTTTTTGTGAGAATATCTGCATATATGGTTCCAGCTGAACTAAGATGTTCCCACTCCCAAGAAATCGATAAAGGGAACGTTAGCTGTGTCCTTCCACTGTCCATCCTCAAGTCCTTTTGCAATGGAATCAGAGCACGAAGGCTCAGCATCCATTATTCTCAATGTTAAATCTGCATATTTCATCTGAAGAGCTTCTGGTCCATGATCTTCTATGGGCTTGTCATTTATTCTGTCATAAACGTGATGGAATGGTGCAAGTTTCTCTTTCCCCGGGGTTGTGCAATTAGAATTCTTAGCATTCTTTATGCCCACTAGCCTAATGGTAGTATTATGGCTGTTACCACTGTTAAATTTGATTACCTGTGAAGTATTCTCGTTTTCTTCAGCTTCTGACGTGTCTTCACCTGTATTTCTATGAGAATGTGTTACAATAGGATTATTGTAAACTTGTGGCAATTTGAAATCTGCATCTGAACCTGCTGCATCTCGTTGTTTCCAAACATAACTGAGCCTCTCGCACTGGGATAAATCTGTTGGCGTTGGAATTACTGTACCAGAGAAGATTGTAGGCAATAAAGAAGCTGATGACGGAGAAGTTGTTTTCATGGTGGATTGTGGAGACCAAAATTCTTTAAACTGTTTTCTAGAATGAGTATTATGTTTACTCATAACCCTATCACTGTAATCCTCGCCTTCGACAGATGGAATGTTACCTGATGGTAAATTTTATATTAGCCATACTAATTTCTATCAGAAACTGACCAAAAGAAATAAACATGTCATGTGAATCCTTACCTCTTGAATTGATGTGCAAAATTGGCTCTGTGGTCTGTCGGCTGTAATTGGTTTCGCTAGATGTACTAATCATGAGCCCCTGATATTTTCTTCTATAATATCTGTCTGGAAAAGCATTGACAATAGTATGTCCGATGTGGTCACGATGATCGGCAGCTGAAGTTGCCTTTCTGAGAGAATAAAATGGCTTTCGTTTGCCATAGATACGAGATCGTTCTCTAAATTTTCTTGCCATGATAACATGCCAGTGGTTCTTTACAGCGTTGTCTGTTCTTCCTGGAAAGAGCCGGGCGATCATGGCCCATTTGTTTCCATGTAATCGGTGTGCTGCGACAAGCCTCTCCTCCTCTTCTTCAGTGAACGGCCTGCGGTTAATGCGTGGATCCAGCTGATTATACCATCTCAACCTGCAGCTCTTCCCTGCACAAACGAAGAAATCAGGATTCATTAAAAAACGAAGGTTGATTTAATAACACCCACATCACACCTCCAAGATCCACACCTTTTTTGTTTCTACAGCTTAAACATCAAATCTATAAAAAATCATAGCACACCCAAAATCCTGAAACACAGCTATCTATGCAAGATCGTTAGGGTTTGTAGACTACAAACCAAACAATTGATCCAGAAAGTTAGAGACTATATATAAAAAAAAAAAAAAAAGAGTAGTAGTTTTTCCTCTTTCCATTATTTCACTTTCTATTTAGGGTTTGTCGAATACAGCGAATTTGCCCAAATATAATCCATTTTAATCCATACTGAAGCAGATCGTTATATCGACCCACAAACTATATTTACACTGAGCAATATCTCTTGCCGGGACAACTGCTCTTAAAATTTCACCATATTTGTTTATATGTATGATTATGATTTAACTGTGTGTGCAATGAAGTGCTTGTCTAATATATCAATAGAATTCATTAGAAATTCGCCAGAATTTTCTACATGGGTTTTCTTTACTGGTCATAGAAGAGCTGAAATGAAGTCATGGAATGAACCCACAATAAAGCTATATAAACTACGAGGAACTTAGTTAAGTACCTGATCTTCCATGGAGTTTGTCTGCAATAGCGTTCCAGTTTTGCGGACCATACTTTTCGACAAGCTCTCTAAGTTTCTCATCTTCAGCTGGTCTCCAGTGACCCCTCTGGCACATTTTGGACTCCAAACATTCTTCTTTTGCTTCAGTATCAGACCTATCAGTATTTCCTTCCATTTTCTGAAAGACAGAATCATTCATTTTCTTCAAGGGTCTAAAATTCTCTCCACCGATCTTCTTCAAGAAGCAGGGTTGAAACCGTTTACATAATAGCTATATTCCAAAAACAATGATTAGTACTAGCCCTAGGTAATAATAACCTCTGTAAAAATGCATTTTATCAATGAGTGGACGCTGTAGAGAAGGGATTTTATTCCTCAGTTCCGTGTATGGTTGGACAACAAATGACAAATGCTGTCACAACATTTCCACACAGGTGACGAAATACAGCCCTCCCTTATCAAAATAAAGCATGGACCCCTATCCAATTGGACACAAGATAAGCAAGCGTTTATAGAAAACAATATAAATAGAGCCGCTGTACATGTTATGTTATGTAAGGGGTACCAGGTAATTAGGTTAACAATACCCATTTATGATGGCACGTCCCTTTTCATCAATTCACACGATACGGTTCGAGAGAAAAAAGGGACGTGTACTTGGCAGCATATGGCCGGTATGCTGTTTTAAAATAATTCTTCATCTTCCATCAGGAAGCTCTTACATCAAAATCAGGGCCCCGCCATGCTTTTAGTAATAAAAACAGGACAACCATTACTACCCGCAGAGACTGTGAGGGTTCAAGGCAATAAAATAAGGAAGTTTCTGCTGAATCTTCTGCCATTACAATTACAGTTAAATTCAGTGAAGAAAGAGCGTGACATGAATTTGGTATGAATTTGCTAGCTGCGGGTGGGTACCCAGCCGTTAGAAGGTTTTTCTTCTAGTAAAAGTTATTCTGGCGTAGGCGAAAAATATGGTCGTTACAAACGAAAAAAAGCTTGCTTGGCTATTTATTCTCGATTAATTCTCGTCAGCTAGCGAGACTAGCTATGTGATTAATTTAAAGCATCAGTTAGTTATGGATGATTTGAATAGTAAATGTGTATAGAATGAATTTTTGGAGATGTTAGAAATCACTGTCTGTAGCAACAATAAACGCCAAGTTGATCTACTTTCAGCGACGTTCGGTCTTCATTTGGCCAGACGTTTGCTTAGTCCAAACATATCAACTAACCTCTCCCAATTACCAAACGCATACGCCACCATTTACTCCGATCGCTCTCTGCTCTTAAAATTAACGATTTTATACGAATAGCGAGAACAAATTTCACATCGAAAGTTGAAAGAGGATGCGTAATATAACTGTCAGCACTTTCTGATCTTGTAGTGAGGCTCAAATTTAACTCCGGAGAGTACGCCCAAATATAATTGGGCAATATGTTTACTATTATTGTAACGATTACGGTGCCCTCAAATTTATACGTGGGTGTATGCAAAATGTTTGTTGGCTTCTAAACCAACCTTCGACGGAGTAGTTGTAGCCCATGAATATAGAAGTGTGGCGAGTTACGCGACATCAGTGAACAATTTTTATTTTTTTCCTTTTTCTTCTTCTGTTTTTTTTTTTTTTTTTTGTTTTTTTTTGCCCTTTTTCCTTTTTTTTTTAATTCCTTCAAAGCATTATAGAAACCACATGTCTGATTCAAAATTTACCAGTTGCATCATTAGGTACTTCATTGTTAAACAAAGAGTTTTGATTACAGACATGATATTTCCACATTTTATGAAATTGTGTTAAAATGTTAAATTGTGTATCATTTTGAATATAAATGTTTGGGATAGTAAAAACATGTAGTATCAACATTAAGTATAAATGTGAAGGGTGGGCTACCAAATGTTAATACTAAAAACTTTGTACTTTTTCTTTTCATAAGCACTATAACATAGACAGTTTAGAGCTATTATAAATTTTACTTTGGTTTTTAGTGTCTTTTAAAACAATTTATTTGTATAATTTTTTTTTAATGCAAGATTTTATATCAAACTCAAATTGATTGTGCATGAGTCTAAGTTGATACTTTTTTGTCTAAGAGTTATGGACTGAGGAATATCCATTGTACCAAAGTCACTCAAGTCAAAGTTGATACGTCTTCAGTAAGAACGAAGGATTGAGGAGTAACATTCTACCAAAGTCACCTAAGACATGATCTCATCCTTTATGATGTTGAGGGCTTTGCACTTAGTAAGACCTAATTCTTGGGACCCATTCAAAAGTATTCAACTTCACCATAGACGAAGAACCCTTTAAATTATTTATATAATTTAAATTGTAACACTTTGAATATATATATATATATATTTGTATGTTTTCAATATATAAAAGAAATATTTTAATATTATTATTTTTATTTATATATATATTTTGGATTCCTTGTGAAACATATAACATTACATCATTATTATTATTATTATTATTATTGTTGTTATTATTATTATAGGTGATTCTTACTCTTGAAGTTACCTCTTGTTTATCCATATTAATAAATGCGTGTTACTATCCTAAAATTTTCTCTTGTTCTCACATGTTATATGTGTTAGATAATTCCACAAACAAAACAAAATTGATAAATGAAGCTATATTTTAACAATAGAGAAATTATTGTTAATTATATATATATATATATATATATATATATATATATATATATATATATATATATATATATATATATATATATATATATATATATATATATATATATATATATATATATATAGATATAGATAGGATGTTGTAGTGATTGTCGACTAGGCCACACCATTCAGAATAGGCAACAAGGCATGACACAACCCAAGACTAAGCCACATGACATGGTATTATAATTAGTAGATGGAAACTTGAAAGATTTATGTCATAGTGTTATGATTTTAATTCTATATTTGAAACTCAAATTTTAGTCATTTCATTTTCTTACAAATACTTATTGAATTTTAGTCAATTTATTTTCTTACAAATACTTGAAATTTTGTTATTTTATTGAAATTAATCATTATTTGTTATTTTATTAACACATAACTAAATTGTATAACTACAAACACTTGTCATCGTGGACCTATATGTATATATGTATATATATGTATATATATATGTGTGTGTGTGTATATATGTATATATATGTATGTGTATAAATGTGTATATGTATATGTATATGTATATGTATATGTATATATATGTATATGTACATATATACATGTACATATAGGCTCACGATGACAAGTGTTTGTAGTTATACAATTTAGCTATGTATTAATAAAATAACAAAATTTCAAGTATTTGTAAGAAAATGAAATGACTAAAATTTGAGCTTCAAATATAGAATTAAAATCATAACACTATGACATAAATCTTTCAAGTTTCCATCTACTAATTATAATACCATGTCATGTGGCTTGGTCTTGGGTTGTGTCATGCCTTGTTGCCTATTCTAAAGGGTGTGGCCTGGTCGACAATCACTACAACCTCCTACCTTCTTTTGCATATTTTCTACCTACCACTCAAAAAGGGTGTTTTATTGAAAGCAATATGAGGTTTGTTGTAGGATTGAGAAAAGACCATTGACGCTCTAGATATTAGTCAAGCTCCTTAGGAGCTCTCTTATAGTTGTTAAACAAGGCAAGTAGGTATGTAATGTTGATGCAACTAATGTAACTAAGAATAATATGAAATTGGGCATATGCAATTAAGATTAAATCAAAATACCATTAATTGCATGTTTATAGATGCTTAAGTAAAGAATTTCAACATGTGGGACAATGAGATAATAGTCATACTTAAAAAAATTCCATCACAAAATCATGAGATTTGGAATTTAGAATAGATTGACTACGATATAGAAAACAACCTAGTCTCATGTGTGAAAATTTCAAAACTAGTTGTAAGATGTGTGTAATTGATGTGTAGTGATCAAGAGTGATATATGTTAGGCATAGGGGATTCACTCTCAAATGGGTACCATACTACATGTGTTTATACATGTGATTTAATAATCACTAAAACTCCAAGGTGTTATACTACTTTCTATCAAAGGGTCAAGGGAATAAATTAGTTAAGGTATAATGCTCGACAATGGGGGTGGTCCACATGTATGGTGAAGTTTATACTACAATGATATAATAGTCAAGCATTGACATTTTTATCTTACATTAATGGACATTAATGGATGGTAACCAAGTAATAGATTTAATATTTCATAGATTTCATATAACCTTAAATAATATTATGAACTTAAATAGGTATTTCACACATTAATGATATAAAATGGATATAAAAATGTCAAATACAAAATAGATACAAATAAACTGGTATAAAAAATGTAACAAAAAATTGGTTTCTCGTATACATGGTAAAATAAAGGGTATTTACAATTAGAAAACTATATTGGGAAGGGGATTTATTAATCAAATATTATGATGCATAAATTCAAATAGATGTGTTATTTAGTGCCTACAAATGAATGTGACAGGGTATATGTTCATATAGTTGTAATGGTGAAAAGTGTGTCCTTGATGCATTTTACCATTGCGTTTTGTGCCTAGTTTTAGGCAATGTGTTATGCATTTATATAGCTATAAATGGTTCATTTTCATGCATAGTTGGGCATGCAAACCTAGCCTTGTTCACTCCTAGCCCTATTTTTATTGATTATTTGTATGATTATGTGCACGTAATCCAAGCCCAATTGGGTTATCCTCTTGATTTTTATCATTTATCCTTTCCTAGAAAATACAAATCCAATCTATTTGTTTGACCCATGTTAAGTCCATCGGTGCAAGGTCATCCTTGTAGCCATGATTTGATTGTTTTAAATGGAAAAATAAACAAACATCTAGTCAATATTCCCCATCTTACATTTTGGGCCTAATCTAACTAGACACAAATCTTGGGAATTTAGTATTTCTTTCATCTACAAAATACATCAATTAGCACTCATTTACATAGAAAAAATATTTATTATCACATGAACAATAGTTTGCATTTACAAGATGTGATATAAAATTAGGGAGGTCATGAGGGTTTGAACATATAGGCTTTTGTGTCTCAACAACTTGCATGTCCTTGCATGCTTGTGTGACCCTTGTTGCATATATATTTTGTTTGATTTTTTTTTTTTGAATCAAATTGTGTACTACTATAGTTTTCTTTGCTTTTGGTTGTCTTCTACACTAGTTTTTATGTGGTTTTTAGGCCTTGCAATTCACCTATGGTGGGATTTGGAGGGGGTCCAGGTGGACCCTTGCCTATTTCTTTTAAAGATGTTCTAGTTGATGAGGGTTCAACAGTTCGCCATGAAAATGTTGTTAGTTTTCTCATGCAGGCTGTGCATGATACTAAATATGATCAAAGGTCGATAATAATCCTTGATCTAAAGGATGTTTGTAAAAAAGTGTGAATTGAACCATTTTTTTTTATCAATCTAGAAGCATAAATAATTATGTACTTTATTTGTTAGAGCATGTCTTGATTTACATAAAATTAAGTGTTTTAGAGCCACTTTGCCCATCCTAGAAAATTGGACTCATTATAATTGCTAGCTAAAGGGAATATATTTTTCTTTGTGGGGTTTTCAAGGATGGCTGATCAAAATATGGAATTTGAGGGAGGACCATATTTTCACAACCAAACAACATTGTTCATTAAGCCTTGTCATGTAGGATTTGATCTTATGGAGATTCTTCCATCTGGGATTCCATTTTAGGCATACCTACTTTGCATGCCTATGGAATTTTGGAGATATGATATTCTATAATTTATTGTAGTTATCCTTAGGAAACCTTTGGACCCTTCTCATCATATGCTAGAGGGAAAGGTAACTATGTATGCTTGTATCTATGTGGAAATTGTTCTTAATAATCCTTTACTTGATTCTATTGAGATTAGATTAGGAAGGATGCATTAGATTCAATAGTTAGGTTATGAGGCTCTTTCTTTTAGATGTGTTTTTCATTCTAATGGGAATCCTTAGAGAAATTACCTAAAGAAAATATTAGATACTCTTCATTCCCTACAAGAGGTCTCTATGGACAAATCAAATGTAAATGCAAAATAGAAAGCCCTAGTCCATGCAGAAGGGCTTGACTCTAAAGGGTTATTCTGGTAAAGTATTGTGATAAAGGAAGGAATGGGATGTATCAAAGGAATACTTAATAAAGGGGAATTTTAATAACAGATTTGATATTTTAGATAAAGTTGAGGATCTCAATTCTACTCTAATTGAGAAGACCTTAGCTAATTAAGATTTGGTACCTTTTGATTTTGCCCAACTCCCACCACTAGAAGCTCAAAATTAGTTTGATGTGTACGTGTTATTTAGTAAAGGGACTCCTCTTTCTCCTAGTTGTGTAGGGGGACTGGGTGGAAATCATAAGGCCAATATTGATGATACTTGTTTGCATGCTACAGTTTCTTCTTTGATGGTTACTGCATTTAAAGATCCTAAAGATTTTGTCACGCTAGAAGCCCTTAGAGATATTGGTGCTAAGGATAATATTAAGAAGAAAACTCTTACTCCTTTAGGTGTAAAAAAAAATCTTAAGAAGACTAGTATGGATAAAGTCTTCAAAGTGGCGAGAAAAAGTGATTAGGATAAAGTGAATATGATAGGGGAAACATTAATAGTATTTGGGGTCATTTGCACTTTAGATTCTCAATTTTGTACCTAAAAAATGACAGTTCTTTCATGTAATCCTAGGGGTTTGGGTAGCACCCCTTGTCAACAGGTTTTTCAATAGCTTAGTTAGTTTCTTAGATTTGATATTATTTTCCTTCATGTCAACAAACTTTATGTCTAGAGGAAATTTTGGCTACTTCTTTGGTGCTTAGGAAAGGTAGCCACTATAAATGTTTTGGAGAATAGTGTTTTTCAAGAGTGTTTTCTTGCCTATGGGACCCCCATCATATTATACCTTACTCTTTGTTAGCAAGTAAGAATTCAATATCTTTGGTGGGTACTTTTTTTGGTTCATGTATGCCTATTTGATTATCCAATATATTTATGCTCCTATGAATTTTAAAGACAATGTCTTCTTGTGGTTGCATATTCAATTTGTTTTCTCTATGTTTGTTTCTATCTCTTGGATTTTGAGTGGGGATTTTAATGTTGTTTTTACTCTTGTTGAGAAACTTGGGGCATTGAGTAGGCTAGATCCTTCTTCATCCTTGTTCTAGTATGATATGTCTTTTCTTAATCATGTGGATGTTAAACAAAGTGGTGACATTTTCACTTGGAATAATAAAAGTTGTGGTCCTACTATTTTTGAGAGCCTAGATAGGTTTTTAGTTTCTCATTGTTGGATTAGAGGTAATTATATTACCTCATCTAAGATTTTGTAGTGGTAGGGTTCATATCATTGGCTAATCAGGTTTTCTTCATGTCTTTTTAGTATCCTTAAAAAGCCTCCATTCAAGTTTCATTTAATGTGGCTTCATGATTAAGCTATAGGTTAGACAATGGTAGTATGGTAGTTGGAGGGTAAGCCTTCCTTTAGTACTACTATGTATTCATTTTTTAAAAGGCTTAAATTTGTTAAGTTCAAGCCTAAACAATGTAACAAATCTAGTCTTGGTAATTTTTTTTGCAGAAAAAATAAGTGCAGGAAAAATTGAATGGTATTGCTTTTCAGATCAATGAATTTGACATGACTAGGAAAGGAATTTTGGATGAGTCCTCTCTTTCTAAAGTGCTCTATGAATGGGAACTTCAGGAGAATATTGTTTGGAAGATGAAATCAATAATTAACTATCTTAAGGAGGAAGATCAAAATATGTCATTTCCATAATTTAGTTAAAGAAGAAATGAGAATTAGTAATGTTATTTCATCTATTACATCCTCTTAAAGAATTCAATTATCTTCATCTCAACATATGAATAGGGAAGTCCTTCATCATTTGTCTTCATTATTTAAGGAAAGGGGTCATACAACTGTGGAGGAGGAAAGGGTTTCTTTGGGTTTCATCCCTTCTTTAGTTACTAAGGAAATAAATGGTCTACTAGTGGAGCCTATCACTCTTACAAGATTAGAAAAAGTTTTTTTTCTAAATGAAGAAAGGTAATGCTCTTGATCCTGTTGGCTTCCCTTTTCAGTTTTTCCAAGAATTCTAGGACATCCTGAAGGATGATCTTCTAGAAGTTTGGCATGAATCTTAGACTAATAAGTATATCCTTAGAGTAATAAATTCTACTTTTATAGCTTCAATTCCTAAGAAGGTGCATGCTAACTCTTTTTATCTAATTTTCCCTATTGATCTCAATAATTTATCTTACATAATCATTCACAAACTTATTGTTTTAATCATTTGAAATAAATTTTGGTTTTTTTGATACCACCTAAGCAACAAAGTTTATGAAGGGGTGTTAGATTATTAATGGTATTGCTATTGCTTCAAAAGGTAATCATTCCATGGAGTTTTCTAAGGATACCTCAATGTTTATCAGGCTAGACCTGTCCAAGGCTTATTATAGGGTTAGATCATTCTTCCTCAAGAATGTTTTATCATCTTTTCATTTTGGTTCAATGTGGATTGAGTGGGTCATGAGTTTTGTAGTGTCTTCATCTTGGATAATCCTTATCAGTCATATCCCACATTCCCTCTTTTAGCTACTAGAGGGTTGCAACAAGGTGATCCCTTCTCTCCTTGCCTTTTCAATCTTATAAATGAAGGTTTGAGAACATTCCTTGATCATTAGGGAGATAATGGAAGTATTAATGGTTAAAAAGTGGCTAGGGAGCTACATTCTCATTCTCATATTTAGTTTATGTATGATACTACCTTAATGGGTGTTTCTAAAATATAGTAGGCTATTAGTTTCAACCTGATGCTTTGGACATGTATTTAGTTCCTTTTGGTTAGCAAATTAATGAGTATAAGTAAAATATTTATTTCTTTAACGCTCCTTTGGCCATTCAATGAAGAATTACTCTTATTTTGTAATTCAACATAGGGCAACTCCCCTCAGATTATCTTGGCATTCCCTTATTAGGAGGTCTTCCTAATTGACTTCAGTGGAAGAATTCTCGAAAGGTTTAGAATGTAATTTTATCACTAGATGTTCCAATGGTTGTCTTTTTCAAGGTGTCTAACCCTTTTAAAATTAGTGCTACAAGATCCTCCTATCTATAGATTTTTGGTATTTTCTACTCCTAATTTTTTTCCAAACAAGTTTGATTTTGTTTCTAGGAATTTTTTTTTGTGTAGGGAATTTGGACTCTCATAAATGGATTCTTATTAGTTGGGACTAGGTTTGTAGGCCTTAGAAGCAAAATGTGATCTTGGTCTTAAGTAGTCAAAGTTTAATCACCAAGATTTAACCAGTAAAATTTACTAGAGATGATGTAAGCAAAATGATTAGCCTTGGACAAAACTTTGAGATATAAATATTTATGAGGTGTTGTTTTTGCTAAGGTTCCAAGAAAGAGTTTGGTTGGGAAAGGCTCTATGATATGGAATACTATAAAAAAATGGTGCTTCACTTGTTAGGTGGGGCCTTTTCTAGATTGTCAATTGTAGCCACATTAATAATTTTTGGATGGACTTGTGGGATATTCATCCACCAATTCTTACCGCCTTCCCCAATTTTCTCCCTTTGAGTAAGGTCTTCCTAGATGTTGGTTGGTCTAAAGTTTTAAACTTTAAAGATTCTTTCTTGGTGGGCGAATCTCATGGTCATCATTGGAAGGATTTGACTAGTTGGTGTTTGAGGGGAGATCCAAATTCTTACGCTACCCTATCTTCTAGTCTAATAGATCAACCATGTTATTCTCTAGAGTAGGATGGAGTTCTTTCTTGGGGCTATCATCCTAATGGGGTTCATTTAGTTTCTTATGGATACCAGATTTTAGAATAGGAAATAATTTTGCATAGGGATTTCCCTTAGTGGAGAAATATATAGAATGATTATTATTAGCATTATTGCAATTTATTCCTCTAGCTACTTTGTTAAAATAAATGTCTTACTGAGGCAACATAAGAAAGAAAGGATTCTAAGCTCCTAAATGTGTTCTCTACAAGGTTAATGAGGAGTGTGTGGCTCATCTTTTTCTTTGATTACTCCTTTTCTAAGGGTATTTATATTGGCAATATGTGTTGTCATTGATGTCAACACTCAGAGTGATGTCAACACTCAGTTTGTGGTTTTTTGATATGGTTGATGTGAATGATCATGTTGATGATATATCAGTGTAGTAACAAATATGCAGTGATGATTTTGACCATGGCTGCTATTGTTCAATGATGTTGTTAATGTTCATAGATGGATGTCTTGCCTTGATTAATGTCAAGTAAAGTTGTATGGAGCATGTTTTCATTAGTAGAGATGATTTCATGATGATATATTAAGATGGGAATTAGAAGCTATGTTGAGGTTGACAAGATGTTGCTGATGAAGTGAAGCATGTTGTATGATCCTTCTAGATGATCCTAAGAAAGTATGATTTTCTACAAGAAGGTTCTGACCTTCGGATGTTAGTGAAGGTTTCTATTGCAGAAAGATGCCTTGAAGACTAGTTGGTAAAATGCTCTTCATTCTCCACATTTTAAGATATGGTAATACAGTTCAGAAGTTAAGTTCAATATACTATAAAGGTGCTAAATCCAAAGTTTCAAATAATTTTCTCCTCCATGGTAGAAGTTACAAGTGATAGTCTTTCGGTCTATACTCTAGCAGAATGAGGTGATGATGAAGGTTGATTGGAATGCTCCGCATTCCACCACAAGTGAAGAGTTGATCATGTAGTTTTGAGGATATGTTAAGAGTAGTGTATGAGTGAATTCATATGAGTTTCATATGTTTTTGAGGTCTGCAAGTTTAGTTTTTAAATGACAGAAAATAGTTGGTTCTAGATGCCTAATTGTATTTAGAATATAGGTTTGAGTACTTACATTAGTTGGATGCTGCACAGATCAATTATAAGAGTTTGTGTGGACATTCTACATGTATCAAAGTGTCTAAGGTTTGAAGCGCATATAGATCATTCATGTTTCCAATACCACACAAAGTTTTCAAGTCAGATTGTGAAGAGTTGTTGCTATTGAAGTCATCTTGAGTATGTTGATGATGTGCACCATAAGGTTCTCATTGTGAGGAGTTCAAAGAGTGTTTAGAAATGTTGTGTAGGTCTTGCTGACTCATCTAGAAGAAGAACAAGCAATGTATAATCATTCATGAGTACCGCCAAGATTGTGAAGACCGATGTGCTACAAGCTTCATGTTTTCTTTCTTAAGGGTGACCTATTTCAAATGAGCATGATGTACTGATGTTATTCTTTTAAGGATGATGATGTGAAGAATAATTAGGACTAGGGTAAGGATGTGTTGGGGTCTGCAAGGTGTGTTTTTCTTTCTGGTGTGTCATACAGTTCATGTTAGGGCTTACCCTATGCATGTTTCATATTGTGTGATCTCTAGCCAACATGTAAATTGTAATATTCTTGTTGTATTGGTTGAACTATAATGAAATCAATTTAATGTCATGTATATATTGTAAACCTAGTTGATCTAGGTAAGTTATGATTATGAAGATGAGAATATGAGAGCGAAAAGAGTAGGATATGAATGTGATATGCATTATGATGTACGACTAAAGGAGAAAGAGAAGAAGCAAAAAGGTCTATCCTGATTCATATTAAAGACATTTCTATGATAAGAAGGAAGCGAAGAGTGTGCTTAATTGATAAAATCATCAAAAGAAGAGTGAAGAGGTAGAATTGAAATTATCAAAGGTGTGAGCTTCAATGTCAATTTTCAGGTAGTAAAAGGACTGTCATACTATAATCATCTATGAGTTTGTTCTTAGATTAGGGAGTAGTTTCTTCCTTGGGTTGCAGCCCTAAACCAAAGTTTGCAGGGAGTTGTATCTTTCTTGGGAGTGACCCTAAAACAAAGTTTTCAGGTTGTAGTAGCTTCCTTGGGTTGTATCCCTAAATCAAAGTCAACAGGGAGTAGTAGCTTCCCTTGGTTATAGCCCTAAAATAAAGTTGTATTTTTTATAGAATGAAGCTTCATATATTGTGAGTTAATCTTCACCGTGGTTTTTCCCCTTTTGGGGTTTTCCATGTATATCTGGTGTTATGTGTTGATACATGCATTATGTTGATATTTCATGTTTATGTTAATGGTATAATGTTTAAGTTTTAATATGCTCTAGAGGATTTGAAGTTTGATTAGATAGTGATTCACGCCCCCTTTTCAGTATCCTACTGTGTTCAACAATTGGTTTCAGAGCAAAGTTACTCAAAAGAAGCTTAACCACCTGAGGAAGGTCTAGGATGGCTCATAATAGATCTCATAGGGCACCTATGTTTGGTGGAACAAATTATTCCTTTTGTAAGATAAGGATGGAAAACTATCTATCTTCTCTAGGGTATGGTATTTGGCAATCACTCAAGAAGGGTTACACTATTCCTGCTAGTGATCCTACAAATGTAGATGAGATTAAGTTGTATGAGAACAATGCCAAGGCAAAGACTTCTATCATGAGTGTGATAGTTGATTCAGAACTTGTGAAGGTAATGGGTTGCAAATCTGCTAAGGATATCTAGGTAAAACTTGAAAGCATTTATGAAGGAGATAGTAAAGCGAAGCAAGCCAAGATGCAAATCATCAAGAGAAAATTTGAGACCCTACGGATGAAAGAAGATGAAGACATTGCTAGTTACATGATCCAATTGGATGACATAGTTAAATGCATTAGCGGTTTTGGTGGAGAAGTGAAATAAGATGAGATTGTGAAGAAGGTTCAGAGATCTCTTCCTAAATCTTATAGTCATA
Source organism: Cunninghamia lanceolata (assembly GCA_027924645.1). Classification (NCBI taxonomy): domain Eukaryota; kingdom Viridiplantae; phylum Streptophyta; class Pinopsida; order Cupressales; family Cupressaceae; genus Cunninghamia; species Cunninghamia lanceolata. Next base: position 2,656,618 of record BSBN01000246.1, read on the forward strand.
AGGTTTCTACTATTGAGGAAACTCAAGATTTGGATAATTATAAAGTAGATCAATTGTTTGGCTCTCTCACAACCTTTGAAATGAGAGAATTTGTCAAAGGTGATCCAAAGAACAAAGCGACATTCAATGCAAGTAAGAAGGTAGAAGATGAAGTTGCTGATCAAGATGATGACCTTGATGAGGTAGAGGTAAACATTGTAAGAAGATTGAAGAAGGGAACTGGAAAATACAAAGGTAAGTTACCTTTCAAATGTTTCAATTGTGGGAAAATTGGTCATTTTGCTTCTAAATGTCTTTTTAAAGAATCAAAAGGTAGTAGCAAAAGAGACAAGCCCAAAAGAAGTATGTATTCTATGGAGAATAGTTGTTCTTCAGAAGAGGAGGATCATGATGATTCAAATGATGAAACACTTTTCATGGCCTTGAATGTTGGTGACAAAAAGGATGATATTGGAAAATGTGAAAAGTCTAATACCTTACAAGCTAACCAAAATAATCATAAATCAATGGTTGTATGGACTGCCTTTCATGCAAAAGAAGAAGCAAATTCTTGGGTAATTGATAGTGGTTTCTCTAACCACATGACTGGTGACAAGTAGAAGTTTAAATTAGCCTTAAAAAAAATGGTGGAGTTGTTAAGTTTGGTGGTGATGAATCAACACAAATATGTGAAAAGGGTGTTATAACTAATGATGGTAAGAATAGGACTGAGGATGTCCTCTACGTCAAAGGGCTAAATCACAATCTTCTTAGTGTCAGTTAGATGTGCATTAAAGGATACAATCTCACCTTTCTTGCCAAAGGTTGTGAAATTAGGAAGGCAGGGTCCAGAAAGCTAGTTGTTGAAGGTATCAAGTCATATGGAGATATCTATCATCTAAAGGAGGCAAATGGATGAGCATGCTTATTGGCTCAATACAGTGAGTGTTGGGTGTGGCACAACTGAATGGGACACATCAACTTTGATAATATGGTAAAGATTAGCTCTATTCATGCAATGAGAGATATGCCTAAGATAACCAAGCTCACAAACACATTATCCAAGGAATATCAAATGGGAAAGTAGATAGAGACAAATTTCAAGAGCAAGGAGTATTTTTCTTCAATGCTATTGGAGCTGATTTATACTAACTTATGTGGCCCTACAAGAATAAAGAATCAACAAGGTGAAAGGTGTTTCATGTTGCTTATTGATGATTATTCTAGAATGACTTGGTTTACTTTCTAAAGACAAAATTAGAATCCTTTGACAAGTTTGAGATTTTCAAAGAAATAGTTGAGAATGAAATGGATGCTAAGATCAAATGTTTAAGTTCTGATAGAGGATGTGAGTTTACTACAAATGAATTTGAAATTTTTTGTAAAGATCATGGAATTAGGAGACATCTATCTTCTCCTAGGACCCCTCAATAGAATGGGGTAGTAGAATGAAAAAATAGGATTGTTCAAGAGATGGCTAGGGCAATGTTGAAAGATGGAGATCTATGTGACATGTACTAGAAGGAAGCAGTTCATACTTCTATCTATCTGATTAACAAAGTACAACTTATTGAACACAATGAAGTGTTGAGAGGGGGGTGAATCAGCGTACACTAAACCTTAAATAGATATTTGTAAATCAAAGATGAATAACTTAGAGAATAGAGAGTAAATCATGCAAGACAAGAATCAACACAAGAACACTAGGATTTTTACATGGAAAACCCAAATTAGAGAAAAACCATGGTGAGTGTTCGCTCACAATATATTATGCTCACTGCAATAAATATTAAAACTTTGTTTTAGGGCTACAACCCAAGGAAGCTACTACTACCTAAATATAGTTTAAGGGTCACTCCGAAGGAAGCTACAACTCCCTACAGACTCATTGTCTTGACATAGGAATTACATAGATAATTAATACATGAACTGTTGTATAGAAAACATTTGACTTGTGCTGATATTGTAGTCCTCATTTTTTTCTCAAATTTTGCTTTCAAACTAACTTTAAGAACTTAATAGTTCACATACAAATTTGTTGCTCTCCTTACTATCACAAATGACTTTGATCTCCTCTAAAAAGCCTCTGCAGTAAATCAAAACATCGATTAGGTCAGCACCATGAAAATCTTTTAGATGAAACATATAACTCTTCAAAGGTTGGCTTCAGTACATACAATATGTCAAGGAAACTTGTTGCAGACCTCAGGGCTTCATAAAATAATTCAAGAATATCACTTCAAACCTTTTAATATCAAAAAAATTCAATAGGACCCACTGTAAATAATAAAAACTAGGTTGTTATCTCAAACTGTACAAACACTACTAACTATTTATCTTCATACCACCAGGGAGAAGCCAAAAACATTATGCGGACTGAGAATTCAACATTATTCAACATTGTACCACCTCAGCATCATTCAACCATGTTTCTAATGAAGTATTAGATCAATCTATACATCTATAAAAATAGAGATATGATAAACTGCTAGAAATAGAGTATTCTAGACTAACTATGATACTCCACTATTCTAAATATGGCATTGTGGTGCATCAAAAACCCTAAAAAATGTCTTGTGTAGTACTAGAAATAAGAGATATTTGTGTGTTGTTCAAACCTGAGGTATATTGGAGCATGTAGAACCTTCGTACAATCTTTAATAGCTAATTTATATGTATTCCATCTTCCACAAATACTCAAACATATGTTCTGAGGCTTCCAGAATAGTCTGTATTACCATTGTTACTTGAATGCTGACCTTGTGGACCACCAAACCAATTGAAGCTTCAACATAGCATGCCTTATACATCCATGATCCTTTACTCAAAATCACATGAACAAACAATTTCTTCTAGAGGAATGCAGAGCATTCCAATAGGTCTCCACCATTGCTTTGCCCTGTCTACATAGTAACAAGTACTCTGTCACCTGTAACATTCTCTGTTGAAGGTGTGGTGACTCAAAATCTTGAATATATCATGTTAGTATTAGGATAGACTTATCTTTTGAACCGTAAGATGAAATCCTTATCCGCGGAGAAATGCAGAATAAAACATTGTGCCTCTGCCTTATGATATGCACTTTGAATGCCTTAGTCAAATTTATGCTACTTATTACTAAGTGCGGTACTCCAAGCTGGTGAGATATACATGTAGGAATATAGGAAATGTGTTAGCACATATGTGTTTACCTTTGCATTATGCTAGGATATAATACTGATCACCACATCATACTTAGAAAATTTTCCCTTCTTCCGGACTGGTTTCTTTCCATCTACTAAGTCTTCCAGACTAACTTTCCTTAGACATGCTGACCCCTTGAATTTAAGTAACTCAAACCATCTCTCTCAAATCTTCCACTATCTATCATCATCTTCTTCTTCTTCTATACATAACCTCTATACAAGTTTGTTCTTATATTTCCATATACTATGTCGACATCAATCAAAACGCATATTGCCAAGAATCTCCCCCTTTGTCATTGATAGAAACATATCATATACTCCCCCTTAGATATATATTTATCTCTCTCCCACTTTGATATCAAGAACAAATGTCTTGATATTCTCTTCTTATATTAATTCAAAAACTATATAGACTCCCCCTTATAAAATGATTTCTACAACCTGTACTCCCCTTTAAAAATAGATGCTATGACACTACCATCCTCCGCAAGATTATATACATAAAAATTGGTCTTATTTATATTACTTTTACAACACATTTATAAAGTATAATGGATTTGTAAATTACCTTGAGTTGTGTAAGAGTGGATGTCCAGGTGGCAATTTTTGAGGCAAGCAAATGATTCTGGCATTCACATTGCATGCATAGTTCTTCAACTTCTTCTACATTGCTCAGAGTTTTCATCTTTTGATCAACCTTTTTTTCTTCCTCTAGAAAACTAGACAATGAAGCAAGTCTCAGATTTACTACCTCCCTCAATTGATCAAATTGTTTCTTCAAGTTTTCTCTTTGGACCTGTAGTTGAGACAAGTGAGCATTAAGATTTGACAATTGAGATCTTGTTGCTCCATCTTTATTCCTAGACAAATCATACACACCAGCCATATGAATGATTTGTAACTCAATGGTATCAATTTGAGCTTTGACACTCTTTGTAGAGCTTGGCCATTTTAGGAAGAAATTGTATAAGGTTGTGTCCTCATCAATGCAATCTTTAAACTTCTTTAAATTTTCTTTAATTTTATTATGATTCTTAGCACATTTATCAATCATCTCATCCACCCTCTTATCATTTTTTTTTACCTCTTGTTTTGCGTTCTTCTCAATGTACAAAGAATGGTCTTTGAAAGAATCTATTAATAACCCTTCTTGAATTACCTTCACAGCATCCTCAACCACACTAGATTTCTTCATGTTTTCTTGTAAAAATTCTTTCCTTGTTGAGGCATGCAATATGTCACTAAGATAAAGTTTGTGAATGGGAGAAATATTTACCAAATCAATTTGTCCTTCATGGGTGGGGATTTGTAGCAGTTGAGGGGTAATTACTAGTTGAAATTGTATTTGCAAGTCCAGCAGGTCCTTGAAAGAATCAATCTCTGAGTAACTATGACCTATATCACCAACCTTTTCATCTTTTGTTTCATCTTAATCTTTTTTATCTTGTCCTTTCTCCTTTGTCTTATCCTAATCATCTTTATTTTGTTTCTCCTCACTTTCTTGCTTCTTCTTAGGATTATCTTCTTTTCTTTCTTCATTATTCCCTGTATTCTCCAGAGGAAAATTGTCATGTTCTATTTTCATGTTTTCTGGAGGGGGTATACTTATTCTATCTTGACCCTCTATATTTTGTGTCTCAGTATTTTTTAGAGGGGGAGAGTCATGTCTTGTATCAGTGTTATCTAGAGGAGACACATTTTCTTCTATAGGGGTATCCAGAGGAGGTGGATTTGTTTATCTTGACCCTCTATGTCTAGTGCTCCAGTATCCTCAGGGGGATCAATCTCCTCATTCTTCTCTATCTTGTCATTACTTCCCTCATCACCTTCAGAGGTAGGCTAATCAAATATATCTTCAATGATTCCAACATCAATTTTCATCCCCTTAAGAATTTCAGTAGTTTTCTTTAGTGCTTCTTTTCCAATCTCTTTATTTCTTCCTCATCCCTTGATATCATAATATTCAATCTCCTTTTAGTCCTAATCTCTTTCGCTAGAATTTGAGATATTTTGACTTTTTCTTCCTTAGAGATGGAGGAACAAACCTTTTCAACTACTCTTTTCTTCATCTCAGCTTCCTCACCCATAGCTTCATTTCTCCTTTTAGTAAGAACATCACCAAGGATTTGAATTAGTTGCTCTAAAATCTCAATTAAGGCCACATTGTAGTGCTATGTCATAAAATGTCCCCTTGTGGGCTTTTCCCTCTTAAGGTTTAGCTCCCAAGTCCTTACAATGCATTTAGAGTATCGTGCATGTTAATTGTGAATCCCGATGAGAAAACCCTGAAGTCTTATGGAAAATAGGACCTAGGGGGTGTTATTTTGATGATCCTTGAACAAAAATGGGAGGGTGGACTTGGGTACTAGTACCCTAGTCCTACCCTATTTTGGGTCAGCCCTAAATTTTAATGTCAGTTTTATAACCATTATTTAGGTCCTATGCCGACATCTCAAATTTGCATATATAAGCATGCTTATTGTTTCATTTATAGACTAGAAGATGATAGCAAACTTTAGGCATATTTGTAATCTCAAGATATTCATTGTTGCAGAGTAGAGCATTGTTATTGTATTTGTGATTGTAGATTTGACTTCATCTTCTCATATGATTGAAGAGCCTTCATTTATGTGAGATATACACTTCAAGGTGATATCTATTGTATTTTTTTATCATTTATCATTTTGATTTTGCATCTATCTCACCTAGATACACAATCTTCATCTAACAATGGTGTTCGAAAGACTTGAATGTCTCTCTGGGGATTGATCGAGGCAAGCCTCTAAACACCACAACCCCCAAACACACTCCTTTGATATTGTAGGTTTTAGGTACTGAGTTTCATAGAGTGGAGTTGCAGATGAAAAGGATTCAAGATCTGAAAGAAAGAAGACAGAGTTAAACATTTTGAGACACATGCACTAGTGGTTGTATCCTCTTTAGTTACAAATGCAGATAGAAACTAGATAGTGGTAATCAACATCCAAAGAGATTCTAATACCCTAAAGAATATCTGACACTGGACTTGGGCAATAGTGGAGATGTCCTCTGCATCTTCTAGGGAAGAAACAAAAGATATAGTGAATATCAATGTCAGGAGGAGATCCAGGTTCTGTACAGAAAATTGATACCTTGGATAGGGGTGCTAGTGGAGATGTCCCTGACTATTTTGCATATGAAACTTTGAAAAACAGTCAGTTATAATCCTCTCCCTACTACCTTAATCTAAAAGGATTTGTCGTAATTCATCAATTTGCTTATTTTTTCCATATTTAAGGTTTTAAGAGAAATTAGGCATAAATTGAGATATTGATTGATAACATCTGAGCTTCTGCATCGTTCCAAGTGATAGCCCAACCTGTTAGATGAATGCTCTTTTTTAGTAGAGATTCATCTCAGTTGATATGTCCTTGAATGTTTGGTGAGAAGGGGGGATCTAAACAACATCAAATCAACACAACTTCCCCCCTTTTCATATAAAACATGTAGGCTCACAGATATTAGATTATTGCTTCCTCAATAGTAAATTTGTCATTGGAAGGCCTTTCATTATAAAGTTCTACAACTTCCTTTAGAGCACCATATTTTGTGATTTCATTTATTGTTGCCTCAAGTTACAAGGGTATATAGTTAGGTTTCATGATTTTCTTTTCTTTTCCTTTTCCTTTCTCTTTAGATGTTTCCCCCTTTTCAATTTCGTCTCTTGTTATTTTCTTCTTTCTCTCTAAAACTTCAATTTCTTCTTCTTCTTCTTCAACATCCTCATCATATTTTGTGTTAATTGGTTTGATGTTTTCTCTTTTTTCATGTCTCTTCTACCTAGGTTTCTTCTTTTCCATAGTCTAGGTTTTATCAGGAACTTCAGTAGCACTTCTTTTGGAAGGTAATTATGATGATCCAGAAGGGATAAAAGAGGTAGCTATGGTACATACTAATCTGCTTGTTCTTCTCGGCATTTGTATAGTGGGAAAAGTTTGTACTTCTCCTAAAGAGCCTTTAGGATATTTGATCATGTCTTCTAGGGAAAATTTTATTTTCTCTGCCTTAGATTTTACCTTTTCTACATTCTCCTCTACCTCCCTTCTATGGATGATATCCCATAAACATTAACTCTTAGAAAAATTTCAAAGTAAAACACAAATGCTGGGGATTTTATACTTAGAACATTTATGAATGGAATCCATGGAAATTCTCTTAGATTAGTTATATATAATGGATTTAACAATGAAGGTAAAAGTGGGGAAATAATGGATTTTGGTGCAAAAATGTGCACATTTTGGGAGCTGATTTCTTGGACACGAACACTAGCTCTGGTTGGGGAGGTGTCAAGCAATAACACAATAGGGACTATCTATCTCAAAGCATACAAAAAGCAAAAAAAATAGAGGGAACAATAGAAACGTATTTACAAAACATATATATAGGTAAACACACAGTCATGAGCATGAAGGCACTAAAGGAAAGTTGATCGTGATAAAAAAATTATAGGCACATGTAGGTCCAACCTACATAAAACTGCAGCAGCCACTTGCCTCTATCAAAGACAAGCTGACTGAAGGAGATGATCTCCCTCAAACCAAATCTACATTTTTCACCAAACCACAACAATGAAAGATTGTCCCTAGCATGCTTTAATCTACACAAAATTTTCTTGAAATGAAGACAAGCCTCACCATTGAAAATAACATTGATGCATGGCAACCATAAATAATAGGTGCTTGACCTATTCCATTACATATCATGCACTTTCATAATAGCATTGGGTTCAAAATCAAGAACCAGGTCAGTATCAAAAGAATTGGATGGGAATAAACATTCCTCATCAACTACAACTTCACTATCCTGGTTGACCTCTTTATGCAAATTGAGGAAAAAGGAGAACACCTCCAATTCACATGGAAAATAAAAATGTGCATGACTACACTACTCATCTACAAAAATTCACATCTCTTCCTACAAATCAAAATGGAAAGAATCCATCTTGGGTATACTCTCAAGTTGGGTAGGAACACGTTGATCTTCACCTTGGAACTCATGTTGATGTGCAATGTCATTATTGTATGTTTATTGGGCCAAAACAAAAGACTCAAATTCAAGCACAACATCATCATCCACAACAAAATACACTGGACCTTCGTTACAAAGGAAACTCTCATACTCAAAAGTGTGAAACTCTTTGATAATAGGCTACTGACAGACATCATTTTCACACATGTTGATGTCTTATTCCACACATGGATCATACACCTGATCCATATGTTCATTGTCATTATCAACATAAGAACCATAATGAGGTGTTTGAAATGATGGACTACATCCATCCCACAACCTCTATGTTTCAATCTTAAATGGGAAACTCATTGTATTACAACTACCACTGCATATAGGTACAACAATATCCTCCACACTACCATAGGGAATTCTATCTACTACCTACATAACTAGATCAACAAACAAATGGTCATCATGGAGACCACTTTTACCGATGTCAACAATTATAGGATTGTCTTGTTGGCAAGAGACACTGTGTGGCTTCATAAGTATTGTCATTGATGGCAACAAAGTATATTCTACACATTCGCAGTACATAATATGCCTATACTAGAAGTCAGAGTGAAGATTGTTTTGGTCTGGTGGACAAGAACAGAGTATGCAACATGGTCCGACAATCAGGTCCAGATCTCTCAGATGGTGTAACTCAATAAGTTGTGGACTTGGACAAGTCAAGAAGGGTATCATGACTATTGTATTCCAAAGATTTAGCCTCTAGTGATAAAGCATGAAAAAGATATGAGCTTCTAAGTGATGGGTTCCAGTCAGACAGAGCAGACAGAGGAACAACTGACCGAGAGAGTACTAGACTTCAATCCAGATGTATAAAAGGTGTTGATCAAGCAATTTGTGGCATTATACATTATTGGTTGACATGATTAATGACTTCTATGTCTAAGTTTTTGATGCGCATCACCAACCAAGCAAGGATTCAGCCGACAAAATAGAAACTTGCAAATATCTCAAGTGTTCTTGTTGCCGACTATGAAGTTGTTGGAAATCCTTGATGCAGATATATATACTCAATGGATTCAAGCTTGTGGTATATAGATGTGCATGGAGAAGTTGAAGAAAATATAGGAAGAAGTGTGAAAACAAAGATCTAAATCTAGAATATGACTGAACAGTGATATTGAGCAAAGGAAGAATGAAATGTGCCAGTTTAGTATATAGTGCCTAACCGGAACTGAATTCTTGCATGTGTAGATTGTGTTCATCAGTTCAAACACCTTGGTATCATCTATAAGCATTTGTAGACAGTAAGTCTCTTGTAGGTAGTGGGCCTCTTGTGAGAAGTGTGCTCAGGTAGTGAGCCCTAATTGGCAAGTGCCATTTTGTGCTCTTTTATTCTTTTAACAAAGAATACAATCTTGGGTTAGTCACCCTGTGGTTTTCCCCTTAACATGGTTTCCACGTAAAAATCCTTGTGCTGTGTGTGTTAATTTTACTTATGTTCTTATGGTTGCTTATGCTTTCATGTTTTGATATATCATTGAATATTGAGATAAGAAAAGAAAGTAAAAATAAGAATAATTAATTCACCCCCCTCCTCTTAGTTATTTGTCTTGTTTCAAACAATTGGTATCAGAGCTAAGTTCCTTTGAACAAGCCTAATAGCTTGAGGAAGATCTAGGAATCTCAATGGATGCATATGGTATGATAGAACAACTTTAGTCTACCCTAGATGATCTTGAACAATCCCACTCTAAGGTCAATAATTTGAGAGAAAGACTCAAGGAAGCTGATGATTTCATCAATGAGCTGAATGAAAAACTTAGTAATTATGTGAAAAAGAGAAAGGAACTACTCCAGAAATTGACAAATCAGAATGAAGCCATTAATACTGATGAGGATTTGAATGAGAAAACTAAGCTATGTGAGAAATTGTCAAAAGAAGTCATTATGATAAGACATGAAATGGAATCAAGGGTTATGAAATTCACCCAAGAAATTGAAGAGAAGAGAAAGACCGAAGATAACCTAAAACAATCCCTCAAGGAGAAAATAAAGGGCTGCCACAAAATGTACAGAATAATCAGGAATCTTGAATCTGATCTTGAAGAAGCCAGAGACAATGAAGAACAACTTGAGAGCTAGATAGACACTCTTAAACAAGATCTTCAATCTGCAAATTAATACAAAGAAAAATTCAAGATAAGCTCACCCTAACTTGAAGTTCTTCTTGAAAGTCAAAAGAGGGTAGATGATAAGCATGGCTTGGGATATGAGAAAGGTGAAAGCTCTGGACCTAGTCATAGGAACATTGGATCAGGAAGTCAAAGCAACAGGCCTAGAAGATCTCCGGTAAGGCAACCAAATGCCCAAATATATCCATCTTTCAATGGAAATTTCTTCAATTGCAACAAATTCAATCATAAAGCAAATCAGTGTAGGAACAGAATGAATCAGAACAATTCATCCTTCTCCGGTCAATGTTTTAGTCACAAAAGGTATGGTCACAAATCTCATGAATGTAGAAATATGCAAATGAACAATTCTTTCAAAGGTAGATGCTTTACATGCAATAGAATGGGGCATATGGCTAATCAGTGCAGATCAAAAGGATATCAACCAAATAAGCAAAGAAATGTTTTGTGTTACAATTGCAGTAAATCCCGTTATATAGCTAGATTCTGTAGAAGCAGAAATCATGATGAAAGGGGTCCGGTAAAACATGATTAGAAACTAGATAAAGGTAAAGGTAAAGTAAATGCAGATGAAGTTCAAAAGGAGATGAGCAAGATTTGGGTAAAGAAGAGTACAATGAATATTAGAGATGGATCCGCACTGAAATCCGGTGCTGATAATCCTTCCAGAAACTAAAAGGTGAGCTCTAGCTTAGGGGGAGCAACAAAGAAAATCTTTTTCCCCCAGCCAGTCAGTAAGTGCCTAAATTCAGCACATTGAGTAAACATCTAATGTTATGGATTAAAGGGTTCCTATAAAATCCCCCAAAGAACTTTTAGTCAGAATGTGAGAGGTCCGCATGAAGTTTCACAAGGTTTATGACCACTTGAGTAGATCTGGTTTCGGCAACCATCCAATATTAACAGAGCAATACAAATTGATCTGATATGATCTGCAAATACAATACTCTGATTTGTGAATCTAAAGGAAAGTCCTAAAGGCACTTGCGTGTTATCAACACACTAAGGTACTAGTTTGAAGATCCGCAAGATGATTAAAGAACAGCTCACTTGAGAAGCAGGGTAACTGGATGACTTAAAAGTTTATGCATTTATTACAAAAGGGAATTAGGTTTTGTGCAAGGATAAAAAGTTTTTTTTTCTCATTATTTACACAATTGCACTCACGAAGAAGAAAGAAGAGCTTTGAGAAGAGATCCTATAGTTTACTCAAGTTCAAGCCGAAGATTGAATTCAAATAGAAAATCGCTCTGACATCTGCTTCAAACCCTAAGGCATGAAAAGGTACTTCCCTTCTGCAAATTCTCTCCAGATTTCTTTGCTAGAATGGCTACTCCAATGGTTGTTAATATCTCTAAAAGACCGAGAACAAAATTCAAGAAACACCCTTACAACTCACTAGAAGTTGATACCTTGGGTGCCTTTTCTAGTATTTCACACAGTGTCTTGCACGTAGAAGTTATTAGGGTTTATATCCATGCAAACATTGAAGATTTTGGAGACTCAAAATTGATCGACATCTATCAAAAATAGTTAATAGATGAGAATTTTGAACTTAGACCTGAATTCAAGACCTTAAGGGACAAACACTTCAAACATTGCATACATTTTTCATCTTTTGCAGAAGATGAATGGGTCTGGTATGTTCTAAGTAGGATGCATGATAATTTTATGTGGCTAATGAGGCCATTCCAAATAACCAAAGATGCCATTAGGGCTGTGACTAGACTCCATTCAACTAGTGGGTTACCCACACTCAAATTGGTAAAGAACCAAATGGTAACTAAAGCCACCGGAATAAAATTTGACAAAAGAGCAATGACTATAGATGACATCATGGATCCAGATGTCAGGTTTGCTTCAATGATAATTGGCTACAAAATCTACCACTCAAGTAGGGAAAATTTTGTGTCTGTTACAACAATCTATGTTGCATATCAGATGTTGAAGGAATATGCAGATTATGGTTTGTGTGAGCTTCTACTGAGTCAACTAATGGAAAAACTTGTAGAAGATCATGAAAGATAAGAAAAACTCTTCAAAATTTGGCAGTCTAATATTGTGTCTATTTTTCTACTATATGAATGACCTACCTGGATCAAAGGGTTAGGTCTGGCAAAATGATAAACCTGTTGCAATTCAAATCAGAGATTACATGTATGGACTTGGTGATGCTCAAGCCCAAAACTTAGCTCTCTGGGGTTACTTCAAGAATTTCTAAAGCATGATGCATGCCAGAGAGAGAATACCACAATCAATAGTTGAGAAAACAAATACATAGTCTGCTTCATTGTTGACACTGATCAATGCCTAATGGAGACAGTTGAGCCAAGAACTGTGTGGATAATGCGCATGGGATATGAGGTTGATGAAATTTTTTTGGAGGTACATGTTCAACACTTGTTGAGCCAACCTAAAGACACTGAAGCATAAAGGTTTGGCACCTTTGAAGAGCTAAACATAGAAATACATGTTGAATTAAGGCAACCCAAGATAAAGAGAAAAGTAAGAAAGGAAGTTGAAGAATTTGCCAAAAGATTTGGCATATCAAAGGAGGCAATAGATGCCAATAGAGAAAAAATAGAGAAGGTAGAAAAAGAAAGACAAGAAGCAAAGAAAGAAAGCATTCTGGTGCAAGCCTCCTGCCGGACTAGATCTTCCAAGAGTTCTACTCCTGTCACTCCTAAAATCTCAAAGACTACCAAATTGGAAGTCAAGCCATCTGAGAAAGGAGAAAAGAAAATGAAGACCAAAGCCACAAGGACATATATGAGCCAAAAGGATGATGAAGAGATAGAATTAGATGTGGAAATTAGGAAAATGAAGAAGAAAAGAATGTCCAAGAAGTCCTCTGATAGAAGAAATGAGGAAGAGAAAACATATGAATTTGTTGAAAAACCCACTCTATCAATTGAAGACATCATCAAAGCCATCACTATAGATGGAAACCTGCAGCTGGTGATAGAATTTTATGATGAATACAATGATGTAGATAAGATAATTCTTGAAGAGGCAACTGTCAGGTATTTGAACATCTACAATAAATCCTTCATTGAAATAATTTCATTAATTCCTAAGAGCCTAGAAGAAGTACTAGCGATGAGAAAAGAGAATGCCAAGGCAAAAGACTTGGAGATCTGGGAGTAGATACTGATACAACTATGTCCTTATATCACTCCAAAGCAAATGAACACATTTTTTAAGGATAGTAAAAATGAGTTCTGGAGCAAGTCAAGAATGAATAAGCTCATGCTTGGAGAAATTGACCAAATAGCAAATGAAACAAAAGAAATTCTTTGGAATGCCTTGAAGAGATTTAATCTTCCTATTGCAGAGGAAACAGATGAAGATCCTTCTACCATGGATGTTGAAGGATTAAAAGTAATCAATGAAGAACTCTCTAACAAGCATGTCAAAGGATTAAAGAAAATAGATGAAGAGAAATCTGAGGACTTAGACTCCTCTGTTTTGGAAGAGGAAGTTCACAAAGTAGTAAACTCTGGTAATGTTACTCCTCCAGATCCCACAGTTGCCAAGACAAATCTTCTAGGTACTGAAGAAGAAGGAGAAGGAAGGAGAGAAGAAAAGGAGAATCAAGAGAAAGAGAATAAGGTAAAAGAAGAAGAACAAGCATAAAAGGTTGGTGATGACTTATCCAAACTAGTCAGTCCTAATATCTCTAAAGGAAAGAAGTCTAAATCACCAGTAAGAAACACTACAGAGATAGTACAAAATTTCCTAGACAAAGAAATGATGGACCTGGATGAACCTGAGTTGAATCAAGGGCCACTGAATTTGGACTATCTCTCTAGTTTAGATAATGAAAATAGCATATTTTGCTCAGACCAAAGCAAAAGAGAAACTTCTAAAATCACACATGGAGGACACTGAACTGTTGAATATTGCATCTGGTGTACTAGAGAAGATCATGCCTACATATCAAAAGGATGCATCTGCCTCTCCATCTGGTAACTTGAAAAACTTGGTTAATTTTGTCAATTCTCATTTTGAATCTTTAGAAAAATTAGCAAAAACTAAGGTCCGGAAAGAGTTCTTTGGAAAAAGATTCAGTGAAGTACAAGGACTAATCAACAATCACAGAAGAACCTTAGATATTGGCATAAAGAGCATTGAAAATGGTATTAAAGATGGAGGAGATATATATAAATTTTGTTTATCTTGGCCTAGAGTTACAGAAGACATTGAGAAGAAGATAAAAGAGAAAGAAGAAAAATTGACAAACCTATCTTAGAAGTTTGATCCTCTTAGTATCTCTCTGGTAAACCAAGAATGTCAAGCTGTTGTTATCATAAATGAGATAAAGAAACTAGTTAAGGAGAAGAGGAATTTGATTGATAGAATGGGTGAACTTAGGGGAATAATTCTCCCTAAGTTAGAGGTATTGCATGATGCTTTAACAGATGCTCAAAGTACAACCCGGACCAGTGATCCAACAGATTTAAAGAGGGCAAAATCATATGTATTTTTGTTAAGTGGACACATCTCCATTTTGGATAGAATGAAGAGGAGTTGGGCCACAGAGATTGTACAGTTGAAGACAACCTTTGCAGATATACTTAAGTATATGTAAGTATAACATATGATTTGTATATACATATGTGGCCATGTATATAATAGTTTTTGCACAATTTTGTATGTGGATTCCACCCTTTTCCATTGATGTCAAAGTGGGAGTGAAGAGTAGTGAAAAATGTGGAATTCGGGAAAGGGGGAGCACCGGCCAAGCAGTATAAAGAATCAGAGCACAAGCAAAGGGTACTTCGACACTTAGCCATTTTTCACTAAGTGTTACCATCAATGCCAAAGGGGGAGATTATTGGCAAGAGACACTATGTGGATTCATAAGTGTTGTCATTGATGGCAACAAAGTCTATTCTACACATCCACAGTACATAATATGCCTATACCAGAAGTTAGAGTGAAGATTGTTTTGGTCTGGTTGACAAGAATAGAGTATGCAACATCATCCGACAATGAGGTTCAGATCTCTCGGATGGTGTAGCTCAGTAAGTTACAAACTTGGAAAAGTCAAGAAGGGTATCATGACTATTGTATTATATAGATTTAGCCTCCGGTGATAAAGCATGAAAAATATATGAGCTTCTGAGTGATGGGTTCCAGTCAGACAGAGTAGACAGAGGAAGAACTGACCAACAAAGTACCAGACTTCAATCTAGATGTATGAAAGGTGTTGATCAAGCAATTTGTGGCATTATACATTATTGGCAGACATGATTAATGACTTTCACAAGGATTCAACCGACATAACAGAAACTTGTAAATCTCTTAAGTGTTCTTGTTGCTGACTATGAAGTTCTTGGAAATCCTTGATGTAGATATTTATACTTGATGGATTCAAGCTTGTGGTATATAGATGTACATGGAGAAGTGGAAGAAAATATAGGAAGAAGTGCAAAAACAAAGATCTAAATCTAGAATATGACTGAAGAGTGATATTGAGCAGAGGAAGAATGAAATGTGCCATATTAGTATATAGTGCCTAACCGGAACTAAATTCTTGCATGTATGGATGTTGTTCATTAGTTCAAACACCTTGGTGTCATCTATAAGCATTTGTAGATAGTGAGTCTCTTGTAGGAAGTGGGCCTCTTGTGAGAAATGTGCTCAGGTAGTGAGCCCTAATTGGCAAGTGCCATTTTGTACTCTTTTATTCTTTTAACAGATAATACAATCTTGGGTTAGTCACCTCGTGGTTTTTCCCTTAACGGGGTTTCCACATAAAAATCCTTGTGTTGTGTGTGTTAATTTCACTTCTGTTCTTATGGTTGCTTATGCTTTCATGTTTTGATATATCATTGAATATTGAGATAAGAAAAAAAATAAAAATAAGGATAACTGATTCACCCCCCCCTCTCAGTTATCTGCCTTGTTTCAAACATGTCTGACTAGAACCAGTGAATGAACAAATCATCAGTAAAGGAAGAGCAGGCATAAGAAATGTCACATGAAGCACAAGACACCTTGACTTCTACAAATGCATGCTCAACACAATCAATGTCATCATTGTCATAAGGGACAAAACCTGGGAGATGGAAATGATGAGTGCAACAACAAACTAGTGGCTAAAATCCATGTTGGATTCTCCCTCATGGCTTTTGATATTTTGAAGCCCTTGGACAAGAACATTAGGGTCCAAACTACTCGTAAACCTTTCAAATGTATCCACTAAATGATCCCAAGAAGCAATGTGATAGTCAGGGAAACCAAAAGTCCACTTTCTTGGAAATCACCATAGAGATCTGACAAAGAACCTCATCGACATATCCTCATCCTCAAATTGGAACCTATCCATGAAATCTGAAAATGCAAGAACATGTGCCTTACCATCATAAGCTTAACATCCATCAAATAAGTGACCCATGAAAGGTCCAACTATTTATATGTGGTCTAATTAGCAATGGGATGGGGCTAAAAAAGTGATCTATTGATAACAACAGGAAGGGCATTGGATTGTGCCTTGAAATGAAATGGCATGATTTGATTTTTTAATTATTTTTCTTACTGCAGGAAAGACTCTAACAACTATTTAGTTTTATCAACTTCATATTGTAGCCTAGTCGATTCATTTTTATTATGCAAGGGTGTTTGACATTGAGGTAGTGAAATTCAAGATGTAGGGTAATCTAAGTAATAGGATGAATCATCATCATAACAATCATAAGCATCTTCATCCTAATAATAGCTAGGGCATGAGACATAGGATGATGCACAAGAAGGATCTATCCTAGGGCCAATAATGTGCCAAGAGGCCATGAATAAAATTTTCTACCATGTAGGATGGCACAAGACATAATAGAATAAATGGCTCTATATTTTGGAGGAAGTATGAATTGGTTATAAAAGGAAACCATGTGTACCTTAATTTACTAGTTGTTGCTTACAAACTTGGGGTGTTTGAATCACCAACAACATGACTAGAACATAAGCGAACAAACTTCTATTTTTTGACAGAAGAGTTGCCACGTCACTAAATGAGGAAATCCCTTGAAGCGTGACTGATCTTCAAGGCTGTAAAACTGATTCTAAGTTGCTCACACCAGTAGAGCCCATACATCTTTCTAACCCAACACTTTACTCTTCCTCGACAATGGTGCCAAAATATTGGTGTAAGTTGACGGGCTGCCAGCTTACCCAAATATACTATACAACTTACTATTATAGGGGTCTTCAAATTTCTTCAACCTTTCAAGTCATCCCCGACAATGACGCCATAATGTTGGTGTAAGTTGATGGGTTACCAATTTACTAAAAAAAACTATATACTACTGCAAATCACTGGCACCAAGGAATTTAAATTTCATTGATCTTTCATGTCCTCCCTGGCAATGGTGCCATAATGTTAGTGTAAGTTGACGGGATGCAAACTTAGCTAAACACATGCAAATTTGTAAACTGACTAGCACAAGGGCCTTCAAATTTCTTTGACCTTTCAATTCCTCCCCAACAATGGCAGCATAATCTTGATTCCCAAAATAATTGTAACACATAACTCTAAAACATTTCTAAATCACCTATGCCAAGGATTGTGCTCAATGTGATAGAAAGAGGTTTATCAACAAGTTAAGGGTGATTTTGGCAAACTGATAGGAGTGGGTAGACTCCTCTGCACATCAAGCTTAGATTAAAATCTAGAGGGATATTCCAAGGGGTATATCTGAATAGGTATTAAGTTCAAACCAAATGAACAACTAAAAATGAATTTTCAACCAAACCCAAATCATTGTCTTGGCCCCAAAGACTATCACTGAACCAAGCACAATTGGCTATCACAAATCCCATATATAGCTGATTCAACTGTGCATTACATGCATAGGAAAGTTGGTTTTTCCCCTATGCCATTGGTAAATAATTTTGTTTGTTTAAAAGAGTGATTGATTCCTCCTCAATATGGACCAGTGCCTACTCCATTGGGCAACTGAGTTATAATCAGTAAAGAGGGAAGAAAAGGACTTAACCAGCATCAATAGAAAACTTAAAATGTATTCACATATACTTCTTAGATTATGCCTCA
Source organism: Cunninghamia lanceolata (assembly GCA_027924645.1). NCBI lineage: Eukaryota > Viridiplantae > Streptophyta > Pinopsida > Cupressales > Cupressaceae > Cunninghamia > Cunninghamia lanceolata. The sequence continues at coordinate 2,675,034 of BSBN01000246.1, forward strand.
TACATTGAACATACTTAATAATCCAGAACCAAACTATAATGACCCATTTGCAACAAAGAGATGACTCACAACAAAGCTTGTATTGACTTGAATGTTGTCACACATTATCAAATCTCTATTACAATCGTACCAGCAAATGTGGTGAAGGAAAAATACAAAGTTGTGACTATTCATGCACTTGAATCACTACAAATAGTCATGGAGACATACAACTGCATGAAATATGCATTACAATTCATTCCTACGTTGGATCAAACACATTCCTCCATTCACTGCTCTGATTGGCTTATTTTGAATCCCCAAAATTATTGTGAGGCACTATAGATGAGACAATTGGTTCAGCGACCAACATTGAAAAACAACTTTTTAATATGTATATGTAGCAATCTTTTTTCATTGTGTAGCCCAGGGCATTGAAAATAAGTCAACATGCACTAATCCCATGCTACATTAAAATTGACCCAGAGCCCTATTAGAAGATTAACAAATTTCCTAGGAGCCCATGCCATGCATACTGCTTTTGTCCTTGGAAGATCCTGCATAAAATATTAACTACTGAAACACTTCATCTTCTTCATTATGTACTTGTTCATCAAAATCATGCACTATTTCAGCTACTATCCTGATGTCTTTATTAATTCTACATTTATGGAGGCTATGGAGCACATGGGCACTTAAAATAAAAGCTTGCCAAAAGTGCCTGTAAAGATTTTAAAAAACATTAAGATATTTTAAACTCACTTTAAAATATTTTAAATCTTTTACATTTTACTTCATGGTTTATATTTGATTTTACACTTTAAATTTGCCTTATTGGCAAACTCTTTCCATCACGAACATTCATGTTTTCTATCTTTTTGGTGCTCCCATTGCCAAATCGCCCTACTGTTGAACTTGAGAGACCATGAACCATGCCTCTCCCTTGTTGATTAAATTTATCCTTCACAAACCTCCTTTCATTGCCAACTTATCTCTTTGCTTTCCCTTTCACCTTGTTGGTGAATTTTACTTTTTACAAATTGTGCCTTTTGTCTTCTTTTGTCTTCTTTCACCTTTGCCCTTTATTAGCAAATTCTCCCCATGAAGAACTTCATCCTTGTCTCCTTTTCTTTGGCTCAATCTTCCTTTGTCAGTTACTTCACCCATCAGTGAACCTCTACATTGGTGAACCAAATGGTTCATGAACTCACCCTTTTACTAACAAAAGCACTTGTCTTCTCCTCCTTCCTTCATATTTTTCTTCCCTAGATAAATTTTTACTTGTCTGCTTGCCAATCCAGGCTATTGGCAAGACTTTATCTATGAAAACCCCAGTCAGTGAACTTGTGAGTTTGCAAACCTCCAACATCACCGACAAGACTCAACCATTTCTTTCTTTACTCTTTTAGTCATAGCCTTTTTTCCATTGGGGAAGTTGGAAGTTCATGAAATTCCAACTTTGATAATAAAGACATTTCCTTTCTTTGATTTCTCCTTGTGCTTTGATCTTCCCTTGTTTCCATCCAAGTCGTCCCATCTTATCGGTAAATATGCTAGCCAACGATTCACGAACTACCAAATTCACTGATAAATGTACGATGTATCCCTTTCATTGTCTTAGAAAAATTTTCTCTACCCACCCAGTCACTTTATCAGTGAATCAGGGAAATCTTGAACTAGCAAACCAAGTCGGCTAGTTCTCTAGTTTGTAATTTCACCATTTTTTTTATAAAGCCCACAAAGTTCAACTATTAGAAAATTTTCAAAGGAAAACACAAAGGCCAGGGACTTTATACTTAGAAATTTTATGAAGGGAACCCCTGTAAGTTATCTCAAATTAGTTATAAATAATGGGTTTAATAAGAAAGGCAGAAGTGGGGAAATAAAGAATTTTAGGGCAAAAATATGCATGTTTTGGGAGCTAATTTTTCAAGCACCAATAGGATACTCAGAAATGGGTGTTATAAGACGTTTGACAAATGTTTTCATTTGATTAATTATATTTTCAAATTATCCTTAGTATGTTTATCCTTCTGCATTCTTGATTTAACAGTTGTATATGTAAAACCAAATGAAGCAAGTTCTTCCACATGGGTCGGCATCCCCAAATTCACTATAGTGATCTAATAATCTTTAGCCTGTAGTTCCTGGTCATCTTTATCAGCTACTAGGGTAGCAATTTCTATAATTATTCCCTCTTTATCATTGGTGTAGATATCTAACAAACTCCTAGCTTTTTTCTTAGGCTTTTCCTTCTCAATTTTTGCAATCATTTCCTAAAAATTTAAAGGCTAAATGATAACTTGTTTCCTTTTACCCAAATTTAGATTGAGCCAAGATGGTACAAATGGTACTTGTAAGGTCTGATTAGGCTGATCATGTGTGATTTTGTGTTTTTTCTCATCAACAAGCTCATCTACCTTACTTTCTTGTTATTTCTCTTGGAGTGGTTGTTCCTTAGAAGTCTTTCAAGACTTATTTTATTTAGGAGGATCAACACTATCTCCTTTCCCTATGGCATCAATTATTTCTTGTTTCTCCTCAAAGGTTAACATGTGTTCTTCTCCAAGATCCTCCTCCTCAAATGGGATAATTTTAGACATATCTTGAACTTTATCATCTCCTCATCCTCCTCATCCTCCTCGTCCTCCTCCTCCTTCTTCTTGTTTTTCTTCATCTTCATGGTGAGGACTCTGATCACCTTCAACTGATTCTTCTACAGTAGGCTCTTTCTCTGGAAACTCTTCATTTGTATTCTATTGTTGGACTTGTTCCACCTATTAAGTCCCAAGTGGCTATTTAGTCGCTATTGAAGGAAACACTATTGTTTTGAATGTTGTTTGTGATATCTCAGTCTCCACAGCCTTTTCTCCTTTGCCTAGGTGTTGGCCAATAGCAAATCTAGGAGGAATAACAAGTGGACATGGCTTGATCCCAATACTGTTCCTTCTTTATACATCATCCATACTGCTCCTTCTTTATACATCATGGATGATTCTGCAAATTTCTCCTTAACAACTTGGAACACTTCTTCGGGAGAAGCAACCTCAATAGAAATATCACTCTTCATCATCTTCAGAGGCTTCCCTTGCAACTTCTACCTTTCCATAGTTGTTGATCTAGAGGATGAAGATTATTCCTTGCCTTGCTTCCGTTTTGCGGAATTGGTGGCACAAAATTGTGTAATCTTGTATTCAACCAAGACATAGTTCTCTCTATACCATAAGAGTTGAACTCTCTAATAGAATGCTCTTCTTTCTCTGATCAATTAATGAGGTCCAACCCCTTCTTATCCACAGAGTCCAATTGGTACATAGTATCCAAAACTATACCATCATCAGAAAACTCCTTCGATATGTCATTTCTTAGCCCAAACTCTTTCAACTTAAAAGCCATCAATCTGGTATACTACTTCTTCCTCATTTTGAAGTTGTCCTAGAAATTTGCCCAAAATTCCTCCTAAGAATGTTTGTGTTTAAACTCCATGGTTGGAAACAATTGATTTAATTTTCCAATAGGGTCAAAGTTGTCCCTAGGCTCATATACTTTTAGATTGATAGAATTCACCTCTCTAGCTATTGTTTTTGTGGCTACACTAGATAGACAGTCGTAAAAACCTAGCACAATAGAATATTTTACCCCAGATTTATGTTTACCTAATAATTTTAGATGGACGTCACTGATTCGATAGGAAAACTCCATAAGAATAATTTTGTCACTGCAATGCCTTAGGAGCAAAAATGGGCCATCTTAAAGCCTACTATTCTAATATATGTGGACTTGGGGAATTGAATAAACCACTCTCCCCATGGCTTGATGAGGCCCATCACCTTTTCAGACATCTTCCATTCGAGATCTCTTATTAGTTGTAAAATAATAGAATACAAAAATATGTATTTACTCTCTTAAAATATCTTTCTACTTCTTTGAACTTGAGTTGGGGATAATATTCCTAGATTTTTCTTTGTCTTGGAGCTTACCCTCTAATTCCCAATGTTGTCAAATGAGGAAAATTTCCCACTCTTGTAGCTAACCAAACAATGTATGAAGTCATGTAGAACTTTTTGACTTGCAATACTGACATAAGTTGGGCATGTATATTATCTAAAATAATTTTAGCCAATCCAACTTAATTTCTCCTTTGATAGTGAAAAACAAATTGAAACATCCACATTTCATATATTCTAGATTCTTCTCTCCCAAAAATTCATCTCAATAAAATGATCACATCAAAGACCTCTCCTTGAAAATCAGCCCTTGTCAATTTAGCGGGTACCTTAGAAATATATTTCTTCTTCTTTACCTACCAATGTCGATTTAGATATCCTTTAGTGCCAGTAACATCCCGATTATAGTATCTTGTTGCTTCAACAATTGTCAACAAACTAGCTTGTGGATATGCCAGTAAATCGAAGACCATTCTGATTATCTCAGGAGTGATATCTAATAAGAGGTTCCCATTAGAATCAAAGAATTTTCTCTTCTCTAGGTTATAATGGTGGACGAAAGTAAGAATCATCTCTGAGCATTGAACTATTTGTGGAAAGATGGCTACATGACCTAAGCCTGACTGAGTAATCTTCTTGGCCCTTGGGGTGACATTATCCCCAATTGTATTATGTATAAATACACCTAGGTCTATGTGACCTAATTCGGTATCCGTGATATTTATAAGTATTAGTTTTAGGACAGACAACTGAGAGGGGGGGTGAATTAGCTATCTCAAAACATTCTTTTCTTTAAACACTTAAATCCTTCTTATATTTCAATAGCATAATAATAATTCAATCATGGAAGCACTATGCAATAATTCAAGAGCAGAAATACATTAACACATATGACACCAAGATTTCAACATGGAAAACCCGGTTAAGGGAAAAACCATGGGGTGACTAACCCAAGATTGTATTCTCTATTAAAATAATATGAGGAACAACATGGCACTTTCCAATTAGGGCTCACTGCTCTAGCACACCACTCACAAGAGGCCCACCGCCTACAGAAGACACACTGTCTACAGAATAATAAATATTACATACTTGAACTAGAGATTAGCATCTTCACCATGCTTGAGTCAGTTCCATTTAAGCTCAATACTTCTACTCTACCTTTCACTTTTCTCCTCTCTACCACACTCACATCTCAACCAGGATACTTTGAAATGACTTCACAACTCTTATTTATACAAGACATCAACTTTGGGATAATCATCCAAGTCAGCACAATACATATTTTATTTTATTACATAGCAAATACACAAATACAACTTGATTTGTTACAAGATCTTCATGTGTATCACTACACTATCGGCCACACATATCTGGGACTTCAATCTTCTTAGAGGAACACGCCATGCTTCATAGAATATCTTCAAGATCATCCTCAAGATGCCTAAAACATCTAGTTGGCCAAGATTAGGAAGAACATCATCATCCGAAAGTAAATCTTCAATTACAAGCTCAATCTTAAATGTGGATTGCCAACACGAATTGGACACAATCTAGAGACCCCCACAAGCTTGCCTAAATCAACAAGAACATCCACACCACTTCTGCTCACTGAAGTCATTCACATCTTCATCTGGAACCTCAAGAACATAGTCTATCATCACTATCATATTAGAATAAATGCTTGCAGACCTCCAAACCATGAACCAATTAAGTTGTCAATTCACATTGGCTTCCTAAACACTCTACCAAATCTGCAAAGCAAGATATTGCATTTCTGGATCTCACCAGACCTATTTGTGCAACTCTGTCACCTCTAAATAGCTGCCAGAACCAGTTTAACTCAAATGGCCATAACTTCTTTAAATCTTCATGCGAACCTCTCAAATCTTGACTGGATCATCTTTAGACACATATCTACAAACCCTTGATGCACATCCTGTAATCGTCAACTTAGCTGGGATCTTTACTTCATAGAGCTTCATTATCTTCACTATTCTTTTTTGTTTCTTATAGGACTAATTTTCTTAATATCCTCAGCAGACAGCTCATCCAATCCTTGACATCAATGCAACAGGAGTATGTTGACATCAATGACAATACTAGTTAGGCCCATACTTGCAACAATCTCCCCCTTTGTCATTGATGGAAACATATGATGTGAAAAACTATTTTAACCATCGAGACAAGAACTTCTCCTTACTAATTGACATAGCTCCCCCTATCAACAACAATCATTCATATGTCTTCTCCTTCTTTACTATTCCCCCTTTAATCAGCAACCACTTTTGTTTTTCACATGTCTTCTCTCCCCCTTTGACATCAATGGTAAAGGGCACATACTTGCATCAATCAGAATCATACAGACTTCTCCCCCTGAGTAGCAACTTCCTATCATCAATCTAGACCACAAGATATGACTACGAGATCCACCAGATTAATGCACATCAGTGCACATTAATTCAAAATCAGAGGGGTACTAACCCCTAACTTCTCCCTGAGATACTCAAAAGAGTCCTTAGGTAGAGGTTTAGTAAAAATGTATACAATCTGATCCTTGGAGGGCACAAACTCCAATCTGACTTCATTCTTGTTCACCTGCTCTCTCAAAAAGTGAAACTTGATGGATATATGTTTTGTCTTTGAATGCAACACTGGATTTTTTGATATATTTATTGCACTTGAATTATCATATAAGATTGTGATAGGTTCCTCATACTCTACTCTGATGTCTCGTAGCATTTGCTTCATCCACAATACTTGAGTGCAACTACCTACTGTTGTAATATATTATGCTTCTACAGTGGCTAGAGATATTGCCTCTTGTTTCTTGCTCAGCCAAGAAACCAATCTTTTTCCTAAAAAGAATGTACCACCACTGGTACTCTTCCGATCATCCACATCTCCTACCCAATCCGCATCTGTATATGCATGACGAGAGAAATCATGATCTCAAGGATACCATAAACCATACTCAACTGTTTCTTTTAGATATCTAAGAATCCTCTTGATTTCCATGACATGAGATTCTCTAGGTTTAGCTTGGAATCTGGCAACAAGACCAACAACATTCATAATGTTAGGTCTAGTTTGAGTAAGATACATTAGTCCTCCAATCATTGACCTATACTTTTTCTGATCAGCCTTAGGAGAGTTATCATCTTTGCTCAGTTTACATCTAGTTTCCATGGGAGTATTCATTGGTTTTGAGTCTTCCATCCCAAATTTCTTCAACAATTCTTTCACATATTTGGTCTGTGAAATGAAGATTCCTTTCTTTGTTTGAGTGATTTGCAAACCCAAGAAGAAATTCATTTCCCCAAACATGGACATCTCAAATTCACTTTTCATTTGATTTGTAAAAGTTTTGCACATACTATCTCTTCCTCCAAAAATGATATCATCAACAAATACTTCAACAATCAAGATATTTTCATGATCAATTTTGAAGTACAAGTTACTATCAGTAGTACCTTTGTTGAAACCAATCTTCAAAAGTTTCTTATCTTGTCTTTCATACCAGGCTCTTGGGGCTTGTTTGAGTCCATACAGTGCTTTCTTCAACTTGCAGACCATATCACCATGATCAGACAATTGAAATCCATCCGGTTGCTCAATGTATACTTCTTCTTCCAAGTCACCATTCAAGAAGGCAGACTTGACATCCATCTAATATACTTTGAAATCCTTGAAGGCAGCACATGCAAGAAATAATCTGACTGCTTCAATTCTTTCCATCGGAGCAAAAGTTTCTTCAAAATCAACTCCTTCTACTTGAGAATAACCCTTGCAAACCAATATGGCTTTGTTTTTGACTACTTCACCATCTTCATTTAGTTTATTCTGAAAGACCTATTTGGTTTCGATCACATATTTGTTTCTAGGTCTGGGAACAAGATCCCAAGTGTGATTTTTCTCAATCTGCATCAACTCTTCCTTCATTGCTTTAGTGCAGCTTTCATCATTGCATGCTTCACTTATTGTCTTTGGTTCAATCTTTGAAATCAGAAAATACTTTTCTGAGTCTTGAGCAATCTTTCTTCTTGTTTGAACACCTTTGCTTTTATCACCTATGATCTGGTCTTCAGAATGATTTAGTCTTACATATCTGGGAGTTTTGGGAATTTCTTGCACTTCTATTTCTTGGATAGTTTCATTTAAACGTATCTCTTCTTCCTATGTTTCAGGATTCTCTGGAACAGTTTGGATCTAAATTTCAGAAGGGCCTTGAACCAAAACATCATTTTGATCATCTTCTTCATATTCATAAAACCTTGAGGGTTTTTCAATGCCTTCATCAACCTTCACATTTGTACTTTCTATAATCTTTCTCAATCTCTTGTTATAACACTGGTATGCTTTGCTTTGAGTAGAATAACCCAAGAATATTCCTTCATCACTTCTAGCATCAAATTTGCCAAGGTCTTCATCTCTTTTAATGTAACATTTACTACCAAAAGACTCTGAAATACTTTATAGTGGGAGTGATGCCAAACCAGAGTTCATAAGGGGTCTTTGCAGTATTACTTCTGATTTGTACTTAATTAAGAGTATAGACAACAGTGCTTATAGCTTCTCTCTAGTAGATTTGAGGAACATTTGCTTCCATCATCATGGTTCTAGATGCTTCCTGGATAGTCTGGTTCTTTCTCTCCACTACTCCATTTTGCTGTGGAGTCCTTGGAGCAGATAACTATCTTTTTATCTGATGTTTCTAACAGAATTTTATGAACTCTCAGGATGTGAATTCTCCACCTCTATCATACCTAAGACACTTTATGTTTAACCTGGTTTCATTTTCTACCATAGCCTTGAATATTTTGAATTTCTCAAGAGCTTTAGATTTCTCTTTTAGAAAAGTCACCCACATCATCCGAGAATGATCATTAATTAGTAACATGAAATATCTATCACCTTACAAACTCCTGATTCTTTCCAGTCCACATAGATCAGTATGTACTAAGTCCAACAATCCGGTAGAAGATTGTTCCTTAATTTTGAATGTGACTCTGCTCTGCTTACTCAAGTGACATTCTTTGCACAAACTGTTAGTAGGTTTCACTAGTCTTGGAAGATCTCTTACAACCTGAGTGTTGCTTATCTTGATGATATTATCAAAATTCACATGACACATTCTCCTATGCCACAACCAACTCTGATCAATTTGAACAAATAAACAATTTTTACCAGTACCAACCAAGTGGAAGATGTTACCTTTTGTTTGAGTACCGGATGCAATCTCTATTCCAGAACTTTCAAAGATCTTACATTTTTCATTTTTGAATTGGAGATCATAGCCTTTGTCCACTAACTACCCAACACTGAGAAGATTGTGCTTCAAAGCTTCAACATATAGTACATCACTAGTTTTGTTCTTTCCATCAAAAGAAATAGTTCCTCTACCTCTAATTCTGCCAGCAGAATTATCACCAAATTTTACAACTCCTCCTTCATATCTTTCTAGATCTATGAACTTATTTTTGTCACCAATCATATGGTGGGAGCATCCACTATCAATGACCCAATCATCATTTTCTTCAACTTGGGTAGCCAGAGCTCTTTCCATCATTTTATGATTGACAGATTCAGAGGGCATTGGATCTTCTTCCTTGATGGCAATAAACATGCAGTCACTTCTAGATTTGTCTCCTATCTCTGATTCATCATCTGTTACTCCTTCATCATCATCATCTTCATGAACATAGTAACATTTCTTTTGGAATCTTGATATGTTTGGATTTGTCCTTGAAAATCTTTCCAGACATCTTGAGGCAAAATGAGCAATCTTGTTGCAGTTGAAACATTTTAAGGGCAATTTTCCTTCATACTTACCAGATCCTCTTGGCAGTGTTTTTGCAATAAAGGCTTCAAGTTGAGTAGCTTCTGCTTTATCTTCTTCCAGATCTTTTCTTTCTTTTTCATACCATGATAGTTTCTTTGAGTTCTCTTTTGAATCATACCTTTGTTTGCCTTTTACAGAGGTACTAGCTTTGAATGCAGATTTAGTCTTGGGGGGTGCATCTCCAAAGTCATCCAATTCAAATGCAACTAATTTTCCAACCAATTGATCTCTTGTGATATTTGATAAAGATCTGAACTCTTTAATAGTAGCAACTTTGTGTTTGTAAGAAGGAGGTAGGGATCTAAGAACTTTGGCAATAATCTCATCTTCATCCAAGGTTCCACCAACACACCTAATGCCACAAAGAAGCTCATTAACTTTTGGCATAAATGTAGTGATATTCTCATCTTCATTCATCTTCAAGTTTTCAAATTTTCCTTTCAGACTTTGTAGCTTGGCACACTTAACATATTTGTCTCCTTCATGCAGAAGTTCCAATTTTTCCCAAATCTCATATGTAGTTTTTAAATCTATAACATTTGTCAGCTCTGAATCAGATAAGGCACTTAGTAAAGCTTCTTTAGCCTAAGGATTGTCTTCAGCATCTTTGATTTCATCTACAGTTGTCGGACCATTCTTTGGAGGAACATACTTCTTTGAAGTTATGGTCCAATATTGCATTCCCATACATTGCAATTGACATTACATGCATGTTTTCCAAAGAGTATAATTAGTTCCATCAAACCTCAGACTATCCTTCTTGTAGGAAGACATCCTGGACCTCCTCAAGTGGTTAAGCTCTTTTGGAGGAAATTAGCTCTGATACCAATTGTTAGTTTTAGAACTAACAACTGAGGGGGGGGATGAATTAGTTGTCTCAAAAATTTCTTTTCTTTAAACACTTAAATCCTTCTTATATTTCAACAGCATAATAATAATTCAATCATGGAAGCACAATACAATAATTCAAGAGCAGAAACACATTAACACACATGACACCAATATTTAATGTGGGAAACTCAGTTAAGGGGAAAACCACAGGGTGACTAACCCAAGATTGTATTCTCTATTAAAAGAATATGAGGAACAACATGACACTTTCCAATTACGGCTCACTACCCGAGCACACTACCCACAAGAGGCCCACTACCTACAGGAGACACATTGTCTACAGAATGATAAATATTACATACTTGAACTAGAGATTAGCATCTTCACCATGCTTGAGTTAGTTCCATTTAAGCTCAATACTTCTAGTCTGCCTTTCACTTTTCTCCTCTCTACCACACTCTCATCTCGACCAAGATACTTTGAAATGACTTCACAAGTCTTATTTATACAAGACATCAACTTTGGGATAATCATCAAAGTCGGCACAATACATATTTTATTTTATTACATAGCAAATACACAAATACAACTTGATTTCTTACAAGATCATCATGCATATCACTACATTGTCAGCCACACATATCTGGGACTTCAATCTTCTTAGAGGAACATGCCATCCTTCACAAAATATTTTCAAGATCATCTACAATATGTGTAAAACATTCGGTCAGCCAAGATTGCGAAGAACATCATCATCTGGAAGTAAATCTTCAATTACGAGCTCAATCTTCAATGCGGACTGCCAACACGAACCGGACACAATCTAGAGACCCCCAAAAGCTTGCTTGAATCACCAAGAACATCCACACCACTTCTGCTCACTGAAATCATTCACATCTTCATCTGGAACCTCAAGAACATAGTCTGTCATCACTCTCATATTGGAATAAATTCTTGTGGACCTCCAGACCATGAACTAGTTGAGTTGTCAATTCACATTGGCTTCCTAAACACTCTACCAAATTTGCAAAGCAACATATCGCATTTCTAGATCTCACCAGACCTATTTGTGTCACTTTGTCACCTCTGAATAGCTGTAAGAACCAGTTTAACTCATATGGCCATAACTTCTTCAAATCTTCATGCATACCTCTCAAATCTTGACTAGATCATCTTTAGATAGATATCTACAAATCCTTGATGTGAATCATCTGATCTTCAACTTAGCTGGGATCTTCACTTCATAGAGCTTCACTGTCTTCATTGTTCTTTCCTATTTCTGATAGGACTAATTTTCTCCATATCCTTAATACACAGCTCATCCAATCCTTGACATCAATGCAACAGGAGTATGTTGACATTAATGATAACACTAGTTAGGCCCATACTTGCAACAATAAGTTCATTCTTGAATTTAGAATCCTTTAGAACTCCTTGAATTTGATATTTCATTGTGAGAAGCAATTCCTTCTTTTTCTTCTTGGTATGTTTCTTGAATGATGATCCCACTTCATCTACTTCTACTTCTTTTGTTTCTTTCTCAATCTCTTCTATGCACTTAGAATCGGAGAGTGTTTCCTCACTTTGATGGGCAGAGTTCTCTTCCTCAAGCATTTATCTAATTTGTAGGGAAAAATAGATACATAAAAAGACTAGAAAATACTAAGAAAATATTTAATTCTAAGCACTTGGAGTGTTTTTATGCTTTGCCGAGTTTGTGAGACCAAGTTGGAAATTTGGACCGTGGGCCCACCATCCCAATTGGATCTAAGAACAATGGAGGACATTAAGCATTTGGGCTAAAGACTGTAAGATGGGCCAAAAAGCTACCTCAAGCCCAAAATCCTATCCAGGATAATGCGTTTACAACATTTTACTAGCAGGTTACAAGTTGGCAGGAGAAACTTGGCACTTAGAACCTTTTGATTTTCTTAGCCTTTTACCTTTGGGCCAAAAATGCTCCGCAGATCTGAAGTCCTTAAATGGATCTGCTAAAAAGTTGGCAGCACACGTAATGAAAAATGGATTTTGGCACTTTGAAGGCTTTGAGACCAAAAAGCCTTTCGGGACTCAAATCCTCGAAAGGACCTTAGGTCTTGATGATTTTCCAAAGTGTTTTACCAGGTGCGGGGCGAAAAAATGGTTTGCCCTTTTGCCGTTTCTTTGTGAGATAAGTCCAAAAGGCCTTCCAGCACCAAAAGCCCTGAAAGGACCATAATTCGCTAGTGGATTTGCACCTATGGAGAGCGGGATGGAAGAAGGTTTCGGGACTCGACACTTGTTTGGGATAAAAAAACCTTCTGGGACCTCAAGTCTCATAAAGAACCCCTAAACTTGGTTTTTCCTTAAAGTTCAGCAGGGAGTGGGAGGAAAAATGGTTTTGGCACTTTTGGAAAAGCTAAGGTCAATGGGCCAATTGGGACCCATGGTCTCTATTGGACCCACTGTATTGAAGGAATTCTAAAAATTTCAGTAAAAATGGGGCTCGAAGCCCAAAAGGGATCATGATGAATTCGAAAGATGTTTTGCAAAATTTACCAAAGGAAAAAAAATTGATGGTCCAATTATTTAGTAATCCTAATCTAAACTATAAACTAAACTAAAAAGTTAGAAATGTAGAAGAAATAAACTAAATTAAAAAATCATTAAAACCCTAATTAACACCCGAAACCCTACACTAGCACAAATAGACAATGATAAAAATAGAGAAACAAAACAATAAACAATAATGCGCAAAAGGGTAACAAATCCTACTTGGCGCATGTGGAAATTAGAAGAAGATAGGTGGAGTATGTGGAGAAAGTAGGAAACCAGCTAAAACCCTCGCTCATGTATGCACCACAACATCAATTTTGTCTTTGAATTTGAGATTAAATTTGAGCTAAATGATGAAATGTTCTTGTAGAGATCATTATCAAGTAGGAGAGAGAAAACACAAGGAAGAAATGAGGGAGGAAAGGCTCCAAAATCTTTAAATACCCTACACTATATGATGCCCCTACTATCATTAATGCATTAGTTGGGATGGGGAGTGTGGCAAAAAAAAATTTGGTCCTGCACAAAGAGGCCAAAGCACCAACGAGGCACCACAATCCCAACAAGACTCGTCGAGAGGAGAAGAGAAAGGAATAAAGGAACCAAAAGGTCCAATAGACCCCAGAAGCCCTGAGGCAAAAATGTTGATCATGGCACGAGGTCCCAATTGGACTTTAACACTAAGTCTAGGGAACCAAAATGTGTTGGAAACATAAGCATGATGATGTAGAGAATAATATGGAAATAAGCAGTGTTGTCATTAATGGCAACAAAGGTTAAAGGTACAATTGTGTTAGTCCAGAGAAGTTTTGTAGAAGTTTAGAAAGGTAGACAGGTATAGTTGTATTAGTCCAGAGAAGTTTTGTAGAAGTTTAGAAAGGTAGACAGGTATAGTTGTGTTGGTCTGGTTAAGTATGATATCCCAAGTATTGATACAGAGAAGCTACCAAGTGTAGTATGATGAAGAATACATCCAATCATGATATGCCTTCTTTTGGGTGCTCCGCAATCAGGTATAATATGTTGAATATTTTCCTAAGGCATTTACTGACTAAAACCTAAGAGAGGGTCAAAGTATTTCAGTCTACACTTCTCTACTATAAGGAGTTGTGCTCTGTGGTTATAAGGTAATGACAGTGCATGCTAAAGTAGTCTAAATCCAAAGATTGAGGTCTTGAAGTCCTTTGGAGTGAAAGTTAGACTTCACAACGTACCGGACTTTGTGATGACAATGTAATGTCAATTTTAGTGATAGATTGGAATGCTCTACATTCCACCACATATGAATATCTTTCCATCCGGTTTCAAGGAATATGTTATGGATGTTTTAGGTGTGTATGATTCAAATGGTGAGCATTTTGGTGGTCCACACATTGAATTATGAAGTAACAATTAGTTCATGCTATTGCTGCTTCACCAGTGAAGCCAACCTAAAGATGTTAATGTTTTGTGGAGCTAAGACATGTACAAAACAATGTCATGGGAGTAATTATAGGTTGTACCAAACTATATGAATGTGCCACATGGTTTGGTTCTCTCCACAATGTCTATTGGATTGAGTTTTGGGCTGACAAGTTAAGGAATCATAGTGTACATACTCACCTTGAGTTAATTAATGATTTGGTTGATTGTGGTACTTAGACAAGAACTTATTCTTGTGTGGGTGTGTGTGTAGAAAAGAGAGACAGTGCATTGAGGCAAGTGAAGTCTGACACAGAGAGAGACAACTTGAGTTTACGGTGAAGATGAGTATGTAAAGTTAGTATTCTAAGCTTCAGTGGAACTGTATCTCCAGCATAAGTTAGACACACTATTAGTAGTTCATTTTGGTAGTGATCCATCCCTTCTCCTATCTCTTTCTATTTAGGACACTGAATCCTTAGGCAGTGAGCCAACTACAATGAGCATTCTTTATTATGGATAGTGAGTCCTTTTGACAATGAGCCTAATTGTAATTAGTATTGTTAGTCATATATATGTGAGGTAATCCTTACCGTGGTTTTTCCCTTTTTGGGTTTTCCACATAAGAATTTGGTGTTCATGTGCTATGTTCTTTAATGGTTGAATTTATATTTTTCTTTCTTACTGCAATTTAAATGTGGTGTTTGGAATGAATGTTTAAATGCTTAAGTGGTTTCAGAGAATACTGGGTATTCGACAATTGGTATCAGAGCTTGGTTCCTTGGAAGAACCTTAACTGCTTGAGGAGTATCTTGAGATGTGAACACATGGATCCTAGCAAATATCCTACTCCTCTAGAAGAAATCCCTACTGTTAAATTTACTGAAGAAGACTGCATTGTTGACATGAATGGAGAACTTGACTGATCCCTTGAAGATCTAGAAAAGTTAAATGTGACAATAGAGATTTGAAAGAGAATATTAAGGAAGCAGATGAATGCGTTAGAAAGTTGAGGGAAGAAAATAAGAAATTCAAAGAAAGATATAAGGAAGTAAATGAACAGATCAATCAACCAAATGAGACAATCACCAGTTTGATATTACAAATTGAGGAAGGAAAATAATTGAAGAATGCCTAAATACAAAACTAAAAGCCAAATATGAAGATTTCTCAAGGCTTGTGTTGATGCTTTATTTTATAAGAAATCACCAACAATGGGAAATTTTAAGAATATGGGACTTGACTCTTGAAATAACCTCCAAATTTTAAAGGAGCTGGTTCTTCTCTATGTGTTTGGGGAAAAGGGAAGAAAAAACAAGATTATAAAGAAACACTTAAAACTGTTAAGGTGATGCACCAAAATCATTATCCACACTATGTCCCTTTTTTAGTGCATAGATTTTTGTGCACATTATGCTTGTTCCTAGTCTCTAAGAGGCTATCCGACAGTGTTTGGGAGAACTCCAATGTTCTTGTAGTGGTCGTGGTTCAATCCATAGAATATATAAGTGGTTTTCTTTATAGGAATGGTTTATTTCTCTATGGTGAGCTTAGCGGATGTTCAAGGTGACAGTGTTGTTTTTAGAAGTTGGATCAAGATAATGGTTTTCTCTCCAAGATTCTTGCAGGAGTTGTCTATTTTTAGAAAGTCTTCTAGAAAGCATCATTTCGCATGCCAAGCCCTATAGAGCATATTGGTTTAGTTTATTTTGCATTTGGAGGCTTTTTGGGTTTTTTTTTGCAAAAAGTAATTTGTTAATGAGCTATTTTAATGATTATTTTCACTTCGGCTCCTAGGACCCATGAAAATATTTAATAAGCCCCTATGTGTTATAGCTCATTGGAAAGGTTTTTAAGTGTTCTAAATGTTAGACACTTAAAAAGGAGACCTCACACATGATATATTTTTATTATGTCAAAAAAACTGTTTTGAGAGGAGAAATATGAAGAGATAAAAAAAGAAATAATATTATTTTCTTCTCAAAAGGTTATAAATAAGGGATGAGAGATCATTTGGAATGGTTATGCTTTTGGAATTGATTTTATTTTGCAGATGGATTGAACCTGTGAGTTCTTCCAAATTCTCTTGAGGATGAAAACCCTCTTGTAGAATGCTCTCGAGGACGAAAACCCTCTTGAGGTTGGGTGTGGTTCCAAAGAGGAATCACCATGGTGCTAAAGGCAGAGTTTGGAGCAATCTCATATAGAGTTTTGCCATTGTTCTATCATGGAATTGTGATATCTTGATTTGATAATTGATCTTTTGTGATTTTGATATGATTTTAGTTGTTTTTGTTTGGAATGTTAATGATTCCTTAGAGTTTGGATTGTGAAGATTTAATATTTTTTTATGTTGGACATACAACATCAGTTGTACCTAGAATGGGGTTATGGAGTCCTTATTTCTTTGTGATCATGTAATATCTCTCTTGATGTTAGTATAATGTTTGTCTACTAATGGTGATCCTCTTGATAGCAATAGAAGGTTAATTTGCAATTTAAACCCCATGCTTTGGCCATACTCCCTATGTACTAGGCCATACAATTTTATAAGGTGGTCAGAATTTTCATGATGATTCTCATTGTTAATATTGTGAGTAATGGTATACTTGTTATTTGTACAAAGACTGGATTTCTTCTAAGCTAATTTAGAGGGAAATCTATTAAGATTTTTGTGTTTTTTCTGAAGATTGAATATTCCTTAGATGGGTATATTATGTAGACCATATGGATTGCACACAAGAGTTTACTTTGGGACAAAGATTAATGTTGCTAGGTTGGGAGATGTGTAATTTTAATTTAATCACAACCTAAATGCCTCTTTTGATCAAATACATGGAATTTAAATCAATTTTGGAAAACCTATGCTACTAGATAGTATGCCAGGCTGTACCCAGCATGGCGTGAGCCTTTAGAGGGGAATTTGTTTGGCTTATGGCCCCCAAAAAATATCATATAAATTATTTATTGTGGGTGCCATGGAATTTATATCTTAATATTAATATTTTGATGGAGACTCTAATATTTCTTATGCCTTTTTTATGAGTGAATGATCTTAGAACTATCTGTACAATAGTAAATATTCATTTTGGTTTTTTATCAGGGCTTCCAAAATATATATTGGAATAGTTTTGAGGGGTTAGTCTATGCTAAAGAAGTTACCATTAGTATTGCCTGCATCTTGAGTATGGTAAAAAGGGTTAGGATCTAATTTGAAGGAGTTTTCAATGTTGATATGAATTGGAGTCCATAGACATCTACGACAGTGATTCGAAGACATGAATATGAGGGAATTCTTACATTTTCTTCATATTGGTACATGTATGGAAGATTCAAATATTCTTATGTTTTCTATATTCATGATTCCAATTGGCTTGCTCTCTAAATGCTTGCAATTGTGACTCTGTGCAAGTCAGGGCAATTAGTTTAGTTTGCAAGATATTCATAGCATTGTAATCTTCAAGTTGATGCAAACACTTAATAATCCCTTAGATGGTTTACTACCAGTGTTGGCAAACCAAATCTTTATCTTTCTTTCTACCCACTGAATGATTGGTGAATACCCATTGGATAAGTGGATGGTTTGTAAATTTCGTTCATGTATTCACAGCCACTAAAAAGTGGTGAATTCCCAATGCAAAGTGGATGCCTACTCATAGCAAATAAATGTAATTTCATGTTGCACAATGTTTTATCTTTGTAAGCCAAGACACATTATTCTATTACCTCACTCGAATGGGGAACTTGGTGATCACAAATGTGGAGGTAATCTAGTTGTTCATGCATGATTGTGCTAATATTGATTATCATTGTTTACAATTTGAAAAAAAATTGGGGTAGATTATTACAGTGGTATCAGAGCTGGTGATCCTACTAGCCTAGTGGGTTGCTACTCATTCCTTGCAAAATTGTCCAATGTAGTCAAATTTTCAGCCTTGCATGTGGGTGATTAGCACTTGCATGTGTGTTTAGAGATTTGGAAGCTCAAAGAAATTGTTTAGTAAATGTTCAAGATCTTGGAACCTCTCATAGGGAGAAAAATTGAGGTAGATGTCTTGATTGATTCTCTTAGGCAAAGTCAAGACGAATTGGAAAAAGTAGTTCAAGAGATGTTGGATCAAAGGAAGTATGATCGAAAGGCCATAAAGATTATTGATGAGTACCAAGATCTTTCAGATGATTTTAAGCATCAAATTTCATGGGATGCTTTCTTGGAAATAATCAAGGAGGGGGATCCTAACAAAAAAGGCCTTATAGATTACATTCGAAGGATGAGGAAGGAATAGGAGAAAATGTCTTTATGGAAGCCCAAGTTACGTACTCTAGTGGCAAGGACCAAGAACTATTCCAAGACATCACCTTCCAACCTATAGAACAACAACTCTCTCAATTCAAGAAAGAAAGGGGAAAGCAAAAATGAACTTAGGAGAAGAAACCTTTGTTTTTTTTGCAAAGATTATTGGGAGCCTAACCACCAATGCAAGAACAAAGAAGAAGAACCAGCAACATGCACCTCATGTTCTTTCTTTCAGGATGATGTGAAAACCCAAAAAAAAAGAAGATGAAGTCTTGTTATCTGAAATACATAAGATTGAGCCTTTGTATGATCAAGAGAAGGTCACAAATCAAGAGGCATGCATAGAGGAGCTTGCTGATTTGGAAAAGTCTACAGTAGAAATTAGCGAAGTTGAGCTTTACTTTGATAAAGTTAATGAGTCAAAAGTGTTGGAATTTGCAAGTCCTTTATTTGATGAAGTACTTGAAGATACCTCTACATTAAAGAATGAATTGAGAATGATTGATAGATTTCTAGAAGGTGACTTTGCAAGCAAGCTTAAGAGCATTGAAGTAGAGTGTCCTGATGAAGTTATGGGAAGTGGTAAAAGTACAAAGGTTGAACAAGTTGATACTGCTGTAATTTTTAGAACAACACCTAATGAAGAGCATCTCCACCATTCTAGTGATGATAGCTCTAAGTATGAGTGGGGAATTCCCATGACTAGTGAAGAACAATTAGTCTTATCAAAGATCTAGGATGAAGAGTATGTTGATGAAGACTTTAAATCAACCATTGGTAATGAATTTGATGCTGCCATAACATTTGATCTTAGTGACAAAGAAGAAGATTCTTTTCCCTTGCAAATTGAAGAATCAAGTGTCCTTTCAGAAGAGACACTTGATGAGCATGTTGATAGGAATCTTGTTGAAAACTTTGGATCAACCTCCATTGTTGATGCAACATTTGATTTCAAGAATCAGTTCTTGGTCACTGAAGATAAGGTTGTTCAATCTTTAACACACTTGGATAGCATACATAAGTTTGTTAAAGATCACATTTAGAGGGCACAACTTGAAAGGAGACAAATGGGCATGGAAAGAGGATCTCCACTCGAAGATTGGTGTGTTGTCAGAGATGCTTAAAAAATGGTGAAACTAGATTATTTGAACATGTTTTCTGATAGAGATCATGTTCTTGAGCTTTTTGGTCAGATCTATGATGATTTGAAAAGAAAAGAGGTTGAAGTTGAGCTCAAATCAACAACAGGTTCTTTAGAGAGTACCCACATGGCTCTCTTAGAAGATGAAAATCATCTTATTAATGTTCACCAATTCAGGGAGCAAGACATAGTGGCAAGAGAAAATGAAATCACGCTAGTAACTGAAGAGCTTGAATTGATCCAATAGGGTATTGACTTAGGACAATCTCCTATGTTTGATGATGCAAAGTTGGAGCAACATGATGATTTATCTCAACATGGAGATGGGAACAACTTCCAATCATTTGATCATTTCCCTTTTATGATGGAAGTTGAGTTAACTCAGGACAATCCACTCCTCATCTTGAATGATGAGGATCAATTTACTGATAGTAACATTGAGGAGGATAGTAATAGGATATGGGATCCTGCTAAAAAGAACTCATGTATTGTTACTTTGCACAAAAACTTCATCAACAGGAAGTTTTCATCAATTGTTGAAGTTCCACATAAGGTTCAAGTATGCAATGAGTTAAGTGCAATGATGGCTTATTTTCAAAATAGAGTCTACCCTCAGGGTGTTGTAGAGGATAGTGATGATGGGAGAACTATTTCATGGATGATTATGGAGTCTAATTTCTATCATGAAGTTGTTGTCCTTATTCCTATCAGCCATCATAAGTTGTCAATTGCATACAATTTTATGGATTGGAGAGAAATTTTGGTCATAACTTTAGATGTTATTGTCCCATTTTCAGATTACTAAAATCTATTTTTCAGAAATTAATTACAATTTTTTACAGCCATGTGACTGTTCTTTTTGCTATCTTTGGCCCTATGTGGGAGGATGACAAAAAGGTTCAGATGAAAAGGACAAGTGTTTTAGGTAATATTTCTCATGTGGTTGGTGTAAACCAGCAAATTCATGGCTATTCGAAGTTACTTTTAGCTTGTGTTCAAGCTAGTTTATGTTCTTCCTTGGAGGAACACTTCAAGTTGTGGTTCCCAACAGTAGTTTCTGGTTGGATAAATTGTATTGAGAACTTGTTGGAGGATGCTAACTCTTGTACTTTCAAGGTTAGTAATGTTATAGATGTCTAGGGTCCAAAAAGATTTGTGATTGATAGAATGTTTTAGTGTTGTAAGCAGAGTTCCAGCTGTGTAGTCTATAGGTACATCAGAGTACTGCAACAGAAGTGGTGTGGAGCATTCTTGAGACTGATTTGGGATCTAGGTATATTATTGGTAATCAAGTAAGTATCACTAATTGAATAACACATATTGCTTGATGACAAACAATATTGAGCAGGGAGGACTTTAATGTCCCTTTTTGGCACATAGATTTTTGTACATATTATGCTTGTTCCTAGTCTCTCAAGGGCATCCAGCATTGTTTGGGAGAATTCCAATGTTCTTGAAGTTGTCATGGTTCAGTCCATAGAACATATAAGTGGTTTTCTTTCTAGGAATAGTTTATTTCTCTTTGGCATTGATCTCAGTGGATGTTTAGGGTGACAATGTTGTTTTCAGAAGTTGGATCAGGGTCCTGTTTGGTCTCCAAGATTCTTGGAGGAGCCGTCTATTTTTGGAAAGTCACTCGAAAGGCATTGTTTCGCATCCCAAACCCTATAGAGCATATTGTTTAGTTTATTTTGCATTTGGAGGCTATTTGGGTTTTTCTGTAAAAAGTAATTTGTTAATGAGCTATTTTAATGATTATTTTCACATAGGCTCCTAGGGGTGAAAATATTTAATAAGTACCTAAATGTTATAGCTCATTGGAAAGGTTTTTCAGTGTTCTAAATGTTAGACACTTAAAAGGGGACCTTACACATGATATATTTTTATTATGTCAAAAAAAAACTTTTTGAGAGGAGAAATATGAAGAGATAAAAAAGAAATAAAATTATATTCTTCAAGAAAAAGGTTATAAATAAGGGATGAGAGCTCATTTGGAAGGCTTATGCTTTTGGAATTGATTTTGTTTTGTAGATGGATTGAACCTGTTAGTTCTTCTGAATTCTCTTGAGGACAAAAAACCTCTTGTAGAATACTCTTGAGGATGAAAACCCTATTGAGGTTGGGTGTGGTTTCAAACAAGAATCACCATGGTGCTGAAGATGGAGATTGGAGCAACCTCATACAGAGTTTTGTCATTGTGCTATCATGGAATTGTGATATCTTGATTTGATAATTGATCTTTTGTGATTTTGATATCATTTTAGTTGTTTTTGTTTGGAATGTTAATGATTCCTTGGAGTTTGGATTGTGAAGTTTCAATATTTATTTATGTTGGACGTACAGCATCAGCTATACCTAGAATAGGGTTATGGAGTCCTTGTTTCTCTGTGATCATGTAATATCTCTCTTCATGTTAGTATAATGTTTGTCTATTAATGGTGATCCTCTTGACAGCAATAGAAGGTGAATTTGTAGTTTAAACCCCATGCTTTGGTCATACTCTCTATGTATTAGGCCGTACAATTTCATCAATTGGTGGGAATTTTCATGATGATTCTTATTGTTAATATTGTGAGTAATGGTCTGCTTGTTATTTTCACAAAGACTAGATTTCTTCTCAGCTAATTTAGAGGAAAATCCATTAAGATTTTGGTTTTTTTTTTAAAGATTGAATATTCCTTAGATGGTCGTATTATGAAGCCCGTACGAACTGTACACAAGAGTTTAGTTTGGAATAGAGATCAATGTTGCTAGGTTGGGAGATGTCTAATTTTAATTTAATCAAAACCTAAATGCCTATTGTGATCAAATCCATGGAATTTAAATCAATTTTGGAAAACCTATGCTACCAGACAGTACGCCAGGTTGTACCCAGCATGGAGTGAGCCTTTAGAGGGGAATTTGCTTGGCTTAGGGCCCAAAAAAAATCATAAAAAGTATTTACTGTGGGTGCCATGGAATTTATAGCTTAATATTAATATTTTGATGGAGACTCTGATATTTCTTATACCTTTTTATGAGTGAATGATCTGAGAATTATTTGTACAACAGTAGATATTCATGTTGGTTTTTTATCAGGGCTTTCAAAATATATGTTGGAGTAGTTTTGAGAGGTTAGTCTGTGCTAAAGAAGTTGCCATTTGTATTACATGCATCCTGAGAATGGTAAAAAGGGTTAGGGTCTAATTTTGAAGGAGTTTTCAATGTTGATATGAATTGCAGTCCACTATAGTAGTGCTTTGAAGACTTGATATGAGGGCATTCTTCCATTTTATTCATATTGGTACATGTATGGAAGATTCTAAGATTCTTATGTTTGCTATATTCATGATTCCAATTGGCTTACTCTCTAAATGCTTGTAATTGTGAATCTTTATGCAAGTCAGGGGAAATTAGTTTAGTTTGCAAGATAGTCAAAGAATTGTAATCTTCAATTTGATGCAAACACTTAATAATCCCCTAGATGGTTTACCACGAGTGTGGGCAAACTGAATCTTTATCTTGCTTTCTACCCACTAAATGAGTGGTGAATACCCACTATGAGGCTGATTATCTTACCTCCCTTATTTTGATCGTTATGCTATTCAGTAGATGACATTATCAAACCCTAGTGACTATGTTTCATTATGCAGACTTGATTTTATCACTAATTATGATAGGACATTGATTGACATATGTGATTCGATTTGATCATAGTGATGTTATCTTTGTGATTTGACATGCGAGTTATATAATTGATGATGTTTTGTGATGAGATTCTAGTTGTTTATGTGATATGGATTAATTGACATGTGATTGGATAATACAGTTTAATTTGGATTTATGTATTGATGTTTATTATTGTATTCGATTGTGTGAATTTAATTCCAGTTGCTTCGGCTATCACTTTTCATGACAGAACTGACACTTGATCAAGATGTGCAGGTTTTACATTCCCTAGCCATGGGAAACTAGAGGTAGGATTCACACTATGTTATCCCCTATAAAGCCGATCCATTCCTAAGAGGGATAAGGATCACGTTTGAATTTGAATGATGAATTATAGTGCTTGATTTAATTTTATTTATTTTTAGCCTTAGTACCCTTTTTTATTTAAAATTGATTAATAATAAGTGTTGTAAAATCTTATTTGGTTTATACCACTTGGTATTTATATTATTTTTTTAGGCCATTTAAATGTCGATTTTTAACCCCTTCATGAACCCTAGGGTCCCAAAAGTTACCCTAGGTGGTCAACCATGAGTCTAGGGCTAACTTGGACTATCTAACCCTAGTTTTGACTCACCTTAGGTCACCCTAAACCATGGTTGAGTAAAAGTGACGAATTTAGAAAAGAGGGAAGATGGGGGATGGGCCTTGCCTTGGGAAGGACACATCTCCCATCCCAAGGTTTGGGGATCATTCCCAAGGTGGACTTGGGAGGTCTCCAAGAGGCCTTCAAGGCTCCCAAGTGAGTGGGAGCACCCTTCAAGAGCCTTGTCTTCTTGGAGTTGTGAGTGGGAATCCAACTCATGATTTGTCCCCCTCCCACTTGTGTGGGAGCACAAGTGGAGGAGGTGTAGATGGGGGTGGAATGAGAGGATGACACTTGTCATCCTCATACCTTCTCACTCTTGCAAGTGGCTTTGGAGGAGGGAGGAGGTGGTGACAAATGTCACCTTCTCATTCCCTCAAGGCCAAGTTGATGGCCTTTAATAGCTCCTCTTGTAGAGGAGTGGGGGTTCTTCTTTTCTAGCTCTTTTTCATTGCAATTTTATGGTTCTTGCAATTTTTAGTTTTCTCTCTATTCTTGGAGGAGTTAGGAGAAGGTTGAAAAATTTTGGAAGAGAGGAAGGCTTGGGAAGGCTTGGAGCTCTCCACCAATTCTACTTCCATTATCAGGGCCTTGAAGGTAGGCCTCTTAACTTGCTTCTTACCTTGCTTATATGATGTTCAATGTTTTAGATTTTGGTTGTGTGTTGTTGCATTGTGATGTTGGGATGGGTGTTATGGTGAGAGCACCTCCAATGGAGGTAATGCTCAACTTGTATGGGTAGGGGAAAGGAACATCCTTGCGGGCTCTCCCACAGTTGTATTTGTGCCTTGAGGGCTTTTATTTGTGGAGGTGTATGTTGAATAGCAAGAGTGCCATGGAGATTTTATGTGATATTTGTGGAGGTTGGTGTTATGGAGATTTTTGGCTTGAGGCCATGGGTTGTAATTTATTGGATGGCAAGAGTGCCATGGAGTATTTGTGATTTGGAGGATGGTGGTGTTTTGGTGATTTTGGCTTGAGGCCATGTGTTGATATTTTTATCATTTGGCAGCCCTTTTAAGTTGAGGGGTCTATTCCCTACCCTCACCAAGCTCATTTGTATGAGTTAAGTTCTGTGTAAAACCTATGGGGTTGTTCTGTTTTTGTGTTTTTGTGATTGATTTTGTTGTGGAATGAAACCTTGTGTGAAATCCCTACCTCCCTAGCTCGGGGGTGACCCTCTTGTGGGTCTATGGTAGGGAGGAGAGCTTTTCCTTGTGAAGTGGCTAGTTTTTGTTGTCTTATTGTTGAGTTTCCTTGCAGGTTGTGAGAAGAGAAATGTAGTTGTTTTGGAGCCCTTGTTGGGTGGCCCTTGTAGTATTCTAGTGGCTGATTTAGCCATAGCCATTGTGGCCTTGTTGCTTGATAAAATTCTTGTAAAGGTTGCTATGAAATCTGCCATAGAGTTGGCTGTGGTAGTACTGAAATGTGGACATTTTGTATTTAGTTAATGCTATTTATTTTCCTATTTCTGTGAGTTAAGAGTTGAGAAGTATATATGAGAAGATGTAATTATATATGTTGTTCAAAGAGAAAGAAGGATGTATATGTCTGTATATTTTAAATGGCTCCAAACAATTACTTACATTTCTGCCATTGTATGTCCCAAGGAAAATAAAGAGTTCATTTCCAAGTTGTCCAGTTACTTATTACAGAAAAGAAAAGCTATCTTTTTTTTTAAAAAAAGAGACTAGAAGTTAGATGGAAATGTTGTGTTCGGTTTTAGTTCAATGTTCAAAAGAAAAAAAAAAGGGCTATGAAATATACACAGCTTGCATTTTTTTTGGTTTCCTTCAAAAAAAATATTTTGTTGTCTTTGTTTGCCCAGACCACTAGGTGTTTATAGAATAGAAAGGAATTTTAATATATATATATATATATATATATATATATATATATATATATATATATATATATTATACATTTTGCTGTTAAATTGCCAAGTGTGTATGTTCATTTTGTACATTTATAAAATGTTATTTCTGTTTATGCATGCTCAAATGGAAGCTTATTGTTAGGGCATTATTTGACTTAGTAAAGAAATCTCAAACAAATTTAGTCAGTTCTACCAGAATGGAGGTATGATACACACTTGAGTTGTAGAATAAAAGTTATTGCAAAAAAAAAAAAACACTTGCTATAGATATAAGTTCTTAGAAAAAAATATATATATATTGCATATAATATACTTGTGTTTATATTTATGCCTAAAAAAAAAGGGGGTTATATAAAAAAAAGGGGTGCTGCTGGTTATTAAACAGTATATACATTTATTTACAAATATAATATATAGATAAATATAAATATAAATATAAATATATATATATATATATATTATGCAAAAAAAAAACTACATTCTGGAAAATACATATCACATTTTTTTAACAAAAAACAAAAAAAACAAAAAAAACAGAGTTTATGTTTTTTTTTTCTTTATGCAAAAAACTAAAAAAATAAAAAAAATAAAAACAAAAAAAAACTATGAAGGGGACTGTGGGCACCACCCACAGTCCCCACCCCATAAACAGAGGAGGGCTGTGAGGGAGACGGAGCCTCTACCCACACCCACGGGTGTGGGTGGGGGCTCCACCTCCCCCACACCCCGCGCACACCTTACCCCCTGTCGCAGGCCACACCCCGCCCCCTTCAAACCCCATACTGTCCCCCTCGCGAAGCTACCTTTCGCCACCCGTTGCGGCCCCCAAAACCCTGCCTCCCACACGTAGTCCGCGGACCCCCTTTCTCATGTGCGCCACCACTCCCGCCGCCCTCCGCGGCCACACACCTCCCTCCTACACACTCCACTCCACCTCCGCCCTCCCTTCGTTGCCGCCGCTCCTTCTCTCCCCTTCTCTGTCCTCTACCTCTGCCTCTCCCCTTCGCAACACTTCCACCACCACCCCTACCTCTCAGCTCGGCCCTTCCACCGCCACCACCGTCGTTTCTCCCCACATTGAACCCTACTTAACACAAAAGATAAATAAATAAATAAAAGAGAATGGAAATACATATGGTACCCTGAATGCATACAAAAAAAAACAATGAAGCCTCCCTTGAACTTCACCTCCGTGAGTCCTTCAATGGCTACCTCCAAACCCTAACCTGCTCACAAAACAAGAGAAGACAAAGAAAATAAGAAAAGAGAGAAGAAAGAGTATGAGATTAGGGTATTGAGAGAAAAGATAAAAGAAAATAGGTTTAGGGCACAATGGGAAGAAATATAGTAAAGAGAAAATTAGGGCACATCTTACTCTATTTTAATCTTTATTTAAAACTTCTATTCTTTTTTTTTTATTATTATTTATTTTCAATTTATCTCTTGGGGGCTTTCTTTCTCAATGATTTATAATTTTTGAAAGGATTAACCTTGTATTTGAATTTTGACTTGTGATTTGAAATTATTTGGGAGGGTATCATTTTATTCTATTTGGAAAGAATTACCCTTGTTTTTTTTTAATTTACTTTAATGAGATTTTTTTTTATTTCATTTTTTTTCCTTGGTGAGTTTTGAACGTTTTCTTTATTTATTATCCAACTTACTAATAATTTTGTGGGAATGAGTATCTTTTTCTCTTCCCTCCCATATTTTTCTGAAATTGTCAATAAATATAATGTCAAATTTATATTTACTAATGTATTCAAATTTAGAGTCCATTTGGCATCTTGTCACTTCATATTATTAATTTAATTTATTTCAAATTTTTATTTCGTTATGTTAGGTCGATTTACTCGACCTTGGCAGGATATTTAATTTTAATATTCTTTTACTTGGTCTTAATTCATTGAAAATTTGTTCTCAAGTTTAATTTAATGTTACTCTTAAATCTTATTTTCCTATTTGTGAATTATTTTAAAAAATTATTTTGCATATTTCAAAAACGCGTTATGCTGCCAAAATTTTGCTAGATTTTTAGGTTTATTTTATGTGATGATTTATTTATCCCATTCCCTCATTCCACCTTCTATCGTGCGCCATCATGTCATCATAATTAGTCACTTTTCGATCTGAGATTAGTTAGGGTTCAAAATTGAAATCTTCTCACCTAGAAAAAAACTTAGGGTACAGATGGAATCGACCTAACCCTAGAAGTGACACACTTCGTGTTGCTTATCCCTAGACGGCCTTCACCAACACATTTATGTCATCATGTCTACGCGGTTGCATATAGCCACTGAGCACGTAGACACGTGCGAGGGGGTTTTTAGGGTTAGGGAGAAAAAAATTTTACGGCCCGTGTCACAACCACATGGCGAATGTGGTCAAGACATGGGCATTTGTGTGTTGCGTCTGTGTGGAAGATGTGGGCATGACACCCACTGGATAAGTGGATGGTTTGTAATTTTCATTCATGTACTCACACCCACTGAAAAGTGGTGAATTCCCACTGCAATGTGGATCCTTCTTATAGTGGATGAATGCAATTTCATGTTGCACAATGTTTTAGCTTTGTAATACAAGACACATTATGCTCTCACCTCACCCAAATTGGGAACTTGGTGATCAGAAGTGTGGAGGCAATTTAGTTGTTCATGCATTATTGTTCTAACATTGATTATCATTGTTTACAATTTGAAAAAAAAATTGGGTATATTGTTACAACAACACAATGATTGAACTTAAAAAAATTACTAGTAAAGTTAAAGAGCATGATACATGGATAGCATTCATAGCATATATATCAAATTAATCAAAAGGCTCATACAAAAAGTAAGAAACAAGAATAAAAAACATATCACAATTGCACAAAACACCACTCTCTCCTTATTGTTTAATAGGAGAACAAAGTACATGAGGTAAGATTTTCCACAAAATACAATATTTGATCCCTTAAGAGAGGCACCTGTTAAGACAATAAAAATGATTCTATTCTAACTATTGATAAAACTCTCTGATCTCTAGTTCTATGTATTTTTTGTGTCTCTGACCCATGCTATTTAAATGGAAAAACTCCTTTGAAGACCCTATTTAACTGAAAAAATCTCCCAACTACAAATCCTGCAAATATTGGGTCTAATGTTTTCAGTTAACTGGCTCTTCTATTTTGGCTCCTCTTCTTTAGATCTGCCTAAGAATCTTAACTCTTTGTTCACTATATTGTTATAACTATTTTAAAATCAAGCTCCTAGTCATAGAGACACAAAATCAACACATGGAAGCCTCTGGTGTATTCACAAAATGGAAGCATGACAGGCTCATGCAAGATTTGCAAAATTCTATCAAAAGACTCTTCAAATGAGAGCCCTACTGAAAAGTGGCTCTTTTCACTGCATTTTCCTCAATAAGAGTCAAGCCCATTCCATGAGAGACATGGAAGACTCTTGCAACACCTTTGAAACTTAACAAAAAGGAATTATGTATTACACACGATGCTGACACACAACATCCTTCGCTTCCATCTGCTGAGACTCATTATTTATTGAAAAGATGACCCTAATGTCATAAATCTTTACCTCTACCTTTTCTCTTTGAACCTTGAGACCCAATGTTCCACCACATGGAGCCTTGGCGCAAGCCGAATGAGTCTTTTTATTTGAAAGTCCTTTCTTTGAGTGCCAAGATGACACTTGGCGGCTTCCACTTCTACCTTGACTCTTAAAGACTTTCCAATACTCCATCATGGCCCAAACTTATTATTAGACAAAAAATACATACATACATACATACATACATACACACACACACACAACACACACACACACACACACACACACACACACACACACACACACACACACACACACATATATATATTGCAATGTAGACTTTCAACTCTACAATTCATGTTGACCATTAGGGACTTTGCACCTACGTAGAGAGAACCATGATCTATCTGCCCAAACCAAAAAGAGAAAAGCAAAATTATACTTTTAACACAACCCCCTCATAGCCTCTACAAGTCGGCCTAAAAACCAGCCCATTCCACCTCTGATGGATATTCTTTCTTCTGAAGAGCCTAGAATGCTCCATCCAACTTAATAATTTCCGTATGAGAGAAGGCCTTGACACTTTGCACTACTAAATGTAATTGAAATTCTAACTCAACCATGGGAAGAAAAATTGTTTCTACCTCAACAACACTTGAGGAATCACTAAGAGCCTAGAAAAAAAATTGATCATTTTATTTTGTGGCTAGCATAATCTTAATCCAATCTTCCATCAGGACCATACCATCATTTGGAAATGGTGAGAGGAATACTAACTAGACCAATTCTTGAATGTATCCCTTCATTTCCTTTACCCCTTCTTTCATAAGAATCAACAAATTTTTACATCTCATGGTAGCTTTATTGCAACTTATAATCTCTTTTACCTTAACAGTTGTTGTTTGCATGTCAGTAAGCCATGTAGCTTGCAAAACTTCTTCTGAAGCATCATATAACTTCTAAACCAATAGTTGTGATTCAAAGACTTTACCAACAACTAAAAATAAGATCTTCTCTAGAGAAGAATCAACCATCTCAAAGACGTTTTGGGCATCTGAAATAAATTTCATTGCAAGCTTGAGTTAAGTTACCTCACTTGAGATCCTTTGCCAACAAGAAACATAAAACTCCTTAACCATGGACAACACCCCAATAGTTGGAGGTTGTTGGGCCACCTCTCAAGTCAATTATTTCACATTCTCTTCAACAGCTTTGTACTTGCTTTTCAAACTACTATTCTTTTGCTCAAAAGCTATTAGATTCTAGTGAAGCTGAATGAACTCCATGATTATCACTGTATTTCTTCTATGGGAGACTCTTCTCTTGTTCCATAGAGCTAATTGTATCTTTAGCCCAATTCAATTACCTTTGTTTGTGAAGCCTGTAAGACTTCTTTTGACATAGTCCCCTTAAGATCCTTAAGCTAGCCAATCTCTTGGTCCTTGGCCTTAGCTTCCAAAGTTAGACAATTCACAGTAGCCTTTGTTTGTGCCAACTCAGCCTCTACTTTTTTTAATCTCTTAGAGATTTTTAGGAAATTGGTAGTCACCACTGCTATAGTTTCTATCATGAGATCCACTTTGTCCTAAGGCCAAATCTGTGTAAGATCCATAGCTACAACATTCATGGTGTAGTCCTCAGGTTTGATATGCTCTAATGGCTTGACCAATTTGAGGGTCATACGAGTGACTGTCATGGAATGATGGGCATGGTCATAGAAAGACCTCATGTGTGGGACGGTTGGAGCTTTGCTCTCCTTCTATTTTTGCTTCTCTTTTCTCAACTCTCTCGCCTTTTTTACATCTTCCGCTTGATTTTATAAGGCAGAGGGAGAGATAGTCAAACCACCAACAAAAGGGGATCCTTAGGGTAAACCATATGGAATGGTGGTTATTTTCTAGAATGGGGCTTGTGTAGGTGATATACTCTTTATTACTGATAGGGAAAAGGTTGGCAGACTCAATTGTTGCGAAGCAATAGGGGGCATGGAACCAGATGGGAACTAGATGGGGGCGATGATGATTGTTGAGGCACAACAAAAATGGTGGAGAAAAATTGGATATGAAAAGTTGGGGTAGCCATCCCTAAAGAAGAAGATTGAGAAAAAGGAGAAGGTGAAGGAATACTTACCTAAGTGGTGGTAGTAGTTGTATAAATTGGCATTTGAAATGCAATAGCCAACTGCCCTTTTTCTTCTTTTGACCCTTGAAGCTTTAATTTATGCTTCTTCTTAAGGGGAGCCTATAGTAAATCTTTAGACTTCTCCCCTAAACCCACTTGTCATGATGGAACTAGCAATTCTTGTGCTTTTAAAATGTTTGAAATTCCCAGTCCAGTGTCCCCAATTGCCAATGCTATATGGACCCCACGAGGCAGTGGTTGGGAAGCTTACTACATTTCTAAATCCATGAGAGACAACGACCAATTTAAAGATTTTGGAATCTCCATTAATGCTTCTAACCAGTATCTTTTTCTTCTTCCTCTTTTATTTCCTAGTGACCAGGAATATTGCTCATGTCAGGACTGGAGACTGCAGTTAGGTGTGCTTCATCCCAGAGGCTCTCCCATGTCTCATCTGTGTTAATATCTTCAAAGTTCTTTTCCAATTTATAAATTTCTTGCCCATATTTCCAATAGGCAGCTATCTTGTCTGTGTTCCAATCTCTGGCTACCAAAGCTTGTCTCAAGTTGTGAGTCATAGTTTTAGTTGGATCATACTTCCTAATGGGTTTATAAAAGATTTCCCACGGTGGAAGAGGCTTAAGAGGAAAATTCTCTAACTCAATATAGACCTCAGGGAAGTCTATTTTTGGTGACCTTTGCTACTCTCAAAGAATGGGTGACTCTGGTGTTCAAAAGAGGCATGGACTTTATTTTTACTCATCCATGAAACCATGAATCCATCTGGGTCATATTTCCATTGATCCATAATCATAACTAGCCCATAATTGGCTAATTTTATCAAGATATACTCAGCTTATCTCTTTACCATAGTAATACCACCCTTAGCCAACGGGATGTCAAAGAAGGCTTTCTTTTTTCTTCCACCCCCAAACTCAAAGTCAATAACAATCATTTTCCAGGCCATGTGTAAACCCAAAACCTTGCTGATCAAAACCTTAGGGAGCATGAAAGGCTCCTCACCAAAACAATGGATCCTAATCATCATATAGTGGGCTCCAAAGAAATAATCACAAGGGACCTAAGATTTTGAGATTATACCCCTCACTAAATCACTAATTCTATGATTAATTTCCTCTAGGTCTAATTGTTGAATGAGTGGGGCAACAAAGTGCTCCACAAATTCATAAAAATCTAATGTCTCAGATAACAAAGGCGTCAATGCAAACACTAAAATTACATTCTAAGCATCTACTGCTATGTCCTAGAAGGTCAAATTTATGTCTTGTTGAAATAATTGGTGATCTTGATACAAAATAAAATGGAATAGATATGAAGAATACCTGAATGTTTGGTTGTGCTAGAAATTAGCCAACTGCTGGCATAATGTATAAGCTATATGCTCTAAAAAATCAAACTTATATGCCTATGCCTTTGAGACTATTTTGAGTCAGAAGATAGCTCCTATTTGCCAATCATGCACATTGATATCTTGATTCTACACAAATATGAACGTGAGAATTGAGCAGGCACCTTGTACATATGCAGGAAACATTGATAAGGCAATTGGCAGGGGTGGTAGCATGGTGTTGTCTTCTCCTAGACGTAGTTACCAATTTAAGAAACCTTGCTTCTGGTGCATTTGATGCGAAACCTACTACAATTGAGCCAAGTTGTAAAAATTGGCTGAGTGATCATGTAGCAAAGCAGGCATGTCATGTATAGCTTGTGCATTAATGATCAATGAATATTCCTTACTTGAATGATCCCACTAGAAGAGTCAACGTTGATTGCACACAACCAAACCAATTCTGTATATGGATGGACCAATGGGACCATGTATTGAGCCAAACTAGAGCTCGAGATTCTTCTACAAAAAGTCTTTGATTTTCCTTGCTTTAGCTCGTTAATCAATCTTGCATGTGCCCTTTCCCTCAGATTCTTAGGCTTTTAAGATAAATTAGGGTCAAAAATCTCATCAGTGTAATCAACAACCATAGAAATGTCCCTAGAATTATTTTTCCTTATCTCTTTTGTCCTTGGAAGTTTAACTTTAGGTTGTATTGGGGGTAAGGCATATGGCTTACTATTCTTCCTCTTGTCTAGTAGTTCAAATAGTCCCTTTGGTTCAGAACCTTTAGAAGATTGTCCTTCTATTGCCATTTTTGCTTTTCTTTTCTTGACTGAGTAGGATCTTGCTATTTCTCACACACTAGCTCAGACTTCAAAGTTTAAAATGAATTCTACTATCTATTTACTGAGAATAAGGAGTTGGGAACCCTTATTAATCTTGTTTCTCAAACGTGTGAGTTAATGCACCTCCTTAATGAGCCTATCATGTCATATTTAATGACCTTAAAATTACATGCTCCAGGGGGTGGCTAACCAAATCCCTTAGATTTTGTAATCATAATTGGAATTTGTTTTCAAAAACTTGCCATTAATACTCTAATTTTTGAGGCAGTTAGACCGGTATATTTTTTTAAGATTTTTTAGCCTTGCCAATGGTATTGGGAAGAATAGACACACAAAACACCACCAAGAGCATCAATTGCTGACATGTCTTTGAGGAACACTTATTTGAAAAGATGCAGGGAAACAAACTCCACAAAGCAAAACAGAAGGGAAACTACTCTAACTATAATACAAGGGAAAACTTAAATCGTTATGTGAAAATCTTCAAGAAGATCCCATTGATAGGAATCTCTAATGCTTCTCCCTCCATATTTTCAAATTCATAATTGTTGCACTTCTTGCAGGAAATTATCTTGAAGGGGCTCATCCATAAGGAATCAAATTTTCCATGATATCTTGGCTTTGGAACTCTTTCATCCCATTTCAAAACCAACTACCAACCTTAAACTTAGGTTCAAAAGTCTTTTGATCAAACTAACTCTTAACTCTCTATTGGTGGTTTATCAAAGATTCATGTTTTAACTCCCTTTTCTCTTGAAGCTTTAATAATTTTGCAAGCCTTACTTGCATTGGACCATTTTCTTCAATCTCAATCTGTTTTATTAGCTGTAGAACTAGGATCTCCATTGAATGTGGCATTACTGTACTTTTCCCATACACTAGTTCATAATGGGAGGTTTCGATTACCAACTTCGATGTGATTCTATCTGCCCACAAGGTGACCTTCAGATACTTATGCCATTTCTTCTGATGGTATGTCCCTATCCTCCTTATGATTCTAATCAATTTTTTATTTGTTGACTCAGCAAGACCATTCCCTTGCTAGTAATTATTTGACGACATTTTCAAGTAAATGTCATTTCTCAAGGAAAAATAAAAAATATTTGACCCTAGAAATGGCTTAGCATTATCAGATATAATAGTACAAGCAAGCCCAAACCTGGTGGTAATCTCATCAAGGAAATGTTGAATGACATTTTTAGTAGCTTCTTTCAATGGGACTGCTTTGCTCCACCTTGTGAAATAATCTATTGCAATAAGAATCAACTTATGTCCTGAACTCAAAATTGGATTAATCATCCCTATAAAATCTAAACCCCACTGGGAAAAGGGTTCTTCCATAACTACGAGACTTAGGGGAAAAGCTACATTCCTTCTTTTGCCAACATAAAACTAGCATGACTGGCATTCCTTGATCATTTTCTAGCTATTAGAGAACATCATGGGCAAAAATATCTTGCACAGATTATCTTAATGGTTGTAGTCTTTGCAGAAAAGTGTCCACCAGATCTCCCATAGTGTAATTCATACAAGATTCTATGGGGTTCATCCCTCACCACATATTTGGGCAAGATCCCATCAAAATTCCTTTGGGAAAGAAAATGATTTATTAGAGTAAAGTTGGATCCTTGTTGCATATAATATCTCTTCTTTTTAGGAGAAAGCTGACCAGGGTATTGACCGGTCTTCATAAAATGTATTCTACTACT
The DNA here is from genome assembly GCA_027924645.1 of Cunninghamia lanceolata. Classification (NCBI taxonomy): domain Eukaryota; kingdom Viridiplantae; phylum Streptophyta; class Pinopsida; order Cupressales; family Cupressaceae; genus Cunninghamia; species Cunninghamia lanceolata. The sequence goes on from BSBN01000246.1 coordinate 2,710,751, forward strand.
AACCCAAGAGTCTATCTCACCCTCTTGTACATTCAGTACAACCTCTACAACATGTTATTCTTCTGCTAGAACCTCTAAATCTTGGGTGATGTATTGGCAAAGCCCCCTTACTCTTATCAATTTGGTTGGCTTAACCTCAACATGATACTCTAAAATTTTGGTTATCTAATTAGCTCTCTTTTCTATGATTTCTCCTTCCATTATATATTTTTGGACACTTGAATGAGCCACAAATATCACAATCTTATTGCACGTTTACTAGATGTTTGAACATCTATAGCATATGCTTGCTTCTCAACAAAATTGTACCTAGATTCATACTCCCACAGTGTTCTAGACAAGGAAGCAATCAAATGTTCTCCTTCTTCCACTTCATCCTTTTGAGTCAGAACTACTGCTATATTTTACTCTCCTCCATATACAAACATTATGAAATCTTTAGAGAAATGTGGGTTGTGCAACACTAGGGCAGTAGAGATTTCCCTTTTGATGCTTTCAAAAGCCTATCTGGGCCTTCAATTGTCCATTTTAAATTAAGGTTTTTTTTAGCATCAAATTAATGGGCCTAATCAACGTCACAAAATTAGATATGAGCCTACTAACAAATTAAATCTTTCATAGGAAAGATTGAATTTCCTTCTTATTCACAGGTAGAGATAAATCTAATATTGCCTTAACTCTTTCTAGATAAATGGAGATTCATTCTTTTGAGACTATATGCCCAAGAAGTTTACCCTGAGGCACTCTAAACACACATTTCTTATGATTGAATGAAATCCCAAACTCTTGGCATCTTTGGAATATGGCTTCCAATTTGTCAAAGTGGTCTTCAACAGATTTTGTGAATACAGTTAGATCGTCTAAATAAATAAGAATAATCTTATTTATCAATCCTTTGAAAGAAATATCCATAGCACGTTGAAATATTCCGCCATCATTAGAAATTCCAAAAGGCATTTTTGCATATGTAAAGGTTCCCCATTTGGTAGTAAAAGCAGTTTTGTATTGATTTTCTTTTGCCAACAAGATTTGATTATAACCTGAGAAACCATCCAGTAAAGAAAACCTTTATGTCCCAGATATAGTATGTAAGATCTGTTCCATTGAAGGAAGGGGGTAATGACCTTAAGAGAGGCTTTATTTAGATCTCTAAAATCAACACATAGTCTTATCTCTATGTTTTTATTCCTTACTAGCACTAGATTGGACACCCATGTTGAGTGTTTGATCAAATAAATAATTTTTGATTCTAACAACTTCTTGAGTTCCACTACCATAAGAGACTCAATCATGAGATTTATTGGCCTTTGTTTCTAACACATAGGCTTGGATCCTTTAGTTAATTCAATAGTGTGTTGAACTATCTCCTTATTGTAACCATGGAGATCATCATAAGTCCATGCTATCACCTAGTCATATTTGTTACAAAGAGAGATCAACCTATCTCTTTCTTCTTGAGTGGTAATCTTATCCACTTTTATCTTTTTTCCATTACTGACCTGAATCTATGATTAATCCTTTTTGATTTCTACAATCATTCTCTTGTCTAAACTTGCATCATCAGGGTCAAAAGGATTCTAAAGGTTTATTAATCCCCTTGGAATCTTATTTGATTTTAACTTCATTATGTGATCACCGTAGACCTCCTCAATTTTGGGTTGCAACTAGTCTACAAATTCCCTTGACTACTGTAAGAATAAAAGGATTTGAAGATCACTCTCAAACACCTACCATTTATCCCCATTATCAATGATAACAGGGAAAATAATAACCTTACTTCTTCTTTATTATCCAATAGGTCTTTCATTGGGTCAAACTAAGATCCAATCTGCGCCATTTTGTCTACTTCAGAATTTTGGGACAGGTTTGGTATGACCTCTATACTGAAAGCATCAAAATCTTCAATCAAGTCCCTTATATGGTGACAATAAGACCTCATCCTCACATTTTTTTCTACAGTTGTCTCCCTAATATGTTTTACTACCAATTCTGAGTCACCAAATACCCTTAATTTTTTTATTCCTTTCCTATTGGCAAGGATCAAGCCATGTACTAGGGCTTCATATTCAGCTTCATTATTAGTACAGCTAAAATGGAAATGTAGAGCCCTTAGAATCTTTTCCCCTTTTGGGGAGGTAAGGTTGACGCCTGCTCCTAAACCATTCTTTCTTCTAGCTCCATAAAAATTTAGAGTCCATATCATAGAATCTCCATTAGGATTTTCCTTCTCTTTTCTTGATTAACTCATTATTTTAGGTATCTCAGGGTCTTCATAAAAAATCACATATGTTCGTAATCTAGTAGAATCATAATTCCCAAAATGATCACCCTACATCATATCTGATAGATGGTTCTCATCTTCTTCGTTTCCATCATTTTTAGCCAATTCTCTCGTTTCTCCCACATAAACTCTTTCCTCCCTAGTGATCATAGCATGGGATGCTTCAAATTTTAGTGTTGTTTCATCAGTAATATGCTCCTTACATAATGGTTCTAACATCACTTTCATCTTTGAACCATGTACTTGGTTCTCAGAATTAGATCTATAACTAGTCTAGAGACATGTATCCCCCAAGTTTAGCTATGAAATCTCCAGATAAGCATAAACTGAAAACAGGAGGAATATCAATGACCACTACATCTTGTAGCATAGTTATATTTGGACAGGTATACAATTCTAGTGGAAGCTCCTTGATAATCTTTATAGTCTAAACAAATTTTCCATATAACTACATTACACCCTTGGCTAATGGCTCATATTTTATTTTTGAAGAATCATCTATTTGCTTGGGCATGACTATGGTGCGTGCACCTGAGTCTATCATCAAGCTATGTAATAACTTCTTCCTCACTATCAGAGTCATATAAAAAGGGTTTTTCTTAAATTTACTCACCTCTTCTTCTAGGTTTACCAAGGTAGACCCGGACTATTACTAAGATACTTTGGGTTGCTCCTTGCCTTTGTTTGCTGAACCTTCTCTAGTGCTAGTGGCTTTTGGTTCACTTTGAACTTTCAATGCTTCTTACAATAATAGTTTATGTTTAGGAATAGCTAACATATCCCATAGTGATATATTAGCAGGAGCCTTTTTCAACTATTCCACCACATTCATGAAAGGAAGCTAGCTGTGCGGAAATTGCTTCCTACACTAATCTAATGAGGGGAGATCTATACAAATTCAATTTAATCTTTGTAATTATAGCAACATGAAACATATAACAAAGATATTGTAGTAATACACATAGAACTAGAAAGAAGACAGAAGAAGAGAGACAAGATATATCATGGGGAAAACTCTTATTGGGTGAAAAAACCCACACTCAAAAACCTGCACAATATATTATCAAAACTGAATATGGTTTACAATACACTTACAATGCAAGCTTCAATAGTCTTTCACACTCGTGTCTGGAGTCAATCTGGCAGCATAACAGTACCTGTCAATCACATACTACATCTCCTCAAAGCACTTGTTTATATAGAATATACAAGGCAAATATGGTTTCACATAGGGATGGGCATCCAACATGGCCTCATGCACCAAAACCCATGCCAATGGACACTTGTCCAACTCTGTAGGACGCTCTTGACAATTTTCAAGGCACCTTATAGACACCCAAAATTGACCTAATTATCATTAGCATTCAAATATTACATTAGCTATCAACTGCATTTGTCTAACACACTTGAGCAATATCCCTATCACCTATTTCTTCTATTAATTAAATAAATTTATTTTTATTTAATTAATTCATTAGATATTTCCTCTAAGCTATAATTAAACAATCTTTAATTATTTAATTATCTTCTTTCTATCTATTTTAATTAAATAAATCTTATTTATTTAATTAAAATTCCATTCACAAACCCACTTTCAAATTAATTAAATAAATTTTATTTATTTAATTAATTTCCCTTATCATTTATTTCATAAGTCGACATGTGTGCCTCTTTCATTTAAAAAAGATAAGTGGTACTACATCTTTTATTTAATATCTTTCACATGTAGTACTTTTTATGTACACGGTCACACATGAGCCTTATCTTCCCTCCACTTGTCATCTAGACATTAATCTATGGTTATCTTTTAATCTTAGCAATTCACATAACCACCAATTCTCCACCGTTGATTGATTTTGGTTGAGGTCTATATAAACACCCTCTCATTTCATACTACATCTATCCAGCATTCATATAGTGCCTGTATTATCATCTTGAGCATATTGAGCATTTTAACATCCATTTAACATATTATCATTAGCATCCATCCATCATGGCAGCTTTTATCTTCATAATTGTTCATTATTGAGAAGCAATCCACATCACAAACAAGGAATCATACAATCTAGGTGATATTGTTCTTGAATTGCATGCTTTTGATTTTTATTTGGATTAGATTTTTTGATGATGGTAAGGTTAGGTTTTCATGGTTATGCTTGATCTTATTAACCTAATTTTTACCTATCACATTTTGGCACACCCGATGGGACCCATGTCCTTGATTAACTTTGCTATTTGAAGTTGTTTTTGTGAAGATCAAATTTTTTGAGCACTTACGACAAGTGCTTGTCACTTTTGAGCGAAAACCAGTCGGTGTCTGAATATATGCATCACTTTTAAGCTGAAACTAGTCGCTTACAGCATCTTACAGATCACTTATGAGAAAATAGTAGTCGTTTAATGTCTTTTTTGTATCGCTTACAAGCTAACACTAGTCGTTTATGCCTTTATTTGAATCAATTTTAACATAACAGTGATCGCTTTTAGCTATCTGGATCACTTTTTGCAAAACTAGGGTTTTTTGTTACATTCTATTTTTTTCATAGATCTATGTCGCTTATGACCTGTAATCAATCACCTATTGCTTTTTTGCATCACTTATGATATTTATCATTTCACATCTGACATTACTGGCATTGCTTCTGATCGGTAACATTTCACTTGCGGCAGGATATAGTTTGCTTTTGATCAACAGTTGATCACCTCTAGTAAAACTATGTCATTTTCAATCTTTATCATTTGCAGTTTGGTTTTCTTGGCCACTACTTGGGTATTTGTGTAGCATCTTATCGATTGTCCAAGAAAAGGAGGTTATCAAACTACTAACATATCTATTGCAGCTCCGATCGGTCCAAAACTTGTGGTTTTTCACTAATTTAGAAACATTTCGGCTTGGTGCTTAAAAGGAATCATTGTTTGCTCCATGCTTGATTTATCTTTCTTGACTGCTTGCATGTGCTTGATTGTACCCCAAATTTAATAGCAAAAGTATCCTCTCCCCTTGCCTATCAAATGGATCTTGGGTGTATGAGAACTTGTTATTATCTTTAGAGGTTCTGCCTTCTCAGTGTGAGAAGGAGTATGACCCAAGTGGTAACGGGCTAAAGCCAAGTCCTTCCGAACTGCTATATAAGAAAAGTGTTTGTGTCAAAATCCACAAACAACGGGTGTTGTTGTGTTATACCGATAGCCAACCTCCCCCAAAACCCTCCAAGGCATAACCCTTGAAGGCTGGGAGACTCCATAATGGAGAGTAGTGCTACCGCACGTATAGCCACCCAAACAGATGCCCTTATTAGCAACTTTGTGTAGTAGCCAAAAATATTCTATTTGTTGACATAAAAGGTGGGACCTTTCAAGCCACCCCAATTCACATGGTTCTTAGAAGAGATAGCAGGGACAATCCTAAGGTTTGGTGGGGGGACAAGCCTTGGGAAACCCAGATCTTGGTATGCGTGAGAAGTGTGTGTTGTGGAGGGGAGCTGATGCTACTAAGAGCCTAAAGCTATCCTCTTTGAATAAGCACGGCTAGGGGACTCAACAATATAGTCCTTTCCTATTCTAAATTGTACAAGTTTGTGATTGTTGTGAGTGTGAGTGACTAAAATTGCTATTTTCTTGTCAAAAACATAATTTAGACATATTTCCTGACAGACATAGTCACCTTTGAGCTTTAACTACCCGCATACAGACAATCAGATTACTTTTAACCAATAGTCAGTCACCTTTTGTCTAAATTGAATCACCTTTGAACAACAGTTGCTCACCTCTGGTCTAAACTGCATTGCCTTTGATCAATAGTAAATCACTTCTAAGTTAATATTGATCGCCTGTAGTAAATTGGCTCACCTCTGGTTAATACTATAGCTTGTTACCTAAACCAAAACCAGATTGCATTTAAGCTATTACCAGTCACTTTTGGCCTTTTATGAGTCATATCTGAGCTATTACCTGTCGCGTATGGTGAATTACCAGCAAATCTTAGTGACTTAGCTGAATCAGCTACACTTCCAACTTGTTAGCTTCAACATTAGCTTTCAGACTTGTCTCAGACCATTTACAAATACCTAGACTTTGTCTCCTACTTTGAGCTTATCAACCAATTAGACTTTGTGAACTTTTTCATCTTTTTGAGATCCCAAATTAGCAATCTAATCATCAATCAATTCACCCAATGAATCAGCAAAGCATCATAGTTTGGCTTTAGCTTTAGCAACATCAGCAAAACAACAACCTTAGCAAACAACTTTTCCCTTGAGTGTGTGATCTATTCTCTAGGGAATTTCAACCAACAACTAGCAACCAAGTAACCCAACAACAACAAAGCAAACAACAAACTAGCAACTAACAACCGGCAACCAAACAATCAGCAAACCATCATCTTTTTAGGTCTCAAAACCTTGACAAGCTAAAGTTCAATTTTCAACATCAACCATCATGCCTCAAACTAGGAGCCAATATAAAGCTAAAATGGAAGTAAAACTTCGATCTAAGATGGAAGCCACCATGCAACAATCACAATCAACACCCTTTAGAGATGTAACTCAATTTACAACCGGCATGCCTCCTCACATGTTTGTGCCCCATGGGTACACCATTGGAGAGTCATCTCATCAAATACAATCACACCCCTTTACAACGACTTACAAAGAGCATTCCCAAGAGGATTTATCTAACTATCAAGACACACATGTATCAAACCAAGTCGAGAAGCTTGTTTTATCTAATCCTAATCGCTACTTCTTACAACTTGCTCGCATGGGCGACAAACTACCAAGAGACTTTGACATATCCTCTATTCAAGAACATGATCCAAGCACTCCTGCTGTTGTTGCAAAGGGACCATCCACTATTGTCACACCATCCCATACCTTATTACAAACTCCATCTTTTGACCCATCTCTTTCATTACCTGTTATTACTTCATTCGTTCCACCATGCTCATAGTACACTTTAGAACCTTTGATAACTCCAACCAATGTACTCCCTTTCCTTTCAAAAAATCTAAACATTCCACCTTTCCATGTTTCCCAACATACTCCTCCTACCATGACTGTATTTGTGCCTCAAGTAACACAAGTTGTCCATGTTTCCCAAGTGCAAATTCCTCAAACATCACAATCTATCCACATATCCCATATTCCGCAAGCTTCCCAAGCTATCCAAACAACAACTATCCAAGCTTCACAACCATCACAATCTGCTACCCCCATTGCATCACATGTGGATAACACACTCCATATTCCTACCGCTGCTAATATGGTCTCCACTATCTCCATGAATCCATCCACTACATCATACAATCCCAATATTAGTCTCATTAACATGAGTGACCCACCTATTGTTTCACAAGTAATCCTAATACTATAGTCTCTTATGTTGATCAACTTACATCAATTCTGCCATCTTCTTATAATCCTTTACAAACCATCAATCCATCTTATACTACCCAGGGTTTGCCCCTCATCAACCAACATATGACATATACCCATCCCCATGTTGTCCAAAATACAAACCCAAATGTCCATCCTTCTTCTACATCCACAAATCCTTCCATCACTTACCATATCAAAAATCCAACTCCAAATTCACAACCATTGACTAACGCCAATCCATCTTCCACTTCCCATATGATACAAAACCTTGGTGCTAATTCATCACAATATACCCAACCAACGCTTGTGTCTCAAGGACAACAATCTTCAAACACATATGTGTCACATACCAATCCTTTGACATACATTGTGAGTATGCAACCTCAACAAACGATCATGGCTTCATATATCTCACAACAGCAACCTCAATATACATCATACCATGCTTCACCTCCCAATCAACCACCCCCTTTGCAACAACAACAATTATCTCTAGCGGATGTTCAACAAATTATTAACCAAGCACTAGGACAAAGAAAGAAGACCTTTTCCTTAGAAAACATATGCGCTTATCCGTTTGACAAGTCACTTCATATGACACCTTTTCTGCCACACTTTGAAATTCCACAATTTGACAAGTACAAAGGAAAAGGAAATCTGGAAGACCATCTTAGAGCATTCTTTGTGGCATGTCTCAATGTTGCTCAAGATGATACATATCTTTTGAGACTATTTCCCTAAAGCTTAGTAGGACAAGCTCTTGAATGGTTCTCTCACTTACCTCTCGGCATAAAGTCTTTTGTGGAGTTAGCAAATAAATTTCGATCACATTTTACTTTTAACATTGAACATGAAGTGAACATGAATGACCTTGTCAACAATAAACAATGCAATGGTGAAGCTTTCTCTTCATTTACTCAACAATGGCGTAATATGGCTAGCAAACTATCATGGGAAATGCCTCAAAAAAAATAGCTTGGTATCTTTGTTCAAAATCTTCATCCTGAGCTATCATTCCAACTACAATTGTAAAGTGCTAGCACCTTTGATAAACTTGTTTCCAAAGGAACCATCATTGAATGCGCTTTAATTGCTAAAGAGACTATCAAGATTTTTCATGATAACAAAGACTATCCTTAAAATTCTAATGATAAGTCTCACTTTTGAAACAAGAACAAGAATGTTGTTAACAATGGTGTTGTAGACACAAAGAACATACAATGAAAGCTCCTATCAACATTCAAGCTACCTTTACAACAACTCAACCTTTTCAACGCACTCGACAATGACAAACTTCAAATCCTTGCTGACAATTTACACCATTAGCAGAACCTATGGAAGTTGTCTTTCGAAAGCTTCTCCAAGTGGGTGATATCATGTTACTAGATGAACCACCCAATAGTGAAAATCTCTTCAGAGCTCCTTGGTACAAAGAAAATGAGTATTGCGATTACCATAGAGTTAAAGGACACAAAACAAATGGTTGTATATGCTTAAAGCATGTTATCCATGATTGCATGATCAAGATTTAATTAAAATCACACCAACATCGTAACCTACATAGCAACTGACATCAAATTATGATCTAGATGCTTTCAAGAATCCACTTCCATCTCATGACAAACCAAGTAACCCTCATACTAGGAATGCCATTCAGTACAACTATTAATCATCCACTATTGGCCACATTGACCATGCTCAAATTTCTACCATTACCATCCAAGGAAAAGCACCTGACTGTATTGTAACTACTCGAAGAGGTCGTGTTACCATTAAAGGAGAACCTATCCATCCTCCTCAACCATCCTCTAGCTATAATATCCTTGATCACCTTGGCAAAACACCTGCACACATTTCCATTCTTGAGTTTCTTCGCATATCCCCTGCTCACAAAGCTATCCTTGACAAAGCTTTACAAGAATCTTCGGTACCTAACCATATTGATACCACGCAATTCCAATCTATGGTCACTAGCATTGCAGCCCCTTGTCATTTAACCTTTTACGACAAAGATCTTTAGCCCTCCATTCATCCTTCACACAATAAAGCTCTCCACATTGAAGTGTTTGTCAAACAATGCTGTATCAAATGAATCTTAGTGGATGATGGAGCTGGTCTTAATATATGTTCCTTAAAATTAATAAAACAATTGGGATATTTTGAGAAAGATGTTGACACTTCCAAGGTCATTACTATCAGAGCATATGATGATGCTAAGAGAGATACTGAAGGGATTATTTACTTGCCTATCCAAGTTGGACCGGTCACTACTAAAACCTGTTGTCAAGTCCTTGATATTGAGCTTCTTTATAACATCATCCTTGGTTGTCCATGGATCCATGCCCTCAAAGTAGTTCCTTCTACATACCATCAATGTCTTAAATTTCCAAATAACGGTGTTGAGATTACTATCCATGCTGATCCTAATCCATTTGAATTTTGTCATGCCTTTGAAGATAAATACCAGAGTCCAAACCACATTCCTATCAACACCGAAGCATACCCATCTTCATCATATGTAGATCCATCCGTCCTACTCCAGCAGTCATCTAGTAAAGTTGCTTCCAATCTCCGTATCAAGTACACCAAACATGGCCCTCGTGAGTACACATTGCAAGAATCTTGTTGTGTTGGAACTCTTACCTTGTCTCCCAAATCTCATGGCAAACCTTCTATACCCAAGCCATCTTCATCCACCGCTGTCATAAAAGCCCCACCCATAGTATTCATGAAAGGTGGATTCCTAGATGATGAAGACATTGATGATATCAACTCTTGGATGTTCTTTAATGAGAACGACCGAGTCCAACTTGAAGTGGAGAGATATAATAGTGAGTTCCACATCATAAAGAACATGGGCTACAAAGGACATGGTGGATTGGGATCACAGGAACAAGGACCTATTGAACCCATTGTTGTATCTAAGAAGTTTAATAAGCAAGGCCTTGGCTATCAGCCGGAGGTACCACATTCCAAAGACATTAAGTGTATTTTCGATATGGATGCTGGACCTTCCTCGGTAGGAGAGACTTCTAGTTCGGATACCGTCAGTGACTCCTCCCTTCATATTACCGACCTTTTTCAAGAAAACTCCATCTTCATGATTTCTGCAACCTCCTCTAGCCATAACCATTTGTCCGTTACCCTTTCACTTGTATATCATGACCTCATCAATTGCGACCAATAGGGGACACTGATATTAGATACATTTGAGAATGATGAAGCTATTGTAGAATTCATGGGCTTATGACAAGGCATTCCATTAGGTGATCACAAAGTAGGTTTCATGATGGATCTACCTAAACTAGCATATTTTGGCAGAAGTATCAAATCCTTTAGTCACAAATGTGAAATAAACAAAATCAAACAAAGTAGGTCACTAGGTGAAAACTGAAAGGCACCTCTTGACCATGAAAAAGTAAAAATAAAGGATGTATCTGAAGGTGAAAACCTCTCTAAGGTGCCTGAGGATGGGGGATTTGATCTTCCTATCGCCACTGACTATCATGAGAAATCAACAGTGCTAGTTGAACAATCACAAGACATGAACTTGGGTATAGAGCAGAATCCAAAGATCACTTTTTTGGTAGCATCACTATCAGAGCAAGAAAGAAGAGACTTCACGACATTTTTCATAAAAAGAGCTATAAATTTTGCATGGACTTACGCTGATATGCTGGGTCTAGATCCATCACTTGTAGTACATCATTTAGCAGTATCTCCTACTACAAAACCTGTCAATCAAAAATTACGTAAAATGCATCTGCAAGTAGCTATTTTGGTTAAGATAGAGATTAAGAAGCTGCTAGAAGCAAAGTTCATAAAGCCTATTGATTATCCAGAATGGGTTTCAAACTTGGTACCTGTAGCAAAACCTAATGGACGAGTTCACTGTTGCATAGATTTTAGAGATCTTAATAAAGCATGTCCTAAGGATTATTTTCCACTACCAAGCATAGACAATATTGTAGATCTCATAGCTAGACATGAAATACTATCTTTGATGGATGGATTCTCAGGATATAACCAAATCAAAATAGCAGAGGAAGATCAAGATAAAACATCATTCATTTGTCCATGGGGCACATACTATTGGGTTGTAATACTTTTTGGTCTAAAAAATGCTGGAGCTACTTACCAACGAGCCATGACAGTTATTTTCCATGACCTTTTTCACACTATCATGGAAGACTATGTTGATGATATTCTAGGGAAGTCCAAGACAAGAGAAGGATATCTACAGGTATTAGCACAAATCTTTGATCGAATAGAGAAATATCAAGTTAGAC